>CM073733.1:94989807-96466636 GCA_037113605.1 Calophaca sinica
CTTTTGGGGAATCTCTTGTTGAGAAATCGTTTCGAAAGTTACGAAGACAACTCCCCTGTTTGGGTTTGTAGTGGTAAGCAAAGTATACTCTTGCTTTATTGATGATCACTTTGCATTGCCTGAGTCTTTTATCTTTTATTCTACCTTTTCGAGGAACCCAAGCCAAATTTTCAAAGAAAGCATTTACGAAGAATGCTCTTCAAAGTCCTCCCTCTGCTAGAGGATATTGGCTCATCGAAATCTTGACAAGGTATGTTACTTTCTACAACACTTGGATGTATTTTCCATAAACATCATCTTACTACATTCACCTCACGGGACTCTCTGGCGACCGTATGTGGACACTTCATTACCTCTGCAAGTAGTTTTCCCTCCGTTGATCGTCCACCCACTAAGGTATGGTACTCCTGGTCGCTCTGTTGGGGTTACAATAACCCAGTTATAACACGTCTTGATTTTCTTTTCCCTTTAGGAGGTCCCAGGACTCGGCTGAACCTAAGGTTGAAGAACTGGCGATATGGATGTCGAGATGGTCGACCACGTTCCTTGACGGAAAATCCAACTTGATATCTCCTTGTCGGAGCTGACCATTACCTAATATGGAAACTACTTTTGCCCCGGGTCCCTGAGAAGGTATCTCTGTGGTGATTATAGCGAAAGTGTTGACATGGGACGCTTTTTGATGATCGACCATTCACTCTGCTCGGCTGTCTCGTCGACTAACCTGTACGCGAGGCACCCATATGCGAAAGGGTAATGTCGGGTGGATGAGTGGATTAACTTACTTTTAGGATCGGTAGCAAGACTTCTCCCATGTCGCGCGTTCTTCCATTCTCCCGAGACAGCTTCTGGCGAGAAACTTGATGGTGCGATGGATGAACTAAGAGGCTTCTTCAAGTACTCGTTTGATGAGATTTACCTCGATCCAGTCGAGGCAATTTGATGTGTGTAACCAAAGAACTTCACGCTCTTATAAATACCTCGGTCGGCGAGGTTACTTCAATGCCATCTATGAGTTCGTTGAAGACTTGACTCTGCGTTGCTGAACTTGACAACGGCATTATGCCATACCAGCAAGCCACCAAGCAAAGCAGGAACTTAGTGACAAGCGGTGGCCCTTGACGGACAAGGCTACATTGGTCGAACAAAGGTGCTCCCCATCAAGCAAAAATACCTGAATTGGAAAGAATTGTTGCTCGTTTGGAATCGAATTGGCCACGCCAAGGCCCGGCTTCTTGAAGCCGCTTCTGACATCCTTTTCGAGAAGAAATTAAGGCACTTGACCAGCGAATGTCAAGCGGACTCTGTCGAGTCAAAACTATCTTGTCGAAGGTTGAAGACCTTGAAGTCAACTACACAAAATCTTTGAAGCCACTGGCTCAATTTCTTTGCTGACTTGGGAAGACCTCGAAAAACACCTCTTTGGCTTTTCGACTCTTTAAAAATTTGCTTAATTTGTTTATGTCGAACACATTTGCTCGACCCAATTTGTGCTTCAGCAACAAAGCTGAACTTGATTTGGCGCATCATTCAACCATCTTTACCAGTCGACTTTATGCGTTTTTCTTTCAGCGCTTTTTAATTTTAGTTTACGGTCATAAATTCTAATTAAAGTCTTTGACCAGTCAATTTGACTTTGAAACATAAAAATTAACGTAAATTTGAACTATAAATAGGGGTATGGCACCCCAGTTGCCATCACCACAAACAAAACTCTGAAAACTCTCCTGGTTTCCTCTCCAAACTCTCCTGGTTTCCTCTCCAAAACCTCACGAGCCATTTACTTCTTTGACACATTCAAACCAGAGTCTGACTCCGCTTTTGCCTTTGAGCAACGACCAGTGAGGTAACAAATTGCAATGGAAGTCCATTTCACCTACTTCAACCTTTCCCACCTGGTTCTTACCATTTCATTTGGGAACCAGCGAGACTCCCTCCTCGGAGTTACCTAAAAGGTCTCTGTTTTAGCAGTGAGGCCGACACTTTGGGTTTAGTAATTTTCCTAATACCAACAATGAGTTTTGGTAAGTTTCCTAATGTGGCTTACCAATATCATTGAGTACAGTGGTCGAAGAAAATGCTTGGGCCATTCTTTCTTCTGCGGTTTGCGCTCCTTTACACTTCGTGTTCGAGTTCATTGTGAAAGCTCGAGCGCGAGGGAACAAGAGAGAGTTTTAGAGCGTGCAGGAGCCCGATTGTCGAGCGCACTATAGCACGATGTTGCTTCTCTCTTGACTCGAAACTCTTTCTTCGCTGCGCAGAACTCGGCACCCCTCATCGGCGCATTCAACCCTCGTTTCCATCTCCCGTCGATTTGGGTGTCCCACCTGAGCGGCTCTTGCAGACTTAATTGTATGCGCTCGGTGACATGTCCGCGTAGGCGCTTATGCTTCCCATTATTCCTCTCTCTTCCTAAATTCTTCCTCGGTGAGCTAAATTTTGAACCACGGCAATAAGCTTCTTATTTGGATTTATTTCATAATAGCCTAGATTCAAAGATTTTTACTGTACTAATATCACCAGACTCAAGCCTATTCGACAATGTATGTTGTATCTTTGCGAAATGGCCTATGAATAAAGCAATCAAGTTTACACTTCAAGGTTGTATTTTCACCTCGCACATTGTTGGTCTATATAACTTTAAATATTTCTTTGTTAATAGACTTGAATTCTAAAACGAAATTAACTTGACTAAGCGCGTAAGCATTTCCTGAGAATATTTGAACAATCTCGAATGGTCCTTCCCACTTTAGAGACCGCTTTCCAAATTCTCGACACTTCTTATCCATTGTGAGAATGACTTTCCAAACTAAGTCACCAACCTTGAAAGCGCTTATACTTAACTCATTGTCATGGAATTTGGCTATTCTCTCTTTTCTGTCGAATTAAATGCTCTAAAGCCCATGACTCTCTCATCATGGATCTCATTTAATTCATCAAACATTAAATCCCAGTATTGGTCTACTGGTTACTCATCTTGCTTTTGAATTCTTAATGAACCAAGATTTATCTCAACAGGCAAAACAGCATCATGGCCGTACACCAACTTATAAGGAGTAGTACCTGTCGATTCTTTTGGAGAGTTTCTACATGCCCAAAGAACTTGTTCCAAAGTTGAGTGCCAACTTCTTGGATATCTGCCAATAAGCTTCTTTATCAAACCAATGATGACTTTATTCATGGCCTCGACCTGACCATTTGCTTGCGCATAGTATGGCGTCGAAGTCACCATCTTGATACCTTTCGACTCGGCATACTCGACAACCCTTTCCCAACAAACCACAGATCCTTAGTACATTTGTGAGTTGTTTGTGGTATACGAAATCTACAAACAATGTGTTTTTTCAATGAAATCCCATAATGTCTTGTTCACGTCACCTCTTTCAAAGTCTGCCTCTACCCATTTGGTAAAGTAATCAACCCCTACTAAAATTTACTTGTGCCGCTTTTGAAGAAGTAGGAAAGATTTGGCCTATGAGATCCAGTAGCCCAACCTCTAAAGGCCGAGGCTTAGCGATGAATACAACTCACTACTTGAGCACATTTTGTATGTGGCCATGTTTTTGGCATTCTTCACAAGACTTTGCAAACATAATGCAATCTTTAACCAAAGTGGGCCAATACACTCTTTGTCTTCTTAGTACCCACTTCATCTTTTCACTGCTGATGAGCCCCACAAATTCCTTCATGAACCTCATGATGCCAAATAAGCATCCTCTTCACTAAGGCAAGTCTCTAAATTGCCATCGAACCCAGTTCCTATACAAAGCCCCTATAGTACAACAAACTTAGTTGCTTTGTACTTAACTTTCCTATCGACATCGACACTTGGATTTTCCAAATACTCAATAATTGGCTTCGCCAATCAGATGAATTTGTCGTATTGGAAACAAGAACATCCACTTTCATCTAAAGGATACAGATAACTCACGAACTTTTATAAGTTCTTTCAGCACCTTTGAAGATAACTTATATCCACGAGGCCAAGCTGGGCTAATTCATTAGCCCTCTTGATTCAACTCCTCGGGATATGCTCATTTCGACAACTTTGTCGAGCTGTTTCATCGACTTTGCTAGCCACTTGGCGGTATGTTGACAAGATTATGGCTAACATATTTGTACTCTTGAGTTAAGCGCCTAATCACCAATTGTGAACCCCAAAAACTTTGGCCGGTGTGTACTGCATCTCTATCAAAATTTCCAAACCCAAAATTAAGGCTTCATATTGACCTCATTGTTAGAAACAAGCATATTTCAACTCAAATATTAGTTTAGTTGGCACATCTAAAGGTGAAATTATCGAATGCCAACACCAACACCATTTACGTGTCTTGAACCATCAAATACAAATGCCAAGGCTTTAAATCAACTAGCCACTGTCCAGTTCTTTTATTTCTACATGGATAATCCGTCAAAAAGTCGTGATTGTTTGACGCTTTACTTGACCTTTAGAGTACATATTACAAAGAAAATTCAAACAATACAAAGTGTCCATTTTCGAATTCGACCATTGAGAATTGGTGGGACAACATGTATTTAATTACATTTGTCTTTGACATCACTAAAACATTACAAGGCATCAAGTAATACTTGGAAGCTTCGTACGCATAGAAAAATATAATGCTAGACACAACTTCTCTATATGCCTTTGTTTCGTTTTCTGCGTCATTTAGCACTCATTGGGGTAGTAAAGCGGCTCTTTCAACGTTGTTCTCATCCTCACTGAGCCGGTAGACAACCTATAGTTTCTTGAGGCGAAATATACAACTTCAGCGGTCGATGTGGCTCTGTAGGCACCATGCTTAGGTGGACTTGTCAAGTATTGCTTGATTTGGTCGAAAGTCTCTTGATGTTGTTGAGTCCATTACAAAGGCTTCTCTGCCTTGAGGCTTTACCAAAGGAGCGAGCACCGTGTCGCTACGATAGGTTTGATATGAATCTTGAGAAAATTCACCTTCCCGAAAGATTGGAGTTCCTTCTTGGTGGTAGGTGGTTTAGCCTCAACACAGCCTTAGCTTTGTTCTTATCTACTTCAATGCCTTTCTTATGCACCAAAAAGCCCGAGAACTTAGCGGTGAAACACTAAAACCACATTTTTTTAGGATTCATCTTTAAAGCTGTGCTTTCTCATTTCTGGCTCGGCGAAGATGACTCAAATGTTCTTCTTGGCTCTTCGATTTGGCGATCAAGTCATCAATATAGACTTCCACAAAACTTTATCATTTCATGGAAAATAGTGTTCATTGCCGCTGGTAAGTTGCACAGGCATTCTTTAAACCAAAGGGCATCACTACCCAGCTCATAAGTTCCAATAGACCACTGGGCTTTGAAAGCGAGTTTTAGGTACATCCTCTTGACAATGAAGATGCGGTTGTAACCAGCATGTCCATCCATAAAACTTAGAAACTCGCTGACCAGATCTTTGCATCCAGCAGCATATACGCTGTGGGCATATGGTACTGCGTCTTTAGGAGTTGCGGTGTTAAGATTCCTGAAATCAACACAAACCACCGTCTTGCCATTCTTCTTTATGCCAGGCACCACATTCGACAACCATTCAACATACCTAGTTGTGCGAATGAACTTAGCGCTTCAATAACAGCTCGACTTTCTCCTTGATCTTGATTACAACCAGGAACAAACCACATTGGCTTGTTTGTGCCAGGCTTAGAGCCAAGATTTCAAAGGCAACCTATGCTCCACAAGATCTCTACTTTCGGACACGGAATTTCATGGTAATCCCAAGCAAAACAATCCTTGTACTGAAACTAGCTCCCTGATACGCCTTTTAAGCAGTGCAGCGGCAAGCACTAACATATCTTGGCCTCTTTCTGTCCACATCCCCCAGATTAATCTCTTCCAAAGGATCTTCCAACTAAAAACCATTTTTATCTTCAAGCCCCTTCTCAAATCCCAAAGGGCCATCGTCGAATATGCAATCAGCCAACACACCTTCTCCTGAGTTTGGTTGTCGGTCGACCTCATGGCCCAATAAGCGTGTTTGATGTTCTTCAAGGCTCATCTTTGTCGATTGGCGATTTTCATCGACCTCATCCGATAGCCTAACTCCCAAGCGCTCCTCCAGGACAAGCATTGAGCATCTTTGTCAATAATACCACCACCTTGCAGATATAGGTTTCACTTTTAGGTGTAAATTTTTGAAATCCACATGCATTTCTTTCTGAAATAGGATAGACTATCATCGGCTTCAACAATTTCAATGTCATCAGGCATTCCAAAGATAAGTTTACGATGCATCGTCGAAGGAACGCTCCAGCGGTGTGGATCCAATCTACGCTAGCAGGACATTGTAACTTGACCTTGAAGGGATCACCCTGAAACAAAGTAGATCTTTCTACGGCCCCACTTGTACATCTAGCATTTGCTACACCATCTGTTGGTCTTGATCTACCTCAAAGTCGGTAACCACATGTTGGTTGGTAGTAAATCTGTTTCATCTTTCCTAGCTTCTTGTACATCGGCTTTTTGTGATTAGGTTCTGAGGCGCCCCTCCATCGACCCGACACCACTGTTGGCCAGGCTTGCCTTCAATCATTGCCTTAATGTGCAATGGCGAAGATGACTTCTTTCCTCATTAGTCGGCTTGTCTAAGTGAGCAAAATTATCAAGATGGTGACCATGTCTGCTCGACAAAGTGCCACTTTGATTGGAAAATAGTCAAGCTCCTCTTCATCGAGGAACTTCTATAACAAATTCATCGCGAGCACGATGCTCATTAGCAAAGCGAGACCAAGTTCACATCAAGATTGGTGAACTCTTCTTCGGTAGCTGCTTCTTCATTCTCCAGATAACTTCCCAACCTCATGCCCTCCTTATCAAGAAGGCACTCCCCAGACTCCAAATCTGACAAGGTCGTTCCCATTGCCATCACCAACTCATCCAAGTCTTTATCTAAATTAGTGTCAAGATCAAACTCTTCCTTGTCATCAAGACTAATTGGGTCATCTGGATCATTCAATGCTTCAATGACCTCTTCCATGGGCCAGTGCAATGTCTTGACAAGACTTTGCCTCATTTGGCTCCATGGGTTCATCCGATAAATCAGAATCATTGACTATGATCCTTAACTCCTCCATAGGCATCACTATTTGTGTCTTTGGCGGAGTTATCCCGAACACCACATTTACCTGCTCGAGGCCAATTTTTCAACTCCAACTAACCTGGCTTTGGCGAGGCTTCCTCTCTTGAGCGTCGAAGGAACCTTGATAGGATTGACATTCTGTTTGGAATCTGCTGAAAATGCTTGTCCACGGGCACAGGAAATTTGACCTCTTTCAAAGCTAGCCCATTTGACATCAACTACCACACTCTTTAATTTTGCTCGGGTCCACTTGAGCAATGGCACCTTTGGATCCCACCATGAAGCTTGATTCTCATGTTGAGCCTTAGCCATCTCGCTGACCTTCCTCTTTTGTTTACGAGCTTGCCTCGTCCTCTGTGGCAGCGTTTTGACTTTTTGACAATGGGGCTTTCTTCGCTCGATCACCACCAGGATAAGGTATTACGCCCGTTGGTAATCCTCATTCCAAAATGGCATTTGTCGAGGATCGGTTTTCTAGCCACTCTACTTTATTTCTCAACTCTAGGCAATGAGCCTTAGAAGAATTCTCGACCCGCTGTTCTCCACCACATTGGCATCGAGGCTTCCTAGTCTTATTTAACACTTTCGACCAGGCGATGACCCATGGTTGCTTCAAGCTGATTCCTTGAGGCTCAACCAGCCAACCATGGCGCTCTGTGAGGCCTATATGCCACAGGCCCCTGCACTTGGTTCACCGAAACAGGCATCTTATTCACTGGAACAACCTTATAGTTCCCCTTCTCATAGCCAGTTTGCGTGTGCTGGTGAGATTTATCTTTTTGGTCACCCTTCGCTTTCTGAGAAACTTTCACGTCCAAGTACCTGTCACATGTGGGCATAAACTCAACTGCCCCCTATTGTCCTACCTTCTCAGAAAGTCCTCAACAGACTTGTGAGGCCTTGGGTAAATGTCAAATGGGTCTTCCACATTTACCACATACTTCTGTTTGGCGCTGATATTCACCATGTTACAGCTTCTTGCAATATGGCCCTCGACATTGGATATGCCTTGGCCAAATGGATCAGTGTCCACTTTCATGTTGGGCTTCTGCTTGTCAGCAAACTTGATCTACCTTCTTTCAGAGCCTTTTGTATCAAATCCCTGAAACGAAAACATTCATTAGTAGGATGGCCTAAAGCCCCATGGTACTTACAATAATTTTGACCATTGGAATCTTTAGGCCTTTTTACTTTATGATTATCTGACAACTTAAGCTATTTGTCTTTCAATAGGATGTCAAATATTTTATCAGCTTTAGTTATGTCAAATGTATATGTTTTCGTGTTTGCATAGCTCATCTTTTCCTTCCCCTTGAAAGGTACCAAGCAGCGGGCATAAGGTGGCCTTCTTTCCCCTTCGGCCAAGGTTTATTTCTTGCTTTCGATAATAACCTCCTCCTCATTGTCTGTTTGATCTTGCTCGACCTGATTGATTTTCTCACGTCTAACAAATTTCTTATTGTTTTTACGATTCTTTTAGGACCTGAGTTGTTCAATCTGTGAACCTTTTCCCTAATTGGGCAAGATCGATGATGTGTTGGTTCACGAATTTCTTTCTAATATTGTAATCGAACCACTAGCGGCCATTTTAACAATTTTAAGCCAGGGCCAGTGTAAAACACTGCTCTTCATGTTTGAACCTAGAGATGTAATCATCTATAGATTCATTATACATCGCTTAACATTGAATAAATCAGTCAAGTTAACCCTTAGGCGCCCTGAAGAATTGATCATGGAGCAATCCCTCGGTTGGGCCCAGAGTGGATGGAGTTGGCCGCTTAAGGTTGAGAACCATGAAAATGCATTCTTTGTCAATGAACTTGGAAAGAACCTCATTTTCAACCCGTCTATATTGGCCATTTCTCCCATTTCTACCGAGCATCTGGCGACATGTTCGACAGTCGATTCTCCAACGTCACCGAAAGCTTGGACAATTTAGGAATCTTCGTTCCCTAGGCACTTCGAGCTTGTTGTACCCACCCGAAGCGACTCACGAAATATGGTGCAATGGCTGACCAATGTGAAGCCAAATGCATTAAGCATCTGCTCGACGGTGATTCACATTTTGCTCTATCTGGTTTCCCGTGATATTGTGCCTGAGGTTGGCGAACCTTGGTGCATTAGGGCCCTTGATCTCGATTCCTTTGTAAAACTTGTACGACCATAAGCCAAGTTGTTCATATTGACCAAGGTTTTGATTTGGTTGAATGACTTCATTTTGCACCACGTTGGAGTTATTCACATCTTGTGGGATGCCCCCATGTATTATTGTCCTTGAGGCATGACTCCTAGGCTTTGCTAAACGTTGTCATTCACTGGTGTTGTCAGAGCTAATGCTTGATTCAGCCTTTCCATTTATGCTGACCAATGCATTGCATGCTTGGTTAGTAGTATGCATAAGAGGTGTAATAAGCGCACCCATTTGATGAGTGAACATATTCACCATCTCATGATTCTTGTCATCCATTTCTTTGTCGAATGCTGCATGACAGTGCAGGTTAGACTCTCATTATTACGAGGCATTTGTCTTGACATTTCCCTACGCCCGGACCGCTTGTCGATTAGTTGTGGTAGTAGTCATGCCTACCATTCACGAGTGTTGGAAGAATTTCCAAAAGGCAAGAAAGGTGGTTAACATATTGGTTGAACATGGTCGAACCAATAAGCGGGAACTATCGAGTTATTCAAATAACCGTATGGCATCCCAAAAGAGGTTATGTTGCCTACGATGTCTTTAACACTTGAATTCCTTGCACTTCGGTGATGCTTGAACTTACGGAGCACTTTGAACCGCTGGGTGTTCATGTACTACGCTTGGAGCAGCTTCTTCCTGCGTGTCGACCATTGTCATTCCGATTGGTCTGACGGTAGCATTATTCATCCGTGGGATGTTAACTACCTCAGCGTTAGTGCTTGTCGACACATTCACATTAGCAACGCTTGGTATCGTGGTGCTTATTATTACGTGGCCACTCATGTTTCTTTGTCGTGATATGCTAGAAGCGATAATTTTCCACTTCTTAAGCGCATAAAACCATCGTTTAAAAAGCGAGTTACTCTAAACTTCGTCCCCTTTGGGTGTGCCAATTTGTTTACTGGGAAATTTGGTTTTGTAGTGTATTTCTACCAAATCCGGCAAAGTAACAAATAATTAGTTCAAACGATTATGTGATCGACGAGTTACATGGTAATCTCGTTTTAAAAGCAACGATTTTAATGTAACAACGGTCAAAACTTCGACGCGTTATTAGTTTTTAATGTTCTTGGCCATTAAACCATTAATCATTGTGACATTTGCCGGTTTAAGTATAATTAATCAGGACAACAAGTTATTTGTTGTCGAATTAGCGATGTAACGACATGAATGAACAAGATTGGCGATTCTGACCAATAACTTGAGTAACAAGTAACTTAAATGGGAATTTAAGTGAAAATATATAATGCAACGTTGTAAACATGCATTTACAAAATCAAACATGCAACCGACATTAACGAGGAATGTGAATGAAAGCATTTGGATGATTTGGAATTAGAGAAAACATTCAAAGAGCCGTAAAATAAAAGAAAACTTGTAAATGACGGTGAAAGATAAATTGCGAAAGTAAATGGCGAAAGTAAGAACAATGAATTTGAAAGAAAGCAATTAAAGAAAATGTAAATGACAATGAAGGAAAGTTTCTTTGAAAAAGGTCAAGTGAAAATGCATTAAAGTTTCAAAGCAATAAAGTTTGAAATGAAATGCATCACAAAAACAAATTTGCGAGATAAAATAAAGGGAATAAAGCAAGAAAATAAATCAAAATAGACTTAAATTGAGTTGCAAATTGCATAAGAATAAAGGTTTAGAAGGCATACGATGATCGTTTTCCTTTGTCTGCTTGTAAATCGAGATGTTAGGAATTTAGATCATGTATCAACCCAAATTACATCGTAAAAGCTACTTTTTATAGACAAAAAATGTAAAAACTACCTATCATCCAGGCACGACACGTGTGCAGACTAAGATCGGTAGTTGATTTCACTAAAATTACTTAATCTCGGCAGTACTACTTCTGTCCAAGATGTACATGTGTTACTAACGCTAAACTAACTTCGATCATGCCTATATTGACATATTCGGCGCTTCTTGCCCTCAGTCGAACAAGCTGTTAAATCAACAGTCTTTTAAACTTAGCCACTTTTTGATCATTCATTCTGATTCTTTGTGTCTCCACTTGTCGATTTCTTGGAGTCTCGTTGATAAACCCATATCTGAAATTTGGCACCTAACACATACATTTTTTTTCTCCATTCTTCTTCTTCACTGCCGCTACCTCCTAAGACTTTCAAGGATGGGAAATGATAATCCGACAACAAAAATGTTGTCAGACACCGTAGTAATATACGGTTTTCGTCTTTTAAATATTTTTTTCTCTAGCCCGGTCAAATCGTACAATAGTGTTCTCTGTGTGTATATACGATGTCGACATTAGTTGTCGACTAGACTTTCAGATGATACCGTAACACAACTCATAAAATCCTGGTTTGCCATAGTCTTTGGCTTGTGTTAGGGTTCGACATTCAACTCCAATTGCACTACTGCCAGCACAGCTCTCACATGAATATCCCTCCCGCTAAGTCGCGGCATCAGCCCAATGCGCCGTCGCCAGTAATTCTTCCCGACGATCTCATCGCTGAAGTCCTATCTTTCCTCACTGTGAAACCTCTTATGCGACTCAAATGTGTGAGCAAGTCCTGGAACACCCTTATCTCCGATCCTACCTTTGTGAAAATGCACCTTATGAGATCTCCACGAAATGCGCACCTCGCACTAGTCTTTGAACACTGTTCGAGGAGCGGTACCAGATATAATTGCAGTGTTGTTCCCTTTCCCGTACGTCGTTTACTGGAGAACCCGTCGATCACCTTTATCGACGAACCTTGCTACCGATTGAAGGATAAAGAGGATTGCCGCAAGGTAGTTGGTTCCTGCAATGGATTGCTCTGTTTGGTTGGTTATTCTTTCACCACTGTGTATCGAGAGTTCTGGCTCTGTTTCTGGAACCCAGCCACGAGGACAATTTCTAACAAATTAGGGTCTTTTCAACATTATCGCAGGCCTAAACCTAGCTCTTTCAAGTTCGCATTTGGTTATGATAATTCAACAGGCACTTATAAGGTGGTGGCCTTCCGTCCACGGAGAAACGAGGTTAGGGTTTTCCGTTTAGGTGATAATGTTTGGAGAAATATTCAAAGTTTTCCTGTGATTCCTCTTGATCATTTGGGTCCTTATCACTATACTCGTCCCGGTTTGAATGATGGTGTGTATTTGAGTGGCACTATTAACTGGTTGGCCATTTATAATAAGTTTAGATATGATTGGGAAAATATAACTGTTGATCAATTTGTGATTATCTCGCTTGACCTGGGTACGGAGACATATAGGCAGTTGCTACTCCCTCGAGGTTTTGATGAAGTGCCGCGTCATTATGAACCAACTATTGTTGTGTTGAACGACTGCCTTTGTTTCTCCCATGATTTCAAGGGAACCCATTTTGTTATATGGCAGATGACAGAATTTGGAGTTGAAGAGTCTTGGACTCAATTCCTTAAAATTAGTTATCGGAATCTTCAAATAGATGATGACTTGGAAGAACTTTTTTTCGGAATGTTCCTCCTCCCATTGCATCTTTCTAAAAATGGTGATACACTGATATTGGCAAGCGTTGTAGAAGACCAAGCAATTCTCTATAATTGCAGAGATAATAGAGTAGAGCAAACTAGAATTAACAATGAAATGTGGTGGTTTTTTGCCAAGGATTATGTTGAAAGCTTGGTTTCGACTTGTTGAAAGTAAGATCCTCTTTGATTGATTTACTTGTTGAATTTATGTTAAATCATGTATGTTGTTT
This sequence comes from Calophaca sinica, assembly GCA_037113605.1. Classification (NCBI taxonomy): domain Eukaryota; kingdom Viridiplantae; phylum Streptophyta; class Magnoliopsida; order Fabales; family Fabaceae; genus Calophaca; species Calophaca sinica. The sequence continues at coordinate 95,002,801 of CM073733.1, forward strand.
CAAAATCCTTGTCATTTCATAATGATAAGTTGTGTGAGTATTTTTTTTCCTTCTCTAAGGGCTTAGGTTTATTGTATTGTTAAGTGATTATCTATTAAGTGTTAGACAATCTCTGGATTGAACAATTTGTTTTGTTTTGATATTATTATAACTAGAAGATAATGTTTTAAGGTAACTAGGTAAAAGATGATTCTTCCAAAAGGAAATTCAATCTCTCCTAAATAATTTTTATTTGGTTGGTTGTTCTACTTTTTAGTTTTTGGCGTTTCACTCTTCTGTTTAATAAGTGTTCTTTTTGAATTATAGGTCCACAACCCCAACTTCAAGCACATCTGGCGGTATTGGTGGTACATGGAAGGTTGTTAGGAAGAAAGGAAAATTGAGGCTTATTGGAGCTACATTTTCTTCAGCTTTAGTACTCATTTTGTATAAAGACATTTATGGCTCTCATGATGTCTCTTTTGGGTTTCTTTGAAAGCGTTTGTAGAAATTTACCGAGTGCTGTTTTACAGTTGTACTCCTGTTTGTGTAAGGACAGGTAAAAGTCTCGAACTCTTTATAAGCAATTCAAGCACACTTTTTGTAGGACCATTTGGGTATAATAGGAATGTTGTTGTAGTTGCACAAGATACGCGTAATAATATATCGATAATGTATGGTTGGATGTTCTTTCTTTGACTTTTCCTGCGAACCTATGGATTCAAACTGCTCCTGCAATCAACCATTTTCTCCCAATCGACCTCCAATTTTTCCATTAGTGAAGCCATGGTAGATGGTGCTGGATGCAGCGACAGCATCAATCTATTGAGGAGGAGCCGGACTCAATCTAGAATACTATGGTAGAGGTAGCCATTCATAACTTTAGCGTCACTGGAATGTTGTATTCATACTCAATTCATTGAACTATCAGTTATTGTCCCCATGCTTTCTTTTTCTTTGTTCTATATATGCTTATGGTCGGTTTTTTTTTTTTTTTTTTTTTTTTTTGCATTTCAAATTTTTGGCGAATTTTCTAAGTAGCCTTGTTTTCATTAGTACTAAGTTCTCATTAGCCTTACAATCACATAAAGGTCGATTTTCAAGGAATGAAAGATGGTACTTATAGCTATGATATTCATATTAATTATATATGTTTCAGTATCATTAACTACATACATAATTATTGTGCTTTTTTTAATTTTGTACTTTTTTAACTCTTGAACTTGTCTTTTCTTTGTAGAGTTTGAAGGGAAAACAAATTAAGAAAAATGAGACTGTAATAACCTACTTGTTGCTGCGATTGGATAGGTCTGGATTTGATTCACTGATCATTGACTAATAACAAAGTGCTGATAGGTTTTGGCCAGACGTTAATCAATTTGAAAAGTAGTGTTATTCAGCTTAAATGTGGTTTGACTGTTGGAAAAGTTTTTTTTTTTTGTTAAATGTTATTGAGTATTTGCTGATATTTTGAATTCAGATCAGGAAAGTACAATTCAATAGACCATTTTATAGCCGAGTAATATTATGGAACAATGTTAATGTGAGTTTCTATCGGAGTGTGTATTGAGGCTATTAAGGCTTAATCTCTACTATGCACAACCTCCTCAACAACCACCTGAGCTAACCCTTTGTAGCTTAATCTTGTGAATTTGGTTCAAATAGTCCTAAGCAGATAATGTATATACCTTGCTGGAGATGCTATAGTTGTGGCATTCTGTATCATGGAGTTGGTTACTAAGAAGTTGGTGCTGATTGGCAGAGTTCCAGTTGGATTGGGATATCTGAAGTTTCTTTCCGCAACACCAGCACAGGCAATTTTCACCCTGGATTCAACTTTTTTCTTTTCAAAATTGAACTTTTTACAGTCACTAGATGCTGTTAAGTTCCTTGCATACAATTTTTCATTTTTGGTTAGGTTTGCTGCGGAAAAAGGTAAACTGAAATTGGAATGAAATTGTATTTCTGGTGAATTTAGAGGATGAATCCTCTTTACAAAGGTGAATTAAATAGTAAAAGATAACAATGGATGAGACATAGTATCCTTGCAGAATGATAGAATAGAAAATGATACTCTTAATGAAGAGAGCACCCCTTATTGAGATGGGAACTGCTCCCATTACCCAGCACCCACAAATTCCCTCTAACCAATTTCCTCCCTCTCATTCGGTAACACCCCTTTTATATAATCCATATGTGATTCATATCCTCCACTCCCTTAATGCCACCTGTCCTCTTCTATTACAAATGTTGCAATGCCTCTCTCACCCAATCCTCTTCTCTTTCCTACGTAGTCCTGCATAGAGGACTATCAGCACTTCACCAAAAAAGATTTAGATTTTCTTACTAGAAGAGGACTTCCAATTGATAGAGATACATCTTATTGAAATTTTTGTGAGAGTCTTGGTTGAAGACACAGGAGAAGATTTAGACAATTGTTTCTTGTGGAAAAATATACTGAGATAATATTGATCATTTACAAACACTAATCTGCTTATATAGACCAAGCGAAACCTAATAGAGTCTGAGTAATGGGCCTTATAGAAAAAACATTATTACTTACAAAATATATGCTATATTTACAACACTCCCCTTTAATTTGGTGAATGAATATCTATCATTAAGAACTTGCAAATAAGTTAGGTGAATGGATTACATTGGCAAGTGTAGCTTCAAATTTTCTAAGCTTAGTTGAGTATAAGTTGTGTAATTGTGTTTGAGCTTAATTTGGATTAAATTTGAGTAAATGTGATTACACAAAGCTTTAATTTGTAAGTTGTTGATCTTGAGTTAAGAAATAAGTTGGATTTAATCCAAACATGGTTGGAAGTATTGATTAGGAGCTAATTGAAGTTTATTTGGGGAGAAAGTTTCAAGATTGGGTGTTAAAATCAAGTTTCTTTGATTTTTATGCAGTGGGAATCGATTCCCACAAGCCATGAATCGATTCACACAATTTCAATCCTCTGGGAGTCGAATTGGAGAAGCTGTGAATCGATTCACAAATCGATTCTAGCAGTATTGAATGCCATTTTAAGTGGATGAATCGATTCACACTAAGCAGTGAATTGATTCACAGACCTGAAAATGCATAAAACACAACAGAATGCAGTAGAACGCGAAAGAAAGGAAAAAGGGGAAAGAAAGGGCAATTTTGGAGAGAAGAAAAAGGGGGAAACCCCTAGGGTTTCATGATTTAAGAAGGATTGAAGAGATTCATGTTGGATTTCTTGATCTCTTACTGGATAGAGAGTTAGAGAGTTGAGATTGAGCTTTAATGGAGGTTGGAGATACCCAACCAAGAAGAAGGAGAAGAAGAGGAAGAAGATCAAAGCTTAACACGAGATGGCTTTCGAATTCTTGGGCATGAAGAAAGAAGATTGAAGGTTGTAGCTCAAGATTGGGAAGATTTGAAGAAGCCATAAGTTGGAAAAGCGAGGGGAAAGCGTGAAGAGAGAAGAGCGAAGAGGGCAAAGCTCCACCATTCTAGCTCAAGGTCTTGAAGAATAGAGGTGAGTTCTTCATCCACTTAGGTGATGGACAACCATAAGTTCCACATATAGGAATTTCTTTTCCTTAAAGTAATATGTGAACCACAGGCTCAAGTTATGGTTTTGAATACCCATAGGAAATAGAGTTTGTTATTACTATTGTTATGTTTTATAGTGGGTTTGGTTAAAAAGAGGTTGGATGGCTGCTGACCCCCACAATTGTATGTATGCATGGCGTTTTACTCCTTTGTTAGCTCCGTAGAGCTCGAGGGGATGAGTTTGATGGATGTATTGTCCATTGTATTGAGTGGGTTATGAGGCTTGTCAATGAGTCCTAAGTTCATGTCAATAGTGTTGATTAAAGTTTAAGGAAATTATATGATAGGAAGATTATTTGGAAGAAAATTGTTTATGATGTAGTATGATTCTTGGAATTGAGGTCATAGCATGATTAGTAGTGGTTTAATATAAGTTGATTAAGTGTTTAAGAGAGTTGATGATAGTTTGATGTAATTTTGTGACTGTTATCCTAAATAGGCTTAGGTCTCAAATGCTAAATGAATAGTTAATCCATGCATTAGGTTGTATCCTTAATGTTGAGTTTGCAATTGATTGAGAAACATTGTTGTTGTTAAGATTAAGCGATGCTTGATAGCGAGAATCAGTGAATTGCATTAATTTGTTCATTTCATTAAGAGTATGCATTGTCATAGCATAAGTCATGTTTAAGAGTCTTAAAAGACACCAAGATGCCTCAAAATGAGGATAGATCGTATGGTTAGCCTCGTAGGATGCCACTTGGACGGTTATGACGTCTAACCACCATATCGATAGTGTGTTATTGGGGTCTATGGATCAAAGCATATGACCTACCCGATAACACTGGCCAAAGAAGAACAATATGTTCTGCTTAGAGTAGCATTGCATTTATTATTGCCTTGCTAAGCATAAATTAAGTAAGAACAATACGTTCTTAGTTAAGAAAGTTGCAATTACATTGCATTGAGTTTAGTCGTGCTAAGCATAGGTTAAAGAAAGAATGTTTATATGATTGACGTGTGTTTGCTATACATTTCTATGTCTAGACTATTCACAAGCCCTTAAGTGGTATATTGGACTTAGGATTATCCTACACGCAATATACTATACATCAAGTTGAGTTAGCACATTTTAGGGCGTTCTCGCTTAGGATGTCGAATAGGTTTTCAAAGCTAGTCCTTATGGTATATTGGGAGAGTATGTTTAGGAATGGAATGCCTAAATTAGTCCTTTCAGATTAGTATGACTCGAAGAGAGAATCGTGAGAGAGTAAAGTAAAGGGCTCAGAGATTTTTAATCTCACCCATTACCTATATTGTTTTTAGGATAAGCAGTGCAGAAGGCGATGGCGAAGCTTGAGGCTTGGGACTCGGATTTAGTCTTTATTTTTGAAGTTATAATCTATTTATTAGATTAATGTCTTAGGTTTAAATTTATAACTTGGATTCTTGTAATCAAATTTGTAAATTATTATGATTTGTGCTTTAATGTAATTTGTCGTGCTTTCAATTTACTTTGAGAGTGCGGGTGTTACATTATGGTATCGAGGCTTGATTAAATCTTATCGGATGTGATTCTGAATCTAGTAGTGACTTCGTTTTAGGAGTGTCAGTTTAATCCTTGTAGGGAATTTGTAAGTCAGTTAGCGAATTTTTGTTGTTGAGAACTTCTCTCTGTATTCTTATGCATAGTATGGACTATTAAGCTTTGATCACCTTAATACTTCATACGATTAATGCGTAGAATAAGTAGAACGAGTTGGCGAGCGAGGAAAGAGGCCAGAACGAGGCGCGAACTACGAGGAAGCTTAATGGTTAAGGATGATGCGGAAGAAAGAGCAGATGCAAGAGCTTCCAAAATGAGTGAGAACCCGGAGAATCTGAGATAAAGGAAACAAGTTCAAACCTCTCCCGGAACCATGAGTAAAGGAATGTTTTAAGTGTGGTGGAACCACAAGGTGAATGCTTGGTGGACAAGCGAGTATTTTTATGCGCCATCGATCAAGGCAGCTACGCAGGAATTAGGAACAACGAGCAGTAAGGGTTTTTAATTGTAAGGTTTCAATCGACTTAGGATGGCGTTTGTAATCGGTTAGGGTTACTGACACTTATTAATTTATCAAGTTGTTTAGCCTAACCCATTATGAATGGATCCAAGATTGATTGAGATCCTATGATAATACCTAAGTAATCCAAAGTGTTCTAAGTGATTAGTAGTAAGGATAGGAAGTAAGATGAAGATAGGCCGCTCACTTCAATGCGTAAATGGAAGTATGGAACCTGAGGGTGATCAATCCTTAGCGAAGCAGAGAGAAACCCTAAGACTTTTAGGTATAATGACCCTAGTTGAGTACCTACCAGCTAGCCTAGAAGGAGAATTAGATTATAGTCTTCGAACTATAGGAGTTATAAGCAAAAGCCAAGTCGGCGGAAGTTCAAGGTTATTAATGTCTGCATTCCATCCAATCGGCCAGTGCATGAGGTGAATTCGTTTGACCAATCATAAACTATATCTTAGTCAAATAAGAATCTTGTTTGGGATAAGATTTAGTCTATTGTCGGGCAATGAAATCACCAAATTCTCAGGACAATTAGTTCCTCTGCAGAGATTAATTCCTTTCTGGGTTTCCAATGATTTAGAAGGAGTAGTGAAGGTAGATCCGATTAAGAGAGATAGATTATTCCCAAGAATCTCAAGGATTCATCTTCTCGATACTAGTTGGTCCATTAGATATTAGACAGGCAGCGGACACGCCAATCCCTATTGCTTTATTAGATATGGCGGCATGGACTTACGGTTTAGATTCTAATTGAACCAAGAAGAATTAGTCCCTCGAGTTGAAGAGAGTAGTAGTAAGTTTAGCTAAGAGTGTAAGAACATGGGCATGATCGCCCAATCGGAGGAGCTCTAAGATAAGAAAGTATAGCAAGTAGATTAGGTTTGCTTGTGTGCGATGTGATTCTAATTGGCTACTTACACACTGTGTCACCAACCGAGTGAGACCTAGACATCAGGTGAGACATAGTTTGTAACCAACTAGTGAAAATCAGGTCAATCTAACCAATGGACACTTTTTAGGAGTTGAGCAATTTTGGAGTTCAAATTGCCTAGGCCAAGTTGGGTATAAGACTAAGTGTAGTGATATAAGAGATGGGTATCAATCCTCTAAGTTACGAAAAAGGTATCTAAGGAAAGAATTTCCATTTGTGACATAAGAATGGACGTTGCGGATGGAAATTGCTCAGGGTGCGTATTAGTTACTTTAATGTGACAATCTTACTTTGATAAGTTAGTTGACCAATGAAGGAGTCACGAAGCCACCAATGGTAGTATGAGATCTTTGTTTTGGCGAACTTCAAGAGTATTCGAAGAAAAGTACTTTTCAATGAGTCTAAGGAGATAGAAGGAGCAAAGATTCGCTCGTTTGATACAAAGAGACGCGTCAGTAGGAGAGTGTGTAGCCAAATTCCAAAGTGATCCACATACTCGACCTACCTTCAGCGTGTATAAGATGATGAGTGGAAGACTCACCCAGTTGAGCGAGGACTCGAGCAGAGTTAAGAAATTTCGTATGACAATTTGAGGAGGATGACTATGCAAGATTATGGGTTATCTGAGAATTGGCAAAGAAGCATAGACTGCCTTATAGCAGAACGTCTAAACGAGTAGCAGACTAAGAAGAGCAAACGTAAGAATTTCCAACAGCTAAGAGCAACAGAATAAGAAAGCAGCACCAGAGTCAAATTCTCCGATTGCAAGTAAGGTGTTTCACTCGATGGAAATAAGACGAAAGGAGTTTACCTACTTGGAAAGATGTAGGATAGGAGTTCGTAGCGAGAGTGCCGAAAGGCAATCCTACAGAAGGATGAGATAAGAAGGTAAGGTGAATTTTTGGGACGAAATTCCAAAAAGGTTTAAAGTTCATAAGGAAATAAGTTGCCACCAAATGGCGGATACCTAAAGTTATTCACGATTACAAGTATTTCATCGATTAGTGTTTAGAGTGATTCCACTTAACAGATTTGCAAACTACATACTAACGTCGAGCAATATTTCTCGATTAAGGCCTAATGCAGGACAGATTAATGTTATCACGATTAAGCTAATTGATTGAAGCCTAGTAAGGCTGAATCACTTCTAGGTTTTCCAATGAATGGAGATTAGCGATGAGAGAAAGTTGTAATTGAAGTTACAATGTCAGACGTAGCAATTTTCGAGGACGAAATTTTTTAAAAGGTGGGTAGTAATGTAACGCCCCAAATTTTCTAAACTTAGTTGAGTATAAGTTGTGAGAAGTTGTGTAATTGTGTTTGAGCTTAATTTGGATTAAATTTGAGTAAATGTGATTACACAAAGCTATAATTTGTAAGTTGTTGATCTTGAGTTAAGAAATAAGTTATATTTAATCCTAACATGGTTGGAAGTATTGATTAGGAGTTAATTGAAGTTGATTTGGGGAGAAAGTTTCAAGATTGGGTGTTAAAATCAAGTTTCTTTGATTTTTATTCAGTGGGAATCAATTCCCACAAACCATGAATCGATTCACACAATTTCAATCCTCTGGTAGTCGAATTGGAGAAGCTGTGAATCGATTCACACTTTGATTCTAGCAGTATTGAATGCCATCTTAAGTGGATGAATCGATTCACACTAAGTAGCGAATCGATTCACAGGACACTGAAAATGCATAAAGCCTTGAGAGCCTTGGCGAATCCGAGAGAAAGGAAAAAGGGAAAGAAAGGCGATTTTGGAGAGAATAAAGGAAACCCCGAGGTTTCATGATTTAAGAAGGATTGAAGAGATTCATGTTGGATTTCTTCAATCTCTTGCTTGAATAGAGAGTTAGAGAGTTGAGATCGAGCTTTAATGGAGGTTGGAGAAACCCTAACTAAGAAGAAGGAAAAGATAAGGAAGAAGATCGAGCTTCTTCCAAGATGGCTCGAATTCTTGGGCTTGAAGAAGAAGATTGAAGGTTGTAGCTCAAGATTGGGAAGATTTGAAGAAGCCCTAAGTTAGGAAAAAGGGGGAAAATGTGAAGAAGAGCAAAGAGGGCAAAGCTCCATTATTCTAGCTCAAGGTCTAGCAGAATAGAGGTGAGTTCTTCATCCCTTAGGTGATGGGCAACCATAAGTCCCGCATATAGAAATTTCTTTTCCTTAAAGTAATATGTGAACCCTAGGTTCAAGTTAAGGTTTTGAATACCCATAGGAAATAGAGTTTGTTATTACTATTGTTATGTTTTATAATGGGTTTGATTAAAAAGAGGTTGGATGGCTTCCCCCAATGTAACACCTGCTTAGAGACATGGCGTCATTTTATCTGACTCATTAACAATGCATTTTCAATTCAACATCAGTCCTTGATCGGACCTTGGCAGCGTGATGCAACACTGCTTCCCAGGCTCTAAGTACTTGATTTTCTTGTCAATCTTTTATTTATCATCATATAATAGAAACACACCAGAAAAACAAAGGGGTAAGACACTCATCAATCACTAACAAGCAGGAAAACAACATAGCGAAGTAACTGTTACCATGCACAGCATAAACATATCAACACAGACATAACAATCGCCATCCTGAACATCATAATCATCAATACACTGTTACCACGTTCAGACTTTTGAGCACACGGTTACAAACCAAGCCACATCGATCGTCATCTTGTGAGCGACCTGCGATCCTGACCTACATCGTACTCGATACCCGCAGGCTAACACATGTCATCGATCTTTCAGGCTCGATTACGGCCCTCGGACCAGACCACCGGACATTTCGGGTTCAATTACGACCTACTATCCGGAGATTTGGGCTCGATTACCGACCTCTTGACCCATCGTCATTTGAATCTGCGGGCCGTGCACCTTTTTCTAGACCGATCACATGTCTCGGGCACATAAATGAGACTTAATTTGGTTGTCGAGAAACATATCCTGTTACGCTACCATCTCAGATTACAGGTTATGATATCCATACTACCTTATCAGATTCTGGAGTAAGATGCGAATCCGTGCACTAGGGCGACATTTCCTATCTGAGGAAAATGGCCAAGATTGTCCACTGTCGGGCGTGGAGCTCAGGAGACTTCGTCAGAATGGCCAGAGTCCATACTCTCAAGGTCAGCGACTATCTCCAAAATACTCTGTACCCCTTGATACCACGGACATGGAGAGCCTCATCGGAAAAGGCCGAGTCCATACCCTCGAGGTCTTGGCCAGAATCCATACCCTCGAGGCCACCGACTAATCTCATTACCATCATGCCGATACCTCAAGTACAGAGGCAGGCTACCACCATAAGCGAGCATCGGCGGTAATACTTCCTACTACCGTCTCGGGATTCGTAATCCTCTATTTAAAGGGTGGCACCCTTGACTCATACATCGGACCCATATATATCATATACAGCCAGTACATAAATATTAGCATGTTAATCAGATTATCAACCATCCTTAATCAACATAAGGATCAACCCTAGTAGCGCTTAGGCAACCTACTATTGACATGTTATCAATTAACACATCAACAGTCACATAATCATAAAGCATTCATATCAATCAGCATCACATCAATCAACATTCATCCATAGATTTCAATAGATCATTCCTATGGTTGACAGACCTCTGACAACTGTCCTCAGCTATAACAGATCACAGCCCCTCTCCTGAGGTGCTGCTTGTTTCTTGTAAAAGATCAAGCATATATTTCCTTTGAGAAATGAAAATATCTTGCTTAGAGTAGGCCACTTCAATTCCCAAGAAGTGCTTGAGTTTTCCAAGGTTTTTCATCTCAAATTCAGCAGATAGTTTCTCTTTGAGTAGTTGTCTCTCAATTGGATCATCTCCTGTAACAATAATATCATCAACATAAACAAGAAGTATGATAAGCTTTCCTCCTTGTGAATGTTTGAAGAAGAGTGTGTGATCGCCTTGGCTTTGCTTGTAGCCTAGGCACACCATAGCCTTAGTGAATCTTCCAAAACAGGCTCGGGGAGACTATTTTAGCTCATACAAAGTTTTTCTCAGTTTGCACATCTTGTTAACTCCACTAGTGGGTCCACATCCAAGGAAAATCTCCATATACACTCCCTCTTCTAAGTTCCGATGCAAGAATGCATTTTTGACATAAAATTGTTGTAGTTCCTACTCAGAGTGGGCGACAAGAGAGAGTAAAATTCAGACAGTGTTTATCTTTGCCACAAGAGCAAATGTCTCTTCATAATCGATGTCATAAGTCTGAGTATATCCTTTTACCACTAGTCTTGCCTTATATCGATCAAGAGTGCCATCTGATTTGTATTTGATTGTATAGATCTACTGCACTGACCAAGCGGCTTCTTGCCCAGTGGCTAACAACAATCTCCCGACTTCCATTCCTTTCAAGTTCTTTCATTTCCTCATCCATAGCTTTAACCCAATTGACATCTTTTAGTGCCTCCTTGCAGATCTTTGGGATTCTCACAGAGTCAACAATGCAATAAAACTTTAATCTTTGCAAGAAAAGATGTTTAGAGGAAATAAATTGAGAAATAGGGTACTTGACACAAGACGCTTTTCCCTTTTCTCAAGGCAATAGGTAAATCGTCTGGATCGAGGTAAAGTGCATCAATCACGAGAATCAAAAGTGGAGGGATTGTTTTCAATACTTACTTCCGATTCGGATAGTTGAAGTTATTCTTGGACCATGTCGGGTTTTCCTCTCCTTTGATAAGTCAACGTTGGCTCACTAGCCTTCTTCTTCAGTCTTTGAAGGTGTTGATTCTGCAAAACATAAGACAAAGGAGGAACAGGGACAGAAATAGGTGACTCAGAAACACATGGCTCAGGGACAGAAATAGGTGACTTAGAAACATGTGGCTCAGGGACAGAACCAGAAACAGGTAGCTCAGGAAGGCAAAGACCAAGGAGAAGAAACTCTAACTCAGATTCCAAATTACTGCTCTCCCCCTAAAGCTGAAGACGAGTGAAAAAGGACACATTCATGTAATGTGACATCCATATAACATTTGTACCCCCTTTTGTTAGGAGTATAACCCACAAAGACACATCTGAATGCACGAGAATCCAACTTAGTTCGGTGTTGCTTATGAATATAGACAAAAGCCAGACACCCAAATACTCGAGACTCAAGACTCTACATGATAGGGACAGAAGAAAAATGTGAGATCATAAACTGAACAGGACTAACATTACCTAAAACACGAGATGACACCCGATTAATCAGATAGGCAACAGTCAATACTGCTTCACCCCAATATGAGTTTGGGACAGATATTTAGAAGAGAAGGGCTCGAGCAACTTGAAGTAAGTGGTGATTTTTCCTTTCTGCAACCCCATTTTGTTGTGGGGTGTCAACACATGTAAATTTATGGACGATGCATTGTTTACTATTAAAGCTTAAAAGGCTATGATTGTCATATTCCTTCCCATTGTCAGAACTTAATCTTTTAATTTCTTTCCCAAATTGCGTTTGTACCATATTGTAAAATTGAATGAGCAATTTGTGGTAATTCGATTTATCCTTCATCAAGGAAAGCCAAGTTACTCGAGTGCAGTCATCAATAAAGGAAACAAACCATCTCGCACTTTTGAAATACTAGAAATAGAGGCGGATCCCTGACGTCGAGAATGAATAAGATCAAATATATGGTTCAACATTTTTAGTAAGGCTAGAAGGTAAAATAGCACGATGGTGCTTAGAAAGCTGACAGATGTCACACTTAAAAGACTAAACATATTGTTTTAAAAAAGATGGAAACATAGATCTCATCAAAGAAAATGGAGGATGACGAGGCGCTTGTCTTTGAAGCGGTTGTGAGGCAGAGAGTGAGACTCATGGTGAGACCAGTGCAGAAGACAAAACTTCTAACCAGCTCGCTCATCAGACTGATAGTACAATCCTCTCTGTTCCTCGGTAACTCCAATCGTCTTTCCCGTTGTAAGATCCTGAAAAACACAATGAGAATGAAAAAATATTCTTTGCAGTTATGGTCTGGGTAAGCTTACAAATAGAGATAAGGTTATTGAAAGGCGGGAACATGAAGCACATTTTTCAATTTAAAAGATTGAAGGTCAATGTCCCCATAACCATCAATACGAGTATGAGAACCATCTGCAACAGTAATATAAGGAATGTCGGAAGGGGAAGTATAAGGCAAAAACAATTCGAAAGCGAGACCACCAAGACCAGAAGCTCGTGATACCATGTAGAAAAATATACTAAGATAATATTGAATAATATTTCAATTGTGTCTCATTTACAAACACTAATACGCTTATATAGACTAAGCGGAATCTAATGAGTCTGACTAATGAGTCTTATAGAAAAACACTATTAATTACAAAATATATGTTATATTTACAATATTTCTATTTTAGTGAAAGTGTACACATTAATTTGTTTTTCGATATTACAGAAAAATTATATACTCAATTGAACAGAAACCTATGGCGAGAGGTTGTTATTCACTTCATGAGATTTGTTGATGTTTCACGATTCTTGGCAAGGTTGGCTGTTGGATGAGATCATGAGATCAACTATGTACAACGACAAGTTGAGATATGATTGAAGTATGTAGTGCTTCAGCACAATATCAGCATTTATATTTATATTTTTATAGAAATTTTCTTTAACTTCTTTGACAACTATTGCTCTGTTGTTCTCATAAGTTGACAATTTTGAGCATTGTACACTGCTATGTTATTTATAATAGGGGGAATGGGTTTGTACAATCTATAGTAAAAAAATTATTTATACCAGTGTATAGCTATACACACACACACTGAATGTAATATTTACTATTAACTATCATTATTATCTCAATCTATAGCATTAACAGCAGTTAGGTTGCCTACTATGATGGATAATGGTAAGGAAATGTGGCTCTAAAATATAGAAGATGCTCGCTAATCATCTCCTTCACAGGGCCGGCTAATGGGCCGTGCAAGCGATCTTGATAACACAGGCCCCAAATTTTGCCCCAAATTTGAGGGCCCCAAATTTTTTGCTATATATATATATATAATATTGCGTGACATATATCATGAATCATTGTGCGGCCCAGCGGTAGTTTTGTTTTTAGCAACCCCTGCGACCCGTCCTCGAGTCCAGCGTATGACGTTTTCGCGTGGCAAATATATTTTTGCGCCAAAAATCAATGAAAATAATGCCTGAGCGAGATTCGAACCCGCTCATGAATAAAACTAGCGCCCAAGCCACTACCCGGTTTTTAGGGGCCCACTTTTTAAGATAAGACCGGGGCCTCCAAAATGTTTAAGACGGCCCTGCTCCTTCACAATTGTTGCTTATGAAGTATGATTTTGATTTTCAGGGTAGGACAAGCATTTCCACTTTTCCTTACAGAACAACAAGCGCAGCCAAGCACTCCACCACAGTGACTTTTCTCTTAGACACCTTGATTTATTTGTATGTCAGGGGATGCTCCTTCTAGCATGGAATCATCAGGAGTTTTGTTTGTTGGGTGAGTTTTTAGACATGTTTTGACTTTTGACACATATTACAAGAGGAAAGATATCTTCTTCATGTGAGGACATTGAAAGATCTTCCAACTGATCAGAAAGGCCTAAGTCAATCCCTCTTCCTGAGTTTAGTAGAAAGAAACAAAAGAAAATGTTCTACAATCAAATCCTGCTCACTAGCACAAAAAGAGGATTTACACCAGTTAAACTAAAATCGACATTTTACACCGGTTTTGTTACCAGTGTAGATGCTCCCGATGTAATATGTTGGGAATTTCTGTAGGTTATTTAACAAGCGTAAAATGTAACATTTATACGGTTATATATCTGGTGTAAAATTTCAATTTCTGTTTGTTTTTAAAATTTTTGAAGAACCTTTTACAGGTTATTTTAATAACTTAGGTGTAAGAAACTAACATTCTACACCGGTTTTTGTCAATAACTGGTGTTAAATATCTGTATTTTTCACCGGTTTGTTGGATAACCGGCGTAAAATGTGCACTTTTTTTTCATTTTCTATTTATTTTTATCCTTTCACACTTGAGGCAATCTAAAATGACAATAAATAGGCAATAAATTTGACAACAATCAGCAGCAGAATTGACACCAAATGTACCTAAAATTCAAACCATCAAAAGCTATCAAATGCAATCCATAAACATATCAAATCAAATATACACATAAACAAAGTTAAGCTATATATATATATATAGAAAATAACATCTAAAGTCTTACGACCTATTAACTTATCTTTGGAAGGATACTTGATTCTATGCTTTATGGTGTAGGCATTGAACCAGTCAAAGAAAGGAATATTGAATTGGATACGTTCAAGGAATTGATAGAATTTCTCTTGGATTTCTGTCCTTTTGGGACCTTGGTAATGTTTGAAGAACCATTCTCTCTGAGGAGTCCATTCCTCAGAAAGAGATTGTTTGTCAATAACAAACTCAGATGATATAACATTAATGTCATAAGGATCATTAAGGGGATAATATGTTGGAGATTGGATGGTTCTTTGGTCTTCTTCATACAGGTATGAAGAAGACCAAAGAACCATCCAATCTCCAACATATTCTTCCCTTAATGAACCTTATGACATTAATGTTATATCATCTAAGTTTGTTATTGACAAACAATCTCTTAGAAAAGAATTTTATTCTGAGGAATGGACTCCTCATAGAGAATGGTTCTTCAAACATTACCAAGGTCCCAAAATGACAGAAATCCAAGAGAAATTCTATCAATTCCTTGAACGTATCCAATTCAATATCATATATATATATATATATATATATATATATACAAAGAAGGTAGTGCTATAAATATCTACATATGCATCCAGTCCTAGACCTCATATGAAGAATCATCCATGATACTGTGAGTATAGACAAAAAAATAATATGTCAGTCAAACTATAAATAATGAACAAATAACAAACATGCATGTATTAACAAAAATCACTACAAGAAAATTAGATCATTCACCGATGGCCATTTTCCGTCATTAACACAATAAAGTCGTCGGTAAATAATGATTAACCGAATTCTAAACGACCTCGGGTCCCTTGGAAAATGGCTCGTTGGAAATCTATTATCGACGGCCAATTGAATCCGTCGATATTACCGAAGGCTAAGCCGTCGGTAATATAAAAAAAGCCGTCGGTAAATTTGGTGGGATTTTTAAATAATCCGTGAGATTTACCGACGGCTTTTCCGTCGGTAAATCTCACGGTTCAAATTGATAAATTCGTAGCATTAGCGACGGCCAAGCCGTCGGTAAATATAGAATTGCCGTCGGTAAAAATTAAGGACCAAATTCTCTGCAGTTTAGGGTTCATCAACTTTCCCTTTCAATTTGGTTTCCCTCTTCTCTGCAGTTTAGGGTTCATCAACTTTCCCCATTTCTTAATCTACATCTTCCATCTTCATTCTTGTGTCCAAGAGCTCGAGCTACCCATTGAAGAAACCAGAGCTCCTTCCTCTTCCTCTTCATTTTCGGTTTCCTCTTCTTCTCTTAGGGTTCACCCAAAACTTCAATCAAAGGCTTGTTGTTCAGCTCCTTTCTTCTATTTAGTGCACCTATGGAACAAACCCCAATCTTTTTCCTCTTTTTCCCTCAATTTCGTGAACCACTGCAGGTCTTTCTCCCCATTATTTTCTAAAGCTGACAACAAAAAGGGAAAGGAAGAGTGAGAGAGAACTTCGTGAGAGAATAGAAGGGAAGGAAGGCTGAAAGGCTTACCTAAGGTTGTCTTCTTCTCTTCTTCTTCCTTCCTCCTTCTTCTTCTTACTCTCGGCCAGAAACGCACAAGAGGGAGAGAGAAAGATTCGAGAGAAAGAATGGGAGAGGAGCTGAGGTGGTTCTCTTTTTTTATTTCCCTTTTTGACTTTCTGACGGCTTAGCGCGTCGTAAAGTATCGGAATGAAAAATTAAATTTCATTGCGTAGTTTTCTAGCGCGTTACAGGCTTTACCGACGGCTTGGCGTCGAATATCTTAACGGCTTAGCCGTCGATAAGGAATGAAAAATTAAATTTTCCACTGCGTAGTTTTCTAGCGCATTACCGACGGCTAATCGGTAAATTTAAAATTAGCCGTCGGTAAATTTAAAAACTAAATTAGAAATGAAATAATTCTTTACCGACGGCTAAGCCGTCGGTAAAAGCAGTAAAAATTTAACTTTCGTATGGTTTTTTTCCGGCGGATTACCGACGGCTTAGCCGTCGGTAACTAAAATATTACCGACAGACTCGGGGCCATCGGTAATTTTCCGTCGGTAATAGAGTGTTTTCTTGTAGTGAATATTATAATGTTACAAATAACAAACTTACTTGATCATTTCTCCTCTAATATCCTTTTTTGATGATCATCACGAGTGGCATATACACCGTCCACTTCATTTTCATCAGTGAAAGAAGGTCTTTGTGTTGAGAAAGAATGAGTGTCATAAATATCTATAGATGTATCTTTATTTTCATCACTCTGATCATGCATGTTTCTTCCTTGGAGCACTACAGACTACCTATTGCTAGAGGATCCTTCACATAAAATACTTGTTTGGCGTGGAATGCCATGAAGAAAGGCTTGTCAGTATAACCCATCTTGTCAAGGTCCACCAATGTAAATCCTAATTCATCGGTTTGTACACCACTTTATTTACTATTAACCCACATACATTTAAAAGCAGACACTCTAAATTTACAATAATCGAGCTCCCAAATCTCTTCAATGACCCCAAAGTAAGCTATGGATGCGAGCAGGGTTCTTATCCTTTGAACTAGAGAAGTGCATTGCGAAGCCATGATCATAACCCTCACTGTTTTGCACAAGTACTCTGTCTTCTTGTGACTATGTATAAAAGGAAAATTTATTTATATCGTACTCCACTCCAACATAATACATTAAAGCTAGGGTCATTTGCTAGCCATTTTAAGCCATCGAAGCGATATCATCATTCAAAATATGTGGTTTAAACAAGCTTAGGAATGTCTTGTTATGCTCTTTCAACACCCATTGTTCGTTCCTGTGGGGTTTTTAGCCTTGACAATGGATTTATGAGTAGACAAGTATGGTTCAACCTCATCAGTGTTATTCAATATGTACAGATGTATCGCATCACTTCGCATGCCCCATGTTCTTACCCTTTAGACCTCGTGTACCCTTACCGTCATATCTTCCCTCGTGACGAGACTTGGGAATCCTTACAGGTTTTGCTTCTGATAAGTAGTCTGTACAAAACTCAATGGATTCTTCCATGATGTATCTTTCAACAATAGATATTTCGAGACGGTATGGATTCTTTACATACCCTTTCGAAATCTTCATGTATCGTTCGACAGGGTACATCCACCTTAGATAAATGGGGCCACACACTCTAATCTCTCTCACCAAATGAACAATTAAGTGAAACATGATGTCGAAAAACAAAGGAGGAAAGAACATCTCCAACTGACACAACATAACAACAGCCTCATTTTCCAATTCGTCTAACTCCTGCAGGTCAATCACTTTACTACAAACAACATTGAAGAATAAGCAGAATCTAGTTATGGCATGCCGAAACTTTTTTGGCAAGATGCTACGAATCGCCACTGGTAGTAGTTGTTGCATCAAGACATGGCAGTCGTGAGACTTTAAGCCAAGTAGTTTGAGATCGTTCATTGACACAAGACTCTTGACATTTGAAGAGAAGCCTTGTAGAACTTTCATGCCCGTAGACACTCATGAAGCTTCTTCTCTCTTGTTTTGACAAGGTATGACATGTTGCTGGCTATTATGTGTTGTTACCTCTTGGCTCTGGAGCTAACTGTTCTCTTATGCCCATCTCATCCAGATCTAGACGAGCATTCACACCATGCTTTGTCTTACCCTTGATGTTGAGAAGCATACCGATTACACTATCACAAATATTTTTCTCCACATGCATCACATCAATACAAATGTCTCACATCAAGACTCGAGCAGTATGGAAGATCAAAGAAAATTGACCTCTTCTTCCATATGTTTTTCATTGACTTCTTTTGTTTCTTTCCAAAACTAACATTGATGTTTTTCACCCGTTCGTAAACTTCTTCCCGCTTAAGGCATTTGGAGCAACTTCATTCTCCTGGCAACCATTAAAAGCCTTTTCAACCTCTGATACGGGTGATTACGTCTGAGAAATCTCCGATGCTCAAGATAAACAGTCTTTCTTCCATGTTGCAATTGATGGTAGCATATGCCTTCTTCACATATAAGACAAGCTTTATGCCCCTTAACACTATACCCAGACAAGTTCCCGTAAGCTAGAAAGTCATTTATGATGCAAAATATCATGGCACGCATCTTGAAATTTTCATTGGAATACCCGTCAAAAACATCAATGCCTTCATCCCACAATATTTTCAAGTCTTCAATCAAGGGGCTTAGATACACATCTATGTCATTTCCTGGTTGTGTTGGACTGGATATCATCATAAATAACATAATATATTTACGCTTCATGCACAACCAAGAAGAAAGGTTATAAATAATCAAGAGAAAAGGCCATGAACTATGGTTACTACTTAAACTACCATATGGATTCATTCCATCCGTTGAAAGTCCAAGCCTTAGATTTCTTGAGTCATTGCCGAAATCCGGAAACAAAGAATCAACTTTCTTCCATTGCAAAGAATCACTGGGATGACTTAAGCTTCCCATCACATTTCCTCTCATCTGCATGCCATCTAATATTCTTTGCGTCTTTTGCATTCGCGAACAGTCATTTAAACCTTGGAATAATTGGAAGATACCATAACACCTTCGCAGGAGGACCTTTTGAGGTGACATCACAACCATCATCACCATCCTTCTTTTTGTATCATGATTTCATACATTTAGGACATATTTCTTTGTCTTCATTCTCTTTCCAGTATAATATATAGTCGTTGGGAAAAGCGTGTATTTTCTTATACTCCACACCTATTGGACATAATATCTTCTTCGCCTCGCAGTTATAGTTCGGCAATGTGTTGCCTTTTGGAAGCATGTCCTTCAACAACTCCAGCAACTCAATGAAGCTTTTATCAGTCCACCCATTTATCGCCTTAAGATTAAACAACCTCAAAACCGCTGACAACCATGTGAAATTTGTGCAACCCGGATACAATGATTGATCCTTGTCACTACATAGAGTATCATACACTTGTGCCCACTTAAAAGAATCTAGTCCAATATCACGAATCACGTCCTCTAGTCGATCGCCCATATCTACATCAACTTCCCCACTTTTGGACACACTTGGCGTGTCTAATACCTCACCATGTCATGTCCATGTTGTATAACTCAAGCTAATCCCAAAGACATCTAGGTGCTCACATATGTCTTTAACTTTTAGAGGTGCCTGATTCCCACACTTAACACAAGGACAATAAAATTCTCCATTACTATTAGGAAGCTTTGTTTTGACAAATTTGTAAACTCGACACTCCATTCTCGATACTCATCGATCAATCGATTTTTTTGCATCTAACTACGATCCATAGCTACGTTCTGAAAAAGTAAACACATGCTTATTTAATGAACACAATCACCACTTCAGGACCCTTCAACCACAAGTATCCAACATATCTCTGTATATTTGGTATGAACCTATCCCATTCAAGAAGAAACTTTTTCTTTGTTTGGTTAATAGTTAGTCGTTAAATCCTTATATCTTATACCTGACGAAATTTCGGCAGCATTTCCCATTGGTCTCCAAGTACACAACCCAAACGTGGTGACATCCACCCCGATCAAGCATGTACCCAGAGACAATAGGAAATGTAGCAATCTGAAATTTCATCATGTATTTGATAAAAGATTTAAAGACTAACTATTAACCAAATAAAAGAAAAAGTTTCTTCCCAAACTGTCCTATTTGGACAATTCAAGATTCAATAAAATGAGTGGTACCATCCCCGGTACACAACCAAACATTTTACTAAATCTCAAACGGGAAACTAAGGCTTAACACAAATTAAATAGAGAAGCTCAAATATAAAAACATATATCATATATCATAATCATAATTATCGATCTAAATAGTCAGGATATTCATAAAAAGCAATGAAAAATACATTAATATATTCTCCTGATACATTTATCCAATTAAAATATCAAAACAATAAAACACATTAATAAATAACATGCATAATATAAAAGCAAGGCTAGTGGTGGCTCCTTGACGGGTCCCCAGGACAAAATCGGGCTGTAGATTTCTCTGAAGGAGTCGATGCAGTGTAATCCTCTATGATGGGAGAATACTCCGGTGTGGATGGAGTATACTCCGGGATCTCATCGTCATCACTGGGGATCTGAATGATGTTTGTCCCTCGATGAACATCCCTGGCAGCTACGGGCCTCTTAGGAGAGGGTGGTCTCCTCTGAAGCATGCGCATACGAAGGTCCACGCCCCAACGGTCAGCGTCGGCACGGGGATCACCATACAAGTTCATCAAATCACGATCCTCATCACGATAAGGATTGCGATGACGAGCATCGCGATCCTCAATCCTCACAAAGCTATCTCGATACTTCGTTGCAGTCATCATCGACCTGCTAATAGAGGGACGTGGCCTCCTGAAAGCCATGCGAGTACGACGCCCCCCACGACCACGGTTTTCATCTAAAGACATTATGCATTGTCAGCGATGGTCAGTCATGAGCAATAAAACTGAAATTTAATTGAATGACAACAAAACGTGTAATATACCTCAACAGTTTAATTATTATTCGTAAGTGCAGAGAATTACCGTTTTGTAAAGGATATAAACTTGAATGAAAATAAAAAACCCAGTATACCTTATAAATTGAAAACATTTGGCCATAAATTGAAAACAACAATCCATATTATCTTTGTAGGTAAACTTATATACACATTGCAGACAATATTACTTGGCTTCTTTGTCATGTGTTAAATGTCAAAAATCATGTACCAAATGTTTCCATAACACTTAATAGTAACACAAGTGGCGAATTAAGGACTTTAACCTCAACAAAGATGCACAACCTGAGTGGCACAAAGTACATAGAAACTAAACATAGTATATAGCTCGCCATTGATGAATACCCATGAAACTAGCTAATGCTCAGCATTGGACCAAACCTAGATTAGACGCTAAGGTGAATAGATTATCAACCAGATTAAAACCAAAAAGGAAAAAAAAAAGCTATAAGGTAAAGGAAAAAAACCTATAAGCACGAAGAAGGAACAAGTGGGTGTGGTTGCTTTTGGTTTGCCTCTCAGACAGGGCTTCGGTGAAAGGCGGCGAGAACCACGAGAAGGAGAGCGGTGGCGAGAACCACGTGAAATAGAGATTCGAACGGCGGCGAGAGAGGATGAGAACGATGACAGTGCCGCGGCGAGATAGATGGCTCGAATGGTGGAGAGAACAAGGAGAGTGCAAGGGCGAAGAGAAAGAGTAGGGTTATCTCAGAGAAATGCTTCCCGCGTATTTGAGAATGAGAGGGAGAAAGTAATTTTAATTAAAGAGAAAGACTTTTAATATCAGTTATTTAAATAACTGGTGTAATAAGTTCTCTTTTAACACCGATTATATGAAACTCCGGTGTAAATTGTTTTCAGTTTTTAAATCTGAAACCTTTGACACCGGTTGTACATATAACCAAAGTGTAAAAGTTACACGATAATTTCAAAATTGCCACTGCGTCACTTTTACACCTGTTAAACTCAAAACCTGTAAAAGACCTAATTCTTTTCCGTTTTGTGCACTAGTGGCTGCTTTAAGAATGTACCATGCTGCATTGTATTTTAGAAACATATTATGTCAACAATATATTGTTTTCCACGATTTTGTTTGGTATTGGAGGTTATTTACGAATTTTTCTGATGGTTTCATGATTGGTATTTTAAAGTTTTAGTGTCATGTACTAATATAGCAAGGAGCATTATGTACTTAATATTGAAGCCAACATTAACGTTTCTATGTTTTATGCCTGTAATCCCTCGAGTCAAAGTGTCAAATTACATGAGACATTTAGATTCTCTAAGTAAAGTACAAGGAAAGGGGAAGCACATAAAAGAAAACACGTATGATTGAATGATTTAACAGATCCATTTTAAAACTTTATTTTGATTATATAAAAAGGTCTCAACATTTCTATGCTTGATTAGCATCAGTGAGCTGTAACGTCTCTATCATCTTTTGTTTTGCTCGATCTCCATCATCTATTAAATCCACTCTTGCCTCTACTTTCTACTTGTAAGATACCAAGCTAAGGATAAAGTGATTTGATGACTTTCATCTAACCGTGAATAGCTGAGAAGGAAAGGATGTCGCTTGTGATTTGTTCAAAATCAAGTTGTGAAGGTTTTGGAAATCACATACACATGTTGAGGAGGGTAGGGTTTGCTGCAACGCACATATTTAAGAAAACCGGCAACTCCAACAAGAACAATATACAAAAATGAGAGATGAACACCATTTTGGGACACCTATACGGACAACACCGTATGTCCGTACAAGATTTTTTTTTTTTTTTGAAAAATTAATATATTTTTTTATTTATTTTAAAGAAAATTTTCTTGGTTAACAGAGTTGATGTTAGTGGTTAATACTGTATTGGAAGTAGTTAATGAGTGCAAGTGCAACTCAATTTGTGGCATCAGAGTAGCCATTAACCAGTTAGTGAATTGTATTAACCACTTAGTTGTACATCATTAACTACTTTTATAATAATTTGTAAAAGAGTTATTAAAGGTTGTGAATGACATTGGGTTAACCAGATTGATATTACTGGTTAACATAGTGTTGAAAGTGATTAATGGGTGCAAGTGCAACTTGTGGCATCAGATTAGCCATTAGCCAGTTAGTGAACTGTATTAACCACTTAGTTGCACAACATTAACCACTTTTGTAATGATTTGTGAAAGAGTTATTAAAGGTGGTGAATGGCACTTGGTTAACAAGATTGATATTAGTGTTTAATACAGTGTTGAGAGTAGTTAATGGATACAAGTGATATTTGGCATCACAGTAACCCATTAACCAGTTAGTAAACTATATTAACCATTTATTTGCTCTGCATTAACCACTTTTATAATAATTATTTTTTGAAAAAATATATTTTTTTGGAAAAAAAAGAGTTTTGTCTGTATATGTACGGACATACGGTGTGTATACGGTGTCTCCCAAAAGTGGTGTTCAAATAGCGCGACTCGAGGGGGAAAACAAGACGAGTAAAGAAACGTTTTAAGCTTGGATACAAGGGCACTCATATCTAGAGGTGGCAAAACGGGCTACCCAGCCCGCATCGGGCTTGGGCTTTTTAAGGTCGGGGAAAAAACCCTGGGTTGAAATATGGGCTCAAATTTGACTTCCCAAGCCCGACCCTATCGGGCTGTCGGCTTTTCGGGCCGGCCAACATATACTTTTTCTTTTTTTTTTGATAATAATACGAACGCATATACTTTTTTTTTTTTAAACACCCTCTAAAATTGATGTATCCCACTTTAGTCATGGTGGACTAGCTGCTTTTTTGGTGCTTCTCCTGTTCCTCAGCTGCCCAAACTGCAGGAGAATGTCTGCAACTCAATGTTCTTCTGTTGAGGCCTTTGCGATGATGTTATTTATAAACTAGTAATTAAACAATGCTCTATTTATATAACTCTCATCAAAACTCGTTTGTTATGGATACAGTCGAATTCGTGTTAGACATAACTTGTTGGTCCTGTGTTAGGTTTGTGGAAAGAACTGGTGTGGAAACATTTTGTACACGCCTTCACATGTATTCAGTCTTTTTGCTATTTTCTCGATCGTGAAATATATATTATGTTTTGCTTAAAAAAAAAAAAAGATGTATTCCCCTTTAGCATCCATATACATAAGCTTACTGGTGTAGTGAAAGAGTGAAAGAGTAAAGGCTGTGTGGGTCTTTCTTCTTTTTTGACTTGAGTCTTTTTTTTTTTTTTAATAAATAAGCTTTCCGGTGGTCTGGTAGTGGCCTAGTGGTTTGGGCCTTTTTTTATTTGAATGGGTCTTTAATATATGCTTACTGATTTGGGCTAAATAAAGTAAGTGGCCAACAGTTTTTAAGTTGGTGTAGGCTTTACGGGCAGTTCGAAACCCGACCGACTAGCCCGGTACGGGCTCAGACTTTATCGAGCCTGACCAAAAAGTCCAATTGTAAAAAGGAGCTCAATTTTAGCTGTCCAAGACTTATGTTTTTTTGTTGACCAAACAAAAAACCTATATTTTTTTGGGCTTTTTCTGAGGCCCATTTTACCGCCCTAATGATAAGCATTTTTTGAATTTTTACAGAAAGCATTTTTTTAAAGGATTTCACAGGTAAGCGTTAAATCTTAAAATATTATAGATACACATTTTAATAGAAATTATACATTACTATAAATTTCTATTTTTAATATATATCGTGTTAATATGTTGTTGATCCTAATATAGATATATATACCAAATGTTTAATATTTAATGTATTAAATAGGACTATTATTTAAGTTATTTTTAATTTTCGTTATTATTGAAATATGCAATTAATAGAGTAAATTTCAATTTATATTGGAGAATATTTACGTCTTATCAAAATTACAAAAGAAAGTTTTATAATATATAGATCACAAAAAGTAAATAAATCTTTTTTTTTGACAAAAAAGGTAAATAAATCTTAGATAAATTATTTTTATAAAAATGTATTAATATTAATAGGTAAATACTTACAATACATATGAATGAAAAGTTTACATGTAGTCATTGAATTTCGTCAATCGTTTTGTCAAATTAAAAGTTTTTATTGAGTATGTCAACTCCATAAAAATTTTAAAAATATTTGATATTTCATCAAATAACTTCAATTCTACTTATAATATACTTTTTAAAATACAAATAAAATATTGACCATATGATTATATAAGAGCAAAAGTACTAATGATTAGTAACAATTTTTCCCCATGTTTTTCTTTAAAAATAAAAATATTTTTTCCAACAAACTAACAGAAATATTTTTAATCACCTAAGAAGCTTAGCTTTTTCAATTAGTAGTGTAAATTTTAACAGTCTTACATGTCCATTCATTGAAAGACCTTTTTGAATATATTAAAAACTTGAAGAACCTTTTTGAAACATATTAAAAACTTGAAGGACCTGTTCGGAAAAAAAAGACAAAGGACCTATTAGGAAAAAAAAGATAAAGGACTGATTTGTTACCAAAAAATAAGTTAAGGGACCTACAGAGCAATTTTGCCAAAAGTTTGCCAACGGGGGGTTGGGTCTAGTGAAAGGGGTTAGTCCCCCACAACGTGGCGAATCAAAGTTCGAATCCCTGTTGGGAGAGATTCTCACATTTAGTGCCCGATGCCTCAAATAGGATTGCTCCGTTGGAGGAGACATGTGAAAAACCAAAAAAAATTTGCATTAAAATGTATAGGGTCGTACAAATTAACAAAGGCAATAATATCACCCATGCATTGCATGGGTCCTACATATACTAAAAATTATACATTTATATGAATTTGTTTTGTTTAAATTTTTATTTCTTTTAATATATCTCGTGGGAAGCACGAATAAAGATTTTCTCCAATTCTCCGATAGAGAGCACATTTTAACATACATTCGCAAGACACAATTGTTTTATTCAATTGGTTTGACCTAACTATTTCTCGGACCTAGATCGCCTTGATGAAAATGTCGCAGTTGCACATTGTAGGCGATCTCGGGCATTGGTTTTAGATCGGACGGTCAGCAACAAATCTCGATTAAATATACTGTAATCAATCTCGGGCGTCGGTTTTAGATCAGACAGTTCACAACAGTAACTGCGTCACGCAGTTACTACATGGAATCCAATTCCCTATTTCTCTGGTGCCGGCCGGTGTTCAACTTTCTACTCCAACTGCACTGTGTCTGCACTGGCATAGCTCTCGTGAAGAATACCCCTCAAGTCAAGCCGCGGCACTCCAACGGCAGCACTCCAATGTCGCGCGTTGTCCTCCCTGATGACCTTATAGCCGAAGTTTTATCCTTCCTTACAGTGAAATCTCTTATGCGACTTAGGTGCTTGAGCAAATACTGGAACACCCTCATCTCCAATCCCACCTTCGTCAAAATACACCTTAAGAGATCGCCACGAAACTCGCGTCTCATACTATTCTCGAGCAATGAAAAGGATTGCAGTGTGGTGCCCTTCCCTGTATGCGGTTTATTGGAGAGCCGGTTGATCACCAGTGACGACCCTTACTACCGATTGAAGGACAAGGACTGCAGTTATGTCGTTGGTTCCTGCAACGGATTACTTTGCTTGCTCGGTTACTCTTCCACCATTGATTATGGAGACATCTCGCTCTGTCTCTGGAACCCTGCCACGGGGATGATGTCTGAAAAAATAGGGGTTTTTCGTGATCATGGTAAGTTTACGTTTCGACGTTTTGGTAAGTTTCTGTGTAGATCTTTCAAGTTTGTGTTTGGTTATGATAATTCAACTAACACTTATAAGATTGTGGCGTTTCGCCCACCGATAAACCAAGTGAGAGTTTTCAGTTTTGGTGATAATGATTGGAGATATATTCAGTGTTTTCCTGTGGTTCCTCTTGACCTTGTGGTTCCAATTCCATTACCTTATAGTCATCCGGGTGGTATGGATCATGGCGTCTATTTGAGTGGCACTATTAATTGGTTGGCCATTCGAAATAAAACCAGTTATTATTATTGGAAGGATATTACTGTTGAGCAATTTGTGATTATCTCGCTTGATATGGGTATGGAGACATACACACAGTTGGCGCTCCCTCAGTGTTCTGATGAAGTGCCACCAGTTCAGCCAACTATTGCTATGTTGATGGATTGCCTTTGTTTTTCGCACGATTTCAAGGGAACACATTTTATTATATGGAAGATGACGGAATTTGGAGTTGAAGAGTCTTGGACTCAATTCCTTAAAATTAGTTATATGAATCTCTTTCAAATTGATTATGGCATTAGTGCCGTGCTGGGATTTCATTCTCAATTGTTCCTGTTCCCATTGTGTCTTTCTGAGAATGGTGATACACTAATATTGGCAAGCAATCAAGTACACCAAGCAATTCTCTATAACTGGAGAGATAATAGAGTAGCGCAAACTAGGAGTACTTGTGAAATATGGTGGTTTTATGTCAAGGATTATGTTGAAAGCTTGGTTTCGACTTATTGAATTGTTCAAATTTATTTTAATTCATGTATGTTAACCCGGAAACAGCCTCTCCACATAGCCGGAGAAAGGCTGCATACATCTACCCTCCCTAGACCCCCTGGTGGGAGTCTTGTGCATTGTGCCGTCCTTTTTTTTCATATATGTTTTTTAAAATCTTTGTCATTTTATAATAATAGACTGTGTGAGTATTTCTTTTTATGGCTTAGGTTATTTTATTGTTAAATAATTATCTATTGGCTATTGTTAAGTGTTTGACGATCACTGAATTGAAGGATTTTTACTTTTTTTATTTTTTATATTATTATAACCAAAAGATGATTCTTCCAAAAGGAAATTCCATCTCTCTTTTACAAATGTGGAGAGGAAGAAGAGATGCACGTCAAATGATGATATCTTTCCCAGTTGTATGTGAGTGTTTCCCAGAAGATGTGATTAGGGGCGGACCCAGTGTGTGCACATGCACCCACTCAGATTTTGAAAAACTTACTTATACCTTTATAAAAATTTTATTTTGACCCCACTCATTCTACCATTTTGTACCCACTGACCACACTCTCTCATCTCTCCGCTCCATCCATTCGTGAGTGAGTACTCTGAGTCTGACTCATCTAGTCTCTCTTTTTCTCTCTCTTAACAAAAAAAAAGAAAAAATAAAAACCAGTGAGGCAGTGACCACTTTTTGTTCTCTTTCGCCTCTCTTTCTAGATCTCTGATGCACAGGCAAGGAAAGAAACTCTCGCCGCCGCTGGACCACGACCAACACGCCAGACCTGCTGCTTCGCGAATCTGCTTTGCTCTGTGACGATGAATCTGCTCTACTGCGATCTGCACACGGATCTGTTTTGCTCCTCCCACCGGTGGCCACGACGCGGCAAATTCTTCTTCTTCTTCTTGGTGGGTTATGTGCGTTTGGGGTTCATTCTGTTGTTTTTGGATTTTATTTTTGTGTTTATTCACTCATTTGTGTGTTTTTGCATTTGAGAGTTTTTGCGTTTGTTCACACAGTGTGTTGTGTTTCTAGATTTTGTTTTTGAGTTTCTTGCCACCAATGGGGTTGTGGATTTGTTTGTGGTTACTTCCTTGTTGAGCGTCTCAGATTGCCAATTGCCATCTTAGACCCCCTTTTTCTCTCTTTGTAGCTTCTTATGCTTGACTTCTCCTCAAATCAAACAAATATTACTGGTTCGGTGGTTGAAGAAATGATGAACCTAGGTATATTTTCCCTTATCATGTTTATGTGCTTTCTTAATTTCTTGAGCTCATTGTTAGATGTGCTGTATTGTCCACTTCATGGTTGTTCTTTAACTGTAATGGACTGGTGTAAATTTCCAAATAGAGATTGATTTCCAAATTTTTTGGAAAAAAAAAACAAATATATTTTAATATGTTTCGATTTTGATTCATAAGGTATGTCTGAATACCAAAATTGCCTTGCAATTCTCTTCTGGTGCATTACCAAGATAATAGTCAATCAAGAGCACATTGAAAAACTATTAAATAATTAGAACTAGTGTAATAACCCGTGCCTAAGGCACGGGCACAAATATTGACTATACAATATTTATTTTTTAACTTTTTTAATTGTGTTTTCTACTATTTTTATATTTTATAACTTTTTTCTACCAAAAGTTTTTGAAAAGTAACTTCAATAGATATGAATATTAACATGTGAATACTTATATAGTTTTATCTAACTAATATAATGTATATGTGTATTATATTGTCCTAAGTGTTATAAACATATTTTTTTCAAAAAGGACATATTTTTTAATAAATATAAAGTTATAAAATCATATTAAATATTAGGATTAAATATGTCTTTAGTCTCTATAAAATTACGACTTTTCAAATTTAGGCCCTAAAAAAATTTACTATTTTTGGTTCTTATTTTGAAAACTTTTTAGAAAAAATAGATGCTAGGGACTAAAAAAATAGTCCCGGTAAAAGAAAAATAGGGACTAAAAATGAACAAAGTTTATTTAGGGATTAAATTTGAAAAGCCGTAATTTTAAGGGACTAAAACATATTTAACCTTAAATATTATAGATCTAATTTAATATTAAATAATATCGTATTTTTAACAATAATATCAACCATTGCATTCTGTCATTCTAGCTATACAATTTCTTTGATGCACAGCCACGATATAACCATCTTGATTTAGTGTCAATGTCTTCCACTACTCCTAATGTGACAAAACAATCATCCTGCAATAAAAATAATCATCATTTAAATATCAAATCCATTAAAAAATTTAATCATTTTATGCTCAAGCATCTAATACTAAATTAAATAAAAGATACGACAATCCTAAAAAATAACAATAAAGTATTAAATTTTTGAAGAGATAATGCTTATAACTATATAATATAAATGGTTAATAGTGTAGATTTTTACAAAAATATTCATGATATAATAATATTCATAAATGTAAGAATTAAAAAAATTAAATAAATAATATTTTCAAATATGAACAAAATCATATATACATTTACTCAAAGTTTTACTTTCTGTGCTAACAAAAAGTACATTGTCTACTGTAAAAAAATTGTCTTATCTGTTTGGGGATAATTTTAAATGATTTTTTTCATTCAAATAAAGTGACCAATTTATAAAGGGATATCTTTAAAAAATAGGATCGTTGTATTAAAAAAACTGTTTCTGTAAAATTAGAATTAAATGTGATGACCCACATTGTAAACTGACTTTGTAGAATTGAATATTTAATTAGAGACTAATTATTCTAAAAACAATATTTTTATCTGAAACAATATTTAATTATTTCATTTATTCACATTGTAGAAATAACTCTTTGAATAAATTTGAAAAAACTGTTTATGAAACTTTATCAGAATGTTGCAATATAGCAATATACCTATTTGCATTTTTTTCAATTCTGAAATTGTTTTGTAAGTAGACATGTTTAATAAGTCATTTTTCAATGAATATGCTGGATCTGCAGCCAACTTGGATAGTGTGTAAAACCTGTATTTTAAGTTGAGATTTAAATACCTAACAAAAGTTTCATTCAAAAATCAAATTTTAAATAAAAAAAACATAATGTGGAACTTCATATAAGAATATGGTCTCTTGAATTGAATATTAAAACTAATACTTGGAACGGAGTTGTTGAACTTCGAGAACTTAAATATTTATTAATAGTTTTGAATTATAGGGTGTGCTTGATGCTCCCATATTTCCTAAAAGTCCAAAAAGTTACAATATTTAATAAACAACAAATAGATAAACATTATAAAATATGATAGTCAAAAAAGGCAAGACACACTTTTTAGAAATTACCATTATGTAATTTCATCTTAGCCAACTGTAATATCAAAATCACTAGAAAATCTAAAATTTAGAGAGACATTCTAGAAGTTGATATGCGAATTCCTCCCATAACGTGTATCTTAGCTTCTCTCCTCCCCTACAAAGAAAATTTGAATCACAATATAGGAAACTATGTTCAATTAAAATAAATAAATAAATAAATAAAAATACATGAAAATGTTACTTACTCGAGATCCTCCAATTCAACAACTACATAGCAAGTTGGCCTGCCATTTCGATTGTATTCTATGAATTCACCTTTTACAGCCAATAGTCCAATGATATCTATACAAAACATATCACATTTGACATGAAAATCTATTGACTATTGTTAAAAGATCACAAATAAATATACTTTAGATGTACCAACTAAGTGTGAATTCTCTCTATCAGCTTGAAAAATATCGATTTAGGGTGTAAACTTGAATCCATAAAAAGGAACATATGAATTATCAATCGCTTCACTGCCATCATCATCTTAAAATAGAGTATGTATTAATGGCACGTTGGTCTGTATTTATAATTGTTAATAGCAACTGAAACATTTGTTGTCTCGTAACATCTGCCATCAATCAACATAGGTTCAAATCTCTCTACATGGTTGCTCCACACGATGCATTGGATTTTTTTCCGGCTATATAAACATGGAAAGAAGTTAACAAATAGATTTATAATCATGTTACGAACATAAATAAAAATAGAATAATTTGAGACATACACTCTCATCCATTAATATCATGTTGATAAAATCCGGTTGGTCTGGTTGTTTAGAGTTTGTCACTCTCCATAGCCGAATAATTCTAACCCTAAACCTCCATAACTTTTGACCAATCTTAGTGTTTATGCTAGCAATTTGATCATATTTAGAAGACATAATTTATGGAAAAAAATTGTTGCTATGCATGGATGAAAATGGTGATTTGAAAGGTGAGGATGTAACATGCCTCGTTTCGTATTTCTAGAGTCATAAGAATAGAATTTAGTTTAAAATAATAATTGATTTAAATAGCATAACCGCTTGTAACAACGCTTTAAATTTCAATTTTGATTATATCTATCACAAATTTATTTTTAAATCATTTAAATTTATTTTAAAAACATTAAATTGATCAATTTGATTTAATTTTATTTAAATATTTCTATTTATTTTTAAAAAATATAACTAAAAATTTGTGTTAATTAATTATATCTATCATGAATTTATTTTTTAAATCATTTTAATTTATTATAAAAATATTAAATTAATTTGAATAGAATTTGTTTGAAAATAATATAATTGATTTAGATAGCATAACCATTTGTAACAAAGATCAAAATTTTAATTTCAATTTTAATTTATTTTAAAAATATTAAATTAATGTATTTGATTTAATTTAAATTAAATATTTCGATTTATTTTTAAAAATAAAAATATAATTATTTTTTTTAGATAATTATGTTTATCATGAATTTATTTTTAAATAGTTTTAATTTTTTTAAAAATATTAAATTAATTTGAATAGAAATTGTTTTAAAATAATAATTGATTTACATAGCATAACCGTTTGTAACAAAGCTTTAAATTTCAATTTCAATTTCAATTTAAATTATATCCGTCATAGATCGTTTTAAATTATTTTAAAAATAATAAACTAATCTATTTGTTTCAATTTAAATAGAAGTATTTTGATTTATTTTAAAATATTAAATTCACCTAGTTGTTTAAATTTAAAATAAAATATTTTGATTTATGAAATTAATTTGAATAAAATTTGTTTGAAAATAATAATTAATTTAGATAGCATAACCGCTTATAACAACGCTATAAATTTCAATTTAAATTTTAATTATATCTATCGTAGATTTATTTTTAAATCATTTTAACTTATTTAAAAATTATTAAATTAATTTATTTTATTTAATATAAATTAAATATTTTGATTTATTTTTGAAAATAAATAATATAACTGAAAAATTATTTTAAATAGTTATGTCTATCATTAATTTATTTTTAAATAGTTTTAATTTATCTTAAAAATATTAAATTAATTTGAATAGAATTTGTTTTAAAAAATAATTAATTTAGATAGCATAACCACCTTTAACAATTAAATTTCAATTTCAATTTCAATTTTAATTTTAATTATATCTGTCACAGATCGTTTTAATTTATTTTAAAAATAATAAAAAAATCTATTTTTTTCTATTTAAATATTAGTATTTTGATTTTATTTTAAAAATTAAAAATAATTAAAATTCGTTTTAGTTTATTTAAAAAAAATATTAAATTCATCTACTTGTTTAAATTTAAAATAAAATATTTTGATTTAATTTATAAAATCCTAAAATAATTAAAAAATCATATTAATTTAAAAATATTAAATTCACCTAGTAGTTTAAATTTAAAATAAAACATTTTGAATGATTAAATTAATTTGAATAGAATTTGTTTGAAAATAATAATTGATTTAGATAGCATAACCGCTTGTAACAAAACTTTAAATTTCAATTATATCTACCATAGATTTATTTTTAAATCTTTTTAGTTTATTTAAAAATATTAAATTAATTTATATGATTTCTTTTAAAATAAATACTTTGGTTTATTTTTGAAAATAAAAAATATGACTAAAAAATTGTTTTAAATAGTTATGTGTATCATTAATTTATTTTTAAATAGTTTTAATTTATTTTGATAATATTAAATTAGTTTGAATAGAATTTGTTTTAAAATAATAATTGATTTAAATAGCATAACCGCTTGTAACAAAGCTTTAAATTTTAATTTTAATTTCAATTTTAATTATATCTGTCATAGATCGTTTTAATATATTTTTTAAATAATAAAATAATCTATTTGTTTCAATTTAAATATAAGTCTTTGATTTATTTTAAAAATTACAAAATAATTAAAAAAACGTTTTAATTAATTTAAAAATTATTAAATTCATCTACTTGTTTAAATTTAAAATAAAATATTTTGATTTAATTTATAAAATAATAAAATAATTAAAAAATCTTATTAATTTAAATAGCATGTCTCGTTTCGTATTTATAGAGCCATAAGAATAGAATTTGGTTTAAAACAATGATTGATTTATATAGCATAACTGCTTGTAACAAAGCTTTAAATTTCAATTTCAATTTTAATTATATCTATCGTAGATTTATTTTTAAATCATTTTCATTTATTTAGAAAATATTAAATTAATTTATTTGATTTCTTTTAAATTAAATATTTTGATTTATTTTGAAAATAGAAAATATAATTAGAAAATTATTTTAAATAGTTATGACTATCATTAATTTATTTTTAAATAATTTTATTTTATTTTAAAAAATGGAAAAATAATTAAAAGATATATTAATTTAAAAATATGAAATTCATCTACTTGTTTAAATTTAAAATAAAATATTTTGATTTATTTTTAAAAATTGAAAAATTATTAAAAATTTTGTATCAATTTATTTTAAAAATAAATATATCATGAATTTATTTTTAAATCATTTTAATTGACTTGAAAAGTGTTAAATTAATTTAAATAAAATTCGTTTTAAAATAGAAACTGATTCAAATAGATTTTTTTTAATAAAATAATTGAAATAATTGTGGTGGTGACACGTGGCATAACCGAATGTAACAGAACCATCTTTTATAACTCAATATGAATTGCACAAGGAAACCATCATCAATTGCCATTCCCAGTGACCTAATTCTTGCTGCAATATTTGTCATTTCAGTTACATGTTCATGCATGGTACGAGAACCATCAAATTTCATGGTGGTTAAAGTACTCATTAATGTCCCAGCAAGAGACTTGTCAGCAGTTTGAGAACATTCTTCCACATATTTCATAAATTCTTTAACACTTTCAGTTTTGGGAAGACTTGACCTCATGTTACTTGCTATGCTCATTCGCATAAACATCAAACTAAGTCTGTTTGACTTTTCCCAGGCCTTATAATGGGTTTTATCTTCAATGCTACTATCATCAGTAATAGCAGCAGGTTTATCAACTTGAAGAGCGAGATCAAGA
Organism: Calophaca sinica; assembly: GCA_037113605.1. Lineage (NCBI taxonomy): Eukaryota > Viridiplantae > Streptophyta > Magnoliopsida > Fabales > Fabaceae > Calophaca > Calophaca sinica. Next base: position 95,037,792 of record CM073733.1, read on the forward strand.
TCCAATACACCAAGGTGAAATTGAATTTGTTCATTCCATTCAGGAAAATTCAACCCATTAAAAACCGGAACAGACATAGCTTGTGAATGCAAAGAAATAGGTACAAATGCTGTAATTAATACATGCTAAACATTAATACTTTGAGTTATAAACAAACATACAATTAAGATTCAGGTAACACATAAACGGTCTATGTATACTAATGTTCTCCTTTGGGAGATCCACTAATACACAATAATAAACATAAAAATGCTAATAAATTTAACATTTATTTGGCATGACATATGCATTAATCAAAAATACTTATTATCTTTGGATATATAAATAAAACTACTAATGCACACATATTACCAACAATCATGTCCATTAATTATAAGAACAATTAATCAACCTTTGGGTGATCCAAAAATGTCTTGTAATAATGAACTTCAAATTATCCCATAAATAAATTATAAAATATTAGCATCCATACAATGAGTAATTGAAATAATATTATCATTAATTTGGAACTAAATAAACATATAAGTTTGACCACTTTGGTGATTAGCAAACTTTTCATAATATTTAATCCAAAAAAGAAATTATTACACTGCATGACCGTGTTCCGTTACACAGCCTACCTGTGAACCTTTCTGTGCAAATTTCATCCGATGTCATATTCATGTTTCCCACCCGGTGATACCGTAAGTAACAGTGCCATTGACATGGTTAACACTTTCTCGGTTCAAGCATCGAAAACATAAAATCTTTCGTAGGCAAAACAACTTTTACGCACAGGACGTTAGTCATCATGCTTATTAACTTTCTTTATCAAATTGAATTAGCAACCACAAAAGACAAAACATTAAATAAAAAAGGTTTCATGGCTTTACGTGAAAAGCCATTCTTTCTTCAAAACCAATAAACACTTGGTATAAATTATGCAATATTCAAATGTAAAAGATACCATAACTTTAAATTCATCTATGGCCACAAATCGTTTACGTACATTGGCTTTCAAAACATAATAACTAATTTCAATTCAAGAGACACACGAATATGAAACCGATATGCAGAGAAATTCTCGTTAAGTCAGTGCAGCGGAAACATTAAAAATCCTTAACAAGTTTCATAATTAGAGTTCCTAAACCGAGAGAAATTATCATTCATGGAGAATCACACAATTCCACAACCAAAAGCTTTGATACCACATGTAAGTTTTAGTTTTCTTAGGGTTCACATACATAGAAAACTAAATAAGATCTTGGAATCTATGATTCTCACATGGGAAGAAGAACTTACCTTTATCCATGGCAAAACTTGATTCTTCACTTCTTGTAGAAACTTGAACAATAGTAGAAAAACTATTTTCTATCTCTTTTCTTTCTTCCTTATGATTCTCTTAATGATGGGAATATTGAAACATACTTAATAGGTAGAGATAGGGATTATTTAACATCATTTCCTTATATATATTGCTTCCATCAAGCAATATATCTCTTCATAAAATAATGTGCCCTTTCAATTCAAACACCAACTAATATATCCTTTCATTTAATTATTAAACCATCACTTATATTTATAACATGAGACAAATAATTCTTACATAGTCTGCTATGGGTGTTTCTCGAAGCATTCAAAGGTTGGTACTCCTCCATTACAGTTTAGGGATAGTGTTCTAACTTTGAAGGCAATGTCATTCTCCCATTCTAGGTACGACTCTAACCCCATATGGATCATTTTTATATTGTATTTGTTTGTTTATAGACAATTAACCAAAAAAATTAGTAAAAAAAATCAACCAAATTTTTTTTATTTGGTTTACATAACTCGGTCCCAACCCTCTGCAATGACTATTTATGGTTTTTGATCTTCAATTTAGAGTCTGTTTGTTATAGATTAAAAAAAAGTGATTTTGTTATAAATAATCTAGAGATTATTTTTTAGAGATTTTAAAGAAAAACAGAAGCTAATCGTACTCCAGTACTCCACGCTTTCTATCTTCTCAACGATAAAAAAGAAAGAAAATCAAAACTAATTAATGTTTATGGAAAAAGAGAAAATCGAAATGAGATAAAAGACCTATTTTTAAAAATTGATAAAAAAATACCTACTTTTTAAAAGAAAAACATTTAACTATTTTGATGTAATTTATTAATTAATTGCTAATTTTTTATTAAATTTATTTTTTGAGAGCCTAAAGAAAATGTTTTATATTCCTTATGAACTTAGTCTTTTTTTCCAATTATTTTTATAAATTATGTCTTTCTACTTCCTTTTTTTTTTAAAAAAAATATAAAAGATTTGGTTTGGTATAGACAACTCGATTTTGATCCTCCACATTTGCTATTTATGGATTGATATCGTTAATTTGACCTAACTCTAATACTCCGCCTACTTTTTATCATCTCAATAATAAAAAAGAAAGTTTTTTTTGACAAAAATAATAAAAAAGAAAGTTAGAAAAATAAAAAATTATGAATCACAAAAATCAAAATTTATGAGAAAGCAAAATGTTCCTAGGGTGTAATTCAGCCCCAGCGTCTAAAACAAAAGATACCCTATCAGCCCAAAAAAATAAAACATTGGGTGTCAAGCTAAAAAAATTATCAAATTAATTATCGAAGAAAGATCAATCTTTCCAACATTACCAATTTATTGTTTATCACAAGCTTGGTAATGCTTTAATGTTGAGTTTTCAAATTTAGTAGACGTGAGCCTTCGAGGTGGTGAAATAAAGATAATAAAAATGTAGTGATGAAGATGGAGTGTCGTATGCAAGTGAACGAAATAATGTAGAAGTATCATTGACAAATATGCGACATTATCTTAATGTTGTACAATTAATTAATTTTTATGGGAAGAGAGAAAAAGTCATAGTGAGATGAAAGGTTTGTCTTTCAAATGGGGCCTATTTTTAAACCGAAAAGATTTAATTATTTTTAATATTATTAATTAATTATCAATTTTTATTAACTAAATTAAAATAATATATAAAAATAGACTTAAATATGTGTTTAGTCTCCTTTTGAGAAATGAAGAGGATCTCGACTCCCATAAAATATACTAAAGTTTGGTTTTAGTCTTCAAAGTTTAAAAAGCATATTTTTAGGGACGATGTGTTGACTTTGAAGGTAGTGTTGATCTCACATTCTAGGTATGGCTATATGATATGATCCAAGTAAGGGTTCATGGTTTTTTTTACAGTTCGTCCTTGAAATTGACTTCTTGTTTTAAGATTAGAATGTGAATGAAAACCTTTATTTTCCTTTAAGGAGGTTGCTCCTTAAAACTCTTATCATAGACGCATAGGATAGGTAAGCAAAGCTTTGACCTTTTTGTTACAAGAGAAATCATAAAAATGCAAGCTTTCTTAGGTATTTGCAATAAAGGAGAAACCTTTATGTTATATTGAGCAAAGATGAAAACTTTTAGAGTAAAAGGAGGTTCTCTTGTTAATGGCCAACTATTATTGAAGAGTAAGAAACAAAGCAAGCTTTTTTTCAAAGATTAGGAACATAAAACTCCCAAAGAATAAATTGAGATTGATAATTATGAAAGCGTAACGCAAAACATAAACAATCATTCAACAAAATGAAAAGAAGAAAAAATGGAAAAGATAGTAGATGGAAGAAGACACCACACTCTATGGTGAGTGATAAGTCCAAATGAAGATTTGCTACAAAGGTATGGAAACCTTTGATAAGAACCAAAAAGGTTCACCCAAAAACCCACAAAGAGGCACAATTATTTAAACTCACAAAGGAGCAAACTTTCAATCTTATTCAAAAACTACCAAATGATAGGAAGTACATTCCTATTTATAGGCTAAGGAGGTGAAGACTAACCCTAATTTTAATCCTAGGTAGCATCTATGAGCATAAGGAGGCTAAACCTAGTGCAAAAACCGAAGCCCAATACAAGGTTAAAAAAACACAAAAAGGCCCAAAATAAAAGAAAATCTCGTGTAAAAATTTGTATGAAACTTGCAGGCCATTTTTATCCATTATAGAGGCCGAATCTTATTTTCCAACATGAATTACGACTTGTAGATAATTCTTTTAGCTTTCTAACGTATCAAAGAACATCCCAATCGGATATCTAAATCTCAAGATACAAGAAATCACTGAAGAGATGTCACCACCAATGAAAATATATGTTTGAACAAAATCCAATTTGGTTCCTCTTATTCCATAATTGGTTTGGTTCTTCTTTGCAAAATTGACAATCTTTGGTTTGCATCATTCTTTCCTTCTTCAAGAGAATTCATCCTCGAATTTATAGCTCAAATACCTACACCAAAAAGATATTTATTAGTTTTTATTGAAAGTTGTATTAAAAAGTCTATTTCTATGGAGAATTGATTTCCTTTCAATTGAAAGTTTCTTATTCTTCATGTTCCTACAAACTCAGCCTCCAAGGTCAAAAACAAGTCTTTTGCACCCAATCATTTTTCTTCCTTGGTTGGCTTGTTTAGCATTTTGCTATAATTCCTTATCAATTTCAGCCTTCACTTGTTCCTGAATCTTCCTCACATTACTTGGCATTTGTTTTGCCTTCCTTATGAACTAAACAAGAGATGTTAGATAAAGGTGGCAAACAAAAAGGAGTTAGAGGATCATATCTATAGACAATTTCACAAGAGGAAAATGAGAGTGTAAAATCTTTCAAACAGTAATCAATTTCACCCAAAAAATTTTGAGTAATAGAATTTTTCTTGCAAGAAACAATTCCACAAGGAGAACATATAGTCTTAATTCCCACATTAGCACCCAATTTTAAAAGATATTTTCCATTCATCGTTCTCCCTAATTTTTAATTGATGGTACTCACCTTTTAAGTCAAGCTCAAATAAATAGTAAGAACCATGAAATTCATCAAACAAAACATCAAATCTAGGGATAGGATTACTTTCATAAGATGGTCTAGTGAGTAGAGGGGAACTTGGAATGGGGTCTACTTGATGCCTTCTTCCTCTTTTTGGCGGCAAACCTTAGGATACTTCCTTTGGAGACACATCCTAAAAGTTTCTACAAAATAGATTCAACACCACTAGACAAAGGATTAACATGATAATTTAAGCAATCATATCTCTTCACCTCACTTCCAAGTTTTCTCTCAACTTTGATCTCATTCTCTTGTTTTTCTTTATCTCCCCCTTTTGCATTACTTTCTTTTGTATCCTCCTCACCCTCTTTTGTTTTCTCAACTTTGATCTCATTTTTTTTCTCTCTCTTTCTTTTGAACTTCCTTCTCAAAATTGGAGTCCTTCCTTTTCAAACTCTCTTTTTCTCTCAAATCTTTCTTATCTTGAACCTTACAAACTTCATGTGGACTCCTCAAATTTGTACATTGAGAATGTGTGTGCCCTTTTCCCGTACATATGTTGCAATAAATGTCCCTAGTCCTAATTCTAGGAGTATGTGTAAAATGAACATTTTTAGATGATCTCTCGAGAGCACTATCAAATTCCTTGCAATATGAGGAAGAGCCCTCTGTCTTTTGATTGGTTTTCCAACTTGTTATTTCACCTCTCTCCTCTTTCCTTACCCTTCTTTCATACTCCCAATCCTCCCACTCATTTTGTCTATGTCTTTTATCATGACCTCTTCTTTCTTTTTCTCTCACTCCCCTTTCATTCCTCCTATCCTCCCTTTCTTTGTCTCTATGCCTTCTTTCTTTTTCTTTATCTCTTTTCTCATGACTTCTTTCTTTTTCCCTCAACTTCTCTTCATACCTTTCATGCATTTTTTTATCCCATCACCAACCTTATAGTTCTCAAGTGATTTTGCAACACACTCACGTTCATACTCCAAATCTCTCGATCCGAATCGCAACATGTTGTAAAGTAAAACAAATTAGAAGAAAGAAATAGTGTTAATGACCTCACCACACACCCAAATGTTTACACTTTTGGATTTGCACTCGTATTTCACTTAAAAATACGGCTTTTGTTTAATCGAAATCACTCATGCCTTTTACCACTCAAGTCTTCTTTATGAATTATTGAGTGAATCCTCAAGCGTTATCAATTATCAAAAGTACAAACAATTGGAGCTGTCCTCACAAGGATAATCACTTAGAAGTTGAAAAAAAAAGAATGAGACTCTAGAAAAAAACGCAAAAGGAATTTAAAAAGACAAATAAGAAAAGTTAAAAAAAAGGAAAGGTACAACTCAAAAAGGAATAAAAGAAAGACAATAACGAAAGAGTGAATGAAAAGAAAAGAAAAAAAAAACACTGTGCAAAATGAATATGAAAAATAGCACCGCCTTAATTTAAATTCCACAAGGCAAATAAACTTGAATTTTTTTTAACGTGCAAGGGCGGTCTTTTTTTTTAATAGACTTCTCTTTTCTCTATTTTTTAAATATTATTTTGCGCCCTTGTTATCTTTTTGCACTTTATAGACTGATTCTTTTAATTTTATTTTATTTTTTCTTCTTCAAGTTGCAATCCCCATTTGTGTATTAAGAAAATTCCTTAAAAAATAAAGGTGTTACTAAATGTGATTACATCAATAAATATAGAATGACAGAATCAGGCTATAATAATTGCGCAGAAAATAAATGGCAGAAGAATAAAATGCAGTAATTTAAATGACAAGAATTTAAAGAATAAATGGTAAGGAATTAAAAGAAAAGAAAGTAAAAGACAGAAATTTAAAGGACATCTTTTTCTTTATAATATTAAAAGTAATAATGTTTGGAAGCATTAATTAGAGGACAATTTGGTCAAATCACTTAAAGAAGATATAATGACAGTACTTTAGCATTTAATAATTGTGAAGATTTATTTTATTTTGAAAGAGATTTTAGCAAATAATAATTAAAAAGATTTATCTTAAAATGAAAGAGATAACAAACCTAAATACTACATATACGGAAGAGAAAGAAGCAACAAAGGTAACCTAAAACAGATTTTCATCTTGCGGCATTTTTCTTCTTCTCCTGCATGCCATTGCTTCTTCTCTCTTCAGCATTTTCTGTGGTGATTTCATTTACGGCAACAAACGTAATCTGCTCCTGCGTATCTCCTTCATCTCTCCTTTTTCTCCCTTTTTGATTTTGATTTTGCAAGTCCCTTCCAATATTGACGGAGTCTCTCAATGCTTATTTCAATGCTTAATGAGATAGTGAGATTGAAGGAGTACCTATGAAGGAAATGGAGTATATGAAGTTTATGCTTTTTTCCTTCTTCCTTTCATTCCTTAATTCCAAGTTTCTAACTTTAGTTTAACTTCATTTCATTTCCCTTATTAAAACGATGAATGTTAATTTGTTATCAACATGTCTTTGTCAAATGATTTTTTTTGACTCAATGTCAAATGATTTATGAAATGACAAAAATTGAAAGGAAAAAAAATTGTTGCTTTTAATTTTTTTAATAATTATTCGCTATATATATGTAATATCTTTTTTAATAATATTCTGATTTTCAGAATTATTCACTCAATAATTAAAGGCTTTTCATATCATTGACACTTTTTGAAATGGATCTATATGTATTTTCTCGCAGTCTTCTTTGTTAATATAAAGATGATCTTTGTTTGCTGTGAGGTGCATCATACAGAGGTAATATTTTGGGTTTTGCATATTTTGTATTCTTTTACAATATAAAATGTTATGTGTCTTTTATCATACTCCCTTTTTATTTTGCTCAGTGGCTTTCCTGGATAAGAGGAACACAAGTTGCACTTTGGATGACGAATCAGGGAGGAGATGGCATTGCCAACTAAGATGGGCAAAACAGGCTAAGCACGAGTGCTATTTAATCTACGGGTGGAAAAAATTTGCTAGGGATAAGAATTTAAAAGAGGGTAGTTTTATTAGATTTGGGGTAACTATGTATGATCAAAGCAGGATTACTGCTGTCATTCAGGGTGGTTAGAAATCATGTAAGGGAGAAGTAGAGTTTGAATATTTGGTCTCATTTTGAATATTTTTGAGATAAGGATAATTTCAAAACATTTTGTATAAGTCCAATCTATGGTTGGCTTTCTCTAATCTAGTCTCTTTCTTTTTTATTTCTCAAATTTTCAAATAATGTAAAGGTTGTCTGGGTGGTCCATACTCTTTTATTTAGTCAAAATATAATTTCTAATACATGAACTAGATATGGCTCCTTGCGTGATTTATGGAAGGGCACATTCACGGTCCAGACAAGGAGATAATTTTGATTCAGTAGTAAATCTATTAAAATCTCCTTAATTTACAAATCAATGACAAGTGAGATGTGTTTTTACAAAATAGGTACTTATCAAAATAAATAAATAAACTATTGAGTGACCATATCAATTATGAATTGACCTAATTTTTTTCTTCAATCAATATTGATTTCAAATTTTAAACCATAATCTTCTCTCTCCGTCATTATTTCCCTAATTAGCAATCTTTAAGAATCTGATTTAGCGAATTAAAATTGTTTCTTTTTTTTTATGGATAGATTTCCTTTTTTATAAAATATGCATTCATATTTAAGAAATTTATGTATGTTGCAATAACAAATCATACGTCTACCAAACAAAATCATACGCATAAAAAAATATTTATAGTATCAACATAAACACTATTTCGAATTTGAAAAGATTTCAAATAAATTTCTATAATTAATACATTGATATTTCAATGAGATGATATTTTTTTAAGGAAATCACATAATAATTTAATGTTTCCTATTTTTTAACATATAATAATCATTACTCAATAGTAAATATGGGGACAAATAGGTTTGATGCACATTGATAGATTTAATTCATAATAAAATAAGTAATGATCATTTCACTGAGACATGTTTCATAGAGCATTTAATTTATTCGACCAATCACCATAATTTAAAGTAACGTGACCAATTCATTCAGAAAGCTTTTTACATAAATATAAGTATTTTAGTAGTAATTTTTAATATTTTCCCATTAATGATAATATATCTATTCAATCAATCTATTTTTGACCAATGCATTCAAGAAGATTTTTACATAATTATTCTATTCATAATAATTATAGAATACCATTTATTCAATTCAGTTTTTATTCATTCTTACCGTTAGGAGAAACTACTATCTTTCTCATATATCCGGTCAACAAATAATTATTTTTGAATTTTATTTTTAAATTAAATTAATTTATTTCTAGGACACATTCTTATATATAATCTGTAAATAAATCACTCTTCATAAAAAAAACACGTTTGCATTATGTTAAATACCACAAATAGATTTCTTTTCCTATTTAAGCCCCACAAACGTCTTTTTATTATTATTTTTTGATTTTTGATTTTTGATTTTTATGATAATTAAACGTCATTTTATTGTTATACTACTAATTGACTAAATTTGTAGGGTGTAATGCACGAGTTAAATAGCTATAGCTTAAAGTCAGTTATATTATTCATCTATTTTTTAATTAATAATTAATAATTAATAATTTTCGTCAATAAATTCATTTCCATAATTAGTCAAACAATTAATATAATAGGCGAGGATTTGTGGAAAGCTATTCAATTGACAAATTAATTAAGATTTTTACAAATATAACAGAAACTAATTTATCCAATTTATCAATATTATAATCCTGAATTATTTCAAAGTATTTTAGGAGAAACAACAAAATAAAAAATTATTTTAGGAGCATAATATCTTTCTCATATATTCAGTCATTAAAGTTATTATTTTTGCCGAATTTTAATTTAGAAGGGACATTGGCTCAACGAATTCAATGTTTCTTTTATTAAATAGGTCAAATTGATATAGTCACCTAACTATCTACCAATAAATGGTAAGAATTAATGTTACCAAAAAAATGTTAGAATTAACAGAAACTGATACTGTGAAAATCGTTTGTCACTGTCTTAAAGAAGCAAACTTTTAAATTCTCTCCATTGTGGATTCGAAATTGTTGCGATCTTTACGTATTATATATACTACTACCTTCAGTATTAATTATAAGAATAAATTACAAAAAACACAAAGACCAATGAGATATAGTTAATGTTACAAAATTGACCTCTCTTTCCAAATATACCCCTAATAGCAATAATTAGGTGCATAGAAAATATACACGTCTATTAAATTTACAAGTCTAATAAAATAGTGGTATAAAAGGTATTTTTGTAATTAATACATCTAGAAATAATTCAATTTTTCTTATAATTAGGACCAAAATCTTCCAAAAGTTCTCTTATAATTAGGATTGGAAGTAGTATTTCTGACTATACTATTCTAACAACCATTGTTAAGTCAATAAATATTCATTTACCTTTGTCAAGAAAAATATAATTATTATTTACCAGTTTATATGTTTTTTTGGGTACTTAAACGAGGTGTACCATTTTATATGTTCGTAATTATATTTGAGAAAATTATGACATTATTTTCTCAGTTTGAAAGAACATGATTGTTTTCATGTTATAAACCAAATTTGATTTGTTTTTCATTTTTTTAATCTTAGATTTTTCGTTAAGGTAGCTCATTGTGTTACAAAAGCTACAAAATATATTCTTTGAAAAAAAATGCAAAAGTAATATGACAAACTTTGTTTACCCCGTGCATCGCACGTGTCAAAAAACTAGTAAAAATAAATGGCAGAAGGTGAAAGAATAGGTAGAGAATGTTGCCAATTCTTAGGAATGACAGAGATCAAGCTGATCAAGACTGTGTATAAATATGACAACCAAGCAATAGTGTTTGTTGTTGGAAATCAATAAAGAACGAGTACACAAGCATATAAGAACATGTCAACTCTAGGATCCGGCTCTAGATACCACAAATCTCTGAAGAGATGTCACCACCAATGAAAATATATGTTTGAACAAAATCCAATTTGGTTATTCTTGTTCCATAATTGGCTTGGTTCTTCTTTGCAAAATTGACCATCCTTGGTTCTTCTTGTTCCATAATAAGCTCGAAATTGGGCACCACAGTAAAAACCGATAAGCTTGAAACGGCTCACAAGAATGTAACACCATACATTCAAAATGCTTGAAAGTAAGATAGTTAGTCATTATGTATAGTCATCCCAAGAGAATTTAAACTTCAATCGTACATCGAGTTTAAATGATACGAGGTTTACAATTTAAATTACATAACCTTTAAAGGATTTAATACAAATACATTGTCCTTTGCATCAAATTCCTAAAGTGCTACATAATTAAAATGACAAAACATAAGCATAACTTTGGCCTCATAGCCTCTTCAATCTTCCTTCTCAACCTGCGGATCTAAAATAAATAAATGGATAGGGTGAGATAAAATCTCAGTGAGCTCTCCCCTCGGCTCCTCACCATCACTCCACCTATTATACCATTCACACAATGAATATATAATATGTGACTATGCAATGCATCTTCTTAACTAAGGATATTAATTCCTTATTTGCTTTGTGTTATTGGGTTGCGTCATATGCTTTGGTCTATAGACCCCAATTACACGCTTTCGGTAAGGTGGTTAGACGTCTTAACCGTCCAAGTGGCGTCCCACTAGGCTAACCAAACCGATCTTCTCCTTTAAATAGAGGAGTCTTGCCATGGACTTTTAGTGGCTTTATCTTCAATTATTTTACGCATGATTAATAATGCAACTTAGCTTACTAGGATATACAACCCTCATTGTCATTTAACTATTCAAGAGAATGTATAATAAATTCTATGAATCAAGCTTAATCATGAAATTGAGATAACAATGTATACAAATCATGCTTTTGACAACCCTTATAATCAAGATACAACAAGATCATAATAAATCATCAACATTACTTAAACTTAGCCATTAATAGACTACACTCATCCTTTTGAAGCTCCATGGAATCACACAGGGGCAAACATAAACATACAAATGTGGGGGGTTAGGGGCAGCCATCCAACTTCTTTCAGTCAAACCCACTAAATAAACATAACAATAATCTTAAAATTAAACTTAAAATCAAAGGGGTTAACAAACCCTTACTTTGAACCCTTTGAGGTTCAAAGACTTCTTTAAGAAAAGTCCTATTGTGGGACTTATGGGTGCCCATCACCTAAGAGAAGGAAGAACTCACAACTAAACCAAAGATTTCGAGCTCCAAAGACTGAGTTGCAGCTCCTTCTTCTTCCTCTTTCACGAGCTCCTTCTTCTCTTGGTTAGGGTTCAACTCCAACTTCAAGAATACCCAAAATTACACACTCACAACTTTGGTTCAAGCTTAGATTTGGTGAAATCTAGCAAGAATCATGGGTTTCCCTTTGGATTTGAGAAACCCTAAGTGTTTCTCTCCCTTTCTCCTCTTAAGATCGCTTTCTCCCTATTCTTCCCCTTCCAATTCGCGTTTTTGCTATTTTCTGCTGTGTTTTCTGCTTTTATATAGCTGTGAATGATTCACAGCATAGGGTGAATCGATTCACTCAGTCAGAAAACACCAGATTCGAATTTTAAGTGAGTGAATCGATTCTTGCAGCTCCCCAATTCGAGTCCCAACAGCTTATTTTTGTGTGAATCGATTCACAAGCTGTGTGAATCGATTCCCAATTGAACAAATTCAACTCCCAGAGAAATTTAAGTGCTGGAATCGATTCATGAGGCCTGAGAATCGATTCCCACTGTGCAAAAATCAAAGAAACTTGATTCTAATGCGAAATCTTGAATCCTTCTTCATATCCTTTCTTAATCTCACCTCCTAATCCATCTTAACATTATTTTAAGCTGAATCAACTCAAATAATCACTTAGGCTCATCAAAGACACAATATCCTCACTTCTCAATCAAAAATCAACTTGAATTCACTTGAACTTCACAATTTAAATATACTAAGTTTATGCACATAATTCTAAACTAAAATTGAGAACTGCTTCTACTTTACTAGAATCAACCGATACTCCCGCTTCTCAGGCTTCGCGAAGAGACTCCTCTCTCTTCGCGAAGAGACTCCTCTCTCTAAGGGTACCTAGAACGATCCTAAGATGTTCCTCATATTCTTGAGGGCTCTTAGAATAGACTAGGATGTCATCTATTAAAACTACTACAAACTTATCGAGAAAACGCCTAAAAATTCGATTCATATAGTCCATAAATATGGCCGGGGCATTGATCAAACCGAAAGGCATAACCAAATACTTGTAGTGTCCGTACCTAGTCCTAAATGTCGTCTTTGGTACATCTCTAGCCTTAACCCTAATCTGGTGATAGCCAGATCTCAGATCAATCTTAAAGAAAGCCGAGGCTCCCCTAACTTGATCCAACAAGTCATCTATCCTGGGTAAAGGATACTTATTCTTCACAATGACCTTATTGATTTTTTCTATAATTAATACATAACCTCATACTGCCATCCTTTTTCTTCACTAACAGGACAAGTTCCACCCAAGGTGACATACTCGGTCTAATGAACTGCTTGGCTATCAAGTCTTCCAACTGAGTCTTCATCTCTTTCAACTCTAAAGGTGACATCCTATAGGGAGCTATAGAGATTGGTCCCGTGCCAGGAACCAATTCTATTGAGAATTCCACTTCTCTCTCTGGAGGTAAGGTCGTTACCTCGTCAGGAAACACATCCAAGAACTCATTCACTACAGGGATAGCTTCCAGATTTAGGCTAACCTCTGAGGTTGAGGAAAGTAACATCATATATCCTGCATGACCTTCTACTAGACAGTGACTTAACTGAAGAAAACTATTCGATACATTATAACTTGACTCTTCAATAGAGGACTGCTCTTTTGGGAACTCAATTGTCTTACAAAAACAATTTAGAACAATTTGCTTGGCAGAGAGCCAATCCATACCGAGAATTATGTCCATCCCCTCAAGAGGTAGACACACAAGGTTTACTAAAAACTCTCTCCCTTGAATTACAAGAGGACAATTCTCGTACATTAGGGTGAATCGATTCACTCAGTCAGAAAACACCATATTCGAATTTTAAGTGAGTGAATCGATTCCTACAGCTCCCCAATTCGAGTCCCAACAGCTTGTTTTTGTGTGAATCGATTCATAAGCTGTGTGAATCGATTCCCAATTGAACAAATTCAACTCCCAAAAAAATTTAAGTGCTGGAATCGATTCATGAGGCCTGGGAATCGTTTCCCACTGTACAAAAATCAAAGAAACTTGATTCTAATGCTAAATCTTGAATCCTTCTTCATATCCTTTCTTAATCTCACCTCCTAATCCATCATTAACATCATTTTAAGCTGATTCAACTCAAATAATCACTTAGGCTCATCAAAGACACAATATCCTCACTTCTCAATGAAAAATCAACTTGAATTCACTTGAACTTCACAATTTAAATATACTAAGTTTATGCACATAATTCTAAACTAAAGTTGAGGAATTTGGGGTGTTACAAACCACAAGAGAATCATCTCTATTTTACTCAATCAAAAATCAACTTCTCATTCAAAAATAGAGAATTACAAACTAGTCCCAATCGACTCAATAGAACCCTAAAAATTCAAATATCACCAATTATTAAAATATAATCCTAATTTTTCAGATTTAAATTAATGCCTAAATCAAATCTGAAATAACTTAAAATTCTTATTAAAGAAATAATTAAATTGGCATTCATGGCATTTATTTAATTCCAAAAGAAAAACTAGTAAAGAAATCCTAATTAATGTTATTTGCGCAACACAGACTGAATTCAAAACTCAGCGTAATCTTCTTCTTTTTAAATGGCAGGTGTTGATCGTACGTATCTTCCTTTGAATATGCTGGAGGAATTAAATCTTTAGCCAATCAAAAGCGAAGATAATTTGGACCAGCTCCTTAATATATCCTCAATTACTTCTAGGACATATTTTGATCCTTAATTGACCGCCAATAAAGATCTTACCATTTCCTTCAGCCAATGACATGCAAGAGTGAAAAAAACAACTCCATGCATTGAAGTATAGCAAACTTTCGAGGCAAGGATTTTGGATCAACAAAATTGTGTGTTGGTGTAGATAGTGGCGGACCTAGGACCATGTTGACATTGCATGCATTGTTTTTAATGGACTCTTTATATGCTTCCTTTCACATGCTTAAAGCACCCATGATGATCACATTACTACCCTATTTGGACCATTTTTATATTGTATTTAACTTGTTTATAGACAATTAACCAATTTTTATATTTGGTATAGATAACTTGGTCCCAACCCTTTGTATAGAGCATAGATTATTAATGGACTTTGATCTTCAATTCATGCTTTATTCCAATACTCCACAGTTCCACACTTTCTATCTTCTCAACGATCAAAAAGAAAGGAAATTAGGAAAAAAATACTAGTCGTAAAAATCAATATTTAAGTGAATGGAAAACGTTCTTAGGGTTAGAAAATCCAACCAAAACTAAACCCAAAAATACTAACAATTGCAACAACAAAAAATACTAAGTGTCAAATTAAAAAAAAATTGATTTATGATAATGTTTAAAGGGGAGAAGTAAAAAGTCGGAGAGAAGGAAGAAATATTAGATTTGTCAACACTGCCAATTGATTGTTTAATGTGTGTTTGGATTCACTTTTGGGAGTACCAAGAGTGATTTTAGAGAAATAGAATTGATTTTAACATGTTTAGTTGTTCTCGGGTTGAATTGATTTTGCCTCAAGAATTGATTCTAATTTGAAGCTAGAATTTGGAGTTTTTGCCTTCAAAAGTGATTTTGTCTCTCAAATTTATTGTTCAACTCACTTTTATATAAATGTATCCAAACATAAACCATTTTTTTAAGCAAAAATTGACATGCACAAGCATCGCTGTAGAACACAAGAATCCCAACTATGTTGGCACCCTTAAGCCTACCAATCATCTGCAACATAAACCACTTTAAGTTCAACTCATTTTTAACTAAAATCGATTTTACAAAATCGATTCATTCAAAATAAATTTTCGCCACAGAACCAAACACACACTTAGTGCAAGTTTGGTTAAGATTTTAAAATGCCGTTTGCTTTAAAAATGCTGTTTGCGTTGAGAAAACTCGGTTTGAGCTTTTTGTTTGAGTGTTTGGTTATGATTTGTGGTGGATAAAATCAGGTTTGGTGGTAAAATCTCGTTTCTTTACAGCACATGAAGACCAGCTTTTCGGTTTGGGTTTAGAGGCAGGATTTATGATTTTACCAAACTGCCCATCAATTAATTTATTCCAACGGTCATGACCTACCACCTGCAACCTTCATTTAACTGTGTCAGTGTTTATCTCTTTCTTTCTTCTTCAACCCCATTAGACAGCAACTTTGAAAGAGTGAGAAAATTAAAGAAAAATTATTCTCACGTGATTGAAGGAAGAAGAGATTAGATCTGAGGTAAATTTTTTTCGTTGCATGGAGGTTTATCTTTGAGTCTATACTCTTTGTTCTCTTCAATTTTTATCCTTAGATCTGAGCTCCCATAACAAGCTTTTATTTTGTTTTAGTTTTTTTTATCAATAAACTTAAAATGAAATACAAGATTTGTTCTTGATATTGTTTACTCCACTGCATGTACTTGCTTCATGATTTGTTCAATGATGTTCGTTTTGTGTCATTCATCTCATTCACTTGTGTTGCAATCTTTAGTTTCCACAATTATTCCTACATGTCCCTTTCCCCTCCCTGCAACCCCCATCCCCTCATTGTGATATTTTTTTTTGTGTGGAGTTGGTGTTGTTTCCATTTTCATATTAATTAATTGAAATTTAGCAGTTATCTCCATTCCCATTTCCATTTTTTTAATATAATGTTTTTTAATATAATGTTGTTATTATGATTTCCATGATAATGATTGGTTTCTACAATATATGCTAGTCTAAAGCCTAACAAGCACAATAAACATGGAAAATTCTAATATTTATTTATTCATCTTTTTTTGAGTAAAGTATATAGGATGTCAAATGTTAGGAACAAAAATCAGATTAGGGGAAAAGAAACATTACATACCTCTAAAAATGCTAAAACTGAAAGGAGTAAACCAAAAGCCATGTGGGATCGCACAACGACAAAAATGGTCATTGATGCTTGTCTAGGCCAAGCAAACAAAGGTGAACGTAATGAATGTTCCTTAACCAAGAAAGGTTGGAAAGAAGCCATGACCCAATTTAACGTTGTTAGCAGGAGAAATTATGGCAAAGGACAAATCAAGAACAAATGGGATAGTTTAAAAAAGGAGTGGAGTGCTTGGTATAATCTATTTCAACATGAAGCTGGAGTAGGATAGAATTATGACACTTATACTTTCACAGCTGATTCAGATTGGTGGGATGCAAAGGAAAAGGTTAGCACACATTACGATATATAATTACTTTAATAAATTTTATAAAGTGTTGATATGGTACCTTAAATGTGATTAAACATTCTGATGCTGCAGGTAAATCCACTATATGCTAAGTACCGCAATGAGGGCTTACCATTTGTAAAAGATTTGACATATCTTTTTAAAGATAAAACTGCCACGGGTCACTTTGGAATGGCACCAAGTAGTTTTACGGACAGCCATGAAGAGGATGAGCAATGTACTCAAGGTTTTGAGAGTGTTGGCATGGATAACAATGAAGGTTCAGGAGATAGTGATGATCCAAACATAGGTGTTGATCTATATGGTACTACAAGAAGTGGTGATAACAAACATTAACATACCTGGAATAATAGGGAGAGCAAGGAGTGGAGAAAAAAGAAAGAGGGAAGGGGATAGGATAAAAAAGGGTAAAATGGATAGTGGCTTAATCATAAGAAATGATCTTAAAAAAATGGCAGATGCAATGCAGTCTCACACTAATGTTGTTGTTACAAAGACACAAATGCAAGATCCTTCTAGTATTGGCATAATAATGGCCAATATTCATAAGCTAGAAGAAGTAGTAGGGGAAGTAGATTTTTTTGGTAGATGTTGTGAGTTGATGATGAACAAGGCTGCAAGGGAGGTATTTGCTGCAATTCTAGATGATGAGCATAAACTGATTTTTCTTAGGCGTCTAGCATATAAGGACAAATAGACTATTTGCAATTTCAATGTATAACTTATTTATGTGTTGTATTGTAGTTGCTACATTGAACCATATTAAGTGTGTACTTATTTATGATTGTATAATTATCTAGTTATTGAGATATTATGGTTATTTAGCTGGTGTTGTTCTAGTGTGTACTTATTTAGTATTGTATACTTATGTTATCGATCACAAAGTAGTAGCTGGTGTTGTTTTTTTTTATTGCAGAAATTTGATTAGAATGTCAACCATATCCTCAAGTGATTGTGATGAGGATTCTGGAGAAGAAAATGATTACAGTGAAGTAAACAATATAGTTTTATCCATGGTGGCTGTAGCAGGTTTTCTAGTTGGGCAACATGCTATGAAATACTTATGCAAACAACCATGTAGAAGAAGTAAACTAACTAACTGGGTACAAATGGGTTCAAGAAGTTTTAAATGGAAATGATACACGCTGTCATGAAAACTTCAGAATGGGCAAGCATGTATTTTTATTGTTTTGTAATGAACTATCCCAACATGGTTTGAAGGGTACAAAGCATATGGGGATACATGAGATGGTTGCCATGTTTTTACTTGTTGAGCACGGAGAAGGAAATAGGATAATACAAGAAAGATTTCAACATGCAGGTGAAACTGTTTGTAGACATTTTCCCAATGTACTGAAAGCATGCTTGAAGTTGTCATGTAAATTGATTAGGCCACAAGATTATACATTTAGGAATCCGCAAAGAAAAATCCAAGATGACAAGCGATATTGGCCATATTTTAAAGATTGTATAAGAGCAATTGATGGAACTCATGTACCATGTGTAGTTCCTACCAATGAAAATGTAAAATATATAGGAAGGAAGGGATATACGTCACAAAACGTCATGGCTGTTTGTGATTGGGATATGTGTTTTATATTTGCATTGGCTGGATGGGAAGGATCAGCTTATGATGCTCGAGTTTTCGGGATGCTCTTACAAAGCCAAATTATAATTTTTCACATCCTCCTCTATATTTGATTTCAAAACTGCAAAATCTCACTGAATACATTTACTATTTCATTCTAAATGGCGATTTTAATAGTAATCATATTTTTTAGGTAAGTATTATTTGGTGGATAGTGGTTATCCAACACCAACAGGTTACTTGGGTCCATATAGATGTGAGCGCTATCATCTTCTTGACTTTAGGTGTGCAACTGGATTTGCCAATTATGATGAAATGTTCAATTACTTTCATTCCAGTTTAGGAACAACTATAGAAAGGACCTTTGGGGTATGGGAAAATAGGTTTGCAGTTCTTCGTCAGATGCATAGTTTCAAAGATACTACTCAAGTAAAGATAGTTATTGCCTAAATGGCAATACATAACTTTATCAGAAGAAATCATGCTTCAGATATTGAGTTTCAGTATATAGAGGAAAATGGTATTACTATGGAAGATATTGATAGTGATCACAATGTACCTAGATCCTCAGATGTAGATGTTGACTTGGTTTCATCAACAGAAATGAGTAGTCTTCGCGATTTAATTAGAGATGAAATTGTGGCTAATCTGGATAGGGACTAATACATATGGGAGCCACAAATGCCAACAACATGCTCATGGATCTTGTTTTATAGTTACTGCTAGTAACTGAGTATGCTCATTTTGTTGGCTTACTAGTCTTTTGCTTATTATAGTTACTATGAGTATGCTCATTTTGTTTTGTATCTATCACAATCATGTTTTGATTGGCTGTGTAGGATGTAATTAAAACTTGTTTTATATATGTTACAACATTCCCATATGTGTGTGCATGTATGTGTGTGTGTGTGTGTGGCAGTGTTGAGTTTCACTTCTTGTCCATTTTAGAAACTAATATGTGGCTTTGCAGATGCATTTTGTCACTTGTTGGTTCTATGCTTGCTTTTCTTTTTTTCTTAGATGCATGTGCATCTCATTCTCTATGTGTATGCTCAATTCGTGGTTTATTTTTGCCTATCTGTAAAAAAAAAATTTGCTTTGTTGGGTTTATTTTTGCTCAATTCGTGTTTCTGCTTTGCTTAAGTGTCACTCATTAGCGCATTGAGGATATACTAAGGGTGTGTTCAATGCCTTATATCTCTACAACCACTCCACGATTCCTACTAAGAAAATGGTCTTTTGTAACCACAAAAAAAATAGTCTTTACAAAGCCAAATGTTGGTTTGGTCCTGCAACCTGGAGCAAAAGATGGTATTTATAAATCCAAAGGTTGGTTTGGTCCTTTTTGGTAATTTTAACATCAAAAGTGATTTTACTTTTATTCTACCCAAACAAAATAATGCTTCTAAACTCAGTTTTAAAATATCAATACCAAACACAAATCCATTTTTTCAACCTCCATTTCTTAAAATCAATTCTTTTAACATTGATTTTTATAAAATCACTTCTATCACAATCTAAAACAAACGGACCGGTGCGTTTGGCCCAGCCTTTTTTGGTCTTAAAAGTTACTTTAAAGCTAAAGCTAGAAATAAGAGCTTCAAAAGTAAAGCTAGAACTATTTGGAAAATTCAGTTTTTTTATCTTAAAAACTACTTTTAAGCTAAAAGTTGTTTGACAAAATATTTTTATAAAGGCCCTGATTTTGTTAAAAATTACGATAAATGAATGAAATATTTAAAAGTAAAAAACAAATGTTACAGAAAAATAAACAAATTAATAAAGGATATGAATTGTTTGTAGTTGATAAATAAAAATTCATAAATAATCATATTAAATAAAATGGTAAAATATTTTTCAAGAGTAATTATTTAAAGAGAATTCAATAGTATATTTAATTAAAATATTATAATTATAATACTATAAATTATAGTTCAATAATATTATAAATTATAATATTATTGAGTAATTATACTTGTAAATATTTTACCTTTTTTATATTATTATAATATTATTGAATTCTCTTGTAATGTATTTCCATTTTAACAATAATATAAATTATAGTATTTTTTAAAACGCATAATTTTATAACATGCTTTATTATAATACTTTTTTTTTGACCAGATGCTTTTTTTATAATACTTCGATAACATGCTATTTTTTTGGGGTCTGCAGACAGAGTAGCAAGCACCACCCGTAACACGCAAAGTGGGGATCCCAGACTCGAACCCAGGCAACCACGAAAAATGTCCAACCTAACAATGTCGGCTTATGCCAGTTGTGCTAGGCCTTATCACCATACCAGGGAATCAAAAACTTTGTACTTAAGCCCCAGGTACAAGGCTCGATTCCTTGGGGAGGCAAAAACTCTCCCTTTGGGGGTGGGGAGAAGTCCTGTAAGTAGCACTTGATGTGGGCCGGGCAGCATAGCCGTTGATGTGGGCCGGGGTGTTACACATCTTATGGATTTCTTTCACCATTATGCTTCTGTCTTTGGCCAAGTTATCAGTCTGGATAAATCTAAATTTTATCCAAGTAATATTGCTCCCAATAGAAGAAGATATATTGTCGACATTCTTGGTTTTAATGCTGGTTCTGCTCCTTTCACCTATTTGGGTGTCCCTATTTTCAAAGGTAAGCCTAGAAAATCTCATCTTATGCCGGTAGTTGATCGCTTGAAGAGAAAGTTTAGTCTTTAGAAGGGTCAAATGCTCTCTTTTATGGGAAGAGCTCAGTTGATTAAATCAGTGTTTTAGAGCTCTTTGGTTTATAGCTTTGATTTCTATAGCTGGTCTATTGCTCTTATTAATTCTGTGGACAGATGGTTGTGCAACTTTCTTTGGACTGGTGATATTAATAACAACAAGATAGTTACTGTGGCTTGGCAAAAGATCTGTAAGCCTTTCTCTGAAGGTGGGCTTGGTATTCGATCTATTAAAGCTATTAACCAAGCAGGTATTTTCAAACTTTGTTGGGAGTTGTTTTCTTCTTCTCATGATTGGTGCAGTCTTGTTAAGGCTAGAGTCTTCAAGAATAGAAAACAAGTTTCCTATCATGTTAACTCTTCTATTTGGTCTGGTATAAAGCTTGATGTTCCTACTGTTCTTTCTAATTCTATTTGGCACATTGGTTCTGGAGTTGATATTAACTTTTGGGTGGATAGATGGCTTTCTCATCCTATTGTTCAATTGTTGGGTATCCCAGATAACATGCATCAGTTGTTTACATCAAAGGTTAGTGATTATATCTCTGATAATAACTGGTGTATTCCGAATTCCATTCTCACCATATTCATGTTGTTAAGTCTGAAATTGAGCATCTTACTATTCCAGTGCAGCCCTTTCCTGATAAATTAGTTTGGTTAGCCACAAAGTCTGGGGAGTTGTCTTTTAAAGATGCTTATCTAGTTAATAAGCCCATAGGGCAATGTCTAGATTGGTCAAAGATTATTTGGAGAAGTTGTGTGCCTCCTTCAAAATCCTTTATTATCTGGCATATATTGCATAACCGTATGCCAACAGAAGATCATTTGAGAACTAGTGGATTGGTTATTGTTTCTATGTGCTCCTTTTGTCATTCAACTGCAGAAACTACAGAGCATTTGTTTTGTCACTGTGACTATGCTCAAAGACTTTGGCTCTAGTTGGGTAATATTTTGAATTGTGTGGTGGATACCTCGTCAATTTAGAGTATTCTTTCTTTGGCTAATAATAATTGGAGTTCTCAGCTTCTTGATATTGTTATGGCTGCCATTACTTATATTATTTGGTCCATCTGGAATTATCGAAATAAGGCTCGTTTTGAGAATGGTTTCCTCTCTTACAGAACTGTTATTAACCTTATCATTGCTAATGTCTCCCTTTCCGGTAATCTTAGCAAAAAATCATCAATTTTTTTCATAGAATCTCAGATTTTGAAGATTTTTTCTATTTTGCATCATCCTCCTCGAGCCCCTTCGATTACTCAAGTGAATTAGTATCCTCGAAACTGTAATTGGGCGAAATGTAAAATAGATGGTGCTGCTAAAGGTTTTCCTGGTATTGCAGCTTGTGGAGGTATTTTCAGAGATAAAAATGCTTCAGCGACGGGTTGCTTTGCTCAAAACCTTGGTATTTTAGATGTTTTCCAAGCTGAGCTGTTTGGTGCCATGATGGCAATTGAAATTGCTTATTCTAAAGGTTGGCATAATCTTTGGTTAGAATGCGATTCCCAGTTGGTTATTGCTACCATCAAGAATGATTCTCTAGTTCCTTCGAAGATGCGTAATAGATGGTACAATTATATGGCTCTGGCAAAGAGGATGAGATTCATTTATTCTCATATCTACAGGGAAGGAAATGTTTGCACTGATAAATTACCTTCTTTTGTAACTACTATACAAAATTTTTGTTGGTGGGATTCAATTCCTAATTTTGATTGTATAGAGTTCTTTCTAAATAGGTTAGGTTTACCTTCCTATAGATTTGGTTAATTCTTTTTATGGGTTTGGTTCTTTTTCCTTTTTTTAATGTGCTGCAGATGATTGTTAGGAGTCTTGGTGCCAGCCTAGCTGGGATGATTTCTCCTATAGAGATGCTTTTGCACATTAATTGGCTTAATTTTAAATTTAGCTCTACCTTCTTCATCATAGGCTTGGTTTTCTTTCCTTTTGGATTGGCTATTGTTTTTGTTCATGGGTTTTTGCCTAGTCCCCCCTTGTTTCTTTGTTTTTCTTTCTTCCTTTTTTAATAAAATATAGGGGGGAGTACTCTTTTTTCTTTTTGATATTTTTCCCTAAAAAGGGTTTTGCATCACGAAGCTCCTTTCCTCTCTCTTGCTTAAAAAAAAAGAAAAAAAAATAACAAATAGAGGTATTTTGGTGTAACTAAAAAAATTATAAAAATACCTCTTTGTTTTTTTTGTGTCAAAAAAACAAATAGTGGTATTCCTGTAATTTTTTTAGTTACACTTTAAGGCCCTATTCGGGGAGGTTGCCAGTTTTTTGTTTTTGGTTTTCAAATGTATATTTGAAAACAAAATGTGTTCGGTAAAATAGGAGTTAGAATGGTTTTTAACCCATTTTCAAAATACTTTTACATCAATTTTTAAAACCATAAAAAAAAAGAATTTTGGAATTGAGTTTTTAGTTTTAAAATGTGACTATTCCATCGTGTCTTATTTTTAGAGGTGTCAATTCAGGCTATCCCAACCCATTTGGGCCAGCCCACAATGCACCAACACATATTCAGGGCGGGTCGGGTTGGGCCAAATTAATTATGGGCTACTACTTTGTTAGCCCAACCCACCACGGGCTACGGGCCAAACGGACTGGCCCATGGCTCACTTTCTAAAAATATTTATTTATAAACAACATTTATAATATGATATAATGGGTTAATATCCAATTTAGTCCCTGTGATTTGACATTTATATCAACTTGGTCCTTCACTTTTAGAATATTCTAAAATAGTCTCTGACATATCACAAAGTTGCTCAAACTGGTCCCTTGGTTAGTTGATCGTGAGTTGACTCTGTTAACTCTCCATGTGTCACATTTACTGCTGACTGGACTCACACGTGGGTAAATTACAGGGACCAAATTGATGAAAAAACCACAATGTCAATATACTCCCCTATCCTACACGTTTCTTCCCTCTCATGACTCATCCCTCTCCCCACTAACCCAGAAACGACGCAGAGTTGATGAAGAAGAAGATGCAGAAGCAGAAGAACACAACCCATAGCAGCAACACCAAAGCTTTGAAATGGATTACCTACCGATTGGAACACCAGAACCACAACACAACAACCACAGAAACGGAGGAATCGTTGGATCCAACGGTAACAACGCGTGACCAAGTAATGATAGGGGTAAAAACGTTGCTGCCATCATCAACGACCCTGATGTCCTTGATTGCTTCATTTGCTGTGAACCCTTGACAATTCCTGTGTTTCAATTTAGATTCCCTTGGATTGTTTAATTTGGTTAAAAGAATTGGTTTTTCCTCTATCCTTTTAGGTTATCGATTGGGGATTAATCTTAACTAGGTTTTTGGGATTACTGTGCATCAATCAGTCTGGATTTAGCTGTAAAATTGCCCTAGTTTATTTTTGAATCAGAATTGGGATTTATAATTTTTTGTTTGTTTGATAATTGTGGGGAAGATCTAATACTCCTGTAATGATTGCTGAGATTGTTAAACCAGAATTTTGGGGCTAGAATTTAGAATTGGATGTTTTATTTGTTCTTTACCTTAAACATTTGTTCTGTTTATTTATTGACTTCTCAGTTGATTTGTGTTCAAGTTCCCAACACCAAATGCATTTTATGCAGTCTGTGATGGGCATGGAGGGCCTGATGCAGCTGCCTTTGTTAAGAGAAATGCTATACGATTATTTTTTGAAGATGCTGACATGCTGCAATCATATTACTGATGCGCTTTTTCTAGAGAAGTTGGGGGCATGCAATTTCTGAAACTATATTTTTGGTCGATGCCACTGGTTTTTCCTGGTTTTTGTATTCCAAAATTGTCTATTTGAGTTAATGTTTCTTGGTTAATGCCACTGGTTTCTCATATTTGGATCCAGCAGAGCATGTTTCAAATGATTGCAAAAGGTGGATTTAAATTACATAAAAAAAATTAAAAGAAAGAAAGGGGAAGTGAAAATCTTGCAGACATGGTGGCAGAAGAAGGAAGATTCGGTGGTAGAAGATTATTTGGAGAGCTTCGTTTCTTGGTGCGAAAATGGCGATGTTGTGGTTTCCCACTGTGTCTTCTAGAGTTTGTAGAAGCATCACCTAGAAGACAGCAATGGAGGATGAGCTTCAAATGGGAAAGATGAACATTGTTGTCCTAATTTTAAAACCCAATTAATATCAATTTAATCCCTGTAATTTGCGTTAAATGAGACAGATGATGTGGCGCATACGTGGATAATGAGTTGTGAGTCCAGTCAGCAGTAAACGTGACACATGGAGAGTTAACAGAGTCAACTCACAGTCAACTAACCAAGGGACCAGTTTGAGCAACTTTGTGATATGTCAGGGACTATTTTAGAATATTCTAAAAGTGGAGGACCAAGTTGATACAAGTGTCAAATCATAGGGACTAAATTGGGTATTAACCCATGATATAATCATATAACGTCTCAAAAAAAAGTTTTTACTATCAAGTTACTATAATTTTTAATTAATATTGTACCTATAAAAAAATTCATTAGCATTACAACTATACAAATCGGTGTTGCGGCTCAGGCAAGTTGTAACACTCTAACTCTAATTAGGGATTTACTTACTAATCTAACCTGAATTAGAATAAACCAGACTTGGAAAAATTTTCGCATACAGAAGAATATTAAAGAATGAATCCTGTTTAAAATACTAAACTATACTTTGTTTAATAAAATCTCTGGATGCATAAGTGTCATACCAAAATATGCTACTAAAATAGTAAACGTAAATCAGAGTTTCGAAAAGCAGAGTTACTTTAATTAGTTACAAACCATTACAATAACATCAATAAAAATAATTACAATTACACATATTTCCTAATTTTTACAGGGACTCAACCTAATATTTAGAACTCTGAATAGTGATTCGGTAACTCGAGGTCTCACAGAAAAGCAAGACCGAGCATGTTGCATGCTCTGAACCTCTTCGATCAGCTTGTACCTGAAAACAACACCCCAAAATGTGAGTTTATAAAACTCAGTAACATAGGCTTAAAATCATAAGTACTTTTACTGCTGTTTCCAGCCATACGTGGTGTGCTACGTATGGAAAACTCCTCCCCATAAGCATAAGTATATTTATTCAAAATACCTTAAAAAAGAATCCTCAAACACGATCGTGCAACTGAGCTTTCAAACATCAATCACACATCAAACACATAACATATTCACCATACATCGCATATCACAAACCTCAATTAACATTAGTACATTTGAATTTTCAACACCAATTACAAATGCAAACATATGTCACAACTATCACATGAATGTTCCCCCATCTTGGTCCAGCTCAAGAACACAATGAGTAAAATCCTTTTTAAAGGGATAAAACCAAGGGGCCCCCACGACACAAGTGGTAGCAAATCACATTCGAGGGGTTGCAAAGTGAATTACAAACATTCCACACACAAACAATTCCAATCAAAGGAACATTAGTCACAAAACAAACACATATAATAATCCTCAATGAATCCGTCAATGAAAACACCCTAAAATAATCATTGACGGGTTTGCAGTTCGAACGCAAACATTCCAAACACATACAAACAAGTTCCAATCAAAGGACATTAGTCAATAGTGAAATCCTAAGAATTAGCGTAAGTCAGCACATAGGGTTAAAACCCTTTCATTTGAGGTCCCAAAGGATGAAATATATTTATATGACATCATATTAAAACATAGGGATGAAAACATCCAAAATCATGCAGCGCGGCCTTTTCTCCACTACTCAACATTTTAAGCCTAGATTGAAAGTAGAAGGATGGCCTCAAAAATGAGTGGAAATTGGATTTAGGACTAGCATAATTGATTATGGGTAAGCCCTAATTGATTACGCAGAAAAAATTTGGTCTCTGGAAAAAATTTAGATGATAATCGATTATGAGACAAGTCATAATCGATTATATACACGATTACTGAGGGTCATAATCGATTATGACACCAGCATAATCGATTATGGTCGGGTTACAAATCGCAGGATTCTCACAGTGGGAATCGATTATGATCCTGGAAAATGCAGAATTTCAGTTTTTCTGCAGAGTCTTGCCATTTCTAATACCAAAACACCCAAAATTACTCACACCAATTTCACTGAACCAATTCCAACCACTAAAAACTCAACATCAGTGATCAAGCATGTTTAAAAGACGAATCAAACATTTGGCACAACATTATCATCACATGCAAAGCTCAAATGTAGTTCAAAATTCCAAACTCAACTCAAATCATACCTAATCAAACCCCAATCCAAACCAAATATTGATTCTAAACAATTTACAATGTCTAATGCGGAGTCAAAACACTTAGCAAGATAATCACAAACTTATTTTAAAAGGGACATAAAGCCATCCATCAATTCCAGGAAATCATAGCCACTCCAAATTAGGCTAGCTCAAACGCCAACCCTTTCCAAATTAATTCATGCATATTGATCAAAGTGACCAACCAAACCAAACCAAACATATACATATATTCCAACTAGAGCTCAATGAAACTCACAATGGCAACAACACACAATAATTAGGGGGGTTGGGGACAGAATCCAACCATATTTCAGCCAAACCCCATATAATTTCATAATAATCTATAAACTAATTATTGAATCAAGGAATTTAAACAATAAATCCTAGCACACCCTAAGGGAGGTTATAGGGGAAATTTATGTTACCTATTGGTCCTTCGAGGCTTTAGCGTGAAAACCCCCAAATCCTAGGGTTTTTCCTCCATTGAAGTTGATTCTCAAGCTTTAATCTTCATCTCCTTTCTTCAATCTTCCAACCTTTGGCCTTGATTCTTCTTCTTCTTCTTCTTCCGTTCGAGCTGCACTTCTGTCTCTCGGTCTCCCTCTGTCTCGTTCTTCTCTCCCTCGTTCTGTCTCTCGCTCTCTCCCTCGTTCTTCCCTCTCTCGGCAACGTGAACAGTGGCGCTGCCACCTCCTCCACGCCGCGCCAGAGCAGCAGCAGCAGCTCCACCCCCTCTCCTCTTTTTCCTCGCTCGCCCTCTCTCTTTGTTTTTTCTCCTCTTCTCTTCCTTTCCTTTTCTTTTTTCTGTTTTTCCTTTCTTTTTCTTTTGTACAGGTCACGATGGAGGGAGAAAAGAGTGAGGGTGAGGGTGCCAAGGTGGGAGGAAAGGAATTGTGGTGCATAGTGGGGCATAGGCCTAGATTTAATTAAAATCTTACAAACAAACCCTTGTTTAGCTTCCTTAATTTAACCTTTAGTTTCTAATAACATCTTGAGTAATTTTAATCAATTAAAACTACGCCTAATTAATTAGTCCCATATATCCTAAATCATTGGGTAAAATTACTATTTTACCCTTTAGTTCCAAATTTGTTTTAAATTACTAAATTAAGGCTATAAACTATTTTTAATCCTTAGGGATTAAATCCCTTTTTCACTTAGGATTTCTAATAATTAGGCTTAGAGAATTTTGGATGTTACATTACTCCCCACCTTTTAGGAAT
Source organism: Calophaca sinica (assembly GCA_037113605.1). Classification (NCBI taxonomy): domain Eukaryota; kingdom Viridiplantae; phylum Streptophyta; class Magnoliopsida; order Fabales; family Fabaceae; genus Calophaca; species Calophaca sinica. Next base: position 95,066,763 of record CM073733.1, read on the forward strand.
TTTGTCCCCAAAATTCGACTTACCTTCTAACATTATCCTTATACAGGATTTGCTCTCTGTGCTTCCGCTGCGAACTCTATTCCTACTCTGCTCCAAATGAGTAAGTTCTGTCCCTTGGTTGTTTTAAATCATCGGAATTTCGAAAAGGAATTAATAGCTACCATAGGTCAACTATACAGAGAATTCGGTGATTTAGTTAACCCGTTACAAACTAAGTCTTATTCCAAATAAGATGCTTATTAAGTCAAGACAGAGTTTGTAATTGGTCAAACCAGATCACTTCACACACCGGCTATTGAATCTAGCGTAGACATTAATATCCTCGAATTCCCGTTGATTTAGCTATAACTAATACTCTTATAGTCCAAAGACTATTGTCCACTACTCTTCCTTAGGCTTGTAATTCTACGAAGGTCATCATGCCTAGAAAGCTTAGGGCTTGAATACCTTCCAGGTTCCTTAATTACAACTTAGGTATTGGGAAGTCTGGCTTATCACTATCCCTTTTGATTTTAGAAGACACTAAGGTACTTCGAATCAAAAGTAATATAGGTTCTTTAGAAGGCTTTGAGGTTCCCAATCAATTTAAGATCCATCCATTATGGTTAAGCCTAACAAACCTGATTAATTAACAAGTGTTGGAATTCTAAGTGATTATGAATGTCCATCTTAAATTGATAAAAATCGCACCGCTAAGAACCCTTACTTATCAATTCTAAATGCCATTGAAGTAAGTGGTCACAACAAAGCATTGACATGGATTGCTAGGCCACAATAAATCAAACAGCACAAAGTCGGGTTCTCGGGCAACTACGTCAATTTACTACAAGACTTGAGTTCACTATATCCAAAGTGACCTTCGCATTTCCTGCTTCAGAAGTATCCTTCTCATCAGGTTCATAAAATTCTAGGTATACGCGTAAAGCCCACTATATGCATCATCTAATCACTTCTAAGCATTCACACATAAACATATAGTCATTCTCTCCTCTTATGAGGAATCTTGCATCAAGTCCTTTAAGTATCTTAATCCTAATCTTTTACATTATCAGGAACTTGACAAGCCTAAACACTCATACATAATTCACATGAATTTCCAATTTATTGGCATTACAGTTTAACTAGGGTTAAAACCCTCTAGGTAAATGACCAACCGTAAACCTCCTCATTGTATTCTAAATTTTAATCATAGTGCATAAAGTCACAACAAACATGTTTCTCAAGTCATCAATATCTCAAGTTTTAGACATAACTAATATTCATGCTTGAACTCAAACCCAAACACAACAATAAGTCCCTCAGTCGTGCAGGCGAAAAACACCTACTAACATTTTACTGACCAAGGTATATGAATTCATACCTATGAGTCTCAACACGTCAAAGTGCACTTCATAACTAACAACAAATGATTAACACGAGTAATAAGTATAAAAAAAAACCTTATAACTTCTACTTTCAAACTTTGTGTTTTCAACACTTAATCTTTTAGATCATATAAAAGAATTTTCCAATACTTGAATAATGAGTATTTACCAGATGCCAAAACATCTTATCTTTCACAAAGGTCACGGTTTCTCCAAGAGTATCCTATAATACTCTCGTTGTCCCGTAACTACTTTGACCATCAAATTCGTCATGCCAGAACACTTGTAATGAACTTCCAATCGTAGCAGAGTTTAGCGTGCTAAGCTCAACTGCGGCCAGGAATGCATTTCGTGGACTTAGGCAGGCCAGAGTGGCTTAAATCCTTCACGACCTGAACTACTACTGGACAACCGTTACAGAGTCTGAATTTGTACTTAGGAGTAGATACATATATGAGGACGTCTCGCGAAATGAGTACATACCTCTAATATTCCCTGCAAATCTTCATCCTCCTCATTCCTTAGATGAATTATTGAGGTGGCCTACCTCAATAATTCGTAAAAAGAACTTACAAAACACAGATTTACAGACACAACTGACTCTTTCCTAAACCGGATCACTTCTAGACACACTTGACTCACAGTCCAAGAGGGTCGAACTGCTCTGATACCATAATGTAACACCTAACTCTAATTAGGGATTACTTACTAATCTAACCTGAATTAGAATAAATCAGACTTGGAAAAATTTTCGTATATAGAAGAATAATAAAGAATGAATCATGTTTAAAATACTATACTATACTTGGTTTAATAAAATCCCTGGATGCATAAGCGTCATACCAAAATATGCTACTAAAATAGTAAACCTAAATTAGAGATTCGAAAAGCAGAGTTACTTTAATTAGTTACAAACCATTACAATAACATCAATAAATATAGTTACAATTACACGTATTTCCTAATTTTTACAGGGACTCAACCTAATATTTAGAACTCTGACTCGTGATCTGGTAACTCGAGGTCTCACAGAAAAGCAAGAACGAGCATGTTTCATGCTCTGAACCTCTTCGATTAGCTTGTACCTGAAAACAACGCCCCAAAATGTGAGTTTATAAAACTCAGTAACATAGGCTTAAAATCATAAAAACTTTTACCGTTGTTTTCAGCCATACGTGGTGTGCTACGTATGGAAAACTCCTCCCCATAAGCATAAGTATATTTATTCAAAATACCTTAAAAAAGAATCCTCAAACACGATCGTGCAACTAAGCTTTCACACATTAAACACACATTAAACACATAACATAATCACCATACACCGCATATCACAAACCTCAATTCACATTAGTACATTTGAATTTTCAACACCAATTACAAATGCAAACATATGTCACAGCGATCACATGAATGTTCCCCCATCTTGGTCCAGCTCAAGTACACAATGAGTAAAATCCTTTTTAAAGAGATAAAACCAAGGGGGCCCCCAACGACACAAGTGGTAGCAAATCACATTCGAGGGGTTGCAAAGCGAATTACAAACATTTCACACACAAACAATTCCAATCAAAGGAACATTAGTCACAAAACAAGCACATATCATAATCCTCAATGAATGTACCCACTTGGCGCCACTCAATAGCCCAAAGAAAAGAGTGAGAACCATTTCGGTTCAACCAAGGGTCCCCGTCAATGAAAACACCCTAAAATAATCATTGACGGGTTTGCAGTTCGAACGTAAGCATTCCAAACACATACAAACAAGTTTCAATCAAAGGACATTAGTCAATAGTGAAATCCTAAGAATTAGCGTAAGTCAACACATAGGGTTAAAACCCTTTCATTTGAGGTCCCAAAGGATGAAATATATTTATAGGACATCATATTAAAACATAGGGATGAAAACATCCAAAATCATGCAGCGCAGCCTTTTGTCCACTACTCAACATTTTAAGCCTCGATTGAAAGTAGAAGGATGACCTCAAAAATGAGTGTAAATTGGATTTAGGACTAGCATAATCGATTATGGGTAAGCCCTAATTGATTACGCAGCAAAAATTCGGTTTCTGGAAAAAATTTAGATGATAATCGATTATGAGACAGGTCATAATCGATTATATACACAATTACTGAGGGTCGTAATCGATTATGACACCAGCATAATCGATTATGGTCGGGTTACAAATCGCAGGATTCTCACAGAGGGAATCGATTATGATCCTGGAAAATGCAGAATTTCAGTTTTCTGCAGAATCTTGCCATTTCTAATACCAAAACACCCAAAATTACTCACACCAATTTCACTCAACCAATTCCAACCACTAAAAACTCAACATCAGTGATCAAGCATGTTTAAAAGACGAATCAAACATTTGGCACAACATTATCATCACATGCAAAGCTCAGATGTAGTTCAAAATTCCAAACTCAACTCAAATCATACCTAACCAAACCCTAATCCAAACCATATATTGATTCTAAACAATTTACAATGTCTAATTGCGGAGTCAAAACACTTAGCAAGATAATCACAAACTTATTTTAAAAGGGACATAAAGCCCTCCATCAATTCCAGGAAATCATAGCCACTCCAAATTAGGCTAGCTCAAACGCCAACCCTTCCCAAATTAATTCTTGCATATTGATCAAAGTGACCAACCAAACCAAACCAAACATATACATATATTCCAATTGGAGCTCAATGGAACTCACAATGGCAACAACACACAATAATTAGGGGGGTTGGGGACAGAATCCAACTCTATTTCAGCCAAACCCCATATAATTTCATAATAATCTATAAACTAATTATTGAGTCAAGGAATTTAAACAATAAATCCTAGCACACCCTAAGGGAGGTTTTAGGGGAAATCTATGTTACCTATTTTTCCTTAGAGGCTTTAGCGTAAAAACCCCCAAATCCTAGGGTTTTTCCTCCGTTGAAGTTGATTCTCAAGCTTCAATCTTCATCTCCTTTCTTCAATCTTCCAACCTTTGGCCTTGATTCTTCTTCTTCTTCTTCTTCTTCTTCCATTCGAGCTCCACCTCTATCTCTCGGTCTCCCTCTGTCTCGTTCTTCTCTCCCTCGTTCTTCCCTCTCTCGGCCACGTGAACAGTGGCGCTGCCACCTCCTCCACGCCGCCCCAGAGCAGCAGCAGCAGCTCCACCCCTTCTCCTCTTCTTCCTCGCTCGCCCTCTCTCTTTCTTTTTTCTCCTCTTCTCTTCCTTTCCTTTTCTTTTTTCTGTTTTGCTTTCTTTTTCTTTTCTGCAGGTCACGATGGAGGGAGAAAAGAGTGAGGGTGAGGGTGCCAAGGTGGGAGGAAAGGAATTGTGGTGCATAGTGGGACATAGGCCTAGATTTAATTAAAATCTTGCAAACAAACCCTTATTTAGCTTCCTTAATTTAACCTTTGGTTTCTAATAACATCTTGAGTAATTTTAATCAATTAAAACTACTCATAATTAATTAGTCCCATATATCCTAAATCATTGGGTAAAATTACTATTTTACCCTTTAGTTCCAAATTTGTTTTAAATTACTAAATTAAGGCTATGAAATATTTTTAATCCTTAGGGATTAAATCCCTTTTTCACTTAGGATTTCTAATAATTAGGCTTAGGCAATTTGGGATGTTACACAAGTACCAGATCGTAACTCGTAATAATAGTGGAGTATATTTAAGACTCTGAATGTCGAACCCACAGGGAATGCGCGAGTACCAATATAATAAAAACTCTATATTATTTAGGCTAACGAAGGTTGTGAGTAAGAATTGCACGGATTAAAACTGAAATAAAATAGCAATTCAAACGATGTGCAAGAACAAGTTTAGATTATTATGGAAGGCCTAGGGGAATCGGGTTCACCAATACTTAGCTCCTAAATTTACTAATTAATTATTATGAGTTCTATTCCCTGATTGAAATCTAATCACTCACTCTAAAATTACTAACACTGCTTGATCATGCAATATCAATAGTCTTCTTCCTAATAACTACCCAGTTTGATTATGCAAGGCAATTAAAGGATAGAGCATTAAGCAATGGTGAGTTTGTTAATCTAATAACTGATTAGAAACAAGCAATTATCCTTAATCCGGCATAAAATGCGAGTTCTTTTATTCCTAGAGTTCCGTTAACTAATTGTGGTACGATCGCCACTAATTAAATCAACAAGTTAAAGGTTGATCAGGCCTTATAGGATTAAGCATGCTAGGGATAAAACAATCAATGAAAATAATAGAAACTCATAAAACTAATTAAATAAACATCAAAAGCATAGTAAAGGATCCTCCATCATCCCTAGTGATGGATTTAGCTACTCATACCAAATGATAATAACATAAATTCTTGCATAAAGCCATATAAATCCATAATAAAGAGTATAAATCTAAACCGGGACACCCTTTCGATAAGAAACGGTCCTTAAGCACGTTCTTCGCATCCTCACGAGCTCCGGCAGTAAAACAGGATTAGCAAGAAGCTCCAAGGAATTAAAGATCAATCAAATAATAAGGGATTTGTGAGGAACTTTAAAAAAGGGGGGCTGGGAATCAGAAATTCGTCAAAAGGTCCTGAGAGTAGGCTAAGACTGCCTATTTATAGGCTGGGATGCGAATTAGGTCATCTGGCTTCAAATCTGCACGTTCTGGGCTGAGGTACGGCATTACCATCTTTATACACGGTCGTACTGGACTTTGTTTACAATGCTGGTCCATGCTTGTGCACTCTGCACTCCTCGACAGCAATTGTGTACGGCCGTACTATCTTTGGTATGGCTGTACTGGACTTTTTCTTCGGCACCAAGCAGTACTGACTTAGGGGGTATGCTCCTATTACTTCTCTTGCATAGGTACGATCGTACTGACTAACTGTCAGGCCATACCTCTTGTCCAGAATTTCCAAAAATCTCTAAAACTTGCTAGTTTTTTTATCCAATCTCGCATCTTTTGCTCTGAGTGATGTCTTTATGATATTTCTGCAAAATGTGACATAAGTAAGCACTTTTATACTTTAACTAGCACAAAATGATATACTAATGTACTAAAAATGCCCCATAAAAATAGACAATTTGGTGTGTTAACACATCCCCACACTTGAGCTTTGTTTGCCCTCAAGCAAATTACTTGGGTAATTATAATAGAAACTACTATTACGGAATAGGGGCAAAAAACACAAGTATGACAACAAAGTGATATGATAAGAAATGCCAATAAATAGAATGCCCAATTAGAAGTGCAAGTTCACATAAGTCAATAATATGTGATTTACAAGTCACACTCTCACCATTCTCAAAGTGTTTACAGATATAGTCATTAACGCTCAAATTTTTCCAATGAGGTAACATTGCCATAGGCTTGTACATTGACCAAAACTCTACTATTAAATTATATTTATCAAGCAAGAAAGGAATCAGGGTCTTTTATTGGTTGTAATGGGGTCATGGTAATAATGTTAGGTAGGATAAGAGAAAGAAAATGTCATGCAAAGGAGTCAGAATCAAATCAACCAAAACAAGTAACTTTTTTCTTTTTCACTTTTAAAGAGCGGGCAAGAATCCCCAAATTAATAACAAATTTTTTTGTATTTCCTGAAGGCACTATCACAATAAACATTTCTTTTTCAATGCTTTTTCTTTTCTTTTTCTTTCCTTTCCTCCTTTCATGCATTTATGCAACAAATAAACATTTTCAATAACTAGGAGGGGAAATAGATACTAGGCCTTCTTTTTATAGATAAATATGAGGGATTCATAACATTATTCTTTTGATTTCTGCCATTAATTGCTCTTAAAGAGTACTTTCCAAGGTTACCTTTACAGAGTAATAATCAATAATAACAATAAGGGGTACCAAAGAAATATAAGTTTAGTCACAAAAGTGGGCAACTAGTGGTAAGATAATTTCAAAATAGAAGTGACCTGAAAAATTCCTAAAAATTGCCCTTTCCCAGTTCACATGAAAATAAACTTTTATTCGCTTTGTAATGGTCTTAGCACAAATTCTAGAATGTACAATCATGGAAAAATATCACTCAAACAAAGAAAAGAGACAAAGAGTATGATGTGGCCTCTTGTTTCAGGCTCATATCTCACATTTAATAGCTTACACAGAAAATTGAAACGTACAGAACCTCAATGCTAATTTTCAGCAAATTCTAATACTAGCAACAAACTTATTTCAATCACAAGTTGTCAGAAAAAAATTTTAATAGCCCCTAAATCAGCAAAAATTTAAAGTTCTCTATAATAATAAACAATTGTAAGCATAGCCAAGTAATAATCAAAATATCAAATCCCTCCCCACATTTATTTCTAGCAGTGTCCTCACTGCAACTAAGATAGATCAAGCACAAAAAAAGATAAAAGAAATTAAAAGTAATTGTGCTAAAATAAAAGAAGCTAGAAAGAGACTCCCATCTGAAAAATATCACGAGCAAATTGAATGGGAATATGAACAAAATTTGATGTTTCCTTTCCTAATATCGATGAAGCTGGTAAGCAGACGCAAGAACTGTACATCACAACAACTAAAAATTTAGAAACAAAATAGAAAAATAAAATAAAATAACAAAATAAAGATAAAAGCAATAAAATAAAATGTGTCCTGCGAGGATCCCAATATGTACAAATCTCTTTTTAATACAGAAGTAAATGCCTAAGTACTAAAAGAGAAAAGAAAATGAAGTCATGCATCACTCGGCAGGAGGGTGTGGCTGGAGCCGCTGAAGGTGCTCCAAAATGGTTGTCAGCTGCCGGTCCACATGTGTCTGGTGCTCCTAAAAACTAATTTGCATCTCGTTGAGACGCATCATGACGTCTTGGTAGGAGTGGCCCTGTGGTGCTGGCTCTGGCTGTGGTGGTGGTGGTGGTGCAGGATGCTCCTCTGCTAACAGCTCAAAGTCTGTAGCCTGATCCTGCTGCTGCTCCTCTGGCTTGACTACCTCATACTCCCCGTGGCCCGATCTTCGCAGAACACCGATGTTGCAGAGCATTGAAAGACTAATGGGCTTCATCTCAATGAGTGTGGCCCCCACTCTAGCGCGAATGTTGCGGCTCAGGCAAGTGCACCCGATCGTAACTCGTAATAAAGTGAAGTATAGTTAAGACTCCGAATGTCGAACCCACAGAGAATGCACGCGTACTAAATTAATAGAGATCCTTTATTATTTTAGACGAACAAAGGTAATGGTGGTGAGAACGAGAACAATCAATTAAAAAGCAATAGAACAAAAGCAATGTCACAAGAAAGAATAGAGATCAGGTATGGAAGAACCTAGGGGAACCAAGTTCACTAATACTAGTTTCTGAATCTATTACGCTGCTATTACGAACTATATCTCCTCATTGAAAGCCAATCACTCACTCTAAACTACTAATAACTACCCAGTCAATAGCCTTCTTCCTAAATAACTACTCCGTTTTGGTCCAAGAAGGTAATTAAAGGAAAGAGCATTAAGAACAGGTGAGCTTGTTAATCTAATAACTGATTGGAAATAAGCAATTACCTTGACTGGGCATGAAAAGCGAATTATGTTGATCTTAGAGTTCCATTAACTAATTGTGGTCCTGTCACCTCTAATTAACTAATTTATTAAGGATTAGCTACTTCTTATGAGATTGAGCATGCTAGGAAAAACACATTCATAAGGATAATAAGAAGTTCATAATAGCAATTAGATAAATATCAAGAACGTCGTAAAAGATCCCCCATCACCCCTAGTGATGGAGTTAGCTACTGTTTCTCAACATAATAAAATAACACTAATCCAAACAAGAAATCATAAAAGAAAGAAAAGACAAGAGGCAAGAGGTAAGATCTAAAGTGGTCAAGAGACCCCCAGCCTCCAGCCCTCCAGCTTTCCCGCTTTCCAGCTCCCTTGATAGAGAGCTAAGATTGCCTATTTATAGGCTTTGAGGTTCACTAGGTCAACTGGTTTTAAATCTGTGCATTTTGGGCTTGGGTACGGCTGTACCGAATATATACCCGGTCGTACCGGACTTTAATTGCGATGCTGGCCCATACTTTTGCACTCTGCACTCCCTGACACAATTATGTACGGTCGTACTGCCTTTGGTACGGCCGTATTGAACTTTCTCATTGGCACCAGGCTATACTAACTAAGAGGGTATGCCCCTACTGCTTTTCTTCCATAGGTATGATCGTACTGACTGATTGTCAGGCTGTACCGCTCATCCAAAAACGCCAAAGTATGCCCAAAACTTGCCATTATCTTCCCAAAATTACATCTTTTGCTCCAAGCGGTATGTTATACCTCAGATTTGAGGTCTGAGTACCTCCTAAGAGAAATAAGAGAAAGGAAGTGGAATTATAATTTCATTCATGATTCAAAAGGGAATTACAAACGGATATTTATAGATCCATGCACACAAAATGCATGACTCAATACTCAGATAACAAATTATTCTCTCAAACTAGATTCCCTTACAATGCCACTCTGCTTCTAGAACCTACTAACTCACTCTATTTGTAAAGTATGAAGTCATCCCATTTCTTGGACCTGTGGATAGCCCTTTTGGGCCTGCTGCTGCTTTGGACTTGCATTTGGCTCACATCAGCTACAACTTCGGGCTCGCATATAACATGATGTCTTTATGATATTTCTACAAAATAAGACATAAGCAAGTACTTTTATACTTTAAATAGCACAAAATGATATAATTAAGTACTAAAATGCCCCATAAAAGTTGACAATTTGGTATGTTAACACATCCCCACACTTAAACTTTGCTTGTCCTCAAGCAAACTACTTAGATAATTATAAGAAAAATTGAATTTACTGACTAGGGGCACAAACGAGATCCGGGACAACAAAGTAATATCATAAGAAGTGCTAAGTAATAGAATGTCCAATTAGATATGCAAGTTCAACAAGTTCACCAAGTCTGTGATTTGTAAGTCACTCTTCTCACCACTCTCAAAGTGTTTAAAGGTGTAGTCATTAACGCTCAAATTTTTCCAAAGAAGTGACATTACCATAGGCTTGTACATTGACCAAAACTCTACTATTAAAATCCACTTATCATGCAAAAGAGGAAAAATGGTCTTTCATGGGTTGTAATGGGGCCAAGATAATAATGTTAGGTAGGATAAATGAAAGAAAATGTCATACAAAGGGTCAGAAACAAATCAACCAAACAAGTAACCTTTTTTCTTTTTAACTATAAAGAGCAGGCAAAAATCCCTCTAATATTCAACAACATTTTTCTCTTTTTATTCTTTGAAGGCAATAACTCTTTTTTTTTCTTTTTCCTTTTTCTTTCCTTTCTTCCTTTTATGCTTTTTATGCCGCAATTTAACAACTTAATAATTCTAGGAGGGGAAAGTATTTGCTAAGCCTACCTTTTTATAAGTTTTCCTGAAGGATTTCTAGCATTATCCTTTTGATTTTTGCCACTAATTGCTCTAATAAAGTATTTTCCAAGGTTACCTCAATAAAAATAATAAACTATAACAATGAAAAGGGTACCAAAGACATATAATAGTAAGCACAAAAATGGGCAACTAGTGGATAAATATTTGTGACAAAACTGAAGTGAGCCTGAAAATTTCCTAAAATTGCCCCTACCAAATCCACATAAAAGTAAATTTTTATTCCTTTTGCAATGGTCTCAGCTCAAGTTCTAGAATGCACAACATGGAAAAATATCACTCAATCAATGAAAAGAGATAAAAATTATGAAGTGACATCTTATTCAGGCTCAAATCTCACATTTAGTGGTTTACACAGACAAGTTAAAACTCATAAAACTTTAATGCTAATTACCAGCTAATTCTAAAACTAGCAATAATCTCATTTCAATCACAAGTTGTCAGATTTTTTTTTTTAAAAATAGCCCTTAAATCAGAAAAATCTCAAATTTTTCATAATTTAACGTTAATAAGCATAGCTAAGTAATTATAATTATAGTTCCCTCCCCACACTTATTTTTAGCAGTGTCTTCATTGATAACAGTTATAAAATAAGCAACAAAAATTTATCTATTTAAAATAAGTGCTAAAAATAATTTAAGGTGGAAAGGTACTCCCCTCTGATAATTTCACGAGCAAATTGCGGAGGGATGATTAAATTAACGTTGTTGCCTTGCCAATGTCCGTGTAGAAAGTGTAAATCATAATAAACTATTAATAATACAAAAATAAATAGAATTAAAATAAATAACATAAAATTAAATAACACAGGTTGCCTCTTGCAAAGCGCTTGTTTAACGTTCTGAGCCTGACGATTTACTTAAAAGTGGTTAACTAGGAGGCTCTAAAGAGTGAATTTTGCATTCATCGCATTTCCTCTTATCTACTTTTTAACCATGTGGTTCAAGTTGCTCTTTCTTTTTCCAAGTGGTGGATGGGCTTCAAAATATTGTGGAATTTTTGTTTCTTCACCACCCCCCAATATGCTAGGATCCTGCAGGTTAGTAATTTCTTCTAAAGAGTCTTGCACTCTCAGATTATCAAGGTCAATAAAAGCAAATACATCATTAGTAGCATGGGAAAGATTAAAAGAAGATGGATTTTTAGTAGAATAACTAGAAACTAAAGGAGAGGGATTAGAGTTTAAAACTTGTAAAACATCCTCTTCCTTACAACACTTCAATATTACTTTTCCCTTTTGAACCTCAATGACACTATCACCAATGACTAGAATAATTCTCCCCCAATTTGAAACTTTCTCTTCTTTCTCAAAATCAAGAATCATTGGCATATTCTTAATCTCCTCATAAGTGCTCCCTTCAGTAGGAGCTTTAATTTCAGCTTGACTCCTTTCAGTAGGAGCTCGAATCCTTTCTGGGATTGACTGTTCTTCATACTTAGGCTCAGATTTAAGCTCTTCAATCAACTCCTCTATATTCTCAAGAATGATGACTTCATCTTCCTTCTTAAGATTAGGCTCAACTTGATTTTTACGATGTCATGTTCACTTTGAATCATCAATGTTGCTGGAGCAAAGTCCTGACTTTACGATGTCATGTTCCCGAATTTAGCCAAAGTCTCATCCATGGTTAGTTCTTCAATTGATTCTTCATCACTCTCATGGATGATGACTTCGTATTCCTCCTTGGGATTGGGCTCAACTTGAGTAGGTGGTGATTTTGAAGCTTGTTGAATCGCTAATGCTATCAAGATAGAAAGTTGGCTTTTCAAACATTTTTTTTCTTCTCTATATTGATTCAATGTTCTTTCTAGTGACTTGAATATTTCATCGGTCCGTTGCATAAATTTGCTCTTTGCCCCCTCAAGTACTGGTTCTTGCTCATCTAGTTCTTGCTCCTCAAGTTTGTGAATCATGTAATTTATCATGGTAGACATTTCTTTATGTAATGCTTGCTGATCCTCTGTGATGGTGTTTACTATTTTTGCGTAGATTTGAATCTTTCATCCATTTGGCCCAAGAAAGTGTGCTATGTCTCTTTCAAATTAGGTATTCTCTCCCTTTGAGCTTGATTTTGCAGATGATGTGACCAATAAGAATCTTCTCTTTGATTTTGTCTTCTCCAAGAGTTGTTTGTATAATTTGCTCTGATTTCAGCCCAGCAGTTGTCCGCATGTCCTACAAAATAACCACAATACTCACAAAAAAGGAAAGGACCCATGAGAAATCTTTTTTTATAAAAACAAAAACACTAAGTAAAATAGAATGAAATATAATAAAATGAAAGCAAAATAAGATAAGATAGAAAGAATCAAAATAAAATAAAACCGAATCAAAATCAAACAAAATAAGGTAAGTTGGACTAAAATAGAAATAAGTTAAACAAAATCAAAACAAAATAAAATAAAATAACATTATCCTTATCCAATCCTTATCAAATCTTTTCTTAAATTTAAATTCAAATTCTATCTATATCTAATCTCATATTCAAAATAAGATAAGAAAAAGAAAGATCAGGATAAATATATAAGAAAGAGGAAAATCTTTTTGGATTTTTGATATCAAATTTAAACAAAACAAAATAGAATAAGATAAAACAAAATAAAATAAAATCTAAACAAATGGATAAAGAGATATAATAAGATAACCAAACAAAAATTTAAAATCTAGATAAAGAAATAAAAGAAAAATCTTTTTGGATTTTTGAATGTAAATCTAAATCTTAAATCTAAACAACCAAACAAAAATTTAAAATAAAACAAATAACTCTATCTACTATTATATTATTTTTTTTTATGAAAATAATTATGAATAATAACTAATAAGAATAGTAAGAATAATAATAATAACAATAACAATACTAACGATGATGATGATGATGATGATAAGAATAAGAATAACAAATAAATAAAATGTCTAAATTAGCAAGGACCTTGTTGGTTTAATATCGCTTAAACATTCTCCGGCAACGGCTGCAAAAACTTAATGAGGCTCAGGCAAGTGCACCTGATCGTAACTCGAAAGAAAGTGAAGTATATTTGAGACTCCGAATGTCGAACTAACAGAGAATACGCGAGTACTAAATTAATAGAGATCCTTTATCATTTTAGACGAACGAAGGTAAAGGCGGTGAGAAAGAGAACAATTAATTAAAAAGCAATAGAACAAAAGCAATGTCACAAGAAAGAATAGAGATCAAGTATGGAAGAACCTAGGGGAATCGGGTTCACTAATACTATGAATCTATTAACCTGCTATTACGAACTATATCTCCTCATTGAAAGCCAATCACTAACTCTAAACTACTAATAACTACCAAGTTAATAGCCTTCTTCCTAAATAACTACTCTGTTTTGGTCCAGGAAGGTAATTAAAGGAAAGAGCATTAAGAACAAGTGAGCTTGTTAATCCAATAACTGATTGGAAATAAGCAATTATCCTGACCGGGCATGAAATGCGAATTCTATTGATCCTAGAGTTCCATTAACTAATTGTGGTCCTGTCACCTCTAATTAACTAATTTATTAAGGATTGACTACTTCCTATGAGATTAAGCATGCTAGGAAAAATACATTCATAAAGATAATAAGAAGTTCATAATAGCAATAAGATAAATATCAAGAACATCGTAAAAGATCCCCCATCACCACTAGTGATGAAGTTAGCTACTGTTTCTCAACATAATAGAATAACACCAATCCAAAGAAGAAATCATAAAAGAAAGAAAAGACAAGAGGCAAGAGCTAAAGTGGTTCTAGAGACCCCCAGCCTCCAGCTTTCCAGCCCTCCAGCTCGCCCGCTCTCCAGCTCCATTGATAGAGAGCTAAGGTTGCCTATTTATAGGCTTTGAGGTGCACTAAGTCAATTGCCTTAAAATATGTGCGTTTTGCCCTTGGATACGGCCCTACCGAATATATACCCAGTCGTACCGGACTTTAATTGCGACGCTGGCCCGTACTTGTGCACTCTGCACTCCCTGACACAATTGTGTACGGTCATATTGAACTTTCTCATCGACGCCAGGCTGTACTGACCAAGGGGATACGCCCCTACTGCTTCTCTTGCATAGGTACGGCCGTACTGACTGACTATTAGCCGATACCGCTCATCCAAAAACACCAAAGTATGCTCAAATCTTGCCAGAATCTTCCCAAAATTACATCTTTTGCTCCAAGCGATGTCTTTATGATATTTCAGTAAAATAAGACATAAGCAAGTACTTTTATACTTTAAATGGCACAAAATGATATAATTAAGTACTAAAAATGCCCCATAAAAGTAGGCAATTTGGTGTGTTAACAGCGACCTCCAAGATGGCTGCTAGTCTGGAGATAAATGATCCCAAAACTATATGTCAGGTGTTCTGGGTCTGCAAATGAAATCCCAACTAAGTGCAAGTTCACAAGAAAAACATCCATGCGTCACAGCGGTGGCCTGGATGGTGCGTCATGGCCCAAAGGAGGAAGAGGTCTGGCCAGGTCACTGTCCCGTCGCTAAGGGCTCTCCCGTTTATAGAACGGGCTAACAATCTATGCACAGAAGGGTCTCTGATCTTGCTAGCCTTAGCGCGACTAGGGATGTAGTGGGCATCCCCTGTGAGAGCCCGCCAGCTCTCCGAATCTTTCCATCCCTCTGGTGTCTCCAGGAGGGCTCCTAAATACTCTGGCGTCTATACCGTCTCTGCCGTCTCGAATCCCAGCCCGATGTTGAACCTGGCTAGGGTCATCATATGGTGGGTCCCACGGAGGTAAAATGTAACTACCAGATCCTGGTTTGGAACATCCTCCTTCTCCGGATGCTTGGGCTCCCTATCCCTCATATGGTAGCCACAAGTGGCTAGAGAGTCTAGGACAGCCTCCACATGAGTAAGCTGTCTGACTAAGGCTGCACGGAGTGATCCAATCCTCTGCAGCAGAGTCTCCACCTCCCCTCGCAGGCAGACCTGCTCGAGGGCGTCAAAATCTAGGAATCTCTGGGTGTGTGTGTGGAAATCTCGCAGCTGTCTGTATCTTTTCTTGTACTGCTGTGGGATGTATGATGGCACTGCTCTAAACGAGCGTGTTGTTGCAGAAGAGGAGGCCTCACTTCTTTGACGCTTAGACATTTTCCTGCACAAATAGAAAAATAGAAAAAATTAGAAAATTTATGCAGGTTCTGTGTTAGGTATGTTCGTACTTTGCGAGGTACGACCGTACCCCGTGTCTGTGTACACCCTAATTAAAATAGCAAGTACGATCTGACTTAACCATTATGTATGACCGTACTCTGCCATAGGTACGCCCGTACCTGTGCCAGCTCTTTAACCCTAAGGCCGCCAGTACGGCCTTCAGTACGACCTGTTCTTGATAGGTACGACCGTACTGTGCTATGGTTTTGTGAAAAATCTACCCTATGATCAGATTTTCTCAGTTTTAATCGTATAAAATAAGTCTCTAATCATTCCTAAGGTCTCTAAGCATGCAAAACCTAGCCAAAACTACTCCTAAAATAGTAAAATCAAAATTAAACTAAATGTAAAACCTAAAACATCTAAAAACTAAAAAAATCTAGTGAAACAGGCATTCAATCCAAGAAATAAGTTTAGAATCAGTACCTGGATAGTCTTGGGATGAAAAATACGAAGAATTTGAGGTTAGAGGGTGCTTGAGTGGAGAGGATTTGGGCATACGAGAGTAGGGTACGCCCTTACCTCTCACTGTTACCTTTTATTTTCAGCCTCTGGATACGGGTTACGGCCGTACCTGGTTATATTTGCAGCCGTACTGACCTGTTTCTCTGTGTTTTTCAGGATGAACCGTGAGATATGGCCATGCCTAAAGATAGGTACGCCCGTACGTTCTGTTTTCCAGAAAAATTTTTGTTTTTCAGAATTTTTCATTTTTTTGTATTTTTAATAATTAATGAAAATAATATCACTAATAAAAACAGAATAAATAAAAGGAAATAAAAATAAATGTTAGTAAACATAGGTTGCCTCCTGGTTAGCGCTTGTTTAACGTCCCGAGTCTGACGGTTCGGAGGACTTAGAATTAGTCCTCAGCGGGAAATTGCCCTTCTTTGAGGTTACCTTTCATCTTCTTTCCATTGGGGAGGACTGCAATATAGTTGCCTTCATCAGAGTGATCCTTCCAAGCAGGGCCTGAGCACTTCTTTGGTGGGTTCATTGTGTACCCAAATTCTTCACAGATGTAAATTAGCTTTCTAATAACGGGTCAAAATGTGTTGATAAATATCTTCACTAAGTCATTCCACGTCTCTATTTCTTTAGCTGGTAAAAGATATAGTCATATTTCTACTTCCTCATCTAATAAAAACGGGAAGATCTTCAATTTTGCTTCATCTGGAGACAGGTTCCTATATTTAGCATTCCTCATCTTTTTGCAGAACTGTCTTATGTGCTAAATAGGATCTTGCCCTGTTGCTCCATTAAATTGTAGGACTGACACCTCTGAAATAATGGATGGGTCTATTTCAAAACTAGCAAACTCTTCAGTAATATCACTCTTCAATTGTTGAAATCCTTGGATGTGATCCCTTTTGTCTTTTTCCTCACATGTGGGTTGAAATGCCCAGACAAACTCTTCCATTCATTCGTCCCATGATTCAAAGTGAAATTTTGGTTAAATCAGGAACCATTGCTTAGCCACTCCTCCAAGAGAAATGGGGAATAACTTCAATCTTATATCATTTGCTGTGGTTCCTCTATATTTGTCAATCTTAACCAAGTCATAAAAATTCAGTGTATAGAGAATGGGATCCACTCCAGGCAGTCCTTTGAATTTAGGCAAACAGAGTGCTTCTAATATCAAAGAGGGGGTTATGTCCTTATGCTGCTCAACACCATTGATGTTTTGCTCCTTAACTTGCTCTTCTTTTTCTTTAGCTTGTTTATGTTCAATGCCCTGCAAGAATCAACAAGAAGCACTGGAGGAAGAGGCTTTGTTAGAATTATAAATTTTAAATATCACCTCTTCATCTTTAATTCTTAGAGTCATAGTTCCCTTCTTTACTTGAATGGTGACATCTCTTGTTGCCAAAAATGGTCGTCCTAATATAATAGGAACATCCTTGTATTCTTCCTTGTCCAAAACCACAAAGTCAACTGGGAAAATATATTTCTCAACCTTAACTAGCACATCCTCTATTATTCCTCTTGGGTAAACAAGAGTTCTATCAGCTAACTACAAAGACATGTTAGAAGGTGGTGGTTCCTGCAAATTAAATTTTCTAAAAAGGGACAGAGGCATTAGATTTACACTTGAACCCAAATCACATAATACATTGAAAGAATTATTATCAATTGAGCAAGGAACAACAAATGTCCCAGGATCTTTAAGCTTAAGTGGCAATTTATTCATTAACATCGCAGGGCAATCTTCATTCAAATTTACTATCTCTACATCTTCTAATTTATTTTTATTAAAAATTATTTCTTTTAAAAACTTGACATATTTAGGCACTTCAGAGACAATATCAGCAAAGAGAATATTGACATGCAATTTTCTAAGCTTTTCTAATAATTTAATTGTTTGCCTATCATTATAAGAATTTTTAAAACATTAGGGAGAAGAGTTACTTACCTGCTGAGGCTCAATTTTAGCCTTCTTTTCTTCACTTCCCTCTGACATGTCCTTATTTGCACAAATTGGTTCTTCCTTTGCCACAAAGATTGCATTGCACTTCTCATTTGGATTTGGTTCCCCTTGACTTGGAAGTGTTCATTTTTCCTTTTGAGTCATTAAATTTACCAAGGTTGAGACTTGGTCTTTTATTGACTTCTGGCCTTCTGCAGTGGTGCCTAATAATTTCTCTATAGTTTTGAACCTCTCATCCACTTGCCCCACGAAGTTGTTAAAGTCATTCCGACCGGGACCTCTATCACCTTGAGCACGGTTCTGTAAATGTGGAGGCTTGTAAGTATTCTGATTATGGTCTTGTGACTTCTGTTGACCTCCCCATGAGAAATTGGGATGGTTCCTCCATCCGGGATTATAAGTGTTGGAGTGGGGGTCATTTTGTGCCTTGTTTCCTATAAAGTTCACCTCTTCGGTGTAGTCCTTAGAATCATGACCGGTTACTCCACAGAAATTGCATGAAGCTCTAGTCGTCTTGGTTTCAATGTCTTTGAGTCTTTCTTCAGTTTTTTCCATGAAACCAGCTAAGAATCCTATACACGGATGTATATGTCTCTGTATGCATTCCAGCCTATGGATCAAAATCCCTTTGGCCTACAATGTTGACTTCTTCGAATTGGCTCTCAATTGCCATGCATCCCCAGTCATTATTAGTTGCTATTGCATTAGACTGAGTCTACGTTGTCATTAGAGTCTTGTTGCGGCTCAGGCAAGTGTACCTGATCGTAACTCGTAATAAAATGGGGCATTTTTAAGACTCCGAATGTCGAACCCACAGAGAATCCATGAGTACTAAATTAATAGAGATCCTTATTATTTTAGACAAACAAAAGTGATGGTTTTGAGAGTGAACCAATTAAACTATAAATAAAGAAAGCAAAGCAATGTCACAAGAACGGAATAGAGATCAATTAGGAAAAGCCTAGGGGAACCGAGTTCACTAATACTAGATCCTAAATCTACTTCCTTACTAATATGAATTATATTTCCTTATTGAAAGCCAACCACTCACTCTAAATTACTAAAAACTGCCTAGTTTATAATAGCCATCTTCCTAAATAATTACTCCGTTTGGTCCAAGAAGGTAATTAAAGGAGAGAGCATTAAGAATAGGTGAGTTTGTTAATCTGATAACCGATTGGAAACAAGCAATATCTTATCCGGCGTATAAGGTGAGTTTTGTTGATCCTTGAGTTCCATTAACTAATTGTAATCTTGTTACCACAATTACCTAATTTATTAAGGATTAACTACTTCTTATGAGATTAAGCATGCTAAGATCAACACATTCATAAGGATAATAAGGAATTCATAAAAGCAATTAAATAGATATCAAGAACATTGTAAAAGATCCCCCATCACCCCTAGTGATGGAGTTAGCTACTCATATGGTTTCTCAACATAATATAGAATAACATAAATCCAAGCAAGAATTCCTAAAAGAAAAGAAAAGAAGAGAGGCAAAGTCTAAAGCAAAAGGCCCTCACTCAGGAAGAATGAGTTCTTTCCCAGAGTGAGTTACTTCTCAAAAGGGGAAAGAATGCCTATTTATAGACTTTGAGGCGAACTAGATCAACTGGCTTCAAATCTGTGCGTTTTGGCCTTGGGTACGGCCGTAATGTGTTTAAACACGGTTGTACTAGGCTTGAGTTGCAACGTTGGGCCGTACTTCTCCACTGGATGCGGCCTGACTGTAATTGTGTATACGGCCGTACTGGACTTTTTCTTCGGCGCTAGGCCGTACTGACCATGTGATATGCCCCTACTGATGTGCTTGAATAGGTACGGTCGTACTAAAGAGATGTCAGGCCGTACAACTTGTCCAAAAACGCTAAAAATCTCCAAAACTCGCCAGAATCTTCCCAAAATTACTTCTTTTGCTTTTCATGTTACCTTTATTACTTTTCTGCATAAATAAGGAAATAGTGAGCATATTTTATCTAATAAGGAACAAAATCATAATATTTTATACTCAAAATACCCCAAAATAATAGACAAAATGGTGTGTTAACACATCCCCACACTTAAGCTTTTGCTTGTCCTCAAGCAAACTACTTGGATAATTATAAGAAAAATTGAATTTACTGACTAGGGGCATAAACGAGATACATGACAACATAACAATATCATAAGAAGTGCTAAGTAATAGAATACCCAATTAGAAATACAAGTTCACCAAGTCTGTGATTTATTAGTCACTCTTCTCACCACTCTCAAAGTATTTAAAGGTGTAGTCATTAACGCTCAAAGTTTCCCAAAGAAGTGACATTACCATAGGCTTGTACATTGAACAAAACTCTACTATTAAAATCCACTTATCATGCAAAAGAGGAAAAGGGTCTTTCACTTGTTGTAATGGGGTCAAGGTAATAACATTAGGTGGGATAAAAAGAAAGAATAGGTCATGCAAAGGGTCAGAAACAAATCAACAAAACAAGTAACCTTTTTTTTTAACTATAAAGGGCAGGCAAGAATCTCTCTAATATTCATCATTTTTTTATTTTTTTTATTCCTTGAAGGCAATAGCACATTTTTTTTATTCTTTTTCTTTTTCTCTTTTTTTTTCTTTCCTTTCCGCCTTTTATGCTTTTTATGCCGCAATTTAATAACTGAATAATTCTAGGAGGGAAAAGTAACTGCTAAGCCTTCCTTTTATAAGCTTTCCTGAGGGATTTCTAACATTATCCTTTTGATTTTTTTTTGCCACTAATTGCTCTAACAAAAGTATTTTCTAAGGTTACCTCAATGATAAACATAATAATCAATAACAATGAAAGGGTACCAAAGAAATATAATATAAGCACAAAGATGGGCAACTAGTGGTAAAATATTTGTAACAAAATTGAAGTGGGCCTGAAAAATTCCAAAAATTACCCCTACCAAATTCACATGAAAGTAAATTTTTATTCGCTTTGTAGTGGTCTCAACACAAGTTATAGAATGCACAACGTGAAAAAATATCACTCAATCAATGAAAAGTGGTAAAAATTAGGAAGTGACATCTTATTTAGGCCCAAATCTCACATTTAGTGGTTTGCACAGACAAGTTGTAACTCATAAAACTTCAATACTAATTATCAGCGAATTCTAAAACTAGCAACAATCTCATTTCAATCACAAGTTGTCAGATAAATTTTAAAAAGTGGCCCCTAAATCAGAAAAATATCAAATTTTCCATAATTTAATAGTTATAAGCATAGCCAAGTAATTGTAATTATAGTTCCCTCCCCACACTTATTTTTAGCAGTGTCCTCGCTATTAACAGTTATAAAATAAGCAATAAAAATTTAGACAGTTAGAATAGGTGCTAAAAATAATTTAAGGTGGAAAGGTACTCCCCTCTGATAATTTCACGAGCAAATTGCGGGGGTGATTCAATTAATGTTGCTGCCTTGCTAGTGCCTCTAGAGAAACTACTAATCATAATAAACTATTAAAAATATAAAAATAAATAGAAAGAAATCAAATAACATAAAATTAAATAACAAAGGTGGCCTCCTACAAATCGCTTGTTTAACGTCGTGAGCCTGACGATTTGCTTAAAAGTGGTTAACCAGACGGCTCCCTAAGAGTGAATTTTGCATTTATTGCATTTATTCTTCTCCACTTTTTAACCATGTGATTCAGGTTGTTCTTTCTTTTACTAAGTGGCAGATGGACTTCGAAATATTGTGAAATTTTTATCTCTTCATCACCCACCACTATAACAAGATCCTGCAAGTTAGTAATTTCTTCTAAAGGTCCCTGCACTCTTAAGTCATCAAAGCCGTTAAAAGCAATCACATTATTGGTAAAATAAGGAAGAGTAAAAGAACATGGATTTTTAGTAAAATTTAAGGCCTTTAAAACATCATCTTCCTTACCTCTTCTTATAGTTACCTTTCCCTTTTGAACTTCAATGACTGCTTCCAAAAGAGTTTGTCTCAAATTAATTGGACTTCCTCCTTTTGCTCCGAATCAAGAACTGTGGGGTCTTCTTTGTTCTCTTCACGAGTGCTCCCTTCAATAGGAACTTTTATTTTAGCTTGACTCCCTTCAGTAGGAGTTTCAATTGTTTCTGAGATTGACTGTTCTTCACACTTAGGCCCAAACTTGGGCTCTTCAATCAATTCTTCAATATTCTCAAGAATGATGACTTTATCTTCCTCCTTAAGATTAGGCTCAATTTGACTGGGCAAGATGTCTTGTTCACTCTGAGTCATCAATGTTGTTGGAGCAGAGTCCTGACTCTCCACAGATTCAATATGTGTTTCGATAACATCAAATGGGTCACTAGTTTTTTTCCAAATTTAGCCAAAATCTCCTCCATGGTTAGTTCTTCATTTATCTCTTCATCACTCTCATGGACGATGACTTCGTATTCCACCTTGGGGTTGGGCTCAACTTGAATGGGCGGCGATTCTAAAGCTTGCTGAGTCATTAATGCTACCAAAGTAGAAAACTAACTTCTCAAACATTTTTATTCTTCTCTATTTTGATTCATTGGTCTTTCTAAAGACTTGAATCTTTCATTAAATTTTCTTTTTGCCTCCTCAAGTTCTGGTTCTTGCTCCTCAAGTTTGTGAATCATGTAATTTATCATGGTAGAAATTTCTTTCTGTACGGCCTATTTCTCAGCGATGGTGTTTTCTATCTTTTGCGCAGATTTGAAACTTTCATCCCATTGGCCCCAGAAAGTGTGCTCAGTCTCTTCCAAATTAGGCCTTCTCTTGCCTTGAGCTTGATTTTGCAGATAATGTGACCAATAAAAATCTTCTCTTTGATTATGACTTCTCCAAGAGTTGTTCTCTGCCTTATAACAAAATAAGTATTTATAAAAATTAAATACATTTATAAAAAAATAATTATACCGACATGTAATGTCTCCCGTCACGACGTAAAAACAAAATAATCATTTATAAATAATTTAAAAAAATGTTAATAAAAAAATGAAATTGAAAAAAGAGAGAAAGAGAGAAAGAGAAGAAAAAAAGAAAAGAATGAGAGAGAGGAACGAGAGTGTGAGAGGAAAAAAAAGGATTAGATGATTGACGCGCCGGAGAGAGAGAAAAGAGAGTGAGAAAGGAAAGAGAAAGAGAGAGGAAAAAAAAAGTAAAAAAAATGAGAGAGAGAAAGTAAAAAGTGGATAGAAAAAATAATTTTTTATATGAATAAAATATTTGTTTTTTTTATTGATGATTTAAATTGACATTTTTATCCCTGAAAAGTATATGTGTCATTAATATAAGATGTCTAAATTTGTAAATTGACTACTTTACATGTTGGTTTCTTAGTTATATGATTGACTACTTTACATGTATTGTTATGGCGTTCTACAAAACAAATGGATAGGAAAATTCATGAATTAAAATCTGAATAATAGAAAATTACGAACTTAAAACTCAATTAATAACTTATATCATTGTCAAGTTTTCCTGTAATTAAATTTCAAACCTGATTTGTCCCTCGTGGAGATCGTGCAGATTGTAAGACCGTACATTTTGTCTAGAATTAATGTAGGACCATTTCATTACATGCTATTAAAGGATGAGTTACCAAGAAGGGTTGGTCCGAGTGATAACTGAGCTCGGATCCCATTCCAATGTCTCGAGTTCGAGCCTTTGGTGTGGTAAAAATTCTGTTGGGAGGGGAGAACTACACGGACCAGCAAAGCCGAGTAAAAAACACGTGACCAGCTAGATTCCCCGGTGTAGATTAGTCACCGGCGAAGCCAGTGGATACTGTGTACCAATAACATGGTAATAAAAAAAGATGAGTTATTGAAGTAGGGCAACGACCCACTTACATACATTAAGTTTGTACATTACAACATAACACGGAAAAACCAAGTATTTCGAAACGTAATAACTAGTCATAACTAACATTCCCTTTTTGGTTTTACAAAAGTACATCACAGGTATTCATAAAAATATGAATAACAATTCCTTGTAGCATCTCTAAGCAAGTCTCCAACCTGTCTATCTGTAAAAAGAAGGAAACAGAAGGGTGAGATATAAATCTTAGTGTGTTTTTCTTGGATCCTACTCAAAAGTAATCATAGAGAATCAATACACAATATAAAAGTATAAATATGCGTTATTATTAAGAAAGTGAGGAGGTTGGAAGCTACTACATTGTCAAGTTTGTCAAAAATGAACTTCTTGACAAATACAGTCTATGTATAGCTAGTGAGACATCTATAACTGCTAGAGCTTTCTCGTCTTGCACAGCACAAACCTCACCATTCCCTTCTTCGCTCCTTCTCTTCTTCAACTTTTCCCCTTCTTTTTCTCTTATTCATATCTCATGAAATCTCATTGTGTTGTTGAGAGATTGTTCTTTTGCTTGAAAGTGTAGAAGATGGTTGCATGCAAAATGGCTAGGTGTCGTGTTAGAGGAAGGAGCAGTGATGAGGTGTTGACCTTTGGATGAAATCTTCCCATAATACCCTTAGACAACCTCCCAAATACTCACTCTATCCTACTATCACATCATGGGCCAATACAAGGAACGGGTTAGGATATCGGATTCCCTAAGACCATTACAATTTCTAAGACACCCCTCTTATATCTATTCTAGAAAAAGTCCAACTCACACATAACCAATCTCATACATTGTTCAAGCACTTATAATAAGAAATTAGAAAGCAAAAATAATTAACTTATCACATTCTTGGGGTTATTACATGGATCTTACCTGATAATGTTATATGAGAGTCTATACTCCTCATTTAGTTTCTATGTAGTTTCTCTTTTTCAGGTCTTTGACCCCCTTTTTTATCAAAAATAAAATAAAATTAAACTTCATAATTTCTCAAAAAAAAAAAATTCAAACCTTATACAAATTCTTTAAATTAAATCTCAATCAATTCAATATAAGATAATAATTTGTTGTAACAGCTTTAGATATTCATTTTTCAATAATATGATGTATGATAATTTTAGTTACTTACCATTGTTTTTTTACGATCCAAATTGAATATATATAAATATATACTCCCTCCGTTATCCAATATAAATAAAAAAGTCTATGTATTTGGTTCAAATTTTAACCAAATACATAGACTTTTTTGCTTATATTGGGTAACGGAAGGAGTATATTCAAAATTACTCCCTTCGTTCAAAATAAGCTACATTTTAGTAAAGAAAAAAAATTCTAAAATAAGTGTCTTTTTATATTTTTAATGTAATATTAATTATTTTAGTCCAAATTTATCCCTAAATTAATAATTTATGCATCACTTTCAAGTCATTATATTTTACTATGTATTTATGACAATAGTTAATACTTCAATAGTTACTAAGCATAATTTTGTAAAATTACTATACTCATTAACATATTTATCATTTTTCTTAATCCTTGTGTAAAAAAGCTTAAACGACACTTAATGTGGAACGGAACTACGGAAGTAGTAATATAAAATAAGCATAAAGCCTTAGACTGATCTCTTAGGTTTCCACATACTCTTGGGATATGTTTGGTAAAAAGTAGCGGATAACGGATAAGCTAGCTGATAGCAGATACACTAGCGGATAAGCTAACGAATTGAATTTAAAGTGTTTAATAAAATTAGCTGTTGAACTAACTGTTAAATACAAAATGACATAAAATGACATTTTAATAAATAAGGGAGAGACTATAAGGATTAATAATTTTTTACTTCTTTTAATAGAGGATAAACGAGGAATTTAATTAAAATAATAAGGATAAAAACGAGGGAAAAATGATACACTATAAGCTATAAGCTCAAACACTATTTTAAGTAACATATTGAAAAAACACTATAAACTAGTGGTTACTAAATACCTGCTATGAGTTTATTCACTATAGGAAATCTGTTATAAGCTAGCAGTTTGGTCTTATCAAACAAAACCTCACCTTAAAATATTAATTTTGTGACAAAAACGTTGCGATTTACTTTTTTTTGTTAATTGTTATTTTACGATCACTTTATAACATAATAACACTATTTAAGCAAAAAAAAAAAATTACTTTGACCATTAAGTTATTTAATTCTTAGGACCCCTCATTATCGATATTATCAATACCCTTTAAACCACAACATATTCATCAATTCTTCTTCCCGTCAAAAAATATTCATCAATGCTTGTGGCAGGTTTGTTAGTTAGGATATTCTTCTTTCCTCATAAAAAAATAATTTTTAGTTCGGAAAATTTTATTTTGTAATTTATAAAACTTACAAAGTTACTAGAAATCGACTAACGTGAAATGTTTAATTTTTTTACAAATAATAAATTATAAGAATTATAAATTTAAACCTTATTAGAACGATTGTAAATTTAAAAAAGTTTAAAACTTATATAAAATAAAAGTCAAAAAGTATTTTTTTAAATCGTAGAATCAACCTTCCTCGATTATAACGAAATAAAAAATTACAAGTCAAAAAGATTTGTGTAAATGTTGCAAAAACAAGGGTTATTTGGTGAAAAAAATAAGAACACGTGCCTCGTTCCTTTACTCACTGTGTGTATTTTCCCATCCCTATCTCTAGTCTAGTATTCAACACACAACAACATCGTCGTTAAATTCGAACACTTTCACTTCCTGCAAGCAATTCAAATTGTTGCAAGTGCATTCACATAAGACCGACCTCTTCTTCTCAATTCTTAATTTTTTTATCATCTCTTCTCTTCATTAACCCACATATACACACAAACCCAGATTCCGCTTTTTTGTTTTTCGTTTTTAATTTTTTTTAATAGTTAAAAAAAATGTTGAAGCTTTCATGCAATGGAGCGGACCGGGTTCAATTTCTGGCCCAATGCGGGTTCATGGGTCGGCCGGCTTATGTTCCATCCGGTCGGAGGAGGAGCGCCGTCACCGGATTCCGGTCTCCAAGGGTATGGCCGGTTGTGGCCGTGGTGTCGGAAAAGGACGGTGCGGTGGTGAACCGGGTCGAACCGGATTCGGGGAGTTTAGCAGACCGGTTGCGGCTTGGCAGTTTGACGGAGGATGGGTTGTCTTATAAGGAGAAGTTCATTGTGAGGAGCTATGAAGTTGGGATCAATAAGACTGCCACTGTTGAAACCATTGCTAATCTCCTACAGGTTTTGATTTTGATTCTGATTTTGAATTTGGGAACTTTGTTTGTGATCTGATTGTTTGATCTGGTTATTTTTGTGAGGGGTGGAAGTGAAAGTTTAATTGATTGTGGTTAGGGTGGGGTTTTAGGCATCTGGGTGTTTTTGGTTCCTGTTCAATTGGAATTGGTGTCTGTGTTGGTTTGCAAAGTGGAAACCTATTTTTCATCAAGTGTAAAAAAATGAACATGTTTGGCAATTGTGGTTGTTTTTTGTTAAATTTGATTAATGGTTCAGCATTTTTTTTAAGTACAAGCTGAAAATATTTGGCATTTGAGATTGTTTCTGTTTTTTTTCTCTCTTTATTTTTATAGTTTTGTGGTTTTGCTGTTTTCTGCCATTGTTTTTTGTGCAGATTTTCATGGCACTAAGTTTCATGCATGGAGGATAAGAGATTGGAAAATTATGTTTTTATCTTTCTTCTTTGTGATTCTTTTGAACTTTCACTGCTACTTCTTCAATTCATTTAAGCAAACAGAACATATATTAAGGGATATAATTAATTTTATTGTTTGTATTAAATTATTTTTTTACTTCCTTATATATCCTTAATTTCGTTAATTTATTGTTTTTCTATAACCATCTCTTGTATTAATTAATTAGATCAATATAAAGATGTAATTGAGTCAATATCGCATTTTTAAAACAACAGATAAAAAAGAATAAAAATCTGTTTCTAAAACCCAAACCTCAAAATGGAATAGAGGGAGTAATTTGTTTATGTGCCAAATGCTACCCATATGTGCTATTATTGTATTCCACAAGAATTCAATTTTGAGATGTCTGGTAACTTTGTGTTGCAGGAGGTTGGATGTAATCATGCTCAGGGTGTTGGATTTTCAACTGATGGTTTTGCAACAACCCCTACCATGAGAAAATTGCATCTCATATGGGTGACTGCTCGCATGCACATTGAAGTCTACAAATACCCTGCTTGGTGGGTTTTGTTTTGTTCTTTACAACACTCAATTTATAAACACTGATTTGAAAAATCTAACTTTAAATGATTACAACAGGAGTGATGTTGTTGAGATAGAGACATGGTGTCAAGCAGAAGGGCGGGCTGGAACAAGGCGCGATTTTATAATTAAAGATCATGCAACCAATCAAGTCATTGGAAGAGCAACAAGGTACAAATTTACCTTTCAAATTAGGATGGTCATGGTACAAGTTTGTTGTCTTTGTAATAGTTTGATGATGAATATTATACTCTACAGTCTGGTGCGTTTTTCTGGTATGGCACCTTTCCGTTCAATGATGATAATATTATCGATCGTTAACAATTGGTAGGATTTCCCTTCATTGTGTAGGAATTAGGATGGTATCTAATCACTTTTTTTGCTTTCCGAGAAACTTTATAGAGGACCCTTTTCATGATTTTACATTTCAATCTCTTTTTAAAGAAGGGCAACCGTGTGCTGTAAAGCTCCCGCCATGCTGGTTCAGGGAAGGGCCAGACCTTTTGCAGATATATTGTATGCAGTCTTACCTTGCATTTGCAAGAGGCCGATTCCACAACTCGAATCCGTGACCTTTTTGTCACATGGCAACAACTCCAAACGTTGCGCCAAGGCTTCCTTCACTTTTCAATCTTTGTTCTTGAAAAATCCATTTCCTCGTCCAAGCTCATAATAATTTCTTGCAGTGCCAACCATCAGCATTAAGTCTATATAACCTATGCTCTTTAGCAGCAAAAGTATAGGAGGCTAAGCTACTGATTGTTAAACTACATTCAGTCACAAGGATGCTGTGAATTTTATAAACACCTGAAGCTCAGAGATAGTACTGTCCTAAGATCTAAATGTGGGCAACCCATTGCTATGAAGCTTTCGCCATGGTGGGGTCCAGGGAAGGATTTAATCCATTGATAGTCTATTATAGATGATCTTACCTTGTATTTGTAAGATCTTTATTCCACGACTTGACCTCTAATTATACGACAACGACTCCAACCATTGTGCCAAAGCTCCTCTATTGTCCCAAGGTCTAAAGCTGACAGAAAATTATCCTTTGATACAAATCAAGATACATTAACAATTAATTCCTTCCATCATATAAATTGATGCATGTCTAAATTTTACATGTTTATGTTTGTATGCAATGCTCTCTGATGCAGTCTATTTGTTTTAGATACTTTCGTAAAGATGACCATCTACATTTATTTGTTTTAGCAAGTGGGTAATGATGAATCAGGACACCAGGCGACTCCAAAAGATGTCTGATGATATTCGAGACGAGTATTTGGTTTTCTGTCCTCGAGAGCTAAGGTGGGTACTTTTCTTTACCATTCATTGACAATGTGTTACAACTTAAAACACATTCAAAGTTTGCTTGATGATTTTCTTTACTTAGTTGCCGTTAAATGTCACTGTAATAACAAAAATTTGTTAAGCATAGAAGAAAATAGTTTATGGGGTTCTTGAGCTTGCTTGAGCAAAGGGGCCACACTTAATATTATAATATATCTTTATGGGTTCTAACCAGAACTAAATAAAGTATACAATCTGATCTTTGCATGCACCAAAAGTTCATTCCAAAATAATGTGTTATAACTTCTATTTGGAAGTAGGAGGGAGGAGGTTACCTACTTGAATGAATCTGTGTTGAATTGCAGCGCAGGCCGTAAGTTATGCCCTTGACTAGGTACTAAGTTAGGCATCACTGACGAGGCAGTCGTAGGATAATGAAATAAACTTATTATATACTAGTATTTTTGAGGTCACTACTGACAAATTATTTAGGATCCTATATCTTTGAAATCACAGAATCCCGTGAGTTTATGAATTGAAATCTAACACATCGAATTCTGTGATTCTCGTTGCTTGAGCCATAGCAAGTGTTGATCTCAGAGTCTCCAGTTTTCAAGTTTCAATTCTTTGTGTGTTGGAAAGAAAGGTTTTCCGAGGGAGGGGTGTAGTTTAAAGGAGGATAAAAGAATTGAGCACTATTACCAATAAAAAAAGTTGAGCACCCTTCACCCTGACCATTGTAGGTGTGGGGGATTTTCTTTCAGTTTTGTTGTTTTACCTTTGTTTATATGTTGTTGGAAGATTACCCATGGTTTTATTTTTGTTTTGGGGAATTATACTTTTACTTGTTGAAAATAGTGATAGCGATTAATGTCATTGGAATTATGCTAATTGATGTCTCGTTGGGAAGTTTGCAAATGTAAATGTCGTTCTTGTAAATGTAAATGTATTTATTCTTTCATGTATATGAATATAAGGATGCAGTGGGTTCGCACTCTTGCAATTCATATAAAAATAAGTCCCAAATAAGTGTCATTTTATTTTTTCCATGTAATATTAATTAGTTTTTGTCATTTTTACCCCCAAATTAATAATGTGCGCGTCATTTCCAAGCCATTATACCCCACTATACATTTATGACAATGGTTATTACCCAATGGTTAATAATGATAATTTTGTAAAATTGTTACACACTTTCATTCATTTATAGCTTTTTTTTAATCTATGTGAAAAAAACCTAGGATGATATTTATAATGGGATGGAGGGAGTAATTTTTATCTAGTTTCTGTAAGTCTAATTTTTAAATTTCTTTAGTCTCTTATACGTATTTTGATTGATTGTTTCTTTAATCTTTACCCAGAATTTAGTTACACTGTTACACCAATTTGTCAAAATGAAGGAGTACAAGTATCAATTTATCATAGCCTCCTCTTCTGTGACAGATTTCATAAAATAATGATGATGCAGCCCCGGGTTGTAGTTTATATTTTGAGACAGTCCACCTCCTTGGATAGAAACCTAAATTTATCAGTATGTCATTCTAAACTGAAAACAGACCAGAAGTTATTATCTTAATTTACCTCATTAAAACAACACTGAAAATACAGAGATTTCTATTTATAGATGGTCCCATATAATTCTAAAATTGACAGGACTCTATTTCAACTTAATAGTAAATGACGTGGACTGTTTATTTCCTTACCAACTACTTTTGACTGAGCAGGCTCCTAGTGGCAAAAATAACTGTTTCTAACACTCCTTGATTAAGACTCAACTATTCCTAATATCATCATCATCATCATCATCATCATTCATAACTGATTGTTGAAATTGTGGCACCATTGCTGTCTCCCTAATAAACTTGGATTCTATTATTTTTATTAGCTTCCTCCTGTTTATCTTCTTTCACAGTGAGGAGATTTCACAGTGATTTCTTAAAGAGTCTTGGGAATTTTGACTATGCATTCTATCTTGATCTTCCATTATTTCAAAGAGGAAACTTCCTCGAATAAGTTATTTTTGTCTCTTTGGTACAAAAATGGAATTTTGAACAGTTTCTTTCAGGCTTAGTTAGCACACTACAAGGAGCTTGCTTGAAGTATATGGCCCATATGATGTTTGCTGCCCAGTTACATTGTTTCTCATGTTACTGTTAGCGACTTGGCGTGTTTCACATTTCAACACCCTGGCTGGATTGCTGCTTAATTCAAGTGATTGATTTTTGTTCCTCTTTTTCCAATTCTTTTCTGTGGTTTTAGGTTGGCAATTCCTGAGGAGAATAGTAATAGTTTGAAGAAAATTCCAAAATTGGGAGATCCTGCTCAGTATTCCAGACTTGGACTTGTGGTATGATCATTTGGCTCAAAGAATCTTCTTTCTTTTTCTATTATCAGGCTTAAAAAAAGAAATTTCATTGGAGAGAAAAAAGTTGGCAAATCCAACACATTTTAGAGCCTGGCCTTCTCACTATGTTTTTTAATATTGCAGCCTAGAAGAGCAGATCTGGACATGAATCAGCATGTTAACAATGTCACCTACATTGGATGGGTGCTTGAGGTTGTTAGATTGTCTCTTTACTTTATTGAAATACTTTCTATTCACTATTTAGTGAGTCTGGATCTGCTGACAGTATAAATGTTTTTTTACACGATCGCGCATTCATGCATTGCCTCGCCTAGTTTGACTATGACCACAACTATTTAAAAAGTCACTCTTGATTATTTGTCAATACATGATTTATTGAGTGTTAAAAATTAAAATCTTTTACAGGGATTGTCGATCAAAATTAAAAGAGTAATGTTATTTTGACACCCAAAAATTGACAACTGGGCGACACCTGGTTAATGACGTGCAAAAGTTTGGTTAATGCAGTTCAGTAGATGGTTAACGATAAATTGTATCCATTAACCAAATATTTGCATTATTAACCATCCACTGATTAACCATCTACTGAACTGAATTAGCCAAATTTTTGCACGTCATTAACCAGGTGTCGCTGCATTCATCGTTAACCATCTATTGAACTGAATTAACCAAACTTTTGTACGTCATTAACCAGGTGTCGATTTTGGGGTGTCAAAATAGCATTTCTCAAATTAAAATTACACATCATGCTATTATAATAAATCAGGGCTCTTACTTGATGTGCTTCCTTTATCTTCAAACAGTACTGTGTAAAATAAATTTTCATGAATTTCTTTCATTTTGGATTTCTCTTTGCTTTTTCTTATGGTTTGTTGCTTATGCTATTATTTTTCTTGTCATAAATACACATAATAGGATCTAAGTCCATTGATTTATACTCCCACCGTCCCCATTTGATTGACATTTGAGGTTGTAGCACATGAACTGAAAAATGTAATTAATAGTTCAGAATTCATAAAAAATATTTTAATATGTCCTTTGTTACCCCCCTCTCTCTCATAGTAATTGATTATTTAGTCAATTAATGCTTCATGAGCATAATAGAAAAAAAAATAATTTAATACTTCATTGATATTGTAAAATGACAATCAAAATGTGACAAATTTTTTTTTGGCTAAAATGTCAAACAAAAGAGGACAGAGGGAGTATATGAAAAGAAAGATGTCTCTTGCCATGTTGGTGTGACTGGCTAACAAATTGTTATTACTTTGACAGAGCATGCCTCAAGAAATTATTGATAGCCATGAGTTGCAGAGTATTACCTTGGATTACAGAAGAGAATGCCAACAAAATGACATAGTTGATTCCCTCACAAGTGTGGAAGCAATTGAGGGTGTTGAGGTGGTTCCAGAACTCAAAGGTACAAATGGATCTGCCAATGCCATAGTAAAGAATGACAAAAAAGAATGCCAGCAGTTCCTTCATCTACTTAGATTGTCTACTGAGGGACTTGAGATCAACCGGGGAAGAACAGAATGGAGAAAAAAGGCTCCAAGATGAGGACTTATCAACTACTATTCCTTGAGTAGACTTCTCAACACTGAGTCAGTTTGAATAGATTTCTAAATATTATAAGAATAACTATTGTCATAACTATATAAGTTATTTAAATAATAGTTTTTTCGTGTAAGTTGAAATTAGTGTTTGCATCTAAATTTTCTCTCTGAAAGTTCTTTTTAAATTTCTCATAAACACTTATTAGTTTGTAACGATTGTTTCTGAAAATTGGCATAACTATGAGTTATTTAAACAAATGGTTTTGGTATGAGTTGAAATTAGTGTTTGTATCTAAATTTTTTCAGGAGTTCTCATTATTTTCCCATGAACACTTATGAGTTTGTAATGTTTGTTTGCAAAAGAATTATAAACTTATTTAAATTGAGAAATACACATATAAGTTAGAAACTAATCTAAATTCGATCAATAATTTTTTTTTTTCAAATTTCCAAATGTTAAAATCAATATGAAACTTGTAAATAAACTTGAAGAGTAATGGTACTTGTACAAACTTCATAAAAACTCACAAACTTCAATTTGGATCATAAAATGGTTATGATATGATCATAGGTAAATTTGTTTCACACGGAGAGCAACTTAGTCTCTAAGAAATTAAAAGTATTAATTTAGCCTTTAAAAAATTCAAATGTTGGCCAATTTAGTCTTGAGGACCAAGTTGATGCTTTTTATTTCTCATTGATCAAATATTCTTGTTTTTTTTTGTCAAGAATCAGTTTGGGTCTTTATTTTAAAAGTATTACGAATCTTTTATATTTTACTGTGGACAAAGCCACTTCAAACGACCATTAAGTGCATGTTTGGTTTACATTTTAGAATGTCGTTTTGAGCCAAAATGCCGATTGCGTTGAACAAAATGGATTGTCAGATTTCATGCTGAGTTTGGTTAAGATTGTGGGTTGAAAAAAGGGGATTTGACCAACCCAAAATGGATTTTGTTGACAGCAACCACAAAGTTTGATAGGACACTTGGGCCTGAAAGTGTGGATATTGGGCCTGTTCAAAATACTAAGAGGCCTCCTATTTGGAAAGTATACTCGAGAAGAAAGAAGAGATCATCAAATGAGGGAGAGGTGGTTACTGGACGTGGCAGTTAATTCCTCTAATGCGGTTAGTGGGCAAGTAGGTGGTTAGTGGCTAGGAAATATGAGGGTAGTAGGGGAGAGAGAGGGAGGCATTCAGGGAAGTTGTAATTGAGTGTTAGGAGAGTATTCTCTCTGGGCTAGGAGCACTTGTGCTCTGGTTGTGTTCTGTTTGCTACTTTGTAGAGCCTTTATGCTCCTTTTTCAATTCTATAAATACACTATTCCATTCTGTTGAAGTGAGTTTTCCTATTATTGGTCCGACCTGTCGGATTCTCGAGACGGAACCAGTGTTTTCTCCTTCTCATAATGTACAGCTGGGCCCCACCCATAACTCTAACTTAGAAGTAAAATATAATATTTATTAATTTCTGTGTATGTCCTTTTTGGTAATTTTAACACTAAAAGTGATTCTATTTTATTCTATCCAAACAAAATCAATTCTTCTAAACTCAGTTTTAAAATATCATTACTAAACACAAATCAATTTTTTTAAACTCACTTTTTTAAAATCAATTTTTTTAAACAAGATTCTTCACAATCTATTCTACCAGAATCTAAAACAAACGGACCATGTTGTCGTCGTTATTTCATTTGACCTCAAGTCTCTTGGAGTTGCAAGAAGCAAACCACCGTCGCAAAGTCCTCCACGAAAGCAGAATATCGCATTATTGTCACTGGGGGACTTTGGCTTCATCAACTCCTCAAGAAACTTCGAATTCAATATGATCCTTTCAACAATGCATCCTGACAACATAGGTGCAAAATAGTTTTGCACAAATCTAGTTTTTCACTCTCGTACGAAGTACCTCCCCATTGATTATCATTTTGTTCGTGAGCTAGTAGCAAGCAAGCACCTTCGCGTCTCGCATGTTCCATCAAGCCACCAGCTAGTTGATCTCCTCACCAAGCCGCTTGCTTCCAAACGACATAACTTTCTACGGACAAGATTGGTGATGCATCCACTGCCACCTTCTTGCGAGGCACGTGTTGGATTGTTGACTTAATCTTCACCTTATGTAATCTTATTTCTTGTAACATATTATTCATCTACTGACGTAATTTAAATTCAAATTATCATTATATTATATTTTTGTTATTTCTCCTAGTTATCTTAGGATTCTATCATATCTAAATAAATTGTACAACATCTTTATCTCCTATTTACCTTAGGATTCTATCACATCTCAACAAATTGTGCAACATCTCCATCTCTCTATAAATACTCCCTTGTACAATAATATTGATCAATGCAAATAAACATATGTTCATAAGATCTACTTGATTCTTCTAAATTTATAAAAAATAATAGGCAAAATTACTCCATAGGCCCTTTATCTTTTTTTCTTCTTCTCAAGTTAGTCCTGTAAATTCTAAATCGTTAACACTGTTGGATTAAACACATTTCCCATCCACTTTTATTACACGTTTGCCTACTAAGTATTCCATATGTCAACTGGCGTGGCCGGATAGCATGAGTTATAGTCGAAGTCATCATTTTTTATCAAATTTTTTAGGCTGGCGCTAACCACACCCCCACCTTCCTAGTTACATCCCATATTGACCAAAATACCCTCTAATTCATTTCAAATTTGCCAAATCCACCAAACCTCTCTCCCTCACAATTACGGTTCATCCCCCTCCCACACCGTGAATTGCTCTCCCTCTTTCCCTCTCCCTCTCTCTCCGTGAACTACTCTCCCTCTCTGCTCTCCCTTTGCGTATTTTTTTTCTAGGGGAAGGGGGTATACGTGAACTCAGTTCACGTACACTTACGTGAACTGAGATCACCTACGTGTAAAATAATTTATTAGTGGAACGTGATCTCAATTCACGTAAGTATATGTGAACTGAATTCGCGTACGTTTATGTGGACTGAGTTCACGTACGTGTACGTGATTTCAGTTCGTAAATCTGTAATTTAATACACTGTACGTGAACTAAATTCACGTGTGCTTTAAATTTCGGATTTACAGGGTGTGGTTGTGAACTTAAGGGTATTTTTGGCATTTTAAAAAATTTAAATGTCTTAGGGGGTGTAACTAGTATTATGGGGGGTGTGGTTAGCGCCGGCCAATTTTTTATTAAAAAAACACGTTAGGTAAACCAATGTTCTCTCTTCTCCCTCTCCATGGAACCACCACCTTCATCCCCTAAATCGGGCCTCTGTTAGCTGGCTCCCAGTAAACCATGACTACAAAACTGCTTCCCCTGGCACAATAACCATAAACCCTCAAGAAATTTCGTCGGTTCCCACTTACCCCTTTCAAATGAATCCCTCTCTGACACACACACAACTACACGTGAGCAAAAAAGGGATGGGGTGACGCTGCCAAAAAAAAAAAAGGAAGAAAGGAGAGAAGAGGTGAGGGGCGAACATGGAGAGGGGAGAGAAGGGAAGCAAGTAGAAAGGAAAAGGGGAAGAATAGAAAAGGGATAAAGACGGGAGAAGAGGGGAACATATTTGTGAGAAAAGCGGAGAAAAAGTAGGGGAGGACGGGAGAGGTACACAAGGGTAGGACGCCGTGAGACGCCGGTGGAGGAGGCAGTACACCTTCTCCTTTCTTTTTTATTCTCATCTTTCTTTGTTCTATTTTTGTTCCTCCTCACGGATTCAACTTCTCTTTTTTTGTATGTTAGTGATGCTATTTTGGTGGTGTTCACATTGTATATTTTGTTCAGCAACCCAGTCAATCACCACCAATTCACGATCCACAGAACACGAAATCGATGAACACAATATAAATGAAATCTGCGAAACAAATAAACAGTGATAATAACATGAGGCGTCGGTGAGACTGTCTTTAAGGATTTATCCGTATATTGTGCGCAAATCCCCGGGATACAACAGGCTCTTCCCAGTCAAAACCGAGGTATCGGAACAGCAGAAATCACCATAATCAGTCAGGAAGATGAAACCCAGGACACCGAAAATAGAGGAAGATGAAGAAGAAGAAGAAAAAGAAAATGAGAAGAGGGAAGAAAAATGTTATTTTTTCTATGTTAGCTGAAAAAGTGGCTAGGTTCCATATATGTAGTGTGCACTTAAGAGAAAAGAGAGAAAATGATGATAGTGGGTTGGACTAAGTCAAAGAAAGGATAAAATATTTTTTAAAGTAATTAGACCAAGTCAAACCTTATCACAAATAAAGATATAATATATATTAATTTTCTAATAAAACTATTTTTCCATATATATCTCTCTTAGCAATATGGGCACATAATTGCATTAAAACTTTTGAAATACACAAAAATTACAACAATCCCCCATATATTTCAAAAGTTTTAAAAAAGCATTTAAGGAACATTTTGAAAAATTTCCTCTGTTTAACATCATGGATGTAATGCATCGAACCTGTGTAGCAAATTATTAAACCAGGCCTAGACTGACTAGACTTAACACACAGTGAATTGGTGTAGCAAGCTATGGAACCCAAGAAACTTCTTGTATGTTAGAGGTCTACTAATCACACTACACCCCCACAATTCTTGCTGTTGACGCCGTTTTGCGCTAATAGGCCATGCGCGGGTCCGGTATTCATGAGTACTCTAGAAATCTCGCCAAGATCTCATGCAAGCGGCCCCACTTGACACTCATATAGGTGATTTCATCAAGTATATGCTGCAAATCATACCCCACCCATAAGGGATATAAAAATCATTAAAAGCTAATAGTTTACCCTCCCAGTAATGCAGTGTCTAACACTTACTCCAAGACACCATAAGAAAGGGACAAAAATATAATTAATTAAATTTAGTGTTAGCAAAATTAACAAGTGGCTCGTTTTTACCACATTGAACCTTCTTCATGGGTTCCCATCACTTGTTAATTCTATGCTAGTCATAAATTTTTTGACATAATACTAACTTGTATTGAGGAATTTATTTTAAATGAAATGCAATTAGTATGTTACTTAAAAAAAAAAAAAAAAAGAGATAAACGTGACAAAGAATTAAAAACAATTAAATCCAATAAAGATACTGTTGTTCCGAATATAAAAGATTAAAGCTGCAAGACATCACATGTCTCTTTCTGTTTTTGGCTATAATAATGGAAAATTGAAATGTTTACGAAGGAGAGCAGTAACAATCCCCCAAAGCTCGAAAAATTGAAACTCCGCCGGCGCCAAAATATTCGCGGCGCCATCCAAAAATTTTCAAAATTTCAAAAGAAACAAACCTTCAAAACCCCCCAAAACAAAACGTTCCCAAGTCAAAGTTTGATGAAAAAACAAGTCTTCATTTCTCCATGGTGAGGGAGCATCGGGTGGATTCGTTCTACGCGAAGCTGCGTGAAGCGGCACAGTCATCCTCTTCCTCTCCCGTTCTCATCTTCCCTTCTACCTCTGACGTCGACTCCCTCTGTGCTCTCAAAATCATCTTCCACATCCTCGCTTCCGACTCCATCCAATACGCTTGCTACCCCGTCTCGTCTTTTCGCGAGATCCACAAATACACTGCCTCCCAAAACGACAACCCTATCTCTATCGTTTTGATTAATTGGGGCTGCCATAGAGACCTCCGGAGAACCCTAAATCTAGGCCCCAACGCTCGCATCTTTGTCGTTGATAGCCACCGCCCTATCCACCTACACAACCTCAGCGACCAGAACGACGCCGTCGTTGTCCTCTTCACCCAAGACGACGAGAAACAAGCAGATCTCGCTTACGACTTCGAGTTCCCCCTCACCGCCCTCGCCAACGCCTCCACCAACATCGACTCCGATTCCGAACCCGATTCCGACTCTGATTCCGACTCCGAATCCGAAGATGAACGAGAAGGTTCCAGGAAAAAAAGAAAGAGAAAGCGAGATTCCGATGATGATGATGAAGAAGAAGAAGAACAACAAGAGCAAGAACAAGATCCGCTGAAACTCTACAGAAAGAGAAAGAAAGAGTACTACCGATTGGGAACATTCCACGGGAAACCGTCAGGGTGTTTGATGTACGAGCTCGCTCATTTCCTAAGGAAGAACACGAACGAGTTGCTCTGGCTCGCTTGCGTGGCGTTAACGGACCAATTCGTTCACGAGAGACTCAGCGACGAGAGGTACCGTGACGGAGTCATGGAGCTCGAGCAATACATTAACAGTTCCGGCAACTTAGACACCGTTAATTCGGTTACTCTCAAAGACGGAACCAAAATTAGGGCTCCGAATTCGTCGCGAATCGCCTACGAGGACGAACCGAAGCTCATGCTGTTACAAGAATGGAACCTCTTCGACTCAATGCTTTGTTCTTCCTACATTGCAACAAAGCTGAAGACATGGAGCGATAACGGGATGAAGAAGCTTAAGCTTCTGTTAGCGAGAATGGGATTTGCGCTTTCCGATTGTCAGCAGAAGTTTCAGTACATGAATGTTGAGGTAAAGCGTAATATGAAACGCGAGTTTGAAAAGTTCTTGCCTGAATATGGATTAACTGATTTTTACTACCGCGGTTTTTTGCGGATCCATGGGTACAGTTCGAGGGTTTCCGCTGCTGATGTTGTTTACGGCGTCACCGCGCTTTTGGAATCGTTTGTTACATCGGACGGTCCTTGTGCTTCTAAGCAATTTGGTGTGGCATTTGATGCGCTTTCTTTGAGTAATGTTGATAAGCTAAAATCTGGGATGCAACAAGCTATTAGGGTTCAGAGAGCGATTTTGAGGCAGGGGAGTACTGCGATTACGAAGAGTGGGTGTATTAGGAGTGGGAGGAAGTTTCGGTGGGTGAAGCTTTCTGATTCTGGCGATTCTAAATTGTTGGGGTACCCTCAGGCTTTGACAAAGTTCTGTTATTTTCTGATGGATGCTTTGAGAGAAAAGGGTGCGAGGATGAAGCCTTTGATTTGTGCTTGTATGTCTCAGGAGCAAGGTAAAGTGCTTGTTGTTGGAGTTTGTGGGAGGCCGCGTTTGGCTGCGGCTCAGGGAAATGCATTTGGGAGTGCTTTTCGGAGTGCGGCGGAGGAGATTGAGGGTCAGTTCTTCCATGAGTTGTTTGAGTCCTCGTGGATTGTTCTAGATGCTTCTGCGGTTAATTCCTTCATGGTTATGTTGACTGAAAAACTTTGATGCTGTGTTGAGCTAGTGTCTTCTTCTCACTCTAATTGCAGGGAAATGCCTGAGATTATTAATAAATGACAATGCGGTGGTTGAGGATGCACCAAGATATGACTGTTTTTTATTTCTTTTCTTAGTCTGTTGTATTATGATTTATAGCATCTTCGCTTTGAATTTCTATTTTCTTGATACTTTCATGTAAACACATGCCTCGTTACCATTTAGAAGTGATGTTGAAATCATGAGATCTTTCTGGATGAACATCACATATCAAGTACCAAATTTTTAATTATCAGTGTTAGAATGTGATGCTGAACTGGTGTTGTAGCGTTATTTATTTGTTTTTGTTTTTTCAGTATTGTAAGTTAATAAGGATAGTTCAGGTGCAGTCAGAAGTTCTATCATGTAAAAATTGTCTCGAGGTGTTTTTACTTTCTACAAGAATACTCAACTTGAGAGTAGTATGTTTCAGGTTTTGTATTTACCAGATTCCCTTTGTCTTGTTGGATTGTAACTTACCAACTATGATTTCAATAATCATGATTTTCTTACACTTATTTTCTCTCATGTCTAGTTTTACACTCTTCTCATCAGATCACCCATCGCATCTTTTATTTTCTTTCTCTTGTATGATCTTGTTATTTTAATAATTTCAAGAGTTTTTGAAGTGTGAGTTACTTCCTTATAGATCTCTACTGCTTCCCTGAGTTATTTCTGTAAATCAGAATTTACAGTGCATGTCCTGCCAAAGTATGTCTTTTAGTTTATATTTCAAGTTCTTATCTGATATCTCATCCTTTTAACAGAAGTGAATAGTTTATTACCATTTGAGATAACAATTTACTGACTTTTCTTTGTATTAATTGGTAAGGGAATTTGCTGAAGACAGAAAGCAAGATTAGTTTCTTAACTCATCAAACGATCTAAATTTGCATACAGAGAAATCATGACTACACATACAGAGAAATCATGTTGGATATATAGTTTCTGGAAATCAAAAACTGCATAATACAGAAGGTAGAAGCTGGAAAAAGGGTCTTATCTTGGAGTTTGTTTCTTCATTTTTCTCCCATTTTATGATTGAAAATTGATTGAACTTCAAGTTGAATGTATTACTAAGTGCTATTACCATGTGATGCCAGTGAATGTTTTCTTGTTAAAATAGCATGACTCATACACAGACTCTCCTATTTTAGACTGATGTATAAAATAAGTTTACTGTTTGAGAATATGATTTCACTCTTGCTTCGATTGATAAGGTTAAGTATAGTGGTACTGTCATCACATGGCCTGGGATATATGAATTCCAAAGGTACGGGACCTTCCTTTATAGTTTCTTCAAATTCAGGGTATCTTGATAATCAATTGCAATTAATTATGGGACCTTCCTTTGTTTTTGATGTATTGCAATGTTTTCTATCCAAATTGACAGAGGAAGTTAATAAGGATAGGTCCTGTGCAGTCAGAAGTTCTATCATGTAAAAAATGTCTCAGGTTGCTTTTACATTTTACAAGAATACTCCAAATTTAAGAGTAGTATGTTTCCAGGTCTTGTACTTACGAGTTACGAGTATTTCCTTTGTCTTGTTGGATGGTAAAGCTTCAATAAGCATGATTTTCTCCTACTTTCTTTTTCTCACAACTTCTTTTACACTCTTTTTAATATATATATATATATATATATATATATATATATATATTATCATATCACTTGTCAGTTGTCATGCAACTAATAATAGATATTTTGTACATCCAATGCTTGTGATTCTTTTGGCTCATTGCTAGACCTTGTATCGCAGGCTTACCATAAATTTCTGCCCTGTGTTCTGTACCATGAAACATATCTTAGTTGCATAAAATGTCTTGCTCGTGAATTGAGATGAAATATGTTGTGATTGACAATTTGACACACTTTTGTATCACGTACTACGACTTAGTAATTGGAAGATAGAGAATTCATATAAGTCATGATGTACAGGTCTTCCAAGACATCAAAATCTTGATGGTGCACTTTGACATTGAATATGTTTTTTTGAGAATATTTAAGTTGCAAACTAGTATATTGGATTGCTACTAGGTACTTGAAGGCTTTTTCTTTTGGTGTTTAAATGCGCCATGAAACCCCTCATTAGATTTTGACATCAAGTCCTTTGGCGTTTGGTGTTGTTTCTTCTCTTCCCATTTTTCCTCTTTTTCTCTTCAATGTGCAGACATCTAATTGCCATTGTTGCAGCCCTCCCTGTCGGTATGAAATGCAAACCGAAATCCCTTGGGTCTAAATAAGAAATTAAAGTTGTCATGTTGACAATCTAAGCTTATTGTGCAGTGGTGAGTTCTAAATACTGACAACACACTACAGAGAAATCATATTGGGTATACTGTTTCTGGATGTCAAAGACTGCATAATACAGGAGGCAGAAGTGGAAGCTGTAAAACGGTCTTATACTTCGATAAAGTTACCATTTCTTTAGGTAGATGTTTGGTGGGTGATCTTAGATTTAGTTTCTTAATTTTCTTGTTTTATGATTTGAAAATTGATTGAAGTTGATGTTGAATGTATTTCTTAAATGCTATTACCATGTGATGTCAGTGAATGTTTTCCAGTTAAATTAGCATGACTCTTGCACAGATTCCTGTTTCAGACTGATGTGTAACATAAGTTTACTGATTGAGAATTTGACTTCAATTTTGCTTGTATTGAACTAGATATAAGCATAGTGGGACTTTCAACACATGGCAAAACCAATGTTTGTCTTGGGGTATATGAATTGCCCAGGTATGGGACCTTTATAGTTTCTTCAAAATCGGGGTATCTTGATAATCAATTGCAATTAATTATGGATTGTTTTCTAATGCACGTTGGAAGTTGGATCATATAGTTTGATGTCTATAAAAGCTGATTAATGAGAGCCATTTAAAAAAAAAACATATCACTGATAAACTTTAGTGGCAAAGGTAGGAATGTTATTGCAAAATAATTTGGAGAGGACTGATTGGGCTATATAATCGGCTAAGATG
This sequence comes from Calophaca sinica, assembly GCA_037113605.1. Lineage (NCBI taxonomy): Eukaryota > Viridiplantae > Streptophyta > Magnoliopsida > Fabales > Fabaceae > Calophaca > Calophaca sinica. The sequence goes on from CM073733.1 coordinate 95,110,560, forward strand.
GCCACTGCCTGGTTCACTCGTTAACCAAGTACCTCTCACAGCTAGGCTCAATAGAAAGTCAGGAACACTACCCTTTTCCTCATTGTAAAAGGATCATTATTTGTGAAAATCAAAAAAAGAGTTTGTAAAAAGGTGTACCCATTGGAAATGGAGTAAATCCTGGCACCAATTAAACCTTCACTAAGATTATCCATTAAATGAATTAATACTGTTTGTGTACGAAAGTTACGTCAAATTTGTCTCTTCCGTCTGTAATCCATTTAAACAATAAAATCAAAATCATGCTCCTATTAGAGTTTTTATTGATGAAGTAACATGATAAAAAATAATGGAGCAAAAAAACTGAGTATCAATGACTTATACACACAATAAAGGGATTACAGACAAAAGAGATGAACTTGATATAACTTTTGTAATTTAAAGGACGTAAATGAAAAGTAAAATAGTTATGGGACGAAATTGAAAACTAAAATAAAGTTAAGAGACGAAAATTATAATTTAGCCTTAAACTTATTATTCCACTCATGTGGTACTCGTCTAGTTTTTATATTGCTCTGGAAACCCAGGCTTTGTTCCAGGTTAGTTTTAGCAATAGTTCATGACTTTGCTATGTCATATAGCAATCTAAAATCTAAACAAGGGCTTTGTTATTCCCATCTCTCCCGTTTAATTTTCCCACCTCCCCTCCCCCATGAAAAGACAATTTTACCCCTACTTAATTTTCCTAACCTATCGTCCTCGCTTTTTTTTCCCTAGAAATTTGAACTTCACGTCAACTTGTTGACGGAAAGGCTCATCAACAAGTTGATGCATGTGTTAATGGTAGTAGTCTCATATTTAACACGCTCGTCAACAAATTGACGAGGGTTTTCGTCTTGTTGACGAAAACCCTCGTCAATTTGTTGATGAGCGTGTTAAATGGCGTCAACAAATTAACGCGGGGACGTGTCAATAAGTTGACGCCAGTAGTAATTTTCCCAATTGAGTCTCGCCTTGTTGATGCCAGTAGAGAGGAAAAAAAAAGACACTACCTCTCTTAGTTTCTCAGTCTCCCTGTTTCTCAGTCTTTTCCCAACAAATTCGTCTCCTTATTTCTCAGTCTCTCTCTCTCTCTCGCTAACTCTCTCGTTCGCTGCCTCTCTCTCGGCTTCGTCCTCTATTCTCCTCCAACGCGCCGCCGCGTGCAGGGCTGGCACGGCTCGCCCCCTTCTCTTCTTCCTCCATCGTGTTCCCTCTTCTCTTCTCCCTTTCTTCCTTCCTTTTCTTCTTTCCCTTTCGTCCTCTGTTTCTTTCTTTTTTTTCCTTCTGCTTCTGTCGCGTGGTTGGGGAAAGAAGAGGGAACCAGAACCTCCATGGTTCCAGCGTGGCCGCAAGCGGCGGCGAGGAGGTGGTGGCGGCGTGGGTCAGGACCGAGAGAGAGAGATCGAGCTGAGAGATCTGAGAGAGAGATGGGAGGTGAGAGATTTGAGAGAGAGATTGCAGGGATAAAATTGGAAATTAAATGGGGAGGGGAGGTGAGAAAATTAATGGGGGAGGGGGTAATAACAAAGGCCTCTAAACAATCAACAGACAACAATATGTTTCTCCAGCCGCAACTTCGGTTTACCGATTACATCAATTGAAAATGTTAAGTTCGTGGGTCAAGGGTGGGAGACTTGTAGGAATAAATTTTGGGAATTATTAAATACACCCCCAGTTTTATTAGCATACACCCCCAATCAGGTTTTATTTTTTTCCCTCGAAAATGCCCATGTCCGTAAATCTATTTCCGTATATTATAAACCCAGGTCACATGTCAATTAGCCTATTGGATAGTCTTTTACGGACAATTTACAACCACCAGAAATGTATTTACAGACCAATTGTAAGAATTTTCGGAAATACAATATTGTTTGTGGTCGCTGAAGTTTGAAAATTCATTTTCAGGTTTAACTTGCATCCATTGTTCTCCATCCGCAAATCACGAGGGTGGCATGCTATCCGACATCCACTCAGATGATATTGTCACTTCCTCGGATATCAAGTCCATCCACTCATCTATACCTATTTCAAACAATCAAACACATAAAAGAATCAAACACAAAATTTAAACAATTTTTTGGCTTCTTAGTATCTTTCGTAATTTCATTTACGGATGTTAGTTTTTGAACAGTTTCATAAATGTATTTACGGATTTGACAAAACCTTCATCCAAAATTACATTTACGAAAGGTTTTTTTTTTTACGAAAAATTTGAATATCTGTAAATGTACTTTTGCACGCATGTTTTTCCAAATCCGTAAATACATTTACGGAGACAACCAAACCTTGCCCGCAAATCCAATTCTGAGCACAACTAGAAGCCAAAAAAAATATGCAATGCAAGAAGACGACGCACAACTAGTAAAAGACGACGCACAAAGGCATACATGAAGATCGTCTTGATGCGATGCAAGAAGGAGTATTGGGGTTTTGATCGATTGAGGGTTGGGGATGTGTGATTTTCAAGAGAGATTGGAGAGGGAAATGAGAAGAGTGGAGAAGGAGAGGGAAAGTGAGAGGGAGAGTGACAAAGTCGCACGATGGGGAGATTGTAAAAAACCAGATTTAGTAATTTTCCAGAAATATATTTACAAAGATAATTCCGCCCGCAAACGTATTTTCAAAAGGGGGTAAAAATAGAAAAAAATAGAAAAAATGGTCGGGGGTTTATGCTTGCTAGCGCTTCCAGAGGTGTATTTAATAATTCTGATAAATTTTTTCAACATGTGATGCAGTTGTTACTGAGCAGCGTCCCCGTGGTTAAATATCATGCAAAAAGATGGCAATTTCCAGCAGTAAAGAAGGGCTATGGCTTCAGTGGACAAGGGGCACAAATGGTCTGTGATGGGTCAGTGATATTTACCCCTAGATTGATTTAACCCAGACAATAATACTATGCGCCCTCTATACATTATCACTTCATCCACAACCCCTCCCGAACTCTCTGGGAGCCGGCTACACCTCAGTTCACCGTGAATGGTGGCTTCTCTGCCGCTTACGGCAGCACACAACTACAAGCATGTGATTTCGTGTTTTTTTCACACACTCCATGAGCTTTGGCAACAACGAAGTCGACGACTCCTCCACACTACCAAATATGCCTCGCCATCGCCACTTACAAATCAGAGTCTTTGAGCATTGCCGACATCGCCACTTACCGTTTCAGCCATTTTGAGACTAAGAGAGTTGGTTATGTGTCGCGATTTATACTTCTAGGTCGCGAGAAGAGAGTAGACAGAGAGATAGGGAGAAAGAAAGCAGACGACGAGGGTGAAAGACTGAAACAAAGAGAGAGAGAGAGAGAGGGACTGAAATAGTGAGAGGGAGAAGGAGGCAGGCTGAGACAGAGAGGAAGGAGGCCAGCAGCGGCCCTCCGACCAGCTTTACCGACTTGCCGAGACCTCGCCGTCGGACTTGAGCTTCATCGACGTTACCATTGTGGTAATAGAGAGACAATGTCAATGATGTGTGTGGAAGGAGTTAGGGGAAGATAAGTTTTGGTGTGGAGGGTACATCATTTAATCCGATGGATATGCATGATCTAAGGGTGAATGATATTTGTCTATCATGAATCATCATTTGTTGTCTATGTCCATATAAGAGTTAGTGGTAAAGAAGGTTGAAATATAGGCTAATAGTTTAAAAATTAACTTAGCTTTGTTTAGAGTGAATTATTCTAATTATTTTTCTCTATTTTTCGCTTGTTACATCAAGCTTTCTCCGTTTCTAAAACTTAAAGCAAAATTCTTCATGCTATATAAACGTTACACTTCAATTTTTTATGAAGCACTATACAGAATTTAGTCAATACTCACTTTTATTTTGTGTGGAATTGAAAAGAAAATAGCCTTCTAATGGTAGGTTTTGACTCATTATATAAAACTTACTCTATTTATTAAACCTTATAAATATCCTTAAATTTTATAAAAACGTTACAGTTAAGATCTAACTATAAAATATTTACAAAAGATGCAGATATTTGCGTAAATTTTTTTAAAAAATAAATAGAACTTTATGCAATCATAACCTTTAATAGTAAGGGTATTTTTGTTTCTTTTACATAAAAATAATAGCTAACCATTGGCTAACAATTCCATAAAGTGCAACATAAAAAAATTAGACTTAATTGAAGCATGTTTATAAAATATGAAAAGTCTTTGTATAAAATTTTTAAAAACAAATAGAAGGATTTTTTGTGCAACAAACACAAAATAGAAGATACGTTGAAGTAATTTATACTGTGCAAAAGAAACATTTAGATGACGTATTATATGTTTATAAGAGAACAGATTCAATTAGCTTCAATGGTGTATATTTCGGCAAATTCTCTTGTTTGCAATAATTATTGATTTCTTAATGCAAAATTTCCAACATTCAGGAATTATAATGAAAACATTCTTCATGAAATGCTAAGGATTGTGTACATAAATGCAGCATTTTTCATCACGAGAGAAAATTACTGAAATATAAATCAAGGAAATTTGAACACACAACTTATCCCGACATAATCTTGCACAATAGCTTAAAATAAAGGGTATAAATCAATTTTTGGTCAACCAATAAAAGGTGCAAAGAAGAATGGCAGGGGCATAAAGGTCAACAAGAATTGACAAGTGACAACTTCAATCTGAAACAGTTTGTTATTGAATTGGATCATTTTGAGTTAAACTTCAATAGTTCAACAGGAAGATCAACACTATAGAACTGGAATCACAACTCATTAAGTCGTCATCAGAGAAGAAACATGTAACAAATATTATAGATCTCAGCTAAATAGAGATAAATTGAATTTAAAGCGTGATAGTTATTATACAAAAGATGAAAAAGACAATCACAATCTCGCACGCAAGGCGTTTTTACTGACCAGAACCAGATGAAAAAAAGTGAGATTTAGCTCCTCTAAAGTGAGGTGTGCAATCTAGAGGGTAACGTGCAAGTTAGAACGATTGATTAGAAAATCAACGGCTCAGATTGCGATAAAAAATACATGCATGTGTATGACAATCTCAATCGTATAATTTCGCACTTCACTCGTTAAAGTACACCCCTCACATTAAAGGAGTCAAATTATAGGTGGTACAAACCTCATGACCATTCATAACACTATTCTTATCTTCTTTTCGGTTCGGAATAGAATTCAACTTTAATAAATCATTTTCTGCCCCAGCAAAAGCAGCAACTCTGGAGAAGCAAGGATGAGAACAAAGAAAACCAATGAAGCATCAGTATAGTGAAAACTCATCAACTGTCTCAATATTAAGCAGGTGTCGTCAACATACCTGAGCTTTGTCATTGGTTGGTTGGTTCTGGATAACATAGGATCTCCCATTAGGCGTGCCTGGCATGTGTCCAGCCGCAACGTGTTTCTCCTCCCGCACTTTGTTGAAAATGTGAGTATAGCCAGCAGCTGATGCAGGGTCACTCTCATCCCACTCACCAAACTTTGGAACAGCAGCACCTCTATCAGGCTGCGAAATCAGAATGCTTAAACTCAGAAAAATAGAGAAATATTTGAGAAGGAAAGTTTCAGAAAGACTCAAAAGTTATATCCTTAGAAATTTACAATCATTGATGCAATATAGGTTAAAAAAAAAAATTACACTTCATGCCACGTGATAAAACAGGACAACAGAAAAGAGAACTAACGGTTTCATCCCCTCGATTGACTGGTCTTAATCGGGATCTTCCAGGTGTACCATGGCTGCTATCATATGAATTCTTTCCTTCCCAAGAAGGACTATCTCTGCCAGGGGTTTTAGCCTGGCGATGAAGGGGTGAACGTTCAACACTGTACTCTGAGCCAGTACTTTGTCTTGAAGGTCTTCTGCGGGTGTCAACAGAACCTACTCCATGGCCTCCAGGATGATGGCCGGGATCAGCAGCACTCCTATTGCCTACATTGTCATGACGAGCTGGAGCGTCAATAAACTGCTTAACATCACCGTCCTCTTTGCTCTTTTGCAACTCGTGTGTTGATCTCACTGATCCCTTTCCAGATAGATTTTCTGCATGAACTCTGGGTTTTGAAGGGGGTTGGTCAGCAGAAGACGAATTTTCAAGAACTAAATCTGAATTTTCCTCAGGGTCATTTGGATTAATCATTTTGGATCCAGGTCGACCTTTCCGGGCTTTGTCAAAATAAGCTGTATATGGAACATTGTCTTCACCATCCCAATTGCCAAACTTTGGAACATGAGAACGTTGCTGTCAAATTGACACAATGAAAGAGATCCCATTAAGTAAAGTTTCAATAAATAGACCTTGATACAAGTTTTAAATGCTAGCAAATCTGAGTTAATAATACTAATAGGGAATTTCAGGAGATTCCAGAATTTACAAGGTCATTTCCATAGGAAATGGTGTTGTTGCAAGAAGCAAATGAAGAGAACCTTGGCAAAGTATAGAGGACTAAATTTTCTCAAAGCAAATGATATTAAAAATTCAATTACAAAATCCTAGCATTTCTGTAAGTTAGCACAGTAAATTACAGTAAGCATTGCTCCCGACCCGAAACGAAATTTCTCCATCTAACTTCTTTCTCATCCATCAAAATGGATCACTAAGGAATTCTCCAATGTTGGAATGACTATGGAGTTTGTTCTGAACAGAACTTCAGAGGACGACCGGAGGGAAGCAGTACGGTTGTGCTCGCGACGGATGACGACGGCGTGTTGGGTGGTGTACCTGCAAACACTCCGACGCTCAAGTCAGTGTGTGTCGAGGTGAGTAAAGAGGTGGTAGAAAAATCATTACCTCGACCGTTCGACGCGGTCTTCTTTAAATATGAGTTGAGGACGGTTACTGTCGATGTGTAACCGTTCCGTGAAACCCGGAAGTCGGCATTAAATTCCTTTAATGCCGAGAACCGTTGGGTCGGCTGCGTTGAGGGAAGGCGGAGAGTCGTGGACAGAACTTCAGATTGGGCTTGGAAGGTGGATTTTCGGATTGGGCCTCGGCCCAGTCCGGAACAGAGTTAAAAAAAAACTCCAATCAACCAATTCCAAATGTCCATGCAAATGAACAATGCAAAATAGATTAGCATGGGTAATTATCAAACCCAGAAATCAATGATTCCACACTTCAGGAGATAATGTTTTACTTCGCCCCCAGTCTTGTAAGTTGCAAAAGTTATTGATAACCAATATAAGTAGAGCAAGCCAGATTAATAATCTAGACAATTGTTGATCTTGAAAATTAGTTCTTTTTCCCATTCACAATCGGTTATACCTGCATTTTGAAGTTCAACTTGCATCTTATCTTTCTAATCTTCTTTATCCTTGATATATCTACAATCTCTCTTGCCTTGTCTGGTATGAAATCTCTTATGCCTATTATATTAAATTATATATCTTTCATCCATTTACTCATTTATGACCATTCTCATATTGATCTAAAAAATTATTCCAATTTACCGCCAAAGCAAAATTGAACACTTACATTAATCAAAATACAATATTCAATTCAAACAATCCACTTCCCTCTAGAATTCACAAAATTTAAAGGTTGCATTGAAGAACTGTTTTTCATCAATTCTCAACAATAATAACAACAACAACAACAATCAAACCTTTTTCCACTAACTGGGGTGGCCTAAAAATTCATCTTTCTAATACATAAATTGGGGATACAAGGTTAAAAGATTCTCCCATTTTGAATTTTTTTTCACGCATATACCTTTTTCTAAAACCATTCTTATATTAATAGCATAAAATAATCAACATTTATGCTGAAAGAAACTTATTACAATAGTATTTTAAGACATCTCTTAGTTCAATTTACTGCAATTGAACATTAAGTTATCCACATTTTACAACAGAGTACTAAGTTCTTATATCACTTACTACATTCAGTCTGTTAACAATCAAAACATCCAGATTGTTCTCCATTACAACAAGGGGACATAGATTAGTGTTGAAACTGCCTTAATATGCTTAAATTTCAATAAATGACATCATTTATCAAGTCTCATCTCCTATTATATATAATTCAATACTCTCAATGAGCTATTGCAGAGCTCATTAACTTCATGAAATTTCCTTTAATCTTTAGGAAAAGGCTAGGGATTAACCACTTCACTAGGGTATGCACATATCAAAGTACTTTGCAAACAAGCAGCTACCAAAGGAACGAAGCTATTGTCATTCTGTAATTACATCATGTGACCACTGTGTCTTTAAAAAGGCATAATAGAGACTCAAAATACTTATTTCAGTGCTGTTATGTAGAGCCATATTTCATTTTCTAGGTCTAATTTTTCAGAAAGTCTCTTCACTTCATCCTGCAAGAGCGATCCATGACAATTTGGTTGTTGGAGTTTGTTCACTTACATTTTCATCAAGTTCTAGTCTACCTAAACTAAATTTAATATAGATTTCTTGATTTGCAGGGGGGTCCGTCCATGACAATTTGGTTTTTAGAGTTTGTTTATTTCATTTTGATCAGGTTCCCGTCAAACTAAGCTAAATTTAATCTAGATTTCTTGATTCTAATTTCATGAACCTGGAGCATGTTCAAAAGTTTTATTTTGTGCAGGATACAAACATGCCATAGAATTAGTTTAGAAACCTAGCAGTGTTATATTAACATTAGCATGATTGTTGTAAGATAATTGTAAGCCAACAAACAGAAATAAATCAGCTAATGATGTAACGCTTTTTGTTTTCTCTGTTATGATCAGATCCTAGCTCCAATGTACTCCCTCTGTCCCTAAATGTAAGCTCCATTTGACCAAAAAACACAAATTAAGAAAATTAGTTAACTCATTTAATTCGTCTACAATGTATAATGTTTTTCTATTATTGACTTAAATTATTGACTTAAGAGAGAGAAATAGTCACCCCATTTACTATTGACTATAAAAAACAATGTAAATTAATTAGGGGTATTCTTGTAAAAAAATAATTAATGCATCTAGTAATTTAGAAAGGGGCTTATAAAAAAGGACAATTTTTTTTCCAAAGGGAGCTTACATTTAGGGACGGAGGGAGTAATTTTATCCAACATAAACATCATTCTTCAGCTTTTAGTTTGGTTGTTAATTTTTTGCCTGCCTGAAGGAAGTTGTGGACGGAACTTCTCAAAAGTTGCTTGGACATCTCTAGCAAATATTCTAGACCTACTCAAGTTATAAATCATTGCAAAGGATAACAAACATAGGCTTCTTAAGCTTCTAAATCAACCAAAATTTGCTCATCTTGGACTTGATATACAAGGAAAGGGATACAAAACATATGTGAATTAATCTGTGCAAAGTATGTCAGACATATACAGGTAAGCTTCGATGGAAAGTGGAAAGAACCAGCAATCGGGGAGAGATATTTTCCCCTTTTGTATATAGAATACCTCTAAAAGAAATAACAATAAAAAGTTTAATTTGAATACCTGAAGTATCCAAAAATTAAAATCCAACATAATATTGCCTCATCCACTAAAAGTCCATTCAATAATGTAACGCATTTATGCAATAGCAGCATTATCTTTTCATCGTTACATGTTGCGAAGTTGTTGTCATTGTAAATATTTAGACACACGTGAGCACAAACATCACGTATGCCTAAATACACACACACACATGAAAAACTCAAAACACAATAAATAGCAACAACTTTCCGGTGCGAACACTATTACGGCTTGAAGAAGGTTATTGTTTAACTCAAACATATGAATGCAGCAGAAGAGAAGAGCATGTTTAAACCGTTCAGCTAGCCACTTGTTTTGTCTATTTTAATTCAACCAAGTATTATATTTAAGAATTCCTGTTTTTCCAATAATGCTAATAATACACATACAGCTTAGATATCATAGTTTTAAATTTACTGGATACTTGATGCATGCATACCTAACAAATTTCCAAAGTCAGAAATCCATGATAACAAAACAATTCCCTTCCATAAGGCTAAGTTAAAATTTTAGCACAGTCAGATTTATGAGGCTAGTTTCCACCATAAACTAAGAAAATTATACAGATCAATATCCTAATTGAATTGCCTGCCTCATGGTCCCAAAAAGCAGGAAAATAAGTTAGTTACTTATGGTTGGTTTATCAGCGGAGGAATATTGGGATAAGAAAACCAAAAGAAGAATCAAATTTTAGTCAACTATATCAAGGCTTCAGGAAAAAAAAATTGAAGAGATAAGCGGTGAAGGGAAAAAAATAAAAAGGAGCTGCACTTGACAACATGGCAAAAGATTACAACAAAATAATGCAAGAGATTGAAACTCTGATTGCCTACCCTTTTCCTCAAATTTTCTCAGCATCATAGATACACAAAAACATGGGAAAAACAAGGCTAAACCATGATCAAAATAATAGACAAAGAGGAGAGAGAAAATATAAAGAACTCACTGTTGTCATTTCCTGCTGAACCAAGCTTGGAAAAATAGCCACTACCCAGAACTTGCAGAGCTGAATTGTTGAGGAAAGTTCAGATTTTTCTTTGGATCAGAGCCCGTAAAGATGAAAACTCAGAGAAACCCAACAAGCTCCTCCATAGAATTCAAAGACTCAACAAGAGATTGACAGAAGGAAAAAAAAGAACTTGAGAGAGAGGTTTATCAACCGCTGACCGGCGCCACCGGTAATGTTTGACCATTCTCGCTTTTTCTCTGTAAATGCTGTGTGTGTGTTTTTCTAAATTAATTTGATCAAGAATGTCTTGATCAGATTAAAATAATAATAATAATAATAAATTATTAGTTTTTAAATTTTTATTTTCATATATTGTTCTAGGATGGTACGGATGGCAATGGTAACCTTTGGGGAGGGTACTATATTACCTGTCGACGTATTCGTGTTTGAAAAATACTCGTACACGTGTGAGGAGTCACTTTAGTACCCTTACTCGTACTTAGGGTCGGCCCAATATATGAGTAAGTCTAAAGCAAAATTTGAAGGGATGCTTTTTTTTAAAACTAACAACAACAAAATTAGAGATTTTTTTAGGTGTAATTAGTTTTTACAATATTAAATGCATTCACAAAACTGATTAATTTTGTTGTTGAATTAATTAGTAGCAAAAGTAATGAGTGAAATTAATATTATGAGGCCTAAAAAATAAATACTAATAAAATTTATACTATTAGTTAAATTAAAAAATAAATTTGAGGCCTAAAGCGGTTGCTTTGGTAGCAGCCACCTTGGGCCGACTCTGCCCATACTCTCTGGGTACCTAAGTACTCGTACTCGCACCCGTTACTTGCACTTTAACTATAAAAAAAACAATAAATAAGAAAAGAAACATTATAACAATCAAAAGATGATCTAAAGATATTTTAAATCTACTCATAAAACATTACAAATCAAAGTATTTAACTAAATAAAAATATTTAAAGCATCAAAATCGAGTAAATATCACAATAAAGAAAGTATAAATGAGAAAATTTAGAATCTTTAGATTAATATTGTTTTTAAAAATTTGTATCACGGTTAAAATTATATATATTAGTAATATAAATAAATAAATAAATATATATGTATTTATGTAGGTGCGAGGTTGGTGGGTACCATAGTACCCGTACCGCACCCATATCCATTCGAATAGCGGGTAATTACCCATATCCAAATCAGAACCCATTGTGCATGTAATTACCCTATCTATTGTAGGTAATTTTTGCAGATACCAGTGAGTATGGTACAAATTGCAGACGGAATCCACCAACTACACGAGTACCTTATTTTTTTTTTAGTCCTTAGTACAAATGGTCACGGGGAGGGGGGGTGGGGAAGGGGATTCGAACCTGCGCTCCAAACGTCCCACAACACTTTACCACTCGGCTGTCTTATTTGGGACACACGAGTACCTTACTTTATGTCAAATTAAATATTTTTTTAAGTAGATGAAATCTACAAATTTTATAAAGTTTAAAATTATATAATATTGCTTTGTCGGGGAAAAAAATTATATGATATTGCAGCAAATGACTTTAATTTAACGTATAAAATATTTTTTAAAATATAAATAAATATTTAATGTAAAATTACATAACTACAAATATTTAATTTATCTAAAATTTTGTATGTCACTAAGATAAGGTGGCTATATTCAGTATTTAGATCGATAAAATTTAATATTCAAAAAAAATTAATACCAAAAATTTAATATTCATAAAGAGATATTTGACAGAATAATAGACAAAAATTACTGTTAGAATAAGTGAATCTTCATACATTCTTTTTATATGAAATGTTAAATTTTATATTATTAAAAGCTATAAAATTTAATATTCAATTTTCTATAATATTATAATTTCTCTAGTTAATGTTAGTTTGATCCTCATATAATGTGATGAGAGAGACAAAAATATAAGATAGAATAAGCTATCATATCTTATTTTAATCCATTATTTGGTGAACCAGTAGGATAGGAGAAATCAATCATATCACTCTATCATATCATGTCCATCAATTTAAAATTCTATCCTATGGTGAGGATGACATTAGAAACCAACAAGACAAGACAAAAAAATTGTTTTCTCATTCACATCCTTACAAAAAATAATGTAAAATCTAGTAAAATATAAAAATACTTAAAATAAAAAACTAGAAATGAAAAAATTAGTATTCAAAATTATAAAATATTTTTAAAAAATAAACACATATATTAAAATTAATCTTTAAAAAATTATATGTAATTTTGTAAGAAGGGTAGTCTTATCATTTTATATAATATAAAAATTTAAAAATAAAAAATATCAAAAAAGAATAAAAACCAAAAAATAATAATAGAAAAATAAAATTAATTTAAATTAATAAAAATAATAATGATAAATTTATAAAATAATGTAATTTTGTCATTTTATATTTCTTTAAAAAAACTAAAATAATAAAAATTAATATAAAATCTAATCAATTTTATAATATTTAAATTTAAAACTAAAAATAATAATAATAAAAATTTAAGAAAGTTCAGAAGCTTCAATAGTGGCTAATAAGGGTTTAGGTCGTGGTTTAAAAGATGAAAACGTTCTAAGGCAAAATTTGCCAAAACCAAAAGCCCAAACGTGAAATCTGGTGACAGACGCAGAACCTGGACAAATAATTGATTAAGACTCGACACGATCATGTCTCGTCACTGTTTTGGGCATAACTTGAACTCTGGGTGTCCAATTGAGGAATTCTCTATCGGGTTGAAAAGCTAAGAAAAAGATTTATAAGTTCTATTTCAGGCTTCTTAACCTAAAATGGCCTCGAACTTGCTGAAAAATTCATTTAAAATTGGCTCTGAAAAGCCACATTTTTTACTTGTGTTTCGTTGCTTCTGGAGAGCATATCAAGAGTTGTAGATATCGTATTTGAGTCAAACTAAAACAAATGAAAGCTAAGAGAAAGAGCTATAACTTTAATGAAGACACTTTAATCCAATTCAGTCCTTAAAGGGGTCGAAACTGAAGAAAACAAAGACTGAATAAGGCTAGACACAAGAATTGGACTGCATCTAAACAACTATTATCTAACTATTACTTATATAGTTAACTAACAAATAATGGACTCAAATGCACTCACGTAACACCTATTAAACTCAATAAACAATATAAGACACGAAGGAGAAAAATTGGAGTGTTACATAATGAATCATATTGTTATGCTTCAAAGAATATCTTTTATAGACTTGGGACCTTTCCTTCCAAACTCTCTGGAGTTTGGAGGAGGATCGACCTCTGACCTTTTCGTTTCAAACTCTTCGAAGTTTAGGGAAGTCCATCTTAAAATCTAGGACCCTTCTTTCCAAACTCTTTACAGTTTGGAGGGGGATCGACATCACCTTTTCGTTCTCAAACTATTTTGAGTTTGGGGAGGTCCATCTTATAATTTGGAACCATTCCTAAAGGTCGACCTAAGATCTTTGTGTTCTCAAACTCTTCAGGGTTAGGGGAGGTTTGTCGTATGATCTAATATTGTTCCTTCCAATCTCTCTGGATTTTGGAGGAGGATCGATATCATCGCACTTCTTGTACTCTTTTCTGAGTTGGGAAAGACTTTCTTTATAGCCTTTGTATCTCACTGTAACAGCCTAGACTACTTTCAGGATTGCTAACTGTCCTCACAAACCAGCATGGGTTTTTTTAGCATGTTTTGTCCTCACTCACATGCTTTTTGGAAAACTTCCTAGAAGGTCACCCATCCTAAGAGTGCTCCAAGTCAAGCACGCTTAACTATGGAGTTCTTATGTTCTGGGCTCCCAAAAAGAAGATACATCTTGTTGGTACAGGTAGTACTAATCAATTCTTTTAAGTCATCCTTCAACTGTGTAGTCTCATACCTGCACAGCCTCAGGATCCCTCTCATTCCGGTATGAATTCGGTTCATTCATGTGCCCCTTTGCTTGTCAGCTGCTTCAAGTACCGACGGTCACTTTGCCGTCGTCGTCAGCCTCAGGCGTCACATGCCCACCAGCTTCTGCATGATTCGTCCCCGAACCACACCGTACTAGGAGAGGTCTTCTCTGATACCATTTATAACAGCCTAGACTACTTTCAGGATTGCCGACTGTCCCCACAAACCAACACGGGTCTTTTCTGCATGTTTTGTCCTCACTCACACGCTTTCTGGAAAACTTCTCAAAAGGTCATCCATCCCAAGAGTGCTCCAAGTCAAGCACGCTTAACTATGGAGTTCTTATGTTATGGGCTCCTGAAAAGAAGATGCATCTTGTTGGTATAGGTAGTACCAATTAATTCTTTTAAGTCATCTTTCAACTGTGCAGTCCCATACCTGTACAGCCTCAGGATCTCTCTCATTCCGGTGTGAATTTGGTTCATTCACATGCCCCTTTGCTTGTCAGGTGCTTCCAGCACCGATGGTAACTTTGCCGTCATCGTCAGCCTCAGGCATCACATTTTTGTAATAGATTGGCTACCCTCTCGTACTACCAATCTGTCCTCACCGTCTTCTACACCCCCAATGTGAAGTTTTTTATTTATTTATTTTTTACAGTCTTTCTCTCTTTCCCCGCACCCTTACTGAGCCAAGGGAGGAATTTTATTTTATAGCCCTTTTCTCTCTCGCACCATTTTCGGGTCAGGGGATAACTTTTATTTATAGTCATTCTCCCTCTCTCTCTCGCACCCTTTCTGGGTCGAGGGGGGACTTTCCTTTTATAGAATTTTCCTCTCTTGCACCCTTTTTGGGGTCGAGGGAGGAGTTTTCTCTACAGTCTCTCTTTCTTTCTCTTGCTCGCACCCTTTCTTGGTTGGGGTGGACTTTTCTTTACAACCCTTCTCTCTCACACACCTGAGGACTTTTCTTTTTAGTGTTTTCTCTCTCACACCCTTTTCGGTGCAGGGGGACTTTTTTTTGATAGCTATGCCCTCTCTCACAACCTTCTCGGGTCAGGGGAGTACTTTTCTTTATAGTCCTCCTCTCTCTTACACCCTTTTCGGTCCAGGGGAAGACTTTTCTTTTATAGCCTTTTTAACGCTGGTTCCTCCTTGCGTTCACACGAATTTCCGCCAAAAAATATTCTCTTATATATGGTTAATACTTTCATATCTTATGAATAGACAGAAGTTTTTTCCTTAAAATGAGTATATAACTTGAAATAGATGTATTTCAAAGATTCTTTGCTAAGATTGTTAGAATATAAGAAATATTAAAATATCTTGATATTATCGTAGTTTATCTCGTAAGATTATTTTCTAATCTTAGAGTATCATAGATTATCTCCTAAGATTAGTTTTCATGATACTTAGTTATTATCACAATTTGTTTCCTAATTTTCCTATTTAATTCAGACTAAGAGTCTTGTATCCCTATATATATGGGTTAGTGTTTAGTATTTAATATCAAGTTATTATCGAGTCATTATTAATCATATTACATGTTATAAAGGTCTTTTATTTTATCTTTTCATTCTTTCATCTAAATCTCCACAACTTCAACATAGTATCAGAGCAGTACCATCCTCCATAACTTGTCTCGTCATTATTCCGCTACTGAGTTCCCAAAAATTTGAGAATGTAAGAACAATTGTATTCAAAATTCATTGTGCCCAAAGCCAATTTTGCTCGTATTTGCCGCTGCCTCTATTTGTTGTTGTTATCACTGCCCAAGGTATTATTTATTCGCAACAGTAAGGTTCATTGTGTTCGTACAATGTCACTATTCGTTGTGTATGTACGACCATACAATTGATGTTTCTATGCGCTGCTTGTTCTTATTGACTCATCTTCTTTTCCTAGTTTGATTGGGGGCACTTCCAACTTGTGGGTTCACATTTAAGGTGTGTTTCGGAGGTTTTTCGCTATAGTTACGTTTTCGGATCTGTTCCTGCGCACCTTTCTGGTTTGTGACACTTCCAATTAAGGTTTCATCTGTTGGAGTGAGCGCTAGCCAAACATCTTTTTTGTTTGAAGTTGTGACACCTTAAAGTTTGGGATTTAGCTGCCAGAATGAACGCTAACCCAATATCGTTGTGGTTTGGTTTGAAGTAGTGACACCTTTTAATTAAGGCTTCAGCTATCGGAGTGAGCATTGTCCCAGTATTGTTGCAGTTTGGTTTTGCTTTAGGTTTGTTTGTGACTCCCTCTTACAACTTGTGGTTCTATTTGGGAATTGCTTCTGACTTTCGATTCCAGTTTAGACTCCTCTTTGAAGATAATTTTGAGTTTTTAGTTTATTGCTTGCTTTTTTCTTGAGTGGTTAAGTCTCGTGTTTTAGCTTCTACTCTTGATGGTTAAGCTTTGGTAGCTTCTGCCATTTGTGGTGGTTAAGCACATTTGCATCTGTTAACTGGTTAAGTCTTGAGTTGTTGCTTCTGCTTAATGGTTAAGCTTTTGCTTATTTTGGCATTCGATGTTTGTTCCCAGAATTGAGGTTATTGATTCTTTGGGAGTGAGTTCCATGGTGACACTGGAAGAAGAGCGATGGTTTAAGACTTCTAGATCGTTGCCTCGACTGTTATGTTTTATCTTTTAAAGAGTATATTTGTAACAAGCTTAAAGCTTAGGCTTTGACTTGAGGGAGAGTGTTTGAATATAAGAAATCTTAAAATATCTTGATATTATCGTAGTTTATCTCATAAGATTAGTTTCTAATTTTAGAGTATCTTAGATGATCTCCTAAGATTAGTTTCCATAACACTTAGTTATTATCACAATTTGTTTCCTGATTTCCCTATTTAATTAAAATTAGGAGTCTTGTATCCCTATATATAGGGGTTAGTGTTTAGTCTTTTATATCATGTTATTATCAAGTCATTATTAATCATATTACATATTTGAAAGGTCTTATACTTTGTCTTTTCCTTCTTTCATCTGAATCCCCATGACTTCAAAATAGATGTTTAAGAGTCGCTGGACCTCAGTCGATCGTATTTGCATCATTTCATACCTGTCAATTTTTGTTAGGTGTCCATTTCAGGTGTGTGTGCCCAGGATGCCCGCAATGGGCTATCTCTTCTGTATAGCCCCTCGAGCCTTGTTTCCCATGTCATCCGAAGTTGTCTTGTATACGTCTTCTCCTTCCCTTTTTTAGGGACTCTTCTCATGAGGGTCATTGGTTCCTCATTTATAGCCCCGACATAGCTTCCCAAGCGTCCCTTTTGTACTAGTTTTTCAATTGCGTCCTTTAGATGGGCGCCTTCGTCTATGGTACCCAAAATCTCTGTAGAATTCACACCATTGTTTTGTGCCACGACATCGCCTTCTTCACAACATCGGGGGGCTTGGGGATCCCCAAAACTCAATGTGTTTGGTTTCTTTAAGGATTACCCCTAACGGACCTCCCAGTGGGGTATATCAGTTATTCTTTCCCTGCATATTTTTCATTTTTATGGTGAAAAACCCTTCTCCTTTCCTATTTCCCCCCTTTCTGTAACACCCGTATTTTTTCGCGATACGTTATTTAGCGTTATTATAGTATATTTTGCCATATTTATGCTATAATAAGCAGTTTCTTGTTCGCTAAGCAAGTAATTGAATTAAATCAAAATCAAATTAAAATTGAGAATTAATATTTTATATTAATTCATTGTTCGATTATCGTCGATAAATTCTAACAAAGTTTCGTCGCGTTTTGAATCATCGAGCAGTTTGGCCGTAGATAAAATTTTAAACGAACTCCGATTTTGAAGAAAATCGAATCGTGACTTGTTGTGATTATTTTTGAGTGTTTGAGATTTTTTATTATTATTTATGATAATTTATTATCACGCGGTGAATTAATTTCTCGATAAAATTAATTTTCGCGAATTTATTGGTAACGCGGTTACTCGACACCGTGTTTTTAGTACTCTTAAGACTCTAGAATTAGAGGGTAATCATGAGAGATGAGAGATTAGATGAGTTAGACTAATTGATGGGATTAGAATCTTGCTTTATTGAGAGGTGTCACACTTTGTGTGATTAGTTTTTTTTATTACACTTTATTAGATTAGTTTTTAGCCATGTGTTATTTTAAGTAATTAAAATTAATCCTCCCCTCCTATAATCATCCCCAAACCGTGACCCCCCTCTCTCTACCTTCATTCTAATTTAATCTTCATCCTTGTTAGTGAGAGAAGCTTAAGAGCTCATCTATGGCTACCATTCTCCATAGTTCTTGAGTTTGTTCACTTCTAATCCTCCATTCTTCTTGCTACTAACTTCTTCTTCTTCCCACCATCATCTACTTCTCCATTCAAGCAAGTTGAGAGCACGATTTTCCTCCCCAAAACAGCCCCTTGGCCACGAGCTCCATAGGGAGAGGTAGTAATGGTTTCTTTTGTTTTCATTCTTGTTTTTATGTCTTAATAATGGTAGATCATGATCAATGAGGGAAGTGAACACCCAAATCCCCAATTTTTGGAACCTTAGGCAAAACCCTAAGGGGGGAAAAGAGGGATGGTGTGATCTTTAGTGAATCAATGAAATCAATTAATGATTCTTGCTTATTTGGTGGTGTTGTTGTTGTTTTGGCTTTTAGTTTTGGACTAGAACTTTGATTGAGCAATTTTTGTTGAAAAACCCTATTCTTGAATGAAGCTTAAATTGATGATTGAACTTGAATTAGGCATGTGTGTTGTAGGAAATGGTTGATTTGTGAAAGGAATGAATTATGGAATGATGTTGTGTAATTAGTTGGAAGATTTGCAAATTTTTTTGGGAAGAAAAGGTTGAGGCCGCCAACCCTTAGGGGTTTGGGAGTAAAGTATTTTGTGTTTCTTGGTTCATATTGGTTGTATTTAAATGTATTTAAGTTTTTGAAAAATTTAGGAAAAAGTTTGATTGAATTTGGATTTATTTTGAGACTCTAAGGCTATGAAACACATTAGGTAAGTTGGGTTTCTTGAGACCCAAGGAACCAAGTGGAGCCTTGATTCTAATATTTGAGAAGAGAGTTGAAAAAAAAAATAATGATGATGTTTTATGTTCTAAGTTTTCAAGAAAAAGATGTCTTAGTCCTTATGGGTTTGATTTCCTTAGTTAGTTAATGAATTTTCAATGTGTTTGTAATTTATTAAAAACTAGTATTTTAATTAAGTTTCTAAGTGTAAGTGTTTTGGTTAGGAAAAAGGGTTTAAGTTATGAGGGCCTTAAGTATTAGAAACTAAGTCTTTAGATTTATGCTAAGTTTGTTCCGTGGTGTTAGGACTTGAGAATCGGAATTCGTGCGGCGTGAATTCGGGACGTGCGTTGACACGTGACTTGGCGACTTTCGGTAAGGGCAATTTTTAGATATGTACATGATTTAATTTTATTTAGTATATCAAAGAAGTCTGAGAACCTCAGGGTTCGAAGTCAGGGTCTCGTACCCCTTCGATTTTATTGTTTTAAGCTTTATATATGAATATTTAGTGGGTTTGTCTGCAAGAGGTTGGCGACTGCCCCCAACCCCCCACACTTGTTTGACTTCCTCTTTGCTAACTCCACCGAGTTTCAAAGGGACGAACTTGATTGATGTTGTTGTTTGCTGTGTTGTTGGTTTGTCACGTATTGATGGACTGTTGTGCGTGGATGAATTGAAAAGCATTATGGTGTGTGTATGCTTAAAACAAGATTAAGATATATGTTGTGAATTTTATTGGATAATTGATGTTATTGATTATGCCATGATTGAAATATCAAATGTGGTCATATGTTCATTGGGGGTGGTTAAAGGCATTGTTGCGTCGTGTCTTGTGGTAACGTTGACCCGTCTATCCTGGGTAGTGGAAATGCCCATGGCCAAAGGAATTCGGGAACGTCGTTAAACTTTTACCATCATAGGGAAAAGTGTCGGTCTAGTACGTACAACCCGATATGCCTCTGGAGTATAGATTCCGGAATTAAAACTGCACTATCATGTAGTGAGTCAATAGGAACGGGTACATCCTTATTGATTGTGTTGAATATTATTGTTATGCGTGTTATACTTGTTGTGGTATATGCTATTTTTGTGTTACCTTTTACGAGAAGTTGACCCTTTCCTGTGGTTCCTTCAACCAATGATGGCAACCCAGCCGATGGCGAAGACCTTGGTGATCCCTGCGATGGTGACGTTGCCGGACATAGTGTTTGACTTTCTAGACTTGGAGACACCTTCGGCGATGGAGTTTGATCCCATCTCCCGTCGAGTTGTATATACTGGGGATGTAGTGCAGACTTTCAGGGTGGACGGACTTGTGTTGAGGCAGGAGACTTCCAGGAGGACAATGAGTTTCCCGATTAGGATGACGCAGATTGTGGGCGCGTGGCATCGCACTCAGAGTGATCAGGTGTTACCAACTTCTTCTTTGTCACAGAGGAGTCATCTGATATTCCTAGGAGGATTACGACAAGTTACGCACCCTTACCTAGAGGTGCCAGGATCAGAAGGACCGCTCGCAAGAGCGTTGGCGTCAGACATTGGATAGCCGGGGCTTCGACCTCACGTGCGGCAGCTGCTACCCCGAGCCCTGTGGCGGAGCCTGTGGCAGAGCCTGATGCAGAGCCGACCTCCCCTTTGGTTGTCAGGACCCCTACTCCTCCAGTGGATCCCTCCCCTGTTTGTGGAGTATGTGGTGAGGTTAGTTGCAGCGGAGCGGTTTTCATCGAGGAGGTCTTAGTTGAGGAGGACGAGCCCGAGGGAGTACCGGCACCTATACCTTTTATTGACCTGACTGGCAAGGATGATGATGACCCGATGGATGATGATGATGAGGAGGACCCATCTGAGGGTCTGGGTAGTGACTTCTAGCTGGTGTGGTTTATCTGCTTATGTAGATGTTTTGGGTGTCTGAGAGGTATGTCTGTGTTATAGATGTGGAGTGGTGACCAGTTAGTCTTTTGGGATAGACTTTTTGCTGTACAGTTGAGTAGACTGGCGGTATACTTTTGGAGCAGCCCCCTGCGTGGGTAACTGCCGAGAGTACCCCAGTAGTATGATCACTCTCGTGAGGGTTCTCATACTTTAGGTGTATTCTCTTTTGGATATGTTCATTACTCTTGTATTATATTTCGTACTGGTTATGACCCACTTTGGTGATGTGTGTATATATATATATATGTATATGTATGTATTTCAGTTCATGCGTCTTGTATCTTTAGATTGCATCATGTTTCTAAACGTTGTGGCTACTTTGCGTGTGTTTTACGAAAGAAGTTGTTTTAAAAAAAAATGTACCGTATTTTCCATAGGACACAAGAGTAGTATTTTAAAAGTGTGTCGCATTTAGAGTTAAGTTATTGTCTGTGGCGCTTCAGAAATGGGGCGTTACACTTTTTCCTCAAACTCATCTCCTATAACACCCGTAATTTTACCGCTAGTTTTACTGTATATTTTTCTATAAGACGTAATTACGCGTATTTTTGTGTTTTTAATCAAGTGAGTGAATTTAACAAAACTAAAATTATATTTGAGACTTAATATATTTTATTAAGTAATGGGTAAAATTTCAGTTCAAAAATTCACTGTTGTCTGGTCGTGTTTTGAACTACCTGGGTAAGATTTTACCCGACAGAAAACTCTAATTCGACCCGAATATTGAGATAATTGGAATTTGAGTGTTTAATATTATTTGTGATTTATTGAAATTAGTGTGGTAATTTTTAGATGAAGATTGTTTGATAATATATTTTCTACGTGATTAAAACACGAGACACGTAAAACCAAATGCGCGACGCAACTGGGGACGAGATTTGGTCCAGATTTTCCTTCCTCTTTTTCTGCATGTGCAAGCCAAATTTTCAGTTGGAAATGGAGAGTTTTTCATTTCAAAATCACCTACTAAATCTTAGTGCATTAATATTCAATATCTTTTGTTCCTTATATGCCTAACATTTAGACAATTGTAGCTCAACTGCACGTTGAATTTTTCCTCTCTTTCAGCTGCAAGACTAACCTCTTCCCCCTTATTTCTACCGTGGATTAGCTCTTCTTTTCAATTTTTTTTTCTGAGTTTTGGTGAGGTGAAAATAGAAAGAAGAAAGGAAATAGTGAAAGATAGATTCGGAAACTTGAGAGCAACTAAGCAAAATAATTTCCTCCTCTCCTCTTGAGTATTTTGCAGCACACTTGTGGTAATAATCCATGATCTTTCCTTCATTTTCCATACTAAGTAATGTTGGGGTTGAGTTTATGGTGTTGGTGTTAATGTATTTTCATGTGCAGATTTTTAAAATCCGTATAGACATATGTTAGTATTTTAGTCATAACTTTTTCCATACATATTCTTTTTAGTTGATTCTTGATTTTCTGAAAACTAGACTCATTTCTCTACATTTTTCGCACAAGAATCACTGGATTTGGTTGAGTATTCCTATTTAAAATTTTATTACAAGTTGACAGATAGATTGATGCCTTGTTCCTTACACCCGAGTCTCATTTTAGAAAACTATACCAAATGGCTAACATTTTGTTAAATTAAAATTAATTTTCAGAAACTAGACACTCCAAGCTTTCCAGGAAGTGGTCATTTGCTCAAATCCAACATCGTTTGCTATATTAATAAAATCGGTGAAGTTGAAGTACAAATTTGAGTTCTCTTAAGTTTTGAAATATAGTTGTGAAGAATTTTTTGAAGGTATTAAGTTTTTAAAAACCTTTGTTTTGAACCTTGTTTTCTATAACAAACTATAAACTTTAGAGTAATATTACCTTAAATTTTAGGCCTTAGAGCCGAGGCCTAAGTTTGGGATAATAGTTTAGAAGTTGCTTCTAAACCTTAGTGTTATGGTTTATTAAGGTTGTATAGATCGTGTTGGCGGTCGAGTTCGAGACTGTGTTCGAGATCGTATTTGTGACGTTGACGTGGAAGGAAAGCTTCTAGGTAATGACATCTTCCAAATATATTATTGGTGTGTGAGTGCATATGTTGATAATGTTATATTTTGTTAGTTGATAATGATGCATGATTATAATCCTTGAAATGGATGATGATGCTCTAAATGATGCTTTATGATTATAATTGTTGTGTCATTGATCACTATCTGTACTTGTGAATATGTCTATTAATGATTCTGATAATTGGGAAGTGACGAGAGCACGTGAGTCTGGGGTATCCATCATAATGGCGTTAAATAATTAATGATTTTGAAATGAAAATTAAGAGGTATCTTATTAAAAACAAAGAGGCACTTTAAAGTGGATTTTTTTTAAAAACCCTAACTAGTAATGGATTAATCACCTTTTCTTTAAAAAGAATTATAATAATTAAAATAATTATTTCGAACTACTAGTGGAATTTCTCAACATAGACCAATTTGTAACTAGTAGGAAACTTTTAAGAAAAAGAACTTAGGGATATGAAGGGAGGTATCGAGACGAAGATGTGGGATTCTAACTAAAGTTAGAACCAGAGTTAATCTCCTCGGACATTTCGTGCGAGTGATCCCGTCGTAGTGAACTAACTGTGATTGATGGTGGTGCATTTTATGCATACATCGATGCTAGAAGCGAGGTATCATAGAGTCGCCCAGACCTAAGCACGAGTATGTACCGACAGTCAAGTGAAAAAACGAGCGTTTGTCATCAGATGGATATGTTCTGGACACAATCCCTGTGGGGAATAATGATTGGGCTTGGTAGGGAACCCCAGAGTTCTTGATACCCTTACGAGGGTGATATTCCAGAATCACGTGCATTGGCATACAGACTAACCAATAAGGATTTGTGGTGCATCCTAATCGTGTTGATTATTGAGTGTTGTCTTATGATGTTGTTGTGTTAGTATGTTATGCCTTGTGTGTGTGTGTGTGTATTTGTTATTATATGTTCTGTCTGGAAAGATGACCCTTTCTATATATGGGCATTCTCATGGATGTCATCTCAGACGATGCCGACCCTGGAGCTGCCAAAACTGAACATGTCGTCCGTGACGACCCTTTCTATATATGGGCATTCTCATGGATGCCATCTCAGACGATGCCGACCCTGGAGCTGCCAAAACTGAACATGTCATCCGTGACGACATTTGAGTTTTTGGACTCGGAGGCTCTGTTCGCCTGGGAGGTAGACCACGCCTCAGGCCGGGTGACACATTCTGGAAACGTGGTCGAAACTACGCACGTGGATGGATGGGCCACAAGAGTAGAGGTTACGCGTCGGGTGATAGAGTTCTCGGTGCCTTTTGCATGTATTGTGGATGCATGGATGGGGCACAGTCTGACGGAAGTATCTCAGCATCAGCAGGTTTGTCCGAGAAACCACGCCGGGCTACCTTTCTTAGCGAGCTGCAGGTCGATGGCTCTCTGCTACGCACGACCTGTCGTAGGAAAGTGCGGCCTAGGGGGATGGGTGTTGGTGCATCCACCTCTCACACAGCTGTGGATTTGCTAGTTTCTCCGTGAAACCAGTGGCTTCAACAGATGATACTCCTCTCTCTCCCCCATTCCTGTTCTCGAGCCTACTCCCTCGGTGGATCCACTTGTTTACCTTCACTGTGGTATAGTGGGGGGTAGATCCGGAGGTTGGATCGTGGATTCATCAGACGGAGAGGACAGTGTCGAGGATGCATCTTCCGTTATCCTTGCCGTTGATTCTACTAGAGACCATGACGATGCCGTTATGCCAGTGGAGGACGCGACAGACGTTGAGATGGGACATGCAGTGATGGCGGATGAGGAGGAGGAGGAAGACCCCTCTGAGGATCACGAGGTAGAGTCACAACGATGTGAGTTGTGTGGTACTACTCATACTTTGATGTCCTGCAAGGATACTGTTGGTGTAAGCCCTAGTGGCCAATCTATTTTGTATAGATTATTATTTCTATCATGACTTTAATCATGCATTTAATATATGTAAAGGCGTCATTTATTATGTTATTAGTGTATAGCATAATCAAGTCCTTAGAATAAACAGTTCGTTCAATGGAACATCAAATATGATTTGATCGTGAGACCCATTGAACTATAAAACACTATTCTTAAAGTATCCGTAGTCGAAGTATTATTGTTAACTAGGATGACAATAATATATAGAGACTATTGTGTGAGTAGAATGATGACCACATCTCACGGGTCATTAATATGTGATATCAAGTCGGCACACAGGTATAAATATTAGGAGTAATATTTATACCGGATTGACCCACTATGAGGACGCTTCATAATAGTTATGTAAGTGTCATAGGCGCTCTTCATGGTGACCATAGTGAAGTATTCCTTCGACTTGAAGTCACTACGATTCCTACATGAGGAGTTGTAGGTTTTAATGCTATCAAACGTCATCCATAACAAGACGATCATAAAGGTTGGTACTTGGGCCTACAATGAATCATGTTGAGGGGTGTGAGTGATGTAGACAGGATTCGTCCCTCCTACGTACCAGGAGTAGTGTCTCGGGCCTCTCGATAGAGTAAGACGTGAAAATATGCGTGGCCACACCGAGATTAGCCAATATGTAATGTTGGGCCCATTTCGTGATTACACATCTACTTGGAGATCGAGGAACAAATGATTGGACTTAATGAGAATGACACATTTATGCCCCGTGTTCAATCAAGACACATTGGACGAAGGGACATTGACTTCACAGTGATTTTGGTTGCAATAAGGTTCTGATCGGATCACCGATATTCTCATGGGTTGGGTAGAAGTGATGCATTGCTAGATGTCGCTCACTGTTTATGATATTTGATATTATCTTAAATATTGGATATTAAGATAATGTTTAATATCATTGGCAACATAGTGGGAACCTACAGGGTCATACGTAAAAAGTGAATATTCAGAGCAAATAAATTAAATGTGATTTAATTCATGTCAATAATTGATTAAATTAAATATGATTTAATTAATTATTGGTAATGATTTATTAATTAAATATGATTTAATTAATAAATACATGAATTTAATTAAATATGATTTAATTAAATAAGACATGAAATAAGCTTGTAATGTACAAGACCTGATGAGAGAGGTGCAAGACTAATTTTGAGGGGTGCGAATAGCAAGTGCTGATGTGCCTATAAATAAGACATTAGCTCCCCTCATTATTATATGATACACTTGAGGCACATGAGATGTGATGGTCAGAGCTCTCCTTCTAAGTCATCTGCTAGTACCGACGCACCTGGCTCCGGATATTGCTCGCATGGATTGAGTAGAGGTGCTGCTCGCCTGCAACGCTTGGTGATTGAGAAAACACTCTTCAAGAGGTAAACACAATATCCCTGTGATTCTCGTAGTGAACGTGAACACAAGAAGGGGGGTTGAATTGTGTTAAAACTTTTCGCAAACTTTAAGTTAGAAACTCTTTAGAACACAAGTTTTTCAAAACTGTTTGTTTATCGGATGCTGGAAATAATCGGACGCTGGAAAAAGCAGTTTGATAAAACTTGTTTTTAACACAGCAAGATAGAAATGAATAGAAAGCAGTAAAGCAAGAGACACAGAAATTTATACTAGTTCACTACCAAACTGGTAGCTACGTCTAGTCCCTTCGTTCCTGAAGGATTTTCCACTATAATCAATCTGATTACAATTTCCTCAAGAGTATTCTACTGTCACAACTTGACAATACTCTCAACTTCTCAAAACGACTCAGTACAGTCGAGCCTTTGAGGATACAGCCTTAACTAGGCCAAAACAAACTTTTACAAGTGAGTTAAAATACAGTTAAAAATAACTCTCACAGAGAGGATAAAAGATTAAGCTCAACTATAGAAAAACTTTCTTAAAGAAAGGGTCGGACGCTGAGTTCAGTTCTTGTAGTCCAGAGACTTAGCACGAGACTTGGTTGCTCACAGAAGCAGTGCTTGTTCTCAGTAAATGAGGTAATATTTCAGCAAAATTTCAGCAAGCTTTTTCACAGAATCTCGGCTGCTTCTTCAATGGATACCATGAGGTATATATAGGAGTTCCAAGGATATAACCGTTACGGTAAAAATGGTTCCTTTCCATTGAGTGAGGTAAATTCAAAATGCTGTCTCTTTCTTCCTTTTCAGAGAATATGCCAGTAGTACATATTACCGTTTTCGTACTACCTTGCTTTTCACAATTGCTTGTACGATTTTTGTCTTGTAGCTAAAGGTGTCACCTTTGATACCTCGTACAACAATTTTAGCGCTCAGAATCAATTTTCAAATTCGTTCCAGAAACTTCTGAGAGGAAGAGCAGCAACGTGACTAACACGTGATTTGAAATGAAGTTCAGACGCTCGCTCAGAATCGGAAGCTCGGACGCTCGTAGCAATTGAATAAGCATAGTGTCATAAAGACAAAATTCCAGACGCTCACAAGGATGAGCCGGATGCTGACACATAGAATGAATCTTTCTCTTAAGAATTACTTTCTTCTTGCTTGAGTGGCTTAGAATATACGTATTATTAGTATCTGCACACTTCAAGAAATGTTAGAACATAAATTGTTCTCTTGTGAATACTTTGTTATCATCAAAATTAATGAGGGTCTAAACTTCTCAATCGTTTAGGTTCCAACAATCTCCCCCTTTTTGATGATGACAAATATCTAAGGTTGATGAACAATTTAGTTTTAAAAAGACATCAAGGGTCTCCCCCTGAATTTAACAGTTTAGATATATATGAACAATTCAGGTATTAAGGCAATTGTTGGTAAACAAATTCATTTAAGTGATTACGAAAAATCCGTAAATGTATCAGAGCATATTTTTAATAAAGTGAGATCGGATGCTGATTATATACCAAATAGATTGATTTAATCAAATATATTTCATTGTACCGAAAATTTATTAAACATTATCATAGCACTAGATCAATGAATATTAGCGCACAAAAATGCTATGTATGAAATGATATGCATGATACTTTAGTTCCAGTGTATCCATCGGATGGTGAATAATCGGATTCTCACGTGTTCAATATACCTTTCTTTCGTGTTCATCATACCTTTCTTTTACTCCCCTTTGTCATCGTGACAAAAAGAGTGTAAAAACACATCATAGTCAAAATAAGACTTAGAAAAAATTGAACAAAAGGCAGATAATTAGATCAAACATATTTATATATATATAATTGTATCAACCAAATAGATTTTATATCACACACAAGTAAAAAAAAATCAAGGGTTTGGAAGAGGTGGAGGTGGGATATTGAGACGTTCATAGAGTAGCTTCAGTGCAGTCTCCAGCTGAGTAACCTTCAAGTTTGTAGCCTTCATTTCTTCAAATTCTGCTTTGGGAATGGTGACCATCTCAATTGCAGAAAAAGAAGTAGAAGGTCCAGCTTCTGGTACAGATGCAGACTTCATCTTCTGATGCTCTGCCAGCACCCAGTTGGATAACCTCAGTCTCAAATCCTTCTTCCTTTGAGCTCTTAAAAAGAATGCATCATTTGGTATAACCCATTTGATGAAATTTCCGAGTCTTCTCGAGCTCGATTCATGCGAATCTTCCATTGATGCTTCACATCTTCTGGATATAGCAAATTCATGAAGATGATTTCTCTATGAAGAACAACATCAGCTGTGTAAGAGTCAAGCCTATTCCCAGCGTCTTCTCCCCATAAATTTCTGATAAAGACACTCAATTCTTCACAGGTGAAGGAGAGTGCTTCATTTTCTGCCAGGTAAATTCTTCTCAGATTTTCCCTGTCATCTTCTTCTAGCACTAGGGGGTCGATGCATGGTAATATGGCTTTGTCTTTCCAAAACTCAGACCATTGACTCCAAGTGAAACCAATGTCGAAGTGCTTGGTCACAGCAGCCCATTGATCATATATCTTCATGCAATCCAAGGGTCTGATTACTGAGCATCTGAACATGTCATCGAAGTACACTGTTCTGAGATTGATGTCAGTAACTCTGCTGATTGTTCCAACAGTTTGAATAGTAGCCTTCTCAGCATCACAGCAGTTTGAGGAGCCAGTTCTCCATTCATCTTTCTTCAGAGAAGTCAGGTAAAACCTTCTGGCATGATCCTCAGAGATCTTGGCAATCGGAAGCTGAGAGAAATCCTTAATATTGTACTTTGTAGGTGCCTTCTCATATTCCTTTAGCCCGATCTTGCTGAAAGGCTGCTTGCCCGGAGCAGGTTCCTTCCTTTTCCCAGGGATAGACCAAGGTAGCCACCTTTGTCTATCTGGTACTATCTTGACAGAAACAGATGATGGGTCTCGATATTGACCTATGACTTCAAGCCTTTTCTGCTCAAGACAGTGTGCCATGAAGGCAGCTTCTTCATCTGTGATCCACCTTCCACATTCTTCCAACGTGAGTGGTTCAAACTGAGGTAGGGATCTAGGAAGATCAACAGAGAAGGGAATTGCTCTACTTCCGGATGCTGGTCTCAACCTTCCTTTGAAAGACATTTGGAAGTGGTCTTCCCCATCCTTGAAGGTTGTACTTATTGGAGCGGCAATTTCCAATCTGGCTGCTCCAGAGGTGAAGGTTTTTAAGTGCCATGTGGATGGACGATCGTAGATACTATGATATATCTCATACTTTACAAACTGAGGTTTGTATGAGATATTCTTCTTTCCACCATCGTCTGTAGGTCTAAGGGTAAGGGTTTGTAAGGTGGGAGTGGCTTTGGTGATTTTGTAGGCTTTGAAAGGATTAATGGGAGGTATTTTGAAAAGGAGGTAAAACGGATGAGAATGAAGCTTGGAAATGTATGAAGTGAGGGAGTTATATGTGGAGGTTTGAGGTAATGAGATGGTGAGTGAATTGGTTTGTGTTTGGGTAAGGTGTTTGGGAGTTATGGAGGTTTTCTGTACACGGGTTTGAGTGTTTGGTGATGGTGCAACAGATATTGGTGGAGCAGGAATAGTATCAACAGATGCAAAAACAGACACAGGCTCATCAGAAGAAATCGGTACCTTTGGTTCAGGTTCAGATTGCCTGACCAATCTTTTGATCTTCTGTCTGGGAGCAGTAGCTGGAGGCGGACGTTGAATTTCCTTCGTCTGTTGACCGGATGCTGAGACTTGCTTCTCAGCTTCTGGTTTGCTCCTTTTTCTTAGAACCTGACTGATGGGAACTCGGTCCTCATCTTCTGGTTCTTCAACAGTAGGTGCAGGAGCCACCTTCTGTTTTGTTCTTCTGGTCTCTCTCGAAGGAGACTCAGCAGGTCTTTTCACACCAGGCTTTGAGCTTCTGGTGGTTTTCTTTTCAGCTTCCTCTTCCTGTTGCTCAACTTTCACCTTCTTGATCATGGACCCAGTGAGCAATTTCATTCTTACCAGGCTGTTGACTTCAAAAGTGTCAGGAATCACAATATTATCAGCACCAAAATACTTTGCCTTTTCTTGATCCGTAAAGCGATCGGCTTGTTTATGACCAGATTCTTGATCATCATTTTGGTGAGCAGGACACCATAAGGAATGAACTTGTAGGTGTTCTTCTTGTCAGCAACACCTTTTCTTGAGTTAACTAGTGCATTAAGCAGGTTGTTGTAAATTAACCTTGGCAGGTTCACCTTGTTACCAGCCATGAAGTGTCTCATGATGAATTTTTGTACGTAGTTGACAATATCACTAGAGCCAGCCTTCAACAAGACGCTCTTGGTGATTATCTTATGAAGAACTCTGAAATGACTTTTCAGATTCTTGGCAGTAGGTGTTTCACCAGATTCTTTCAGCTGCTTGTAGTTCTCAAACAGATCATCATTGACCTTCTCAATCCCATGAAATGCGTCAGCCCATTCTGAATAGAAGACGATGCCTTCACACGGACACCCAGTAACTTCAGAAATATTTTTGATGGTAAAAACAAACTTGAATCCTTTCACTGTTCCTTCAAAGATGCCACCTTTGTGTAACCGAACATTACCCCAAAATTCTTTAATCACAGTCACCAGAACCTCAACCGGGTTCCAGAAGAAATATTGTTCCCAGCCCATTGCCTTGAACCCATTGTAGAAGTCGAAGCCGTAGAGTTTGAAGTTTTCCAAATCAACTCGATTTTCCAACAAGACTTTTCCTTCAGTCATGGTGTCGTAGATAGCTGTATACTCAGAGGATGTTACACCAGCCATGGTTGCAGTTGAGAAAAGGAGGCGATGGAGGTTTTAGGGTTTAAACACACACACAGAGAGATAGAGAAAAAAAAAAGAACGAGTACAGTTTTGCAGAAAACACAGAGTGGAGCGAAAAATGTGGAGTAGTGGGAAAGTTAAAGGAGAATGGTACAGTTATTTTTCAAAATATCGCCAGATACTCTTATAAAAATAAATCAAAAAGAAAAGAAAATAAAGATTCGCTTTTTCATTAAATGCGGACGCCAAAATAAAAGTAAAAGATTTTATTGAAAACGTAAATAATCATGACTCAGTAGATATGATGAGACGCTTGAATCCTTAACACGTGTGACACGTGTGGGTGTGCTCGGACGCACGCAACCGACTTACCGGATGATGAGTTATGATGCATATGACAGATAAGATGCTTATGCTCATACATGCTTATGTCATGTCAGATGCTGAAATTTAGTTTATTATCAGACGCTGAGATTAATCATTCTTTTATAAGATGAAAGTTTAAATTTCTTCTTATAAAATTGAATCTATCTTCAGCAAGGGGTTTTGTAAATATGTCAGCCCACTGATGATCAGTGTCTACAAATTTTATTTCTAAAATACCCTTCTGAACATAGTCTATTATAAAATGATGCTTAATCTCAATGTGCTTTGCTCTAGAATGCAATATAGGATTTTTAGTAAAACATATGGCAGATGTATTATCACAGAAGATAGGAATGTTACTCTCTTTTATCAAGTAGTCTTCAAGTTGATACTTCATCCACAGAAGTTGAGAAGCAACTTCTTTCTTGAGATGTATTCAAACCTGTTGAGAGTGCAATTGTACTTTGCCTTTTGCTTGACCAAGACACAAGATTAGCTCCAAGAAACTGGCAGCCTCCACTTGTGCTTTTTCTTTCAATTCGATCTCCAAAGAAAGTCAAGATCACGTAAACCTACTAATTTGTAATCTTTTGATTTCTTATAAAGCAAACCAAGATTAGTAGTTCCTTGCAAATATCTAAATATTCTTTTAACAAAGACTTAGGTGTGATTCTCTAGGATCCGATTGAAACCTAGCACACAAAGTGCACGAACATAATATCAGGTCTTGAAGCCGTAAGATAAAGTAGAGATCCAATCATACCTCTGTATAGTTTCGATCTACCTTCTTACCGCTTCATCTTTACTAAGAGTGCAGGTAGGATGCATAGGTGTACACATAGGCTTGCACTCCAGCATCTTGAATTTCTTCAATAATTCTTTGATGTATTTGCTTTGATGAATATAAATACCATCACTGCATTGCTTGATTTGTATTCCAAGGAAGAACTTTAATTCTCCCATCATGCTCATTTCAAATTCAGCCTGCATAAGCTTAGAAAATTCTTTGCAAATGCTTTCATTAGTGGCTCCAAAAATAATATCATCAACATATATTTGAACAAGTATGAAATGCTTGTTTGAGGTTTTTCTGAAAAGAGTAGTGTCAACTAAACCTCTTGTAAATCCATTTTCCATTAAAAAGGAACTTAGTCTATCATACCATGCTCTGGGAGCTTGTTTAAGACCATATAGTGCCTTTTTAAGTTTAAAAACATGTTCTGAAAATTCAATATCTTCAAAGCCAGGAGGTTGTTTAACATAAACTTCCTCAGTTATAAAACCATTTAGAAAAGCACTTTTCACATCCATTTGATATAAAGTTATCTCATGATATGCTGCAAATGAAAGTAAAATGCGAATAGCTTCTAATCTTGCAACAGGTGCAAAAGTTTCAGTGAAATCAATACCTTCTTCTTGTGAGTAGCCTTGAGCAACTAACCTTGCTTTATTTCTCACAACTTTACCGTCTTCATCAAGCTTATTTCTAAATACCCATTTAGTACCAATAGCTTGCTTATCTTCTGGTAGAGTGACTAGCTTCCATACGTCATTCCTTTGGAATTGATTTAATTCATCTTGCATTGCTAGAATCCACCCTTCATCTTCCAACGCTGGATCAATCGTCTTAGGTTCCATCTCGGAGAAAAGTGCAAAGTCGAGATGCTCCTTGAAAGAGGATCTGGTTCGTACTTTGTCACCAGGTTCTCCTATGATTTGATCTTTTGGATGATTGGTTTTGTACTTCCAGCTTTTTCTTGCTTCAGCTTCCGCTTGAGTAGAATTCATCGTCTTGTTACCACCGGATGATGAAGATGTATATTCACCGTCTGGCTTGTCACCGAGGTTTAAATCTAAAAATAACTCATCTAGCTCTGACATTGCAGTGTCAGGCTTCTTATCATCAAACTTGACATGAATGGACTCTTCAACTGTCAAAGTTTCTTTGTTGTATATTCTAAAAGCTTTAGATCTTTCAGAATATCCCAAGAAGATTCCTTTGTCAGCCTTGGAATCAAATTTACCAAGCTGATCTTTAGTATTCAAGATATAACAAATACAACCAAAAGGATGAAAGTAAGAAATGTTTGGTTTTCTTCCTTTCCACAATTCATAAGGAGTCTTATTCAAAATAGGTCTTATATAAATTCTATTTTGAATATAACAAGCTGTGTTTACTTCTTCTGCCCAAAAATATTTCGCAATATCAGCTTCATTGATCATGGTCCTGGCCATTTCCTGGAGGGACCTATTTTTCCTTTCTACAACACCATTTTGTTGAGGTGTTGTAGGAGAGGAGAAATTGTGGGAAATGCCATTTTCTTCACAGAATTTTTGAAAGTTCTCATTTTCTAATTCTCCCCCATGATCACTTCTAATAGAAGAAATACAAATGCCTTTTTCATTTTGAACTGATTTGCAGAAAACAGTAAATACCTTATAAGACTCATCCTTGTGGGCAAGGAATTTAACCCATGTCCATCTAGTAAAATCATCCACAATGACTAAACCATATTTCTTTTCAGTTAAAGAGGCTGTCCTTGTGGGACCAAAAAGATCAAGATGTAAAAGTTCAAGTGGTCTAGAAGTTGAAACAACATTTTTTAAATGAAAGCAAGTTTTAACTTGTTTTCCTTTTTGACACGCCTCACAGAGGGCATCAGATTGGTACTTAAGATTTGGTAAGCCTTTAACAAGATTGTGCTTGTTTAATTTTGAGATTAACCTCAAGTTGGCATGACCTAATCTTTTGTGCCAAATCCATTGCTCATCTTCAACAGACATAAGACACTTGACATCTTGTTTTTCTAGTTCGGAAAGATCAACTTTATAAACATTTTGTTTCCTCTTTGCTGTAAAGAATATAGATCCATCGTTTTTGCTTTTTACTAAACATTCAGTTTCTGTAAAGACAACACTATAACCTCTGTCACATAATTGACTTATGCTCAGTAGATTATGTTTCAATCCTTCAACATATAAAACATTATCAATAGAAGGAAGAGAGCCTTTACCTATGCGACCAATTCCAACTATTTTACCTTTCTGGTTTCCTCCGAAACCGACGAATCTAGCTTCTCTAGGTCTTAGTTCTTGGAACATATGCTTTTCTCCCGTCATGTGACGCGAGCATCCACTGTCTAAGTACCAAGATTGGTGTGTTGACTTTGTTGCTAAGCATGTCTGCAACATAGACTATTTTATCTTTAGGTACCCATATCTTTTTGGGTCCTTTCTTGTTAGTTCTTGAAGGAGGCTTATCCTTCGCAGTTTTAAAAACATTACATGCACTTTTCAAATGACCAGATTTATTGCAGTAAGTACAATGTAAGCATTTACTATGACTATGAGATTTATCAGATGCTGATTCTTTTTCCAAAAGGGTTTCATCTGATATATAACCAAGACCATGAGTTGTCGTTTTACTGACACCCCAGATCATTGAAGCTTGCTTGCTACGAGTTATACTCTCTGCAAGAAACTTTTGAAATGCTTGTTCATAGTCATTTGATTTGCAGTTAGGCTTGCCTGTAACTACAGAACTCTTAGCTTAAGAGCTTTCAGCTTCTGGTTGTTTGTTAGCTTCCAGACGCTGGTTATCAACCAGACGCTGATTTTCAGTTTCCAGCTTCTGGTTCTCTTCACTGAGTACAGAGTTTTCATTACGTAAAGAATGAAAATCTTGTGATAGTTTTAAAAATTTCTTTTTCAAGTTCTTATACTCGATAGAGAGTGGCGAGTCCTTAAGAAGATCATCAAAAGCAAGTTGAAGTTTAGAGTAGGAATCATATACTATTACCTCTTCAACATCTTCTTCTGACTCAATGTCAGTGTCTGCCATGAGGGCAATGTGAGCTTCTTCTTCTTTATCTTCCTCAAAGGGGGATAAGTCAAGATCTTCCCATGTTGCCATGAGACCTTTCTTCTTTTTCTTGAAGGAGCTTCTTGTGGGCTTTTCTTTAAGATTAGGACACTCGGATTTGAAATGTCCAGGCTTCTTACATTCATAGCAAATGACTTGGGCTTTGTCCTTGTCTTTGCTCTCCTTCTTGTCCTTTGAATCTTTTTTCTGAAACTTCCTTCTGAAGTTTCTTTTCTTCCATATTCTCTGGATCTTCTTAGATATGAATGCTAGCTCATCGTCTGATCCATCAGAATCTCCTTCTGAAGCTTCATCATCTGATTCTTCTTCTTCAGCCTGAAAAGCTTTAGAAGTACTAGGTTTATGTTGATTAACTTTTAAAGCAATAGACTTACTCTTCTTGGTAGGTTCTTCTTCATTTAGCTCAAGTTCATGAGCTTTCAAAGAACTCATAAGATCTTCAAGCCGAAGAACATTTAGATCTTTTGCTTCTTGAATAGCAGTGACTTTGGGTCTCCACTGCTTAGTCAAGCTTCTCAAGATCTTTCTCACATGATCAGGTGTAGTATAACTTTTTCCAAGGGCCTGCAACCCATGAACAAGTGTTTGGAATCTTTCAAACATAGTTTCAATGTTTTCTCCATCTTCCATTTTGAATAGCTCATACTGGCGAACCATCATGCTGGCCTTTGTCTCTCTTACTTGGGCAGAGCCCTCATAAGACAAAACAAGAGAATCCCAGATTTCTTTTGCAGTATCAAACTTACCACATTTATCATATTCTCTTTCTGTCATAGCACAGATGAGAATAAATCTAGCCTTTTGATTGGTTTGATATCTCTTTTTCTGATCATCATTCCAGTTTGCCCTAGGTATTGCAACACCAAGAGCAGTAGCGGGAGAAATGTATCCACTTTCGACTATATCCCATAAATCAAGATTTTGTGCCTCAAGGAATGCTTTCATCTTATCTTTCCAGTAATCAAATTTTTCTCCACTAAATAGAGGAGGACGGTTCATATGACCACCTTCAGTAGACATGTTCACAATATAGAATCTTTTCTCTTGACACTGTTAAGTGCTCAACCAAGAGGCCGAGCTCTGGTACCAACTGAACGTGAACACAAGAAGGGGGGTTGAATTGTGTTAAAACTTTTCGCAAACTTTAAGTTTGAAACTCTTTAGAACACAAGTTTTTCAAAACTGTTTGTTTATCGGATGCTGGAAATAATCGGATATTTGGAAAAAGCGGTTTGATAAAACTTGTTTTTAACACAAAGAAGATAGAAATGAATAGAAAGCAGTAAAGCAAGAGACACAGAACTTTATACTAGTTCACAACCAAACTGGTAGCTACGTCTAGTCCCTTCGTTCCTGAAGGATTTTCCACTATAATCAATCTGATTACAATTTCCTCAAGAGTATTCTACTGTCACAACTTGACAATACTCTCAACTTCTCAAAACGACTCAGTACAGTCGAGCCTTTGAGGATACAGCCTTAACTAGGCCAAAACAAACTTTTACAAGTGAGTTAAAATACAGTTAAATATAACTCTCACAGAGAGGATAAAAGATTAAGCTCAACTATAGAAAAACTTTCTTAAAGAAAGGGTCGGGCGCTGAGTTCAGTTCTTGTAGTCCAAAGAGTTAGCACGAGACTTGGTTGCTCACAGAAGCACTGCTTGTTCTCAGTAAATGAGGTAATATTTCAGCAGAATTTCAGCAAGCTTTTTCACAGAATCTCGGCTGCTTCTTCAATGGATACCATGAGGTCTATATAGGAGTTCCAAGGATATAACCGTTACGGTAAAAATGGTTCCTTTCCATTGAGTGAGGTAAATTCAAAATGCTGTCTCTTTCTTCCTTTTCAGAGAATATGCCAGTAGTACATATTACCGTTTTCGTACTACCTTGCTTTTCACAATTGCTTGTACGATTTTTGTCTTGTAGCTAAAGGTGTCACCTTTGATACCTCGTACAACAATTTTAGCGCTCAGAATCAATTTTGAAATTTGTTCCAGAAACTTCTGAGAGGAAGAGCAGCAACGTGACTAACACGTGATTTGAAATGATGTTCAGACGCTCGCTCAGAATCGGAAGCTCGGACGCTCGTAGCAATTGAATAAGCATAGTGTCATAAAGACAAAATTCCAGACGCTCACAAGGATGAGCCGGATGCTGACACATAGAATGAATCCTTCTCTTGAGAATTGCTTTCTTCTTGCTTGAGTGGCTTAGAATATACGTATTATTAGTATCTGCACACTTCAAGAAATGTTAGAACATAAATTGTTCTCTTGTGAATACTTTGTTATCATCAAAATTAATGAGGGTCTAAACTTCTCAATCGTTTAGGTTCCAACACGTAGTTCTAAGCGATCTTGGCAATGAGATTTTTCGCTCTTGAGATTGATTTTAAAAGAATTTTTAAAAGTCCATCTTTTGATTCCTTAACAGTAGTATCAGAGCCAGGTTTTAATTATCTTGAATCTTATGTGTTTGTTTGCCTTGACATGTTTTATAACTTCCGAATATGATTCAAATTTCGGCATGTTGTCTTCTTTTGTGAGCACATGATCATTCTTGTTTTGTGTATATATGCGATGCGATATATACATTGTTTGAATTTTATGATTATGATTCACCATGTACAGATTTGGTTGTGTGTATATCTTGTAGCTGCTCATTAGCTTTTGATTTATGCGTACTTATATTGTTCTGTGATGTCTTCGTAGTGATTTTTTTTTTGACCAAACCGTGTGACGGTGATATTCGGCGGAATTCAATAAACTTGTATGCGCAGCAATATTTTTTATAATTTTTTATAAAATTTTGATATTACGTTTTGTAATAATATTGAAACGATTTTGTTGGCCATAATTACCATATCAGTGATAGCATCAAATTTTGATTCAAAAGTCAAAAGACAATTGATTAAAAAGTATGATATCGGGTATGAATTGCTTTTAAAAGGTAATTTGTTTCAATTCCAGTACGGGAATTTAATTGGCTTTAAAAAAAAAGATCAACTACGGGATTTTTTTTTATTGCCTTTTAAATGTGACGTACTGCAACGACTATTTGATTCACAGTGCAAAACTAATTTGGTTTTGCGTTGCGTCTTTTGTGCGTCTTTGTTAATGTGCAGTTATTAGCCAATTCTTTTATCAAAAATGTTTTTTGTACACAAATTTGGACACAGACACACATATACATCTGTCTGCATGTCGGACATACGGTCCGTCTGATGCAGGCATATTTTTTCAAATTTTTTATTTATTTATTTTTTATATATTTTTTAAGTAGTTTAGAAAATATTTGTGATTAACCAGATAATGAACTGCATTCACCAGATAAATGAACTGTATTAACCAAATAAATAATGAAATGTGAGTTTGTGATTCACCAGATAATGTGAGTCATTAACCAGATAAATGAACTGGATTAACCAGATAAATAAAATGGAATGTGTTAAGTTTTAGAGTTGGAATTCACCAGATAATGTGAAACATTAACCAGATAAATGAACTGGATTAACCAGATAAATAAAATGGAATGTGTTAAGTTTCAGAGTTGGAATTCACCAGATAATGTGAAGGATTAACCAGATAAATGAACTGTATTAACCAGATAAACAAAAAAACGTTGAGAATTGGATTGTATGTGTGTCCATTTTTGTGTTCAATTAACAGCTTTGTTCTTTTATGTTTCGTAGGTGTCTAATAAAATGCGAGTGTTGGCACTATTTTGATGTTTAAAATATTTTAATTTTAATATAAATAATAGTAATAAAAGATTTTATTATTATTGTTTATTATTAAATATTTTAAACATGTGATTTATGATTATGGCCCTAGATTATGATGTTAATATTTTTTTTTTTGAAGATAAACGGGGCAGAAGCCCAAACCAAACTAACCACGGATCAAACGGGGAGTAGAGACTCCCAAAACATCAGCAGCAACTAACTGAATAAGCTGAGATGGTGGGTGATTTTTTTTTTTTTGGTAAATACGACTTGCGTGTTGTGATTTATTTAAATGTGAATTTCAATACGGCCTGCGTGTCGTGTAATTTATTTATTTAAATAAATATTTCTTCAAGAGTTGGAGAAGGAAAACACTATATGCGGACGCCAGTGGGAGCTTGGGAAGCTTGCTCGAGGTCGAAGAATTGTAATAGTTTAGATATTTAAATTCTCGCATATTAAGAGGCCATAATCATAAAATCAAATCTCGTATGTTTGTGTATGTGATGCATGAAATATATGAGATGTATGTTTATCGCGTTATATGTTTATGTATGAGATGCATGAAATATATGACGTATGATGTATTATTTAAACCTATGCTAGCATGTATGCCTCGTATATTTAATATGTTAGTTGAATATATGTAAGCATGTATGCCATGTATGTTGAGAGACGCCTTGTATGTTATACAACGGCGATGAGATCACCTAATTAAAAAAAAAAATCCCTCAATTTAAATATTTAGTCGTAAATGCCTTCCGATGCGTGACACTCGTCAAAGCCTTGATCGAATGAGTGTGGGTCATGCCAAAGTTGAGCACCTTATTTTATCTCGGTGAGACGCGATAGGTGAAATAGCCGCTTGCCAACCATTGAGTTTGACTTAACTGAGTAGATTCAATATGATTGAAATGGCTTAGAGGCAAGTGTTGGGCATCAATTTATATGATAAATTGGGATAAAGAGTTATCCACTCAACTGATCCAAGAGTTGCACGGGGATACAATTGGAAATGAGTTTCCTACCTAAATAACCAAGTTCTGGGTGATCAGCTAAAGCTGACTCAGGACAAGGTGAAATATGGATCTTGGTCTCACTAGAAAATCTTCCAACGGAATTTTCCGAGTCAATACCGAGGGTCGTTGATTTGAGTAAAATAGTGGGAGCATATTTAATAAGGTCCTATTAAATATGTTAAGTTCATGATACTTAAATTCTGTATATTTCTGTAATTGACATCGCCATGGCATTAAACACTATTTATTACTGTGATTTGTCCTTATGAAGGACAAGAAATCCAAATTTGATTTTTTGGATTGGTACAGGAAGTTGAGGAGTGTCCTTAAGCACGAGAAAGAGCTGTATATTCTCGAGCGAACAATTCCTGAGCAACCTGCTCCTACTAGGATCTAAAGGGATACTTATGAGAAGCATTAATTCGATGCCTTGGATGTAGGATACTTCATGCTTGCAATCATGGAGGCGTATGATATGATCATTCATCTCATGATGCTCTACTAAGAGCAAGCAACTCATGAAAGGTTTGAGGCTTCCTATTCCTTTTTCAGTTGCAAACTGGTAGAGGGTAACCCAGTGGGTCCTCATGGGCATCATACTATTGGGTACATTGCGAACATGGAAAAGTTGGGATCTCTTGTGGGCCCAGAGTTGGCTATTGACTTAATCCTACAAGAGTTGATGGATGGTTATAGTCAGAATGGATAGACCATGTTAATGGTCATGGAGGGAAAAGCCTAAAGTCTACTATCAGGGAGTAGCACATGGGTAAGAACAAGTTCAAGCTCAGTACTTCTGCCCTGAAGATGATATACAAAGGTTGCTAAAGAGGGAACTTGCTTCCAATACGGTTGGACTGGAAAATTGGAAGAAATGTCATGTGTACTAGAAAGAGTATAAGTAGAAGAAAGGAAGTTGGACTTCCTTTCCGGGTATTTTGTCATAGAAGTCAACTTGTCTACTTCTACATCATGGGTATTGGATACCATATGTAGATCTAACACTTGTACAAATGTGAAGGACCCGAAAGGGAGTAGAATGTTGACTAAAGTCAAGGTCTATATACTAGTGGGAAATTGAGCAATAGTTGCTGTATTAACTAGTGGATAAGATGACTAAGTTTCAATCACTAATCGTGGTGAAAGGACAAGTAATCTTTTGGCATGATAAGTAATCTTTTGGCATGATACATGAGATGTATATGAGCCACTAAACAAGTTTGAAAAAGTAAGTTTCCAAATTTGTTGTGTTTATTGTTAACTACAATAAATAAGGATTTGTGTATCTTATAGAACACAAATCAGGAACCTTTGAAAAGTTCAAAGAGTTCAAAAATGAAGTGGAGAACCAGATTGGCAGAGGTATTAAGACCATACGATTGGATTATGGTGGTAAATACTTGAGCTAAGAGTTTGATGACCAACTAAATTTCACCTTGTTAGACATGGTCCGATCTATGATAAGTTAATCATAACTTTATGACTCTTTCTGGGATATGCTTTATATACAGCTGTTTCTTGCCTTTAACCGTGTTCCATCTAAGGTAGTAAAAGGGATCCATATTAAATGTGAAATTTATGAAGATTTGGCTTGTCAAGGTTATTTGATAAACTTGAACCCAAGCCGAATAAATGTAATTTGTGGAGTATACTTAGAAAACCAAGGGATACTGTTTTTACAATGTCTCTAAGGACAAAGAGTTTGTCAAGAAAACTGGGGTATTCCTTAAAGGAGTTCATCTTCATAGGAACCAGTAGGAGAACTGTAGAGTTTGGGAAACCCAAGTATCACAAAGCCCTCCTACAATGGAACATGAATCGGCTCCACAAGTGTTGTGGATGTGCTACCGATTCTAGTTACACAAGATCTGTGTAGGTTTGACAGGTCATGTCACCAACTTGAGAGATACCGATTATTCCTAACTCAATGAAGTGATTTGATGCTCATGAAATGAGCATGTGACCTACCTAGATGCCATAGTTAGCCCAGATTCTGAGAGGTGGCTTGAAGCCATAGAATCTAAGATGGAATCCATGTGAACCAACAAGGTTGGACCTTGATGGAGTTAACCCAATGGGTAAAACCCATAGGGTGCAAGTGGGTCTTTAATAGAAGACTAACATGGATGGTATTATGAATACTTTTAAGGCGTGATTTGTCGTGAAAGATTTCATGCAAATCCGTAGTATAGACTGTGGTGAGACCTTCTCCCTATCACGATGCTTAAATCTATTAAGATTTTACTTGTTGAAGATCCACTTATGGATTTAAGCAAGCTTTCAGAAACTAGAATCTTCATTTTGATGAGACTGTTGGACAGTGGGATACATCAATAACGAAGACAAGCTTGTGTACCCACAAAAGTTAGTGGGAGTATCATTGATTTCTTGTCCTATATGTGGATGACATACTGCTCATCAAAAACGATTTCCCTATAAAGCGTAAAAGCATAGTTGGGAAATGTTTCTTGATGAAGGACTTAGGCAAGACTTCCTAAATGTTAGGAATCAGGATCTAAAGAGATGGATTACTGACGTTACTTGACCTAAAGTCGAAGTACATGTATGCATTGATATGTACTCAACAAGATGTCTTGTATGCTTTGAGCATGATAAACATGTACCAATCTGATCCCAGTGAATGTCACTAGACCGCAGTCAAGAATATCCTTGAGTACCTAAGAAAGACTAAGGATATATTCTTGACAGATGATGGTAAGAAAGAGTTCGTTGTAATTAGTTACATTGATGCTACTTCCAAACCAATGAAAGTAATTCCAGGTCACAGTCTAGATTTGTGTTTTGCCTATATGGTGGCACTGTGAGCCAGAAGAGTTCTAGGTCGGGGACAGTTGCTAATTCTCTTACAGAGGTCGAGTATATAGCAGCCTCTAATATGATTAGAAAGTTGTTTGGATCAAGAAGTTCTTTTGAACTTGGCGTAGTTCCTAACTTTGCGAACTCCGTTGATCTCAATGTGATGATGATGGAGTAATCGTGTAAGCTGGGGAAACTTAATCTTACCAGTGATCCGAACATATACTTAGGTGCTTCCATCTCATTCGATAGATGATAGAGGAGATGTGAAGATGTGCAGATGATAACACGAAACGATCCGCTAAAGGAGTCTCTTGTTCAATAGTAGCTTGACACTCACACTAGTTCGATGAGTGTTAAAGTGATGCTCGATTGGCTCTAGTGCTAGTGGGAGATTGTTGATGTAAGCCCTAGTGGTCATTCTATTTTGTATAGATTATTATTTCTATCATGACTTTAATCATACATTTAATATATGTAAAGGCGTCATTAATTATGTTATTAATGTATAGCATAATAAAGTCCTTAGAATAAACAGTTCGTTCAATGAAACATCAAATATGATTTGATCGTAAGACCCCATTGAACTATAGAACACTATTCTTAAAGTATCCGTAGTCGAAGTATTATTGTTAACTAGGACGGCAATAATATATAGAGACTATTGTGTGAGTAGAATGATGACCACATCTCACGGGTCATTAATATGTGATATCAAGTCAGCACACATGTATAAATATTAGGAGTAATATTTATACCGGATTGACCCACTATGAGGACGCTCCATAATAGTTATGTAAGTGTCATAGGCGCTCCTCATGGCGACCATAGTGAAGTAGTCATTCGACTTGAAGTCACTACGATTCCTACATGAGGAGTTGTAGGTTTTAATGCTATCAAACGCCATCAGTAATAGGACGATCATAAAGGTGGTATTTGGACCTATAATGAATCATGTTGAGGGGTGTGAGTGATGTAGACAGGATTCGTCCCTCCTACATAACAGGAGTAGTGTCTCAGGCCTCTCGATAGAGTAGGACGTGAAAATATGCGTGGCCACGCCGAGATGAGCCAATATGCGATGTTGGGCCCATTTCGTGATTACACATCTACTTGGAGATCGAGGAACAAATGATTGGACTTAATGAGGATGACACATTTATGTCTCGTATTCAATCAAGACACATTGGACGAAGGGACATTGACTTCACAGTGATTTTGGTTGCAATAAGGTTCTGATCGGATCACCGATATTCTCATGGGTTGGGTAGAAGTGATACATTGCTAGATGCCGCTCATTGGCAACTCAGTAGCAACCTACAGGGTCACACGCATAGAGTGGATATTCGGAGCAAATAAATTAAATGTGATTTAATTCATGTCAATAATTGATTAAATTAAATATGTTTTAATTCAGTCAATGATTAATTAATTAAATATGATTTAATTAATTAATGGTAATGATTTGTTAATTAAATATGGTTTAATTAATAAATACATGAATTTAGTTAAATAAGACATGAAATAGGCTTGTAATTTACAAGACCTAATGAGGGAGGTGCAAGACTAATTTTGAGGGGTGCGAATAGCAAATGCTGATGTGCCTATAAAT
Source organism: Calophaca sinica (assembly GCA_037113605.1). Classification (NCBI taxonomy): domain Eukaryota; kingdom Viridiplantae; phylum Streptophyta; class Magnoliopsida; order Fabales; family Fabaceae; genus Calophaca; species Calophaca sinica. The sequence continues at coordinate 95,155,330 of CM073733.1, forward strand.
AAGACATTAGCTCCCCTCATTATTATATGATACATTTGAGGCACATGAGATGTGATGGTCAGAGCTCTCCTTCTAAGTCGTCTGCTAACACCGACACACCTGGCTCCGGATATTGCTCGCGTGGATTGAGTAGAGGTGTTACTCGCCTACAACGCTTGGTCATTGAGAAAGCACGCTTCAAGAGGTAAACACAATATCCATGTGATTCTTGTAGTTCTAAGCGATCTTGGAAAGGAGATTTTTCGCTCTTGAGATTGATTTTAAAAGAATTTTTAAAAGTCTATCTTTTGATTCCCCAACAGATACGCTCGCCTTGTTTGAGGCTATGCGTAGGGATCGGTTAGTCGCTCTGTCTGCTTGAGTCAGATATGTTGATCAGTTTAGCGTCTCTGTATATTTAATTTGGAGTCCGTTTGTATTTATTTTTGTATTTTGGAATGGACTGAGGATTTACTTTTGGAGTAGTTATCTGCATAGGTGTTTGCTAGGAGTACCACAGGAAATAAGAGTGTTGTACTTAAACTATGACAAGTGTACTGTCTTGGGGTTTTGATTTATATGTGCACCTTTAGTTACAATTTCTTTTGCATTATAGTTATACACCATGTTTTGAAAACGTTGTAATACTCTGACTTGTGATTTTGCAAAGAAGATTTAAAAAAAATTGTCGTGTTTTCTTCAAAGACAATGCGAGTATTATATTTATAAATCATTCCGCATTTAGAGGTAGAGTTTAGATCAGTAGCGTTCTGAAAATCGGGGTGTTACATCCCCTCATTTCCAAACTCCCAAACATAGCCTTAAAAAAATAAAAGAAAACAAAAACAAAATAGGAAGTGAAGTGTCTCTGCTCAAGAGAAAGGGGTGAGAGAATAACCCCTCCCTTGCATGGGGGTTTATTTTTCTTTATTGGACTAAACCCCTAATACGAGGGAACTCAAAAAATAAACTAAGAGAGGATTTTGGAGCATAATTTTCTCAATATTACTAATAAATTATTACTCATAAGCCTTTCTCTCCCCTCTAAACTCCCAAACATATTCTAAGTGAAACTGTGTGTCACAAATATTTTATCTTATTTTTATTTAACATTTCGATAATATTTTACCCTTATCATATTCTAACCACTAGCTAAAATTCATTCAGGATACGTGTTGATTGGCAGATGGCTTTTCCTCATGCTTTGGTGGAAGTTTTGTCACAACGTAATTTAGATCATAACCCATTGCTAGTAAGTTTCCTTAAATTCAAAAGCAATAGGACTCAGTTATTCCATTTTCAAACAGCTTGGATGTCACACCTGAACTACGAAGCTTTGGTGAATAATACTTGGACTCTTTCTGATGGGGATGTTGTCATGAAACTTGGGAAAAATAGAGACAATTCTATTGTTTTTAACAAGGAAGCCTTTGGTAGTATTTTTAAAAAGAAGAGGCAACTAGAAGCTCATATCAAAGGTGTTCACAAACATTTACATTTGTTTCCATGCTCTGAACTTATTATTCTGGAAAAGGACTTGCAAAAACAATACTATGCGGTTTTGGAATAAGAGCATTTATTGTGGTTCCAAAAGTCTAGAGAGAATTGGGTTTGGTTTGGTAACAAGAATACCAAATTCTATCATGCTGAAACTACTATTCTCAGAAGAAGAAATAAGATTGTAAGCCTAAATATTGATGGTGTTTAGTGTTTAGATGAGGAAGTCTTGAAACGAGAAGCCTATAAGTTTTTAAAAAATCTGTTCCACTCAAGTGATCATTGTAATCCACAAAGCATCAACAACATCCCTCACGTCAGCCAGGATTTATATGACTGGTTGATGCAACCTTTTTCTATAAGGGAAGTTGAAGATGCTCTCTTCACTATGGACCCTTACAAAGCCCCTGGACCATATGGTTTTCAACCAGTCTTTTTAGGAATTACTGGCATATAGTAGGCATGGATGTCTAGACTCTTGTAGCAAATGCCTTCTCTATAGGTCATATTGCTCTGAATCTTGCCGAAACTTTCGTTGTTCCTATTCCTAAGATTGAGGAACCAAAAAGCCTAAAGGATTTTAAGCCCTATAGCTTATGTAATGTTTTTCTTAAGTTGGTTTCAAATATATTGGTTTGTAGAGTGAGGCCTCATCTAGATGACCTTATTAGGCCTTTCAAAGTAGTTTCATTCCCTATATAGGCACAACATATAATAATCTCATAAAAAAGGAGCTTTTCCATTTCATGCATAAGAAGAAAGGTAAATATGACTTCCTTATGTTTAAGATTGATTTTGAAAAAGCTTATGATCGTGTGATTTGGAATTTTCTGAAACTCACTTTGACATAATTTGGTTTTCCTACTCACATTGTCAATTTGATTATGAGTTGGATAACCACTTCTTTCTCTATATCTTATATGGAACAATGAGAAGCTGGATAATTTTGCTCCTATACATGGCCTGAGACAGGGGGGTCCTATGTCTCCATATTTATTTTTGCTATATATGGATAAGCTTGCTTTTCTTATTCAAGAGAAAATTGAGACCAACAAGTGGCTTCCTATCAATGTTTCCAGCAATGGCACAACAATTTCTCATCTTTGTTTTGCAGATGACTGTCTGCTTTTCACCAAAGCTAAGTCCTTACAAGTTAGACTGGTCAATGAGGTGTTGTAGTCCTTGTGCTTTGCATTAGTAATGAAGATCAACATTCAGAAATCCAAATTTCTACCATCCAAGAATCTTCTTTGGACTACGGCGACCAAGTTTAAAGGTATGATTGATTTCTAACACACTTATAGTTTTGAGAAATATCTGGGATTTCCTCTACTTGTAAGTAGAGTTAAAATTTCATATTTCTCCTGCATAATTGATAAGATTAATATCAGACTTGCTGGTCGAAAGAGGAGACTTCAGAGTAGGCTAGGCAGAGTGACACTAGCAAAGTCAGTTCTTAGTTCCATGCTTATTTACACTATGCATAGTCTCTTGTTGCCTGAGGGTATATGTCATAACATGGATTCTTGCATCAATTATTTCATCTGGGGTGATAAAACCTGTCACTGGGTCAAGTGGAGCAAAGTTACTCAACCTACGAGTAGAGAAGGACTTGGTATAAGGAAAGCTAGACCGACGAATGTTGCTATGTTGGGTAAACATATTTGGGAACCCATTCATAGTCCAGACAAATTATGGGTTCAGTTGCTCACTACTAAGTATCTGGCTACTTCTCATATCCTTGAAGAATCAAATCGCAGGGGTCCCTCTTACTCATGGAGATCAATTACTAAAGTTGTTGATATTCTAAGGCCAGGTTTCATTACTAGAATAGGCAACAATGATATATCTTTGTAGTATGAAAAATGGCTGCACAAAGGAAGGATATATGATAAAATTCACTATGTTAACATTCATGATATTCATCTCCACATCAAGGATATTTGTCAATCCAGTGTGTGGAATTTTGATCAACTTTATACGCAGCTGCCTCTTGACATCAAGATGGAAATGCAAAATGTCTTTACCTATACAATTTTGGATAATCTTCTTATTTGGGAGCCTTCAGCTTATGGTAATTATACTATCAAGAGTGCATACTCTAAGAACGAGTTAAAGTTTAAAGAATTGACCTGATTAAAATTTAGCACTGGGTTAGGGACACGTCCAGCACGTCCCAATCCACCCCTCGCTCACTTCTATCTTTAGCCTCCGTCCCCTTCTTGTCCAGCTCTTTGACTTAGCATATGCCATGGGAGTTCAGACCTTGAGATTGTAATGGATTTTTCTCTTGTTCTATTTTATTTTCCACTGGTAAAAAAAATTAAAAAGAAAATATTTTATTTTACAATTTTTGAAATGCAAAAAAATAGAAAAGGTGAACTCTACTTTTTCAAAGGATCCACATCCTTTTCATACATAAGCGGTACTTTTGAAAAAAAAAAAAAATACGCGGTGCTATTGACTACGGGATACTCTTCTTGTCTCAATTTTTTCTTCTAAATAAATATTCTCTCTGTTCCGTTTTACATGTCGGTTTTTTTAGAGAAATTTTGTTTCTAAGGTTATAATAATTACTTGATTGTCAATTATACCCTTAACTATTTATTGTAAAAAGAAATATATTCTATATAGCAATAAATAGTCAAAAGTATTATAAGAAAAATATTAATAATTTTATAAAAACAATAAAATTTATTAGTTTTCTTAGTTATTGTAAATTAGTCGTAAATGACAAGTAAAAAAGAAATAAAAAAAACCAAACCCATTTTTTCATACCAACCCGTCCAATCTGAAAACCCAAAGGCCTTCGATTAATTTTCACATTCAGTGCAAGTCCCTTAAAAGGGATTTAAAGGCCTCTTCTTTCCTCTTTCTACTTTACCCTTCCCTGCCCATTAGTCAGCATCAGTTCTTTCAAATTAGAATTTTTGAGCCTTTCCCTTGAAGTTAATGCATGTAAAGACTCTTTCATGCTGGATATCGTTTTGTCGTTTTAGTATTCATGTGGGTCTTTATGTGCTTGTCTTTACTTTCGGCAAAATAATAGAAGAGTCTGTCATCTGTGTGACTTTTTAAGCGAGGAGGGTTCTTCTTTCTACTAAGTTCAATTCAAGGCTAGCTTTGTGTGCTTTTCTTCTTAAGAGAATGAATTTGCTGGTGGGGTAGATTTTTTTATTTTTTTTATTTCTTGCTTGAAAGTGATTTTCTCAAAATCACAAAACCCCATTTGGTAAAAGTAAGGATTTTTGGCAATTACAGTTAATTGGTTTTTAGGAAGAGAAAAAAAAAAGGATGATTCAGTTGTTGTTCTTGGTGCTTTTTGCTGAGGGTGTTCTAGCATTCCTTTTGTTGGTGAAGATAGGGCCATTGAGGGATCTTGTGATGAAGAGCTTGGATCAGCTCAAGATGGGAAAGGGTCCAGCTACAGTAAAAACTATTGCTGGCACAATGTCTGTGATTCTCCTTTCAAGCCTTATGAGCATTGTTAAGATCCAGAACAAAGGTGCTAAGCTTGGTACTATGTCACCTATGGATCAAGTTCTGTGGAGAACTCACTTGCTAGAGGCTTCACTCATTGGTATGTTCATTCTCCTTTCATCTTATTCTTGCTCATTTGCATCCTATTTTATTATTTCAATGCTTATACTCTTTGTGTTTTTTATTAGTTTTGCGGCTCTTGCTACAAAAGTTAAGTTAATTTTCAGGAAGTGTTGATGTGCCTTTTCTGCTTGACCCTTTTTAAGTTTGTTTGAGCCTCAGTTGAAGATAAATGCCCTTATTTGTATGAAGTCTTTGAATTTGATTACTGTTTGATTCAATTTTCTGCTAACCATCTCTGTCAGTTATAAACTAAAAGGAAATATTTTAATGCCTATGGTTATTCTTGAAAGCAAGATTTTATATTATGGTTGCATTGTGGCCACAATCACCTCACAGCTGTTGTAGGCCGATATGGGATGTGAATGCGATGATTTTGCAGCCACAACCAGAGATGTGGTTCATGATTTAAAACCTTTCATGCAAGAGAAGGAAATAATGTGCTAGGGTGTGTTTTAGGTCTATGGTTCTTTTAATAGTTTTTGTCATGCAATGACAACATGTATATAGATATTAGAAGAACATTCTTCTATATATGATATTTGTTATTGATGTTACCTTTCTCAAAAGGGTTGTGTCAGGTTCATAAAAAGGGTTAAATTTATTAATTTCTTTATATAACCATTTGCTTAAGGCCTGTGAAAGTTAAAAATTTTGTTGCTCTGTTATTGAACATGTTTTAGAAACTTTTTTTTTTGAATGGCAAATGTTAGTTGTTGTTAGATTTGTTAGAAGTTAGTAGGGGTGGGGATCGAACCTTCTCCCTCCTTATCACTCCACTCCTAAAGTCCCGCACCCCATCCATCAAGCCACCTTATGTCTCCGACATGTTTTAGAAACTATATCTATGATCTTTTCAATCTAAAAATAAACATACTGGTCATTATTAAGTTGCTATTGGAAATTGACGTATAAAAAATTCCTTTTGACTCGCTTGTCGGTAATCGGCATAGTTCCCATTCTTTACTTCTCTGAATTTACTCGGTGTCTTATTGGTGCTCATGGCATTCCATATGCGTTATACTTGTTATACCAGTAATAGCTAGCTCATATTCCTGAATTTACTTATCTGAATGTTAATACTGCAAGCTTGCAGTTTATTTTATTCCAGTAGAATTTCTGTTCGATGAGTGCCGATTCTTAAAAGCAATGCTGTTAGGAGGGGAGAGCGTATATGGATCAGACTTCAGAGTTCCGTAGCTAAAATACAATATGGTACTCACTGTCAATCCTGTCAATTTGTAAAGAGCAGCACGCTCATTCCAGAGGGTGGATAAACTGGGTTTTGATCCCACTTGATGTAGAGGATAGCCCACTCCTGAAAGCCAGACTGTTAATAGGGCAGCCTTTACTTTATATGGGAGTTTCCATGTCTCCCACCTGGCCGATATCGGTCTCACTCCCGTGTCAATTTAGATTTTCCAAAATATGATAATCAGGATTCTGGTATATGCATATAGTAATTGACTTACCTTCCTCTGTTATGTCTCAAAAATCAATTAATTTTCCCCAATGGATAGCAAGCATAATTGGAAACAGGGCATTAAGTAGTGTATAATATTGAATAAGCTGATATGGGTATGGCTGGCAAACTTTCGAGTTAACTCAGAATCGTACGAGTTTACGACTTTAGGTATCAAAATCTAATTAACTCGCTTACAAAATTATTTTTGTGTAAATTTGGGTAGACTCATGGATTCACATGGACTCGCGAGTTTCAGGACGATTGAACGAGTGTACAACATAATGGTTATTTTCGCCCAGACATGTCTAAAATGACTATGGCTCAGTGTAGTCAATGGCGTGCATTGCAGGATAGCGGAGCAGAGCGGCCTCTGGCCGCTACAGGCCATGTCGTTGCAAACCCGTTCTATTCCAAAAAAGCCCTTAAAATTTAAACAATAGGACTTGTGGGGTCATTTTAGGAATTTCATAATTAAAACACAACAGAACAGAATTAGGGCTTCTTCTCACTCTCTCTGTCTTGTGTCATCTTCTGTATCACATCTCTCTGTCTCACACCAGATCAATTTCGGGCTCCAACGTTCGCGTCTCTCACAGTCTCCCTCTCTCTTGCACCTGTTTCTGGCTCTCAGCTGCGTCTCAGTCACTGGTCACACAGAATCAACAACGTCTGCCATTCCTTTCTGGTTACTGTTGCCTTTCCTTGATCTCTCGTAGACCTGCTGCCAGTCCTGTACCCCTGTTGCCATTTTGTCCCCCTTCTCATTGGTCAGTCTTGGTCATGGCAGCATCCTCTTAGCAATATTAGCATATAGTATCCATTATATAAATTGTGTAAAAAAATTCAAAATAACGGCCACCCTGCTATCCGCTGTAGCGTTTTTGGGGTCGACCGCTACGTGTTGCTATCCGAGATTGATAACACTGCTGAATGATAAGGCTCTGTAGTGCACAAAACATTAACCTCACAGTGGTAGCACTCAACTCCACAACATCCCAACGGGAACATATCTACAAAAGGAGGCGAATGATGTTGTATTGAATCTCAACCCCATGGCCCATGACATAATTGAAGTCACGAACAAGAAATTATGAACAAAACCATCATTGCAGGTTTGCAATGAACCCAACAGGCCAACAAGGAGAATGAACCCAACTCTGATGAGCTAAAACTTAGCTCTATCGAGCTGAATCTAGCTCCAATGAGGGGAACCCAGTACCGCCATCCTTCACTGTTTAGTAATTTTGAGCCTTGCGATTTGTAAATTTCTCCATCGATTTTGAACTTGTGACACTTATTTTGTGTGTTGAGTTGTGAACCTATATCGTGATTTGTGAATTTGTCCATCAGTTTTGAATTCTGATGCTATGTTTGTGTATTCTAGTCTGGTAAGTTCAACCTTGGGTATGGGCTTTGGTTGAATAATAATATGAAACATCATTTAATGGTATTACTTAGCATTCAGCTCATTGGTCTGTTCCCCTCATTGGAGCTAAAACTTAGATTTAATCCTGAAGTTTATTTACATGTAGCTTTGAGCCTTCTACAAACTTCTTTTTTTGTTGATTCTCATTTGGATTGCTCATATTTGCTCCTTGACTACTAAAGGTTGGCTTATGTCTCCCATAATTACGTGTTTCTAAAGTTCTAAAGTTGATGAAGGACACGCAGAATCATGAATAAGTGGAAGAAAAAATATAGCTATTTTTTATGCAGTTTTGTTGCAACCTCTATTGTTGATATCTTTTTTTTTTTTTTTTTTTTGAATAGCAAATGTTAGTAATTAGTATGTTATGTTAGTAGGGAGTTGAACCCGTGACCTCTAGCTTGATTTCTTTTAATTTTATGTTTATTTTATTACCTAATATATTTATGTAAATATTAAAAATATACATTTAACTGTCACCAATTCGATCACAATTCAACCAATGTAAAACTAGTGAACTGTGAACTAGAGTGACAGAGTCTTCACTGGTTCAATGATTGGTCTAATATTTAAAACATTGATTAAATCATAAATATCTTAAAAACCCAAAGTGGTTTTAATACTTTCCTTAAATAATTAGGATAAATGGAGGGTAATAAATGCTACTATCGTGCATTGGGTGGCTGATTCAATTACTGTTAAATGGGTTTTTGTCCATTGGCTTTTATAATTCTTTGTTTTTAATTATAGAGTTGTTTGTGGAAACTCAGAGTTCTGATCAGGGATTTATTTGGTCTTGTGTTATACTTAATCTTATTAGATTATATTTTCTTCTATAAAATTTTATGGTAGAAATATCGCGGAGAAAGCCTTAAACTGGAAAGTTATTTCTATGAAAAATTAACCAATATAAACGTGCACTGAAGTTTACACCATTTTAATAAAGATGTGCTTCGTTGTGGAGCAACAGAGTTCCCCTGTTGAAAGCAGCTAGAGTTTGTTACGATATATCACATGCGTAGTAGTTGAGTCCCACATCGTAAGCAGCTGAAAGATGCCTACACAAGCAAAAGCATAAAATAATCATAAGTACGAACGTAGCAACATACTTACCTGGATGGGGTCAATGGGTGATCAAGAAGGCCCATGGCCTAGGCTGATGACCTCCATTGCACTTGGGAGGGGTGTCCGCCTAAGGTCTACCCAAGTGGTGGAGCCTACGTCATAATTTGTGGTAGTGGGGCCTTGCGTTTGCGTGGCCCCCTTCCAAGCCCAACACAATATTTTTAACAGTGATAATAGAGCTATATTCTATTCTTTGGTTCTATTTTTCATATCGACTTCCTTATGTGACTTTTGTGTTCATACCTATGCCATATCGGCTTCTTAGTACTATTCGACCCTCTCAGCAACCAAGAGAGTGGAGAGTTTTTGATGTGTGTTAAGCACATATGTTACTTGGTTTCATGTGATGATGATTACAAACCAAGATCCAAAGACTACTAGTTTGACAGCAACATAATCTCATTCAACATATCAGGTCTCCCGATCCCAGTTGATTTCATTGAATAAATTAAAAATATTAAGTTATTGCCTTAATTGATGATGGAAAATCTTCATTTAGCGGGGCGGGTGTTAATAGCATCCTCATCCCCGCCCCTGTCCCTAGCTTTCAATAGAAGGGAAAACCTGAACCAGCACCGGTCAAAAAAAGTCTTTGTCGTCAAAATTGGGGGGGGGATACCCACATGTCCGGGTTCTGTTGCCAAGCCTGATTGGAAGTATCTGTGATAGAACCCCTCAGATTACTAAAGTCTATGTGGGAGAAGGAAAAATAGGGGAGATGCACAGGATCAAAGCTTGGAAGGAGAAATGAACAAAGAGCCGGGATTCCTTAGAGGGGCAAATAATTAAATAATTAATTGTTGAGCTCAAAGGTGTGAATAGTGGGAGGGGGAGAGTGAGATGTGGGTGTAAGAGGGTATTCAAGGTTTGTTTGGAAGTTTGAAGAGGAGTGGGGGGGGGGGGGAAGGCTTATACCTAATAATTTTAGTAGTAGTATGGAGAAAATCTATCCTTCAAAACCCTTCAAAATCCTCTTCTAATGCATTTTTTGAGCTCCCCCAAATTAGGAGGTTTTTGTAGCGTTTTAGTTCTATGGAAATGAACCCGCATGCAAAGTGGAACTATCCTCCCTTCTCCTCCCCTATTTTTTTTTTTTTTTTTTTTGTTGTTGTTGTTGGTGAAACACTTCCCCTTTCTTTCCCCTCAAACCCCTCCCCTCCCTTGTCCTCTCACTCCCAAATAGACCCTAAGGGACTGAGTAAGGGAGAGAAGGTCAGGCTAGAAAACAGCTGGAACCCTGGGAGAGACTAGGCCTCTCAAATTGCCTAGGCTATCATTTCTTTTCTCTGCATTTTCCTCTCTCTCTTTTGTAATCAGATACCCAGGATTCTGTTATCATCTTGATACAGACCTGGTATTTCCATTTCAATACCATAATACAAGCACTGTTCCATTATCATTTCTCTGGTACCTATCAATCTGCATTTCCTGTTTTCACGTTTTATTAATTTATTTATTGGTAGAGGATATGTTGTTTTGGTTTGCCATGTGACCATGTGTGTTCTATTCTGCAAATTTATTCTATGATAATAAGCCATGATGCATATCCAATCTTATCTATTTTCCTAGACTTTTGTTCAGCTTGATGCTGCGAGTGATGAGACCTATTTAAATTTACTTGACCGGCACTTCGGGTCTGTTTGGTTTAAGGAAATGTGTCTTGTTTTCATTTCCTGTTTTCATTGATAATTACATAATCTTGTTTTCACTAAGAAATCAAGTGAAAACAAGGTAACTTTTTTAGAATTAGCGAAAGCAAAATGAAAACAGAAAACATTTCCTTAAACCAGATAGATCATAGGATTTCCCCCTAAACTTTCTCAAACTGTAAGGGCAGTCTGACATTTGATTTTCTTCCTAACTTTTACAGTGAATGGAGGGAAAGTAGGAGCCTTAGTGTTATTACAACAGTGAATTATTAAGAAGCAAGATTCTTTTATAGGGTAAAACATACAAGGGAAGGGAAATTTCTTTTTTCCTTTCATTATTAAATTGCTAGCTATATGCAAGTCCTTTTGAGGTGATTGATTACACCATAGCTTTTCACATGACAGTAGAAATTAGTGGGGACAGCTATTGGTAGTATACTTTGTTTTTCTCAGCTTGCTGTCAATGTAGTTAAGTATTAATTAGGACACATCTTAAGCTTGATTATCTTGTCTTAAATGAATTGATTTGATCTTGCAGGTTTTACATTATTCCTTGGATTCCTAATTGATCGAATGCATCATTATCTCCAAAAACTTGTTAATTTAAGGAGTAACATGGGAGCTTCAAAAGAAGAAGTGGAAAACCTTAAGAAAGAAAGTGTCCAGCTTAAAGAAAAGGAAGAGAAAGCTTCCAAGGAGATAAAACAGCTGAAGGAAAAACTTTCAACTGTGTCAGAAAGTTTGAAAAAGGCAAAGTTGGAATGTGAAGAGAAGGAGAAGAGAGTTGAGACTGCTGAAGCTCATGTTGCTTCCCTCCAAAAACAAGCTGCAGATTTACTGCTTGAATATGACAGACTCTTGGAAGACAACCAAAATCTTCAGGCTCAAGCATTGGGACAAAGGAGTTGAGGAAAGACTGAGATAACATTGATAAACAAAGTTTTGGAAAGAGATCTCATGAGGACCATCCCTAGTTTTGTTGCAAAATCATCTTTCTTTAGGAAAGAGAACAAAAGGGTATTTTTTGGTCCTTCCTGAAAATGCAAGAGACCAGATTAGCTGTGTGTTAAAGTTTACAAATTTTGCAGGCCCCTCAGTTTGTTTACCATTTTGTTATTAAATCGTTGCTTAACAATTTTTCATCTTCTTTTTCTTTGTTTTTTTTTCGTATGGATACATTTTTGTTCAAGGATTATTGGTGGGACAAACACATGAAGAATTAGTAAAAAAATGTGTTGAATTTCATCTTTATAACTAGTTGATAGAACCCGTATTCAGCACGAGTAGCAAAGAAAAACTGAACGTAGTAAAGTTTTTGGAGTGTAGTTATGCTTTTGGTGGGAACATGGTTTTTGGTGGAAAACAGATGAATGAGGTTTTGTGTGTTTTTAGTGTAGTTAAGTATTGTTTTTTTGTGTGCTTCTTATCATTCCAATTTAAGCTTAAACATAATTCTGTCAGGAGTAATATTGTGGTTCTTATAACTAGACACATTGCCTGGTTGGTTAGTTCACAAATCCACACAACACATTTATTAGCCGAACAATTCTACAAAGTGTCCCATGGAATGTCGTGAGAGGTATGCTGTCTGAAGTATAATGTTATGGGAAATCCACTCCTTAGCAATCGCTCATGAAGAAACGAGATATCTCATCAGACGGGACAATGCGAAGCCAAATCTGAGTAGCATAAACACATTCACGAAGGACATGTGACATGGATTCCTCTTCTCTGCCGCAGCACGGGCAAAGTAGAGATATGGAAGCACTCCATACATGATGACAGAGGTTAGTGAGAAGTCTACCATGAGTAATGACTAGCTAGCCAGATGAAAGTTTGAATTCTATGGGGGTCCTTCCACTTCCAAACCAGACTCCAATCCCCTTCAAATATTTCTTTTCCTATTGTGATTATTTTGCATGCCAAATTTTATAAAAAAAGTAGTAAACAAATATTTCAATATAAAAAATTATATCAAGATATAATATATTATATATTACGTTATAAATTTAAACCTAAGTTAGTTTGTTATTAGTTTTTCATTTAAAAGACAATTAATCAATTTCTTGATATTTTGAATTTGAAATGTTGATATTAGAAGATAACTAAATTAAATATACTAATATTATGAGATAATTAAGAGTTTTTTTACGGTGGTGTAATTAAAAAAATGAAAACTCGATAAGTGAACATAGAATTTTGCCAAAGCTTTTTCTTAATTTATTTTGTATTTTTACTTTTACCTTTATTTCTTTTTTTGATACATTCTTGCAATTGATTTTTATTCTCATGATTGTCAATTTTATTTTCATTATAAATGAAAGATTAAAATTTTAAAAGAAAATGGAAAAGGTAAAAATTAAAAAGAGATAAATCTAAATTAATGGTCCGACAAATAAAAGTATTGATGATTTAGTTTAATTATTTTGTAGGCCCTAGATATAACAAAATCAAACAAAACATCAGTGCATATGAAAATAATAAGGGTAAATTATACTCTTCTCCCCTAAAAGAAGTTTGAATTACACTCGCCCTCCCCTCCTATGTTAAAATCTATACTCTCCTCCCTTGATAAGTAAATATGTAGAATAAATTATACTCTGATCCCTTAAGGAGTAAATATGTATTACACTTTAATTCATTTTAACATGAACAAATTTTTTAACGGTAGGAAATAATTTTAAACCATTATTTAGGAATTTTTCCCGTTCTTCATAACTTTCAATGTCAATAATAACTAATTTTGAATACTTTACTATTAATTTTGTGACTTTAGAAAATAAAGTTTAGTTTTAAATAGCCTTTTTATTATCAGTTTTATTAATTTGCCCAAGATTTTTATTTTATCTTTTATTGCTCTATAGTTGATAATAGGGTTTAAAACAATATGTTAATGATATTGCGAATCAAAAATACGATAAAAAATGTATAAGAAGTTTGATTGCAAGAAGATGGACTAAAGCGTAATACATATTTGGGCAAAATTACACTAGAGGTCATTTATCTTAATTTAAAGTTTCACTTCATTTCTTTATCTTTTTTTATTGTCAAGTCAGTCCTTCAAAGTTAATTTTAGTGTCAATTTAGTCCCACATATTCTAAACTATTGACAATATTGGCCAAATTGGTCTTTTTTGCCTTTTTGCAACATCTTTTTGGATTCAACAGTTTGCCTCGAAATTAACGTTTTATAACATGTGGGACTAAATTGAAACAAAAAAAATAAAGAACTAACTTGAAATTTTAAATTAAGATAAAAGACATCTGGAGTAATTTTGCCTACATATTTACTTATCAAGAAAGTGGGTTGTATATTTTAACATAACAGGGGAGAAAAATGTAATTCAAGCATATTTTAGGGGAGAAAAGTGTATTTTCTTTAATATGTATTACATAAGAGGGGAGTGAAGTGTATATTTTGACATAAGAGGGGAGGAGTAGGTAATTTAAGGAAAAAGCGAGCATAAGGCGTGCCTGAGCAGATTTGGCTCCTCTAAAGTGAGTAGATAGTAAAGTAAGTAATCCAACCATTTATGAGATAATTAAAGGTGATTTGTTATGCATGTATAGTTAATATCAACACTTGATTTTCTCGTCAATGGTTGAGATTATTTACTTTATTCTCTAAAGTGAATTGCTCATTTTTGAAGAGTCAGATCCCGCATGAGCATGATAGAAGTTGGAGAGTGATGTTTTTGCAACTTCTAACAAATTTGAAGTCTTCACACTTTGTGCACTATCATGGTTATTTAACAGAAGTTCTTCATGAATAAAATGGGGATTCATTCTTCATATATCTTTCATTTTTTACAAACACTATTTCATGTTCATCACCCATAGTGACTCCCCTCCCTCCCCCTATATTTCTCTAACAAAGTTGCAATATCTTACTCTCTTCAAATCATTTTATCCAAATTTCCTCCATTATTCTCCTTTCCACTAAATTTTTTTTCCTTTAAATAGATTTCTTTTTTTGTAACGGCCAATTTTTAGTTAAATCAGATTTTTATTAATAACTTCTCATTAATATTCACAATTAATATTTGCATTCATGAACATTAATTCCCAATAGCCAACTCACTCTTTCAACATTTATTTTCATTTTATTACCAACCAATTAATTATTAATTATTTCTATTAAAAACCAACCATTAATTTAATAACTACTAAAAGTGATAAAAATAGATTTACTATCCTTAACAGAGAAACACTGAAATACTCAGACAACATTCTTTTATATATCGATAGAGATTATACACCCAAAAAAATAACAATAAATATAAATATTATTAGATATTAGATATGCTTCATTGTGGAGTGATGTGTAGCAGCGGAGTTCCCTCGTGGAAAGCAGCTAGAGTTTGAATGTATACGAATTGAGTCTCACACCAGAAGTAGCTAGCTGTAGGACTTTCTCTCTTAGTGTAGCCAGTTCATCACGGAGTTGATGCACGGCTGCATCAAGCCCTTGTATGTCAAAAACCCTAATGGTAATAGAAATGTTGTGCATCCTGAGCGCACCAGTAGACTCACTTTACTTTGCCATGGCATCAGCTATTACATTGAATCCAATGATGTTCGATTTTCCACTACAAATACACACACTGAATCCACTGAAAGTTGTTGAGAGAAGCAAGTGCATAAAATAAACATGGCTAGCAACGTTGCAATATACTTACTGGATGGGGTCAATGGGTGATCAAGAAGGCCCATGACCTAGATTGGTGACCTCCATTGCACTTTGGAGAAGTGTCTGCCTAAGGTCTACCCAAGTGGTGGAGCCTACATCCTAATTTGTTGGAGTGGAGGGCTGCTTTCGCGCGACCCCTTCTAAATTAGTCGAAAATTTTGTTTAATATTTCCAAGTGAATAGTATATTAATTAATTAGTTAGTCATAATTGATTTTCATCTAATTGTAACGTAAATAAAGACTGTTACAATGATATACTTTGTTAATTAAATCATGTATTGCTTTTATTATTGCTGGACGTCTGCATTTGGAAACGACATGCTTTTTAAGCCTTTTTTGTGTGTACAAATATATAGGGGATCATCAAAGGGACAACTCTTGACCATGTTAACTGGCTTAAGTAGATAATCATGCTAACATTCTTCCAGGCCTTACTACTAAAAAATGTGATGTTGGCTTTTCTATCCTGTATTGGGGTTGAAAACATAGGTTGTAGGTCCCTTTAGAGCAAAGTTAATTTTTTTTTTAAGAGTAATAGAGAGCTACTCCCTCTGTCTTTTACTTTTACTATAAGCAAAAAAATACATGTATTTGGTATTTGGACCAAATACATGTATTTTTTTGCTTATAATAAAAGAGGGAGGGAGGATGTACCAAAAAAAAAAAGAGGGAGGGAGTATGTATTATTTTCTATTCTTATTTCATATTCTTTGGTTAAATTTTTCACATCTTTCCTGTGTGACTTTCCTGCTAGTACCGTTGTCATATTGTTAATGGACTTCTAATAAGCATCTAAGTGGGGAAGGAGTTAGTTGGTTTCATGTGGTCATGATGATTAATTAATGATTTTAATTTTCTTCTGTTTATGTAAGACGTTATTGCTTAAACTTTAAAAATGAAAAAGTTATACTACGATTACGGCCAACGTATATTAGCGCTTTCTCAATGAAGCACTATCTATTCCTAGTATACGATATCGCTTCTTGCACTATCAAAAACCTTTTCACCTATTATTAAATAGCATTTAATGGGAAGCGCTATTAAAAAAGGCGCCTTTTATTGTATAATCTGGCGTAGTGATATTTGTTTTGACTTCTGCCATTAAGAGATGAAGATTTAACCTGCAATGAGTTAGACACTTAAACTTCCATCAATCCTCCTCCAAATATATTCCCAAATCTTCATGAACATATTGGCAGGCCAATTATTTTATTGTCAATGAAGCAAGTGAAGAATCTGCACTCTTTTCTTGGCATTAGAACATAGAATTAGAATATCAAGAGTTGATCTCAACAAAAAATGCTCTATGATCCGTCGCGTATAGAAGTTTGTCTTTGTAATTGTGACTCAAGATGCATCTTTTCATTTGGTTTTAAGTGTAGAAGTTAAAGAAACTCATAAAAAACAAAGAATGAAGAAACTGTAAATTGAATCTGAGAAACTGTTTTTGATTTTCATTACATTGAATCAGAGTTTACAAGGTATTTATATGTGTGCATGGCTACAATATTGGTAACTGCCTGACAGTTGGCAGTAACAAACTGTTGAGCTGTCAACTAACTAATTAACAGTTCTATATACACTAACATTCTCCCTCAAACTCAGGGTGGTAGCTGACTGAAGCTCAACACTCTGAGTTTGTCTCTTAAAGCACAAAAACTAGTCTTTGGCAAAGGTTTAGTTAGAATGTCAGCAATCTGAGCTGCAGCAGGAACATAAGAGACAATTAGAGACTTGCTTAAGACTTTTTCTCTGACAAAGAAGATGTCTAGTTCCATATGTTTTGTCCGGGAATGCAGAACAGGGTTGTGGCTCAGTGCAACAGTGCTCATATTGTCACAAAATATGACTGGGGTCGAAATCTGAACTTGCAATTCATGTAAAAGAGACTGTATCCATAAAATTTTAGAAGCTACAAGAGCAAGGCTCCTATACTCAGCCTCTGCACTAGACTTTGCAACCAAAGTCTGCTTCCTAGACCACCAAGAGACCAAGTTAGGACCAAGGAAAAGACATGCTCCTGAAGTGGATCTGCAATCATCAATATCAGAGGCCCAATCTGCATCCGAATAGGCCTGTAAACTGAGAGGAGATTGAGTAGAAGCAGGTTGCAACACTAAGCCAAGATCCACGGTACCTCTCAAGTATCTTAACATTCTTTTGACTGCTGTCCAATGAGAAACCAGAGGCTGGGACATGAATTGACATACCTTATTGACAACATAACCAATTTCAGGCCTAATAATAGTCACATATTGAAGTGCACCAACTATGGATCTATAAGTGAAAGGATCTTCAAGATAATCTGAACCAAACTTGGACAGTTTCAAATTTGCCGGTAGTGGAGTAGAAATGCCTTTAGCTATCCCCATTTCAGCCTTTTGGAGAAGGTCTCTGATGTATTTGGCTTGAGAGAGAATAAGAGAACCATGTGAAGTGTGTTTAACTTCAATTCCCAGAAAATTCTCAAGATCACCAAGTTGTTTGAGGGCAAAAACAGAATTCAATTTGGTAATCAGACCTTACATCATAGAAGGAGAAGAACGAGTAATAATAATGTCATCTACATACATGAGAATGCAGAGACAACAACCGGATTTGTTGTTAGTGAGTAATCAGGGATCACACTTGCTTTGAGAGAAACCAAAGCTAATAAGAGTCTTGGTTAGTCTCTCATACCAAGCCCGAGGGGCCTGTTTTAGCCCATAGATGACCTTATTTAATTTGCAAACCAGTTGTTTGCCATCTTTTTTAAAGCCAGGGGGTTGTGACATAAACACATCTTCTTTAAGAAAACCATTAAGGAAGGAATTATTAACGTCCACTTGCTTGATAGGCCATTTGTTAGTAAGAGCAAGAGTGAGAATTATTCTAATTGTTACTGGTTTTATAACCGGTGAAAAAGTTTCAGAATAATCACAGTCATATTTTTGATGAAAGCCCTTAGCTACTAACCGAGCCTTGTATTTATTTATAGTTCCATCAGGATTTTCTTTCACTCGAAACACCCACTTGCACCCAATCACAGATCTCCCAGTGGGTAAAGGAACTAAGGTCCTGGTATTATTGGCCAAGAGAGCATCATATTTTGCCTGCATGGCTTGTTGCCAATGAGGAATGGTAAGGGCCTGTTTAACATTTGAAGGTTCAACAGTGGTAAGAAGTAAAGTGGGTTGCACCTTAGGTCGAACAATGCCATTTTTTGACCTGGTTATCATAGGATGAACATTGGTAGGAGGAGGAGGTTGAGCAACCTCAAAAGTAGGAGAAACAGAAAGTGATTGAGGATCAATTGTACTTGATGCAGTGGAGGGAAGAGATTGAGTGAAGGAAGGAGAACGCATACGATTATGAACGAGGGAAGGTATAGGATTATGAACAGGGGACTCAAAAGAAATATATGGTGAGGAAGGAAAACATGTATTGGGCAAAGGAGGACTAGACAAAATTCCAAGAGGAACAGGAGATGAATTGGAAGACAAATTAGAAGAATTAACAGAAGTATGCAGTTTTGGGAATTTTTATTCATTAAAGATGACATCCTTGGAAATGAATAGCCTACCTTCAAGACTAAGACATTTGTAACCTTTATGTGAGGGAGAGTAACCCAAGAAAATACATTCAGTGGATCTATATTGTAGTTTATGAGAATTATATGGTCTAAGCAAAGGAAAACAGGCACACCCAAAAACTTTGAGAAAAGAGTAGTCAGGAAGTTTATTATACAGAGTTTGCAAGGGAATAGCTGACTTGTGATATGTAGAAGGAAGCCTATTTATGAGATAAATAGATGTATGGAAAGCATGATCCCAATAGGACATAGGAAGGGATGCTTGAGAGAGAAGTGTAAGACTCATTTCAACTATATGTCTATGCTTTCGTTCCACAACACCATTTTGGTGATGTGTATGAGGACAAATCAACCTGTGAGTTATCCCTAAACTGCTCAAATATTGTTTAAAGGGCCTAAACTCACCATCTCAATCTGATTGGACAAATTTTATTTTTTTGTTGAGCTGCAATTCAACTAGGGACTGAAACTGTTTAAAACAGTTAATGTTTCAGACTTAGAATTAATGAAATAAATCCAAGTGAACCTACTAAAAGCATCAATAAAGGACACATAATACTTGTATCCCATAGAGGAGGCCATAGGAGAGAGACCCCACAGATCACAAAATATAAGTTCTAAAGGCTCATGATAAGTAGAATCAGAGAGATGAAAGGGAAGCCTATGTGACTTTCCCATACAACAAGCAACACAAAAGTCATAAACATTACAAAGTTTCAGAATAGTATTCAGTACTTGGGAATTGGGATGACCTAGCCTATTATGCCAAAGAGAAAAGGCAGTAGCGGTGTGTGTAGGTACAGTGACAGACAAAATAGTAGAAGAAATACTGGAAGAACTTGATGGAGTGGAGGACTGGGTTTCAGCACTGGGAAACAAACTTGGAAAGGAGTACAAGCCATCTGAATTGAGCTGACCACGCAAGAGGATTTGATTATCAACCTTAGATTTGACAAGACAAAAGGAATGGTGAAATTCAAAATAAACTTGATTATCCTTGGCAAATCTACTGACACTAACAAGGTTTTTGGTAATAGTAGGTACAAGCAGTAAGTTATTTAGATGTAACTGAGTTTTCTTATGAATAGGTGAGAGAAAAGAGTTAGAGCCAATTGATGTAATGGCCAGACCTTGTCCATTACCCAAGAACACATGTTCTTGAGTGTTAAGAGGTGTAGCTATAGCTAGATTGGTAGGATTAGCTGTGACATGATGTGAGGCACCTGAATCAACAATCCAATTCTGAGATTGTTGTGCAGCACCAGAATTGGCAATGTAGGCCTGAGGGACAATAGCTTGAGGCACTTGTTGGACTTGAAAATTAGGAGCAGTCCAAACCATAGCATTCTGTGGTGCAGTTGGAACTTGAGTAGGCCTGATATATTGAAATGGATTTGAGAACCGTGGAGGAGCACCTTGTGGAGTGGAAACCTGAGAATTAAATATGTGATTAGCAATAGGAAGCTTCATGCCCAAACTTATAGCAGATTTGACATTGAGTATTACCACGACCTCCATGGCCACCTCTTCTACCAAATCTACCACCACGAGCACCTCCTCTGAAGCCAAAGCCACCACTAGAATTAGAGGCATTTTGTGACATATCCTCTGTTGGTGCAGGTTATGCAGTATACTGAAGTTGAGGAGGCTTTTCAAAGGCAGTGGAATTAGCAGAATTAGGTGTTGGAATGGCAGTTTTGGTGATGTTCAATGAAGCAAAAGAATCAAGAATTTCTTTCTGTTTGGTTATACGACATTCATGTGCTAATAACAAAGATTCAATCTCATCAAATTCGAACCACTCAACTTTGCTCATGATTAAAGTAATTAGGGATTCATATTCAGCAGGAATACCTCTAAGATAGCATCAATCTGTTCTTGAATTGAAACAGATTCACCAATGGACAAAAGCAAATCAGAGATTGACTTAATTTTGCTAAGGAATTCCGCAATCGATTTATCACCTTT
The DNA here is from genome assembly GCA_037113605.1 of Calophaca sinica. Lineage (NCBI taxonomy): Eukaryota > Viridiplantae > Streptophyta > Magnoliopsida > Fabales > Fabaceae > Calophaca > Calophaca sinica. The sequence continues at coordinate 95,176,301 of CM073733.1, forward strand.
CTTCATGTGGCGAAGATCAAAACGCAACTGTTTGGCTTACGCTTTGATTTTAGATCTACAGTGATGATGAATCTTCTCCCAAAGTTGCCAAGAGTAGCGGCAACCAATCATCTTAGGAAGAACGGAGGCAGAGAGCGACGCTTGAAGCCATGCGAGCAACAACTGATCTTGAAGTTCTCGAGCAGAGTAAGTTGGATTCTCGATTCCTGCAACTCGATCGGTTTCGGAGAGGAACTGAATCGGAATATGAGGCAAAACACAAAACCGATGAAGTTTTATGTGCTCGAAGCACCAGATCAACTTGTTGAAGCCATACGAGATAGTTATCATCTATGAGTTTCTCAGAAATATTGTAGAACGAATTGGAGAAGGATGGCGCAGCAATGTGCGCGCCGAACAGCAGCGACGCGATCAGAGAAGAATGCGGTGCCAAAAATGGAGTACCAGGCTGTGGTGGTGGATTCATAGAGTGAGGATCAGATCTAAACTGCACTTGCGAATAAGTAAACAGATGTGAATCAGGACCGGTAGCCATGAGAGTGGCTATGAAAAGCTCTGTGATACCATGTAGAAGTTAAAGAAACTCATAGTAAACAAAGAATGAAGAAACTGTAAATTGAATCTGAGAGACTGTTTTTTATTTTCATTACATTGAATCAGAGTTTACAAGGTATTTATATGTGTGCATGGCTACAAGATTGGTAACTGCCTGATAGCTGGCAGTAACAAACTGCTGAGCTGTCAACTAACTAATTAACAGTTCTATATACGCTAACATTAAGCAAAACATAATTCTGTCAGAAGAAACTACATGTGGCCGCCATTGCTTGTTTGGGGCATTCAATTTGGCATGTTCATTCCATAGGGATAAGCAGTTACGATTTTATTTTAAAACCATTATTGCGTTTGTATCTGCATATGTAGCTATACGCATAACAACATCATATTGTGAATAAAATCATCAAATCGTTTAGAACTGTGGTGTAATACAAACACGAGAATAGAAAAGTAGCGAGAGATGGAGATTTTTCAGAGTGACTTTATGGCATAATAATGATCATGATATGGAAACTTGTATAGTAGTGTGCCTGGTTGAGTCCCACATCGTATGAAGCTGAATGGTGTTGACAGAAGCAAGTTTATAAAGTGGACCTGATTAGCAACTTTGAAACATACTTACTTGGATGGGGTCTATGGATGATCAAGAAGGTCCATGGCCTAGATTGGTGACCTCCATTGCACTTTGGAGGGGTGCGTGTCTAAGGTTTCCTCTAGTAGGAGATCCTACATCACAATTTGTTTCAGTGGGGGCCTGCGTTCGCGCGGCCCCTTCCAAATTACACAAATTTTTTTAATCGGAATTAGATTAGATTAATAATATATGTACCAAAAAAAAAGATTAGATTAATAATATAATTACATTTTATTGTAGGGTCTAGTGGCTGATCTCAAATAATATTTATTAATTGTAATATAGGTGACTACTATAAAGATTAACGAGGTCTCGATTCCTAACTGATCAGATGGCATTAGCTCTTGTTACTTCCATTCAAAAGCAAGCTGCAGATTCATTACTTGAATATGGCATTGATGGTTCATACAAAAAGCTGCAGATCCAATGATATGATCATCTCAAAGTTTTGTTGCAAAATCATCTTTATTTTGGATCCAAAAAAAGTTATTTTTTTGGTCTTCCCTTCAATTGCAAGATCGATAAAAAAGGTATGCTGCTAGAGTCCTGCATGCGATCTCGAAATCCAGATCAGAACATATATACTTTAATATTTATATTTATGGGAAACAGCATTCACGGAAGTCTAAAACAGAGAAAAGAAAACACGAAAAGAACACAAGATTTGATAACCGAGTTTGGCCAATTGTGCCTACGTCTTCGGAGCAGAGCAGCTCTTTTTTTATTATGATAATCAGGGTTACAACTTTAAGAATATATACTATGATACATTTTACAAAATTACCCTTGTGCCGTACCGCGGGGGGCAAACTCACTATGTCGCAAACCCTAACTTCTGCTCCACTTGAGGGGGACTACCCCCCTCAGCGCCCTCGCTCGCTTCAGCGTCTATCATCCTTTCCTCATATATAAATATGAGCCATGCACAACATATATCTTTTACGTATCAAATTGTAAATAAAAAAAAGAATATTTGCCTCTTAGACATCCCAAATTTAATAAATCAGCACATAATGCAATTAAAAAGAGAGAGCATTGTGTAGTTGAGTTCCACATCAGTGGCGCAATAATTGTGCTGGCATACTTGGAAGATTAACTCTTAGGCATCCCAAATTTAACAAGAAGCCCCCTAATATGGACCCTAAAAAAAAGTCCAAAGGTGGTGCTCTCAAAATGACCTACAATAGCTCATTTCCATAGTTCTAATACATGTTAAGTCACTTTTATGGTTTTTGCCCTAAAGTTTGTCAATTTACGTTTCACACCCTTCTACTTTATTGGTATTGTACGCGGCTGATTTATTGGTAACGTGAAAAATGCCAACACTTTTAATTACTCCCCCTTTCCATATCTTTGGGTGTTTAAGGCTATGACACATACAATAAGAAACAATTAGTAGAAAAATTTAGACTATATTACCCCTAGTTAGTGTTTTTTTTGTCACTAAACATTTTACACATTCCCATTATATTAATTAATCACACTGCTCCCATGGCAACTATTAAGCATTTCCATGTTCTTAATTAATAAGATGTATTTTTTCAATGAAAATTCAAATATAACTAACTAATAAATATAAATTGTAATTAATTTATATTTTAAATTAATTTAGGAGAATAGTGGAAAAGAAAAACTAAATTATATATTGGTATTCTAAAATAGCCAAAGTTATGGGACAAAAATAAAATGCTAAACAAATTAATGAAAGAAAATGAAAGGTTTCAGGCGTTTGATGTATCTCGTACTTCGTGTAATCACATCTTGGCTCTCGCTACCCACACCCCCCAGTTTGCTAACCACACACCCTGTCAGATTTTAAAACACGCAAATTGACCAAATTACCCTTGGCCCCATTTTTAATTTTCAAAACCCACCCAACCCATTCTTCTCTCACGCTCGTCTTTACTGCACCCCCCTCCTTCGCACTCGCTCTCTCAACGATACCTGAAGAACAAACTTCAATGATCAGAACCAAAACAATAATAGTAATCCATATTGATTCGAATCGCATTTCTTCTGGAAAGAAATATCAAACCCATTATTTCTCATACTCCCAAATGGTGCTAAACAGAAAATATTTTGGGTGAAACATAAATACTTTGGGTGAAACAGAAAACATTCCAGGAAAGAAATATCAAACCCACAATGAATTACCAAAATAAAAATAAAAAACTGAGTATGTCCGCAAAGAACAACGTCATTTCAATTCACGTAACCATACGAGAACTGAGTTCACATACGTGTGTTTATGTAGTACTTAAAACATTGGTTTTTACCTACGTGAATTAAAATCACGTAAATGTACGTGATTTTAGATCACGTAGCATAAAAAAAATTGGTTTTTACTTATGTGATTTGAGATCACGTAGCACTCAAAAACTTTGTTTTTACCTGCGTGAATTCAAATCACGTAAGGGTACTTGATTTTAGATCACATAGCACAAAAAAAAATTGGTTTTTACTTACTTGATTTGAGATCACGTAGTGCAAAAAAAATTTGTTTTTACTTGCGTGAATTCAAATCACGTAACGCCAATTTTTTTGCTGATACGTGATCTCAAATTACGTAAGTAAAAACCAATTATTTGAATGCTATGTGATTTCAGATCACGAACTCTTACGTGATTTAAAATCACGTATATCTTCTTGGATGAGGGGAAAAAAAGGCAGAAACCCCGTTAAACTCTGAGCTGTTTTAGCTCCACAAGATTACTATTTATGCTATGTTTAAAAACTATTTTTCTGTTTTAAAACTCAGAAACGACGCGTAGGTTCTGAAATCTGATCACATCGAAAAAAGGTTCTGAAATACGAAGAGGCGGCATTTTTGTGGGAAGGATATTTTTGGTATTTTAAATTATTATAATATGTCAGGGGTGTGGTTAGCACCACTCTCACATCTTTCCCATCTCCTACTAAATCATGATCTATTAAATATTTTCGTGATCAAAATAATAATAATTTTGACAATGCTATTTCAGATAAGTGCCTCTTGTTTTATTTCGAATTTTTAATTTTAATCTCAACCATTTTGTTCTCGAACCTCCCAATCTTCTCCCCTTTCAATTTTCTTCATCCAGTTTTTTGCGTTCCATCTTCTCCTTGTATGTTGTTATGACTAATTTCCAAAGGCAATACCGGCAGGATTAGAAAGAGAAGATAAGGAGAGGAAGTGAAAAAAAATGAGAAAGAGAGAAACAAAGAGGAGGGAGAAGAGGACCATGTCCTCCGTTAGCCGCTTGTTGTCGCAGCATAAACCCATTCTCTGCGGTTGGCTTTGCAGCGCTATCTCCATCTACTCACTCTCTAACCTTCTCTCCAAATTATCCGCCATCACCACCGCCACCGCCGTCTACGCTGGACAGGGCTTCGCGCTTGGGGTTTTGGTCCTCGCGCGCTTGATCGCTACTTACGCGCAGCATGCGCATATCTGGGAAGCTTCCCTCAATGCCGTCTACAACGTTCGCGTTCACGTTTTTGACCGCGTTCTGCAGAGGGAACTCGCCTCTTTCGAACATTGAACTAATATTGACCTAACATTGAACTATTGAAGAGGGGTGCAAAACGTAAATTGATAAAATTCAGGGCATAAAACATAAAATTGAATCAACTGGCAGGTGACCTGACCTGCCACCAGAATGAAAATGGGCTGTAGCAGGTTATTTCATGAGGACCACCTTTGGTCTTTTTTTTAAGGGTCCATACCGGGGGGACTCATTTAATAAATCAGCACATAAGAGGATCAACAGCGCTGGTGTCTTAACATGTGTTGCTTCCTGACAGAAGCAGTGGCACAATTTCTGTTGTGTCTCTCTCTCTCATCACGGGCCCATAAAATGAGTTAGTTGCCGTTCACAATAGAGTTGCTTTAACCGAAAATTAGGCAACCATGCACTATATATTCCATGCCACCTGGGTTGAAGTGTGCCGCGTCAGATATAAGAAACGATCGAAAATTTTAGTTCACGAGCGTTAAAGCCACTTTAATGCAATTAAAAAGAGAGTATTGTGTAGTTGAGTTCCACGTCAGGGGCGCAATAATTGTTCTGCTATACTTACAATGAGTTAATCTTCCTTCGACCCTCCGAATGTATTCTCAAATCTTCAATAACATGATTGCGATATTGGCAGGTCAAATATTTTAATGTCAATGAAGCAATTGAACTGAGGCAGAGATAGCAGAATCTGCAGTGCTGCCTTGGTGTTAATAACCAAAATATCTATTCTTTAACCCAATAAAAATACTCTGATCACTTTGTGATTGTGACTCAAGATGCATCTTTCCATTTGATTTTATGCAACAAGTAATGGAGTCATGAGTACCTGCACTTATTGCTTAGTTGGGACAATTTGGTATTTCTCATAGGCAAAAGCAAGTTTTTTTTTAAGCTGTTAATATATTACTATGGATACATGTCTATATGCATAACTGCATTAGATTGTAAGTAAAATCATCATATCATGAAGTAATGTGGTGCATTAGAAATAAGGTAAGAGAAAAGTAACAAGGTGGAACTCAAGCCTTCTGAAGTGATTGATTGTGTCATTACTTGTAACGGGACAGTAGAAATTAGTGAGGAGAGCTGCAATGTTCAGTTTGTATGCTGTTAATCTTGTTGAATTAGCATACATCTTACTTACTCTAAGGCTAGATTAATCTTGTCTTAAATGAATTTATTTGATCTTAGAAGGTTTTATATTTTTCCTTGGATTCCTAACTGATCGAATGTGCCATTATCTACAAAAACTTTAATTCAAGGTGTAAGGTGGAAGCTTCAAAAGAAGAATTGGAAAGTAAAAAAGAAAGTATCCAACTTAAAGAAACGAAAGAGGAAGCTTCTAAGGAGATATAATACAACAGCTGAAGGAAGAACACTCAATTCTGTCAGAAAGTGTGAAAATGATCAAGCTCAAGTCTGAAGTGAGGGACAAAAGAGTTGAGACTGCAGAAGCAAAAGAGTTGAGACAAAAATGTTAATTTTTGGTTCTTCCTTTGAATTTTACTCAATTTTTTTTGCCTTTACTGATGAGGGAAATTTTCATTTACACTGAGTGCTATTATGCTATAGAATATAAAAATAATCTAACCAATGTTCAATTTTAAGAAACAAATATATACAAACTTCCCAACAAAATTTACATATGAACTTGGTAATGTTAAATTGGAATAAATAAACTGTTTTTGCAAAAATGGCTAGAGAACTCTTCCCACTATGAGAAAACAAAACAAACTAATCAGCCTTCATACTTCAGATGTTTGCAGAATATAAAACCAAGTATGCGAGAGTACAGAAGATTTACTTTGTAATTGTGACTCGAGATGCATCTTCCGATTTGATTTCATACAAAAACACAGAGCTGTCAAGTCAAGAGCACCTGCACTCATTGCTTGTTTTGGGCGATTTGGTATTGCTTATTGGGAGAAGAAGTTTTACATTTCTTTTCAAAATTCAAACTGTTAATGCGTTTGCATCTATATATACCTATGTGCATAACCGCATTAGATTATGAATTAAACTATCAAATCATGTGAAAATTTGGTGCAAAATAAATACAAATAAGAGAATAGAAAAGTAGCGAGATCTGGAGATTTCAAACTCCACAGCACGGTATGGGAATTTGTATAGTAGTGTGTCTGATGGAGTCCCACATCGTAAACAGCTGAATGGCGTTGACACAAGCAAGTGAATAAAATAAACCCGAATTGCAACACTGCAACATACTTACCTGGACGGGGTCAATGGGTGATCAAGAAGGCCTATGGCCTAGGCAAGCGACTTCCATTGCACATATAGGAGGGGTGCTGGCCTAAGGTCTACCCAAGTGGTGGAGCCTACGTCATAATTTGTAGCAGTGGGGGCCTGCGTTCGCGCGGCCCCTTCCAAGTTAGTCAAAAGATTTTTTTGTTTTTTTACCTCTGATTGCTTTCTAAACAAAAAGTGACTGAATATCAGATTTGTTATTTTTTAACTATTTTTTAGTATATGTATCTATATTAAATTGAAATTTCTAAGTATTTAAACTTTATTTTAAAATTTTAATTAGTTAATTTATTTTTTCGAGAATTTGTTAATTCATTACGATTGCAAAGTATTTGATTTTAATTCAATTATTGTCATTAAGAAACATTTATTTTAAAAGATTTTAAATTTTATAACTAATTTTTATTTTCAGTTAAAATAAGCACTCTTAGTCACAAGTCTAAGAAAAGCAATTTTATATATATATTAGTAAAAAAAACTAAATACCAACAATGGAAGTAAAATTTCTGTAAAAAAAAGATGGAGTCAAATAAAGACTAGGGGTATATCTATCCATAAATATAATGGTTGTGACGCTTTAGGGTCTGTTTCAAATAAGGGGAGGAGGGAGGGCAGGGGAGGGGGTAGGGAAGGGAAGAGAGGAGTGATTTACTTTGATTTTGTGTTTGGTTGAGAGGAGGGAGGAGGGAGGGAGGGAAGCGCTGCTGTTTGGTTCAGGAGGGAAGGGGAGGGATTTTAATGGAGAAAAGTGATTAATTTATTGGTATATCCTTATAGTGTTTTATATTATATTATATATAAGGATATTTCAGTAATTTTATTTTAAATAATTTAATCTCTCCTCCCCTCCCCTCCAAAACCCCCCACTTTGGGAGGGAGCCAAAATTGGCTTAGGAGGGATTTTGCTCCCCTCCCCTTCCCTCTCATCCCATTAAAAAAATTGAACCAAACAAACATAATTTAAAATATCTCTTCCCCTCCCCTCCCCTCCAAAACCCCCCAACCAAACACACCCTTAGGCAAAAAGAGCACTTTGTAGGCCCAAAAAGCTTCTATAACAACTCTAATACGACGGGTAAGTAATTTTGTGACAGTCAATTTTGTAAGTAGGAATGGTAATTTGTACCCTACCCACTAGGCACTCGCAAAAATTACTCACGATGGGTAGGATAATTACTCGCACATTGGGTACGGGTGCAGGTATGGGTAATTACCTACAAAATTGAATGGATATAAGTGCGAGTACGGGTACTATGGTACACACCCCGCCCTCCACCTGCATATATACACATTTATTTATTTATATTACTAATATATATAATTTTAACTATGATACAAATTTTTTAAAGCAAATTTAATCTAAAGATTCCAAACTTTCTAAACCTAGTAGCATCTATACTTTCTTTATTGCGACAGTGGCGATTAACTCTCGCCGTACTCTCCAACTGCATAAGCAAAGGTTTTTGATTAGATTTGGACTGGGGTAGATGAAGAATGTCTGCCCTCGCAAATCTAAGTCTCCAGTCCAAATTAATCAACACTATGTCCAACCTTTTCTTCATTCCACCACCTTGCCAAGTGAACAGATCCCCTTTGTACCCCGCATCTTGCAACTCACATTGGTATATAGCATTCCTGAAGCTATTGGCGTTCCTTTGGGAACCCACCAATGGAGAACCACTTCTTTCATAGTCATGGAGAGTGGAGTTGAAGTCACCCGTTAAAGCCCATGACCCATCCACGTTTTGGTGCAACACCACAATCTCGTCCCAAAGCAATTAGCGTTGAGAAAAGTGGGGACTACCGTACACTGCCGTGAGAGTCCAATGGGAGTCGGTTCTCCATCTAACCTTCATGTGGATGAATTGGGGAGTAGAAGAGATAACATTCATGGTCCAAACTGCTGAATCCCATAGACACGATAACCCATCAGATTGACGACTTGCATCATGCACACGCTGACCATCTAACCCGAGAGTTTTGATCACATTAGTTGCTTTACTGCCACTGATGTGTGTTTCAACAAGTATCATAAAAGAAAAGGCGAATTTTGTTCGAAAATCTCTGATAAGACCCGCAAACGCTCTTGTTGCAATATCCCTGTAGTTCCAACAACAAACATTCATTGAGACATTGGGGTTGGGTGGGATACTAGTGTCCCAACAACACCATTAGGCACAAAGACTTCTAATTTCCCATTGCTACTCCCTGAAGCAGTAGCCATAACTTGTATGGAGCAATATTCGAGAGGTAAATCCATCGTTTTCTCCTCCTGAAGCACTACAAGCCTGACTACATTGAGCTTCCACAAACGCCAAAATATTATCATCAATCGGAGCCAGAGCTTGTCGGAGTGGACTATCCACATCCATGCGGAGATAAGAGACCCTCCCCATGAGCTTTGTCCTTCCTATGCATGATCTCAAAAATAGCTTGCTCCTCTTACGAGTAACGCCCCTCCAAGTTTATCTTTAACTGGAATAAGGTACATATGCAAAGTGTTGCTTTCGTTCTCCTTCCCATGGACTTGTTTGGAAATATTTTTATTTGGGCTCGACAGGCCCCTTTGCTACCCATTAGTTCCTTTTTGCACCCCACTATTTTGTTTCAAGTTCCCCACCACCACCTTTATTAGTTTTCCCTTGGGCCCCACTCTGGGGTTCTTTCTAACATTAGGAATCCTAATCCTTATAGGCATGTGAGCCTTGTTGACCTTTGGCCCAAAGTCCCCACTTTCCTCATTAATGAGTCGACGTTTCTTAATCGAAATTGCAACCCCAATCATCTCCATATCATTAATGGCGGGAATATCAAAATGAGATCCTCCTGCGGTATTGTTCTATATATTAACCGAATATGTTACATCTACATGATTAATCTCATCATGATCCTGTGCAACCACTTTTTGTTTTTGGCGCCGTAGATTACCTTGAACCAGACTCCACAGTCTCATCTCCAACTTTGATATGTTCGTTGATTTCACCTCATCATTAACTCCCAAAGTTTTCCTTGTGCCAGGGTTGACGTCTGCGTTTTGACCTGATGGACTACTCATCTTCTGTCCCTCGTTCCCGTTGCAGTCACCACCGACAACCCTCACCGAATCCTCAACTTCCAGTATCTCTCAACATTGATCTTTTTGTGACCATTCTTGCTACACCAAAAGCAAATGGAATGAAGTCCTTCCTACTATAGATAGAGTTTGGACCCTCCAATGACTATATGGGATACTATTTGTCTTTCAAGATCCAACTATGTACTTATCCTCCCATATTTGCCACGATCATGAATGGAGGTTAAGTGCCCATTGTGGATACAATCCTTTTGAGAAACTTCTCATTGCATAACTCAATAGGAGTTTAGGAATCCTAATCCATACTGCTACTTTCCTGGTCATAGAGGCTATTAAGGAAAAGAAAGGTCTCCATCATTGAACGATGAGATAATGATCCGCCACTTTCCATGGCCCTTCAAAAAGCGCATGTCTACAATCATCCACAAAGGAAAGCCTCACCAAGTAGAAATCATCTGCCAAATTAGTAACCATCATTGTACGATTCTTCGACCAGCTCTTTTGCAACTTATTTTTCAGTAACCTAAAATTTACTCTTTTCCCAAAAACTTTGACAATCAATGTGTTCCGCCATGATTTTGACCTTTGGCCAAGCTCTTCGTCGGATAAAGGAATTTTTGGCCCTAGAACAAAAGGTTTTTGTGCCGCCTACTCCTCCTCTTTGTCATCTTTATACCATTTGTTCTTTGGCGTTTCATCATCCATACAATCCCCCAAACAATCTTCATCCTCACTATCCTCGCCAAACACATTCCTCCACTACTCCATCTTTGTGAATCCTCACATTCTTCTTACTCCGGTGGAGGAGATCCTCCTCCCGCGAAAAGGGAGAAGTGGTGTTGGGTTTCAATTTGGATTCTCATCTTTTTCCTCTACAAACCCTTCGTGTTGCTGACCATTTTTGTGGCCGTAGTAGAAATTTAGAATCCTCTCATCCAACCAAATATCGTTAAATCATTAAAAAAATGTATATTGCTACAATTATTACTTCAAAAATCTATTTGAATTATGTTAACATATAATTAAATGATAATATAAATAAATTCATAATAGTCAAATAATATTAGTAAGTCCAAAACATAATTTTTTTTTATCCGGGTTGCCCAGTTAGAGAATGGGCTGCATCCCCAAGCCAAAGCAACCCAACCCAAGACCGGGCTAGAACCAGGCCAACCCCCAATGGGCCTACAATCTCCTTCTAAAACCTTCACTAGAGGCAATCTCCCATCCAGGGACAGAGCTATGTGTTCCCTTCCTAGTGCCTGGGCCCCTATAGGTTTCTTTAAAGATATATACTGCTAGTGACATGTGATGGGTATTTATTGATAATTAAGAGAGGTTGAGGCTAAAACGTGTCTGTTGGCCCTCGGGATTGTACAAGGGGTGATTTCTGTTTTGTTGGAATACAGAAATGGTTAAATGAGGCTTACTCTAGCTGATTTTGTTGCAGGAAATGTGCGTGTCATGCTTTCGTCAACCAAATGAAGGTGCTTTGCTTTACTGACATGTTGCTGGTGAAGCGTGCAAACATCATCAATTTCAATTTTCAACTCACACTTCTTCCTTTCAAATATATTAAAATTTGTTTATTTAAAATAATATTATATTATTTGTATTCTTTTTTTTATTATATAGCCATTGTCAATCTTTAGCTCTTCCCCTGGTCCTATTATCATTATTCTTTGGGATTTGGTTTAGAGAAGATAAAATAATAATACATTATTTGTATTCTTTTTTCATTATATGGCCCTTGTCAATCTTTAGCTCTTCCCCTGGTCCTATTATCATTATTCTTTGGGATTTGGTTTGGGAGAATCTTCTCTAATGATTGCCACACGATCTTTGCCATGCATGGGATAGCTTGACCCGCATCCTACAACCATTTTGGATTCTCTCAAATAGTGGGGGACGCGTCTTAGCACATTCACCTCCACGAAAAATGTGCATTGTTCATCTTGATCCTGCATATTATTCACCTCATTATATACCTTGAGTGTCAGAGTACTTTTACAAATAGCCACCCAACATCTCTGTATATAGCACTCAGCCCCCTTGCAAGATAAGAGTTCAAATATCAGACAATGCAGTTTTCAAATTATTATTAAGTAAATCTTCAATAAAGAACATGATATGTCTTGAGCAATTAAAAACAAAAAAGATATCTTTTTTTATTATTTTTGTTTCTTAATTAATGCCAATTCTCATGAGAGAGAGCAAAAAGGAAGTTGAAAAACTCTCAAGAGTGTTTGCAAACTGAGGTGAGGTAAACGAAAGAAGCAAACATCAAAAAGCTATAATGTTCCATCAAAAATCGCCGTCTCTTTTTTTATTATTTTTGTTTCTTAATTAATGCCAATTCTCATGAGAGAGAGTAAAAAGGAAGTTGAAAAACTCTCAAGAGTGTTTGCAAACTGAGGTGAGGTAAACGAAAGAAGCAAACATCAAAAAGCTATAATGTTCCATCAAAAATCGCCGTCTGTGGGAATCGAACCCACGACCACATGGTTAAAAGCCATGCGCTCTACCAGCTGAGCTAAGACGGCTGCTTATCCTTCAATTTTCAAAGATTAATACAATACTACGTTATTAGGCACTATGCTGAAGTCCGAACTGAAGTGCAATGCAAGCGCTTTCACGCCACTCGGAATTCGCAGAACCCCGATCAATTGGTGGTGCTATGGCGGAAATCTCAGATTCTCCACCAGATTCAAAACCCATGGAAGAAAACCCACAAACGCAGATGACACAATCCACTTCAGAATTCGACCCGAAAACCATGCGAAACACAAAACCCGGCATCAAACGCCTCATCATGAGCGTCACAGTCCTCATCTCTTTCATCCTAAGTCTCTCTCTCTCTCTCTCTCTCATTCTTCACATCTTAGTTTTTTTTTTTTAACGCTTTTCTTTTCTCTTTGCAGTTTTCCCACTTCTCTGGAAATCCATCGAAATCTACCGCTCTCCTCTCCCCTTCGACCGAATTGACTCCTTCTCCTCGCACATTGAATCAAGCCCCTTGCTCTTCCCGTGCTGCTTTCGAGCCATCTTCATCGGCTTCGATTTTAGGGTTTCTAACGGCGAGGTCGGAGCATCCATTCGGAGGAAAATGTCCGAACTTAGCCCTGGTGCCTCGCGCTGCGGCTGCGCCGGAGATTACTCCGTCTCGGCGGTCGTCGATTGGGCCGCCGATTGCGCGCGAGCGGGAAACTCGGATGCTCTGTGTGCGGAGGTTAATACCGTCGATTTTGGCGAGAAATTGAGTGGTAGTGACGAAGACGCTGATGAATTGGTGAAGAGTGTGGTGAATGTGTATGGAGAAGAGAAGGTGTATAGTGTTGTGGTGGTGAATGGAGAGGATGAATTTAGGGCTGTGGTTGGGAAATACCGGCATGCGTGGATTATTGGAAGGGTTTCGGAGGAGGAGGCGGTTTTGCGTGTGGCTGAGATCTTTGCCAAGGTGTTTGTTAATGGTGGGAGTGAAGAAGGTTTAATTCGCGGCGAGTTTATGCCTGTTGGTGCTGATGGGAGGATTGTTCTTTCTTTCAGTTTGCTCAATGCAGACCCGCGAGATTGGATTTATGATTGGTACGAGTGAATTGAGAAATACAATTTCATTGAAATGTTGTTCTGTTGAACATTTGGTTTTGTTTCTGTGTTGTAAAAGGTGTGCTTATGTTGTGCTGTAGTGACAATAGAATTTATCTGTTTGTGTAACTGCCCTTTGTTTCTGTGTCATGTATGGTATGTTAGCTTAGTTATCTTTTCGAAGTCTTTGTGATGATCTTATTGTAGGGATTTTCGTGAAATTGACGAGACTTTGTTGCAGCCTGTCATTGAGGCTTTGCAACCTATAGCCAACATCACTGTTGAAAGCCAGGTGAAGTCACATGTAACACTTGCAAGACTCATTGTATTCTTTAGGTTCACGTGATTTCATTGTTCCTCCTAATTGGCAGGTTTTGTACCACACTCCAAAGTCTTCGTTTTCTTACTGGGATGACAACCATGGCAGCCACATATTTAGTACCAAGGATCTTCCTTTCTTTGTATGCTCTATGGCTTTGAGTTGTCATTTATAATTACAGTTTATTTTGAATAGAATTACTGTGTATTTAGTTCTAACTTATGACTCTGCAAACTTGAATAGATTTGGTTCAAGTATATAAGTCCTTTATTGTTGTTTATGTGAAATCTGCTGTGCCGTCCTTTTTATTTTCCTTGTCATATTTCATTTGGTATCTCTTGCAACTGAGATACTATAATAAGGTATTCATGACATGAATTTTTCTATATTAAACAGGTCAATTCCAATGAGTGGTACTTAGATACGTCAGTTGCAGCGGGTGGGAGGTCAAAAGTATTGCAACTTGTGGTGTATATTACTTCAACTCAATCCTAAATTAATTTACTTTTTTATTTTCTAAGCTTAGATTCAATTTACATTTTTTTAGCATCAGCATTATAACAGATACAAGTGGTGCAGTAATCACGATCAGTGTGATCTTTCATATAGTAGGTATATATTCTGCTGCACCACTGGTCACATGCATGTCATGGTATGGCTCGCCCAGTGCACGCCATAGGTTCTGCATCCCTCCTATAGAATCACGTCCAACATCACCATGGGTGTCTGGTGCATGCCCTAGGCTAAATCATTTGGATCCATCTAAATTTGTGATTTTGCAGGCATGCACCAGGTACCCATGGTGGTGGAACCTTTGAGATCACCAAAATAGTCACACCACGACATACACGGGAACAGTGGTGCTGCAGATTATATACCTGCTGTATCCAAAGATCACATTGATCATGATTACTGCACAACTTGTTCGTGTTCCTTTGTCGCCACCAGCCCCTTATTAGGAAGATGATTGCTTAAAGACTAGGATTGGGAGTCTGTTTTGTGAGATAGTAGGAGGAGGAGGAGGAGGAGCTTTTTGTAAAATAGGAATCGCTCCAACTGCTGATGTATGATAAGAGTGTGACGTAGGGCTGTCTAATTGTGTTTCTACTTCTGTTGTATCGAACTTTGACCATGTAATACAACAGATGATGCATGTTTTCCATGTATGATATTTAATTTGTTTCATTTATTTTTGTGATTTCATGCTCAAGTTAATAAAATGACTATGTTGGATATGTCAGATATGTACCATCTGCAAAGGAGTGTCCTCTTCAACTGGAGCTTCCAAATGGAGAGATCTCGAAGACTAATGGCTTTATATCTCCAGTTAGTTGCTTCACCTTCAAAATTTCCTTACTAATTCTTTTTGCTATATAATTACTAAAATGGTTAACATTATAAAGGGCCTATTCTGGAGTATTGCAGATGTGGGGAGGTGTTGTCGTATGGAATCCCCAGAGCTGTGTAAAGGATTTGGAAAGTAAGGATCCAGTCAGACATATGATTTCTCCTGAGGTTTTTCTCTTACTCATTAATAGGAACTGTTTGCTAGTATGCTTACTGTAGACAGTAGATGCTTTTATGTCCATATAATGTCATAGTAAATCACTCTTAAAAGCAGATTAGATTCATCCCTTTAAATGCAGTCATTTGATTTGGTAATAAAGTAAGTATAATAAATAATAAAATCATAATAAATAGAAAAAAATGAATGGCCTGATTATGTATTAATGGCCAATCTTCAATAAAAGAGAAGGTTCCGTCGGAAATAAAGATTTTCATTTTCCAAATCTCGTTTTTATTTATTATTATATTATTTAATAATAGTAATTCTAAATAGTAATTAATTTACGTTTATACTTTAAACCAATAATTGATAGATTTTTGTTCTGAGGCATTTCATTTCAGTAACTTTTTAAAACTTTGTTTTTATTTATTGTTTAAATAAAAAATTCAACGCCAGTTATTTCTTCACTTATACACGTGGTCCCACTGTTGTTGATTTCACTTCTCTTGCTGAGTACTGTAGCATGCATATACTGAAACAGGATCTCCAGATGCTTTTTGAAGTTCTCATGGGGCAGTTACGGCAACTCCTTGGTCTGAAGTCAGATAACTTTTATGTTGGTGAGTCAGGCACATCCATTCTCCTAGGGAGTGAAAGAGGTTTCACAGAATGGTAAGAATAATAGTCTTGTTAAGATAATTTTTAAAGCTTGATGCTGACTACATATGTTAACACAATAATGGGAGTTTTAAATGAGCATTATCTTTCAACTCAATTTATAATTATATCACAGGTTCCCTTGGTAAACATATGTCATGAAGGGGGAAATAATTTTAAAGTAAACTTCTGTCTTGATTGTGTATTCTTTACACATTGAATGGGTCCGAAATAATAAAAGAATGTGAATAAGACTCACTTTGGAAAGACTTGGGGAAGAATCATGCTATACAAAGGTTGAGTGGGATACTACTATTATGTGGAAGCTGTTTACAGTGCCTTTCTTTTACGGAAGATATTTTTCTGAGTAATATCTTCTGTACTTTCTGCTGTTTCGTGTGTAAAATATTCATTATAGAAAATCATTTTCCCTTTTTGATCCAAGAAGCATTTTCGAAAATAAAACATTTTCATATATTAGGTATAGCAGTCAAACAAATTAAATTGTTGTCTTTGGCAATTGTAAAGAACAGGAAAATGACTTCCCTTTTCCTGAACAAACCAAACAATAGAATCTTTTTTACAAAATGCATCACTTTCTATACGAATGTTTTTGGCTGAAAATACACTTACATGAAATTATTTTTATGGAAGCTATCTTCTTTTGAAAACAAATGGAATATTTTCCTTGTTTGATTTGTTCACAAATCTCCCCATCTTTAATCACTTTCTATACAAGTTATTTTTCTTTGACTGTTGCAACAGAATAAAAGAAAGATTTTCTGGAATATTTTTTACACCAATTACATAAAACTATCAATATATTTCAGAAATATTTTTCCATTAAACTAATAAACCTTTAGACCATTGTGGGTGTGAAGCCATTAAAGTTATTCATTTTGTTTTCTTGGGATGGTTACTCATTTTGTCTTGCTTAAGAACAAAATCACTGCAAAAATAATTCTTGTGGCCTGATTGTGCGTAGGGAATTGGATGTTTTGTCACGGAAGCATATTTGCTTTAATCTCCTTTCATGTGCCACAACACTTGGATCTCTTTCTAGATTGGTATGTTTGTTCAACTGATTCTGTTTTAAATGGCTTTTGTACGGTAAAAGCTTGTCAAACTTCCATTCCTTTCAGGTACAATCATTACCAAGGATGATTATCATGGATGAAATTGGAAAACAGGTGATTTTTTTGAACTAGATGTTTCTTTTATATCATTGAACCTACATTGGATGATACCATTAACATTGAATATGATGTTCATCATAATCTATTGGCTGATAGGTGCTGGGTTGTAGTGCATATATTACTATTTATTATTGTTGGTAGAATAATGCATTTTTCCCTTTTGCTTTTAGGTGCAAAAATTTCAAGTTTATGATATTTAATTTCTGATTTTGGTCAGAAACACTGTACTTATACTTTCATTTGTATGAATAATAATTCAATTGGTTGTATACAATTACTTCCTGATTAATTGGTATAAAAAGTTTTCTTTCCTCCTCTTTAGTTTCTGAAAGTTGCTTTGTAATCCCTTCTCTTTACCTCATCATTTTGTTGTCCTTGAGCAGGTGAAGTTTTCTCTGGAGGCTGCAAATTCTGCTCAAAGTAATGCGTCTATTGGAATGTATGATGCTTCGGCTGGTATGCTTTTTTTGTGGCTTTACGTTTATTTGAAAGCTTGTTAGTAACTCTGAAGATTTGGAGGTTGTTGTCTATTGCTAAAATATGATGTTTCTCTTTTCTTGTCAGTGTCATCAAGGCATTCAAGATCTCTTGCAGAGGATGCCTTTTTTCATCCTTCAATTATGTCCATCAGCTATTATTCACTTGAGCATTCTTTTGCCATCTATTCGGTCTGTCCTTTAACTCCTCTCCCCGCCATTAATACAACAGTTTATATTCTGACTTATGGGGATGGATAACTTGACCTTTGATTGATTCCATCATATTGACCAGCTTGTCTTTACATTTTGACATTCGTAATAAGCGAACGCAGATTATGCATATATCTTTCATGAAAACATAATTCCTGTTTAATTTGACAAGATTTTTATCATAAAAGAGAAATGAATATTAAGAAATTGGAAGAACCATAGTGCCAATAAAAAATGTCATAGATTTTTGTTCATTTGTAATTGGCTTTTCATTGTTCTTTATGTAATCTAAATTTACTTATCTGTTTATAGTACATGAGATCTGAGTTGAGATGCACAAACAATTTTAAGCTGCAAGTTGTTTACTGATTCTGATGACTCTTTTCCTTCTATTGTAGCAGCCATTTTTTCTGCCAGTTTTGATGCATGTCCTCCTAGCTGCTTTAAGAGAATGGAAAAGATACAAGCAAGAAAATAGGAAGTACTTGGCTTGGAAGGCCAAAGCAAAAGCTACACCTTAATTATTGACCTAAGATGACAGAATGTGGAGCAAGTTTCCAGGAAGTTGAGATCTAATGTGTGTCCTCTCTCCCCAATGCCCAGCTCTTTGTGAATTTTTTGAAAAGTGACAGTAGTGTTGACACGATCCTTAGGAACAACTGATGTACCATAGTTATGAGTAAATTGAGAAACGAAAAATGCACTTTACAATTTTTTTTTTTTTAGTAATTGCAATTTTTTATTTCATAGCTATAATCTGAATTTAAGTGTTCATTTTCCTCGGTCTTCCGTCCTCCAAAGTTGATATGTATAACTGTTATGTATGGGGTGAAACGGAATTTGGGTCCATTGTTCGAGAATGTCACTTATATCTATCAAGTTTTTGTCAAAACTCTCATGTAGAGTTTACTCGGAGGTCGGCTAATATGGTTCCCCATTGCTTGGTAAAGGTGGCTATTGATAATGTTAATTCTCAATTTTATGATGATATTCCTAAATGTATTCACTCTTTGATTTTGAATGAAATGAGTTGATTTTATTGTGTCAAAAAAAAAAAAAAAAGCCTCATGCCTCAATGAGATTGAAAGCGACGCCATTGACTAGATTTTTTTGAATTGTGTGTGTCGCTGAATGTGATTTCTTAACTGAGGATGTTTCCCCGCCTTTCTTAGTTATAGGTGACATGTGATTTGATTGTGTGCCCCACTGTGTCCCCCACCTTTCTCAAAAACATCCTCAGTTATAGCTGCAGCTTTATCAATCAAGCGTCACTTGTCCTTCGCATCCGTCTCCTTCGAGTCGAGTCATACTCACAGCCTCTTTACTCTCGGGCATGGATTCTGAAGGGCTCATCCTGTGGCTGTTCCTCGAAAGTTTGTTTCATTGTTGTTTGTACAAGAAAACACTAGAAAGAATACCCAAGTGGCATAATATCATCATGCCTGATCATGCGTGTGAATTGGGCTGAACTAAATTCTGAAAGATTGAATCTAAAATTTCAAGAACATTGTCATCACGTCGTCATGAATTCATCACCGCCTAATGAAAAACAGAGAACTGCTAATGTTCTGCGGGGTTTTGCGCACCATTGTGATCAAACTGAAATGAAGATTTTGAAATCTGAGCTGAATCTTCTCTTCCGTGCGTCGTGTTGTCGTGGCTGTTGCCGCTTCTTTCTTCCATTTCGCAGAGTCTCTCAAATCACCTTGGTTCAACATCCAACGAGAAGGTTTTTAGGGACTCAGTTAGTTGATAGAAAAATCAAAATACAAATGAGTAAGTGCCGAGTGAAAATTTGTGTTTTGTGATGGTAGCTAAAGGATAATTTGTGACAAGGTATCATTTATAATGACAAGGTATGATACGATACCACTTAGGATAGTCTTGAAAATAGGTATAGAAAAGAAACTTGACCCTAATCATGACTTGCCGGTAGAACCAAAGTTATCAAAGAAGCGAGACCTTAACCGCGACCTATCAGCAAAACCAACACTATGAAGGAAAAGCTCTCACAATAGAGAAACTCATAAATTTTATTAATTTTCAAATTCTAATTTGTGTAGTACAAGAGTTCTCTATTTATAGGCTAAGCTTGAAATAGAAGAAATAAATAGCCTTTATCATGCATCTACCAAATACATTGATAAGTGCATGAACACTACTTAGAAACTATGCATAAATTATAAATTCCCATTAGCCACTATAATGACTTAGAGCACTACTAGAAAACATTTAGTGAGGCTAGGAGAATACAAAGGTCATCAGAAAATTCAGCCCAAAAATAGTACGAAAATTACAAATAAAAATGACAAAAATAGGACTCAAGTATTATCTAATCAACCCACTAATAATAGTCCACTAATCAAACCATTAATGCTTCTTGTCATGTGAATTTGGGCTTTCTAAAGCGTCATATTCAAGCTGGACCTAAAGCATCCTCATCAAAGTGGCAAGCTTTTCTCCCAATTTTTCAAATTCTATTGAATGATAGAACACAAGGTAGTAAGTGTTCTATTTACCAATTAAGTTTGGCCATCCGTTTGGGGATGTGCAACAGTATAAAACAAGAGTTTTGTTCCTAGCTTATTTCAGGAAGTCCTCCAAAAATGACTTAGGAACTTTATATCCCTACAACTTACTAGTGTTCTTGGCAATCCATACAAGCGCACTACTTCTTTAAAGAAGAAATCAACAATATATGTTGCATCATTGGTTTTAGAAGATGCAATGAAATGTGCCATTTTACTAATCTTGTCAAAAACAACAAATATGTTGCCTTTGCCACCTTGAGATCGAACTAATCCTAAAACAAAATCCATTGAAACATCAGTCCAAGGTTGATTAGGAACATAAAAAGGTGTATAGAAACCATGGGGCATGACTTTAGATTTAGCTTGTTTACATGATATGCACTTATCATAAACAGACTGTACATCATGCTTCATGTTAGGCCAATAAAAATGCCCATGCAAAATTTCTAAAGTCTTTTTTACTCCAAAATGACCCATCAATCCTTCATCATGACTTTTTTTAACAAGCATTTCATGCAAGGAACAAACAAGCGCACACAATTTATTTTTCTTAAACAAGAAACCATCATGCATAATAGTGTTATGAAAGAATGCAACACTATGTGAAGAATTGTTTCTTCTCATCAAGTGTTATGAGTTGCTCTATAATAGAACAACTCTACGTGCAGAAATCTACTATAAATATATGCATAGAAAGGGCAGGCAAAATTACCAAACTAGACTGTCATATTTTTGTCACCTATAATTTTAAAGGGCAAATATGTCAATTTAAATAAAAATAAATCAAAATATAAATTACATTCACATAAAAAATTAATTTATTGCATCTACTTTTAACTTTTTCTCTCTCACATTTTACTTTTTTTCTCTCTCTTCTCTTTCTTCTCTCTCTCTTTCATGTGACACTCTTTCTCTTTCTCTTTCTCTCTTTCTTCTCTCACACCCTCTCTCTTCTCTTTCTTCTTTCTATTTCTATTTTTTTTGTCAACTTCTTTTTTCTATTTCTTTCTATCTCTCTTTTTCTATATTTTTATATTTTATATTATAATTTTTTGATTATTTATAAATAATTATTTTCATATAAACTCTCAATAAGAAAACATTACATATTGTCAATATAATTTTATCGTCTTTGTTCACGTATCAAAATTTATAAATATATTTATTATATATTTTTTATAGATGATTATTTTACTTTTGATTCTTAACGGGAGGAAACATTACATACTATCAGTATAAATTAGGGGTGGCAAAGTCATCCATTTATCCATCATCTATCCAATCCATCAATAAAGAAATCCATCCAATCCATCCATTACAAACAAAAAAACTAAATGGATTGGATCCAATTCATCCATTTAATTTAATGGATGGTTAGTCATCCATCCACTAGTTTTCTAAATCCATTAGATTACACTAGGGGTAACAAATGGATGGTAAATGGATAATTCTTTAAATTGGTCATAAAATATATTTTTTAATCATAAAAAATATTTTAATTAAAAATATTTTACTCTTTCTCTCTCTTACCTCTCTCTCCCCCCCTCTCCCCTTTCTCCTCTCTCTCTCCCCTCTCTCATATCTCTCTCTCCCACTGTCTCCCCCCTAGTGGCAGCTTCTGGATCTAAAATCAGAAACTTCATTTTTTTTGGTCAGATGATTTATTCAATTTTTATTTTAAATTCAAATTTCATCGCAAATTATTTGAGATCAATGCGTTTCAACTTTGCATGCCATTTATTCTTCTTTTATTCTATATAAATATATATATTTAACGTATATAGTTTTTTTGTTAATAATTCCTACCTTAATTATAAGAAGAATAAAAAACGTAAGTGCTGCAATATGCTTTTGCATTGTAGATTTCATTTTCTTAACAAACAGTAAATCCAAAAAATACAATTAAATATTAAAAAAGCCTTCACTGGGAGATAGCTGAAAAAACAATGATGAAAACTAAAACAATAAAAAGTGTAAATAAAGAAAGAAATGAAAGCGTGAGAGCGGGTAATTAAAAATCGAAAGCACACTTGCCAGTTGCCACCGTTGCAAACGTGTTTGTCGATGCTGATCAACACAAAAGTCTCGCCTAAGCAGCCGTGAAATTTTTTTGACGGTTTCCATCCAAAATATTTCTCTTTCTCCTTCTCCTCTCTTCCAAATAAGAGAAATTCCCTATTTCTTTGCTATCTCTCTCTTATTTATTTCTCTCATATTTGCATCCAAACAAAGTGTAAGAGAGTTTTGTTGGTCATCATCCATTGCTAGCTGTTCATAATAGAGAGGGGAGAGAGGGGATGGAGAGAGGAGACAGAGAGGGGAGAGAGGGGAGAGAGAGAGGAGAAAAATATATTTTTTTGTAATTAAAATATTTTTTTATGATTAAAAATAATTTTTTGTGATTAAAAATATTTTTTGTGGATGGATTGGATATCTATCCATAAAAAAATTGTTAATGGATGGATTGTATGGTTTTTTTTAAAATGGATGATGGATGGATTGGATTTTCTTGATGAAATTTTAGTGGATGGTAAATGGATAAATGAATTTTTCCAATCCATCCATTAGGATCCATAAGGAAATCCATCCAATCCATCCATTTTGCCACCCCTAGTATAAATGATTATTTTTCTTTTAGATATAGAAGGAGAAACATAAAATGTTTTCGGCATAACATAAAAATTTATAAATATCTTTATTATATATTATTTATAGATGATTATTTTACTTTTGACTCTTAACGGGAGAAAACATTACATACTATCGGTATAAATGATTATTTTTCTTTTCGGTCCAAATGCAGAAACATAAAATGTTTATTTTTTATACGAGCGTAAACGTCCTTATTATTTATAAATAATAATTTTGCTTCTTAGTCTCTATGGGGAAACATTACATGTTGTGAGTGTAATTTTATCGTCTTTTAACACATATCAAAGTAATAAATGTTTTTATCATCTGTAAATGATTATTTTGTTTTTTAGTCCTTACGGGGAAACATTACTTATCGTGGGTATAATTTTATCGTGTTTGAACACATATAAAATTTGTAAATATCTTTATCATTTATAAATAATTATTTTGCTTTTTAGTCCTTACGGGAAAACATTACATGTTGTCGGTGTAATTTTATTATAAATAATTATTTTACTTTTTATTTTTTACGACAAAACATTACATGTTGTCGGTGTAATTTTATTATAAATGATTATTTTGCTTTTTAGTCCCTATGGGGAAATATTATATGTTCTAGTGTAATTTTATCATCATTAAACACATATCAAATTTATAAATGTATTTATTATTTATAAATGATAATTTTGCTTTTTATCCCCTACGGGAAAACATTACATGTTGTCGGTGTAAATTTACCGTCTTCGAACACATATCAATTTATAAATATCTTTATTATTTATAAATGACAATTTTGCTTTTTAGTCTCTACGGGAAAACATTACATGTTGTCGGTGTAATTTTATCGTCTTTGAACACATATTAATGATACAATGTTACGATGTGATTGTCCTCCTAAATACATATAATATTTAATAGCTATATAGTTTTGATTTGTTAATTAGTCGTTTATCATGTATTTGTGTATATATTATGATTTGTTTAACTGTTTATGTTGTGAATATGGTGTATGTTTCATGATATCTTTTATGTATTGTAAAAATATTACATGGACATGTTTATGCCATGTTTCTAAGGGATCAACTATTATCCTCTATATTATATATGAAATATTTGTGATTTTGTAACATGATGCACATGTATGAGATATTTATGCTTTTGACATATTTTGTAATCTTCAAATGTTTTATTTTAAACGAGTCTTGGTATCAAATGTGAAAGAAAATTACAACCATGCATTACACATTATTAGTATAACTATTTCATCTAGCATATTAGAAGAAAATTTATATTTACAGTATAAGTATGGGATAAATCTGAAGCTAATCACAGTGAAACTTTGATTTTTATATACCTACATTTATGTTGCAGTCTTGAAAGAAACAAATACATGATTTCTTAGCAACCAATGCCGCGCGACCTGTGCATAAGCACGGATATGTTACTAGTAAGCACGAAAATAATTACCATTCCATCTATTTCAAATCATTTCCTTTTTTCTCTAATACACAAATTGAAATTAGAGAACTATTATTATTTAAAATACCATTAACGACATGTTTGGTCTGAGTGTGACGATAGATCTTTTATAATAGTTCCGTTTAAAATTTAAATTCAGTTACTCAGATCTTTATAAAACTGTAACTTAAATTGGGTATTAAGATAGTGAATATAATTGCATTTTATAATTTTTGTTTTGTTCAGCTTTTGCACCGTACAGTATCAAATTAAATTAACAAAACTGTATTGATTATTTTTGCTTTAAAGTATCTTTAATTAATACGAAGTTGTATAAATAAAATTATTGTTTGAATAGAAATTATAGTTTTCGTTTAAAATAAAAAATGAGATACAAAATATAATATTCAGGACTTATGTGGAGGGAAACATAAATACGCCTAAACCCACTAGAGTTGGCTATTTATTGTTTTTCATCAAGTCACCACGGCGGTGACCTTTTTTTTAGCGTCGCCACCCTAAAACTCAAGGAATTCATGTTTTTGGGTAACTCTAATACCCCATTAATCAAACGCGAACCAAAGAAAAAATCAGAACAAGAAACTGTCTCTATCTCTTGCCAACAAAGCAGATAGAGGAATAGTGAGAATTTTTCTCAAACTGAGGAAAATATTTCCCTGTTTTGAGACCCAATTTAAGCGTACATGCTTCCATGAATGCCATGCCATGACTCCTCAACGGCTCAATCCCCATGAGATCCTAATTTATAACTCGACAATAGACTCGAAATCCGCGAGCCATTTTTTACGTTTTACCGTTTCGCGCTATGGAAAGGTAAAATGTACGAGTCGAAGCAATAAGGTGTTTTCCGTACCGTCCCGTTAGAGGAGGTGATTTAGATTTACGATTGCATTGGGGAACTAGGTATTGTTCTCTGTTTCTCTCCAAAATTTTCACGAGATGAGTGATGTTGAAGAAGACAGGTTAACGTTAGTGTTAACGGGGTTAACACAGAGGGATGTAGTTGAACAAATTAAAATTATAAGGACCAAGGTATTAAAAACCGGACCGGGCATTGAACCGGAGAGGGACTGGGTTCAGGGTTTTTGGGTTCGACCGGGGTCGAACCGGGTTCGATTAAATATTATTAAAAAAATATTTAATACAATATATAAATAAATAATAAACAAAAAATAAACTTATATTCATAACTTCACACCATAAAAATTATACTTCACTTAATATTTTCTTAATAAGTCGACATATAACAAAAAATTACACATTTATCCATCTCAAATATGACATAACTATTACGTTCAATAACACAAAATATGAAAATAATATCCTTAGCAATAACAACTATAAATAGAGGATAAGTTCAACAACACATTCAACCAATTCTAACATCAATCATAATATTCATTGAGGTCGACTCCTTCAGGATCAAAGATGTTATGCATGGGGTCTTCACTAGTTGAACCACCATCATCACCTTCAAGTGTAAGCTCAGTAGTGTCAAGTTCTTCATTATTTCTCAATAAATCACCAACTATTGGAATTGCATTTTCATGATAAAGAAGAGTGTCAATCTCATGAATATCAAGTTTTGGAGGTGCTTCTTCTTCTTCTTCAACAACCCAAAAATCATTATCATCAATGGACTCATAATCAATGGGATCATAACATAGCTTCTGGCGTTTGAGCCTACAATAAAAGTATAAAATAAAACATCACAATATCAAATTGGGAAGTTATAGGCAACATACACAAGATCATTCAAGATCATACCTATTCTTCAAACGCATGTTATAGGCAACATAAACAATATCATTCAATCTTTGGTGTTCAAGTCTATTTCTTCTCTTCGTATGGATGCGTTCAAAGACACTCCAATTTCTCTCACACCCCGAAGAAGAAGAAGTTTGGCTAAGAAGATGAACTGCCAGCTTTTGCAAAACTGGAGCACTACCCCCATACATTTTCCACCATTGATCTATAAGAAATGTATTTAATTACATAATGCAAAAACATACGGATAACTATTTGAGTATAAAAGACTAAAAATATAAATTTGTGCTCACCACTGTCTTTGACATCTGAAGAGCACTTACTTTACTGAAACTTCCTTCACGGTTTTGATACACTTGCATCTCTTTAACAGCTTTGCCCATGTCAGGACATATAGCTTTTATTTCGAGTAATTCAACAACTGATTCCACAACCCTACTCTTCTCCACGTAATTCTCATCAAAAAAGAATGTAGGATTTAAAAAGTAGGCTGCTGCATGAAGATTGGGCTTTAAATGTTTATCCCAACGAGCCTTTATAATATCTGTGTATGGCTTATATGCAGTCTTCCTGTTCCTAAACATTTGCTTTATTGCATTCTTTGCCCTTTGCATGCCCTCATAAACATATCCCATAGAAGGTTTTTCGTCCCCGTCTACAATCCTTAGTAATCGAATAATGGGAGCCATAAGCTTTGCAATATTGCAATAACTAGTCCAAAAGTTATTATCCAAAATAGTAGCACAAACAGCTTTTCCTGCTGCAGACTTTGCTAACTTATGGTTAGTAAAATGTCTATCCACAACCAAGGCTTGCAAATCACTCTTATGATCATAAATACATTTCAATGTAAGAAAAGTAGTAGCAAACCGAGTTACTCCTGGACGTACAATTTCTTTCCAACCTTCTCTTTTCCTCAACCAAGATAGGAATATCATGTGATTGTACACAAATATAGTTATCTTTGAAGCCTTTGAGGCAAGCTCTGCAACATGGGGCAAGCTACAAATATCCTTTAAAAGTAGATTCAAACAGTGTGCGGCACAAGGAGACCAAGAAATGGATGGATATTTTTCATGTACCTTCGTTCCAAAGAAATACATAATTGGTCGCATTGTCACCACTATATGAACAACATTTGCAGGTCCAACCCATTCAATAACTTCAGAAAACAAATTGCACAATGTCCCAACATCTTTCACAACATCTGATGCATCAATAGATTTCACAAATGATATACCTGAGCATTAACAAAGAAATTTAGTTAGCAAAGAGTAAGTGGTCAATCAAGTAAATTTTCAGAAGTACACGATTTCACAAATGTTATACCTTGAGGACAATAAACTAGAAAGTTAATCAAAGTTCTTTGCTTTTGGTCACTCCAACCATCAGCCATTATTGTGCATCCAAACTTGGCCCAATTGGATCGATAACTTTCAACAAGTAACTGACACTCTTTCTTGCAATCTCCCAACAAGTTAATCCTCAATGCATAAAGAGATGGAACTTTGAAACCAGGGCCAATAGCAGCAATTGCATCTGCAGCAGCTTGAAAATATGGTGACTTTGTTGCATTAAATGGAATGTTACAATCATAAAACCATCTAGCAATTGCCATTTCAGCTTTGTGTACTACTTGCTTGCTAGAGTATACAATTTTAAGGGTTGGTTGGGAGCCTAGAGTTGCCCTTGGAGCAAACCCACTACCAATTAGAGTAGTGGCTTTTCTTTTTCCTTTGTTGGGAATAGGTTGGACTTCTTGTACTTCTTGTACTTCTTCCTCCTCATTAATTTGATCATCATATGCATCATTGAGGTTGTGGTCATCAGTGCTCTTTTTCTTTTCGATACCTTTCAAAACCTCTTTCATTTGATGACGAACATCAGGAGGGACTTTCTTACAAGAGCTAATGTTACCCTTTATGCCCGCAAGATGGTACTTCATTCTGTTTATGCCCCTCCTCTATAAGTCGTTGTACAATGAATGCAAGTGTACACATTAGTTCTTCCTTCCTTTTTAAATGCAAAATGCTCCCATGCCAGATCTATTTTCCCACGAGTGGATCCTCCTGTAGTAGGAGTGGACTCAGTAGGAGTGGATCCAGTGGTATCCCTAGGAGCATTCACACTTGATACTTCCTATAATAAAAAATTTCAATATAAGGAACAACAAAACAGCACAGATAATCGAACAACACAGCAAGGATCTAAGGAACAACATAGATAATCAAACAGAGAAACAACATTGTAATTAAACAGCACAGACAAGGACAATGAAACAGAGCTGAAACAGAAAAGATCTGAGGAACAACAAAACAGAGAACGATGGAAAGCTGAAACAGAAGACGATCTAAGGACAAACAACAACGAACAACACAGATCTAAGGAACCGAAACAGAGGATGATGGAAAGGGGAAACGAAAAGCAAACCTGAGGATCTGAAGCCATTAGGACGAGTGAACGGAGACGACGCCGGAGAACGAGCATGAAGCGTTTCTGGTTCACGGCTCTTTGCTCGTGTTTGAGAAGAAGAAGGGTTTAGGGTTGCTGGTCTTCTGATCCTCGAGTTTGAGAAGCAAAATGGCGCAGGGGAAAAAAATAGTTAAAATATAAAACGACGTCGTTTTGCCCTTTAAAAAAAATAAGAGCCCAGTTTGCGAACTGGCCGGGCGCCCAAAAAACCCGGTTTTTATCGGTTTTCACCCGGTCCGGGCCGGTTCTTATCCAGTTCTTTAACAGAATCATCCGGTTTTTTCGCAGCCGGTTTTAGAGGGTGAATTGGACCGGACCATGGCCCGATTCCCGGTTCAATCGGTTCGACCGGCAGGTCTGGTCCCGTTTTTAATACCTTGATAAGGACCTTTTTATATGGTTTTAAAATATAGAGACTTAATTAAAAATTTGATTAAATTGTGGGAACAAAGTGATTAATTTAACCCCATAAATACGACAGTTTATATTCTGGCTTATGGGGATGGATAACTTGACCTTTGGATGATTCCATCATATTGACTAGATTATCTTTACATTTTGACGTTCATACTAAGGGAACACGGATTATGCATATATATTCCATGAAAGCTGTTCCGGACTGGGCCAAAGCCCAATCCAGTAAAGAACTTGCCAAAGACCAATTCCCGCGAAGTGGAGTTCACACTTCCCACCAACTAATAATGACGTGGCAGATCTAATGGTCTCCGAATCTTCTCGCCAGCTCATCACAGTCTGACAGCGATCTAACGGCAGCCCGAATCTTGCGGGAGCGGTTATCTCTCGATAACCGTCTCCAAACACTATATAAAGTATCTCCTCACAAATCCAGGTACGTTTTCACTCATATTTTCGCTTACCTTTTACTCCTACCTAAACTGACTTAGGCATCGGAGTCTCTGCAGGTACAACCATCCCCGCGTCGTCGTCGACCACCGCGAATTCCTCCGCAACACTTCTTCTCCGGTCATCCTCTGAGTTCTACTTCAGAACATTGGCGTCGTCTGTGGGAACAACAATACTTCCTTTTCAACATTCCCGAAGTCACCTTCATTTTCAACTATGACTGGATCAAAGCGCACCGTCACGACACGCAGTTCTCAACTTCGCGTGGATCTCAATCCACCGAATCCTCCGGCCGCTCCACTGGATCCGCCGTCTCAGATCGAACGAGCACCGGTTCACATTGAGTACGAGAGGCCGAGGAATATTCCTCCACCCTCGATTGACGTAATTCTACTGGTAACCGCCCTAGCCATGACTGAGACCGAAGAAACCGCTCCGGCAGCCACCGCCTTCTCCTCCGTGAATTCTGCAATTTTATGCAAAAGCACAATGAGGAAATGCAAGTCCAGAACCAGCGTTTGGAACGCATGGAAAACCAGCAGAAGGAAATTTCTGTTCGTGTTGCAACACAGATCGAGAATCGGCAGGAGCAGATCTCTCCATCGCCACAATGATCTAGAGGATCTGAAACTCGCCGTTCAATCCACCGTTGCCGTCACGGCACAACTCCGTGTAGATCTCCACACTCTACATCACGCCGCAACAAATCTCTTAACCGCTTTCCACCATGCCGCCGAAGATCGCCGGTGCAATCTCAGATCCGCTTCCCTCACGGCGGACGAAGAATTGATAAAACACAGCACGGTAGAGCTTCGTCTGATAGCCTTTCCTCAAGGCGTGAGGCGTGGCGTTCTCTGCCGCGTCGCCATCGCTCTCCTTCTCATCGTTGCAGAGGTGCAACCGCAAGCAGCGAAACACCACCTCGTCGAGCTACTAGCGTTTCTCGACGTCGTGTAAAATCACCTGAACGCCATTCTCGTCATCGTCGTGCCCGATCTTTTTCATCTACTCCTCCCAGGAATGATGAGGAGGATGACGCTTCTGTGACATTTGGCCCATTCAGCACCAGAATTGCGAAATTCCCGATCCCGAAGCACCTTTAGAAACCTCAAGCGCTAGACTCTTATGATGGAACCAGTGACCCTGATGAGCACATTGGTTGTTTCGACACTTTCATGGGCTACCGAGGTGCCAAGGGACCTGTCAAATGCAAGATTTTTCCTCTTACACTGAAGAAAGCGGCCTTGACATGGTTCCAGACCCTCAAAAGAAACTCAATCGACTCGTGGGCCGAACTCACACACCAATTCTCCACTCACTTCACTGCTTCTAGGGTGCAGCCAAAGTCGACAGCAGCGCTGACTGCTTTTCAACAGAAAAAAGTTGAATCTCTTAGAGAATACGTCGAGCGCTTCAATAAGGAAGTAGTCTTTGTGAAGAAATGCTCTGACGAGATGAAGTTATACTTGCTCAAACAAGGCTTGGTTGAGGACAATTTGTTTAGTATCAACATTGGGGTCAAGAAGCCAAAAACCCTGAACGACTTCCTTAAACAAGCGGAGAAATATATCAACTATGAAGAAAAGCTGATGGCCTCAAAGGTCAAGAAAAAAACACAAGAAAAGGCTGGTGGTCAGCGTGAATACAAATCGCGCAAGGAGAAATAGAACCGAGCTCCTCCGGGGAAGTTTGACGAGTACACCCCACTAAATACTTCGCGAACGAGCATCCTGAACGAGTGTACGAACGCCAAATTCTGAGATGCCGGAATACGCTTCCCAAAACCGCTCAAAGAGAGACGTGGCACTAAGAAGCCAAAGTATTGTCGTTTCCACAAGAGTGCGGGATACAATACTGATGACTGTATTTCACTGAAGGATGTGATTGAACAACTAATCCATAAGGGAAAACTGTCGAAATACACAAGCTCAAAACCGAGATCGGGCGAAAGAAGGTCGAGATCCCGATCATCTCGACCTAAGAAGCATCAATCCTCGACAGCCGCTATGGCACAACTCGACGAGGCAGATCCCGAGTCAGAGGAGAATAAGGAAAGACCTCAACAAGCCCCGGCCTCCTTGGTCATTTCAGGGGGTTCTCTGACAAAGGAGGCGCTAGCATCAACTCTGCAAAAAGAAAGATACGTGAGGCCATGAAGATTTCCACCATCCTTCCCCCCTCCAGCAGGCATAAAGGCAGACCACCCCTTGTCTTTTATGACGAGAATTTGGTGAATGGGAAGCCGAATTATTTGATTCCCTTGTTAGTCAAAGCTTACATGGCCAACTTTGACGTCCGAAGAATCTTGATCGACCAAGGGAGCTCGGCAGATATCATTTTCCATGAACTATTCAAGACCTTGAAACTACCAGAGAATAACCTCGTTCCATACTCGGGGTCCGATCTGACTGGCTTCAACGGCTCTAAGACCAAGCCTATAGGCTACGTGGAATTAATGGTGACTTCTAGAGAGGAACCAACTCTAAGACTATCAAAGTCAAGTTCATAGTACTTCCATGCAAGTCTGTCTTCAACTGGAAATCCCAAATTTTCTTCCCTTGAAATCATAATTCCACATCCTACAAAATTATTCAAATTTTATCGTTTTTTACTTTTAAACTTTTAAGATCATTTCATATTTCAAATCCATCATTGAGCCACAAATATTTTTATAAAAAATAAGACCATATTCGTTTAACTTTTAAAATAGAGGGACTAAAATCACTCAAAAAAAATTGAGAGACCAAAATTGCAGGTAACCTAAACTAGAGGGAACAAAACTTTTACTAAGCATATTAAGAAATTGGAAGAACCACCGTGCCAGTAAAAAATGTCATAGATGGATGCTTCGATGAATGCTTTCCTTATCCTTTTATTCGTAATTGGCTTTTCATTGTTCTTTATGTAATCTAAATTCATTTATCTGTTTCTTTGCCAACTAAATAAGTTTTGTTGTTACGGACTTAGAACCCTCTAGCTTTGAAATTGTACTCAACATGTAGTTAGGGGTGTGCATGGTACTTAAATCACGCAAAACTGTACCACAACACTCTTAAAATCCGGTTTTCTAATACCGGTTGGCGAAAACCAGTTCATAACCGGTTCGGATCGAAAAATGGTTTATTTTCGGTTTTTTATTTGGAACCGGTTTTTGTGCTAGAACCGGTAATTATAACCGGTTTTCTATGTAAAATGGTTTACCAGTTTCCTAAGTAAAACGGTTTACCGGTTTTGGAATTGGGATTGAAAACCAGAATTACCTAGACTGCTTCCAAAACTGATTTTAGTTTTAAAATTGGTTTTCATTCTACAATTGACCATGTTTAAAAAACAGATTTTTTTAGACAAGCCAGCAACTACTGTGTTAATTGTATTTATGCACGTGATGATTACACGTCACCCAATTAGTTAGGTGGTTAGGAGGTTAGGCTGTTAAGCTACGGTTAGTTTGTCAGCTAGATCATTGGATATAAATACTCTTCTCTACTGTATTTTTCAGTTAAGCTTTGAGATAATTCTTCAATGAGAATAAGCACATTTGCTTTCTCTTCTCTCTGAGCACCAATTCTACATGGTATCAATTGAATTTTTTCAAGCTTCTCTGTGTTAATTCTCTGCGTTCTTTGCGATCGCAATACCCTGTTCGATAGCAATTTCTTTAATTTCTTCACGATGTCTTCTTCACAACATGATTTTGATGCTGATGATTCATCTCTCGATGGATCTGCTAGTTCCGATCACGATCTTCATCCTGGCGTCTGCAAGAAAACCTCCAATTGCAAATCTAGGTCCTTCATCCTAGCGACAATCCTGGAATTACTCTTGTTTCTCCTCCTCTGAATCACGATAACTATCAGGCTTGGTCGCGATCAATGCATGTGGCTTTGCTTGGGATCGATGCAATATGATGGTGATTTCTTGGATTCTTAATTCCTTGGATCCAGAAATTGCACACAATATTATGTGGATGGAAACAACTGCTGCAATTTGGCAAGATCTCAAGAATAGGTATTAACAAGGTGATGTTTTCAGAATTTCTGATTTACAAGAGGATCTTTATGTGCTTAGACAAGGCGATTCTTCTATTACTGCTTATTATGGAAATTTCCAGAAGTTATGGCAAGAATTGGAGAATTTTCGTCCTCTTCCTGCTTGTTCATGCACTATTAAGTGTTATTGTTATGGTTATTTGAAGATGAAACAATATATGGAAACAGATTATGTTCTTCGTTTTCTGAAGGGATTAAATGAGCAATACACCTCGGTTCGCTCTCAAATAATGCAGATGAATTCGCTTCCGAATGTTGGTCAAGCATTCTCCATGGTTTTGCAACAAAAAAGACAGTTTTATTCCCCTACGGATGATTCCAAGTTTGTTGGTTCAGTCAATGGTGCTGGTAGAGGTGATACTCGCGGTGGCAGAGGAAACCGTGGTGGCAAAACTTCTTCAGGCAAAGGCCGTGGGACAAAGATGTGTGCACTTATTGCCATAAACCAGGCCATATGATTGATGCATGCTATAAGAAGCATGGTTATCCTCCTTACCTTCAGAAGAACACCGGGGTTAATAATTTCACTGCCGAAGATGATGAAAATTTGGAAGAAACCAAGTCAGTTTCTTGTGCAGAGGCTAATAATGATGTGAGCAACTCAAGATCAACAACAGGCTTTGGTTGCTTTACTTCAAGGTTCTAGTTCATTGGCTCCTACAAATGTGAATCATTTTACTTCCCAGGATACTCCTCATTCAGGTACCATCCTTGCTATTTCTCTTTCTCAAAATTCTGCTCACTGGATCTTAGATATAGGGGCTACAGATCATGTTTGCAATTCTAAAAATCATTTCCTCTTTCTTAAGGAAATTCACCCTGTTTCCATTCATTCGCCAATGATTCAACTCTTCATGCTCATTATGCTGGCACAGTTCAGTTTTCTTCTGATTTATACCTTGTGAATGTTCTGTTTTTACCTGAGTTTTCTGTCAATATCATTTGCATTCCCAAACTAACCCGATTTTTACACTGTGAATTAAATTTCAATGTTGAAAAATGTTTGATATAGGAACTTCCTACCCGTAAGATGATTGGTGCAGCTGAGATGCATAATGGACTTTACATACTTCAACAATCACCTACATTGCCTTCATACTTCTAGCAATCCATTTCTTTTGTAAACGCTTTACCGTCTAGTTTTAGGAATCATAGCATTGATAATAAATTTTCATGTAATCTTTGGCATTTGAGATTTGGCCATCCTTCCCATGATAAACCTGCACATCTCTACAAACAATTTCCATTTGTAAAAGATGTTTCTTCTGTTTCTCCTTGTGAAATTTGTTTCTATGCTAAGCAAAAAAGACTCCCTTTCCCAGATAGTGTATCTGTATCCTCTAATTGCTTTGATTTAGTGCATATGGATATATGTGGGTCTTTATCCCTTCCTTCCATGCTTGGTCATAGATACTTTTTGACAATTATGGATGACAAAAGTCGTTTCACTTTGATTTTCCTTATGAAGCTCAAATCTGAGGCTTCATCTTTGATAAAAGCTTTTGTACCAATGATCCAAACCCAATTTGACACTAAAATCAAATGCATTAGAAGTGATAATGGTAATGAATTTTTACTCATGGATTTTTATTAAGAACAAGGAATTTTTCATCAAACCTCTTGTGTTCGTACTCCTCAATAAAATGGCATTGTTGAGAGGAAGCACCAACATATCCTAGTGTTGCTAGGGCACTTCTTTTTCAATCCAAACTTCCCCAATGTTTTTGGTCTCATGCAATTATGCACTCTCTGCATTTAATAAATAGACTTCAAACCAGATTTCTTTCTTTCAAGTCTCCTTTTCAAGTTCTTTACAACAATGATCCTAACTTAAATCAGTTAAAGGTTTTTGGTTGTATAGGATTTGCTAGTTCTCTTTCCTCTCATAGGAAGAAACTAGACACTAGATCTAGAAAATGCATTTACTTAGGACTTAAATCTAGAGTCAAAGGATACCTATTATTTGATCTTCAGTCCAAGGATTTTTTCTTATCAAGAGATGTCATATTCTTTGAAACAATCTTTCCTTTTAATTCTGTCACAGATCAAAAGCATTCCCAACATTCTAATTCACTTCCCATTCCTGTCTCTCATTCATCATATGATTTTTTCTTTGATTAACCATTACAAACATCATCTGCATTGCATCCATCATCCAAAACTCATTCTGCAGCACCTGATTCTGCAGCATCTGTATTACTTCGTTCTGAATCATTTGCATTACCCCATTCTGCATTGCCTCATTCTGCACAACCACTCCCTTCATCTTCATCACCACTTCCCAACCATTCCCCTATCCTTTCGCCTGACTCTACACAACCACCTCCACCAGAAATAAGAAAATCCTCTCGGACTTCAAAACCACCAACTTACCTACAAGACTATCATTTTTCCCTCCTTAATAAGTCTGTTATTGCATCTGCTACATCTCAGTCATCTTCCTCAGGTGGAAACTATCCTCTATCTCATTTTTTATCTTATGATCATCTTTCTCCTTCTCATCAACATTTCTGTCTCACCATTTCTACCATTACTGAGCCTGCTAAATTTGAGGAAGCCATGAACAATGAAAATTGGAGAAAAGCAGTTCAAATTGAACTTGATGCTTTGTATAAGACATAGACTTGGGAACTCACCTCATTGCCTTCACACAAGAAGGCTGTTGGTTGCAAATGGGTATTCAAGTTGAAACATAGAGGCTAATGGTTACATTGAATGCTATAAAGCTAGACTTGTTGCCAAGGGTTTTACTCAAACTCAAGGCATTGATTTTCTTGAAACCTTCAGCCCTGTGGTTAAAATGGCCACTGTTAGACATATTCTCGCTTTGGCAGCCTCCAAAAACTGGCTTCTCTATCAGCTAGATGTAAATACTACATTTTTACATGGTGATTTGGAAGAAGTCTACATGAAAGCTCCTCCTGGTCTACATCTCCCCAAAAAGGGCATGGTTTGTAAGCTCAAACGATATGGTCTCAAACAAGCCAGTTGCCAATGGAATGTGAAATTAACTCAAACTCTTCTAGGTTCTGTTTATGTTAAATCTAAATCCGATTACTCCCTACTGACAAAATCAACTACCACTGGTTTCACTGTTATTTTAATCTATGTTGATGACTTAGTGTTGACAGGGAATGATGTTGCAGAAATTGAACATGTTAAGCAACTATTGGATTCAAAATTCAGCATTAAAGATCTTGGAGTTCTGAAATATTTTCTGGGTTTTGAAGTCGCTAGGAGCAAATCTGGTATTTCTATTTGCCAGAGAAAATATGCACTATATTCTCCAGGATGTTGGTCTTCTTGGTTGCAAATCAGTTTCCACCCCAATGGACCCTAGTATCAAATTGCATACCAAATCGGGTACTCCACTTTTTGACATTTCAGTTTACAGAAGATTAATTGGCAAACTCCTATATTTAACTCATACCAGACCTGAAATCGCATTTGCCGTTGGTAAATTGAGTCAATTCTTATCTGCTCCTTCTGATGCACATCTCCAAGCTGCCATGCAAGTGCTTAAGTACATCAAAGGTAGTCCAGGCAAAGGACTGTTTTTCAGTGCAAAATCTTCCCTTGTTCTTAAAGGTTTCTATGATAGTGATTGGGGAGCATGCTTAGACACTCGTAGGTCCACTACTGGGTTCTGTTTTTTTCCTTGGATCTTCACTAATTTCTTGGAAAAGTAAGAAACAGACCATTGTTTCTAGATCCTTTGCCGAGGCCGAATATCATGCACTGTCTCAAGCTAGTAGTGAAGCTCAATAGTTGCTTTATCTTCTTCATGATGTTCACTTACTTCATTCATCTCCAGTAATGATCTATTGTGACAATCGATCGGCTCTTCACGGCCAATCCAGTTTTCCACGAGCGAACAAAACACATTGAAATGGACTGTCACAGTGTGCGTGACTTGATCCAAGCTGGTGTTCTACATTTACTTCCTATTTCCTCCGAGGAACAAGTAGCTGATGTATTTACAAAACCTTTGTACCCTGGTCCTTTTAATGTTTTTGATTCCAAGCTAGGAATGCTTAACATACATTCTAGCTTGTGGGGGAATGTTAATTGTATTTATGCACGTGATGATTACACGTCACCCAGTTAGTTAGGCGGTTGGGAGGTTAGGCTATTACGCTATGGTTAGTTTGTTAGCTAGATCATTAGATATAAATGCTCTTTTCTACTGTAATTTTCAGTTAAGCTTTGAGATAATTCTTCAATGAGAATAAGCACATTTGCTTTCTCTTCTCTCTGAGTACCAATTCTACATACTGCCCGATTTCAAACTTTGATAAATCACACATAAATCAAAGACTAAAATGTCTATTAGATCCACACATAAATCACATCCAGATCTCCCAAAATTGATGAAACAAATTCCAAGACTGCAATGTGTTGGGAATTGTATCGAAAGCACCAGAACAAGTCTTTTAGCAGCAGTAAATCAGATGAATACCGCAGCAAAACAGCAACCATTGCTTCCCAGCACAATAGCAGAACAAGCCTTCAATTGAGACAGACCAAGAACCAGCAGAATGTGACCCGAAAAACAGAACCGACAAACTAGGTGATCTTGCAGAGGAATTGCTCTCGCAGTGAACTGGCAAAAAGTGAAACAAACAAAATCACAACCGCAGATGTCGATCAAGTTGTCTTATCAGGTGGCCAATTCACTAAATGCAAATAATGAAATGTATTAATTATAATGGCAAAATGAATCAAAAGCAATTGTTAAATGCAGAAAGGCAAGACAGAAAATCATGGCCTATAGGACAGAATTGGCCACCTAACAATGTAATGTTGGTATAAAATTTTAACATGATCCATTAAACTTCTTTTAAAAAAAAAACAATTACCAATAAATTGCAATATACATATAAATAAAGGTGAAACATATTTTGCAGTCAGATTTCTATCCACATACTCTTTCATTTAAATCATTTTAATTAGAAGAAATATTTGCTGTTCCAAAAAAAAAAGTTAGAAGACATGTCTTGTACGATAATTAAGATTAACATAGCTCAGATCACAGATAGAATCCTTTCACAAGTCATATATTAAGATGATTTCTATTATATTCTTTATAGTGAAACTAGACAGTGTATGTAACAAAAGCTATTTCCTACATTGGAAGAAAGCGCCATATAATCCAATTAAGCAAAGTACGTTCCAGTAATGTACTATTAATAAAAGCCATCAGCTATCAAGATAAGATCACCAAAAGGAGATTTGATTAATTACAATGCTGCTGAAGTAGAAGCCAACTGTAGTGAAGTAGAATGACAACATTCTGAAGAAGTCAAATCGTCGGCCAAGACGATAAACATCACGACTAAGTGTTTGTTCTCCATTTCCATTTGCAACCTTAGCCTCATACAGTGAAATCTGATTCATGCCCACATAAACAGAGAAGCGTGAACATAAACTTGCCAAAACAAATAAGCAAGATCATCTTATTCAGTATATTAAAAAAATGGAATTAATAAACAACTTCACATGCATGAGGACTCAATAAATGGTTTACTTTAAAAAACAATACAATAAACAACTACAACACAACACAGACTAAGTGTACATTAAACAAACCCTTCAATCATCATCCAGTGCAATAGAAACGGAAGACCCAGCAACATTTTGTGTAGAATTCAGTTCTGCAAAATAAAAATAAAATATCCTATTACATATCAAGTCATAATATATTAGGTAAAAAGATACTATCAAATACATCGAATCTTACCTTGCTCAAATTTCTCAAGAGCCTTCAAATCCTCATTTGTAAGCACAGGTGCATATGATCCATCTTGGGTGCAAATCAGTGCTTCCACCATTGTTGGTGTTAGACAACTTCGATACGGATCAAGCACC
Source organism: Calophaca sinica (assembly GCA_037113605.1). Taxonomy (NCBI): domain Eukaryota; kingdom Viridiplantae; phylum Streptophyta; class Magnoliopsida; order Fabales; family Fabaceae; genus Calophaca; species Calophaca sinica. The sequence continues at coordinate 95,215,945 of CM073733.1, forward strand.
CTTCCTCCGGTACTAAAAGCAGATTCAGAGGTCACACAGGTATAGCCAACACCTCTCTTGCAATGTTTGCAAAGATTGGAAATCGGTTTGAGTTTATCTTCCAACAATTTAAGACAAGCAACTCTACGGGGCGCCTCAATTTTTCCTCAAAGTACTTACTTAGTTCAGACTCAGAATCGTTGCACCCACTTGATTGGTAGAATTGACTTAAGTCATATTCACCACCTTCATGAGGCGTGGATTCTTGTGAGGCAGCAGTAGACCCCTCCACCCCGCCATTATACTCTGCAAAAAGCGAGTTCAACTAAGACTCTACTTTTCTTTTAAAATAAGTTGCATCGCCAAGTTCATAATATTTACTCATAACCCAATTTAAAAACTTCACTTTGTGTCTATGGTCTAATATGAGAGCAATCAACAGCAACATGTTAAGACTTTTCAGATTTTCCCAATACTTTCCATACTTTTTTTTTCATGCTTTCAGCCATTGATTTTATACGGGCATTACTAGATTTGCACATATCCTTAATTGTTGTTCCAATACCAAAGACCTCATACATATAACTATTGCTAGTCACGTAAGAGGAACCAGAGATTTTCAAAGTCGCATCATAAAACATTTTCAAAAAGGAAATGATTGAGCTTACATATTCCCAATCATCATTCAAATGACACCTTTCCCCTTTTCTAACTCCTCAACATACTTACAATCTTGTATCTCCAATGCTTCAAATGTTTGTCGGTGTTTCAGGTGTCCCTTTGAATGATGATTGAAAATATGTAAGCTCAATCATTTCCTTTTTGAAAATATTTTATGATGTTACTTTGAAAATCTCAGGTTCCTCTAACGTGACTAGCAATAATTATATGTATGAGGTCTTTGATATTGGAACAACAATCAAGGATATGTGCAAATCTAGTGATGCCCGTATAAAATCAATGGCTGAAAGGATGAAAAAAAGTATGAAAAGTATTGGGGAAATCTGAAAAGTCTTAAAATGTTGCTGTTGATTGCTCTCATATTACACCATAGACACAAAATGAGGTTTTTAAATTGGGTTGTGAGTAAATATTATGAAATTGGTGAGTCAACTGATTTTAAAAGAAAAGTAGAGTCTTGTTTGAACTCGCTTTTTGCGAATGGTGGGGTGGAGGGGTCTACTGTTACCTCACAAGAATCCACACCTCATGAAGGTGGTGAAATCGGTCGTTATGACTTTAGTCAATTCTACCAGTCAAGTGGGTGCAACGATTCTGAGTCTGAACTAAGTAAGTACTTGGAGGAAATATTTTTAGCGCCCTGTAGAGTTGGTTGTCCTAAATTGGTGGAAGATAAACTCAAACCGATTTCCAAACATTGCAAGAGAGGTGTTGGCTATACCTGTCTCCACAGTGGCCTCTGAATCTGCTTTTAGTATCGGAGGAAGGGTGCTTGATCCGTATCGAAGTTGTCTAACACCAACAATGGTGGAAGTAACTTCTATTTCCATGTAAATAAAATATACCCACTATAAAGAATATAAGAGAAATCATATTAATATATGACTTGTGAAAGGATTATATTGTGATCTGAGCTATGTTAATCTTAATTATCGTACAAGATATGTCTTCTAATTTTTTTTTTTTTTGGGAACAACAAATATGTCTTCTAATTAAAATGATTTAAATGAAAGAGTATATAAAAGAGTATGTGGATAGAAATGTGAATAGAAATCTGACTGCAAAATATGTATCACCTTATATATATATATATATATATATATATATTGCAATTTATTGGTAATTGTTTTTTTTTTTAAAAAGAAGTTTAATGGATCATATTAAAATTTTATACCAACATTACATTGTTAGGTGGCCAATTCTGCCCCATAGGCCATGGTTTTCTGCCTTGCCTTTCTGCATTTAACAATTGTCTTTGATTCACTTTGCTATTATAATTAATACATTTCATGATTTGCTTTTAGTGAATTGGCCACCTGATAAGACAATTTGATCCACATCTGCAGTTGTGATTTTGTTTGTTTCACTTTCTGCCAGTTCCTTGCAAGAGCAATTCCTCTGCAAGATCACCTAGTTTGTCAGTTCTGTTTTTGGGATCACTTTCTGCTGGTTCTGTTGGTCTGTCTCAATTAAAGGCTTGTTCTGCTGTTTTGTTGGGAAGCAATGGTTGCTGTTTTGCTGGGGTATTCATCTAATTTACAGCTGCTGGAAGACTTGTTCTGGTGCTTTCGATACAATTCCCAACACATTGCAGTCTTGGAATTTGTTTCATCAATTTTGGGAGATCTGGATGTGATTTATGTGTGGATCTAATAAACACTTTAGTCTTTGATTTATGTGATTTATCAAAGTTTGAAATCAGCCAGGAGTTGCTGGCTTGTCTAATGAAAACCAATTTTAAAACTAAAATCAGTTGTTGAAGCATTCTAAGCAATACTGGTTTTCATTCCCAATTCCAAAACCGTAAGCTGTTTTACCTAGGAAACCGGTAAACCATTTTACATAGAAAACCGGTTATAACTACCGGTGCGCGCGCAAAAACCGGTTCCAAATAAAAAACCGAAAATAAACCACTTTCGGATCCAAACCGGTTATGAACCAGTTCTGTACTGGTTCACAAATATAAACCGGTTTTCACCAACCAATATTAAAAATCCAGATTTTAAGAGTAGTGTGGTACAGTTTGGTGTGGTTTAAGTATCATACACACCCCTACTTGGAACAAGGCAATGTTGATCTTGATTACCATGACTATAAACCATGGTAGTCAAAATCGCTGTTTATATCGTGAAATCGCAGAAAACGCAATTTAATTTAGCCTGAGCGAGTTTGATTTGGCCAAAAAATGCAATTGGGCTTGAATCGGTGAAATCGCCGTCGAAAACCGTAAAATCGGTGGAAGTGGCGGTTTTTGGCGTTTCTACAGACGGGCCGGGTTTGCGGGTAGGTAAGGGCGACCCGTTTTAAACCCAACTTAAATCCTATTTTTTAGGTTTTTTTTAACCCACCGACCAGTGAAAACAAAAGGTCTTCCACATCGCAGAGCCTTTTAAATGCTTGAGTCCCCATCGCAGAGCCTTTCCTTCCCCATCGCACAGCCCCTACAGCAGAGCATCTTTCTTCTCCATCGCACAGAGCATCCTCCCTTCCTTCCCTTCGCAGAACCTTCTCGTTTTCCAGCCTTCTCTGTTCGAAAGTCTCTGTTCTCAGTCTTTTGGCTCTGTTTGCAACTCTTTGTTCCCATAATCCCATCGCAAGTCTCTTTCCATTGTCTCTCTGTTCATTTGGATGCTGAAGAAGATGGAGAAGATGGAGGAAATGAAGATCTCTTGAGTGATTATGATTTTAATTTGCAAAATCTATTTGATTGAGGTTTAAGTGTCCATGTCTTAGTGTTTTGAACTAGCTTAAGTTATTTTGTTTTGTGACTTATGAGTTATTTATGACCCTTATGAGCCTTATGACTTATTAGTTATGTTTTATGCTTATGAATTTGGGTTTAATTAAGTATTTGAAGTGAGATTTAAAGATTTTTCTTTCTCTTATGTATGCTATTTAATATGCATATATGAATTTATATGCATATATATGAGTTTCATGAATTTCGTAGAATCTTATGATTCATGTTACGATTTCACGATTTACGATTTTATTTCCCCTTTCCGATTTTGCGTAGAATCTCGATTTTAACTACCATGCTATAAACTTAAAACCAACTGTTATCAAGAATATGATAAATCACACAATTCGGTGAGCAAAGTCGTCTGCAGATAGAAAATTGGTTGATGTAGAGTCCATTAGGATTGAGGCATAAAGCTTTAAGGGCTCTCCTCGATCGAGATCTTATAAAAAGCGCATTTAAGTTGATAATACTTAAGGACCTCGCTGGTCAGAATGATGGTGGATGGGGCCTATAAGGTTAGTGATATTATCAGCCATTACTTTGAGGGTTGGGAGGCACCAAGAATAAAGGTTCAACTAGGGACGAGGGAGTCACTAGCAACGATGTTGAGGTTATTCGAAGTACGTTTTATTATTTATAGCACTTGAATGTCAGGTTAGATGTGCCAAACAATGCTTGACAAATTATATTATGCATACGCATAATGTTGTCTTGCGTATGCAACTGAATAAAAAAATAGGTTGGCCACCACATAAAACGTATGTGGAAGTTAGAGATGCAGGTGGTGGCCCACATAAATTACCATGTCGATAATGTGGACTAGAATTTGTGAAGACCAGTATAAGACAACATCTTAGGTGCCCCATGGTGAGGAATGATCTAAGAACCATTAAATAAAATAATTAAAAATTATACAGTTGTGATGACCAAAAGAATATTTGCATTCAAGTCCTTTTTCATCACATTTTTTCACCTCTATCTCCTCTCCTCTGCTCTTAAACGGCCTCAACTTAACCCTACTACCCATCAGACCACCCAAATGCCAATAACAATCTCTCCCCTCAAACCCATCACCACTCCTTTGTTCCCACCAGCAACCTTCTTACCCCTATCCATAGTCAGAGGGCTAAAGTTTCTTTGTTACACCATGGGCCAATCGAACCTTTCATGACAATATCTTTAGGACAAGTCAAGACTCACTTTGAGTCAAAAATGGGAACACAACTTCGAAGATGGAGACAATGCAACTTGCTCTTCTTCACACCCCCTTGAAAGATGTTGATGGGCAAATTGTAAAAAATGATCAAGCATAACTTTTAGAATATTTTTACATTTATAACTGAGTTTTAGAAAGGTAAAACTTTAATTTTTTTAAAAGTTGATCCTCTTGTAAATTTTTACAAGCCATTATTTGTTTTTTCATTTGTGTCGTATTTGTATTTAAATATATATTAACATAATTATTTATTGTCATTTCTCTGCAATTTTTAATTTTTTTTATTATATTCGAGATTAATAGACGATTAATTATTATGCTATACTAGATTTGACTTGAGATAACATCCAAATACGAAACCGTTATTGTAAGGCAAGGTTAAGAAAAGAAAATGTCGCAAACCTTTAGTAGCAGTTCCATTCTGCAAGCCTCGTTTATCTGTTCATGAGGCTCCGCTGCCCATACGAAACTATCCTTCACGCATTTCTCCGTCTAATAAACTATCACATGGAAAGGAAAACTGGTGAAATCAGTAAATACTAAAACATCATACGGACATAAAATATGGGAACTGTCACAAGTGAAAAACTGGTCACAAAACTGTCATACATAAGTCATTATTTGCCAATATAATGTGTGCACCCATATCACTTGATAATGAATGATTTAACTTGACGTGACAGAAGTTTCACTATCACTAAATGCTTTAGATCCAGTTCGCTAGAGACAAAAAAATCACAATGCAAAAGCTCTCTCCTCCAATAAAATAGGCTAAACTATAGAAACCAAAAAAATCAAGACGCAAGGAAGGACAAGAAAGCTAACAATATGTATATAAAGCATGCCAAATCAATGTTTAAAATGGTATAAAAAAACATAAACATCATACTTCATCATTGCTGAATGCTTTTGAAATTATTGTGTTTCATTGGATGCAGTTAGAATGAGTACTCCAATCAAAATCCTATACATGTTAAACTAATGAAAATATCTTTTAAGAAGAAAACTATTATTAAAGAAGAATGAGGGATACAATGTGAAAGAAGATAAAATTTCTTGCTTAAAACATGTACAGCGTGATAAGAAAAAATATATAGTTATATGGTACTCTTGAGTCTAAATATAAACCAAATCCCCCATGGTTATCGTGTTAAGAAACCCCATTAATTAAATTTTTTTATGGTTCCCTTGAAGTCACGCAGGGTTAGGGATATAGTTTCTGCATTGTGAAGTGATAGAACACGCACCAAATGATTATTAACCCAATTACTGTGAAATTAGAAAGAATAGAATAAGCTAAATCTGAGATCAAATAAGCACTTCTCCGAGTGATTTTGATAAGAGAAAGATGTTTTTGCAAACTATGTTAATAAGCTAATGACACAGTGCATTTGTACATCACCAACCTTGAGGTCTTCCAAATACTCTTCATTTTCTGTTCCAATGCCTATCGACTGTATATTGACATTATTCGGAGTCAGCTCAGTTTCTTTCGATAGGCAAAATACCTGCCTATAGACATTATTTACTTCTCAAATTCCTGTTCAGCAACATAATAGCTGTAAATAAAAACAATTAAGTCTAGCATGCTTTGAAAAACAATGTCGAAGAATCTATTCTCAAATCTATTGCCATACCATTGCTCCAAATACACCAAAAGAACCTTTTACTTGAGCCTTATGTATAGACTATTACCAAACATCTAATTCACCTTACTGGTGCAGCAGTCAAAACACATAAAAAATTTGGCAGGGCTGAAAGGAGGCTAAGAAATCTTTGAGCCATACCTTGCAAGGATTTATCAACGTTTATCTTCGGTTGTTTGGCCATGCACAAATTGCGTCACTACTTTAACCCTTCTGTAATGAAGATATCCTCCTTCTAAGGACCCTCCTACAGAGCCAAAGTCAATATAGAATAGACCCCAGTTCAGGGACATAGCCTGCTAGCCTCAGCTGCTCATCCAGTTCAGTTAGCAACAAGTGAACCTGACCATAAGATTGGTGATATTTATCAGAAGCTGCAAACAGATGAATCTTCTTATCGATTTCAATCCAGCTAGACCCCGGACATCTCTTTTCTACTCCCAGATCCTTCATGGAAGCCCGGATCTTCGCAACCTCGCTCCACCTATTCACTTCAGCATACATATTAACAAGGAGACTGTAATGCCCACTGTTACTCGGCTCCAAAACCATCAGATTCTGAACCGCAGCATGAGCTATTTCCAAGTTCCTATGAAGCTTACACCCATTCAACAAGGCCCCCCAAATAAAAGAATTCGGCTCAAACCCCATTCCTCTTATCATCTCCAAAGCGTCCTCGAGCAAACCACCTTTGCTCAATAGGTCAACCATGCATCCATAATGTTCAACTTGAGGACTAATACAATAATCCTGAATCATACTCTCAAACCTGCAACGACCCTCTTCTATAAACCCAGCATGAGTGCAAGCAGTTAAAACACTCACAAATGTAACGCCGTTTGGCCTGATTCCTTCCCTCTCCATTTCTCCAAAAATCCTTATTGCTTCTTTTGCATAGCCATGAGTGGCAAGCCCATCAATCATAGAATTCCAACAAAACAAGTTCTTCTCTTGCAATTTGTAGAACACCAAAAGGGACCTATCTATGCTCCCACATTTAGCATACATATCAATCAACGAAGAACCAATATAAACATCAAGACCAAACCCATTCACCATCAAATAAAAATGCACTTCCTTTCCCAACTCAAGCGCCCCCAAATGTGCACAAGCTGAAATCACAGTTGTCACAGTAACTTCATCAGGAACCATTCCCTCGTTCACCATTTCATGAAAAAGCGCCACCACTTCACCATATCTCTTGTACCGCGAATAACAACTCATCAAAGTTGTCCATGAAATGATATCCCGCTTAGGCATTTGGTTAAACAAAAACTCAACACGCTTAACGTTCCCCGATCTAGCATACCCATCAATCACCGCATTCCACGTGGCAGTGTTTCTCTCAGGCATTTCGTCGAACAGTTTCGCTGCGGAGTCCACGTCATCATTCCGAACGTGCGCCGAAATCATTGTCGTCCAAGCGAACACGTCCCGTTCAGGCATTTCATCGAACACCCTCCTCGAGTCAAACATGTGGCCCAGAATCGAGTAGAACTCGACAAGAGTGGTCTGAACAAACACGTGTGAATCGAACCCGCGTTTCCACACGTGTCCGTGAACGGTTCTGCCTGAAACCGAATCGATTAACAACGTGCAGGCCTTAATCAAAGACGAAAAGGAATAGCTGGACGGTACGACGCCGTTTCTGAGCATATGCATGTAATGTACCAATGCTTGGTGTGGGGAACGGGAATGAACGAAGGCTCTGATGAGTGCGTTGTAAACGAGGGCGTTGGGGTTTTCCATAAGGGCAAAAGCGGAACTTGCGAGGTCTATGCGAGAAGAGGTTGAACATGCGGTTATGAATTGGTTCATAAGGAAGCAGTCTTGATTGGCGTTGGTCTTGCACATGGAGGCAAAGACCGATTCTAGTGTTTTTCCATTCGAGCATAACTTTATGTGGCTCAGGATTGTGTCTTTGAGGCTGTGTGCGTTGCGGTGTTGTTGGACACTGTGCTTTGGAACTGAAAAATGTTTAGCAACAAGCATTGCTTCAAAAGAATATTTCACATCTAAGGGGTGAACGAGGTTTGCTCAGCTACAGGTAATAATAAGCATGGTCTACGCATATTACAACAAGAATAAGAGTGTTTCACACTCGTTTTTTTGGCGCCACATTTACACAGCGGGATCAAAAGAGAAGATAGATACGCAGATGTGTAAATTAAAATGAATGAAAATCTTGTCACCAAAAAAAAAAAAAAAGAATGAAAATCCATATCTTTATTTTAGCTTCAAATTCCAATTTGGTCACTTAGGCATTATTTATTCTGAATTAGTTTCTTATGTGTAAAGGTTTCAAGGTAAAATATAAGGGACTAAAAATATAATTTATAAAAAAAAAATATAATGACCAGGTATGTGAAATTCCTGTGGGGACTATCCCTTTGAGTCTTTAGGACAAAAAAATTTCCTTTTTTTTTTTTTGAACGAAAGGGACTTTAACCCCAAGACAGAAACACTAAAAACCATGAGGGAAAACAACCCCTCTCCCATCAGCTGACAAAGCACGTGGAAGTAAGGACATCAAAAATTTTGCACGCGGAAGTAATTAATAGAGGAACACTCCTTAGCAAGGATGTCCACAGGCTGACTTGCTTCCCGAAGAATGTGATTCCAATGGATCTTCGCAGTAGCAGAAATAATGTTTTCAATTCCTCGCACCAAATGAGCCAAAGGGCACCCTTTGGCTCCTTTCGCACAAGGTATCAACAATTGGTTGGAAGATGTTCAATTCTTGGGGAATGTGATAAATAGGGATGGAATATACGGAAAACGTCAAATATTAGGACCTGATATTGTGCAGCAGACAGTAGAACAAGTTAAGAAGATAACGAAAAAGATGGAGGCAACACAAGATAGGCAAAGAAGCTATAGTAATATGACGAGAAGACTTTTAGAATTCCAAGAAAGTTGTCATGTTTTCTTGAGAGTAACTCTGAAAATTAGAATGGCAGAGCAATAAAATCCAGGAAATTTACTCCCATATTCATCGAACAAATTTAAATTCTTTGCCGAATTGGTCCAGTAGCTCACCAAATAGCTTTACCTCCATATTTGTCAAACCATCATGATGTCTTCGATGTTTCACAACTTCGAAAGTACTATCCTAATCCACCATATATGATTCAACCTGAGTCGATATAGTTAAGGCAGGACCTAAAATATAAAGCACTTCCTGTAAGGATCAAGGATAGGAGGATCAAGGAAGTTCGCGGTAAGAACATTCTATTGGTGAAGGTGATATGGGATGAGCCAACCGGTGATACAATGTGGGAGCTTGGATAAAAATATTCTTAAAGCACATTCTATAAGTATTAAATCCATTCTTCACTGAAAAATTCTTGGTGATTGTTTCACTCCCATTGGGAGTACATTTCATTCATATTTACCCTGAAGACAATCCAACGTTATTAATGATTTAGATTTGTTAGTCTTATTTGGTAAAATATTGACTTACAACCAAAGTACTAAACCGATACATATTTCTTAATCTTTCAATAATTAAATCCTTTCATCGCTCAAGCGTATATATTAAATGAATTCATATTTCTTACTATGTACTAAACCATTCCATGCTTGAGCATGGATACTTCCATCGCTCAAGCATGACAACACTTTGATATTGGTAGAGAGAATGTTTAAACGCTGATAATTTCCTGCATGGACTAGCAGAGGACACGTGTTAGTGACGAGTAACAACGACATGCAAGGGCGATGCCTTCTTTGTTAAGGCGTCAACACTAAAGCGTTCAAAGAGGCAACACTTAAACATTGCTACAATGCTCAAGCGTGGAACATTCCAACGCTTAAGCATTATGAGTAAAACCTTAAAAAGTAAAAGTTTAATTTTGCCAAGCATTATGAGTAAAGTCTTTAAAAGTAAAAATTTAATTTTGCTTTCACCTCTTTCATTCTTACTTTTTCTTCCTTGGTCAAGAAAAGAACCATAGCCTCCCAGAAAACCATTTCCAAGTTCCAAGCTCATTTTTACTCAATCTAGACACCAAAACCCTAATCTAACACCATACCTTGAATTGTATCGTCTTTTACTTTAGATTCAACCATTTGTTCACCAATTACGCTCTTGGTAAGCCAATGTTCCCTCGACATGCCATATTTACCTCGACTTCTTTTTGTTGTGTTCTTCATTATTCTCCATTCTAATCTTTGTTTTGATTCATTTTATGGTTACCAGGGTAGATTTGGAGTCGTATGTGTGATCAAAATGAGATTTAGAACCAAGAGAGTGTTAAAATCATGCACGACCATAGCATATCATTGTGAGTGTTCGAGTGCATCTATGGTTCATTGGTCAAGGTTGTTCGAAATTTGGAGCTTAGGTGTACCTGCAAAAAGGAGGGGAGGAAGAACCTCGATTGTTAGGGAGGCAATAGTAGAATATAACATAACATGTGTAGGGAAACTTAAACCCTACTTTTGATTTGGTAACCGACAACACCTAACCTACCTTGGAGACTACTGATGAGTAGTACCAACCTAGGTTAAGGCATTGTAGGTTTATCGACAATATGATGATCTGTAATACCTGTTGATTAATGATGTGTGTCTGATTTGCATGTGTGTTGTGTGCCAATATGCTTAGTTGATATGCTATGTATATGATGTTATGTGTTCACATGCTTAGTCGAGCTTGTTGGTATTCTGATATGTTGATATGATGAACTGCTCACTTGACGACGTATAATTGATACTATTGATGTGCCGATATGCCTATACAGATTGCATGACTCTTTGTAGGTACAATCATCATTGAGTTGAAGGATGGTTGATGTTGTGATAGACTGGTATTATAAAATTTTGTATCCAACCCATTAAACGGAGATGAATTGAATTATGTTTGCGGAATACTTTGTTGAGTAGAGAGTGTCGATTCCTATGATGTGATGCTAAGTTGTTGATGAGGTGAGGTTGAAGTACCAGGTTCATAGGCCAGTGATGAACTATTTAATTGGAGATGGATGCCTTTTCATAACATATGCATTGTTGTGGTAAATAGTTGTGTGAACAACATATGTACACAATGTTAAAATACATGAGTGGAAGGTACAAGATGTGATGGTGAAGGTTAGGTAGACCTTGGGGATATGTTGGGTCTGACATATACCATATGTGACCAATAGGTAGCCTCTATTGTGTCAAGGGAATCGGAGAAGCTTGATGATCCTAATGGGACACCAATTGTTCCATGTTCGAGGTGGACCTTTCGGTTCGACAAGACAGCCTTCCTCATAGCTAGAGGATTCAATGGTGCACTCTTATTGGTCATGGCTTACGAAATTCTGTTACATGAATGACTAACTATCATCCTCATAGCTGGAGGGTGACATTCTTATAGCTAAAGAATGAATATTCAGTTGTATATTAGTCAACATGCATGTAGAAATAGTTGCATATTCAAAATAGACGATATATTGATGAGTTATGATTTTGGAGATGTTTGCTGAAGTTGATTTATGAGATGGTTGTGTTTGCCTTGTATGATTGTTATTATGTTGTATTCTTCATCTTGTTTTCCTAATTTGTGATGATTTGAGAATATTCTTACCTCGTGTGTATTTTTTGTACTTCTTTATATTTGTGACTTGGATTAAGAGTAGACATTGCTTAGGATATCTTACCTATTGAGGAAGGAGCCGAGGAGGCCTGTTTGGGCAGACGTGGAGCTTATATACAATGACGATAATAACCATGGTTGGGAGATCCATTTCTCCACTTCTACTGCTGTATATACCTGTGTTTACTTTCGGTGGTGACTTTCCCAAGTCTAGTCTAGTTGGAGAGTATAGGGTGACTCAGAGACCTCGTTTCGAGCACTTATGGCAATCCCCTTGGGACCACCATAGAGACATTGTCTCTCCCCAAACCTCTCATGTCGGTAGTCGAGTAAGATTTGTTTATAGAGGAGAGAGGGCACATGGTGTTGAGGCCAAGTGCAAGTATTTGTGGCAAAGGATGTGGTGTCCCGTAGTACGAGTTTTAAGTGGTGTTAACACACCAATTTGTCTACTTTTATATGGCATTTTTAGTATCTAATTATACTATTTTGCACTGATTAAAGCACAAAGGTACTCATTTATGTCTTATTATGCAGAAATATCATGAAGACATCACTCGGAGCAAAAGATGCGAAAAAGAACAAAAAACTGGCTAGTTTTGGAGAGTTTTAGCACCATCTTGGACAAGCGATCTGACCTATATCCGTGCGGCCGCACCTAGATCGGAACTTGATGGCGTACACCCTCAATCTGTACCACCTGGTGCCGATAACCCAGTACGGTCGTGCCGAAGGTAGTACGGTCGTACACAAGTGATGTCAGGGCTGCAGCACGCATGGGTACGGTCCAGCGTCATCAACAAAGCTTGGTACGAATTTCCAAGTCAAGAGCCCCCGATTGAGAGTTCATATCAATTCCCTGCCTCTTTTCATTGATTTGAGTGTTTTCTTGGAGCTTGGTGCCATCCTGAATCGCTACCGGAGCTCGCGAGGACGTGAATAACGTGCTTAAGGACTGTCGTCATATCGAAAGGGTGTCCCAGTTTAGATTTATTCTCTTGTTATGGATTATTTTGATTTTATATCCAAGTTTATGTTATTATCATTGATAATGTGTAGCTAAATCCATCACTAGGGGGGATGGGGGATCCTTTACAATATTCTTGATGCTTTGTCTATTTAATTATATGAGTTTATATTGAATGTTTGAGTGTTTTATTCCTATTGTGCTTAATCCTATAAGGCCTGATCAGCCTTTACTTAGTTGGCTAAATTGTGGTAACAAGATCATGATTAGTTAAACGGAACCATAAGATAAAAGAACTCGCTTTATATGCCGGATAAGTTATAATTTGTTTCTAATCAGTTATTAGATTAACAAACCCACCTGTACTTAATGCTCTTTCGTTTAATTACCTTCTAGGACCAAACAGAGTAATTAGTTAGGAGGAAGGCTATTGTAAGCTAGGTAGCCCTTAGTAATTTAGAGTGGATGATTAGTTCTCTTACATAATAGTTAACTCATATCAATTGCTTAGAAAACTCAAGAGTGGAGTATTAGTGAACCCGGCTCCCCTAGGCTTCCCATAACATAGTCAAACTGTTCTCGCGTTCATTTTGTTTATTGCTTTGATACCGACAACTTTCATTACTTGCGTACTTACAACTTTTGCTCATCCAATAAAATAGAATCTTATTAAGTAATTGGTACTCGCTCATTCCCTGTGGGTTAGACATTCAGAATCCTAATTATACTTCACTTTTATTACGAGTTACGATTATGTGCACTTGCCTGAGTCGCAACAAGTGGGTCCCACAGCAGATCTACCGCATGAGGTATGGAGAGGGAGAGGGGAGCTTGAGACCACTCTACCCTTACTGAGTCTTTGTTGATAGACCAATGCGTCTAGTAGTTTTTGATCCTCTACTCTTTCGATGTATTTTGAGGATATCAGTGTTTAGGGGATGAATTCTATGATCAGATGGGTTAAATCAGTACTTATACACTTCCACACTTACTTCTTACTCTAATGAATATATGTATACCTCTACATATACTGTTTATGTATGTATACTTTATGTAGCCGATATAAGTTTGGGATTTTAAATTCCTTCATATTCTCGATAAACGTGCTAGCATTATTATTTTAAAAGGCATTTAAGATCAATTAATTGGGGTTATGTTAGGGAGGCAACATGTGAAGGGTACATGCAAAGGCACACTTATGCTATAGTCAGTTTAGGAGTATGGTTATGTTTTTGTAATGGAACAGTGCACATACCTTGTATACTATGTTATTCTCCTTTTATGTGAGAAGGAGTAGAGGCGTTCCCCTTGTCCTGACCCGCCCGAGTTTCCTTGTGGGAGGACCAGATCCCTTATGTTGGGTTGCTTTAAGGTCAAACCCTCTAATCATTAATATGTTACAAACCAATTCTATATTGGCCTGCACCGACGCCTCCATTGACACCGATGTGAGGCTGTTTTACCTTTGACATAGTGATTCTCCCCATGTGCAGTACTTGAAAACCTTTGTGACAGTGACGTCTCTTCTTGGAGTTCCCTGCCTTACCCCTAATCCATGTGGATCCTTTGCAAATTGGGTCCGACATTATGCAGGCCTCCATATCATACCTGAGCTGGTATATATAAATATGATTGTTTAAATATCCTAACTGTCTCAAGCATCTGAATAATGGTCTAACATTTGTTGGAACCTAAACGATTGACAAGTAAACCCAATAATTTTGATGATAACAAAGTATCTGTGTGAGAACAATTTACCTTCTGACAAGTCTTGAAGTGTGTAGGAATTAAAATCATTCATATTTTATAATATCACTCAAGCAAGAAGAAGTTCACAAAAAGATGAGTACATATATGCCGTGTCTGCATCCGGTTCACTCTAAGCATCTTATATATTTGCTCTAGCGAGCGTCTAGTTTTCATATGCTATGACACGTGGAACTTAAGCACTGCAGCGAGCATCTGGTTCTTTAATGAAACACGTGTTATTCACGTTTATCCCTTTTGCTCTCTAGATCGGCAATCCTGGAATAAATTCAAATTTGATATATGCGCTCAATTTTATGTACGAGGAATCAAATGCGACACCTTTGGATAAGACAAAATTCGTACACTGTGTGCCAGGCTGCAAATGATTGAAAAGAAAATAGTACAAACAATAATAAAGTGTACAATTTTGATATTCTCTAAAAAGGTAATAAAGGATATTTTCAAATTACCTCACTCAATGATTTGGAGCTGATTATTTCTGCAACGGTAGTATTCTCAAGAAGTCTATAAATACTCCAAGCTCTCCATTGAAGAAAGTTGACAACACTGCTAGAATTATTATACAAGTGAGCAACCAAAATTTCTGTGCCAAGAACTCTGCGAACCAGAACCTGAACTTCAGCGTATTATTCTTTCTTTTAGAAAGTTATTCTTTTGAGCTTAAGTTTTTCATCCTCTCTTGTTGAGAGCTATTTGATTGTATTCAAAACTTCTTTGTAAAACTTGTATTGCTTTGTAATATACTGTTTCCTCAAAGGCTCGAACGTACTGAGTCGTTTTGAGAAGTTAAGAGTATTGTTAAGTTTGTGACATTAGAATACTCTTAAGGAAAATTGTAATGAGTGTAATTATAGTGGAAAATCCTTCAGGAACGAATGAACTAGACGTAGTTACTGGGTTAGTGGTGAACTAGTATAAACCTTTGTGCCTCATTCTCAATTGCTTTATCTTTACTTCTGTTTTGCAAAGAAAAAAAGAGTTTTCATAACTTTCCTTTCAGCATCCGGTAATCAAAGTTTTCAAAAGAACTTGTTTTCAAGTTGTTTTTTACTTAAAGTTTGCGAAAAGTTTTCAATACAATTCAACTCCCTTCTTGTGTTCACTTTCAGCATTAACTTCATGTCCTTTTAACTAAGCAATTTAAGCTAGTTTGTTGATACAGGAAACTTAAATGGTCAGTCTAGATAATTGAGTATTAGTTCCTAACTCACACATAACATTCATTCTATACATTTAAATAATCGGCTAAAGTAATCAAGAAGTGTGACTAATCAGAGGATGAGAGAAGGATAACGATCACAATTCATAAACTAAAGCTAGATAACGTGTAAAAGATGAAATCTCATAAGGTAATATTGTTGATTTAAAAATGAAAATGAAAGTTATAAATGCAGTATAATACTACTTAGGCCACAGATAAATATTATTTTGGCATTGTCTGTAATACCAATTCCAAGAAATACAAAATAAGATCTAAGCTTCTAGCATTATCCTACAAAACTCTTGCATTTGATCCTCAGGCAGATTCAGGCATATATTAAGACCCCCTTCATCCTTTGCCCCTGGCAACAACATAACCAAACCAGGCTTAACAGTAAGTGGAGTAGCACATTTCAATCTACCCCAAGCAAAAACTTGATTCTCTAGCCCCAATCTCATCCATGCAACCAAGGAGAAACTATCTTCCCTACAAGGCACTCCCCTATTCACTTCCAACCAATCTAGACCTGACTTAATATACTCATCATCCAATCTTTCAATCCCTTCTTGCACTTTCCTTATATGACAAGCATCTTCTAATTCCATTAGCTCCTTCACAGTTGCTCTTGCAAATCCAGGAACCAATGCATTTCCTGCAAAACCCTCTGGCAGTTCAGGAACAACCCTTTTCCTAACATCCACTGGGAACAACATTGTTGATACTTTATCCTCTGTCGTCCTTATTGCAATGCTTCTTGCCTTCCATATTTTAGCAGCAACAACTTGAAAAGTGGTGACGTTCTTTAAGTTGTTGTTCTCTAGAGCTTTCTTTTTGTAGCTGGCAATTTTTTGTGGTGATAAAAAAAGCACATGAATTTGATTTTCTTCAAGTGGTTTTTTAACATTGGTGACACTGGTGCCACGTATAGTAAATAAGTTCTCTATGTCAGTAAATTTTGAATACTCAAAATGTGGATGATTTATCTTTGGAGGGTTTCTGGCTCTCAGCAGTGTTCTATCTGCATTAGGCACTATGATGAGGTCATCGCCACGTGTTAAAGCAGCCAAATTTGCCTCAAAATCTCTTACTGCTATACCATCTAGTATGCAATGGTTGTAGTGAGAAGCAAGTGCCAAACTTCCACATCCAAATTGTGTCAGCTGTCATAAAACAACAAATAATGTACTAAACTTTGAGCACTTATTTTGTGTATTCTTCCCGATAAAAAATGGTTTAAATGTGTTTTTAGTTTCTATAATATACTTACATTTTTGTTTTAGTTCTTTTAAAATTATTTTTTTTTAAATTTCATTCCTATAATATATGTTTTTTTGTTTTTATTATTTTGTTTTAGTCCCTGTAATATTTTTTTTTATAGTGTCAGCCTTTATCATGCAGGGACTAATTGAATATGAACCAAATATTACAAGGACTGAAATTAAAAAAATTGTTATAGGGACTAAAACAAAAAAGAGGACCAAAATGATAATACACACAGGGACTATTTTGAAAAGAATTAATTTTAAAAGGACCAAAACGAAAAAGTAAGTATATTAAAACATATTTAAGCCAAAAAATTTGGGGAAAAAAAAACTCAAGGTTTTATGGCTTTAACTAAAGGCTATAGGCCTATGACCATACTATACTTTTGCATTAAAAAAATAGAAATGGAAAAAATGATAGATTGGGTGAATTTGTAAGAACCTTGTGTGTGTGGAATTTAAATGTTTATAACATCAATATGCACGCTACAGCATCAAGCAAAAGTGATTTAAAAGCAAATTTTATATGTTTGTGACCTGCTATAATCTTTAAAGCACTAGAGTTTAAATGAACAAAACAAAAGTTAACATTAACCTGTAAGGAAGCAAGGGGAATTTCATTCATGTCAGTTTCTTCTCCACCTTCTTCATGCAAGAAAACAACTAAATCATTTAACTCTGGATTAGGTGTAGAAATAACACCAAATTCACTCAACATTTTATCAGTTGTTGCAGCAGCAACAACAATACCAGCATCATTACAATCAATTTCAAATCTATGATTCTCTTCCAAACTCGGCACAAGCCGGCCTGCCATAAAGTCATAATGGACAAGCATTTTACTAAGTGCACTATATAACTTACTACAAATCTCAGAGAAGCACATTTGGGTGTTTGGAGCATCAAAAAAGGAGGCAGAGTCTTGGTAAACAACAAGGGAAAGGTCAATATTTGACAAGAACATTCGCTTACAGAGTGTTGGTTGCTCAGGAGCAATCACAACTTTTTCAACTAGTTCAATCTTACCCATTGGATACAATATATTGCTTGAGCTTGTTCTAATACACGACCAAAGAAATTGTCAACCCCTTAATATAATAAGTTTTTAAAGATGTTTCCAGAATATATGTTGATTTTGACAATGCTATGAGCATCAAATTTATGGAGTACACCAATTTCCTAACATTACTCAGAAGTTATATGTATGTTACATTGTTATCCCCCTAACGTTACTGATAATACTTTTACAATCAATAAATAGATTTATTTATTGGTCCACAAATTTATGACAAAACTGCTAATTAATGCATTATGAATTGATGAGGATTCTACTAACTGTTCTACTGTTATGTTTTATGTCATTATTATTATGTTTATTCATTTTGTTGTGGTTATGTTAAAGTATGAGTATGAATGTCATTGTAACTGTATTTTGTATGAATGTCATCGTAAAGGGGTTACAAAGTTTGTAAACTAACCTATATGTAGAATATTTAACTGCGGGAATTAATACCGAATCCAAAATTTAAAATTTGTATTTGGTAACATTCAGATTTGAATTTTATTGTTAATCAATGTAATCAGTTCCATGTTAATATTAGTAACTTCTCTAAAAGGAAGATACATTTGAATAGATTTTTTGTTGAATTTCTTTGAACAATTTTTGTTGAATTTTTTTATAAAAAAAGTTACTATACAAATTATTTGTAATGAATAAAGAATTATTATGGGCTTTATATGCTGAGGTATTTTCTACTTTTTTTTTTTTTTGAAAAGAGCAAATTTATTTCATTTCATTCAAAATAACTTCAGCAATACAGGATGGTAAAAACTCAAAATCTTGGCGACTAGTATAAAATCTTGATGCTCCAGCTAGCTTATGGGTAACAAATTTGTTTGTCTCCTAATATGACTAACCCGATAGTTTTGGAAAATACTCAAACTATTCTGACACTCATTGATAATAGCCCCAAATTCAGTAAGACAACTAGAGGTACCATGAAGGCCATCAACCACACTTTTACAATCTGTTTCAAACGCCACGTGGTGATACCCCAAGTTCCCAACCCATTGGATAGCTTCCCATAGTCCTCTCGCCTCAGCCTCCATAGCTGGGATGCATCCTTCCAGCCTCAAAGATTTCGCCTTAACAAATTCACCTAAGTGATTCCTCAAACACATCCCAATTCCATAACAGTCTATATCAGTAAATATG
Organism: Calophaca sinica; assembly: GCA_037113605.1. Taxonomy (NCBI): domain Eukaryota; kingdom Viridiplantae; phylum Streptophyta; class Magnoliopsida; order Fabales; family Fabaceae; genus Calophaca; species Calophaca sinica. The sequence goes on from CM073733.1 coordinate 95,235,206, forward strand.
GCCGCATCGATGTTGCACTTTAGAGCACCCGGACTTGGTTTCTCCCATCTCAGTGTGTGTGTTGCATGCAATTCAGGCCTCGTGCCATTTAGATGACCTTTAGCTATCTCCCAATCTCGAAGCACTTGCCGTGACAATGAGACTGAGATCGTTGCTGCAGGTGTTTTCTACTTTAATATTAACATATATGAAGCATCTTTATGGCATTAACTAGGAAAATGCTAAATGATACAAAGTTAATTTTGTGAAAAGACGTACAAATGAATTTGTTTTTAACATTGAATCACATTCAGTTAACGTATTTTTCTATGGGCACATTCAGTTAATGTAGAATAATTTAATTTCATATTTTTTCTACAATATAATTGTAACATTCTAGAGCATAACAAAAATATTACAGAGACTAAAATAAATAAATTATATTACAGGGATTAAAATTAGTAAACGACGACTAATTAAAACATTTTATGACATTGGGGACGTAAAAAAAATCTTTTAAACAGAATCAAATATCTAGATTAAATATACATGTACTTCTAAAATTAAGTTCAAAAAGTTAAAAAAAAAATCAAGAAAGAATTTTGAATCTTAATTTTTGGAACACAAGTATATGCATTCTGGATCAAAAGTAAATTCTGGAATTTAATTTATGAAACAAAGAGATATATTATGATATCAAATTTCTGGAATGGTTATACATGTGTTTAGGAAATTAACGTTCGGAAAGTTAAAAAAAATATGAATTTTGGATTTGAATTTTCTAGAACTCATTGTAACTGGGTTTCAAAATTAAGTTACCTGAAAAAGGGTATTTTGAAAAAAAAAGTAAAAAAAATGGAAGGGGGTGTGGGAAGTAAAATAGAGGAGGTGTAGGTGCCTATTTGATATCTACATGGTGCTATACGGACGTGAATTGTGGGCTGCTGGTTATTGTGTATATATGGACCCAATAATAGGTTATTGTTTTTCAGATAGGCTTCTTTTTGTTGCGATACCAGTGCCGCTCGATATCTATTGTTGTTTTTGTTGGGCCTTTGTTATTCCCACCTCCTTCATTTAATTTTGCCACCTCCCCTCCCCCATAAAAAGTCAATTTTACCCCTACTTATTCAATATCTTCCTCACCTCCCTTGTCTTCTTCCCTCCTTCCTGCTGGTTCGCCTCGCCTCCCCTCCCCTCTTTCATGCAGTGGTCGTCATCCTCCCTCCCGCAACAGCCTTCTAGTTCGCCTCCCCTCCTTCACCGCCAAGGTTCGCCTCCCCTCCCTGAAACGAGAAGGTTCGCCTCCCCTCCCCTCAGACACAGCGATCGTCATCGGAGAAGGTATACTCGTCGCGTCTAATTTTTTTCTGTAAATTTGAACTTCGCATTAACAAGTTGATGCACGGACGTGTCAACAAGTTGACGCCTGTGTTAATTTGAAGTTCAGGAATTTTTTACTTCATACCTCAACAAGTTGACGCGTGATGTAAAAATTCAGAACTTCAAATTAACACAGGCGTCAACTTGTTGACGCGTCCGTGCGTCACCTTGTTGACGCGCATATTCAAAACATTAAATTGTTACAGATGCTGCTGTTGCATAATTTGCTATTTGAGACTGATTAATTGCTTGCGTCTGACGAATTAATTTTATACAGGTATGGTAAAGACTAGCGTTCAAGTAGATGGTACTCGTCGAAGACTGATTGCATCGAGCGCAAGCAGCACCAGCGCCAGAATCTGCGCAAGAGGCCCCGAGACCCTGCCCTGTCGTTGATGTGCCTATTCCTGAGGCTGCCCCTGCCCCTCATGAGCCTCAGCCTGAGGCTTTCCCTCACGAGCATAAGGCTGCACCTACCGTTGTTGAGCTTGTGCCTCAGGCTGCCCCTCACGAGCCTGAGGCTGCCCCTCACGAGCAGGTGGCCGAGACTGCCTCTCATTTGCAGGAGGCCGACGATGTTGTTCCTGTTTTGTTCCCAGGAGGCCCAGAGGACACATCAGTCCTGCTATCGTATGCCAATGACGTTGCCACAGCCTTTTGGACTGGCGAGGTAAGTAACTGTTGAAGTTATTATTTTTTTGGTTTCATTTGATATTTGAATGCAACTGGCACGTGTGTTTCTTTGATTCTAGGATCGCGACAAGTTGAAGATCATAAACCACGGCAAAACCGTGGTAAAGGTAGTGGCTGTACAGGAGATTAAGAGTGTCGTGGGTGATTCTAAACTAGAAGAGCTTTGTCGTGTTAGCTACAACACTGTAGACAAAGGGCTGCTCAGTGCATTTACAGAGAGATAGCAGCCGGACACCTGTAGCTTCCACCTGCCAGTTGGGGAGATGACGATCACCTTGGATGATGTCTCCCAGCCTCTACATATTCCAGTGAGGGGGCGTTTTTCACTATGCCGGCCTTGGAGAAGGCGGAAGCGCCTCAGTGGTTGAACACCTTGTTAGGCGTGCCCATGGCTGAGGCACAACAGCATACAGATAAGGGACCGCTCTGCAGCCTCATGTGGCTTCGAGATGAGGTATACCCGAGGTGCTGCAGGGAACAGCAGTGGGACATGGCAGCTAGGGTTTTCCTGCTACACCTAGTTGGCAGCACCATTTTTGCCAACAAGAGCCAGTCCCGGACGCCGGTAGCCTACCTGCACATGTTCAGGGACCTTAGTTTGGTCGACAACTATGCATGGGGTGCCATGGCCCTTGTATTTATGTATGACCAGCTCCGAGAGGCTAGCAGGGCGACGACAAGGCAGCTGGCAGGTTATGCGACGCTATAATTATAGGTACAAATTTTTATGTTTTACAGATTTTTAAAATTTAAAATTTAAAATTTAATTCAATATTACATGAGTTAATATTTTCCGTACATGCATGGATATACGAGCACTTCTAGGGTGCCACATTCGGATCTCGGGAGGTAGATTCTATTTACGTCGAGCAGGCACCCCGAGCTAGCCGGTAGAGATTGATTAGGGGTGCCGATCTGGTAGAGCCATACCGTCACACGTTGGATAGGCTCACAGATGCCGACGTTACATGGAAGCCTTGCGCGGAGCATAGAGTTGCGAGAGCCTGGGAGCCGATTGCATTGTATAGGGGATTCATCCGGTTTGGTCCTATGATGCTCCTATACCTACCAGATAGGATCTTACGGCAGTTTGGACACGCACAGTGCATCCCGGGAGATCCGCGTGATATACGACAGTAGCCTATTAGCCCAGAGGAGATGGACCGTATGTGGTTTGCATTTGATCAGCATCTGGTCCAGCTTGGTCATCGGGTGGTGCCTCACCTGCCGACAGTGGAGTCTAGGTACATGGAGTGGTTCCGTAGGATCTCCCACCCATACATCTACCCAGCAAATGTACTAGCTGGTCTAGCACCAGATCTAGCACCAACCACTGATGTAAATTTGTATGAAGTGTCTGTTTGTTCCCTTTGCTAGAATAATATTTTTAGTTACTAAATATATTTGTTTTTATTGTATGTAGGATGCGAGATGGGAGAGGGTCCATTGGATCGCGGAAGCGATGATGCAGGAGCGTTTAATACAGCCCGATACACCTGGTTGGTACCTGATGCTGGAGCTGGCTAGATTAGCCCTTCCCTATCCCCCCACTATGCGCACATATCAACGGAAGATAAGCAGGGGGTCGGCCTCTACATCGACGCAGACCTAGTAGTTTATTTTTAGGCTTTCAGTCATTTTGTATTAAAGACAACTTATTTATTTATGTCGTTTTGTGATGTATTTTATTACGTTGTCGCATTTAATGGATGACAGTGTCTGCAACTTAACTTACAGTGTCGCATTTAATGTTGTTTGTTTGTGCGTCAAATATGTTAATCAAACGGCACCACAAAATAAAGTTGGAAAATTCATAGCTGAAACACGCGCGTCAACTAATTGACGCACACCCACGTCACCTTGTTGACGCCCCACTGCGTCAACATGTTGACGCATAGAGAGGTGCTCGTTGATGAAAAATACACGGTCGTCACCTTGTTGACGTGCAAATTCGTCAACAAAGTGACATCTTAAGTTAAGTTAAGTGGGGGTAAAATTGTCAGTTAAATGGGGAGGGGAGGTGGGAAAATTAAAGGGAGAGGCATGTTTAACAAAACGCTTTTTGTTGTAAGCGTGCGTTTTAGGCTGGTTTGGGTCTTTGTTTGTTGGACTGCCCATGTTGCTTTTCGATTCCGTCAGTGCATTAATACAAAGGCAAATGGTAATGCCACCTCTCTCATTTAATTTTACCACCTCCGAACCCCCTAAAATTCCAAAACTACTCCTACTAACCCCTTCCCCGTCCCCTTCCCCACCACCCACCTCCCACTTCTCTCCTTCTCACTACTCTCTCTCTCTATCTTCCCCCTCTTACTCCTCACCACAATCCTCTCTCTCAAACATCTCTCTCCCTTTCTCGTCGTCGTTACTCATCTCACCACGCTCTGGCATCACAGCAGTCGTCTTCTCCGTCAAGGTAAACATTGCGCAACTTTCTTTTTTTTTTCCCTGAAATTTTAAATTTTTGGAATCTTGTTTCCAGATGTGCATTTGGGAGGTGGTGTGAGAACCAAATGCACATCCGGAAACTTGTTTCTGGAAGATTCTGGAAACTTGTTTCCGGATGTGTATTTGGGGGTAGTGTGAGAACCAAATATACATCTGAAAACTTGTTTCTGGATCACCTGTAAACACTGAATAAAATTTGGGGTTTGCGAATGAGAAACTGAGGGTTGGGGATGGGGGAGAAGGTTGCCATGGTCTGAATCATGGGCGAAGGGGATTGAGGGTGTTGGGGTGGGGAATACTGGGGAGGAGAAGGGTGGGGAATGGTGGGGATGGGAAGGGGTGGGGTGGAAAAGGGGATGAGTTTTAGAGCTTTTAGGGGAAGTGGTATTTTTGTCTTTTTGCAGTTAAGTGGGAGGTGGGAAAATGAAATGGGAGAGGGGTTAATAACATTTGTTTAATACAAATCTTTGACAAAAAAACTTACCGTCGTAAGGGCCTTTGCCTCCCTAGGGAAGGAAATTTCCACAGCTTTAGCCCCTTTTGGACCGGCTATGGGACTAATCCCCAATTTGGCTGTATAGACAACGAGAATTAACCCGTTGGATTTTGTGATTTCTTAACCGGGACACCTTCTAGAAATCAAACTCAGATTATCTTCTTAGGAGTTAGAGCGCGTTTCCGCTCCAACCAATCCCCCGTTGGTATTTTGTATTTAGTTGTAATGTTTTGATTCTGGATAATCTAGGATATCACCTTTTCAATGCTAATTAATAAAGTTATTTTTCTTTGTCAAAAAAAGTTATTTTGCTTATAAAAAACAAATAAATAGTTGCATCATGGAACATGAAAACTTTACTTATAAGCATATTAATATAGAAATGATCATGACAATAAATTTACATGCGGAAACTTTACATGAATTTGCATTCACTACTGCAGTTTAGTCTTTTAACATCGGTTAAAAATGCCCTTTAACATTGGTTTTGGTTTCGTTATTGATTCAAGCGATATTAAAAGTGGGACCTTTTCATATCGGTTTTTGAACCGATGTTAAAAACGACCTTTTCACATCGGTTTTTGACAGAACCGATGTTATAAGTGACATTTTCACATCGATTTTTCAATATATACGATGTTAAAAAGGAACATTTCATATCGGTTTTTTACAGAACCGATGTTAAAACGAAACTTTTAATATCGGTTTTTGAAATAACCGATGTTAAAAACGAAACTTTTAACATCGATTTTTGAAATAACCGATGTAAAAAGTCTTGTTTTTTTTAAAAAAAAAAAACTACATTTGTTTATACCATTCCTCCAGTATAAATTTGCAACAAAAGCCAAAAGGCACACGACTGTAACAGCTAAAATCTTATAATAATAACTGTATGTATGTAAAATTTCGAAACAACCTAACCCAACCCAGAAATATTTCTGTGCAATTTTGCCTATAATAACAAATAACACCGGAAATAAAAAGCTTCGGAAATGCTTTAGACATCCGTTTACATAATAAGCTTTCCCACAATACAAAATTCTCTATGGTCCAATGTTTGCACAATCAACCAGATAAACAAACCCCGTATAACCCTATGTTATACTATTACTTTAAAGACATCAAAATAAAAGAAGGTATACAGAGACATGCTCTTTGAAGGTCTTGTTTGAGGTGGGCGAGCCTTAATCTACTTGACTCTAGTCACAGACGTAAACTCAGATATTAGTGTTTGCAATCAACTAAAATAATGCACCAACACATTTACACCACCGTCTATATAATTTTAATTAGGTTCCGCTTCTAATTATTATAATTATAATAATACCTACTATCTAATTCTAATTAATCAAAATTCAAAACAACAGATTGTGTGTGATGGGATGAGACACACCTTTTTCCTTAGACGGCTTTTCTTTGCAGCCTCTCTGTTTTGTGCCAAACATCTCAGTGTCTGAACCGAAACCAAACAACAAAATCTTCACTTACCTCCCATTCCATGGTAAATACCAAATAATAAACATACCTTCGACTATATTATATTATATTTTATAAACTACTATATTATATATTCATGTGTGTGTGTGTGATATTCAAAACCTTTGGATCAAGTGTCTTTTCTGATGTGGAACCAACAACTCCTTTCTTCTGCAATAAAAATAAATATGGATTATTTCATATGGGAAAACAGACAGGTAAACTAGAAAAAATATATCCACTATCCATACATACCCTACCAGTAGCTTCCTAACTACTAATTACTAAAGAAATGAGGAAGGGAAATGAAGAAAATTGTTCAGTAGATTTAAAATTCTCCAAATTGAATAACATGAGGATGGAGCAAGTACCAGTAAAAATAAACCATTTGATGCTTGGATTAGTATAAATAGATAAGTTTTGTGTATTCAGAATTTGAAGTGAAAAAATGAAAACCACTATTCTAATCAGAGATTTCTCATGGAATAGTGGAATTTCATTTTAGATTATACAACAAAATTTGCATGAAAAAACCAGAAAATTTAGGAAAAGACTTACCACAGATAATAGGATGAAGATTACCAAGGCTTAACTCATCAAATTCAATTGATTTGATCTGATACATTCCAATGCACTCAGCAAATGTTGGTTTTGCTGTGCTTCAGATTATCCCACAAATTGCCTGCGCATCAAAAGAAAATACCATTGAACAATCATCTAATCTAATTAATAAGAAGACAAACTTGCCCATATATATCGATCATTGTAGTACCTACCTTCTCTAAGAAAGGCCACATATCCAATAAAAATTTGTTCAACCAATCAACCTGAAGAAGCATGCATATATCAGTAACAGACAGTATCATGAAGCTCAGAATATGTGAACAAACAAAATCTTTGAAGATTGATTGTTTCAGAGATGAGAAAACTAACTCGTTCATAATCAGGTGTCTTCCCCCACAGAGGAATCTCAGGTAGAAGTTCAGTTCCCAGAACAAATAATTTAAAAACACAAGACGAAAAGCATATTTTCATAGAATATAAGAAAAACGCTTTTCTGCAGCAGAAAACACAAATCGATTCATCAATAACTGATTCATTGCCTTTAATTTGTAACAAAGTTAATTTCTATATAGCAAGAAAATACAAGCAGAAAAATACCTGAACAGAGAACCATTCAACAGTCCTCCGCAGCTGACCGAACTGCAATTTCGTATCTAGATTGTTGTTAACTGAGACCTAAGATCGATTGAGAAAAAAAAAATCGAAGATAAAGGAACGCAGAGAGGGTTACCGCAAGGGTAGTGGCGGTGGGGCCTTTGTCTTTGTCGGCGTCCTTCTTCATTTCTCCTTCTTCGAAAACAAAGTTAGCAGTCAACAATTTTGATCACCAATTCCACACCTGAAACTCATATCCTTTGCCGCACCTTTCCTTTCCTCGCGTTTATTCTCCGACTCCCGATTCAAATCCTTGGAGACCGGTGCAGTTGTGACACCCTCTACCCCGTCATGGCATTTTAGCAATGTAGGAAGAAAAGAACATGAAATAAAATTTTGATCCAAGTAAAAGCTTTTCATTTCAAATAAGGTAGGGCTGTCACTCTCAACTTGCGGAAATCAAACATAGTACAAGAGGGAAAACATCAAAAGGAGATAAACCCAAGGTTTCTCGATGTCACATTAATTCAGAGCTTCTCCCTAATTATTACATCAAAAAAATACAATAACTTGTTCAAAACAAAAATAAGTCTTCTATCTATTCCAACGAGCCATCACGATCACTCATCGGCATTAACATCCTCAACACCTGCAGTCTCATCATCTATACATACCCAATGGGATATGCATAGCCACAAAAGGGGTTAGAAATCATGCACTCAAGTAGCACTTTAAGGTAAAAGAACTAAATGAACAATGCGCATAAACTGAACAAGTCCTAACATCAACATTGTACCTACAACAACAACACATAATAACAACAACCGTCTAAACACCACAGGCTACGACATCAACCACGACATTAGAATAACATCACGACATATGCACAACCAGGCATATTATCATCATAATGATGCATCTCTAGGACCATAACTATATGCACGTGGATCCATTTATAACGAGGCCGGGATACCTTGCCCGTTTCGGAATGCCATGTCCGTAATGCCCCAATAACAATAGGACCGGGATACCACGCCCGTCACGGGATACCTTGCCCGATTCGCCCCATTAACAGCAGGACCGGGAAACCTCGCCCGTCACGGGATACCTTGCCCGATTCGCCCTTTTTAACCGTAGGACCGGAAAACTTCGCCCGTCACGGGATACCTTGCCCGATTCGCCCTTTTTAACCGTAGGACCGGGAAACCTCGCCTGTCACGGGATACCTTGCCCGATACGCCCTACTAGCAACAACAACAATGCCGACACCAGGATGCATGAACATGACCAAATGCGGTGTCTAACAATAACGACTTATATCACAATATTCTCTATAGAATAACAATAACGGCATCAATGAGACACTTATGATACAAGAACAATCAGCCAAGTGTCAACAAATTACATACAACAACAACAAAATTAACCAGTCAGTACGTTGACGAGTCTCTTTAACCAGCAACATAATAACAATCAACCTACTTAGCTAACTAAGTTTCAAACGCACAATACTTATCTCAATCATTTAATTAAATAATTATCTCATCCAAGTCTTATCATGTTAACCATTCTCTAGTTACCATTGGCAAGTTTTGGACATCTAATATAGTTCATAGGATATAGACCAACACGCGAGAAATGGCAGGATATTAAAGATACACGCGGCGGCCAGTGCCCAGAGGGCGCCTGGCGCCTGACAGAGTGGGGTGCCTGGCGCCCATCTTCTGTCCAAAACCTTTAGTCGTGTGATTTCCACGCTTTTGGGGATCGTTTGGTGTGATGTTATGTCCTATAATTCATACTTGACACTAATCTAGAGTCCTTAGAACCACAACTATCTTTTATGGAATTATAAAATTCAAAACATGAGACCTTAAACCCAATCAACCCAACACTTAGCATTTTTACAGAGAATTCTGCATAATAGATTTTATATCCTTCCTACTATTCTTTTATTAAACACTTAAGGCTATAATACCAACATCAAGAAATCACCAAAATTGCCTACCATTCATTTAGTACATTTAATCTAGATTTTAACCTTTAAACCCATTACCCTTATTCCAATTTTCTGCATAATTTATTTGAACCAACGCCACTACTTCAAACAATATTTTGCACTAACTAGCAAATCAATCATGCACAAATACTCAATCTCAAGACATGAAGTAGCAAATTCCAAAGAGCATGTTCATCACTTAGACACCAATCTCTCAACAAGGAAATCACAATATGTTGCAAACATCAACAGATAACATAAGATCATAGGTGTTAATAACAAGGAATTTGCATCATGTTTCAAACACCAAAAGAAGCATAAAATCATGCACAAATACTCATTCTCAAGACATGAAGTAGCAAATTCCAAAGAGCATGTTCATCACTTAGACACCAATCTCTCAACAAGGAAATCATAGCATGTTGCAAACATCAACAGATAACATAAGATCATAGGTGTTAACAACAAGGAATTTGCATCATGTTTCAAACACCAAAAAAAGCATAAAATCATGCACTTCAACCACCAAACATCAATGAGTCAACCATCAATCGTAACCACAGCATCCAACCACAATATAATATCATAAAATCAATAAGGAACATATTTAAACATCAATTTACTGGTTTTAGATTGATTTTCTTGTCACCATGGTGACGGTACTCTCTCATGGTAACCGCGCGAGGCTTAGGGATCTTGGGACATCCCTATTGTTCATTCGCATTCCATAAACCCACTACATGAGCATCAAACTACCCGCTTACCTCTTAGAATTTCGTGCTCTAGATAGGGTATGTGAACTCCAAGCTTTTCCTCTCCCTTCGTGGCTTTCTCCATAAAAAACACAAGGATAGGTGATGAGAAGTGAGAAAACTAATCTTTGGAACCCTAACGGCGATCATAAACTGAAACTTAGATTAGAGGCATTACCTTAAACCCAAGCCCTCCAAGAATGATGAAGGATGTTGGTAGAGCAAAGCCCCAACAATGGTTTTTCAGTCCCAAGAGTAAGGTTGAAACTCACCAAGTGCAGAAAAATAGAGAGAATGGAGAAGTGAGGTTTGATCTTTGGTGAGAGGTTTCCAAACGTGATTAGGGTTCAAAGCTGAGGCTTAGTGGTTGGTTTGTAACCCTAACATGTAATCTTAGTGAATTGGGTCGAGTTTGGGTCCAATGGGTCGGATTACACGTGCCAAAAACGCAATAAAACACACAAAAACGTGCAGAAATCACCTGTCAGCAGGCGCCTGGCGCCTGGACTGTGTGGGCGCCTAGCACCCTGCCTCTGTAAGCCCTGGGCGCCCGCGCTAGGGTCTGGGCGCCCTGTGCCACTGTTTTGGATAAATCTGGAGCTACGGGTGTCCGATTGAGGCATTCTTGGTGGCATTGAAAAGCTAGGAGAATTTCCTTTCTCTCTAATAGGCTTACCCAAATTCGGACTCTAACAAGATCAAACATGCAGTTGAAATATACTATAATATTCCTAAGTGTTACGCTTGCGTTGTATTGACTCCAGAGAGCATATCTAGAGTTGTAGGTATCGAAATCGAGTCGAACTAAAACCAACTAAAAGATAAGAGATAATGCTACAACTTTATTGAAGGGACTTAAATCTAATTGAGTTGTTAAGGGGTTCGAAAATGGGGAATACGGTAACTGAAATAACTAAACATAGGAATAAAGGTACATCTAGATACTCAATCGGCTGAAGGAATGGTAAAACATATGAAACTCATCCCAAGCAACTATAAGCATGTTCTAATACCCTAAAACATATCCTAATCTTGAAGGATGAAAAATCTGGGCTGTTACAGCAGTTATCGGCCAACTTTCTGAAGCGATCGAGAAACAGATCTACGATCTCTTTGCCAACTGGATCACAGGGAAAGGGGAAATGATTGAGTACAAATAGAAATAGAGGAAATTAGGGTTAGGGTCCAAGGAAAATTGAGTGACTTACCAGTGTAGTGGACTATGGAGAAATTGTTGGCGGCGTCTTCCCTGCCGGAGATAAGTTGTTGGTGGAAGAGTTGACGGTAGGTACCAGACCTGACTTCGTCGATGACGGTGGGTTCCAGATCGATGAAGACGGCTTGGCCGAGAGTCTCGCTGAAGAACGTGCTTGCCGGATCTGGTCTCGCTGAAGAACGTGTTGAAATAATGCTAGGTTTGGCCGAGAGTCTCCCTACCCTGGAGTTGCGTTTTATTATTGAAAAAAAGAAACAAACTTTCTAAGTCGTTATGGAAAACCGATATTAAAAAATGTTTTTACATCGGTTAAAGTTTCAACTGATTTTAAAAGTATTTTCTTTTAATTTTAAAAATATCACTGACTCACTTTTCTATATCAGTTCCGGAGAAAACCGACGTAAAAAGAGTTTTTAATATCGGTTTTAGAGATAAACGATGTAAAAAGTTTAAGCTAATTACAAAAATATCACCGCCTATTTTTTAACATCGGTTTTGAATTAACCGATGTAAATTCTTGTTATAAAAAGTGATTTTTGCACTAGTGATTACATGAAGATAAAAGCTTTATATAAAAATATGATATTTTAAATTTCAGAGGTAATATTTATATTTTGTTACATATAATTTATACTTTTAAATTTCCTTTCATTGTAAGTTAATTAAGCAAAAAAAAAAATAGCCTTGTATTGCACAGATAATTAAAAAAAAGTACTGGTGACCATTTAAAGATCATGCCAACAGAAATACCGAATACATATTGTTCATCATATCAAATTTGGGTAAACAACAATCAATAACCAATAAATAAATAAATTTATCAAGGATTTTTACCCCCCTCTTTATATATGTCAAACACGATTGCTCTAATAAATATGCGCTAGTTGAATTCCACAATAGTAGCTTTATATAACTCATTTTTTCTTAAAGGCACTCCAAAGGAGGTTCTGCAAATCGTTTCCTATCAACACAATAGTCATAGGTCATATACTTGTGTCTTACTTTTTCATATTGTTTTTGTATTGTAGGATCCAACTGCCAAAACTTTTGCTTATTCCACCAGTACTTGTCAGAAGAACAATTGCGGCTATTTGAGCTTTGAACTTGACAGCCACTTACATCAAAACCTTGGAAGTTTGCTTTGAATGGTGCATACCTCCAATTGGTTTTAGTTTTGCCTCCATTTGTTGCCCAGCTATCTCCATCCCATAAAGTTGCTTGTATTTGCATTGGCTTTGATGGGTAGCCCACTCCAATGCTGCTTTTATTCTTGTACACTCTAATGGGGATATTGTCCACATAAAATCTGTCAATTCAAATAATTAATTGCTTTATTACCATTATAATATTGTTATACATAAAATCTGAGATCTTTTTAGCCAATGTTATTGGCAATTATAATTATGGTTAATTTTTATATATTTACAAATGTCAATTAATTAAGCAAGTTAGGCTATCTATTGCTCCGCCTCCGCGTATAAGATCCTGGTGCTCAATTGTCCACTGCAGGGTTGTTATGGATCCACCTGAACCACCAGATGACAGGTCCATTCCACATGCCATCATCTGGTGGTTCAGGTGGATCCATAACAAGGGTAGACTCTCTGACTTGGAAGCTCTTGCCCTAGAGAGTCAATGGAAGACATATGCTCCCCCTAAGGTAGTTTGCATTCAATTAATGACAACTCCTTCTGACTAGACTCTCATCATGGGCTAATCTATTTCATAGGGGGTCACAACTGATATTGATGCGACTAGTTGTGTGCTTTGTGGAGGGTGCCAAGAGTCAGAATTGCACTTATTTGCTCAATGTGATTTCTCTTTATGTCTATGGTATGAGGTTTTCTGGTGGTTGGCGTTGGTTGTGGCGTTCTCCCCTGATGTCCACACTTTGTTCTCAGTCTTCTACAATGGGGAAACCCGATTCGTGATTAAAAAGTTTGATCTAGATTTGGCATGCAGTGCTTTGGACAATCTGGAACATAACACTAGGAATGAGAGTATTTTCTCTGATAAGGTAATAGATTTCTCCGAGGTATTAGAAACACATTAATGTTGTCTCATAGTAGTGGTTTTTGGCCAAAGTAAAACATGGTCACTGCCTCTTCTATAAATGATGTTGATCCCTGGCTTGTATTTCCATGGGGTAGGATTTAGTGTTTTCGTGTGGTAGGAGTTTGATGTTTTGAGTGGTTTGTTGTAGGGTGGAACTTTGGTCCCCTCATGTTTAGATTTTGCTCTGCTGCGTGGTTCTGTACTTGTAGCTTTTGAATATGTATCCAGGTTGAGTAAAATCAATATTTTTGAAAATTTTCAAAATACTAAAAGGTTGTTTTCACAATTTTCGAAAAATGTTACTATCATTGTTACTTCCTCTATTACCAGTGATTCCATATATCCACGGTTACCCATTCAAATCTAAAGCAACTGTATTTTCTAAAACGTAAAAAATAAAAGTTGACTTTTTATTTTTTGAAAAAGTAAATGGACCCTTATATTTTTTATCACTTGCACAACAAAGTAATGAATGAACCATAGCAAGAGAATCGAAGAAACATGTGTCTTACACAATTTGATGTCTGTTCCAAAGAATTCTGTAATTGTGAAAATCTGCCGTAGGATCAAACCAAAGGTGAAGTCTTTGCTCTCTATTCCCTTGGCCGTCTGCAAATACATTGGTTTGTAATCTATATGGTTTCCCTTCTCTATTACCCAAGAATTCAAAATCTAGCTCGTCATGACTATTTCCTTGTGAAGTTAGCTGCATCAATTACATCATGCATCAATATATAATATATCAATAAAAATTTTCCCTTTGTTTTCTTTAGTGGGCATGCAATGCATTTTAATTTCATCTTAACCTAGCAGATGAGACCCTTGCTCAGCACAGGTGTGAGAAATCAGCAAAAACTATTTTTTCTATATAAAAGATAGAGATGCTGACACATGGATAACAAAACTAAGTTTACTTAGTTTGCTTGAATAGAAGGGTGGATTCTACGGTACACAAGTGAAATGGGTATATCCACCGTGTACAAGTACCTACAAATCGCTAAAAAATTCAATGACGACCGATGTCGTCTCTTATAAGTAGAAGCTCACGGTCCTCCTCGTCCTCACAACTGAGATGGTGACCTGATCGGTGTCAGTTTGACAAAAACATGCGAAAAAGAGTATGAGTGCCTCAAAACTTCCGCAAAACTCAATTCTTACTCGTTTTCGCTTGATTTCATCAAACCGACACCGATCAGGTCACCGTCTCGGTCGTGAGGACGACGAGGACTGTGAGCTTCTACTTTTGAGGGGCAACATCGTTTTTCGTTGGAGTTTTGAGCGATTTGTAGGTATTTTGTGCACGGTGGGATACTCGTTTCACTTGTGCATCTTAGAATCCACCAGAATAGAAGACAATAGAAGATAGAGATATTGACATATTGCGCAACGTGGATAACTAAACTATGTGTAGTTAGTTTTCTTAAATAAAATAGATAATAGATATCAAATGAAAGTTGAAAGAACTCACATAGAAAGCGGTGACAGCTCCTGCAGAGTTCCTATCTGGTACTTTGATCCTCATATTAAATAATCCAGAGCCGTATGTCATTTTGGATCCAAAACCAGATCCTGTATAATAATTTAGAAAAACAACAATCAACAAGTAAACAAGTAAAATATGAATTTAATTTATATGCACCGTTGGTGTAAAAATATTTTAAACATGCATCCAATAATGTATTGTCACATCATTTAATGAGTATGATAAGTCATGTATTTTTAAACTCATTAAATAAGAAGACAACATATTATTGAATGAATGTGTATAATATTTTTACACTGATAATACATAAAAATTAAACTCCATAAAATATAGACATATACGTGCGCGCACATCACTTGCACACAGTGGCAGATCCAGAAAAAATTGTTAGTGGGGTCAAGAATTTGTTAATAGATCAAATGTTTTTTTATATAATTGGGGGAGGGGGATTCAAACAGTTGTCCCGGGAGTTATTACATAGGTTGGGAGCTTCCACTACACCAACACCCATGGACAAAAAAATAAACTATAATATTTTCACTGAAAAATATTATAAGTTTTTACAAAATACATGATCTCAAGATAAAAAACTCAAAATACCTAAGTGTTTACAAATTATAATTATTCTCTACGCATTTTCGTAATTTAAAAATGTTGTATGATTTTTCATTGTCAATATTATAAAAAAAAAATATTTCTCTATGTATTTAGCCAAATAATCATTCAATTATTTATCTCTCATATGATTGCACATTTTATTCTTCACAAAATTTATTGCAAAGAACATCTTACAATGGTTACATTTGTTACTTTAAGGCTTTTTTTTTTACATTTTAATTGTGGTATTTTTTATATTTTTTGTCCAATAATTCCAATGTAACTACAATTTGTTGAGCCATGGACTAGACATGCTAAAGAAAATAACCCACCTGCTAATCAACAAATAAAATGAGCTTCATACCAAATGACCCCAGCGATCCCAAAACAATAATGAAAAGAATTTATTTTGTTGACGGAAAGTGTATGCACACATGCAGATTGAATACAAGCAACAAATAAAAGTGTCTATAATATATAATATATCTTCCTCAAAATAAAAATAAACAAATGTATTATGCCATCTTCATGTATAAGGAAGGGTAAAGGGTATAACTAAAAATACGTAATACGAATGAATTATACTTTTTTTAACGACAAATAATAGTAATATTACTCAGAGATGCAAACCCATATCACCTTATCTCTCCAATCCCTTTGTTCCTCCTCTAAAATCACCAAACCACCTTATCACTTCCCAAACTAAAGCATGGTAATGTTTGGAATTTTGCCAAATACTATAAGGTAATTAATGAAAAATAATTAAGAAAAGAAAACAAGAGATGTTGCAACATAAAGGGAGGGAAGTGATATCAACCTGAAGAATTATCCATTGTGAGCTGAATTTCTTTCCCTTGATTTAAAGACACAACATGATCGTCACCCCAGATAACCTTATAGTTTTCATCGAAGCTTAATTCTCTAGCTATGCTTCCTCGGGCAAGGAAACCGTCGTCAACGAGAAGGAGAAAGAAGATAAAAATTAGAGAACCCATTACTATGTTTAACCCTAGTTAGGGTTTGAATTTTAGACTGATCTTCAGCTTAGCAATTGGGGGCTATGGTTGTTGTTGGAAAAGTTATATGCATCCATATATATACATGATGAGGACGTAACCTTGTGCTTTGTAGGAACCATGGACATGCATAAAGCGCCATAACCCATAATTGCATTGCCAATACGCCATTGACTTCTCACTATCCTCCATAACAAACCACATCATTATGGCTTAGTTCACAAGCAACGTGAAATCTATTATTATTTATATAAGAAACTTAACTATATTAAGGACACGTGTCGAAAGCTTATTTATCCGTTTTTCCGTCAAAAACTATTTTTTTCACCAAAACTTAACTACACTCTAAAAACTTAACTATATTGTATGCTCAATTTTTTTGTTGTTGTCTGTACTTAGCACGTGTTCTCTCGGCTAGTAGAGACTTAATGTATATCTCCATACTTATTAATAATTAAACTCTATCAAGGAATATTGTTAACTGAAAAAATAAGCATTTAAAGAATATATTCAGCGTGTATCTCTTTCAAATTGGGGACGCTAATATTGAAAGTAATTGGGTCGTCGCAGTCTTACGGAAATGTCATGCCACATATAAACCCAAAAGATTCCAGCTCTTGCATTGTTGTACATTAATATGATGTAATTGTCCGGTTTGTGAAATGCAACGCATGGAGCTTCAATTCCATATTTGCGAGAAATTTCTAACTTTTGTCGCGGTTTTCATCCTTATCTGCTCTGAGCTGGAGGTATCATCTTCAATTAGCAATTATACTATATAAAACGTATAATTAACCAATAAATATTTAATATTTCTTCATTAAAAAACAACTAATATTGTTGCAACCATCTCTTCAAAATCTGATTGCGATTTTTTTTTTGTCTCGCAGGCAAAGTGGCAAGTGCCACGCCTTAAACAGGCACACTAAAGGCACTCTCCCGGGTTCAAACCTGGGGTACACCAGATATCCTACTGGCCCTGAAATCTGTTAGAGTTTACCACTCGGGCCAACAATTCGGATAATCTAATTGCGATTTGCTACAACGGTGTTCAAGTTGATTCTTTTTATAAAAAAAAAGGTGTTCAAGTCGATTTTATCCGGATACCACCGACACTTGTCCGATATATATTTTCAGCAGTTGAAAAGTGCCCATAAACATGCATGACTCCGGTAGGAAATTGCATGAGGGGGTGATGTTAACGAAAATGGGGTGTCTTTAGTTACTTCTCTTTTTTTTTTGTCAGAAGAAGTCTCATCGCATAAGAGAACGAGCAAATAAAATGCTCATTAGGCCTCGGCCCATTACAATCCGGCCTAATCCAATTCAGATAATGGTGTACCCTCAAGCTATTGAGTTGTACTGGATACTAGCACTAGTTTAACTAGTCAAACACAGGCAAGTACATCAAACAGAACTGAACTAAACAAGTGAACTCAAAGAACCCTAGATTTGAGGGTTTCTCTCCTCCAACTTTCTACTAAAAAACGACGGTCAACCTATGGTTTGTTAGGATTGCGAGCCAGCGTTAGACTCTTATGCTGGCTCGTAATCCTACCGGAGAAGAGTGTGATGATTGCTTGTAATCCTCCAACTTTCTACCCAAAACGACGGTCAAGCCAGCATCAGAATCTCATGAGACCCAGAGCTATGGTTTGTTACGTCAGAGTGATCAGGGTCTTCTTTGTGCACAACTGTTTGTCGCAGTATCGAGTAATCCAATCGAAGAGCATTGCGAATTTTGATTGGGGGATTGACCGACCAAGAAACTGAGAGGGAGCATGAATAGGCAAGCTTTGCTACCGTGTGAGCAACAGAGTTTCCAGGTTTCATTGTCCAGGTAAAACCACATATCTCAAAGCTATTTTCCAACAAGTTAATGTCTTTAAGAATCTGAATAATCTCCCCCTTTTGAGTTTCTCCTCTACAACAATGAATCACGTCCAAGGCATCATTCTCCACCACTATATTTTGTAGCCCGGGGTTTTTGGCAAGAGTTAAGGCATCCCTAGTGGTTGTAGCTTCTGCAATATGAGAATTCAGAGCAGGGAAACGAGCCAAAACCAGCAACTATAAATCCTTGGTAGTCACAGGCCACCACCCCTGAGGCACCTATCTCTTTTTTGAGTTAAAGCTTACTATAACTTGATTACCCCGAAGCTTTAATGTATGTTTTTTTGAACCATTATAACTCTTTGAGGGTAGTGGTTCTTTGATTTCTAGTGGGTGAACTCATTGAGCGCTAGCTTAATCTGGAAAAGTGTCTCCCCATGGATTAGGAGCTTTTCCTTCAAAGGTCCAGTCATTCCTAGCCTTCCAAATAGCCCATAGTGTGTAGCATACATAGGCAAAGGCAAATTCTTCAAACTCTGGGAATTTTGACAGATTTTGTAACAGTAGGGAAAGCCATTCCTTAGTACTGGACTCAGTGATAGGCTCAAGGATGCACTGTATTTGGGACCTAAGCCAAACTGGGGTAGTCCAGGGACATAGTAGCAGAGCATGTTCCATAGTCTCCAAGCCTTCATTAAAAATAGAGTAAGTGGCTGCTCTGAAAATCCTTTTCTTACAAAGGTTCTCCTTACCTGGGAAAATATTGTGGCAGACTTTCCAAATGAAGATTTTAACTTTCTTTGGGATGTCTTCCAAATTTGCTTTCACAGAGCATCACCAGAGTTATTAGAGGTAGAGGGACTAGAAATTACCTCTGTTGTCTTGTCACAAGCAGACACAAAACCAGATTTAATTGAATATTCCCCAGAGCTTGTTTTAGGCCACCAGAATGTATCTTTACCATGAGATCAGCTTAGAAAGGTTTGGTAAGCTGCTTTGGCAGAAGCAGTAGTTATGAAGTTCTCAATTTATTATTGGGGTCCTAGCTACATAGAGAAGAATTGATAAGATCACACACTTTTACTGAGGGAGAGTTGTTTAACAGTTCAGCCTGCTTCCCATTAGCTAGCCAGAGATCTTCTTTGATGTCTATGTCTTGTCCATTGCCTATTGCCCATTTACCCTCCTTTTTAATAATGTCTCTGCATTTAAGTATGATATTCCACACCCAAGAGCAATTCCTCCTTCACAAAAACAACAAAGTTAGGGAAATAAAGACCCTTTAGGATTTGCACTCAAAAGGTATTAGGGTTTTTCAAGATTCTCCAAGCTTGTTTAGTAAGAAGAGTACGGTTTATCTCCTCAGATCTTTTAAAGCCCATGCCTACCTCTTGTTTCCTTTTTGTGAGCTACCTCCAATTCTTCTAGTGAATGCCTCTATACTTGCCTCTAGAGGTCCACCAAAATCTAGCCACTAAAGAGCAAAGCTGTTGGCAAAAGCCTTTAGGGAATTTAAGGATAGCCATAGCAAAAGATGGGATAGCTTGAATCACGACCTTGATAAGCACCTCCTTGCCAGCTTGATTAAGAAGGCTCTCCTTCCAACCTTCTATTTTTGCATAAACTCTATCCTTAATCCATGATAAAGCATTAACCTAAGATCTGCCCCCATTCACTTGGAAGGCCCAAGTATTTCCCAGGTGGTCCCTTATTTTGATACCCACTATCTCAGAGAGCTTGCTTTGTAGTAGTTGGGGGACAAACTTCTCAAACACCAACCCAGACTTGTTTGTATTGAGCCTCTGCCCGAGGCATTAGTATAGGGATTACAAATTTGCAGCACCTGGTAAAATTCCTCCTCAAAGGCATTAGCAAACACTAGGGAATCATCTGCAAAGAGAAGGTGTGTCAAAGGAGGGGTTTGAGGTGAAAGTTGGATGCCTTTAATATTATTATGTCTAAGGGAGGAATGGAACATGTGGGAAAACAATAGAGGCCAAAGTAAATAGATAAAGTGAGATAGGGTCTCCTTGTCTTAATCATCTCTAATGAGTCAAATTGTGACTGACTTTACCATTAACCTTAAATCTGTAAGAGAAAGTTATGACAAGTTCCATAATCAAGAGCACCCATTGGGGACTAAAGTCGTAAGCCAGGAGATCTTTTTCTAAGAAATACCATTCAAGCTTATCATATAGGCTTTACTCATATCTAATTTGAGAGATACATTCTTCCTCCCCACTTCCCCTCTAGATTTGAGTGAATGAAAAACCTTATGAGCTATAATTAGATTATCTTGAATCATCCTTCCCTCACAAAATATTTGGACTTTTTGGACATAAACATCTGAATAGATCAAAATAAAAAGGGGAATGTTATTAGCCACTCCCCTATTTAATTTTGGCATCTCACATTTTAATAGTAAAAAGTCTAAAATGACCATAAGATTTTTAAAAGGTAAAAATACCCCTATTTATTCCCCTTACCTCCCCCACCACCCCTTTCTCACCTTTCTTTATCTGCATTCTCTCTCTCCAACGCCCTCTCTTGCTCTCTCTAACCCACATCCACTCATTCCTCCCCCCACCATTTGGTGCTCCGGTGACTGAAAGGGAAAGATCTGAAACCTGTGTCGTCGTCAGCAATTTTGAGAGCGCATCGTGTCGAGGTAAAAAAAAAATCTACATTTTTGACTTTTACGGAAACTAACTTCCGAAATTGTCTGGAGATTTGTTTTCAGTTGTTATGTGTGCAACCCTGTTCACTCATTTTATCCGGAAACAATTTTTTGGCCTATCCTAGATTTTAGTTTTCGGACACACGTTTTGCACTTTCTGCACACCGTTTTTCCAGAATTTTGATTCTGGGGTTTTTCTAGATTCTAGTTTATAACAACTTATATAGCAAATTAGATTTTTATAAGGCTTGAAAACTTGATTCTGAAAACTCTCGGAATCAAGTTTATGGACGTTGTAAATTGTGAACCCGAATTCTTGTTTTCAGACTACTGCAGTTTGAAATTTTACAACTAATGTTTATGGTGCAGATGGCACTACAACAAATTTTGTAAAATATGGCGCCACTTTAAACAACGCTTTAAACTAAAGCGCTAGCTAAAATCGCAGAAAAATATTCACTAGCGTTTACCTAAGAAAGCGCTACTGAAAGTTCGTTAATAGCTAGCGCTTCCCCAGGAATGCATTACTAATAGTTTAGCGCCAAGAGTCACTAGCGCTTTTCCAGGAAAGCGCTTTCCTTAATCAATATTTACTAGCGTTTCTCCAGGAAAGCACTAATGCTAAACAATAATCGCTAGTGCTTTCTCACAAAAGCGCTATATATGCCCAAAAAAAATTATATCCCATATTTTGCCTCTGTTTACTCAGTTTGCTCACTCGATATTTTGCTCTCTCAAGCTCTCTCTCTCGTCGCCGTTGAGCTCGTCGTTGCCGTCTCTCCTTTTGAGCATTTCGTTCTGTTACTCGATCGTTTGCTCTCTCTCTCTCTCTCACAGCGTTCATGTATTTCTCGCAACGACGCGTCTCTTTGTCATTGGATTGGAGGGCTTCAAACTCGTTTTTCTCATTATTATATAAAGGTTTTGTTCTGTTCATTGGATTGGAGCTGCGACGCGTCTCTTTATTTTATTCTGTTCTTTTGGATTTTGTTTTTATTGTGTTTCCTTGTTTTTGTAGGTTTAAGCCTGCTACCGTGGTTGTCTCTTTTGGGTTCGGGGTTTGGTTTCACACTAAAGAAGAAAGGTTTGATTCTTGGAAGAAAGGCTTTGTTTGGTTTTTCCTGTTGGTAAGTCCTCCTTCTCTTCTTTCTTGCTTCTGCTGCTAGCTTTTTGTTTGCATTTCACTGTGAGGTAGAAAAAATTAAGCGTTGTTTGATTTGTATGGTTTTATAGTAGAGTTTGTTTTGATGTTGGAGCTGTTTTGATGTTGTTGCTCTGCTAGTTATTATGGGTTGAAAGAATAAGAAGTTTTGGTTACCTTGATGGTGGTTTACAAAAGGAATAATTGTGTAAAAAGATTGAACATGTGTTGAACTTTGAAGTGTTTTATGTTTGATTGGATTTGATATATTTTTGAACGTCCATATTTTAGGGGAGTGTCTGCCAAATTTTTATTAAAAATTCAAACTATGAATTGAATACGAACTATGAATTGTGGATTGACAGCATAGTATTAGCTATAGCCCGATGTGTTAGATTATCGAGTTTTGACATTGTTTAGTGGTCAAATATTGATGTTTAATATGATGTTATATTAATGGGAATGACTGTTGAATTTGTAAAGGTTGAAGTTAGAATGAATCGGAAGTGGATGTCTGCCAATCGTTTGTCGAAGGAATATAGGGATGAAGTGCATGATTTTATTATGTTTGTAGTTTAGCATGAAAAAGAACTAGACCTGAGTAGAATCGTATGTCCTTATTTGAGTTTTTGTTATGTAGGCCGAGTTAATGGTCAGGAATTGGAAGAACATCTAGTGAGCAATGGAATTGATCAGAGTTATACCTATTGGACAAAGCACGGTGAGAAAAGAGGTGTATCTTCTAATATGGGAAAGAATGGGAGATATGCGTCAGATGACGCAGATACAAATGCATATTATGACGACCGTTTTGAAGAGATGGCAAATGTGGTTGAGGAAGATCTCTGTGATTGTTCCCAAATATTTGAGAAGTTGGTAAGTGATGCAGAGAAGCCGTTGTATGAGGGTTGTACGAAATTTACGAGATTATCGGCGATGTTAAAGTTGTATATGTAACACCCCAATTTTCGTATTAATACATATGTATATATGCCTGAATATATTAATAATTTTTTTGATAATTTTTATGTAAGTTACTTTGGAAATTAGTATTTTTAGTAATGCTTTATTGTTTTATTATTATCTTTATTTTTGTAAAACATTAGTTTGAAATATTAATATTATCTTGTTAATAATTATTTAAATTTAAGGAGTACTGAAATGATATTTTATTATTATTCTTAGTACTATTGTTAAGAGAGAATTGTAACACCCTCAAATTTGAATTCTTAGGATCTATAAATTGTGTGCTTATATGGTAATTTTGTGACAATTTGTGTGTGTTTGCCTTAATAATTAGTATATTTTAATTATATTATTTTACCTTATTTTGTAAAATATTAGTCTTGAATTTATTATAAATATTTTAGAATAATATTTTATTTTAGAAGTAGTATAGAAATGGTGTTTTGTTTTTAAGTGAAAATTGTTTTTTTAAAGAAAAGAAAAAAAAATATGTATATACGAGCATAGGCGCAGCATTCACGTCGTTGCATTGGTTTCAAGTTTTTTTTTTCTTTTTTTACTTGCTGCACCTCTCTTTTTCATGGATACACCCCCTGGCCCCTTAAAACGATACTATTCATCATCTTCCACGCCTGCACGGGATTGAGAGAAAGAAAATAGAAACCCTTGCGCCTCCATCCTTCTCTCCTCTCGTTCTCCTTCGTCAGACCACGGCAGGTTACGAAACTTCACCACCCAACTCGAAATTGACCCCTGAGTTCGTTTTCGGCCTCCATTCGATCAATCGTTGTGCCGTTCATCGTGATTTCCTTCTCCAGGCGGACTGTATTTGCCATTTTTCGGCCACCACAGTTTTCGGTTCGAAAAACGGACGTCATTTTCGGATTTCTCGCGTCAAAACCTTCAGAAAACAATACTCCTTTGCTCGATTCGGTGAAGTTGATGTCGGACCCTTCGTAACCCCTTTGTCTCGGTATGGCGTTCTCCGGTCACTCTTTTTGCTTCTTTTTAATTTCGTTTCAGCCTTAAAAATTCTGAAAAAATATATTATACTAACTATTATTTTTTCGATCGCGTTCGCTCTTTTGAAAATTTTATCCTGTGCTCGATTGGTGCTCAAATTGTCGTTGTAGCCGCTTTCTTCACCTTGGAATACTTCAAACTTTTTATTGAGGTAAGGGGTAGATGGATACAAGATTAGTGGGCTTATGGATATAATTAGGCAATAGGGACGTCCCATGGTCCCTAGACTTGGCGCTTGTGCAAAATAAGTACCATTGCCATTGTGATGGGAAAATTTGATATTAAATTATGTCATGATGTTAATGTTAATTGAAATTGTCTTATAAGGTGTTGTTTGAATTGATGTGTTACGATGAAATGTCATGTATGGATCATATGATGATTTGGTTGTCTTGGCTTGTTATTGATAAATGTATGTAAATGTGTTTAAATGACATTGCTTGTTGCTATTTGATGTTCTGGATTTGTTGTGTTGAGTGAGAGCTAGATGATCATAGAGGGTGGTTTGTTACACTTAGATTCTCTAGGTGGTATATCATGGTTATGTGAAAGGATAAAGTATGGATGATGGGTGTAATTGTTAGGAGTTAACTAAGGTATAATGATATTTTTAGCGTTTAAGTTATGGTACAAGCAAGTCTTAGGACTAGGATATGATGGTCATATTGCGGTGTCGATGGTTTAAATGCTTTAGAAGCAAGATTTGGTGTTATGAGTATTTCAGCCTGGTTGACAACTTAGAGTAATAGTTATATAGAAAAATTATGCAGAAAGATGACTAAGTCTAGAATTATTTTAGCAAAGTCTCACTAATTGAATTTTTAAATTCAGGATATAATAAGTATTGACCCAAACTCTCTTGGATAGTGTTCTATAATTTTAGGGGAGTAGTACAGTACGTCCGGTTAAATAAGTAAGTTGAAACACCTGAGTTAAGAGTTGGAAATTTAGTTAAGTTAGCCTAGACTTAGTGTGGTGAGGTAGGTTGATAACTTGGACTTGTTCCAAGATTGTGGGAAATTTGTCAGTTCTTGTGAGTAGTACCTTGTTATCGTTGTTATAGCCGGCCGCTTGATGAGATGGTTGGTGAGTTGTTGTTGTTGTTGTTGTTAGACGCTTGCTTGGTTTGTGTTCATGCATCATATGTGTCTTGTTAAGTTAACGTTATTGGAGGTGAGCAACGATGATGCGATATAGTATCGACCATGATGGGCAAGGTACCCGGCCTTGGGGGTCAATCGGGTAGGAGCGTCTTATATAAAGGCGGTGTATAGCTACCACAGCTGGGGCGTGACCAATAAATATACCGGTTACCCTGACTAGACACTGTTCGTACTCAAGAGTGATGATGTTTTCTCACTCGCTCATCTGAGTTGGTTTGGATCCACATGTTCGGTGAAGTAGACGTTGTATAGGATTGCATAAGTACTCGTTGAGTCAAGCATTCATGTTATGTGTTGATTAAGTTAACGTGTTGTATGCGCATTGCTTAAGCTATGTCCTTTGCCTTTTTGTGCTATGATTGTATATGATGTCTAACCCGTTTTTGCTGTGGCTACTCATACACCATTGTGTATGTTTAGACGATGAGACTGCAGGTGACGATAACGACGTGGTCGAGGAGTGATCTATGGCGCGGTCACCGTAGATTAGGATTTTCGATGTTTTGGTTATTATCGATGTTGTTATTTTCAAGTAAATGTTTAGGGTCAGCTCGAGACGTTGTGACATCGGGTGTTTGTATCATGTGAATTTTATTCAGAATCACAATTGATTATTTCGCAGTTTATGAGAGTGTGACGACTCTACCTTTATTTATGAAAATTTTATTTGACTTTATTTTTCAGCAGTTACATTTTTTCTTAATTTATTTTCGTAACGATAACATGCGGGGTAGAGGGTGTCACAGTATAACTTGAAATCGGGCAATGGATGGACTGATAAGAGCTTTACGGACTTACTTACCTTATTGAAAGATATGTTGCCGGATGATAATGTGCTTCCTGATCGGACATATGAGGCTAAACAAATGTTACGCTCTATTGGCATGGGCTGTGAGAGGATACACGCTTGTCCTAATGATTGCATTTTATTTAGAAATGAATATGCATCGTTAAATTCGTGTCCTAAATGTAAAGCCTCATGGTATAAGAAGAAGGAAGCTCCAGAGAAGGTTATGTGGTATTTCCCCATAATTCCCAGATTCAGGCGCATGTACCGTAGTTTAGAAGATGCAAAACACTTGACATGGCATGAGGATTAAAGGATTAAGGATGGCATGCTGCGGTACCCGGCAGATTCTCCTCAATGGAAAAAAATTGATATTGAGTATCCTGATTTTGGGAAAGAACTAAGAAACCTAAGACTTGCATTATCTACTGATGGGTTTAATCCGCATGGTGTTTAGAGTAGCTCTCATAGTACATGGCCAATGATTTTGGTGATTTATAACCTACCTCCATGGCTATGCATGAAGCGCAAATATATGATGTTGTCTATGTCAATTTCTCGGCCCAAACAACTAGGAAATGATTTAGACATATTATTGGCACCTTTAATTGAAGACTTGAAGCAAGTGTGGGAGACGGGTATAGATGTGTACGATGGGTACAGAGAAGAAAGTTTTATCTTGAGGACTATGATCTTTGGCATAATTAATGATTTTTCGGCATACGGTAATTTGTCTGGATACAGTACCAAAGGTCAGTGTGCATGCCCTATATGTGAAAATGGTACTGATTGGATGCGATTGGAACATGCTAAGAAGAATATCTTCCTTGGGCATCATAGGTTTTTGCCTCAAAAACATCATTATCGGTCGTGGAGGAAAGCATTAAATGGGAATACTGAAGAACGTAGAGCTCATTTGCCTTTGACAGGTGCACAAATGTTTGAAAAGGTAAAAGATTTGAGTATTGAATTCGGGAAACTTTTTACGGGAGAGCTTGTCACACGAGGGTGGAAGAAAAGGTCGATTTTCTTTGAGCTGCCATATTGGGAGTCATTGTACGTGAGACATTTCATTGATGTGATGCATGTTGAAAAAAATGTCTTTGATAGTGTCATCGGTACCTTACTCAATGTGCCCGGGAAGACTAAAGATGACATCAATGCAAGGCGGGACTTGGTTAGTATGGGACTGAGACGGGAATTGGGACCAGTAAAAAAGGGGAAACTACGTACATATCTACCTCCAGTTACTCATACTTTGTTTAGAAAAGAGAAAACGGTTCTTTGTAAGTTTCTTCACGGAGTAAAGGTTCCAGACGGGTACTCTTCAAACATTATGAACCTCGTATCAATGAGAGATCTCAAGTTAAAGGGTCTGAAGTCCCATGATTGCCATGTTCTCATGGAGAATTTGCTACCCATTGGCATACGATCCATTTTTCCCATCAAAGTGCGGAATATCTTAACAAAACTTTGTGTCTTCTTCGAGGAAATCTGCAGTAGAGTGATTGACCCAGGAAAGTTGCCACCATTGCAAACAGAAATTGTTTTTATTTTGTGTGAGCTTGAGATGTATTTCCCACCTTCATTCTTTGACATAATGATTCATCTGACAATTCATCTGGTTAGAGAGACACAATTATGGGGACTAGCTTACATGTGATGGATGTACCCGTTTGAGCATTACATGAAGATATTAAAAGGGGATGTGAAAAACCGATCACTGCCAGAGGGTTGTATTGTTGAGTAGTACACAATCGAAGAAGCTGTTGAATTCTATTCCGACTACCTATCTAACGTTGGATGTAGCATAGGGATGCCGACATCTAGTCACACAGGAGGAAGTGAAGGGAAAGGGATTACTGGATGTAAAATATTTACCATATCAAGGCAACTGATGGAGCTAGCACACTTATATTTACACAACGCCGATGAGGTTGAGTCCTATGTTGTGAAACACAACGAAATTCTCAAGTGTATGTACCCAAATAAGAATCAAAATTTGTTAACAAGAGAACACAATCGGTGTTTTATAACGTGGCTAAGAGATCATATTTCTGAAGAGTTTAATGCAAATCCTAGCTCAGTTTCAGAAAGATTGAGATGGTTAGCTATAGGTCCAGCTATACATATTATCTCTTACACCGGTTATTTAATTAACGGGTACACATTCTATACAAAAGAACATGATAATCAGAGTAAAATGCAAAATAGTGGGGTCACTCCTGTTGCTCTAGCTATGCATATCTCAGGTGCCAAAGACAGAATCCCTTTATGCGAATATGTCATACTTCGGGGTCATTGAACACATATGGGAGTTAGATTATGCGATGTTTCGGGTGCCTATGTTCTAATGTAAGTGGGTTGACAATAATTACGGTTAAGAAACACATGACTTGGGGTTCGTACGGGTGAATTTCAATAAGTTGGGATATAAAGATGACGCTCATATTTTAGCATCGCAAGCTTGACAAGTGTTTCATGTCACCGATCCATCTGATATGAATTGGTCCGTTGCTTTGTTGATTAACAAAAAAATTGTTAATGGGATTGATGATCAAGCAAATGAAGATGCTGATATTGAAGATGACCCGTTGTTTGGTGAGGAAAGTACATCAATAGAGGATGATACATATATTAGACATGATCATAAAGAGGGCTTTGGATCAGTTGGAGGAAAAGAAAAAGGAATGGTAGATTGTGTTTTTTTAGTTAAATGACTATGAATTATGTATTGTTAAATTACTTGTGTCTCTAATTACTTGTGTTTAATTTTTTTTGCAGATAGATAGATGGAATCAGATCCTTGTTTGTAATTAGTTTGGCGTCTCATGCACTTTGGCTCGATCTCATGTTATCAAGCTGTAAGATATATACCATCAATCTCTGGCTGGTGTTTTTTTCTTCTTCTTTTTTGTGAGGTGTATTGTTGCTATTTGACATGAATTTCTAAGTTACTATATAGTAGTAGTTAGATGTATGTTGTTGGCCCATGTGAGACATTCTTTTGGTTAGCATTGTTTGTTGTATTATACAGGTACTTATGTTATTTTGGAATGTCCATGTTTTTGGGGAGATTCTGCCAAAATTTTGGTAGAAATGGTATTGGCTGGGTTATAAGAATTATCAGTAGCTGTAATATACTGCTACTGTAAAAAAAAAAAGAGAATAGCTAGCGTTTTCTTGAGAAAGCGCTATGTATTGTTGATAATACATGGCACTTTTTCAAGGAAGCGCTAGCGAAGTTCCGTTAATAGATAGCACTTTCTTGAAAAAGCGCTATCTATTATCAACAATAGATAGCACTTTTTCAAGGAAGCGCTATCAATTCTGATTTTCGTTAGCGCTTATAAAACGCCGTCTTTTTGATGCAGGTCACTAGCGGCTAAATAGGAAGCGCTTTTAAGTGCTAGCGAAGGCAAAAAATAAGCGCTATCTATTTCGTTTTATGTTGTAGTGTGGATGGCAAGTATGTAAACACCATAATGTCTGCTTAAATGCCAATGACGGAGGTCGTGCCTGTGGACTGTACTCGTGTATTCACTACTATAAGGGTACTTACTTAGTAAATTCATTTTTGTTAATTTGTGAATTTTAATCTTATTGTAAAACAACCTGATTTTATGTGTTCAGGTATTCCCTAACCAAGATGAGATCTATTGAATCTGTTTTTGTTATTCTAAGATCAGACAACAAGTAGGCAAGTAGGAAGACATTTGTAATGTTGGGCTGTGAAACGGGTGGTAAGTATAAACCTTACAAAGTTATGAGAATGAGGTCTACTGGGATGAGATAATGACAGTGCCCATTCAGATTAAAAGGAAGACTAGTGAAAGGTGGTGGATTATGGGCTTTGAAAGTAATGTGTGGTGCTCACAACCAAGGGTTAGATGAAAACTGGAAGGTCATCCATAGTTTGGTTGGATAACTTTGAAAGAGATTTCTTTGGTTGGTGACATGAAAAAGACTATGGTCAAATCGAGAAGTGTTTTGCTAACATTGAAAGAGAAGAACCTTGAGAGCCATACTACAATCATGTAGATTTACAAAGCACGCCAGAAACTTTGGTCCATCGAAAGATAGGGCAGAACTGTTAACACACCAATTTGTCTAATTTTATGGGATATTTTTAGTATCTAAATATACCTTTTTGCACTAATTAAAGCACACAGGTACTCATTTATGTCTTATTTTACAGAATTATCATGAAGACACCACTCAGAGCAAAAGATACGAAAAAGGGCCAAAAACTGGCAAGTTTTGGAGAGTTTTAGCACTACTGGACAAGCAGTACGACCTGACCTATATCCGATACAGCCTTACTTGTTTGAATCAAGTGGATTTAGAAACAATGACCCTTAATTGTTTTGATGATATCAAATAGTTAATAGAACAATTTATCCTCTGATGTGTTTTTTAGTGTACAGTAAATCACTATTTATCAGAAGAAATTGTCTCAGAAGACTTAGTAAAATTGTGAATTTCACACTTAGATCCATAAGTCTAAGTCTGGCATTGATCCTCTGAAATCACGCTGACGTCATCGTGTGAAAGCCTTGTTCTGAAATGGTCAACTTTGTTGCAGTCAACGCTCTGGTAAGACCTTAATTTGACTTGGTCAACTCTATTGGCGGTCAACGCTCTGGTAAGACCATACTTTGACTTAGTCAACTCTGTTGGTAATCAACATTGGCAAGACTATGCTCTGGCTTAGTCAACTCTGATTGATTAGCCAACGCTCTAGTGAACCAAGCTCTAGTAAGACAAACTCTAATTTGGTCAATGCTCTGGTATTCAGTCAACACATAAACAGACTTTGGTTAGACTATTCAACGGAAGCCTTCGTCCAATTCTTCATGACTCTCTTATGTGAAAGGCCAACAAATTTTGTGTTGAAGAACTCACCTATGTTTCAAGCTCACTCTGGTGAATAGTGTGGCTCTGATAGGAAAACAGACTGAAGTTCATTTAAGGCTACTTCATGTATTTAAAAGACCTCATTGATGAAGCATTTTAATGTACGAGGTATCAAAGGCCAAAGGGAATTTCAACGAATATAATCATCAGGAAACTTGCTCTCGAAGGGTCTAATATTCAAAAAGCTCACAAGAGACAAGCATTCTGATTTTGTCTGCTGTGTCAGTATGCCTTGAGCAGAGTGGAAAACAACGTGACTTGCTAAAGCCACAAAAGGGGATCTGAAGTCGTTTGACCTAGGTGAAAAGAGCTGTTAGGTCACAATGACACTATTCACAACCCTAGCTATATATACCTTACTTCACCCACTGAAGTAGGTTAACACTGTGATACGAGGTGAGCAACCAAGAATTATTCCAAGTATCTGAGATCACATTGAACAAAGCACTATAAAGTTTTTACTCTTTCAGTTTGAAAGTTATTCCTTCTGCTTGAGTTTTTCATTGTATATCCTCTCTGTGAGAGTTATTTTGATATTGTTTCAAATCATTTTTGAACATTGTATTTATCCCAGTAGTGGCTGTATTCCTTAGAGGCTTGACTGCACTAAGTCGTTCTAAGAAGTTGTGAGTATAGCCAGGTTGGCAGTATTATACTCTCAAGTGTAATCAGGTTGATTACAGTGGGGAAATCCTTCAAGTGTGTGAAGGGACTAGACGTAGCTATCAGGTGATAGTGAACTAGTATAAATCATTGTGTCACTCACTTCTCTCTTTTCTTTACTTACGTACTACCTTATTTTATTAAAGAGTTGTTTTGAAAAGGTTTTCATAAACACACAAGCTTTGCGAAAAGATTTCTAAAACCCAATTCAAACCCCCTTTCTTGTGTTTTTGCCACGTTCAGTACCTAGATCAGAATCTCAGTAAGGGCATACCCTCTCTGTTTGTAACCCCTGGCGCCAATGAAAAAGTCCAGTACGGCCGTGCCAAAGGCAGTACGACCGTACACAATGATGTCAGGGATGCAGCGCACATGGGTACAAGCCACCATCAAAAACCAAGAGGCTTCTATAAAAAATCTGGAGAATCAAATTGGATAACTCTCAAAGCAACTTGCGGAGCAATCAAAGGGTAAGTTTTCTGCTAGCACAGTCGATAATCCCAAGAACGAAAATTGTAGCGCTGTTACTTTGAGAAGTGGAAAGTTGTTGTCTGAAGTAGAGAGAAAGAAAAAGAGCGGAAAAAGTGAGGTGGATGAAGTTGAAAAAGGGAAAGTGGAAGTAGAAAAAGAAGTGGAAAGAGAAAAAGACGGAGTTGAAAATGAGAGTAGAGAAAATATTGAAAAAGAAGAAAAAAGAGAAGGTGAGGAAGACATAGTTGTGACTGACAAGCTGCAGGTACAAGAGAAGCCCAAGGTGATTCCTCCATATATGAAGCTTCCTTATCCTCATTTGAGCAAGAAGAGCCAGAAAGATGAACAGTTTGCTAAATTTATGGATATCTTCAAGTGCCTACAGATCAACATTCCTTTTGCAGAAGCTCTAGAGCAAATGCCCACATATGACAAGTTCATGAAGGAATTGCTGACCAAGAAGAGAAGATTTAAAGAAGATGAGACAGTAGCTTTGATAGAAGAGTGCAGTGCCATCATTCAAAGAAAGCATCCTCCAAAGATGAAGAATCCTGGAAGCTTCACAATTCCTTGCACCATTGGGAATTTACACATTGGCAAAGCTCTGTGTGACTTGGGAGCTAGTATCAATTTGATGCCCCTATCTATGTTGAAAAGGTTAGGAGGAGGTGAAGTGAAGCCCACTAGAATGTCACTTTAGTTAGCGAACCGATCAGTCAAATACCCATATGGGATATTGGAGGATGTTCTGGTTAGAGTTGACAAATTTATTTTCCCAGCAGATTTTGTGATTCTTGATATGAAGGAGGACAAGGAGGTTCCTCTTCTTCTTGGAAGACCTTTCCTAGCTACAGGGAGAGCCTTGATTGATGTCCAACAAGGTAAATTAATTTTGAGATTTCAAGATGAGAAGGTAACTTAATTTTAATGTTTTTGAAGCTATGCGGCATCCTGATGATACTGAAAGGTGCTCTAGAGTTGATGTGATTGATGATTCAGTTGGGGAATTTTTTAAGCAAGACCAACCTTCACACCCCTTGGAGAAAGTAATAGTTAATTCCATTGAGGAAGTGGATCAAGAGATGAAGGAAGAGATAGAAAGATGTCTTGCACAACTTGAAGCTCTACAGGTTGAAGATGCTATTGTCAAAAAGAAAGAAGACTTGCGGGGTGGAGAGATAGAGAAGAAAGCTAGCCCGGAATTAAAGCAATTGCCCTCACATTTGAAGTATGTTTTTCTTGGAGATGATGCTTTTAATCCGGTGATCATAAGTAGCTCCTTATTGAAGCTTGAGGAGGAGAAACTTGTGAGAGTGCTTAGAGCACACAAAGAGGCAATTGGATGGACTATCTCAGATTTAAAGGGCATCAGTCCAGCTTTTTGCATGCATAAGATAATGTTAGACCAAAAGTTCAAGCCGGTGGTTCAACCGCAGAGAAGGCTCAATCCGACTATGAAAGAAGTTGTGAGAAAGGAGGTATTGAAACTTCTGGAGGCGGGAATGATCTATCCTATTTCTGACAGTGCATGGGTGAGTCCGGTACATGTGGTTCCAAAGAAAGGGGGAATGACGGTGGTGAAAAATGAGTTGATCCCCACTAGAACTGTCACAGGTTCGAGGATGTGCATTGACTACCGGAAACTTAACCAAACCACCCGTAAGGACCACTTCCCCCTCCCATTTATGGACCAGATGCTTGAGAGATTGGCTGGACAAGCTTACTATTGTTTTCTTGATGGCTATTCAGGTTATAATCAAATCTCTGTCAACCCAGAAGACCAGGAAAAGACTGCATTCACTTGCCCATTTGGAGTTTTTGCTTATAGACGAATGCCTTTCGGTCTTTGCAATGCCCCTGCAACCTTTCAGAGATGTATGCTTTCTATTTTTGCTGATATGATTTAAAAATCTATTGAGGTTTTTATGGATGATTTTTCTGTGTTTGACACTTCCTTTGATGCTTGCTTGGCTAACTTGGAGGGTGTTCTTAAAAGATGCATGGAGACCAATTTCGTGTTGAAATGGGAAAAATGCCATTTTATGGTGAAAGAAGGACTTGTGCTTGGTCATAAAATCTCATCTAAAGGTATAGAAGTGGACAAGACAAAAATTGATGTAATAGAGAAGTTACCTCCCCCGTTGAATGTAAAAGGAGTGAGGAGTTTCCTTGGGTATGCCAGTTTTTATAGACGATTTATCAATGACTTATCCAAGGTTGCTAAGCCGCTTTGCAATCTCCTTATCAAGGATGTCTCATTTGATTTTGATGCTGAGTGCTTGAAGGCCTTTGAGTTGCTAAAAGAGAAATTTGTTTCAGCACCTATAATAGTTGCACCAGATTGGGATTCACCCTTCGAGCTAATGTGTGATGCTAGTGACTACGCAGCGGGGGCTGTTTTGGGGCAGCGAAGAGACAAATTCTTTCATGCCATTTACTATGCTAGCAAGGTACTAAATGAGAACCAAGTCAACTATGCAACCATAGAGAAGGAGTTGCTTGCTATAGTGTTTGCTTTAGAAAAATTCTGTTCCTACTTGATTGGTTCCAAAGTTGTGGTGTTCACTGATTGCGCGGCAATTAAGTATCTTATGACTAAGGTTGAATCCAAGCCAAGACTCATTCGGTGGATTTTATTGTTGCAAGAATTCGACCTTGAGATCAAAGACAAAAAGGGGAGTGAAAATGTGGTGGCTGATCATTTGTCTAGGCTGGAGAATACTGAAATTATAGCCAAAGAGTTGGACATTCTAGAGGAGTTCCCAGATGAGAAACTGTTAGCTGTGACTGAGAGGCCTTGGTTTGCAGATATGGCAAATTTTAAGGCTGCTGGTGTGATACCAGAAGAACTCACTTGGCAACAAAAGAAGAAGTTTTTGAAAGATGCTGACTATTTCATTTGGGATGATCCTTATCTTTTCAGGCAATGCCCAGATGGATTACTTCGAAGGTGTGTTGCACATGATGAAGCGCAGAAAATTTTATGGCATTGTCACAATTCACCATATGGAGGTCATTTCAATGGTGAACGCACAGCTGCAAAAGTGATTTAATCCGGATTTTATTGGCCTTCAATTTTTAAAGATGCCTATGATCATGCAAAGAGTTGTGACAAGTGCCAGAGGACGGGAAGCATTTCTAAGCGGAATGAAATGCCTTTGAACTCCATTTTGGAGGTTGAGCTTTTTGATTGTTGGGGCATTGATTTCATGGGGTCATTCCCCTCCTCACTCTCTAACCAATATATATTGGTAGCTGTTGATTATGTTTCAAAATGGGTAGAGGTAGGGGCAACTCAGGCAAGTGATTCTCAGACTGTTGTGAACTTCATTAAGAAGAACATATTTTCCCGGTTTGGGGTCCTTAGAGTGCTAATTAGTGATGGTGGATCACATTTTTGCAATTCCAAATTGGAGGTTGTGCTAAAAAAGTATGATGTGAAACACAAAGTTGCTACTCCTTACCACCCTCAAAGCAATGGGCAAGCTGAAGTGTCAAACCGGGAGATTAAGAAGATACTTGAGAAAACAGTGAGTGTATCAAGGAAAGACTGGGCCCAGAAGCTTGATGATGCTTTGTGGGCATACATGACAGCTTATAAATCTCCAATGGGGTTATCTCCCTACCATCTGGTTTATGGCAAAGCATGTCATTTGCTAGTTGAGCTTGAGCATAAGGCATTTTGGGCCTTGAAGTTCCTTAATTTTGATTCAACCTTGGCAGGAGAGAAAAGAATTCTGCAGCTGCATGAGTTGGATGAGATGCGTTTGCATGCCTATGAGAATGCCTCCATTTACAAACAGAAGGTTAAAGCTTATCATGATAAACACATTGTGCAAAGAACCTTCTATCCTGGGCATCAAGTGTTACTCTTCAATTCTCGTTTGAAGTTATTCCCAGGCAAACTAAAGTCTAAGTGGTCGGGACCTTTCGTTGTTAAAGAAGTAATGCCACATGGAGCAGTAGAGGTGGAGGAGACTTCATCTCAAAGATCTTTCAAGGTAAATGGTTAACGACTGAAGGCTTATTTGGGAGGAGAGCTTGACAGGGCAAAGGTTGCTCTAGTCTTGCACGAGCCTTGAGCATACCATCACACGTCAAGCTAGTGACGTTAAAGAAGCGCTTCTTGGGAGGCAACCCAAGTTGAAGAAGGGTGCATATTTAAAAAAAAGGGATAGCAGTGCAGTGAAACACGGCCTAGCCGTGTTCTGTGCCACGGCCGTGTGGCATGAAAAGAAAAAAAAAGGGGGACAAACAGAGGATTCCACGGGCAAGCCGTGCCTTTTGGCACGCCCGTGCCCTAAGTCCACCAGCCCGTCCCCCACTCATTCTCCTATGCACCTGCCCTTACCATATCCTCACCCCAACTAATCACAACCACCCATTTCCACTTACCTCAAATAAGTGGCCAGTTTTTAGCACCACCATACTTACCCTACGCCCTGCCACACGTTACCGAAACCCAAATTCAAATAAACCAATTTTTTTTCCCTTCTCCCTCAAACACTTCTTCAACCTCTTCTCAGCTGCCCCCCAGTCACCACGCCGCCGCCCCTCCCACCATCTCCTACAACCAGCCATGCCTTCGCCCCACCATCTCCTACAACCAGCCACGCCCTCCCTCTCACCAGCTACGCCCTCGCCCTCCCTCTCACCAGCCGCGCCCTCTCCCTCCTTCTCCTCACCACACCGCCACCCCAACCAACATCATCCAGTATTCTCTTCAACCAGCCACGCTGCCCCTCCCTCCTTCTCATCACCACACCATCCTCCCTCCTTCTCCTTCAACAACCGCGATCTCCCTCCTTCTCCTCACCACACCGCCGCCCTAGCCACCATCATCCACATATTCTCCTCACCACACCGCCGTCCCTCCACCATCTCCTTTAACCCCCAGCCGCGCCCTCCCTCTTCTCAGTATCACGCCCATTTTCTTCTTTCCCCAACCCTGTGTGTTTTGGTTACATGATAGTATGGCCTCAAAAAGGCAAGGTGGTCAAGCCTCGGGCTCCAAAGAATCAGTTCTGTTAAAGTGGCGGGGAAAGGGCAAGAAGAAGGCGTCCGAAAATCCATATGGAATTCAGTTCCGGGACGACATTCAAGAGGTAAGGTAATTCTCTTGCCGCAAGAATAATTATTCCCACCCGTTACATGGATGAGCCTACTCTGTTAACTCTAGGATTGCTAGAGGATGTGAATTTTTTATTTGCGAATGTGGGCTGGACACAATTTGGGGAATGAAACATTTTACTTACGCAAGAATCACCTTGGAATTCCTATCATCTATTAATGCAAATGTTTCATATGAGGAGCATTGGCCAGAGGATCACACTGACAATTTGATTACCTTTCGGTTATTCAATATTGAGCATAGCATTTCATTGAGTCAATTCAATGCCATTTATGGATTTCCATATGGTGGTAACCGGAGGAACCCCAACGAATTTTCTGCCAGAAGGTTTTGGAGCCAACTTACAAAGTCTGACACTTATGATTCTTCCTCATCAAAATCGTCCAAGTTGCGGAACCCTTGTTTTCGTATGTTCACCGAGTGCTGTCAAACACATTGTTTGGACGTGGGGATAGTGATGAAGTTGTCCGTCAGGCTGAACTCCTATTCTTATGGAATATGTTGCACTCTGAATTTCAACTAGATGCGGGTTCCCACCTTATTACCCACATGGTCAAAGTGGGGAAAGCTTCAGCTGGAAAAATTGTCATCGGTGGTTTGATCACCCCCATTGCTGAATCTCTTGGTTATCGGACATCCGGGCTTCAACTGGTTCGTGGGAGCAACCGTTTAGATATCGAGGCCTGCCTTGCAATGAAAATGGTAGTCAAGGAAGGCCAATGCTATTGCTTGGTGCTCCCTGACAACTCGGAACCACATCCTTTGCCCGACCAAGAGCTTACCAATATCAGAAACCCGAAGAATTGGAATTTTCCTGGAGGCCCCCAGCCTGAGCCCCTTCAAGAAGATATCCCTGAGGCGCCCTCTGCAGGTTCATCACCTCCACACTTTGCTCCGCCTCATCAGCCACCTACTGGCTCTTATCTTTGCATTACAAGCGAGAGATGGTCGCTCAAAGGGTCGGTGGATGGATTAGACCACCTTGTCCACAACATCCAGGACATGGTCTCCATGATGTATAACCGCACCTTCAAAGAATATCCTGGCGCTCCTCCTCCTCCCCCTCGGTGAGTTCTTTTTGTCATCCCTATCTCAATTTAATTATTTACATTGTGGACAATGTAAATTCTTAAGCTTGGGGTAGGCGTTTTTAATTCTGCATAAAGTATTTGCATTTCATATAGCCTTTGCATGTCCTTGCATGTTCTTAAGTTTGTGTTGTTCGCATCATTTTATCCCCCAAATTGTCATGCTATGTGTGCCACAATATTGTTGGAATGTGAGATTACAATGATTTGGAACCCAATTAATTTCTCCTATGATGGGCTTGAAGGTAGTATTCTTAATATACATAGGGATAATCTTGTGATAAGTTGATGATTAGCATGTGGCGCTCTGATTTGATGTCTTTCACTGATTTAAACTTCTAAATGTGAGACTTGAGCTTCATTTGGGGCTTGTACTTCATCATTTTTATGCCCCTTCTCTTTGTATGAGTGTGTCCCTCTTGATTGTGCTCTCTAGAACTTGACTTGAAACCGTTTCAAAACTTGAAATTTTTTGATTACACACTTGAATATGATTAAGGCATTTTAGGCATGTTTTCAAGCCTCCGATTTTTGAATGAAAGCTTCCATTAGTTGTCCCTTTTGAGCCTTGATTGATATGAATTTTCTTGGTACCCATCGAATGTTTATTGTACTTTTTAGAGTATGTTTAAGGGAGCAAATGGATGTTTAATATTGTTGTTTTGATGCTTGAATTTGGGATCTCTTCTGTTGTTTAGTTCCTCCCCAATAATTTTTGCAAAATTTCAAATGAGGGAGAATAATAAAAAAATAAAATATAAAAAAATAGAAAAGAAAAAAAAACCAACAGAAGAGGAGCAAAATAAAAAGGTTTTGAAAGCCAAAAGGGAAAAATGGATTGCTCCACTTATTCTGCTTTAAAAGGGTTGCTTTAATTGATCATTTTGAAAGCCCTTGAATTTCCCTTTTCTTGTTTTATCCCACCTTACATTCCATATCCCATGGCCACGTTACAACCTGTTGAAAGACCTTTTGATTCTTGTGTGTTTTCATTAATTATTTGCTGAGATTTGGTTAATGGTCAAGCCTATGGTAGAGCACTTTCATTGATGGATTTGAGCGCATTGTCTTAACCGTTATACACTTTGAGAGTGGTAAGGAGAGTGCCCCTATCAGTGAGAGACATGATTTCTGAGAGCCTAAATTTCTAATTGGACTTGATCTTGATTGTCACTATTGTCTTTGTTAGCCTTGAGCCTGTTACTTGATCTTGCTTTTATCTCGGGGTCTTTATCTGTTGCATCTCTTATTTTCCCTTTTCACCTTTGGCCACAGCAATTGCTTGAGGACAAGCAAAATTCTAAGCTTGAGGTAATTTGATGCGTTCAATATATCATATAGTTTAGTATTAGTTTTGCATCGTATCTTAGTCATTTAGTAGTTTTAATCCATGTTTTTCATGCATTTTGCATGATATGAGTAATGCACTTGGTTTTGGTTCAGTTGTGCAGAAAGGAAGGTAATTGGCCTAGGAAAGCGGAGCAAAAATCACTCAAATGGACAGTGGGACCAAACTCGGAGGCAAATTCCTAGAAGGGGGCAAATTTTGAGGTGACACGGCCTGGCCATGTCTGTGCCACGGCCGTGCCTTGGTTGCTGATTGCAAAGAACAAGTTTCCAACAAACAGTGTATTCCACGGCCAGGCCGTGCCTGGGGCACGGTCGTGCCCTGACTCTAAATTTTGCGCATCAAGTTCTCAGCGCAGCACGACCGTTAAACTTTGTAATTTTGTGTTTTTTTTACCCGTTTTGGCTTAGTTTTTCACTCCTTTTTAACCTAGCAATAAATAGACTTTGAAAAGACTGAGCTAGGGGTGCATAATTTTTGGGAGATTAGAAGAAACTCAAACGTATTTGACGATCAAGGCGAAATTGAGGAATCAATGGAGTCTCTTCCAATTCTCTCATCTCCATGGATTAGTTTCTCTTTTTTCATGAGGAACTAAGCCTCCTAGACTAGGGTAAGATGAATTTTGTAGATACTTTTATGTAATCGAATTCAGAAGTTCAATGCAAGTTAATCTATGTTATTTGATCATTTATCTCTTCTCTTAATGCAATTTGATAATTGATCACTATTGAATTGAACTAGGGCCTTAACATCAATTGGAAAACTGGGGTTTTAGACTTGCTTTGAGATCATTGGACATGCTTAATAGGGTTATAGGAATATAATTCTTGTAGTATGAGTTTGTATGAATCTTTGACCTTTATGCTTGATTCAATTAATTTGAACCTAAGGAATTAGGGCTTGTTAATTTAATCAAAGGGATTAATAGGAAAGGGATTTTCATTAATCTAAACTTGTGGATTTAAACTTCAATTATATCATAGTTGCTTGCATTGGATTTGAATTCAACAACATAAAGGTGGAAACAAAAGGATTCTATCCCTAGTCGTTTTTAGTTATTGAAATATAAATAGTGCGTTCTTGTTATTTACTGTTTTCGTCTTTCGATACAAGTCACAAGGATTTCAAACACCTCATATTGTTTCAATAGTTCAAATTATTACAAGGTTCGTTAAGTTAAACAACCAATCTCAATCCCTGTGGATTCGATCTTTTATTACTTGACGATGAAATCGTACACTTGCGATTTTATTTAACACCCACTAGTAGAAAAGGAGAGGAGAAGGTTGTTGCTCCTCGTCGTCGCAGGATGATAACTCGCATTATTGAGGATGTGAGTAGATTTTTTTCTATGGGCAGTACGAGCAATCCATCTATTATTCCATCCACATAGACTACTACTGCACCGATTGCACCTGGAGTACCTACGCAGCACGCAACGGAGGTACCGACGCATCAAGCCTCTACTTCTGCGATCCCTGTAGGTTCCCACCACACTGCTAGTGGTACCCCTACACCGTCTGATGACGATGAGGATGACGTCGACAATCCTGGGTTGCATGATGTAAGTGATGAGGAGGTGGAAATGTCGCCGGACGGGAGATTTGTTATTACACCTGCTGGTAACGCATAAGTATTGACACAATTTTGTTAATTATTTCAATATTCTTAATTAACAATATAATTTTATTGTTTAACATCTTTTTTTTATAGGTTTCTTCCATCTAAACCATCTTCTATGGCAATCACAGAAATAATTAGAGAGAAGTATAACCAACCTTGGACCACTTGGGGGCAGATTAAAAAAATTGAAGCTGGTAGGAGCATGATGTTGAAAGTTTTTAATGTAAGTGGTGATTAATATCATGCATATGTTATTTTGGTTGATTATTTAATTTGTATTAACCTCTAATGTTAATACAGGACAAATGTATTTGGTTGCCTCAACACAATGCGGAGGTCGAAAGAATCTTTCACCATAGAGCTGCACGTCGCTTATCTGATATGCTTAGGGATGCGGACTTGAACAATGAACGTAAGGGACGTCCCTACTGGATAGGAGAACATGTCTGAGCTGTGTTGCAATAGCATTAGGCAAGTGAGGACTTCAAGAAAGTTTCTGAAAGGCATAAGACAAATAGGGCATCCGAGAAGGGTGGTTCCCTACACACAGGAGGTTCCGTCAACACCGCATAGATCCGTCAACGCTTGGTACACACATATATTAAATGTTGTTTTAAATTTCGATTGTTAATTAACATTAATTGTTTCTCATTCCATCTATTATACTGTGTTTCTCGGTGTATAGGAGAAGAAGCTAGGGCGACCAGTGTCATTGCCTGAGCTGCATCGTCGTACCCATACTCGGAAGGAAACTGGCAATTATGTTGATGAGCGGTCGCGGTGAACTCAGGTAATTATATTCATTATACATAATTTTGGTTATTTATTTTCAAGTCTTTATATATAGTTGTTTATTTTGACTTGCATGTTTTTAAAATTATGCATTTCAGGAGGAATTTGAGGCCAATATGACTCAGTATCGGGCTAATACTGACGCTAGCAATGATAAGTCTAACCCAGATGAACTCAGTCGTATTGAGCTACAAATTTGGGTGAATGTTGCTGGCGGGAAGAAGAAGGGACAGGTGTAAGGCGTTGGATCCCTATCCTCATACTACCGTCCTGGGGTTTCTCGCCTAGATATTAATGCGTCTTCCTCCTCTGGGGGCAGTACTGGACGCTCGTACACAAACAGGGAATATTTGGAGGTCCAGAGGGAATTTTTCAAATTGCGTTGCGTGAGGCGCAGGAGGCCAAATAGGGACAGGAAAATTTGAGGAATAAGTTTAGGGTGTTTCATAAACAGATGTTTGAATTCATGCAGCAGAGCACCAGACCACCTCCACCCCCACAACCATATCTACCTCTACATCCATATCCACAGGCACAGCCATATCCACAGGCACAGCCACCTCCACAGCCACAATCACAAGCACAACCACCTCCAGCAGCACCAGCAGCACCACCACCAGCACAGGCAGGTCAGGGCACCACCACTTTAGACGACGTGGCCAGTGATTTCACAAGCATGCTGGAGTTGGGTTTTAACGACCCGTTCCCTCAGGGTGGCGACGATGAGCTTGATTATTACGCCGATCCTTCTCATGGTGTTTAGGATTTGTTGTCACTCGCTTTTGGCATGTCTCTAACGTATATTTGTTGATTTATTATATCTTATGGAACTTATTACATTTTAACTAATTTATTAAATGTAATGTTTGTTAGTGTTTTATTAATGTCTTTTTTATTGTCACGTAATTTATGTATCACTATTAATAAGTGTTTGAGTGTTTAAAAGTTCTCGGGACAATCAAAGATGAAAAAAAATTAAATTAAATGAATAATCTTTTTGTATAAAATAAAAAATACATTCTTAAAAAAAATTAAAACAAAAATTTTTTTCTTAAAAAAAGGAAGGCAAAAATAACAAAATATAGTGAAAAAAGAATTGAGGACTGAGAAAAAGATTAAGAAAATTAAAAAAATAATAAATAATGGATAAGGAGGTGCAAATTATTTTTATCACAGGTGCAAATATAAACAGGCTACTAGGCTGTTGACCCAGCCCAGCCCACACAAACTATTTTTTACTCTCCCGCACCAGCTATTTTTTTTCACACACCCCCTTAGCCCATTACAATTGGCCCAAACCCAATTCATAAACCTAAAAATATAACCCAAAAAATAAAACTAACCCTCCATCGTCTCTCATTCATCAACGCCGCTCCCTCTCTCTCATCTGCCTCGTCTCTCATTCTCTCTTCACCTTCTCTCTTTCTCCCCTCATCAACGCCGCTCAGCCTCCCTCATCCCTTTCCTCATCACGGTCTCTCATCTTCAAACCCTAACCCTAACAGTTTTTCCAAACCAGAGATCCTTAACTGTGGAACGGTGCGGCCAACAACATCTTTGTAGCGAGCCTCATCTTCAAACAAGGAGTTCGACTTGGCACAGTTAGGAGAAGAACACGATTCTTCGTGAACAGGTGACTG
Source organism: Calophaca sinica (assembly GCA_037113605.1). Classification (NCBI taxonomy): domain Eukaryota; kingdom Viridiplantae; phylum Streptophyta; class Magnoliopsida; order Fabales; family Fabaceae; genus Calophaca; species Calophaca sinica. Next base: position 95,279,223 of record CM073733.1, read on the forward strand.
TCTTTCTCCTTATTTCGTTTTTTCGTTCCTTCCTTTTTTCGAACCGAATCCTTCATATCCTAATTCCTTTCCCTATTTCTTTCAGTAAAACCGAATCGAATCCAGATCTAAAAGGAAAATGAAAAACGTGGAGATTTTATCAGGGAGTGTCTCTTCCATCTCGTTTTCATTATTTTTTACTGGTTCTGTTTTTTTGTTCATTGATTCTTTTTTTTTTTGCAGATTTTAGTGGAAGCCTCTCCAAATCGTGAAAGGAGAAGAAGCAAGAGGACGGGATCACTAGTTTAGGGTTTCGCTAGTTTCTTCTTCTTTGTTCTTCTATGTATATATTTCTTCCTTTTCTTCTGTATTTTTCTTCTTTTCTCCTCTGTTTTGTGTTTAGGGTTTTCTTTTGTTCTTGTGTTTTCTGGGTTCAAATTAATTGCATTTCAATTTCTGGATTCTGGGTGCAATTTCTACTGGGTTGAATTTCTGGTCTTCTGGGGTTGCTGAGAACCCTAATTTCTGCATTCTATTTTTCTGCAATTTAAGGAATAATGACCATTTTTGCAATTAATTATAACAGACTTGTTTGCAAAATTGCAATAAATATTTGCAAAAACGGACTTTTAAGTAAAAGTTGGACTAGTTTCAATTTTGTACCACATTGCAAATTCTTAAATTACGCTCAACATTTTGGACCAGTTTGTAATTTCATAAACTTTAATTAAATTTAATCGATAAAAGCTAATTAAATTTAATTATTTTTTTATACTCTCTTCGTTGATTACCGTGGGTCTCTACCCTCAGTATTTGTCACGAATTACCGGCGGCCATATGGCCTACAGTAATTACCTGGGATTTCAGACCCTCTGTAATTATCGGCGGTCTTTTTACGTAAACACTCGGTGTACATTACCTACCACAGATTACCCTACGGCTCTGTGGCCCTCGGTTGGCCCTCGGTAATTACACACATAGCGACAGTTTTTGTGCCTCATTGAGGGATTTTGGCCCTCGGTATACCTCACATTTCATGTAGTATTCCTTTTACTGAAATTGTCTCTGAAGTGCCTAAATATGTTAAATTTTTAAAAAACATAATTTTTAACAAAAATAAATTAGAAGATGAGACTGTCAAATTAAATGAAGATTACTCTGCCATGTTATTGAATAAATTACCTCCTAAGCTTAAAGATCCAGGAACCTTTGCTGTTTCTTGCTTAATTGGTAATAATACTTTTAAGGCACTGTGTGATTTGGGTTCAAGTATCAATTTAATGCCTCTGTCTCTTTGGAGAAAATTGAATTTGCAGGAACCACAACCTATTAATATGTCCTTGCAGTTAGCTGACAGAACTCTTGTTTACCCAAGAAGAATAATAAAGGATATGCTGGTTAAGGTGGGGAAATTTATTTTCCCGGTTGATTTTGTAGTTCTGTATACGGAGGAAGACAGAGATGTTCCTATTATTTTAGGAAGACCATTTTTGGCAACTAGAAATGCTACTATTCAAGTGAAAAAGGGAACCATGACTCTGAGAATTGGGGATGAAGAAGAAACTTTTAATATTTATAATTCTAATACGAATTCTTCCTCTAGTGCTTCTTGTTGTTTCTTGCAGAATGTGGAAGTTAAAAAAGAAAAAAGAAAAAGAAGATCAAGTTGAAGAACAAGATAACAACTCTTTGGAGCAGGATAAGGACATAACCCCTTCATTGATATTGGAGGCCCTTTGTTTGCCTAAATTTAAAGGACTTTGTGGAAAGAATCTTATTCCTCATATTTTAATTTTTTATGACTTTGTCAAAACTAACAATTTTGCAGGAACCACCGCAGGTAGAATAAGACTTAAGTTGTTTCCTCTTTCTTTAGGAGGATTAGCTAAGCAATGGTTCTCAATATACCCCAAGCTTCACTTTTCAAGTTGGGAGGAACCAATGGAAGAATTTGAATAAACTTTCACTAGTGCGAAATACACCTAAAAAATAGACTTACAACGCCGGTTTTAGACATAACCGGCGTAACATATAACGCGGTGGCATTTTTGCAATTAACGCTAACAAATAATGCCGGTTTTTTATAAAACCGGCATTATAAGTTAAAAGGTAAATGCCGCCAAAAGATATAGCGCCGGTTTTTCCAACAACTGCAGTTGTATGTGGCACCTATGGCGCCGGTTTTCTTAAACACCGCGGTCATATCTTATGGTGCTGGTTGTTTTAAAACACCGCGGTCGTATCACTTAACTTATGGCGCCGGTTTTTGTAAAAACCGCGGTCGTATCCTATCTTAAAAAATTAATTTCCCTCTAAACATAATTCTCTCTCACACCCTCTGTTCATTACCCTCGCGCTGTTCCCTTCGTTCGCGACACTCGGCCAGGCACCCACTCGTCCTCCTTCCTCCGTCGTACCCACTCGGCCAGGCACAGCCCCGTTCCTCATCGTTCCTTCCTTCGTCGTTCCTCATCGTTCCTTCCTCCGTCGCACCCACTCGTTCGGCACAATACATCCCTCTCCTCCTTCCTCCTCGTTCGGCCATCGCGAGTACCTTCTTCTTCATTGCAGTGTCTTCTTCTTCAACACCCAAAATGTGTTGAGGTGAGTCCCTAGTTGCATTCTCTTCTTCTTCATTTAAACTTTTCTGAGGTACAGAACTTCCCTTTTTTTTTTGAGCTCACTGTGGCATTGGAGATTTTTTTTTTTGGTTGACTGGGATTGTTAACATTGTTTAGTTTTTAAACTGCATGTTTGTTTTGCTTATGCTTGATTCTTGTCAAGTTAATGCAGCTTGATATTTTACATAGATTTTAAGTTTTTTCTGTTGTTTTCTTTAGTTCCCCGTTGGTACTACTCTTTGATCCACGTGTTGAAATAGGTTTTTTTTTCTTTCAGTTATCTGATCCTGTTTGCTATATCTGTAGATTGCTTATACATTTGGGGGTATTGAGGCTTTGATTTCGAGGAAGTTTAAGCATCTGATGTCCTAAACTTTGTGCATGTAGCTGAACATTTGGTCATGGTTTGTTTGTGGTTGGAGTTGGTGTGTTGAATCTTATAAGAAAATTCTTGCTCCCAAGAGGCTAATCAGGTCGGCTATTTAAGTCCCATGGTTAATTTGTTTATTGTTTTTTTTTGTGTGTCCTGTTTTCATTCAGAATTGTATTTGTACTCTTATTAGATGATTGAGCTGTGCACTTCTTGTGTTTTTCAATACCTCAATTATTTCAAAAAAACACTAGTGGAACAAGTTATGGCGCCGGTTTTTTATAGAACCGCGGTTTTTTATGGAACAAGGTATATTGAAGGTATAAATATAGTTAGCTAGTTATAAATATAGTTTTTATTTTTATTTGTAATTATTCAATCTGCATCTAAAAGATTAACAATGCTTGATGATTGATATGAAATTCTCTTTAGCAAGTTACTGCACTCATTTGTAATGTTGCTTTGCATTTGAATGATGATATTGATGGATGTTAGCTTTGATATTAGTCCCATTGTGGGCCTCTTGTATAATGATATCCATTTCTGTGGCTTATCACGAGTACATCAATGTTCATGTCAATGTTAGTTAAATATCTAAGCATAAAAGTGTGTGTATATTATTTCAGAACACATTTATAAATCGTGGTTGGATGCAAAAACATCGTTTAGGTGATGAGTATAAGAACGGGGTCGAAGAGTTCTTACAATTTTCCCAAGCAAAATTTCCTAATCAAACAACTTTCTATTGTCCTTGTGTTAAGTGTTTGAATGGGCCAACACTAAAAGTTGAGGAGATACGGAATCATCTTCGTGTTTTTGGGATTTGGCAAAGATATACGACATGGACCTGGCATGGTGAAGTGTTAAACAAGCCAAGTGTGTCCACAAGAGAGGAAGTTGATGTAGATATGGACGATCGACTAGAGGACATGATTCGTGATATTGGACAAGAGTCTTTTCAGTGGGCACATGTGTATGAAACTCTATGCAGTGACAAGGAAAAACCTTTGTATCTGGGCTGCAAAAATTTCACACGGTTGTCAGCGGTATTGAAATTGTTCAATCTGAAGGCGATAAATGGGTGGACTGATAAGAGCTTCACTGAATTGCTTAAACTGTTGAATGACATGCTTCCGGAAGGTAACACATTGCCAAACAGTAATTATGAAGCGAAGAAGATATTATGTCCGATGGGTGTGGAGTATAAGAAAATACATGCATGCCCGAAGGATTGCAATTTTTATTGGAAAGAGCATGAAGACAAAGAAGAGTGTCCCGAGTGTAATACACCACGCTACAAAAAGAAGGACGGTGATGATAGTTGTGGTGATGTGAGCAAAAAAGGTCTTCCTGCGAAGGTGTTATGGTATCTTCCAATTATTCCCAGGTTTAAGCGACTGTTTGCCAATGTAAATGATGCAAAGAACCTTAGATGGCATGCAGATGATAGGAAATGTGATGGAAAGCTTCGCCATCCAGCCGATTCTTTGTAATGGAAGAGAATTGATTCATTGTTTCCGGAGTTCGGCAATGAGCCAAGAAACCTTAGGCTTGGACTTGCTACAGATGGAATGAATCCATATGGTAACTTAAGTAGCATCCATAGTTCATGGCCTGTTCTCTTAGTAATTTACAACCTGTCTCCTTGGTTGTGCATGAAGTGCAAGTACATTATGTTATCTATGATGATTTCTGGTCAAAAACAACCGGGAAATGACATAGATGTTTATCTAAAACTCTTGATTGATGACTTGAGAACATTGTGGGAAGAAGGCATTGATGTGTTTGATAGGTTTTCAGGTGAAGATTTCAAGTTGCGTGCCATGTTATTTTGCACCATCAACGACTTTCCAGCATATGGGAACTTGTCCGGGTATAGTGTTAAGGGGCATAAAGCATGCCCTATTTGTGAAGACGGCACATGTTTCTTTCAACTGAAAAATGGGAGAAAGACTTGTTACCTTGGGCATAGAAGATTTACGAGGCGTGATCACCGTATCGCAGGTTGAAAAAGGCTTTTAATGGATGTCAAGAGAACGAAATTGCTCCGAAAGCTTTAACCGGAGAAGAAGTTTATCAACGGGTGAACTCCATCAATGTTAATTTGGGGAAAAAAAGAGGAAAAAACATTCTTCTGTGAAAAACATATGGAAGAAAAGGTCAGTGTTCTTTGATCTTTCATACTGGTCAAGTCTTGATGCAAGACACTGTATTGATGTGATGCATGTGGAGAAAAATGTGTGTGATAGTGTAATCGGTATGCTTCTCAATATTCAGGGTAAGACAAAGGATGGAGTAAATGCTCGTCTAGACCTTGTTGCCATGGGTATAAGAGAGGAGTTAGCTCCTCAGCTAAGAGATAACAAGACATATTTGCCACCAGCTTGTCATACATTATCAAAAGAAGAGAAAAAAAGCTTTTGTGAGTGTCTACGGGGTGTGAAAGTGCCACAGGGTTACTCTTCAAATGTAAAGAGTCTTGTATCGATGACAGATCTCAAATTAGTTGGCTTAAAATCTCATGATTGTCACGTCTTGATGCAACAATTACTACCGGTGGCTTTCGTGGCATCTTGCCAAAAAATGTTCGACATGCCATAATTAGATTGTGTTTATTCTTCAATGCAGTATGTAGCAATGCTATTGACCCTCAGAAATTGGAAGAGTTGGAAAATGAAGCTGCTATCATTTTGTGTCAGTTGGAGATGTTCTTTCCTCCCTCATTTTTTGACATCATTGTTTATTTAATTGTTCATTTAGTCAGAGAGATTAGAGTGTGTGGCCCGGTTTATTTAAGGTGGATGTACCCTATTGAGCGATACATGAAAATATTGAAAGGGTATGTGAAGAATCTATATCGTCCCGAAGCATCTATTGTTGAAAGATACATAACAGAAGAAGCCATTGAGTTTTGTTCAGATTATTTGTCAGAAGCGGCGCTTGTAGGGCTTCCTAAGTCTCGTCATGAGGGAAGATGTGAAGGTAAAGGTACACTAGGTCTAAAAACTAAGAGCATGGGTCGAGCGGAAGTGTTGCAAGCACATTTGTATATATTGAATAATATTGATGAGGTTGAACCTTACTTGTCTGCTCACAAAAATCATGTCAAGGCCAAAAAACCTCGAATGAATGAAAATTGGGTGTTGAAGGAGCATAACAAGACATTCATACCTTGGTTTAAAGAACAGATTTTGAGTGATGATACTGCTTCTGAGACATTAACATGGCTAGCACATGATCCTAAATTTAATGTCTTGACATGGAGAGGATACGATATCAACAAATTTTCTTTTTATACAAAGTCACAGGATGACAAGAGCACCGTACAAAATAGTGGGGTTATGGTTATGGCTTCTTCTATGCATTTCTCTAGTTCAAAGGAAAAAAACCCCGTTCTAGCATCGATAGCTTATTTTGGGGTCATTGAAGAGATTTGGGAGATCGATTATAATAAATTCAAAGTGCCTGTTTTTAAATGTAAGTGGGTTAACAGTAACGGTGGCGTACAAACAGATGAGTTAGGATTTACAGCGGTGGATCTTGACAAGATAGGTTATAAGGATGAACCTTTCATCATGGCAATTCACGCAAAACAAGTGTTTTATGTCAAGGATCCTTCTAACAAAAGGTGGTCTGTGGTTATCTAAAGAAGAAGTATGCATGAGAGTGATGAAAATCAAGATTCAACACTAGATATTAATGACACCCCTTCTTTCTCAACACAAAGACCCATCTTCATTGATGAAAATGAAGTAGACGATGTATATGCCACTCGTGATGATCATCAAGAAGGGATATTGGAGGACATTAAAACTTGACTACTAAAGAATTTTATAGGTCAATACATGTTTGTTAGATTATATATCCACAATTAGTATCTGTTAGATTATCCATTATAATTATATATATTGATACATATTTGTTAGATTATCTCACATTGTTTCTTATATTTGTTTGTTTGTTTAAACAGGCATCATATATGACTGATCCATCCACACCAGAGTCCTCCAAAAAAAGGACTAGAGGTGTTACCACTACATCACAATTGAAAAATAGACTTCTTCTTGGTCAGAAGTTTTCTATTGAATTTGATCCAGATACTGGGCGACCTGATGGTGATAATGCAGCCAGCTTCAACACTTATTTGGCGTACCTTGCACGAAGCAAGGCCTCCATTCTGATACCTAAATGGAGAGATGTCCCTGAAAAAACCAAAGATATGATATGGCAAGATGTCGTGGTATTGACCTTTATCTCTAGTTGTATGCATATTTGTATTTAGCTTTATTGATCCTTGTGTGTATGTATTTACTAACACCACCATTTTGTTGTGTATTGTAGGATATTTTTTATGTTCCCCATGATAAAAAGTTTAGGGACCGATGGTTGTCCTATGCGGGTGAGCGTTGGAAGGATTTTAAGTCTAAACTCTCCAAGACATTTGTATTTGGGAATGGAGACAAAACTGGTTGCACAAATCCTTGTCAGAAGTATAATTTTCTTTCAGAGGACATATGGGATGAGTTTGTTAGGAGCCACAAGGAAGAAGCGTTTCTGGTTAGTTTGAATTATATTTTTTAACTTGGCTAATATAATTTTTTACTTATTTTAATTTGTGGTGTGTTACGTTATGTGTAACAAAAAAAAAGAGAAAAGGGAAGGACAAATGCTGCAAAGAATATCTACCCCCACTTATTGTCTCATGGGGGTTATGATAAACTTGAGAAGAATGTAATAACACACAGAAGGAAAGCCTTGCAGGAAGAGGCTGGAGATGAAGCCTTAGAATCCTCTCCAAAACCAAACCGATATGAGCTATGGACTATGGCTCGAACAAAACCATCAGGATCCTATAGATCTGATGCTGTGGCCTCAGTTGCTTCTAAAATTGTAAGTGTATCTGCCTTATTTAATATTATGTGATTTGTAACCAATTTAGGTCAACTGACCAAAGACCTCTTTGATTGAATTTAGTTGTAGGAGTCATTGGTTAAAGATGAATCTCAGGGTACTTTTATTCCAACTGCACGTCAAGATATCTTGACTACTGCCCTTGGAACACCCGAGCACTATGGTCGTGTCCGCACTGCTGGTCGAGGTGTGGGCTTCAAGAAATACTTCGGAGGAACTTCACGCAATACCAAAGCAAATGGACATGGATGCCATGAGACATCAGATCATACAGGAGGTTAGTCAAATGTTTGAAGCTAAGTTTGAAGCTTACAAATCTCAGCTCAAGTCAGATGTGGAAGCCCAACTAAGTCAGCAGATAGTGTCTTCTCCTAAAGCCACTGCGCATGTCAGCACCAAGGATAGTTGTTCATCAGAAAATGAGGAGGATCCTAAAGACAATATTTTAAAATGCATTGGCCACATGGCTTTTGATCTTCCTGACGGACAAGTTGAGATTACCTTGGAGCACGACAATCTTCCAATTTTTTACATTTTTTAGAAGGACTTAACGGACCTGTCGCTCGGTGATGAGTTCTGGCTTGCCAATCAACACTTGCAATTATGGTGCACGTAAGTATTAATTAACATATTTGTATATTTTTATCTCCTTTGTATCAATTATATATAATTAACATTATTTTGTTTCAACTCCTAGGTATCTGCATCGTATCTGTATTCAGAACAACAACAGTGATGTATATGGATTCTTGGATCCAACGTTGATGGTTGTGAAGCCCAACCCAAAAGAGTCTAATGAATCTGTTCAAACTTACATACTGGATAAGCTAATTCAGCAGGACAAAGATGTTTTCTTAGGACCGTACTGGCACAGGTGAGTACATTTTTATTCATAGCATACGTTTTTCTCTCTGTGTTTCTAATATACCTTTATTGTTGTTACCTAGTAATCATTGGCAGTTGATTGTCATTTGTCCTAAGCATAATCTCATAGTCTGGATATGCTCACTTCATCAAAGGCCAAACCTACAGATTAAGCGTGTACTTGAGGGGTAAACTTTTAATTTATTTGTCATACTTGTGATGTCATATATGTATTTATCTTATATCTATAACTTATATTATTTTATCAGAGCTATGATGGACTATAATAGTAAGAAAGGTCTGGGAAAAGGAAAGAGGCCTAATTGGAACATACTCGCGGTAAGTAGTTTGTCTTTATATGATATTTACATATTGAAAGTCGTATTAGTTATGTGTATATATAATTTGTACTAATTTATATTGTCATTTGTAGGGGCCTTACCAAGACAACTCATGGGCGTGTGGTTATTATGTCATGAAAACCATGTTATCCATTGTCACGATGAGGATTACCTCTGGATGGGATTTGGTAATAAAATATTTCATAACTTGTTATTCGATCTTTTAGATACCTTACATTATTTGTAGTTAGTTAATTAGATATGTTTTGAATTGAACTTGTAGTTATTTGATGGTTGTGGCACAAACTCATACAATCGTGAAGAAATTGTCGAGATTCGGAAAACATGGGCACGTTTTTTTGTGACTAAGATTGAAGAGTAAAATCTAAACCTAGAACCACCAAGACGCCGAGCAAGAAAAGCAACACAACAAAAATGACATAGTTTTTTTTTCATTGCGTTGTTGAGTTTATGGGTGCCATGACTTTTAGTAGTTCTATTTGATTAATTCTATTATTTACATAATGGATAGGTTGTTATGGGATTATTAGGGTGTTTGTGGTGGTTTATATATTTTGTCTGGCAGTAGAGTTTTGTGAATTCTGAATGGCAGTGGTTTGTGAATTCTGTATAGTGGTTTGTGAAATGTTTTGTGAATTCTGAATAGTGGTTTGCATCCTTACCTTTGCCTAGTGAATTCTGAATATTGGCAGTTCTGTTGTTGTATGTATCCTGTATGTATCCTGGAAATAGAAATTTCAAAAAAGTAGTATTAAAAAAAATTGATATATCTATGGCGCCGGTTTTCCTTAAAACCGCGGTTAAATGTGACATACGGCGCCGGTTTTCCTTAAAAACCGCGGTTAAAACTTTTTTTCCAAAATTTTTTGTCCCATTACTGTAGGATCTAATGCCGGTTTTATTTTAAACCGCGGTTAAAACTTTTTTTTTTTCCAAAATTTTTTGTCCTTTACTTCATGATTTAATGCCGGTTTTATTAAAAACCTCGATTAAAACTTACTTTTAACCGCGGTTTATAAACCGGCGTTAAATATTTACACTTACAACGTCGGAAGAAAAGACGCCGGATTGAAAACCGACGTTAAAAGTCCAAAAAACCGCGATTAAAGGTGGTTTTTGTACTAGTGTTTCCAGCCCACTCAAGAAGAAAAAGTGGACCAAATCCAAGGATTCCAAGGACTAAAGGATGACCCTCAAGAAGAATTTAGTGGTTTTGAATTAAACCCGCCCATCATCTAAGAGGTGCCATAATTAAAATTCAAAAGAACAACAAGACAAGATCCTATTGAGCACGTGAGAGAGTTCTGCAAGAAGATGAGGAAAGCAAAATATGAGAGCTTGTCTCCAGATGAAGCAAAAATGATGATTTTCCTATTCTCATTAGATGAGGAAGTCAAGATGTGGCTCTATCTCCTGCCAATTGAAGAAATAAAAACGTGGAATAACTTAGTGAAGAAGTTCATTAGGAAATTTTCACCCAACCTTGAGGAGTCAATCTACATCTGTGAAGACTGTGGGTCACAGATGCTCAGGTCTTGCTTGGATGGACCACTCAAAAAAAGGTAACTACTTTGCTGTATTTCCCAATGGTGAGAAGACATAAGGTAATGTCAAAGATGGGCCATTGCCCGCTGAGGACTAATTTTTAAGTCCTCCGAACCGTCAGGCTCGGGATGTTAAACAAGCGCTTACCAGGAGACAACCTGTGTTACTAACATTTTCCTTTTTATTATTTTTCTCTTATCTGTTTTATTTTTATTTTTATTTCTATGTTATTTTATTTTTATGATTATTAAAACAAAATATAATATAAAAAAATTATATATTCTGAAAAACCAAAAATTTTCTGGAATACCAGTAGGTACGGGCGTACCTTACATCAGGCACGGCCGTACCACACGGCATCATCCTAAAAAATGTGGAGAACAGACAGGTACGACCAGACATAAAACCAGGTACGGCCGTACCCCGTGTCCAGAGGCAGAATATAAGGTAAACAGTGAGAGGTAAGGGCGTACCTCACTCTCGTACGCCCAAAACCTCTCCATTCGAGCACCATCTTCTCTCAATTTCTTCGCATTTCCATCCATAAGATCATCCAGGTTCTAATTCTAAACTCAATTGGTGGATTGATTGTCTGTTTTACTGGTTGTTTTAAGTTTTTAGTTAGTTTAGGTTTTTAGTTTTGTTTAATTCTAACTTTAGTGACTTAGGAGTAGTTTTGGCTTGGTTTTACAAGCTTAGAGACCCTAGGAATGATTAGAGACTTATAATCTAGTCTTAAAATTGAGAAAATATGATCATAGGGTAGATTTTTCACAAAGTCGTAGTGTAGTATGGCCGTACCTACCAAGAACAGGCCGTACTGAAGGCCGTACTGGCGGCCTTAGGGTTTAGAACGACTATAGGTACGGGTGTACCTATGGCAATGTACGGCCGTACATAATCCTTTAGTCAGGCCGTACTGTCCTTTTAGAACAGGGCGTACATTGAGATTCAGTATGGTCGTACCACACGAAGCACGACCGTACCTAATACAATTTCTGCTTAAAAATTAATTTTTTCTATTTATTTTGCAGGAAAATGCCTAAACGCCAGAAAATCGAAGGCTCTTCTTCTTCTGCAGTAGCACGTGTCTCTAGGGTCGTGCCTAACTATATTCCCCAGTAGTTCAGAGATAGATACAGGCAGCTGCAGGACTTCTACACCCACACCCAGAGATATCTTGATTTTGATGTCCTCCAACAGGTTGGCCTGCTGGAGGAGGTGGAGAATCTGCTGTAGAGGATAGGGTGGCTCCAGGAAGCATCTGTCAGACAGCCCTTCTAAATGGAAGCTGTCTTGGACTTTTTGGCCACTTGTGGCTACCACATGAGGGGCAGGGAACCCCAGCACCCAGATTGGGAGGATGAGTCGGAGCAGGAGCTGGTGGTCACTTTTTGGATCCGTGGAGCCCACCACGAGATCACCCGGGCTGATTTCAACATCGGGTTAGGATTTGAGACGGCGCAGTCAGTTCAGACGTCGGAGTATATGGAGGCCCTTCTGGAGATCCCAGAAGGATGACAGGATTCTAAGAGTTAGAGAGCTCTCACTTGGGATGCCCATTACATTCCTAGCCGCGCCAAGGCCGACAGAATCAGAGACCCAGCTATGCGGACAATGCACAGATGGATTACCCGTTCCATAAATGGGAGAGCCTTGAGTGACGACATGGACACGAGACCAGATCTTTTTCTGTTTTGGGCTATGACACAGGGACGCCGCTACGACGCCGGAATGTTTTTCTTGTGGACGTGCACCCAGTTGGGCATTCGCCTTCAGATTCAGAACACCGGGCACATTGTCTTGGGTTCTTTCATCTCCCGTCTGGCATCCTACCTCGGAGTTTGCACCGGAGCAAGAGCCATGACCATTGAGATGGAGCCCATTGGACTTCAAACCCTCACCAACATTGGTGTTCTGCGGAGATTGGGGCACGGGGACTATGAGGTCATTAGACCGGAGGAGCAGCAGGAGGAGTAGCAGGACGAGGCTGCAGATTTTGTGCCTTTAGCAGATGGGCATCCACCACCACCACCACCACAGCCTCAGCCTCAGCCAGCAGCATAGGGCCACTCCTACGAGGACGTCATGATGCGTCTCGATGAGATGCAGTCTAGCTTTATGGAGCATAGGACCCATGTGGACCAGCAGTTGACACTTATTTTGGAGCGCCTACAGCGTCTCCAGCCTTTCCCTCCTGCCGAGTGATGTGAGACTTCATTTTATTTTCCTCTTTTGGAACTTAGGCTCTGCTTTTGTATTAAAACGAGTTGCACATATTTTGGCACACTCGCAGGATACATTTTATTTTTATTGCTTTTAATTTTTATTTTGATATTTATTTTATTGTTATCTCTTTTTATTTTGTTTCTAAATTTTTGAGTTTTGTGTTGCACAGTTCTTCCGTCGCTTACCAGCTCCATCGGTGTTGCGACAAGGAAACAACATATTTTGCCCATATCCCCATCCATTTTGCTCGTGATATTTTTCAGAGGGGGGTCTCTTTTCACATTCTTTTATTATAGCACTTATTTTCTTTTATTTTATCTTTTTGTGTTTGCTTTAATTTAGTCGCAGCGGGGACACTACTAAAAATAAGTGTGGGGAGGGAATTTTATATTATGCTTATTACTTGGTATAACAATTTATGATTATAGAAGAACTTAAATTTTTGCTGATTTAGGGGCTACAATTTTTTTTCTTCCAGACAACATGTGATTGAGTCAATTCTTTGTTAATATTGGAATTTGCTGAAAATTAGCATTGAAGTTCTGTGAATTTTAACTATCCTGTGTAAGCTACTAAATGTGAGATTTGAGCCTGAAATAAGAGGCCACATCATGCTTTTGCCTCTTTTCTTTGTTGAGTGATATTTTTCTGTGAATGTGTATTCTAGAACTTGTGCTGAGACCATTACGAAGCGAATATGAGTTTATTTTCATGTAAATTTGGAAAGGGCAAAATTTAGGAATTCTTCAGGCCACTACCACTTTGAATATATTATACCACTAGTTGCCCACTTTTGTACCTAAAAGTACTTTATTTAATTTCTTTGGTACCCTTCCTGTTACTAATGATTATTCTTTGCAAAGGCAACCTTGGAAAAATTTTCTTTGAGAGCAATTAGTGGTAAAATCAAAAGAATAATGTTTTGAATCCCTCTTATATGTTACAAAAAGAAGGCTTGGTATTTATTTCTCCTCCTAGTTCTTAAAATGTTGATTGCTGTATAAATGCATAAAGGGAGGAAAAGAAAAGAAAAGAAAAAGCATTGAAAAAACTATATATTGTTTATCCGGCTCATGCCTTCAATAAATTGCAAAAAAAATATTGATTGAAAAATTTGGGATTCTTGCCTGCTCTTTAAAGTGAAAAAGAAATAGGTTGCTTGTTTCAGTTGATTTGATTCTAACCATTTGCATGACCTTATCTTTCTTTTATCATACCTAACATTATTACATTGGCCCCATTACAACCAATGAAAGACCATCATTCCTCTTTTTCATGTCATATAAATTCTAATAGTAGAGTTTTGGTCAATGTACAAGCCTATGGTAATGCCACTTTATTTGAAAAATCTGAGCGTTAATGACTATACCTATAAACACTTTGAGATTGGTGAGAGTGTGACTTGAGAATCATAGGTTGTTAACTTATTTGTACTTACACCATCTAATTGGGCATTCTTCCTATTGCCATGTTTTGTGATATCATGTTGTTGTCTTACATATGTTTTTTTCCCTTATCCAGTGAAAATAGTTTTTCTAACTATAATTACCCAAGTAGTTTGCTTGAGAGCAAGCAAAGCTCAAGTGTGGGGATATGTTAACACACTAATTTGTCTACTTTTATAGGATATTTTTAGTATCTAAATATACCATTTTGCACTAATTAAAGCACAAAGGTACTCATTTATGTCTTATTTTGCAGAATTATCATGAAGACACCACTCAGAGCAAAAGATGGGAAAAATGACAAAAAACAGGCAAGTTTTGGAGAGTTTTAGTACTACTTGACAAGCGGTACGACCTGACCTATATCCAGTACGGCCGTACCTAGATCAGAATCTCAGTAACGACGTACCCCCTCAGTCTGTACCACCTGGCGCCGATGAAAAAGTCCAGTACGGCTGTGCCAAAGGTAGTACGGCTGTACACAATAATGTCAGGGATGCAGCGCACATGGGTACAACCCAACGTCACAAGGAAAGCTCAGTACAACCGTTTGTGCAGATTTGAAAGCCAGATGACCTAGTTCGCTGCCAACAATATAAATAGGGGCTTTTAACCTTTTCTAAGGACCTTTTAATGAATTCCCAAGTCAAGAGCCCCCTTTTGAGAGTTCATATCAATTCCTTGCCTTTCCCATTGATTTGTGTGTTTTCTTAGAGCTTGGTGCCATCCCGAATCGCTACCGGGGCTCGTGAGGACACGAAGAACGTGCTTAAGGATCGTCGTCATACCGCAAGGGTGTTCCGGTTTAGATTTATTCTCTTGTTATGGATTATTCTGGTTTTATGATTAAATTTATGTTATTATCATTTATAATGAGTAGCTAAACCCATCACTAGGGGTGATGGGGGATCCTTTACAATACTCTTGATACTTTATTTATTTAGTTATATGAGTTTCTATTGAATATTTGAGTGTTTTATGCCTATTGTACTTAATCCTATAAGGCCTAGTCAATCTTTAATTAGTTAACTTAATTGTGGTAACAGGATCATGATTAGTTAATGGAACCATAGGAATAAAAGAACTCGCTTTATACGCCGAATAGGTTATTGCTTGTTTCTAATAAGTTATTAGATTAACAAACCCACATGTGCTTAATGCTCTTTCCTTTAATTACCTTCTAGGACCAAACGGAGTAATTAGTTAGGAAGAAGGCTATTGTAAGCTAGGTAGCCCTTAGTAATTTAGAGTGGGTGATTAGCTCTATTTCATGATAGATAACTCATAGTAATTATTTAGTGAATTCAAGAGTAGAGTATTGGCGAACCCGGTTCTTCTAGACCTCCTATAACATAGTTAAACCGTCCTTGTATTTAGTTTAATTATTGCTTTGATATGTGACAACTTTCTCTACTTTCACAATTACAACTTTTGTTCGCCTAATAGAATAGAATCATATTAAGTCATTGGTACTCACTCATTCCCTGTGGGTTCGACATTCGGAGTCCTAATTATACTCCACTATTATTACGAGTTACGATCAGCTGCACTTGCCTGAGTCACTACAGACACATCTAGAATCCATCAAGCTTGTAAATTCCTTTAATATTGTTTTGCTTATTGATTCTACATACAAGACTAACAAGTATAGGATGCTATTAATTGAGGTTGTTGGTGTTACCTCAACTGGGATGACATTTTCTGTGGCATTTTCTTATGTGGAGTTTGAGCGAGCTGATAACTTTATCTGGTATGCCAATCCCACATCTGCAAGAATGTGAGGGCCAGATGCAAGACTCTTATGTATCCAAAAGAGAAACTTGAGTTGGTCATGAGTGTGTTTGATGATATTATGAGTTACCCTGATGAGGATGAGTATAAGCAACAATTGAAATATTTTGAGGATGTATATGCACCTTATGTTAATTTCAGTGTCTATGTAAATAATATATGATTGATTCCTCACAAGGAAAAATGTGTTTCAAGCATGGATAGATCGAGTTATACATCTGGGAAACATAACAACTGACAAGTATGCAAATGCTTGTATATTTATGATTAATGATGATTCTCATATCTGTTGGTGTCTCTAATTCAGTCTGTTGGTGTTTTTTTAATAGGGTTGAGTCTGCACACTGGAGGTTGAAGAAGTAGTTACAAGACAACAAATGAGGCTTGTGTAATTGTTGGGATGCAATAAGCAATATGATTAAGCTACATCACACTGAGATTAAGGCTTCATTTGAGCAAAGCAGTAGCAAACAATAACATTCTTATAACCATCCAGTCTACAAGCACTTAAATGGATTTGTCTCGAGGAATGCATTGAGCCAAATTTCTAATGAACTTACTCAAGTTAACAGTGTTGGTATTGAAAGTTATGCGCGTGGTTGCATGCCGAGATTAACTCATGGTCTACCTTGTGCATGTGAGCTTGCTATGTACACTTCAAATTACATCCCAATTCCATTGGATGTAGTTCATGTACACTGGAGGATGTTAATCTTTAAGAGTGAAAATGAGACCGACAACAACTGTGGTTTAGAATTAAGTATCCTGGTTGAGCTAGATGCATTGGCACATAGGTTTCAAGAATGTAATGTTGCAGGAAAAGTTATACCGAAGGCTAACTTACGTGACTTAGCATTTCTAGACACCATTTCCATGTGTCCACCTATTGATAAAGTGAACACAAATGGAGCAATAGAAAGGTGGTAAGGGGTCCACAATAGATACTCAACTAAATGTGATTCATCACTTTAGGAATACATTGATGAGGCATATGGCTCCTTACATGACAACACATTTACTCCCCAGTCGTCACTATAATCCCCCAAAATGTCAGCTCTAACTTCCTCCAAAAGGTCAGCTACCCCTCCACCTAAGAGGCCAATTACCACTCCACCCATAAGGTCAACTCCTACTTCTCACACTGAACCCAAAATAGTATTGTAATATATACAATATTCCCAAAGGAGATTCATCAATACATTGAATACATTGTTGATGTAAAGGCTGATGGGAATTGTGGGTATCACAAAATTGTTGCATTACTTTGTTTTGGTGAGGACTCTTGATCTATAATCTATCAGGATTTGATTACAGATCTTAGGTAGCAACGTGTTATCGGGTGGCCAATGAGGATAAGTGAATGACCATGCCTGATGCAAGGTATGTGATTGCGGAGAAGTATAGGGTGTTATTTGTATGTACATCCTCGAGGGGTGCTTCGACTATTTTCCCACTCATAAAATCACTACTGGATTTCATTTGAGTCATTGTGTCCTATGCATCGGGTATATTTAGCCATTGAAACACTTTGTACGAGTTTGAGATTTGATTTCACCTTGTACTTGTCTATTATAAATGTGCTATTATAGAAGATGATATTCACTTTGTTTAAATCTCATATATTTATAGGTCTATTTAAAGGATGGACCAAGCCTCCATCAGATTCTCAATGGAAAAGGTGTAGCAGTGCTGAAGCTCGTGCATGGGAGCATCCATATCAATGCTGCATGCAACATTGGAGGTTGATATTTGTAGGGACAACTAAATCACACAAGAGTCTCACGTGGACCTTACCGAGGATTGATCATTATTTCGTAGTATTTTTATGTAAACATTACATTGTTGGATATGCAAATTAATATTTAAATTTGATTGTTTATTTTCCTTCTTTAGATGCAAATACACGAGCATTAATACATGAAAGGTTAATACGTTAATCGTGAATACATTAAGCGTTAATACATGAAGTGTCAATATATACATCAAACGTTAATATATTAGGCGTGAATACATAAAGGGAAAACACACAAAGATCTAGCTGAGTTAGAATCATGGTTGAGTCAGGCTGATGTGGTCTGCTTATCAAATCTTGTCGAGGGTTGTGTCTGGCATAAGCATGCAATCTATGAAGCCCAGATACGTAGTGTGATACGGGTACGATGCGATATAAATACAGGGATACATGAATTTTTTGAAATTCACAATACGATACGACCTGGATACGTTGACAAAATTTTATGTAAAAACTTATACAGATGCAGAATACTTGTTAAGAAAGAGACATTGGACTTGAGCACCGGAACTAGACATATAGCACCTGAGCACCAGAAACAGATTTTTGTGAGAGTAAAGAAACACCCCACAACACTACTTCTGCCAGAAAAAGAGAATAGAGATGGAGAGACCCAGAAACGCCGACGAGATGGAGAAACCAGAACTGCCATTGGGATTAAAAGAAACAAAACTATCGTCAAGATGCGAGTCTAGGAAAGTATCCTTAACAATTAAAAACAAAAAATAAAAATAAAAAATGGGATACTTTAGGGACATGTATCGGGAAGTATCTGAGAAGTATCGACATCCGATATGGGTACGACATGGATACGTTTCCTGTTTTGGAATAGTTGGGCTTCATAGCATGCAATGATCTCGTCGGTGGATCTTGGTGCAGCTAGGCAGAAGATGATCTCGTTGGTGGATCTGGCCAACATAACATATAACTCTATCGGGACAAGGGTAGCATACTTGTCAAACATGACAAACTTCTTTTCTACGTCGTTGTCATTATGAAGTGTCATAGTCCCGTACCGTTCACACCCATCTCCCGTGGACATATGGCGTCGATAATAAATCTCAGCCATCATACGATCTCCAACGTTGATCTTTTCACGAATTATTTCCTTGAAAGCTTAGAGGATGGTGCCTTCATTTATCCTAACAGACCTTGGGGTAAGACATCAAAGTTAGTGCCATCATCTTTTCTGTAATCTGATCATCATAATACATAAAAGCAAGGTGTGAGGTCAATTAACTTTGTGAGAAACTGAGAGCATTGAGTCAGTGTCATACTGCATCAAAACTTGGGAAGTTCTTGTTTATTTTGTGACAACAGATTCTGGTTTTTACAATTCCTGGAAACAAAAATCTGTAAAGGAGGTATGTGCCTCCCAGAAGTTCGTTTCCAGGATGTTCCAGATATTTGTTTCTGGATGAGTGTTAAGGGCGTGTGTAAAGCATATACTTCCGGAATCTAGTTTTTGGATGCATTCAGCAACAAGTTTTCAGAAAACGCGAAAACCAGAAGGGAAAAAAACAAATACATGCAATTTTACTTGCAGCGGCGACTGATGGCAGAGTTCAAGATGGCGATGATGGAGAAAGGTTAAAGGACGGTGGGGGAGGCCTTCATTGAGTGGAAGAGAGAGATAGGTGAGAGAGAATGAGTGGGAGGATGAGAGAGAGAGGGGGGAGAGAGAAATAAGATCGGGAAGGAGTGGGAGGAAGGTGGGTATTGTGTTGATAGGGTAAAGGGTATCTTGATAAAAGGCAAGGGTATTTTGGTCAGAATAAATGGGAGAAGGTGCCAAAATTAAAAAAGAGAGGGGCTAATAACATTTAGGCCTCCACACCCTCGAATTGGGCAGTGTAGATTGGGCTTGTAGACACTAAAATACTAAATATAGTTGTACATATAACTAAAATTACTAATATGTATTATATATACTGACCAAAATTATCCTTTTGCCTGCTTATTATATTTGTTGATTGGTCAGCATATATCGTAGTTTAAAGTATCAGGAATACTAATCATATTATCAGTCACCTAATTTGACATTCTTTATGCAGGTCTCCTCTATCAGAACAGTAGTCATACAACAAATGTTTCTTCCTCACGTCTTCATACTCTCTTTGTTGTTGCGGATTTAGTTCCCAATGTTTCTTGTCATTCCACCATAAACGTGGAGAATAGCAGGCATATTTATTGGTATTTCGGGATTGGCAGCCATGAATGTCGAACCCTTGAAAATGAGCCATGAAGGGTGCTTGCTTCCAGTCAATTCTCTTGCCGTTGGATGCCCATGGTTCCCCATTCCATATGCTAACCGTAATGTGCATCTTATGTGAGGGAAAATTCACTCCGATGTTTGACTTGTTCTTGAATACCCTAATTGGTGTTTGATCCACATAAAACCTGAAAAATTCAATGTACCAAAAAAGATTAAGGATTGGTGAAAGATATTGGGTGCATATTTAATTATTTATAACTACATGCTTTAATTTATTTATTTGATAATACGGCTTTAAGATAAGGAATTTTATGAAACATGTACACAAAACTATTCAAATTCAAATAGAAAGGCTATTGTTTTTCCCATGTAGCTGGTGGCATCACGCGATTCCCAATTCAACCGCACAGTCCTGTATTTAGTGTAAATCATGGCAAGATAGATATTAGATGGAGATATCTTGGGTTTCAAGGGATGGCTCTAATCTGACATACTGTTTTGTGGGTTCTATGAGATGTTGGGAGAGGTCGTATTTTTGCAGATAGTGCGCCAGACGCATCTTAGGTGATCGATTGTATCATCTCCTTATCCTGGCGATGGATGTTGGCGAGGGGAAATTCAAGCCCGTGTCTGCTCTATGAGTGGACAGTTGACCCATATGATTGTATTAGTAGGAGATAGTTCCAAGGGTACAGGGCTCAGCTGATGGCAGTTTCTGCCTTAGCCTCTTTGGTTGTTTGTTTCTCGTGTACTCCCTTTAGTGTATTGGGTTGGGTGCCCCCTGTTAACATATATACTATTTGGCTCTTCAAAAAGAAAAAGATTGAGACATCTTGGGTGTTGTAAAGACAAAAAAAAAACCCTAAATAATAGCTTAAATGCAAATGATTTTGAATTCAAGGAATCCAAATCCGTAGATGGTGATCATATTTATCTACACCTGATTAGATGTCAAATCAATTAGACGTTTAGACAATTGGCCTAGTTCATACTATACTACGCTATTGGAATACAAAATATTTTAGGTTTTTTCATCGAAAAAAACTTAGTTGTTAGTTGTGTTGTCCACTAATAACATGCCATGTGGATTAAATAATTTCATTTAAATTCAAAATCAAAATGATATAAGTTTTACTACTGAATAGTTAATTCATGTGTTGAATTGTGATTATAAAACAGTAAAAACTGCACACGAGGAACTCTACATAAGTTTTGTCCATTTTTATCTAGATATAAAAATTTATAACGCTTTTGTTGAAATTTGTTTAATGAAGGGGCGGAACTAAACCCCAGTTCTTTTATTCCAAACTCACACAAAGAAACAGTGTACTTACACTATTTGATGTTGGTTCCAAAGGATGCCATACGTATGAAAATCGATTGTTGGATCAAACCAGAGGCTATGCCTTTGTTCTCTTCCCCCTTCATCACCTGCAAAAACATTTGTCTGCAACGTATAAGGCTCTCCCTTGTTGCCCAAGAATTCAAAGTCAATCTCATCATGATTTCCTCCTAGGTGTTCAAAGGCCTTTGAAGTCAGCTACAATTAGAGCAAAAAGTGGATGAAAGTAACTTAATTAGCTGATTGGAAAATTCAAACATAAATGTAAATTAAATTCAAAGATAAAGGTTAAGTTCACACATAGAAAGCTGTAACAACTCCGAGTGAGTCCTTGTTGGGTATCTTTATTCTCATTTGAAAGAACCCCGAAACATAATCCAATTTCGATCTGAAGCCAGCCCCTACAGATTATAGAAATGTTAATAAATTTAAAAAATTATACTATAACATAAAGTCACTCGTGTTTTCGTATTATGTGTAAATATTGTTGATTTTATTAGTAAACAGTCGCACAGCAGGCCCAATTGAAGGAGTAGAACTTAGTGGCTTTAATATACCTCCGTTACAATATATAAGCAAAAGTCAACTCATATAACATGTTACAAAATATAAGCAAAACAAATCTATTTCCACAGTATTCGATGATGATATCCCTACAATGTCCCTCATTTATTTTAAATTTCATTTCCAATGATCTTAAGTTTCAATACAATTAATGAGGAATAATTTAGGCAATCAAGTAGAAATTTTAAATGAGATTAACAATATTCATTGTGAATAACTACTTTTCTTAATAAGTGTGAAAGTGGTCAAATTTGCTTATATATTGTAACGGAGTAGTAATGGTTTTAGGTATGAGAGTGTTTTGTCCAAAAAGTTATTGCCTGTTAGCCTCAACTTGGTGAGCCTTCATACATTTTCATTTACTCTAACTTGTCCAGTGTGGGACTAGATTTTTGTTTCCAACACTCCCCATCTAGTCTAACTGAATTAGCCTCGTAATAGTCCCAGTTGTGACTTGCGTACCTTTGCCTCTTCATTTTTTTCCAACAGATTTTTTATTATTATTATTTTTTTTGTCAACAACAGATTTTTTATTATTATTATTTTTTATTGGGCTTGTATTTTTTTCCCATTTTGGGCTTATCTCAACAAAATCGGGCCGTGTAACTATTTGTACTCTTTTTTTTTGTTAAGTTAGAGGCCCAATTCAATTTTTAGTTTTTTTTTTGGGTTAGGACTGTTAGGCCATATTGGACTCTGATACCGTGTTGATTTTTTTTTTAGTACACATGTCCAATATTGTGCAATAGCCCCAATTGGATGAGTGGACATAGTGAGCTTAAAAGTGTTTTTAGGCATGAGAGGTGTTTTGTCCAAAAAGTCATGACTTATTGGACTCAACCTCTTGAGCCTTATATATACTTTTGCAGGGCCGGCCCAATAAATCTCAACAGTGAGTGAGGCTTAAAATAAACTTTAACATAGGTTTTTTAGTTTAAGTGAGAAAACTTTTAGGTGTGATTTTTTGTCAGAATACGTGGTCTTTTTGCTTTATAAAAACTAAAGACAAATAAATTTTTTTTTTTGATAGACCTAAAGCAAGGGTCTTAGTAAGCTTACCCTTGGGCCAACGCTGCACTTTCGTTTACTCTAACTTGTCCGATTCCAACAGTTATATAAATGTTACTAGCTAGTTGATAAACCCCAATATAAACGATTGATTTGTGTAATCATTATCAGCTTGTAAGACAATGAACTTACTGTACTTGTAGAAAAGAAAACTCACTCATTCGGGGGATGATCAGAGAGGGTTTAAAATATGATTCTTGGCTTTCTTGCAAACATCTATTATGCAGGATTGCATGAATTAATAGACTCTACGTACTATTCAGAAAGACCATAAATCCTACACATACAAACCTGAAGTCTTATCAAATGAAAGTTGAACTTCTCTACCATTGTTCAGAAAGAAGACGTGATTTTTCCCCCATGTAACCTTGTAGTTCTGTTGGAAGCTAACTTCAATTGCTTTGCTAGTACATATTACCGACAGTGCCACACAGAGAGGGACAAAACAGAAGCTACAGAAAAGTTGATAGCATTATCAATTATCATAAAAGCAAATAGAAGTAAAGACAAAAAAGGCTCTTAATTTATACACTATTCTATACCCACTTTCGTTGCTTGTGTAGAGGAGCCATTGATTATGACGAATAAAGAAACACTCAATTTGTATGGCCCCCTTTTTTGTGAGTTATAGCAATGATTATATTTCCAATTGAAAGAAAAGATAAGGATGATGAGGGTATAAGTAGAACATAGTGCAAGGTAACTGTTATTTTCATTAAAGCAACACACATGTTGTGGCTCATAATTAGCATGTGAATGTCCCTATTGAGCTCTTTCAAGTTGATTAATTGTCACGTTACTCTTGTGCCTTATGAAAGCCACTTCCTTGTTACTAGTTTACTACGTATATCCCTCTCTTCTAAAGTTAGGTATCTAGTGGCGGCTGCCGAGTGTGTACTTAACAAGTTATGTAAGTAGATATATATGTATAATATATATTATATTATTCTGTCAATTTGTTCATCAACTTTTCACAAAAGTTTTCATGCATCTGTGTTACCGGACTTTGACATCTTTCCCCTTTTAGCTGTAGCTTCTACTAATAAAACATAGTTCTCGTGCAGATTAACTCATCATTAATGTTCTAAAAGCTCATACATTTGGCTTTTTAAAGATATTTTTGAAGGCTTTTTGGGCCCAATTCAGTGGCTTACAAAAATAACAGAAATGTTAAACCCACAACTTTCGGTTCTCGGACACCGTATATAATATGCATAGCTAGGAAAAACTAAAATAATGATAGATTTTAGTGACGGAAAATCATTTTTTATCTCTAATTCTTTGGCTGCAAATTTTGTGACGGACATAATTTTAATTTCTTAATTCTCGTAATTCCTGTTTATGTTGATATAAAATATTTTGAAAACTTGTAAGTGATCTAGTTATTCTTTCTATTTCTTCACTATCACTTTTGGCTATAAAATAATCTAGCCTATTACATAATAAATCTACAATATTTCTATTTCCTTTAATTGACTCAATAAGTTCGTTAATACGTAATTCTTTTTTAGATCTGACTAAGTTCATTTTCTAATCTATTTATTTTTTGTTCTTGTGCTAAAATTCTATTTCTAATTTCTTGCCAATCTCCCTCATTTATTCTCTCAGGATCCCTAACAAGATCATCTATAGTTTTATAAAGTCTCTCTACTTCTATTTTTTCTCGTCATATTTTTTCTTTAATTATATTTTTTTTATATTCTTTTATTTCTTCTAATGATATACCATATTCATCTATAATACCAGAATATATCATCAAAGAATCTTATAACATTATATATTTCATTTATATATACTAATTCTTGACCTAATAACCTTCCATACTTTTCTATTATTCTCATTTTAATATCATTGGGTAATTTTAATTTTTTTAATATATCTTAGCTTTTTATAGAAAAATTCATCTACATACAAAATTCTCATATTATTATTTACTTTCATTACTACGTATAATCCTTTATTAATTTTATTAACTCTATACGAATTTCTCATATTTTCTACTCCCTTAGTTTCACAGGCTAGTTATCTGTTCTGATACCAAAATAAATCAAAACACTGATACATCAATAAATTCAACTCGATACATAAATAAATTCAACAGTAACATGCATTAATTCAACCATAAATTCAACTAAAGCATTAATTCATTAATTCAGTCGTACCAAAATAAATTCAACTGATAATGAAACACTTAATCAAAACAGAAGCTAATATAGCATTACTAAGTCATCTTAATCCTAACAGCCAAAACAAAAACTTCCAAGTACAGCTGTCAATGGCCAAAAAGAAGTGAGAAGCCACAGTCTTTAATTTCATCCAATCTCGGGTCATTACTATACTCTGTGCAGACTCAAATCGACTATAGGTGGTCTAGGAGATGACTAATCGAACCACATGCTCAGGAGCCATTTGTAGGGGAGAAATGATGCTGAGGTTGGCGATGACCACCATTAGCACTCTAGATCTGTAATGTTGACGCCCACGTGTTGATTGACTTTGTAATGGAACAAAGCTCATCTGCCACTCTGAACCAAATGAACCCTGCAACAAGCCAAAAAACCAAACAACGCCGCAATAAGACGACGAACAAAACAACGCCACACTCAAGCATAAAAAAAAAAAATTCAAGTGAAGCATGTATTAATTCAACTCAACTATAATATGCATAATAAATGCATAACATGAACATGGCATTCATAATAAATTTTCAATTGATGCATATATGAAGTAACTGAAACATACATAAGGCATACATAATAAAGCATATATAATCCCATATAATTCCCAAATAAATTGTGAGTATAATAAATTTTAAAATTTCTTCATCATCTGAAAACCAATCTTCCATATCAAAATTTTCTAATGGTTCATCTAAATATATTTCTGGATAATTATCAGGCAACATAAATTATTCCCACCATAAAGCTTCCATAATCTCATTATTATATACTATAGATTGTACACATAATTTACCATAATTTATACATATTATCCTTTTTATTTCTCTTGGTAAATCCAACTTCCATATACATCTTATTTTCTCATAAAAATCCCTTTCTTCATCTTCAATTCTACTTGAATATATAATAGTAGAACTATTATTTATTTTTATTTTTATTTCTATAATTCTATTATTTATAGTGAATGTAGCGGTACTCATATCTTATTTTTTAGATATAGTTCTAAATCCTTCACTTGCAAACTTATTTGTTTCACTTTTTTCATTCCTAACCTTTTTTGGTTCTGAAAGCATAATTGGTCTTTCTATTTGTGTACTATATTCTCTATTTTCTGCTGAATTAATATCAATATATTTCAACTGTAACTTCTCTGGTAGATCTTCTATATTATTTTTCTTAGGCATATATATCCTTCCGATATCCATAAATAATTCAGGTAAGTTTATTCTATAATTATGTCTAAATTCTATACTATGATGAGAATTGCTAAGTGCAAAACTAACACAATATAAGTAATTGAAAATACTTTTTCTCCTGGTCTCATTAAATCTTTTCTAGCAAACTTATATATAAGGGCCAAAGTTCTGTCCAATCTTTTGGTATTTAGTGGAACTCCTATATTTGGGAAAACCTCAAATTTTACTTTTGTGTATGCTAAATTTGCATCCATAATTCCTAAAATGGAATCATATTTATCTGTAATCCTATCTTCTATTAGAATAATTTTAATTGGTGAATTTTTTCCATCAGAATAAGTTGCTTTTAACAAAATCTGTACTGCTCCTATATGAACATATCCTATTTTTCTTCTATGCTCCTTATTTTTAATTGTTCACAAAACGTTATCTATATCTCCCGTAGTAATTAATTGTAAGCTTGTATTTCCTTCAGTATCCTCAATATTAATAGTTGTTTCTACAGCTGATTTTCCAAAATAAAGAACATTTTCTCTTTTATTAAAAACATTTATTGCTTATTTTAATTTCTCCTTTTCTTGTAGATCCTCTAATATTATATCCTTTAGGGAGATCTATATTTTCTTTTTGTATCTCTCTAAATTTATCTTTATTTAAAACTATAGTAGATGAGTAATTTTCTGCTTCTTCATGAACTTCTAAATTTTCTATATCCTTATATTTAGTTATTTCTAAATCTTTTGATGTAGAGGCCATATTTTAAAACAATATAATTTTTCAAGATAGATACTCAAACATATGTTTATCATATTTAGAGATAGGATTTCGAATATACCTGAAGTGGAATCATACTTTTATAGTTGCACACTTTGCTTCCGCTTGATAATTAATGATATGTTGGATGTTATATAATGAGTATTTTGGAAGAGAAAAGAAATAATTCTGGAGATATATGAAGAAAACTAGATGCTTTTATTAATATTTCACAGAGATAAGTACAAGGGTGTTACTACTCTCAAGGCCACGACTCAATTTCACAATGGAATGAGCACACTTCTTACTGGAGAAGGAAGGACAATGTCTCTAAAAGAGAACTTTTAACTAATTTTTCTCTCTCCGAGCCGTATACTTGATACTCCTATTTATAAACTACCGGCTAAGAGCACTAGAAACTACTACATACTAGCTAGTTAATTATCTTCTCCTGACGTGGCACCATATTTTTTACAAACAAGCCACGTATCCTATGCCATAAAGCTTGGCCTATTAATGACAAGTCTTAGACTTATCTTTTTACATGTCCAGACTTATCCATTTTTACAACACAACATCTACTCCTAATAACTACCATGCTACTATTTACGTAGCAGGTTTTTTACAACACATAACTATTCATACTATAAACGTGGACTATTTACATGACATTTTTGGGCTATTTTTGCCCTTACATAATTGCTCTATGACGTCATGTCTTACATTATTTTTCTATAATTGCTTCACATGAGTCTTTCGAGAAAGCCTTATCAGCAACTCCTGAAGATTCTGCCTTATCTTCATTTTTGTCTTCTTATGGCTTAATTTTTTCTTTTTTTTCATAACATAATTCACAAGCATGATCTTGATAAACTTTAATAATTTCACACAGCTTCCTCTTGACAACTGGCTTATAGTTGATAGTTGGTCCCATTAAAGTCAAGAATGGGGCTTCAAAATTAATTATCTTATCCAACTCTTCCTTCTTGATGGGGCGCTTAATTTTTGATGTGATTATTGTATTGGGTCCTTTGTAATTAACCTTCAAAGGTGTATCTCCACGAACCCTCTGAGTCTGCTCGAATATGTAGGACAGTTGATATGCAATAATTGTTGTATATTCTTCTTCATTGTATGGTACTTCCGGTCGCTTATCCATATATGAGAATGTACCATTGCAAATTCATATGCTGATGAAGTGCTTTGCAACCTGCATTGATTCGAATTCTGGATAGCTTGAATACATCTTCATAAATATTGGTCGATCTCTGGCAACTGTTTGCTTACAAAACTTCACTGCTTCTTTAATCCCTGTTAGAAAAAACTGTAATTCTTGAAAATCATTAGATAAATAAATGCTTTCAATTAATCCGAACTGGAAATAAATGAACACTCTAATGGCTAGACATCTAGGGGTAATTACTGCTTTTACTCTGTATTTGCATCTGTTCAGGACGTAGAAATTATATATTTTTGTCTCCTCATTCCAATTGAATAATTCAGAGATTGACTTATTGAAGTTCTCTTGAGAGAAACAAATCATTGCTTCATGTTCCTCCCTTGTTATAATTGGAAATGAATTGAGGCTCTGCTTATTTGGGACGAAGGTCCTGGCATCTCTCATTAGTCCTGATTTAGGATTGTTATTTGCTAGTCCAGATGGTACTGGTTCAAGAGAGCTGGTATTTGGACGGAAACCAATACTTTTCTAACTTTTTTGTTTTAAGGCTTCCCTTCTATTAAATCCTTCCAAATTAGTTTTTGCTTGCTCCAGTGTCTTGAATAACTCATGGATTACGTTAGAGATTCCATTTATGTGAACTGCTGCTTTGTGCCAATCTTCATGAATTCCAGGTATTGGGCTATTGTACACAACCCAATATTTCTTTGGCTGCTTTTCTTCAGGCTCTTCTACTTCTTCTCCAAGCTGAAGTCTGAGTAATTGAAGATCTGCCTTTAATAATTCAAGCTCCTTTTCCTTCTGCTTTACTTGGGCCTGCTTTATTGCTTTTTCTTTCTTTAGCTGCCCGCGCTCCATTCTCTGCTTAGAATATCTGCTAGCACGTTTTTATTTCCTACAATATGGATTATTTTATAATCGTAATGGTTCAGCACTATCTGTCATCTGATAAGTCTTCGTTGCTTGTGGCTTTCTTTAATATTTAGGTTCTTGAAACCTGCAACACAAGTAGAGTCAGTTCTTACCAAGAATTCCTGGTGCATTAGGTATATCTGATGCTTTCTTAGCATTCTTATTAATGCTAAGGTTTCTTTCTCATGAATTGGATAATTTAACTCATGATCGTGAAATGAGCCTGACATATATATACAAAGTAACTCTGTTTTTGGCTTATTTACTGGTTTGGCTTTCATACAGCCTCCCCAAGTTATTTCAGACGCATCGGTTTCGATAATTATATAATCATCTTCACGAGGGTGGTATAATTCGGGCAGATTTTTGCACAACTACTTTAGTTTTTCAACTATCACAGTGTCTTCCTCTGTCCATTTCCACTCTGCATCTTTCTTGAGTTTAAGTTGCAAAAGTCTTCTTTCTTCTGCAAGATCTTTAATAAATCCTTCATTTGAAATATATGTTAGTAATCCGAGAAACCTTTGTAATTCCATAACATTCTTCATTTCAGAAGGCAATTCATGTAATTTTGTTAAGACATGTTTTTGCATAACAATATTTCCTCCATCTATTTCTAGACCAATATAATCTATTCGTTTTTGACCAAGGACAACTTTCTTTCTACTTAAGATAACTCCTTGCTCTAAACATCTTTCTAAAACTTCCTTAACATATTTAAAATGATCTAATAAATCATTTTTATCAGTAAATATAAGAATTTCATCAATATAAATAACACAAAAATCTTTAAAATCTCTTAATACATTAACCATTCTTCGCTGGAAAATACCTGATGCTTGCTTCAAACCCATTGGTAATACATTCCATTCATATTGCCCATGGGGACAACTAAATGCTATTAAGGGTTTACTATCCTCGTCAAGTCTTAATTGATAAAATCCTGATTTGCAATCAAGACTACTAAATAATTTCTTTCCTCGGACAAATTCAATTATATGATCCTTTCTAGGAATAAAATATGCATCACCTTCTAAAGCTTTATTCATAGCTTTATAATTAATCACCATTTTTCTCTTACCTCTTTTCTGTTCATTATGATTATCTACATAAAAAGTTGGTGCAAAATGCTTACTTTTTGATGACCAAATTAATCCTAAATCCAACCATTTCTTTATATCTTCCTCAAATTCATCTCTATCATGTTTAGTATAAAACATAGGCTTACACTTAATTTTCTTGTTAGGATCTTTTAACCTAAGAGAAATTAACTCCTGGTTTTTATTATTAATTTTGGGATCAAGTGGATTTTCACTACATACTTTATCTAAAAGTTCTTCTATTTCTTGAGGAATCAAAAATTCCTTTTGGCCTAATACATATATTTTATCTTCAAAAAGTCCTAAAATTTTTGTCATTTTATTATATATATCACCACGTTTTTGCTCGTGAAACTCTGATTTATATTTTGTAGCTTTATTTTTGGATTCATGAATTATAGAAATTGATATAAGATTTCTCTTTTGCTTCCCTGCTATATAGGGTGTCTTTAATTGAATAAATCTCTTATATTGACAAAAAGGTGCATATAACCGTAAAAAATTATTTCCTAAAATTAAATCTAAACTTGATTCCTATTGATATATAGTAGGTATAACAAATCTATAATTTTCTATATATGCTATAGCTTTTCTAACAACCTTGCTAATTACCTTAGCAGATCCATCAGCAATTTGAACCTTCAAAGGGTTATCTAAATCAATCCATTTATCTTTTGGAAACAAATATTTTGTTGCTAAACAAATACTTGCTCCACTATCTATATATGCTTCTTTAGCATATCTGACCTTATTTATTTCTATATCTATTCTAATATATGTGCTATTCAGATATACTTTCTGAAGTTGCTCCATCATCACTAGATTCTGTGCTATACTCATATATTTCTTCATCTGAACTAAATTCTTCTTCTACTAGTTCATTTTTATTCCTAAGAGCTAAATTAAGTAACTTAACCTTTTCTTCCTTCTTACTTTTCTTAGGACACTCATTTGCGTAATGTCCTTCTTCCTTACATAACCAACAAGTGCACTTTTCTTCTTTCCTTTAGGACAATATTTCTTAGGAATCTTATTTGGGTTTCTCTTCTTAAAATATCTCTTTTTCCTATATGTTTCTTTTCTAGGATAAGATATCCTAAATCTATATTTCTTTCCTTTCTTGAAATATTTCTTTTTCCTATAAGGTTTTCTAGAATCACTACATCCCCATTGATTTGGAAGGTCTATATTTGGGTTCTTACAACAAATTCCTTTATTATGTCTTATGGACTTTCTAATTTGCTTTTGTCGACACTCATTAGCAAATAATTCATAAACAGTTGAAATAATTTCTCCTAAGGTGTTTGCAACTTCAAGTCTCCTTTGTTGCCATAATTGTTTAACCTTTTCATTTATTGGGAATGGTAATTTATTAATAAATATACCCTTATATATTTTCTTAGACTGATTATCTAACTGATAATAATATTTCTGAAATTCACAAGTAAATTCCTCAAAGTAACACATATTACATATATTTATATTATCTAGATGCAACAATACTTTCTCGTGCCTTGTTCTATCTAGTTCTGCTTGTCTATGTTCATTATCAAAACCAACAAATTTTCTATAGATGAGCTCAGTAATTTTTTGTATTATATCAGTATTTTTTGTGACACCAGCTATTATATGCTGCCATTGAAATGCTCCAATACTATTTAGCATTTTCTGAACATTTCCTGATGTTTTATATAAAACTAGATTTAATACAGCATCAAAATCTATGGTCTTTAAATACTCATCTGTTTGGAGAATTAAGCTTAATTCATTTGTCCATTCATTTATCAATTCTTCTTTATTTGTAACAAAATCTAGATCTAGATTTAAAATATTTCTATGCCTAAGTGTCTCTACCTTTGGTTTATAATCCGATAGGTATTTCTCCCATTTTCCTTTCTTTCTATAATATCTTTGTCTTCCCATATATGGTTCATCATAGGATCCCAAATAATTTGGGTCATTCCAAAAGGTACCCCAAGTCCTTTTTCTTTGGTAATTTGGTTGTCTCCTAGCTCCTTGGCTGCTAGTTTTCTCACCACTTTCATTTTTCACATCTACTCTTATATGCTCTTCGTCCTCATCCTCATATCCTAGGACTACTTCTTCTAAATCATTTTCTTTTTCTTGATCATTATTTATTTTATATATTTTTGTATTTCCAATCTCATCCTTTAAAATTTTTAATTCATTCACAAGTCTACTTATTTCTTCTATTTCTATTGCATTTTTTTATTTCCTCTTGATATTCTCTAACTAATTCCTCCATAATCCTGGTGGATAAACCAAAGTTGTATTCTCTTTTTTCTTTATTGATTTTCTATCACTAAGAAATTCCTCTAAATCTTGTATAGTTATATGTCTACTATTTTCTTCTCTTTCTACGAGATTTTCTAATTGCTGAAGAACTTCTCTAATTCTATCAATATCTCGATTGCCATCAATATTTATATTTTCTAATGTTTCTTGTATATATCATTTATTACATTCCACTAGTGCGAAATACACCTAAAAATTAGACTTATAATGCCGGTTTTGGAAATAACCGGCGTAAAACGTGAGGCGGTGGCATTTTTGAAATTAACGTATCAATTTTTACGCCGGTTATTTCTAAAACCGGCGTTATAAGTGTCACAATAAAAATGGATAAAAAGAGCGAAACTTATAACGCCGGTTTTTAAGTAAAACCGCGGTTATAAGTTCATGTTATAACGCCGGTTATATGAATAACTGCGGTTAAAAGTGGCCCTGATGTCCTTGACTCCATACCGAGGATCTTACCTGACCTCGTTTGGATGCTGCATCGACTGCCAAATTTGTCGAGCTACTCTAAACTGAGTTCGACGATGGATTCTTCAATAATCTAATTCTAAAACGAGGTGAGCTTTAAACCTTTATTTTATCTCAACTAATGACGATGTCGAAAAAGAAGGAGGCAGCCGATGAAGCACTGAACAAATTCCGATCTCCTGGATAACGAAGTCCGCATAGCCGACATTAGGGAGCTCCACTCTTTCTCGACATCCATTTGTCGACATCTATAGAATTGCTGCAGCTACATCTGTAGAATTCCTACTTTTAACGCTGGTTTTTAGTTAAAACCGCGGTTAAAAGTCTAGGTATAACGCCGGTTTTTAGTTAAAACCGCGGTTAAAAGTCTAGGTATAACGCCGGTTATACTAATAACCGCGGTTAAAAGTGCCCTTTTTCACTTATTCGATTGCCAAATTTGTCGACCTACTCTAAACTGAGTTCGACGATGGATTCTTCAATAATCTAATTCTAAAATGAGGTGAGATCCACTCTTTGTCGACATCCATTTGTCGACATCTATAGAATTGTAAAACGAGGTGAGCTCCACTCTTTCTCGACATCCATTTGTCGACATCTATAGAATTGCTGCAGCTACATCTGTAGAATTCCTACTTTTAACGCCGGTTTTTAGTGAAAACCGCGGTTAAAAGTCTAGGTATAACGCCGGTTATAAGAATAACCGCGGTTAAAAGTTTACCTTTTTATTTTTAAAAATGTAAGCTATAGCGCCGGTTATTTGGGAAACCGCGGTTATAAGGTGTTTTAAAATACAAAATCAAACCCTCACTTACGCGTTCTCTCATTTTCCCTCTTCGCCCTTCTTCGCTCGTACCTCCCTCCTCTCATCACCGCCGTTGTCCTCTTCGTTCTCAACGTTTTCTCCTCTATCGCCCTCGCCGCCATTTTCCCTCTCCGCCAGACTCGCAAACCGCGAGCCATCTCCCGCGACCATTGTCCTCGCCACCATCGCCCAAGCCACGACACCGCCGCACCATCTGCTGTCGCGCGCTTCCTCCCGCCGTCAGCAGCATTCTCTTGCTCGAATATGTCATTTGTTGTAGTCCTTTCAACCACCAGAACTTTCTCGGTCGCACCATCTCGCTCGTCATCGTCCACTCTTGAGCATTGCAGTCCTCTCAAAGTTGGGTTAGTTTTCTCTTCCTTTTCTTCTTGAGTTAGGATTGGATTATCAAAGACATTATTAGCTATTCATTAGGATTGTTTCGAGTGTGTTTTCTTTTGGTTGGCTAAATTTCTCTTGGTTATTGTTTAGGGAATGTGTTTTCTTTGTTGTGATCGTTACCATAGAATCTGCACATTCACTTCTTTTCATAAGTGCTTTTTGATGGAACACTTAGCTTGTTTTGATCTTCTTTAGAATGTAATTCAAGGATATGTTGTGTAAATATTGGATATGAGACATGGAACCTCTTTTATTGTGTTTTGGGTTGTTCTTTGTGATTGGAAACTTAGACTTGTTTTGGGTTAAACTATGTTAGAGAAGTTTTAATGGTGAGAAATAAAGTTTAGGAGTGATCATGTTAAAATTCAGATTTTTATATAGTGTGTTAGTTAAATATCTAATTGTTCTAACTTATGCATACAAACATGTCAATGTTAGTTAAATATCTAAGCATAAAAGTATGTGATATTATTTCAGAACACAGTTATGGATTGTAGTTGGATGCAAAAACATCGCTTAGGTGATGAGTATAAGAACGGAGTCGAAGACTTCTTACAATTTTCCCAAGCAAAACTTCCTAATCAAACAACTTTCTATTGTCCTTGTGTTAAGTGTTTGAATGGGCCAACACTAAAAGTTGAGGAGATACGGAATCATCTTTGTGTTTTTGGGATTTGGCAAAGATATACGACATGGACCTGGCATGGTGAAATGTTAAACAAGCCAAGTGTGTCCACAAGAGAGGAAGTTGATGTAGATATGGACGATCGACTAGAGGACATGATTCGTGATATTGGACAAGAATCTTTTCAGCGGGCACATGTGTATGAAACTCTATGCAAATGACAAGGAAAACCTTTGTATCCGGCTGTAAAAATTTCACACATTGTCAACGGTGTTGAAATTGTTCAATCAAGGCGATAAATGGGTGGATCGATAAGAGCTTCACTGAATTGCTTAAACTGTTGAATGACATGCTTCCTAAGGTAACACATTGCCAAACAAGAATTATGAAGCGAAGAAGATATTATGTCCGATGGGTGTGGAGTATAAGAAAATACATGCATGCAGAAGGATTGCATATTGTATTGGAAAGAGCATGAAGACAAAGAAGAGTGTCCCGAGTGTAATACACCACGCTACAAAAAGAAGGACGGTGATGATAATTGTGGTGATGTGAGCAAAAAAGGTCTTCCTGCGAAGGTGTTATGGTATCTTCCAATTATTCCCAGGTTTAAGCGACTGTTTGCCAATGTAAATGATGCAAAGAACCTTAGATGGCATGCAGATGATAGGAAATTTGATGGAAAGCTTCGCCATCCGGCCGATTCTTTGCAATGGAAGAGAATTGATTCATTGTTTCCGGAGTTCGGCAATGAGCCAAGAAACCTTAGGCTTGGACTTGCTACAGATGGAATGAATCCATATGGTAACTTAAGTAGCATCCATAGTTCATGGCCTGTTCTCTTAGTAATTTACAATCTGCCTCCTTGGTCGTGCATGAAGCGCAAGTACATTATGTTATCTATGATGATTTCGTCCAAAACAACCGGGAAATGACATAGATGTTTATCTAAAACCCTTGATTGATGACTTGAGAACATTGTGGGAAGAAGGCATTGATGTGTTTGATAGGTTTTCAGGTGAAGATTTCAAGTTGCGTGCCATGTTGTTTTGCACCATCAACGATTTTCCAAAGATATGGGAACTTGTCGTATAGTGTTAAGGGGCATAAAGCATGCCCTATTTGTGAAGACGGCACATGTTTCTTTCAACTGAAAAATGGGAGAAAGACTTGTTACCTTGGGCATAGAAGATTTCGAGACGTGATCACCAGATCGCAGTTGAAAAAGGCTTTTCATGGATGTCAAGAGAACGAAATTGCTCAAAGCTTTAATCGAGAAGAAGTTTATCGACGGTGAACTCCATCAATGTTAATTTGGGGAAAAAAGAGGAAAAAATATTCTTCGTGAAAAACATATGGAAGAAAAGGTCAAGATTCTTTGATCTTCCATACTGGTCAAGTCTTGATGTAAGACATCAGATTGATGTGATGCATGTGGAGAAAAATGTGTGTGATAGTATAATCGCACGCTTCTCAATATTCAGGGTAAGACAAAGGATGGAGTAAATGCTCGTCTAGACCTTGTTGCCATGGGTATAAGAGAGGAGTTAGCTCCTCACCAAGAGGTAATAAGACATATTTGCCACCACTTGTCGTGACATTATCAAAAGAAGAGAAAAAAGCTTTTATGAGTGCCTACTGGTGTGAAAGTGCCACAGGTTACTCTTCAAATGTAAAGAGTCTTGTATCGATGACAGATCTCAAATTAGTTGGCTTAAAATCTCATGATTGTCACGTCTTGATGCAACAATTACTACCGGTGGCAATTCGTGGCATCTTGCCAAAATGTTCGACATGCCATAATTAGATTGTGTTTATTCTTCAATGCAGTATGTAGCAAAGCTATTGACCCTCAGAAATTGGACGAGTTGGAAAATGAAGCTGCTATCATTTTGTGTCAGTTGGAGATGTTCTTTCCTCCCTCATTTTTTGACATCATGGTTCATTTAATTGTTCATTTAGTCAGAGAGATTAGAGTGTGTGGCCCGGTTTACTTAAGGTGGATGTACCCTATTGAGCGATACATGAAAATATTGAAAGGGTATGTGAAGAATCTATATCGTCCCAAAGCATCTATTGTTGAAAGGTACGTAACAGAAGAAGCCATTGAGTTTTGTTCAGATTATTTGTCAGAAACGGCGCCTGTAGGGCTTCCTAAGTCTCGTCATGAGGGAAGATGTGAAGGTAAGGGTACACTAGGTCTAAAAACTAAAAGCATGGGTCGAGCGGAAGTGTTGCAAGCACATTTGTATATATTGAATAATATTGATGAGGTTGAACCTTACTTGTCCGCCACAAAAATAATGTCAAGGCCAAAAACCCTCGAATGAATGAAAATTGGGTGTTGAAGGAGCATAACAAGACATTCATACCTTGGTTTAAAGAACAGATTTTGAGTGATGATATCGCTTCGAGACATTAACATGGCTAGCACATGATCCTAAATTTAATGTCTTGACATGGAGAGGATACGATATCAACAAATTTTCTTTTTATACAAAGTCACAGGATGACAAGAGCACCGCATAAAATAGTGGGGTTATGGTTATGGCTTCTTCTATGCATTTCTCTAGTTCAAAGGATAAAAACCCTGCTCGCATCGATAGCTTATTTTGGGGTCATTGAAGAGATTTGGGAGATCGATTATAATAAATTCAAAGTGCCTGCTTTTAAATGTAAGTGGGTGAACAAAGAATGGTATGCATAAACCGATGAGTTAGGATTTACAATGGTGGATCTTGACAAGATAGGTTATAAGGATGAACCTTTCATCATGGCAATTCACGCCAAACAAGTGTTTTATGTCAAGGATCCCTCTAACAAAAGATGGTCTGTGGTTCTCCAAAGAAGAAGTATGCATGAGAGTGATAAAAATCAAGATTCAACACTAGATATTAATGACACCCCTTCTTTCTCAACACAAAGACCCATCTTCATTGATGAAAATGAAGTAGACGATGTATATGCCACTCGTGATGATCATCAAGAAGGGATATTGGAGGACATTAAAACTTGACTACTAAAGAATTTTATAGGTGAATACATGTTTGTTAGATTATATATCCACATTGATACATATTTGTTAGATTATCTCACATTGTCTCTTATATTTGTTTGTTTGTTTAAACAGGCATCATATATGGCTGATCCATCCACATCAGAGTCCTCCAAAAAAAGGACTAGAGGTGTTACCACTACATCACAATTGAAAAATAGACTTCTTCCTGGTCAGAAGTTTTCTATTGAATTTGATCCAGATACTGGGCGACCTGATGGTGATAATGCAGCCAGCTTTTGCACTTATTCATGCATCTTGCACGAAGCAAGGCCTCCATTCTCGATACCTAAATGGAGAGATGTCCTGAAAAAACTAAAGATATGATATGGCAAGATGTCGTGGTAATGACCTTTATCTCTAGTTGTATGCATATTTGTATTTAACTTTATTGATCTTTGTGTGTATGTATTTACTAACACCACCATTTTGTTGTGTATTGTAGGATATTTTTGATGTTCCCCATGATAAAAAGTTTAGGGACCGATGGTTGTCCTATGCGGGTGAGCGTTGGAAGGATTTTAAGTCTAAACTCTCCAGGACATTTGTATTTGGGAATGGAGACAAACTGCTGCACAAATCCTTGTCAAGTATAATTTCCTTTCAGAGGACATATGGGATGAGTTTGTTAGGAGCCGCAATGAAGAAGCGTTTCTGGTTAGTTTGAATTATATTTTTTAACTTGCTTAATATAATTTTTTACTTATTTTAATTTGTGGTGTGTTACGTTATGTGTAACAGAAAAAAAGAGAAAAGGGAAGGACAAATGCTGCAAAGAATATCTATCCCCACTTATTGTCTCGTGGGGGTTATGATAAACTTGAGAAGAATGTAATGACACACAGAAGGAAAGCCTTGCAGGAAGAGGCCGAGATGAAGCCTTAGAATCCTCCAAAACCAAACCTGTATGAGCTATGGACTATGGCTCGAACAAAACCATCAGATCTTATACATCCGATCTTTGTGGCCTCATCTGCTTCTAAAGTTGTAAGTGTATCTCCCTTATTTAATATTATGTGATTTGTACCCAATTTAGGTCGACTGAGCAAAAACCTCTTTGATTGAATTTGGTTGTAGGAGTCATTGGTTGAAGATGAATCTCAGGGTACTTTTATTCCAATCGACGTGAAGATATCTTGACTATCGCCTTGGAACACCCGAGCACCTGTGGTCGTGTCCGCACCGGGTCGAGGTGTGGGCTTCAAGAAATACTTGAGGAACTTCACGCAAATACCAAAGCAAATGGACATGGATGCCATGAGACATCGATCATACAGAGGTTAGTCAAATGTTTGAAGCTAAGTTTGAAGCTTACAAATCTCAGCTCAAGTCAGATGTGGAAGCCCAACTAAGTCATCAGATAATGTCTTCTCCTAAAGCCACTGCGCATGTCAGCACCAAGGATAGTTGTTCGCCAGAAAATGAGGAGGATCCTAAAGACGATATTTTAAAATGCATTGGTCATATGGCTTTTGATCTTCCCGATGGACAAGTTGGGATTACCTTGGAGCACGACAATCTTCCAATTTTTTACATTTTTTCGAAGGACTTAACGCACTGCCGCTTTGATGAGTTCTCGCTTGCCAATCAACACTTGCAATTATGGTGCACGTAAGTATTAATTAACATATTTGTATATTTTTATCTCCTTTGTATCAATTATATATAATTAACATTATTTTGTTTTAACTCCTAGGTATCTCAGATCGTATTCAGATTCGTAACAACTACAGTGATGTATATGGATTCTTGGATCCAACGTTGATGGTTGTCAAGCCCAACCCAAAAGAGTCTAATGAACTGCTCAAGCTTACATAATGGATAAGCTAATTCAAAGCAGACAAAGATGTTTTCTTAGGACCGCATCGCACAGTGAATACATTTTTATTCATAGCATACTTTTTCTCTGTGTTTCTAATATACCTTTATTGTTGTTACCTAGTAATCATTGGCGCTTGATTGTCGCTTGTCCTAAGCATAATCTCATAGTCCTGATATGCTCACTTCATCAAAGGCCAAACCTCATGCATTAAGCGTGTACTTGAGGGGTAAACTTTTAATTTACTTGTCATACTTGTGATGTCATATATGTATTTATCTTATATCTATAACTTATATTATTTTATCAGAGCTATGATGGACTATAATAGTAAGAAAGGTCTGGGAAAAGGAAAGAGGCCTAATTGGAACATACTCGCGGTAAGTAGTTTGTCTTTATATAATATTTACATATTGAAAGCCGTATTAGTTATGTGTATATATAATTTGTACTAATTTATATTGTCATTTGTAGGGGCCTTACCAAGACAACTCATGGGCGTGTGGTTATTATGTCATGAAAACCATGTTATCCATTGTCACGATGAAGATTACCTCTGGATGGGATTTGGTAATAAAATATTTCATCTCTTGTTATTTGATCTTTTTGATACCTTACACTATTTGTAGTTAGTTAATTACATATGTTTTGAATTGAACTTGTAGTTATTTGATGGTCGTGGCACAAACTCATACAATCACGAAGAAATTGTCGAGATTCGGAAAACATGGGCGCGTTTTTTTGTGACTAAGATTGAAGAGCAAAATCTAAACCTAGAACCACCAAGACGCCGAACAAGAAAAACAACACAACAAAAATGAGAAGGTTTGAAGAGAAGAAAAAAAGGGATAACAGAATTGTGTAGCTAATAATTTGTAGCATTTAGGAGTTGTCTGAATGTTTAATTAGAGGATAGTTGAAGTTTTGTTTTTTGACAATAGAGTTTTGTTTTTTTGTCTGAATGTTAATTAGGAGTTTTGTTTTGTTTTCTTCTTCTGTGAGTTTTGGAGTTCATGATGATTAATACATGACTGGATTTGTATGCAGTGGTTGTATGTATTGGCAGTTCTGTTGGCAGTACTGGAAATGGAAATTTCTAAAATGTAGTATTAAAAAAATTGATGCATCTATGGCGTCGGTTTTGCTTAAAACCGCGGTTAAAAGTTATATATGGCGCCGGTTTTTTTAAAAACCGCGGTTAAAGGTGACTTATAGCGCCGGTTTTCAGAAAACCGCGGTTAAATGTCACATACGGCGCCGGTTTTTATAAAAAACCGCGGTTAAAACTTTTTTTTTTCAATTTTTTTTTTCTTTTACTTCGCTATAAGGAGACTTATAACGCCAGTTTTCAGAAAACCGCGGTTAAATGTCACATACGGCGCCGGTTTTTCTAAAAAACCGCGGTTAAAACTTTTTTTTTCAAATTTTTTTTTCTTTTACATCATGATTTAACTCCGGTTTTATAAAAAACCGCGATTAAAACTTACTTTTAACCGCGGTTTATAAACCGGCGTTAAATATTTACACCTACAACGTCGGACGAAAAGACGCCGGATTGAAAACCGACGTTAGAAGTCCAAAAAAACCGCGATTAAAAGTGGTTTTTGCACTAGTGTTCCTACCATTTTGGAATTTATTTTAAGTATAATTTGCTATTTTATTGATTTTTTCTAATAATAGGAACATATTTTTATTAATTTCTTCTAGTATTTTATTTAATTCCTTACATTTTAATTTCATTTCTTCTTATAATATCATTTTATTATTATTTCTATGTTCCCGTCGCTATTTTAAGTTTTTCTTGTAGTGACAGTTTTCTACTTTTTTTTTAATTTTTTTCTCTCTCTAACACGCATGTCGAAAACGTGCTTTATCTCTGTTCCTAAATTGTTGTCGAATATGGTGTTGTGAAATCGGTTGTCCGAATATCACAACTCCAAAAATAAACGTGACTTTTGGTTAAACAGGGGTCAAACCTTATTTTCCATGAAAAAAAAAGTACAAACTAGTTACCACTTTACCAGGCTAGCTAAGAAAGAGACTTTATATATAAATAAAAGTTTTTGTTGATAGGCCTAAAAGAAGGATTTGCGCCGCCTTATATTTGGATCGCCCAGGCTTCAATATATTTTATTGGATTTACGGTTACAAGTAAAAGAAGAGAAAAGAAAAGGTAAAAGTAAGAGTTTGTAAAAGAGGAAAAAAGAAAAATTAAAGAGAAAAGGGAAAAGTGAGTTTGTAAAACACAGCACGTATCTGTTATATATTTTTCCGATGTGTCGTGAAGAATGCACTTCAAAAATAAAAATGAGATATCTAAATATGAGGAAATTTACCGAATACAGTATGTTTTAATAAATCCACAATTTATTATATATATAGATGCAATATTAATAATAATTTCCTCTTCAATTGTTGAATTACTTTTTTCTCTAAACCTAATTAGACTCACTTTATAACCAAATCCTTAATTCTTCTCGTTGCACGATGTTCTATAACGTTACTTTCATAGGATGTACATTATCGTTAATTATTTGTATAGCCAATCACCATTTTTTTTTGAATGGCAAAATTTTTATTAATATAGAGGTACAAAGGGTACCCCAATCCAATATAGCCATTCAAAGAGATAGTCAGACCGGTTAGCCCACAACAAACACGAACAGCTAATACCACCATAAAGCAGTATCAAGCCCTGCCAATACATAATAGTGGGTTGACGAACCACTCATAGTACAAGCATGGAGAGGACATAGACCTCGACAGGAACCACCTCCAACCGAATGCGATCAATCAGCTGGCCGATGTCAGACACCCTCCCAGAGAAAATACAACCATTCCTGATATCCCAAATTGCCCACAAGACAATATGTCAAATCAGTGTCAAACTCTTTCTGTATCTCGCACTACCCCCAAGGTGGGTAAACTGTGAGAACGACGTAAACAGATCCGGAGGCAAGACAAAATCACAGCCAATCCAGCCCACTACTACAATCACCAATTAAAGGATTTGATGCATGTTTAGTGTTGCTTGATGATTTAACATGACTTGATAATTTGATCTACGATGTTTTAATAACGTTTGAGTGAATTGAGAATTATATTAGCATGATTCATGTTTGGTGCTCACTGTTTTTTTTTGTTGATAAAGGTGCTCACTGTTTTTGGAGCTAGTTGCATGTTTTTATGCTTAACCATGTTGTAGAGTTGCTATTATTATTTAATGATAAGATAGATATGCATTGTTTGGATTTGGAATAGTTAAGAGGCTAATGTGAGTATAACAATTTAATATATAGGATGAATAGAATCGTTGATTTGCATGAGGAACCTTTAAAATAAGGATTGGTAATAGGGACTAGAAGTGTATGGAATTAAAATTAGTTATTAAGAAGAGTTATGGATTAATGGAATTAAAGGAAGAGAAAGGGGCAAGATTATGGACTTCTGATAAGAACTAAAGAATGATGACTTAATTAAGATTTGGTTGCAAAACCAATAATTAGAGACCTTAGGACAATTTAGTAATTGCCCCAAATGTTGGATTGGACGTGTGACCACTTAGGAGAGGTCCCCAACTCGCAAAAGTGCAGAAAACAACTTTACTACACTTTTACAAGTCCCATGAATCGATTTACACCTACATGAATCGATTCACACCAATTGCAAACAAAACTAATGAATTGAAATTATAAATCGATTCATGACTGCACGCTTCGACTCACAGATTTTTGACCCTGAATTGATTCACAGGGGCTATGAATCGATTCATACCCCTGATAATTGTTTAATAATGAATTTAAATGACTTGTATGGATTAGTTAAGGGTAGTAACCACCTAGGCTTGTTAGATGCTTGATGTATGACTTATTATTAGAGGATAAGGACTTATTACCCTTATTGTTTAATTATTGGTCATGAGTTTGTGACCAATGTGTGAATTATGTTGAGAGGGTAAGGGTTTTACCCTCGTTGCTTGTTTATTGGTCACGGGTTTGTGACCAAAGTGCGATGACAATTTCGATTATATACTCGACGAGTTTGTTGACGCAATGGACCCAATGACCGTTGATCATGAATATGTGGTTGGGTAGTGACTCCATATTTGAGTTACGCACGTTGATGGACACTATGACCGGTTGTCGCGCATCGAGGATGTGGTGTCGATTGGGTGGTGAGCAAACAATTTCATGGGGAATAGTTCGGAGACGGGCGCGAGGAGTTCTGCTCGGCCTTGCGAGTCATTGCTAGTAGGGGGTCTTATGTAAAGGCAGGGCATTGCTGGGGTGTCCTATTCATACACTGAATCACCCTAACTAGACTCAGTCTGTATCTCTAGATGTTGAGGGCTCTCTTATCCACTAACCCGGAGAGGAAAAGGATCCTGAAGATTTCGACAGAGTAGTTATTAGGTTCACGTTAGCTGGTTGCCGACGTAGACTATCGACTGATTGACGATGACCGAAAAGACTTTGTTTGATAACTGTTTGTTGACGCATCGTGTTATTTTTGCCTATGTCGTACTTCTTTTCATATCGAGTATGATTCCCCACCCCTCTGTGTTTTTTGGCTACTTGTACATCCCGTGTATGGGTATATGGTGAGATTGCATGTGATGACGTGGATACTGTGGAGTAGACTATACGTTGCTGCTTAGCTTAGGAT
The DNA here is from genome assembly GCA_037113605.1 of Calophaca sinica. Classification (NCBI taxonomy): domain Eukaryota; kingdom Viridiplantae; phylum Streptophyta; class Magnoliopsida; order Fabales; family Fabaceae; genus Calophaca; species Calophaca sinica. The sequence continues at coordinate 95,323,800 of CM073733.1, forward strand.
TTATTTATGCTTTGAGACATGTGATATCGGGGATTATGGTTTTTATTTTTGCAAAGTATTTTTATGTTTTAAGTTATTACTCCGCAGACGAGTTTTATTATGATTTGATGTGAACCACTATATCTTTAAAAGTTTTTATAAACTTATTATTTTTATTACTTCTTGTATGCATTTTTTGTACGATGGGGTAGCTGGTGTCACAATTGGCCTGTGTGGTATGTGTCTGTATGACGCTGTATGTGTGATGATACTTGTGTAATAATGCCCATTTACTTGTATGTACCTATGTGTCGGTATCTATGAGTATGCTCGTATGTCTGTAAAGTGGTGTATGAGGGGTATGTCTGTGTGAACTTGCATGATTGAATGGATAGGCTTTCCTGTATGATTATGACTAGGTTAAATGGTATAATTCTAATTGTGTGGGTCAAATTAACCGAACTAGAGATAATAATGGGAAGAAATGTACGAATATAAGAATAATTGTGTGTGATTTCCTGCTATTCATGCATTCGTTTTGTTCTTGCCTTTCCACTGAATGGTGATTAGTGTTTATTCTTATCTCCTAATGTTTTCTTGAATTGCATATAATCTCTTTATGATTAGATTCAGTAAAGACTGGTTTGACAAGGACATTCGACAGTGATTCTTTGGGGAGCACCGTCATCTAGGATCATGGACATAGAGGGTACTCACTTGGAGTGACCTGGCCAGGTTGATATATATGTGTTACAGCCAGTGAGTCAGAGTCCGTACATAGGTTGCTTTGAGTCATTGTATGATCACTGTATACCACACATTTGTATAGGCTATGGGACCTAGGAACGAGTTATGTAGATGTACTCTCACTTTTACATGTGACTCTATATTCGTATTTAATTTATTCGTATTTTCAGCATATTTGTATTGCTTAATTACTCGATTTAGGTTTTATTATTTAATTATTTAGGAATAATGGGATGGGGTCGTCTCAAATTGCAACCTAGAGGTGTATACGACTAAACGTATGAGCAATCCATGGAAGCCAGTGCGCAATGGAAGGGGCTATCAACGATGGTGGCACGTCACAGGGAAGCATGGTAGTTTGTGGTACTGTTTCGAGACTCTAGCAGAGTAGGGAAGGTCACAATTCATGACAAAGTGGTTTACGGAGAAGCGCCTAGTCTCCACCCTCCACCACTAGTTCGTGTCTCAATTCTCACTATTGTGAAATAGTAAACCCCCATCGCGACGGGAGACACAGAGATTAGAGAGAGCGAGACACAAAGAGACTGATATTATTGAGGAAACAAATCAAGCATGGTCTAAATCTAGCAGTAGCGTGACACGAATATTCCACGTTGGTGGTCTGATATGGTGGGACAACAAGAAGATTATAAAGAGATCGAAGATGGATAGATTAGAAGGAAAGAGAGGAAGGTTCAGGAGAGGGGTTGTCATTTATGTTGACACTGAAAGAGAGGCTCAGGCTGAGAGAAATGGAAGGAAATAGAATACCATACTCTCTTGTTTACGTTCAACATTCAACAATATACATAAATTGCACTATCATCGGTTCATTTTTTCAAGATTCGGGGTAGTTTTTTTTTTGTTGACAAAAGGTAGATTTTTGTTGAGAAGTGGAAACATTGTCCATAATTAGTTCACTAGTTACACATCATTGTTATTTTTTATAATAGAATTTTTATATATAATTTTAATTATATAAAAATTTTATTTTAATATTTATACATATTTTTGGTGTCCCTCTAAAAATGAAGTCCTGGGCAGTCGCCCATCTCTACCATGTTAACGGCCACCCCTGCTTTTAATTGTGGCGAACGACTATGAATGATTTAGAATTTTTTTCCTATCTTTACAACTTTTGAATATTAGTGGCAACTATTTTGAACACTACTTTATTATTGATTTTATCACTTACGGCATAAAATTAAGCTGCATATATTTTCTCTATCATTTTATATTTTAAATGAAAATGAAAACAACAAATTGGTAGACAGACCTTTGTTCCATATAAAAAATTTAATTCCATAATTTTTACCAATAAATTATACAATATAACATTTTTAAGGGTTAAGACTATATAAATGTTTCAAATAATTTACCCTATATTGTAAATTTGATTCCTTATTTTTTAATCTTTTAAAATCACATCATATTTGCATGAAGTCATGCGTCATCCTTCATGTCATTACATTAACTCATGTTTTGAGTTTCGAGATTAAAGAAAAGAGTGGGTTCTATGGTACACAAGTACCATGGGTAACACCACTGTGAACCACATTGTTTTACCGATGGATTAATTAGTTCCCCACATTCTTATGCTAGACCATCTACACTGAATCATCTCCGTTCTCTCTCTCGCAGTTTCTTCCCTCCCACAAAACACATGAACATCTCCGTTCAACCACGGCAACCGCCACTCACTGGTCAACCTCCCAACCGTTCCTCTCTCAATCTATCTCATCATTTTTCGTCTTTCCTAAGAACCTCCATACTCCACCATCGTCTACCACCGTATCTTTTGTGTCACCCCATGGAACCACTGTGACCACCACCACTGGGTAAAGTTTTGATCTTTTCCTGCAGTGGAGCAATAGGAAAATGTCGTTTTTGCAAGCTCTCCAGGCAGTGGCAACATGGGTGAAAGGGATGGTGCCAGTGAGGTTGTGGTTTGCTGTTTGGATGGAGACGATTACGATGGTGAGTTGCCGGAAATGGTGGTTTGTGGGTTGTTGTGTGGGGTACCGTGAAGACAGCCTAACTGGTCCTTGCAGACTTGCAATTGTAGAGATCTCAAACTTCGTTTCCACTCTCAAATATTTAAAGGGGTCTAATGTGTGTCTTTCTCAAGTGTACCAGTGCTTGGCCAGCAGGTGTTGGGGCTTCTTGCTATGATGACAGGAAGCAAGCTCCTCGACGTCCAGTAGCTGCCAAGTTTTCATCGATCGAAGTCATAATCAAAAGACAGGCTAAGCATCATCGAACATTTGATTCCAGTCTAGCTTCTTTTTTTTTCTTCTCCTGCTCTCTTGTTAAAATCGATTCACTACAACATAAAACGAAACAAATAGCGCTTATTTTTTGCCTTCGCTAGCGCTTAAAAAAGCTACCTATTTAGCCACTAGCGATCTTAGTTCGAAAAGACAGTGTTTTAAAAGTGCTAGTGAAAACTGGAATCGCTAGCGCTTCCTTGAGAAAGCGCTAGCTATGTTTAAGAATATATAGCCCTTTTTCAAGGAAGCGCTATCTATTGTCAAGAATAGATAGCACTTTTTAAAGGAAGCGCTATCTATTTTCAATAATAGGTAGCGCTTTCTCAAGGAAGCGCTAGCTATTCTTTTTTTTTTTTTTACAGTAGCAGTGTAACATAAGTAGCTGTATAACAAATGTTTCAAATATATTGAACTAAAATTATAAAAGTCATAAATTACATTTAATTAACAACAAATATTGATATAGATAGTCACCACAGGTCAGGTTTTCTACTTCTAACAGAGATTCTTGGAACAGGTTGCACTTAAGTAACATAGATACCAGAGAGATCCTTTGACATGCTATAGATAGTCACCACAGGTCAACAGTTGATTAAGTCTGTCCCTCCACAAAGCTGGAGTTACATCTTCATCATCTCTGTTTCATATTCATTTCCTTTTTGTGCTCAATATTTTTAGAATGCAGTTGTTCCTATTTTAACAACTGCATTCTAAAAATATTGAGCATAAAAAGCAAATGGATATAAACATATAGATAATGAAGATGTAACTCCAGCTTTGTGGAGGGACAGATTGACATCCATTCCAAGTTATGTCATGATTTGATATGTACCTGTGACCACAAAAATAGTAGGGCTATTTATACTATTCTAGGAGGGCTATCAAAATACATAAAAATCTAGAATCATTTAAATCATTTAGTGATTACAAGAAAATTCTGAAATGGTTCGAAGTAAGTGGTCGACGGTGCATTTAAGTGTCGACGGTGGGGGTGGACAGTGTATTTAGTTTGGAAAGATGGATTTCTGTATCAGTTGCATTCCAAGAAAATAATGAAAATAAGAAAGTTGAATCCATCTCCAAAGTGTCTAAACCCAAAACATGCAAGTATATAGTAAAATGAAACAAGGAGCTTCTGACAAAGATGTGCTACCTACATACCAAAACATCAACAAAATAGTTTCCCACTCAATCTATAATTTGACAGTCCATTAAACACTAAAATTAACAGTAGCGATAGCAAGTTTACTTAGGGTTTTGAAGATTGAGTTTCTAATTCAAATTCAAATACAATATAGACACTCACAGAGGTGGTGTCCACCCAAAGCTGCGAGACGAATCCCAAGCTAAGAACAGAGCGAATGCCTATCACATGAGTTGGGTTCTTGTTGTCAGTTTCTCACACCATCCACTGGAAATAAAACAAATAAATTTCTTAATCCAACAAATAAATAATTCCCAAAAAAAAAAGAAACCAAACTTGCTAACAAATGAACAAATTTCTACTATTACTCACAGAGGTGGTGTCCATTCAAAGCTGCCAGACGAATCCCAAGCTAAGAACAGAGTGATTGCTTATCACCTAAATTTGAATAAATTGCCTATCACATGAATTATAGGCAATTGTGTCTTGTTGTCTAAAACATGAACATCTTTTTGTAAAATTCTAACAGTTTTAGCCAACAAGACACAATTCCTATATTTCATTAGCCAACAAGCTGCGTTGTTTTTCTTGGGTTAGGGTTGATAAAAGAAAAAAGGAGGAGAAGAGGGGAAGAGGGAGTGGCTGTCGCGACCATCTGGCTTAGGGTTAGGGTTAGGGTTTAATGGTGGGGGGATGAAGGAAAGAAGAAGAAGAGGGAGGATCCGAAAATGGGGAAGAGAATGGGGGAGTGGCTCTGGATTCGGGGGACCCGATTTGCAAACAGGCGATGAAGAGGACTCCGCTGCGGAAGAGGACATCGCATTCGGTGAGATGCCAGTCGAGGGTGGCGAGGAGGGAGTCGAGGAGGCTCTGGGGAGTGGAGGGAAACGGCGTCGTGGAGGGTGTGGGAGATGGAGTGGAGGAGGTCGAGGGAGAGATGGCGTGGGAGGGAAGAGATTAAGATGAACGCGTGGGAGGAAATAGGGTTTCGGAGCGAGAGAGGGCAATTTAATGAGGGAACACGTGGGAGGGAAGGTTAAAATATAGTAATCAAGTAAGATACTAGTTAGCGCTTCCTTGGAGAAGCACTAGTGAAGTCCAGTTCTCAAATCATAGATAGCGCTAGCAATATCCTCATGCGAATTTTTATTAGCGTTTCACCGAAGAAGCGTTGTCTATTTATTCGTTTTAACTAGCGCTTATTCTAGAATACGCTAGTAAAGGCCCACTCATAATTTTAGCCAACGCTTTCAGAAAGAAGCGTTGTTTAAGATGGCGCCATTTTTTTAATAATCTGTTGTAGTGATTGATTATAGCTTCTTTTTTATTTTATTTCTACATTACATTTGGCCTCTTTTTTGAACGGGAGGAGAATACCACCGCAACAAGCATTAGGGGTTTTGGAAAGAAAGTGGGGCTTGTATTTGATGTGGGAAGGTCTATGGTAAGTTGTAGGTTTAGATGGATCTAAAGGTTAATAAAAGTTGTGCACGATGGTGTTACCCATCATACTTGTACACCGTAGAACCCGCCTAAAGAAAATCAAATAATTATAATTCTCTTTAATTAACTATTGAATCAAAAATGACATTTCCAGTTTCTTTCATTTTTTTAATCAATACTTAAGTTTATTTAATTAAATATTAAACATAATAATATACTTATTAATAACTATTAAAATATTAAATGTTTTTAGTATCTATATTTTTTGTATTCAGTATATTTCTATTACTATTAAAATTACTTTCTATTTAATAAATTATTTTTTTAAATTTTATTTTATTTTTGCAAGAAATTGGGATACTTTATTTTTATTCAATTCCAAAAGGAAAGGAAAGCCCAAAAATTCCCAATTCAGTTTCAAATTTCTGGCGGACGGTCTATATTGTAGTCAAAAATATTGTTAAAAAAGGTTAAAAAAAAAGAATAGATTAGTTTCTAATATAATAACAAATAGTCATTTGAATTTAAGGTGAATTCATAATAGGACTTAATAATAAATACTAAATAGTTGAATTCGTGTAACCAAACAAACTTTTATTGTTAAATATTAGACAAAATATGAAAACAATCAAAGAGAATGAAAAATATATATAGAAGCTTACCGAAGAGGAAAAAATTGTGTTGCTTGCATTAGAAAATTGAATAAAAAGACAAAAATATAAGAAAAAGAGAGTAGCAATTGACTATTTTAAAAGGAGAAAATTAAAACAAAAAAATAATAATAGAGAGATAATTTTTTTTTATAAAATGTATTCATTTTTGTTTCATGAATATATGATAAGATAATAATAAATGCTGACTGATTACATTAATTAAAAATTAGCAAGTCATTAAAGAGAAGATATTTACGATTTTTATAACATTTATTAATTGAGATTTTATTATAATAATAATAATAATAATAATAATAATAATAATAATAATAATAGTGGGACGTTGAAGTTACTCCAAGAGTAACTCTTGTCTGAGTTACTTCGGTTAATATTTCTCAATAGACATCAAATTTCATCAATCGGTCCGTCACATTAAAAGTTCTTATTGAGTAGATCAATTTCTTAAAACTTCATAAAATTTTAAAAATATTTGATACTTCATCAGATCACTTCAATTAAACGTATACTATATATTTTAATTTACAAGTAAAATGTTAACCATATAATTATATAGCTATTGATGTCCAATTTATTTAAAATTTGGTATACATGATTATTAACATAATATGACGATATTAAACGGTTGGATTAATAAAATTTAATATCTACAAAGTGATATTAACCGGAGTAACTCAGATAAAAGTTACTCCTGAAGTAACTTGAACGCCCCTTGTAGTAGTAGTAGTAGCAGCAGTAGTAGTAGTAGTAGTAGTAGTAGCAGCAGCGATGTAATGCCAACAGCAGTAGTAGCAGCGGCGAGCAGAGCTGCAGAGTGATGTAGTAGCGATGGTAGCCGAGCGGCGATGCGGTGCATGCAGCAGCGATGAGCAGCGCGATGATGCGCAGCGATGCTCGCGCCAGCGATGATGCGATGCGATAGAGCGTGCGGCCGATGGCGGCCGATGCGATAGCGATGGCGGCCGATAGCGGCCGGCGATGATGCCGCGCCGATGCGGCCGCGTCGTCGCGTCGCCGCCGCCGCGGCCCGCCGCCGATAGCGTACGCCGCTGCGATGCCGCCGCCGATGCCGTTAGCGGCGATTTAGGAGGCGCGTCGCCGTCGCCGGAGTCGCCGTTAGCAAACGCCGCGTTGATCGCCGTTGTCATGCCGGTCGCTGATCGCCGCTGCCGTCATCGCTGTCGCCGATCATGTCGCCGCCGTTGCTGATGCGCCGTTGATATCGCCGTCGATGATCAAACGTCTGATCGCAAATAAACGTCGTTGATCGCCAAACGCCGTTGTCGATCGCCATGTCGCCGTCGCCGTTATTTCGTTGATCGCCGCCGTCATGATCGCCGATTTGTCGCCATGTCGATCATGCCGATCGCCGATCGTTGATCGCCGATCATGCCGCCTGATCGCCGTTATCGCCGCTATCGCCGCTTGATCGCCGATGATCATGATGTCCGCCATGATCATGCCGCGTCGCCATGGCGATAATGATGATCGCCATGATCGCCGTTGGTCATATCGCCGTCGCGAATCGCCGCTGTGATCCGCCGATGGATAATGATCGCCGCCGATCGCCGCGATCGCGATCGTTGATGTCGTCGTCGTCGTCGCCATCGCCGATGCTCGCTGCCGCCGCCGCTGATGCTGCGATCATGATCTGATGCTGCCGATGATCGATGCATGTCATCATGAGCTCGCTGATCGCGTCATGCATGTGATGCCGATGCGCCGATCGCCGTGTAATGCTGCGATGCGCCAATGCTCGCTGATCCGCTGATGCATGCGTGCGCGATTTCGCGCGATAAAGATGATCGTGATCATGATGCCGCGTCGCGGCAGAGCGCCTGCCGGCCAGCGCGAGCATGAGCGATCATGATGCAGCGATGCGTGAGCCGATGCGCGATGCTGAGCGCATAGGCGATGCCAGATGCGATGATGCGATGCAGCGATGTGAGCGGCAGCTGAGCATAGAAGATGCGATGCCAGAGCGATAGCGATGCGATGCTTGATGAGTAGCGATGCGCAGAGTAGTAATGCGCGAGTAGTAGTAGCAGTGGTAGCAATAGTAGTTTCATGAATATATGATAAGATAATAATAAATGCTGATTGATTACACTATTTAAAAATTAGCAAGTCATTAAAGAGAAGATATTTATGATTTTTATAACATTTATTAATTGAGATTTTATAATTAATACTACTGATATTAAAATAAAAATAATAATAATAATAATAATGAATAAAATTGATTTAGTAGGAAAAATAATATTTGTGGTTTTGACACGTGGTATAATCCCACATGGTAAAGCTTCATTTTATATAATATAGTAAATAGATTATAGTACTATTACCACAGTCGTTTCATTTAATTTTCGATCAAAATAAATAAATGCATTATTATAAAATATTTTAAAAAATAAGTATTTATATAAACATATATATTCCACAAAATATCAATTCTAAAGATATATACATTCTTAAAAAAAGTCAAATTAATTACTATTTGAATTTGAATTGTTAACTATTTCTTCCAAAACAATCTAGTATCCTATTATCGAGAAAAAATAAAATATAGTCTAGATCCATGTACATTTTCAGGAAAACAATCACAACAAAGTCACTATATAAGATATGTCAAAAAAAAGTCACTATATAAGATGTCATTAGTCGTAGGTTACTAAATATAAATTGTTCACATGGATTCTAAGACTCTATATAAAATGCATGGTTCAAAAAACGGCTCTATATATATTAGCTAAGGATATAAATAGGAAATCGATATGAAAATAGAAACTCATCCATATTTTGCCTTTCCTATATATAGGCTAATTAATTAATAACCACTAAACGGTGATCTTTCAATGAGTAAAAGAAACGGTGATCTGATCAGATATTGTACAATTAAGACTAAACAATATAATTGAGACGAACAATATTGATCCGAAGTGGCCAAAGGCCCACTCCGAACCGGGCCGATCCGATACAAAAAGAGGAATTTGCCCTAGTACGATACCGACCCAAATAGGCCCAAGGCCCACTTCGATTGTCCTACCAGACCCAGGAGTTCCTTCCACTGGCAACAAACCCTAGGAAGGACATGGCCACGGCGCGAAACCCTAGAGCATAAGGCATTGCGGCGCTATCCCTAAAAGTAACCTTATCCGCTCACAACCCTAGAAATGACGCCAACTGTCGGATACATCCGACGGCTGACAATCAATCTAGGGTTACACGATACTATCCACACATCAGCAGCCTGACCTCACTTATAAAAGGTCCATGACCTAATCAATAAAGGTACGCACTGTTCATATTTCCTTACCTCATCTTACTCTGATACTGACTTAGGCATCGGAGTTTGTGCAGGTACACCCCCTACCATCGTACTCCGCCGCTCGCGCTCCTCCTCCGGCCACTTCTGAGATCCACTTCGGATTAGTGGCGACCACAGTGGAAGACAATTTCTTTGTTTCTTTACCAAATCATTCGATTACGATGGCCGGACCTAAGCGACACACCACGCAGAATACTACCCGCATACCTACATCCCCTGATGTTAATGAACAGGACGAAGAGATCCCTGTTACCGTCGAAACTGAGTCCCACTCAGTCCCGCTGAGAGATCTGATTCCAACCGCCGAACCGGGAGCCATACCAGCGCCAGAGTCACAGCCTGCCCTCGCTACTACTACCGTTGTCAATGAGGTGCTCGCCGTTATTCGACAACACACGGAGACCATGGCAGCCCAGAACCTCCGTCTCATTAACATTGAAGACAGGCAGACCGATTTGTACAAAAGGGTCGACGCTTACCGTCGCTCGCCGAGTCGGAACCCCTCTGACCGGCGGGAAACCTCCCATGACCGAACCATCACTGGAGACAAAACTGGCGATCACCAAACTTCCTGCCACAGATCTGCTACTCGCTCCTCTCACAGAGCGATTTCAGAACGGTCCCCTTAGAGGTGTCGTTCGCCGACGAGGTCTCAGACGCACCACCGCTTCGATGACCGTTCCTCTCAGCGATGTCGTTCTTCGGAAGGTGTGCACCGCCATGGCCGTCGCACCCCAGAACGCTCGTCCCCTCGACGTTCTACCTTATCACTGCCCCAGCACCGTCGACGGTCCCCAGGCTACGGCGAATGCCCCGTCTCCCATCGTTTCGTATCCCCCCAGGGATCACAAGAACGTGCTCATCACCACCGACGTTGCCGTTCGACACGCGTGTCCCCTCGACTGACAACCAGCCACGTTCGACGTTCACGGGCGAGTGTGACTCCACCAAGACGTCGTCGACCGTCGGCCACACCAACTACATATTTAGGAACGCAAACTTCCGAGGAGATCGATGACCACTTCTCCTCAGGCCCCTTCACTGCGAGGGTCTCCTGATTCCCATTTCTGAAGGACCTTCAAAAACCTCCCCCACTGGAAACCTACAATGGCACAGTGGATCCCGATGAGCACATCGGATGCTTTGACACCATAATGGGGTTCTGTGGGGCCAAAGGGCCGGTGAAATGCAAAATATTCCCGCTCACCCTCAAAAAGGCGGCCCTGGCTTGGTTCCAGGAACTAAAACCAAAGTCCATAGACTCTTGGTTTGAGCTCACCGCTCAGTTCTGCTCTCATTTCACAGCATCTCGCATTCAGCCGAAGTCCGTAGCCACACTCAACGCTATTTACCAGTGAAAGGACGAACCACTTTGGGATTACATCGAACGCTTCAATAGAGAAGCCGTTTTCGTCAAGAAAGCCTCCGACGAAATGAAACTGTATTTGTTAGAACAAGGCTTAATTGAGGCCAACCTGTTCAGCATTAACATCGGTGTGGACAGACCCAAAACTCTTAACGACTTCCTCCGACGTGTAGAGAAATACATCAACTTCGAAGAGAAGCAAATGGCCTTACGGTCTAAAAAGCGGACCTCCCAAGGGAAAGGTTCTGCACGCGAGGAAGATCGGTCGGGCCGAGATAAGGACCTCAAGGGTCCCCGAATAAGGTACGAAGAGTACACCCCACTGACCGCCTCTCGATCCTGCATCCTACAGGAATATGCTAGCACAGAGTTCAAGGACGCTGGAGTTCGGTTTTCCAAACCTCTCAAGGAGTGCCCAGGAACAGATAGGACGAGGTATTGTCGATTCCATAAATGTGCATGTCATAATACCGACGAATGCATCCTGCTGAAGGAAGCCATCAAAACCCTAACCCAGAAGGGGAAACTACAGAAATATGTTAAACCGAGGAACAAAGGAGGACGAGACCGATCCAGTCCCTCCCAACCTAGGCGCGATAATAGCTCTGCCTTGACCTAGACGGAGAACCGCCCTTAGCAGGCCGACGAAGACGGGGCCAAGCCCCTACCCATAGCAATGGTAATTTATGGAGGCTTGGCGCGACAAGGTCAGCCCTCCACCAAGTCCTCCAAATGGAAGATATGTAGGTGATGTCCAAAGCTACAGTCTACCCTCCTGTCAACCGACCCAGCTCAAGTCGGTCACCTTTGGCTTTTTATGATGAAGACCTCCTAGATGGTGGCCCAAACGACCAAACCCCTTGCTAATTTGTGCCTACATGGAAAATTTCGATGTTAGAAGGATCCTATTTGATCAAGGGAGTCCGGCCAACATCATGTTTGTCGCCCTCTTCAAAACCCTGAAGCTGGCCAAAAAAGACATGATTCCCTATCACGACTCTGACCTCGAGGGATTCAATGGTTCCACGACCAAACTCCTTGGCTACATTGAGCTGATGGTCATGTTCGGCGACAAAACTGACACTAGAACCGTCAAAGTACAATTTATCTTCCTCCCATGTCCGTCCCCATAAAACTGTATCCTAGGACGACCTACCCTGGCAAAATTTGGAGTGGTTACTTCCGCCGTCCACCTCAAGATGAGGTTCCACTCATTCGAAAGAAAGATTATCACCATTCATAGCGACCTTGAAGCATCCAGGCGCTGCTACCAACTGCTAATCAAGGGGCAAGAGAGCAAGTCGGCTCCACCAAAAAAGAGCATCGGGTCACTCGATGTTAACCTCGCGGACTTCGACGCAAGAATCGATCCCGAGGACGAAGTTGAGGGAGAGGCAGATCCCGTTGCCAAAGAACTCCAAAAGAGGATACGCCGACCTGTCCCCAATGGGGAATTTCTGAAAGTTCAACTGGGAGACGATCCGACAAAAACTGTCCAGATCGGCATCGACCTCCCCACCGAAGTGAAAAATGAGTTGATCAAATGCCTAAGAGCCAATGCCGACCTTTTCGCGTGGACCGCAGCCAACATGCCGGGAATTTCCCCATATGTCGCATGCCATCGCCTCGCCCTGGATCCCTCCGCGAAGTGGGTCGTGCAAAGGAGGAGGAAGCAATCCCCTGAGAAGGCCGAAGCTGCTGTTAGTGATTTAGTTAAGGCAAACTTTGTAAGGGAGGTTAAGTATACAACTTGGCTCTCGAATGTAGTCCTCGTTAAGAAAGCTAATGGAAAGTGGAGAATGTGTTGATTATACCGATCTCAACAAGGTTTGTCTAAAAGATGCCTATTCCCTCCCCAGCATCGACAAACTCGTGGATAACTCCTCTGGTTTTCGATTACTGTCCTTTATGGACGTGTATTCTGGGTACAACCAGATACCGATAAATCCTACCGACCAGGAAAAGACCGCATTTATGACTGACAACGGCAATTACTGCTACAAAGTAATGTCGTTCATTCTCAAAAATGTCGGAGCGATTTACCAATGAATGATGAACAAGGTCTTCAAAGACCAAATCGGCAATATGCTCGAATTTTACATGGACGATGTAACATCCCAATTTCTATGAAAATTATTTTATAGTTTCCGACTACTTGAAAATAAATCATAGAGATTGATCACCTCAATGGTTTGTTAAAAGTTCGAAGAACTACCAAGATTTATTGTAAACAATTTATTGTTTTAGCAATTTCAATTTCAAGTCCAATTAAATCAATCAAGTATGATTTAAGCAACACAATACAATTCAGTCTTGCCACACAGGGCCAAATCAATACACAGCAGTTCATGCTACAACATCTCAACAGCACATAGTAATACTACAAGTACTACCACACAATCAATCAACAATCAAGCAAACAACACACAAGGCGAAAAGCCCAAACTCATTATGTAAGAATTTCCCTTACCTTGGGCGCTTTAACAATCTAAGCAAGGTAAATTCGAACTATCGTCAAGACGTACCTCGTGCGTATCCTAACAACACAAGTTTCAATCAATTAAAACCAAAACTCAAGCCCTAATACCCTAGCTACCGAACTCCATCTGGAAGTGACATCCATAAGGACATCCAATCCAACAATAGTGCAAGGGTAAATCCTTTGTCCACGAGTTTATCATAGGCTATATCGCATGCAAACAACATATACATATATAATACAACAACATGCTTTTATATACATATACATACTTAATAGACCGCACGCATCATCATGGTATATCAAGCATTGCATGTGAGCAAACAAAACAACCAACAAATCAACAATCAAGTCACTACAATATCAAACTATTGCATGTAAGCAGGCAAGTCTATCAACAGACCAGTGATCAAGTCATCACAATGTCAAATTCATCACATATCATAAATGTCGTTAGCTATGCATGTCAATGCAGTATGACCAGTTGTGTATACACCTGTAACCTTAATAGGTCAGCAGTATGACGGGGACTACTTTCCCAACGTCCGAACAATATAGCCTCTACTTAGGCTTGCCACTACTTTGGCGTGCCTCTAAGGTGTAATGAGGACACGCTTGAAGTTTCGGTCGACCCCTTTCGGAGAGTTCGGGATTCCTAATACGGTCATGATGCTTGCATGGGAAAGGGTTTCTTGAATGACCGATCTGTTGCACCCAGCTATCTTCGTGCTTGCCAATTTAGATAGAATGTCTGCTCTCGAGTTCTGCTCTCGAGGCACGTGTACGATTTCTATTTTCTGGAAGCTTTTCATCAGCTCCTGGACCACGGCCAGGTATTTCTGCAGCAACAGGTCCTTTGCTTGATATTCCCTGTTAACTTGTGATGCTACAAGCTGAGAGTCGGTGTGGAGACTGACTTCGGTGGCTTCCAGATCGTGGGCGAAAGTCAGCCCGGCGATGCACGCCTCATATTCGGCTTGATTGTTTGATGTGGAGAATGAGATGCTTAGGGGGAATTAGATGGTCAAGCCTTCAGTATTTTCCATGATCAGGCCAGCTCCACTTCCCTTCTAATTTGAGGACCTATCGACGTGGATGGTCCATTTGGTGCTTGAGTCCTCGGTCGTCGAAGCCATCTCCACTATGAAGTCAGCCAAGCTCTGAGCTTTAAGTGCCTGTCGGGACTCAAAAGAAATGCTGAACTCGAAGAGTTCTATGGACCATTTAATCATCCACCCTGCCAGGTCGGGTCGGTGGAGGACTTGCTTGATTGGTTGGTCGGTTCGTACTGTAATGTGGTGGGATAGGAAGTATTATTGTAGTCGTCTTGCTGTAATGACTAGCGCTAGAGCGACCTTTTCTATTTTTTGATACCGAAGTTCGGGGCCTTGTAGCATTTTACTTATGAAGTAAACTGTCCTTTGTCCTTCTGTTGTCTCTCTGATCAAGATGGCACTGAGTGCCTCTTCGGAAACTGCCAGGTAAAGGTACAGGGTCTCTCTGGCACAGGGCCTTGTCAGGACTGGTGGAGTAGATAATGTTTCTTTCAGCCGTGTGAAGGCTTCTTTGCATTCCAAAGTCCATTTGAACTGTACTCCTTTCTTCAGTAATTTGAAGAAGGGAAGTGCTCTTTGGGCGGACTTGGAAATGAATCTGGTGAGGGCGGCTATCATTCCTATCAGTTGTTGTACATCTTTCTTAGATTTCGGCTGCTGCATTTCAGTGATTGCGCATCATTTATCGGGATTGGCTTCGATGCCGTGCTCTGTTATGTAAAAGCCCAGGAATTAGCCCGTTTTGACACCAAACATGCATTTATCAGGGTTGAGCCTCATGTTGTGTCGACGCGCTTGTTTGAAGACGTTCGATAGGTCGGCCACATGGTTTGGCTCTTTGACTAATTTGACGATCATGTCGTCTGTAACATCCCAATTTCTATGAAAATTATTTTATAGTTTCCGACTACTTGAAAATAAATCATAGAGATTGATCACCTCAATGGTTTGTTAAAAGTACGAAGAACTACCAAGATTTATTGTAAACAATTTATTGTTTTAGCAATTAATTCAGATTAAGAGACAATATTTATGACATGTTTTAGTGCTTTGAAAAATGGTTCAAAGTTGGCAAAACACTATTCATTTGGTAAAACACTATTCCAATTGGTAAGTTTTGGGTTTTGGTATTTTCTAAGTGTGTAGCTTTTGAAAAAGTTTGAAAACTTGCACAGTTTGAACTTGTTTCATGATATGTGACTAGGTGTGAACCAAATGGGATTAAGTGAGTAGTTCTTAGGCCTTAGGAACCTTAGAGTCGTGGCTGCCCTAGGGGTATTAGGGCTTGAGTTTTGGTTTTAATTGATTGAAACTTGTGTTGTTAGGATACGTGCGTGGTACAACTTGACGATAGTTCGGATTTACCCTGCTTGGATTGTTAAAGCGCCCAAGGTAAGGGAAATTCTTACATAATGAGTTTGGGCTTTTCGCCTTGTGTGTTGTTTGCTTGATCGTTGATTGATTGTGTGGTAGTACTTGTAGTATTACTATGTGCTGTTAAGATGTTGTAGCATGAAACTGCTGTGTATTGATTTGGCCCTATGTGGCAAGACTGAATTATATTGTGTTGCTTAAATCATACTTGATTGATTTAATTGGACTTGAAATTGATGATAATATGTAGCATGTTCTTGGCCCTGCGTGGCATTATGAGTTGTATTGTTTTCCTTGAATCACCTTGGATTTCATTGGAACTTGGTATTGAATTGGAATATGAAAAATATTATTGTTGATAATGGATTAATTAACAATGTGTTGATCGACTGCTATTGGTTGACGATTTATATCGGTAAATCTGATGCGATTCCACAAGCCGAATTCTGATTTCGTAAACAAATTGTTAAGGGCATTTTGATTTAAAAGTAAGCGTGAGGGTTTTAGTAAAAATAGCCAAAGCTTGCAAGGAAATTTCAATGGAGTAATAGTAGAGAAAAGAACTTGAAATAAATAGTACAATTTGCGAAAACGGTTGTGATGCGCCTGGGAAAATTCTGGCTAGGAAAGACTTGGTAATTAAGAGTGTTCGCACCACCTCCCTTTCCTGGGAATTCTTGTAGTGTGTTATTTAGCACAACTAGGGTTTCAACGACCTAGAACTAAAAAGCATTTTCAGATACATAAGGGGGATACAGGAACTGAGAAAGAGATTTCAAAGATCGAGTTTTTGAAAGAATAAAACATAGGGAACCTAGTGTTCCTATTGAGCATATGGGCCATGTGTCCTGTGCTGGGACTTAATGTCCTACTTGCGTGCGCATTTACTTGATTGAGGATTGGACCTAGTGTTCCGTATGGCGTGCCTAGTATCTCAACCTAAAAATTGAGCCTAGTGTTCCGCATTACGTGCCTAGAGTTTCAATCTAAGATTGGGACTAGCATTCTGCAATTGAACACCCGGACTTTGTGTCGTGTGTTGAATTCTTAGTTAATTGAGACTTGGGAACCCACTAAGTTGAGTGAGTGAGGGTTCATCGATCCACATTGATTAATTAAAACATTACTCGGGCACTCACTATGGTGAGCACGCCACATTGTAGAATTTGTTGGATAACACTCGGGCGTTCACTATGGTGAGCATGCCATATTGTTGAATTGTTGAATATCACTCGGGCGTTCACTACGGTGAGCATGTCATATTGTTGAAATTGTTGGATATCACTCGGGCGTTCACTACGGTGAGCATGCCATATTGTTGAATTTGTTCGGATGCGTACTAACCATTGAGCATCGACACTCGGAGCATTTGATTGGTCGTACAGACTTCAAAAGGTGAGTTGACACTGCAATGCCTAAGTACACAATTACTGACTTCGGCAACTCGTGGATGGCACCGATCCTCAAATACATCTGCGAAGGCGAACTTTCCCTCGATGACAAGGCAGCATCAAAAATTCGCCGTAGAGCGTGCTCCTACTCCGTCATCGAAAACTGCCAATACCGAAGAGGCTTCTCAACACTTCTTCGGAAATCCCTCGATGCAACCGAGGCCCAAAATGTACTTGCCGAGATCAACGAGGGCGTTTGCGGTCAGCACCTCGGCGGTCGATCTTTGGCCAAGAAAGCACTTCGAGCCGGTTACTACTGGGCGATAATGGATGCAGATGCCATCGTCTACGTGAAAAAATGCGATAAATGCCAAAAGCACGCCGACGTCTATAACGCTCCTCCTTGCGAGATGACTGCCCTATCGTCTCCCTGGCCGTTCGCTTGGTGGGGAATCGATCTCCTCAGACCGTTTCCTATGGCCCCAGGAAAACTCAAATACTTGATCTGGCGGTAGACTACTTCACAAAATGGATTGAAGCCAAACCAGTGGCGAAGATCACCGCAAAAAACATGATCAAATTCTTCAAAAGGCAAATCCTCATGAGATTTAGCATTCCCGAAGTTATTATCACCGATAGTGGAACACAATTCGCAGACAAGGGGTTCTAGAAAACCTTAGTCGACTTCGGAATAAAGCAGAGATACACTTCGGTCGAACACCCACAAACAAACGGACAAGCCGAAGCGGAAAACAGAGTCATCTTGAGGGTCTTGAAAAAGAGGTTTGACGAAGCCAAAGGAAATTGGGAGGAAGAGCTCCCACAAGTACTATGGGCATACCGAACTACTCCCCACTCCTCCACTGGAGAAACGCCATTTCGGCTTACTTACAAATCTGAGGTCGTGATCCCAGTCAAGGTCAGAGAGTTGAGCTGGAGAACGCTCCACCCCCTTTGAATCTCGTTCAATCACCAACAGTTAAGAGAGAAGCTAGATCTCCTCGAAGAAAATCGAGAGCAAGCCTCCCTAAACGAAGCTACTGTAAAACAGAGAATTGCAGCAAGGCACAATCAACGAGTTGTACCTCGTGAATTCAAAAAGGACGATCTGGTCCTAAGGAGAACCGATATCGGCCTCAAAAATGCAAGCCAAGGGAAACTGGCACCAAACTGGGAAGGCCCATATCAGATTTCCTCGAAGACCGACCATGGAGCCTATACCTTAGAAACCTTGCAAGGCCAAGCAATTCCTTGAATGTGGAATACTGCCAAACTTAGAAAATATTTTAGCGGAATGCTTATGTAACTCCCTTAGGGAAGGGAACCCACCACTTGTACGAGCATAATGAAACAACGCTTCGACAATCAAATATTTTGTTATCGCGATTATTGAGGTTTTAACACCATTGTTCATTTGGGTAGATGAGCCAACTCCGACCATACGGAGTTCCACATCGTCACACCTACTTTGAGAGTCTCAATTGACGTGACTAGCCATCACGACGGTCTACGGACATTTCCAACCCATCGCACACCCGAGGCTTGTCGACTCGTCAAGTTTCCGGGGAAGAGGGAAGGTTCGCTTGGTCGGGCTCCCTTCCCAAAGTGACGGAATCGAAATAAGAAATCACGTTGCGAAATAATAAACAAACACTACATCCACCAATAAAGGTCCAAAAATGAAAATTTCATTAAATTGAAATAACAAAGTACAAAATATCCTTAACAAAAAAGCAAGTACAAAAGACAAAGACAGTAAAAAAAAACAACTGCAGAAACAAACAGACAAATCAAGCATTGGCCGAAGGGCGCACGATCAGGACGGTCTGGGTCTCGGCGTTGATGATGTGGTCTCCTGAAACTATTCCCGAGTCGGTGGCGCCCTCAGTTCGAATCTCGACTCCGGGATTCAGGAAAACTATCTTCTCAACAGCATTCTCGAACTGAGTAGAGCCAATCTCCAGCATGGTCTTCTCACAGGCATCCCTTTTTGCCAAGGCAGTCTTCAGCCTCTGGCCCTCTTCCTCCAGCGCCTTCTTCAGCTTGGTGACCTCGGAGCGATAGGCATCCCTCTCCTTGCGACAAGCATCCCTATCCACGACGATCTTGTCTGCCTTGGACTTAAGGTTGTCATTCCCCTTCCGGAGTTCTTCATTTGCCGACGACAGCTTACGGCAATTCCTCTCGGCCTCTTCGGCTCGATTTGTCTCTTTGGAAAGGTGGGTCTAAAGACACACGACATTCTGCACCTTGGAGAGAAGATCCTCATTCTTATTTACCAGATCGCGGATCCGATCCTTTTGATCCCGATCTCTCTTCAAGGCGGTCTCTGCTTGACTCTTAGTCTTGCACAAGCGAGCGATCTCCTCCTCCATTTCCTTTACCTTGTCACCAATCTGTTGCCAGATGGGTCGACAAGCCACTTCGGAGGATTGGGCAGGATCCTAAGGTTTGAAAGGCAGTACTTGTTGCTCCAAACCATTTGCCTTCTTCGGCTTTGAATGGGGGAGATCGGAAGAGGGAGGCCTCTTATGCTTCTCAACATCGATGATGTCTGTAGAAGCACTGACCACTTCGGGCACCGTGGAAGGTTCCGAAGTCACATCTTGAACCGAAGGAATTGGTCCAGAAGTACCATCCTTCCGCGTACAGGAACTAGAAGCAACGAGCACTTCAGCGACAACAGACGGAACTCGAACTCCATTCCCTCCATCGGAACCTCCTTCCAGCTTCTTTGCCAGGGCGGCCTTGGCAGCAGCAAAAACAGCAATCTTCGACATGGACTCTGCAAAAAGAACAAACATGTCAGACAAAGACCTACATAGCTTAACATAAGCAAATGAAACCCCTACCTAAGATACTTCGAGCGTCCTCCCAAGTTGGGTACCGCAGCAGAGTTCGAGTATGGATATACCGCTTGACCAACATTTGCTTCTGAGTTTTAGGTCGACGTAAACCTCGAGCTCAAAGTCGCCGACCTAATCGCGGACCTTCTTCACCCAACCTTGCTCCAACTCGGCGAGGTCAGAGATCTTGAAGGTATGAGACCCAACCGGGCCATCGAAAAATACCCCCGACCAATAAAAGGGGAACATCGATACTTCTGAACCGTCCTCGGCGAGATCAAAAACACACTCCCGGGCGACGTCGTCCATCGAAAGAAGAAAGAGATACTTTGTCTTGAATCTCTTAAGAGATTCACTATACAAATCGAATGTTTTGCCATTTGGCTTGAAGGAAATCCAGCCTTGTCGTTGGTCGACCTTCTCCGAAGTCTTCAAAGGCGAAAACAAGTGAAAAAAGACTCGATAAGAGGCCGGGACTTCGAGATACCTGCAGACCAGGTCGAACGCCCATATAAAGGCCCAACTGTTAGGATGAAGCTAAGAAGGGGCAACGCCCAGATGCCCTAGAACAGACAGTTCGAAGTGCGAGAAGGGGAAAGAAACCCGCATCTCGGTAAATAACACCTCGTACATCGGAATGGACCACAAATCGTGTTACATCCCAATTTTTATGAAAATTATTTTACTGTACCAACTGCTTGAAAATAAATCATAGAGATTGATCGCCTCAATAGTTTGTTAAAAGTACGAAGAACTACAAAGATTTATTGTAAACAATTTACAGTTTTAGTAATTAATTCAGATTAAGAGACAGTATAGACATATACTGTTTTTAATATGAATTAAGCTTGAAAATGTGAAAAATTATTGTTTGATTAAAGAAAAATATTTTATTGAAGGACAGATAATTTTTAGGACTTAATAGATATTTTTAAGTCACAGTTTGGATTTTCAATGTTTAGTTAATTGTCAAATTGTCTGTTTTATGACATATTTAATATGACTTTTATTTTTATGATTTTATATTGATGATTTTATTGTTTGAATAATATCTAGATGATAAGAGAAATTGAAATTAGTGATCCTCACTAATTTATAGTTTTATTACGCTGCGAGAATTCTGTTGAATTCTGCCGTAACTAGGCTATTGGATGAGTTTCTAACTGAAACATGCCCAAACGTGATCCAAATTTTATAAAATTTTAGATCTTAGCATTTTCCAATATTTAGGATTTATTGAAAATTTTTCTGAAATTTTTGGGCATCAGAAAATAATTAGTGTATTGTCTACGCCCAGTACTGCATTACGGTAGCGTTTTAGCTCGTAAATCGAGAAAGAAACATTCATAGAAATACTTCTAATATTTTTGGGGACATTTTGGTTGATTAATAATTTTTGTGTATAGAATAATTTATTAGATTTATTTTTGAAGTTTTTGGTATAAAAACCCTAATAGACGTGGAACGCCGCGCACTCGGTTGATCGATAACGCGCCGAAGCGAAAACCTTTGATTTTTTTAGGGGGATGTCGACCACTTTAGATCAATGGGAGCCAAGACACATGCTTGGGACCCACCTTGGGCAAATGGAATGTTTTGATTGGCTTAGGTGTGAATGGTAGTTAGGTTACTTAGTTTGTAACTAAATGGTTAAGATCCAACTAAATGAACAATTTTTATCTCTTCCTTGTCCCTTGAGATCTCTATAAATAGGAGATCAGCCCCTTCATAATTTTTCCATTTATGCTTGGTGGAGAAAATTCTAGAGAGAGAAAGTGTGAGAAATCTTGAAAAACATAGTGTTTTTTAGTGCAATCTTCCTTCCTTTGTTCTTGATTCTTGATCAACCATCCCTAGACTTCTTGGTAAGCCTCCTAATCCATGTTATTTTCCTCTTGGATGCCATGGAAGAGTTCTTCAAGGTTTTAGTGTTGTTTTGTTTAGAAATTGTTAGATCTTGATGTATTAGCTTGATTAATCTTTAGATCCATCCTTTTCCTCCATCATTAAGCTTGTTCAGTGATTCTAAAATTAGAAAACATCAACTCTTAGTTCTGGTCGAATTTATAGGGCTTTTGGGGGCTTGATGTTGGCTTGATTTTTTTGATTTGGAGTTAGTTCTTGGAGGGTTTTGAGTAGTATGTTTGAAAACAAGTCATATAAGCATGTTTTACAAAGTTTTAGAAAAAGAAATTTGGTTGTTTAGGGGGCTGAAAACCCTGGCCTCTAAGGTTTTGGGGGATGTTTTAACTTGATTTTAAAGTATGTTAGATGTTATGGAAGTTGGTTTAAGGTTTAAGGATTTAAGTGTGGTGAAATGATATGTTTTGGAAATGAAAAGTTAAAAATTTTGGGTTTATTTTAGGGCACCAAAACCGTGGCCCTTTTGTTATTCTTAAACATTGTTTTAAGTTGTTTTATGTCTCTAAAATATTGTAAAAGTTGGTTAAGAATTTGGTTTGGCAAAACACTTCAAAGAAGTTTGATTTTGGGAAAAGATTTGGTTTATGTTTCAATAATTATTTTGAACTTGTAATGAAATTGTTTCTAAAATTTGGTGACATGTTTTAGTGTTTTAAAAAGTGGTTCAAAGTTGGGAAAACACTATTTAAAGTGGTAAAACACTATTCCAATTGGTAAAATTTTGGGTTAGGTATTTTTCTAAGTGTGTAGTGTTTGAAAAAGTTCAAAACTTGCATAACTTTGACTTGATTCATGACATATGACTAGGTGTGATTCAAATGAGATTAAGTGAGTAATTCTTAGGCCTTTTAGGGACCCAAACCGTGGCTGTCCTAGGGTGTTAGGACTTGTATTTTCGGGTTCTAATTGCATTAAGTTTGTGTTGTTAAGGTTCGTGCTAAAGGTTCGCGCGAGGTTTGACTTGACGATACTTTGGAATTAGCCTTGTGTGTTGTTTGGTTTGATTGTTTGATTAATTGTGTGGTAGTACCTGTAGTATTACTATATGTTGTCTGGAATGCTGTAGCATGTTGTAGTATACTGAATTGTTATATGTTGTCTGAAATGTTGTAGCATGTTCTTGGCCCTGCGTGGTATTAGTAATTTGTATTGTTTGCCTTAAATCATGTTTGATTTAATTGAAACTTGATATTGATTAGAATACGGAAAATATTGTTGATGATAATGGATTAATTAATAATGTGTTGATCGACTGTTATTGTGTTGACAATTTACAAACGGTAACTCCGATGCGATTTCACAAGCCGAATTCTGATTTTGTAAATAAATTGTTGATTTAAAAGTAAGCGTGAGGGTTTTAGTGCAACTAGCCAAAGCCTACAAACAATTTTCAATGGAAACATTGTAGAAAAAGAACTTGAGTAAACATTGTAAACTTCGAAAACGGTTGAGTTAAATAATGTGTTTGGAAAAATTCTGACTAGGAAATACTTGGTTATTAAGAGTGTTCGCACCACCTTTCTTTCCTGGGAATTATCCTAGCGTATTATTTAGCACAACTAGGGTTTCAATGACCTAGAGCTAAAAAGTATTTTCAGATACAATAGTGCATAAAAGAGACACCAGAACTGAGAAACAGATTTCAAAGATTTCATAGACCCAGATTTCTAAAGAATAAAATGTAGGGAACCTAGTGTGGTGAAAGGTTTAAGGATTTAAGTGTGGTGAAATGATATGTTTCGGAAATGAAAAGTTGAAAATTTTGGGTTTGTTTTAGGGCACCAAAATCGTGGCCCTTATGTTAATCTTAAACATTGTTTTAAGCTGTTTTATGTCTCTAAAATATTGTAAAAGTTGGTTAAGAATTTGGTTTGGCAAAACATTTCAAAGAAGTTTGATTTTGGGAAAGATTTGGTTTATGTTTCAATAATTGTTTTGAACTTATAATTAAATTGATTCTAAAATTTGGTGACATGTTTTAGTGTTTTAAAAAGTGGTTCAAAGTTGGGAAAACACTATTCAAAGTGGTAAAACACTATTTCAATTGGTAAAATTTTGGGTTAGGTATTTTTCTAAGTGTGTAGTGTTTGAAAAAGTTTCAAAACATTCATAACTTTGACTTGGTTCATGACATATGATTAGGTGTGATTTATATGGGATTAAGTGAGTAATTCTTAGGCCTTTTATGGACCCAAATCGTGGCTTTCCTAGGGTGTTAGGACTTGTATTTTTGGGTTCTAATTGCATTAAGTTTGTGTTGTTAAAGTTCGTGCGAGATTCGACTTGACGATAGTTTGGAATTGCCTTGCTTGGATTGTTAAAGCACCCAAGGTAAGAGAAATTCTTATATAATGAGTTTGAGCTTTTTGCCTTGTGTGTTGTTTGGTTTGATTGTTTGATTAATTGTGTGGTAGTACTTATAGTATTACTATAAGCTGTTTGGAATGCTGTAGCATGTTGTAGCATACTGAATTATTATATGTTGTCTGAAATGTTGTAGCATGTTCTTGGCCCTGCGTGGTGTTAGTAATTTGTATTGTTTGCCTTAAATCATGTTTGATTTAATTGGAACTTGATATTTATTGGAATATGGAAAATATTATTGATGATAATGGATTAATTAATAATGCGTTGATCGACTGTGATGGGTTGATAATTTACAAACGGTAAATCTGATGCGATTTTACAAGCCGAATTCTGATTTTGTAAATAAATTGTTAAGGGCATTTGGATTTAAAAGTAAGCATGAGGGTTTTAGTGCAACTAGCCAAAGCCTGCAAAGAATTTTCAATGGAAACATTGTAGAAAAAGAACTTGTGTAAACATTGTAAACTTCGAAAACGGTTGAGTTAAATATTGTGTTTGGAAAAATTTTGGCTAGGAAAGACTTGGCTATTAAGAGTGTTCGCACCACCTCTCTTTCTTGGGAATTATCCTAGCGTATTATTTAGCACAACTAGGGTTTCAACGATCTAGAGCTAAAAAGTATTTTCAGATACAATAGTGCATAAAAGAGACACCAGAACTGAGAAACAGATTTCAAAGATTTCATAGACCCAGATTTCTAAAGAATAAAATGTAGGGAACCTAGTGTTCCTATTGAGCATATGGGTCATGTGTCCTGTGCTGGGACTTGACGTCCTACTTGTGTGCACATTTTCTTGATTAAGGAATGGACCTAGTGTTCCGTATGGCATTCCTAGTATCTCAACCCAAAAATTGAGCCTAGTGTTTCGCATTACGTGCCTAGAGTTTGATCTAAGATTGAGATTAGCGTTCCGTAGTTGAACACCTGGACCTAGCGTCATGTGTTTGAACTCTAAGGGGTATTTCCCACCATCTAAGTTCACTGCGTGATGAAGAATACTCGAGCATTACTTGAGTAGTATGGGATGCTCAGTGTAGTGCTCAAACTTTGAGTTCCCTCCACCTTTTCAAAAGTGAAACGCAGTTTGTTGTTGATCCGCATTGATTAATTAAAACATATCTCAAACACTCCTCTTAGTGAATGGGCCATATTAAAAAATTTGTTTGGATGCATACTGACCATTGAGCATCGACACTCGGAGCGTTTGATTGTCTTAAGGACTTCAAAAGGACGAGTTGTCACTGCATGCCAAATACCCGAGGTCCTTTTAGTGACAAAAGGTAGGCATTACCCTTGGTAGGGGAATTTCGTTCGGACGTTGGGAAATAAAGTTCCTCGTCACTGCTGACCTTGTTTAAGGCTGCAGGTGTATACACAACTTGTTCATAATGCATTGGCAAGCATGGCTAACCACATATTGAATGTGATGAATTGTTGATAAATTTGTTATGTTATGACCTGATCATTAATCTGTTGGTTGATTTGTCTGTTCACATACAAGTTAATAAGACCACGACAAGTGTACCGGGTCGTTGCAAGTAATAAAGTCGGTAAATAACAGGTTATCGTTCTCAAGGATCGAAGGCCAAATACCAATATACGTTAGCGGCTACTAGGTGAACACCAAAAGATTTTAATAAGGTTGCAGATATCAAGTGACAGTGAAATTAAAAGAGAAGCAGTAAGTTGTTTTTGTATTTTTTTTGGGTTTAGAGTAGAATAGAGCTATTTGAAAATGTACTTAATGGTAAAAGGCATTAGGGACAAGCTTCAATTAATTTCCCACTATTGCATGTTGATTTGGTATTAGCAAGTAATTCCCTCTCTAGCTTTGTTATCGAATTCACAATGGTAATCAAATCCTAATTCCTTAGGCAATTAATTCTTTGTCTCCATTAGAAACCCTAATTCCTTAGATGAATGTAGTTGAAGACCAAGCTATAAGACCAAGAGTTCATAAAAATACTACAATTCAAAGACTATTCCTAGGCTAAGAATTGCATGCATGCACTCTTAAGCATTCACACATAGAACTTCCATTCAACATATGAACCACAAATCATTCCATGAGTGATCAAATCATGAAAAGCATTAAAAACAGAGATTGCATGCACAGAGCAAGAGGGAATATGTCATTAGGTTATCCCAAACCAAATACAACAGTGTTCCATCAATATCCACTCATCCCTAATACAAGGGGTTTAGCTAGACATAGAGAAATAACTAAAAAGAAGAGTTAAGAAGAAAGAACAAGTGGAATCCATGGAGAAATGTTGATGAATGTCTTCACCTCCCACCTTCCAATCAGTTCCCAACCTAGGGTTTGAGTTCCAGAGCATTTTTCAGCCTCCAAGTCATGATAGCCTTTAGGACAGCAAAACAACAAGTATTTATAGTGATTGGGCCTGATACGAGGCGCCTGGGGCGCCCTGCGCCCAGAACGCGAAGAGGGAAACAAGCGCACAGCGCCTGCAGCAGAAATGTAAAGGAGGCGCCAGCGCCAAGATGTTCGTGGTGCCTCGCGCTGTGCTTCCAAAAACTCAGCCTGCGCCCTGCGCCTCTCCTAGTGGTGCGTCATGCGCCTGAGCGGCTGCAGCTTCTACACTTCAAAATGCTCCCAAGAACTTTAGATACATGTCTTCAAACAATCCTTTTCTTACCTGCATTAAAACATGACCATAATGAGGATATTTTTCTATCAAAATAGCAAAAAAACCAACATGATTATCAATTAGATTATCCCAACAATAAGGACTAAACTCTTAGGATTAGAGGCCAAACAAGGAAATAAGTCTAGGTTTGCATGAAAATTCCCTTCAATTAAGTGCATGAAAGTGAGCATTATAGGGAACCGTCAAACACTTCAAACTTAAACCTTGCTTGTCCTCAAGCAAGAACTCAACAAAAAGCAACTACACAAAATGTCAATCTTGATTTAACCACTGGACTAAACCACAATTGTTCACCGCTTTCAAATGTTATCACACAAAAAGTACATCAATCACAGATTAATTTGCTGGGCTTTATCATCATCAGAACCAACATGAGACTATCACAAATTAGAATTTGGAGTCACATAAGCAATGAATTCACCATTATGAACTCAACAAGTAATGGAATGTACAATTGAAACTTTTAGTGTGATTGAATGCTTTCTTTTCTGCTCACAAAGAGTAGGAAGAATTTTCACTCCAACTCTCAAGTGTTTGGGATTTGTGTTTCGCTCATTCAACACTATTTGAGCCCACCCCCCATGGATTTGATTTTCATCTCTTACTCATATGAGTACCACTTGCACAATGCTCCAACTAAAAGGTCTTTTGAGGTTGTAACTTGGCCAAGGTCGGGGTG
Organism: Calophaca sinica; assembly: GCA_037113605.1. Taxonomy (NCBI): domain Eukaryota; kingdom Viridiplantae; phylum Streptophyta; class Magnoliopsida; order Fabales; family Fabaceae; genus Calophaca; species Calophaca sinica. Next base: position 95,351,535 of record CM073733.1, read on the forward strand.
GATGGATTAGACATTTAGGCTATCACCCTTCAAAGATAGATGAGCATCAACCAACTCTAAAGATTTTCACTACATTTCCTCTTTTCTTCATTTTTCCAAAGATGGCATTTCCCCAAAAACTCATTCTTTATGCAACTTTTATCACACAATTATGATCCCCCAGTAACACTTTGGTCTCAAAGGGGTACCATTCCAAAAACAAGTTTTTTTTTGGGGAACCAAATAGCTCAGACCACAACCATTGATAATGTTGTTCACTCCCCCCCCACTCCAAACTTAGTTCTTTGTTAACCTTTGTCAATTCATGCTCATTTAACCTCTTTAGGTGGGTACAAGTTGATAACAATTGTAAGAGCTATGGTATTGATGGGTTATAACAAGAACAAAAGGCCTTAGGCTCAACGGGGCTTTGCAAACAAAAATCATATTATGTTGGGTTGGCTTTTTGGCTAATTGGCTTCCAACAAAATTTGCCTTTTTTATATCAAAGCGTTGTGCAACCAATAACATGCAACAGAGATTCAATCAAAGTTACGGGAATGTAATCTCAAACGTGTCCTCTCAGAAGGAATTATTGATGAAGGCTCTACAAACACCATAGGACATGCACATATCGATCACAAAGACATTATAACAAACCAAAACAGTTGAGCAATGGTTGACTCGCTCTAATAAGTTTCTAATCTCAAGTTGTAACTCTTCAGTAGCTCGCTTAACATCACACCATGTGATTGGTGCTTAACACAGAATTCAAATCACAAATGGGTTTTAAATTATAGTTCAGCCAGCAGTTATTTCAACTTAACATCTAGGACTTACAAACCAAAGGACTAAAAACATTCTAACACAATTTTTTTTTTGAATTAAAATATCAACAAAGCAAGAATGAGAACCAGGCAAAGAAACAACTTAAACCAAGACAGAATAACTAAACAACAATAAAATAGAAACTAAAACACGAGTGGTAGGGAGAGAAAGTATGTATCTGGTGGGTTCTGTTAAGAACCCATTTTCTCCTTGCATGGTCTCTCACACGAGAGGACTCCTAGTCCTCTCCCGACTCTCCATAGCCTTCGCTTCCACTTTCGCTTCCATCTTCCTCTTCCTCTTCTTCATCTTCTTCTTCTTCCTCTTCTTCATCTTCTTCTTTTTCCTCTTCTTCATCTTCTTCTTCATTCTCATTTTCCTGTGGAGGGGTTGGTGCTGGGTAAGGAGTCCAGCCCACATATTGGGCGATTTCCTCGTCCATTCTGGACCCTTTTGGATGTACCTCTATGTTTTGTGCTCTGGCCACTTGAAGGTTAATATCCCCAGACCTTAAAATATCCTCTCTCAGGACCCCCAAATATCTGTATAAAGCTTGCATGTTTTTTCTATCCATTTCCCTTGTTGGTTCACTTTGCTCCACAACTTAGGGTGGAACCCTTGCCCGAGAACTAGATTCTCCACCTTGGCATTTTCTCTTTGGAAGCCTAGGGTATCAAATCTTGGTATTTAGGTTATGACTAACCAGCACACCACAGTGTTTCTCTACATAGTCAAGATCAATGACAGAAGTGGGCTTCATGAGCGAAAACACATCCATGTCTACATGATCCTTCTGACAAAGGAGAGTAATGAGGTGTGGGAAGCCAAGGGCATTTTTTTGCAGAATTAGCTATGGCCCGGATTTGATTTTGAATAATCTTCCCCACATCAATTCTTCTGCCTATCATTATGGCATGGATTAACAAAACTCTCTCAACCCAGACATCCGATTTGTTCGAGCACGGTGTGAGGTTGTAGATGATGAAGTTTGCCCAAATCTTGGGTATTGGAAGCAAGGTGCAAGATGGAACCTTCTTTGGTCCCCCACTTCTATCCAGAGTCTAAGAGGTCCCTTCCATGCAAATTTCCTTAATCAAAAGGTCCGGATTCAACCTTTCCTTTTTTATGGCTTCCCACTCATCCTTGCCCTTCGGCATCTTGGTTTTCAGGATATCATTGATGGTGGCTGCATCGAACCTCACATAGTTCCCCCTTACATAGATTATAAAATACTGATCCGCCCGTTTAGCACAAAAAGCACTTGCATAGAATTCCCGGACCATCTTTGTATAGGCAGCATTCGGGTAGGTGACCAATTTCCTCCAGCCTCTTTTAGATATTTGTTTTTCTACTTCAGCCACCTGCTTCACATCAGAAGGGAGCAACAACTTTTTCTCCTGGATTATGTCCCTATTGCTCACAGATGAGTTTCTGAAGTCATGCTCTTCGGTTAAGAACTTGTGACTGTAGGGACCCTGTCGCTCAGCTGCTGGGGCTATTGCTTTCCTTTTGTCTACCTTTGGAGCCATTTTTTGAACTGCAAAGTTCAACTCAAATTGGAACAAAAGATTTTTAGCTTGTAAATTTAGTCCAACATAATTGAATCAGTTGAGAAACAGTATATATTTTTTTCACAGTCCAGACCACCAGAAAAAAATTATGCACAATAATTCATTGTGACATTTACACAAACATCTAACATGCATGCTCTTTCATCACAAGGTAACAGCAACCCCATATCCAAGCTTTCCCAACCACAAATGTGATTCATCATTTTTCATACACAACACATCACAATGCACCACTCAATTAACAGCTAATGTTACACACTAATTCAAGAACAAATCAATGCTTTTTTTCTCTTTTTTTTTTAAAAAAAATTCGGATTCCCCACCTTCTTAGAAAAACCCATTTTTCAAACTCCACCACAACTCATCAACGGTGGTCCTTTCCCTTCCTAATCATGAAAGAACGAGAATGGGTGGAAGATGTATGCCCAAAACTAGAGATTAAATCACCAAATCAAGACCCATTACTCATTTTTCACACACAAAACATAATAGAGGAAAAGTTACCTCTTGAAGATGAGAGAAGAGGATGATGCAAAAATCAAAAGAGGGAAGAGAGTGGTGTGCGGTGGTGGTGTTGTGCCGCCGGAGCTCCGGTGTGGTGGTTGTGAGGGATGAGGGTGAATGTGAAGTTGTGAGGGATGAGGGTTTGTGTGGGAGTGTTTGAGTGTGTGTGGAAGAATGAAGAAAAGGGCTGCTGATGGGAGCAGCCCGTGTCCTTTAATTTTATTTTATTTTTTGTTAAAAGGGTGTGATCCGGTGTGCCCGGCACTATGGTGCGCCCTGCGCAGGGCCGATACAGTGGGCAGGCGCTAGGCGCAGTCCTACCGTGGACGCCCTGCGCCTCCTGCACTAAATTCATCCTTTTTTTTTGCACAAAATAAAGAACTCCAAACTTAAACTTTGAGAAACATACTAAGATGAAAATCAAACAAACTAAATTCTAAAATTGTAAGAAGAAGAAATAGGAACTCCCTCACATGGGTTGCCTCCCATGAAGCGCTCGCTTAACGTCCTTAGCTCGACGGTGCACTCCTTTATGCGGTAATCAAATTGATAGTTTCCCTCGAACGCTCGAGTTCTCCACCAAAATACACCTTAAGTCTTTGGCCATTCACCTTGAAGCTTCTGTCGGAGTTTGGATCTTTTAATTCCACTGCACCATAAGGGAAGACCTTTTTGACCTCAAAGGGGCCAGACTATCTTGACTTGAGTTTCCCTGGAAATAACCTCAACCTTGAATTGAACAACAAAACTAGTTGTCTTTCCCGAAACTCTTTAGCTTGATTCTTCTGTCATGCCACTTCTTGGTCTTTTCTTTATAGATTTTGGCATTTTCATAGGCAAAATTTCTGAATTCCTCAAGCTCATGGAGTTGAAGAATCCGAGCTTCACCTGCGTTTTCACAGTCAAAATTCAAGTATTTTGTAGCCCATAGTGCTCTGTGTTCTAGTTCAAGAGGTAAGTGACAAGCCTTGCCATACGCCAATTGATACGGAGACATACCAATCGGAGTCTTAAAGGCCGTTCTATATGCCCAAAGTGCATCATCTAGCTTCACAGCCCAATCCTTCCTCGTGGAATTATTTGTTTTTCAAGTATTTGCTTGGTGCCTATTAGACACCTCCACTTGACCACTAGTTTGTGGGTGGTAGGGAGTGGCAATTTTGTGATGCACACCATATTTCTTAAGCAAAGTCTCCATCCTCTTGTTGCAAAAATGGGTTCCTTCATCACTAATTAAGGCTCTAGGCACTCCAAACCTTGAAAATATGTTTTTCTTCAAGAAACTCATCACAACCTTGGAATCATTGGTTTGAGTGGCTACTGCTTCAACCCATTTAGAGACATAATCCACAGCAACTAATATGTAGACCTTTGAGTATGAGGATGGGAAGGGTCCCATGAAGTCTATTCCCCACGCATCAAAGACTTCCACTTCAAGCACAGGGTTTTGGGGCATTTCATTCCTCTTTGAGATATTTCCAGTCCTTTGGCATCAGTCATACCTCTTAACATATGAAAATGCATCTTTGAAGAGTGTGGGCCAAAAGAAGCCTGATTGAAGGACCTTGGTAGCTGTCCTATCTCCACTAAAATGGCCTCCATACCCAGAATCATGACAATGCCACAAAATTTTCTCTTGCTCCTCTTCTGGCACACATTTGCCCAACAAGCCATCAACACCTCTTTTGTAGAGAAAGGGCTCATCCCAAACATAGAACTTTGCTTCATGAATGAACCTCTTCCTCTGTTGGGAGTTGAAATCAGCTGGAATGGTCTTACCCACCTTGAAATTTGCAAAGTCTGCAAACCAAGGTAAATTTGACACGGCAAAAAGGTGCTCATCAACAAATTGGTCTTGAATGGGACTTGTCTCTTCAGTTTCCTCGGTATTCTCCAACCTAGAAAGGTGATCCGCCACTGAATTCTCTGACCACTTTTTATCCTGGATCTCTAAGTCAAATTCTTGGAGCAACAAGATCCACCAGATTAGCCTTCGCTTTGATTCCTATTTTGCAAAAAGATATCTCAAAGCAGCATGGTCAGTGTAAACAATCACTTTCGCCCCTAACAAGTAGGAACAAAACTTGTCAAATGCATAAACTACAGCTAAGAGTTCTTTTTCAGTGGTGGCATAATTAAGTTGTGCAGGGTTCAAAACATGACTAGCATAATAAATCACATGCAACAACTTATTCTTCCTTTGTCCTAAAACTGCTCCAACAGCATTGTCACTTGCATCACACATAATTTCAAAAGGTAAAGACCAATCAGGTGCAGTGACAATAGGTGCAGTTACCAATAAATGCTTCAAAGTATTAAAAGCATGTAAGCACTCATCATCAAACACAAAAGGAGTATCTTTCACAAGCAAATTTGTAAGAGGTTTAGCAATTTTTGAAAAATCTTTAATGAACCTCCTATAAAATCCAGCATGGCCTAAGAAGCTTCTAATGCCCTTTTCATTTGTGGGAGGGGGAAGTTTTTCAATAATTTCCACTTTTGCACGGTCCACCTCTATCCCCTTGTGGGAGATACGGTGTCCCAAAACAATCCCCTCTCTAACCATGAAATGGCATTTTTCCCAATTAGGGGCCAAGTTGGATTTTTCACATATTTCCAAAACAAGAGAGAGACTATGCAAGCAATTATCATATGAAGAGCCAAAGACAGAGAAGTCGTCCATAAACACTTCGATATGTTTTTCAATCATATCGGAGAAAATGGACATTATACACCTTTGGAATGTGGCTGGTGCATTGCATAACCCGAAAGGCATCCTTCTGTAAGCTAATATCCCATAGGGACATGTAAAAGTTGTCTTTTCTTGATCTTCCAGGGCCACAACAATCTGATTATAGCTAGAGTATCCATCTAGGAAGCAATAGTACTCATGTCCTGCCAATCTCTCTAACATCTGATCAATGAAAGGCAAGGGAAAATGGTCTTTTCTTGTAGCAGAATTCAGCCTCCGATAGTCTATGCATACCCTCCAACCGGTGACAGTCCGAGTAGGAATCAATTCATTGTTTTCATTCATCACCACTGTTGTCCCGCTCTTCTTAGGCACCACTTGAACGGGGCTCACCCATGGGCTGTCTGAAATGGGGTAAATAAGACCGGCTTCTAAAAGCTTGACTACCTCCTTTTTAACCACTTCCTTCATAGCCGGATTGAGTCTTCTTTGTGGCTGAACAACCGGCTTATAGTCATCCTCCATAAGAATCTTGTGCATACAAAAAGAAGGGCTTATCCCCTTTAAGTCTTCAATGGTCCAACCAATAGCTCCCTTATGCTCCCTCAAGATCATCATCAACTTTTCTTCTTCTAGTTGGCTCAAGCTAGAACTAATGATGATGGTATATACATTTCCCTCACCAAGAAAAGCATATTTCAAATGGGATGGCAATTGCTTGAGCTCAACTTTTTGTGCTTCTTCAAATTTTTCCGGAGGTGTCCTTTCTTCCTTTTTTAGCTCCTCCCAATTGGGTGGTGCATGGGAGGAATAAGATGGAGATGCATCCAGCATACTGAGAGCTTCTTTCACCTTGGAATCCATCCCTCCTTCAATCTCCTCTTTTGACATAATGAGAGCTTTCTCAAGAGGTAGGTAAGGGATATGTTCTTCAAACTCCCAAGAAAATAGAGAATCAAGCACTTCAATGCGAAAACAGTCTTCCTTCTCTCTCGGATGCTCCATTGCTTTAAGAACATTCAAAGTGATGGATTCATCTTGGACCTTCAATGTCAAGGTTCCGTCCGCCACATCAATAATAGCTCTACCGGTAGCTAGGAAAGGTCTCCCTAGAATGAGTGGGATGTCATTGTCTTCCTCCATGTCAAGGACAACAAAATCCACTGGAAAGATGAATTTATCAATTTTCACAAGAACATCTTCAACTACACCATAAGGATGCCTCACCGATCTATCCGCCAATGTCAAGGTTGCCATGGTGTTTTTTATTTGGCCAATCCCTAGCTTTCGGAAAATAGAAAGAGGCATGAGACTTACACTTGCCCCAAGGTCACATAAGGCTTTCCCAAAAGTTCTATCCCCTATAGTGCAAGGGATGGAGAAACTTCCGGGATCCTTACGCTTTTATGGGAGCTTCCGTTGCAAAATTGCACTAAACTGCTCGGTGAGCATAATGGTCTCTTCATCACCTATCCTTATCTTCTTTGACAAGATCTCTTTCATGAATTTTGCATAGGTAGGCATTTGTTCTAGAGCTTCGGCAAAGGGAATGTTGATTTGCAACTTTTTGAATACATCTAGAAACTTGCCAAATTGTTTCTCATCCTTCTCCTTCCTTAACCTTTGAGGATATGGCAATTTGATGATTGGCTTTGGTTGGACTACCTCCCCTTGCACAAGAGGTGGATTAGGTGCTTCGTTTGAGCCCTCCTTCTCTTTCTCCTTAGGCTCACTTGTCTTCTCTACTTCTTTTCTTGGCATGGGTTCAATTACCCTTCTACTCCGGGTAGTGATAGCACTAACATTCTCATTTCCCTTGGGATTTGGGACTGTGTTGCTTGGTAGAGAACCCGGAGGTCTTTCCGTCATTTGTCTAGCCAGTTGCCCAACTTGAGTTTCAAGGTTCCTTATGGATGCCTCTTGATTTTTGAAAGAGGCCTCTTGATTTTTGAAGGCAGCCCTTGTTTCAGTCATAAATGATGAAGTTTGCCCAGCTAGTTTTTCAATAGCTATTTCCCAATCATCTTTCTTCTCAGGGGCTTGGGGTTGAGATGAAGAACTTCCTTGCGATCTTTGTGAAGCTTGAGCGCCTTGATCCTTCTAAGAAAAATTCGGGTGATTTCTCCAACCCGGATTGTAAGTATTGGAATAAGGATTATTGTGTTGCCTTTGATAATTGTTGACAAAGTTGACTTGTTCTGAATCTTTGCTAATCTCCACAGGGGCAGCACAATCGATGCTAGCATGTTCTCCTGCACAAAAACCACATTTTGGGGTTATAGAATCAACTGAATTTACCTTGATCCCTCCAAGTTGTTTAGTTATAGAGGCTAATTGTTGACTCATGGCCTTATTTTGGGCTAGAATAGCATCCAATGCACCCACTTCGAGCATTCCTCCTTTCCTTTGTTGTCTATCAAAGGGCGCATTCATGGTGTTTTCTGACATGGCTTCCATAATTTCAAGGCTTTCTGCAGGAGTTTTTAAATTAAAGGACCCTCCACATGCCGCATCAATCATCACCTTAGTGTTAGGAATAAGCCCATTGTAGAATGTTTGAGCTTGAAGCCAATCTGGTAATGAATGTTGAGGGCATTTTCTAAGCAATTCTTTGAACCTCTCCCAAGTATCATAGAGTGTTTCCCCTTCTTGTTGAACAAAGGCAGTGATTTCACTTCTCAGCTTGGCAGACCTAGAAGTTGGGAAGAACTTGCTCACAAACTTGTTAGCCAAATCATCCCATGTAGTAATACTCCTTTCAGGTAGAGCGCTAAGCCAATTTCTAGCTCGATCCTTCAAGGAGAAGGTAAAGAGCCTCAAGTAAATGGCATCATCAGCAACACCATCAATTTGCATAGTATCACACAATTGGACAAAGACCTCCAAGTGTTGATTCGGATCCTCATGAGGCAAACCGGCAAACTGATTCTGTTAAATAACTTGTAGTAGGCCCGATGGAATAGTGATACTATGGCCTTCAGCATGGGGACTGACAATGCTCCCATAATACCCCCTGGGAGTGGCCTTGGAGTAATCTCGGAGAGTTCTCCTTTCATTGTTCTCGTCACCCATCACCTCTTCTGGTGTTTCAACAATGGGTTCTGGAATTGTTTGTTGTGCCTCTCTTTGTCTTAGCCTTGCTTCTCTTCTTCTAGCCTTTGCTCCCTTTCGGTTACGTCGGGCTGTTCTTTCTATCTCTGGGTCAAACAATAGCTCTTGAGGATCTACTGTTCCACACATGCACTGAAAAGCAAGCACCACAAACAAGTGTCAAAGCAACTGAGAAATTAAAAAAATGTTAAGGAAAATATGAAAAAGAAGTAATTAAACTAACACTAAAACAGAAATTAAAACGGGTTCGAAGTAGAAGTCGCCTTTGAAATTACTGTTAATGGTAAAATCGATCCCCGACAACGGTGCCAAAAACTTGATAAGACCACGGCAAGTGTACCGGGTCGTTGCAAGTAATAAAGTCGGTAAATAACCGGTTATCGTTCTCAAGGATCGAAGGCCAAATACCAACATACGTTAGCAGCTACTAGGTGAACACCAAAAGATTTTAATAAGGTTGCAGATATCAAGTGACAGTGAAATTAAAAGAGAAGTAGTAAGTTGTTTTTGTATTTTTTTTGGGTTTAGAGTAGAATAGAGCTATTTGAAAATGTACTTGATGGTAAAAGGCATTAGGGACAAGCTTCAATTAATTTCCCACTATTGCATGTTGATTTGGTATTCGCAAGTAATTCCCTCTCTAGCTTTGTTATCGAACTCACAATGGTAATCAAATCCTAATTCCTTAGGTAATTAATTCTTTGTCTCCATTAGAAACCCTAATTCCTTAGATGAATGTAGTTGAAGACCAAGCAATAAGACCAAGAGTTCATAAAAATACTACAATTCAAAGACTATTCCTAGGCTAAGAATTGCATGCATGCACTCTTAAGCATTCACACATAGAACTTTTCAACATATGAACCACAAATTATTCCATGAGTGATCAGATCATGAAAATCATTAAAAACAGAGATTGCATGCACAAAGCAAGAGGGAATATGTCATTAGGGTATCCCAAACCAAATACAACAGTGTTCCATCAATATCCACTCATCCCTAATACAAGGGGTTTAGCTAGACATAGAGAAACAAATAAAAAGAAGAGTTAAGAAGAAAGAACAAATGGAATCCATGGAGAAATGTTGATGAATGTCTTCACCTCCCACCTTCCAATCAATTCCCAACCTAGGGTTTGAGTTCCAGAGCGTTTTTCAGCCTCCAAGTCGTGATAGCCTTTAGGACAGCAAAACAATGAGTATTTATAGTGATTGGGGTTGATACGAGGCGCCTGGGGCGCCCTGCGCCTAGAACACGAAGAGGGAAACAAGCACAGCAGGCGCCCTGTGCAGGAGGAAACAGAAAGGAGGTGCCAGGCGCTAGCATGTTCAGGGCGCCCTGCGCCTAGAACGCGAAAAGGGAAACAAGCGCAGCAGGAAACAGAAAGGAGGCGCCAGGCGCCAGCATGTTCAGGGCGCCCTGCGCCTGTGTGCTTCCAAAAACCCAGCCTGCACCCTACGCCTCTCCTGGTGGTGCGCCCTGCGCCTGAGCAGCTGCAGCTTCTACACTTCAAAATGCTCCCAAGAACTTTAGGTACATGTCTTCAAACAATCCTTTTCTTACCTGCATTAAAACATGACCATAATGAGGATATTTTTCTATCAAAATAGCAAAAGAACCAACATGATTATCAATTAGATTATCCCAACAATAAGGACTTAACTCTTAGGATTAGAGGCCAAACAAGGAAATAAGTCTAGGTTTGCATGAAAATTGCCTTCAATTAAGTGCATGAAAGTGAGCATTATAGGGAACCGTCACAAGTGCTTGATATGCCATGATGATGTGTGCGGTCTATTAAGTATGTATATGTATATGTATATAAAGGCATGTTGTTATATTATATATTTATGTTGTTTGCATGCGACATAGCCTATGATAAACTCATGGACAAAGAATTTACCCCTGCATTGTTGTTGGATTGGACATTCTTATGAATGTCACTTACAGATGGAGTTCGATAGCTACTGCAGCTTCGCCTTTCCAGGAGCGTTGAAGAATGAGCCAGTGGAGGAAGATTCCTCTGAGTGCTTTATGTCTCGATCTTGCTGAACGGTTTATCAGTAAGAGTCATAGTTGTTGGCCAGCTTAGCTTAGGGTTTTGTTTTGATTATTTGTGTAATTACTTATTGCCTTGTAATTACATTCTTCGAAAAACTCGCCTCAGTGGGAAATGATAATGTTATGTCTTATGTGATCTGAAGCATTAATTGTGATGCGATATACTCTGATATTAGCAAAAGACTGATTTTGCATCATTTAGAAAATTGTAGTACTCTTTACGTCTCATTTTTTAAAAGGGTTTCAAAGGAAATAAAAAGAAAAAAAAATCCACTCCTATTTTTCATTACGAAATTCATAAGAGTACTTTTTACTGGAAGCATATAAGCATTAAATGTTTTCAACATGTAATTGGGTTGCATAGTAGCGCTCTGGAAATGGGGTGTTACAATAGTGGTATCAGAGCAGTTCGGTTCTAACCGGACCGCTTTGTTTAAGCTGCCCTAGGTTGTCGGGAATTGTCGGGTATAAGTTTGTTATGCCTAGGATATGTGCACTCTGTTTGTGATTGTCTGTAATGTTTCCCAGTTGAAACATGTGTGACATTGGGTGAAATTGTGTGCAATCTTCCCAAATGATTGATCTTGTTGTGGGGTTCTGTTTAGTTTACTTTGTAGAAATTCGATGCCTTTGAGACGAACGAGTCTTTCTGCGTGAGCTAGTAATTAGACAAGAATCACTTAATCCGAGTGATAGCCGGGATGGCAACTGCTGTTATCCAACAAATCGCAGTGGAGAATCAACACGATTTGCTAAGACGACAAGGGGAAGAGCGAGCTATTGGAGGGCCAGTTAGGCCAGATTATCGGGGCAAAGGACAAAGAGGAAGACAACAACAAGGAGTTATGAGTGGATAGAGATTTACGAGAGATTATCCGTAGGAGATGCTATAATTATCGTATTATGTATTATGGTGTGTGTGTGGTTCTAAATATAGACCACATAAGTGTTATGACTCTGTGACAGATTTTACTATTATATTAGATTCCAAAAATCCAAATTTATAAAATACTTTTGGTATTACAACATATGTTATTGTGATTATTCATATAATTAATTGTACGATTATTTTGTGAGCGTATTATTATACGCGAATATTTTTAGAGCGCGTTGAATTAATTTTCTCGTGATAATTTAATTTACGTGATTTGTCGCCAATCGAGGAACCGATTACGCGACTACCCTGACACAGCGAATTAGTGCGATGTAGAGACCGTGGGGGCCAAGTCAAGAGAGCATTTTGGAGTAGGTGAGAGTTAGTGGAAGGAGTATAGTGCGTGATGATTATTGTTTAGACATTATTGCAAAATCCTATCCAACCTTTTCTTTGTCTTCACACACATGGATGACTTAGTAGAAATTTTAGTAGGGGTCACTTTTCCCTTTCTTTGTTACGTAGTGATTCCGTCTCAATAAGGGGGGAATGTGAGTCCATTATTGGTGTTGATATTGGTAGACATCTAAGATTCCTTTCCTTTCATGTTTTCTTGTGAGTCATTTCCTTCCTTTTAACCTCTTGGCCGGTTCATTTTAATACATTTAGGGGGAGGAATTTTCTTCCATTTTAGTGTGAAGTGTTGGTGAGTTTTAGTGTGAGAAAAACCAAACCTTCATCTTCTTCCTTCTCTTGTAAACCGCAATCTTTAGGATTATTTTTGGGATAGATCCTCTTTCATTTCTGCAAGTAATGATGGTGTTGGTGATATTGTTCTTGTTGGTGATTTTGAGGGCAGTTCTTTACCCTTGATGTCTTACAACCGTGGGCCTTAGAAGTATTTATGGATGAGTATTTCAAAGTATTTAAGCTTTTGATTTTGTGTTGTTTTAAATTATTTTGTTGATTGATTTGAAAAACTTTTCTTTTCTTTTGATGTATGAAGACCGTGAGTTATTTCATGATTTTTCTTGTTGATCTTGTGTTGAAAAATGTTTTTGATCTTGCGTTGAAAAATGTTTTTAATCTTGTTTTGCTTGGAAAACCAAAATTTTCTGTAAGTAGTGTTGAAACAAATTTTTGAAAGTTTGATGTTAAATTGGAAGCATGAACCCGTCACCACATTTATATGTGTGAGGTTGGATTTCAAGTTTTTCCAACTCAAACCTTTGATGATTTTGTGTCTATTGTGAATTGGGAATTTTAGATAAGGTTTTTAGTATTAAGCTTTTGTTAAAGAACTTATGTGTGAGTAGAATGATTTTGAGAAATAGATTTCAGTGTGTGAGTGTGTGAACCGTGAAAATTCCTTGAGGAAAGTAAAAAGATTTCAAGTTCTAATAAAAGATTCTTAGTGATTGTGTTGTTGTTGATGTTAAAAAGCTTTTAGGGAAAGTGTTAATTTTGATCCAAGTATATTTTGATGACTTAAAATTTGCTGTAAGTTTTAGTTTTTGATTTAAGTATGTCTTGATGATTTTGAGACAATGACAAACCTAATCTCAAAAGAATCATAGTGTTCTTGAGAAGGTTGAGTCTTGAAGAGATCAAGTTGCGTTTTATGCAAATGGAGTCTTGTTTTGTGGTATTTTTAGAAGTTAGATGTTTTTAAAAGAAAAGAGATTTGATGTTGGTTTTGTGTTAAGACCACGTTTGTGTGGGTGTTTTGTGCGGGTGATGTTTGGTTGGCGTTTAGCGTGTGGCCGTGGCTCAAGAGCTGTCGTGACCGCGTTCGTGATCGTGATTGAGTAGAATCGTAGTTTGGAATAAAGCATCGTTTGCAAAGACTTCTTCCGCGTGGGATCTTATCATTGTGTTTTGTGAATGTTGAGTTGAAGATATAGTATTTTAACATGTTACTGATATATGAATAAAATGTATGTTTTGGTGCTTCACTGTTTGAGTGTAATAATTACCATGTTGTATTAATCTTCAGAGTCCAACATTTATGCTACGTTTTTAGTATTAAGTTATGATTTTTTTCAAATTTCTGATTTTGTTTTGGCTTATAAGTGAATTTTCGGGGACGAAATTTTTTTAAGGAGGGTGGCAATGTAACATCCCAATTTTTATGAAAATTATTTTACTGTTCTAACTGCTTGAAAATAAATCATAGAGATTACTCACCTCAATGGTTTGTTAAAAGTACGAAGAACTACAAAGATTTATTGTAAACAATTTATTGTTTTAGTAATTAATTCAGATTAAGAGACAGTGTAGACGTATACTGTTTTTAATATGAATTAAGCTAGAAAAATTTGAAAAATTGTTGTTTGATTAATAGATATTTTTATGTCACAGTTTGGATTTTCAATGTTTAGTTAATTGTCAAATTGTCTGTTTTATATCATATTTAATATGACTTTTATTTTTATGATTTTATATTGATGATTTTATTGTTTGAATAATATCTAGATGATAAGAGATATTGAAATTAGTGATCCTCATTAATTTATAGTTTTTACTACGCTGCGAGAATTCTGTTGAATTCTGCCATAACTAGACTATTGGGTGAGTTTCTAACTGAAACATGCCCAAATGTAATCCAAATTTTATAATACTTTAGATCTTAGTATTTTCCAATATTTAGGATTTATTGAAAAAATTTCTGAAATTTTTGGGCATCAAAAAATAATTAGTGTATTGTCTACGCCTAGAACTGCATTACAGTAGCGTTTTAGCTTGTAAATCAAGAAAGCGACATTCATAGAAATACTTCTAATATTTTTGGGGACATTTTGGTTGATTAATAATTTTTTAGTATAGAATAATTTATTAGATTTATTTTTGGAGTTTTTGGTACAAAAACCCTAATTGACGTGGAACGCCGCGCACTCGGTTGATCGATAACGCGCCGAAGCGAAACCCTTTGATTTTTTTAGCGGGATGTTGACCACTTTAGACCAATGGGAGCCAAGACACATGCTTGGGACCCACCTTGGACAAATGGAATGTTTTGATTGGCTTAGGTGTGAATGGTAGTTAGGTTACTTAGTTAGTTTGTAACTAAATGGTTAAGATCCAACTAAATAAACAATTTTTATCTCTTCCTTGTCGCTTGAGATCTCTATAAATAGGAGATCAGTCCCTTCATAATTTTTCCATTTATGCTTGGCGGAGAAAATTCTAGAGAGAGAAAGGGTGAGAAATCTTGAAAAACATACAGTTTTTGAGTGCAATCTTCCTTCCTTTGTTCTTCATTCTTGATCAACCATCCCTAGACTTCTTGGTAAGCCTCCTAACCCATGTTATTTTCCTCTTGGCTGCCATGGAAGAGTTCTTCAAGGTTTTAGTGTTGTTTTGTTTAGAAATTGTTAGATCTTGATGTATTAGCTTGATTAATCTTTAGATCCATCCTATTCCTCCATCATTAAGCTAGTTTAGTGTTTTTAAAATTTGAAAACTTCAACTCTTGGTTCTGGTTGAATTTATAGGGCTGTTGGGGGCTTGATGTTGGCTTGATTTTGTTGATTTAGAGTTAGTTCTTGGAGGGTTTTGAGTAGTATGTTTGAAAACTAGTCATATAAGCATGTTTTACAAAGTTTTGGAAAAATAAATTTGGTTGTTTAGGGGGCTGGAAACCCTGGCCTCTAAGATGGTTTTGGGGGGTGTTTTAACTTGATTTTAAAGTATGTTAGATGTTATGGAAGTTGGTTTAAGGTTTAAGGATTTAAGTGTGGTGAAATGATATGTTTTGGAAATGAAAAGTTGAAAATTTTGGGTTTGTTTTAGGGAACCAAAACCGTGGCCCTTGTGTTATTCTTAAACAGTGTTTTAAGTTGTTTTATGTCTCTAAAATATTGTAAAAGTTGGTTAAGAATTTGGTTTGGCAAAACATTTCAAAGAAGTTTGATTTTGGGAAAGATTTGGTTTATGTTTCAATAATTGTTTTGAACTTGTAATGAAATAGTTTCTAAAATTTGGTGACATGTTTTAGTATTTTAAAAAGTGGTTCAAAGTTGGGAAAACACTATTCAAAGTGGTAAAATACTATTCCAATTGGTAAAATTTTGGGTTAGGTATTTTTCTAAGTGTGTAGTGTTTGAAAAAGTTTCAAAACTTGCATAACTTTGACTTAGTTCATGACATATGACTAGGTGTGATTCAAATGGGATTAAGTGAGTAATTCTTTGGCCTTTTATGGACCCAAACCGTGGCTGTCTTAGGGTGTTAGTACTTGTATTTTCGGGTTCTAATTGCATTAAGTTTGTGTTGTTAAAGTTCGTGCTTAATGTTCGTGCGAGGTTCGACATGACGATAGTTTGGAATTGCCTTGCTTGGATTGTTAAAGCACCCAAGGTAAGGGAAATTCTTATATAATGAGTTTGGGCTTTTCGCCTTGTGTGTTGTTTGGTTTGATTGTTTGATTAATTGTGTGGTAGTACTTGTAGTATTACTATATGTTGTCTGGAATGTTGTAACATGTTGTAGCATACTGAATTGTTATATGTTGTCTTAAATGTTGTAGCATGTTCTTGGCCCTGCGTGGTATTAGTAATTTCCATTGTTTGCCTTAAATCATGTTTGATTTAATTGGAACTTGATATATGGAAAATATTGTTGATGATAATGGATTAATTAATAATGCGTTGATCGACTGTTATTGGGTTGACAATTTACAAACGGTAAATCCGATGCGATTTCACAAGCCGAATTCTGATTTCGTAAATAAATTGTTAAGGGCATTTTGATTTAAAAGTAAGCGTGACGGTTTTAGTGCAACTAGCCAAAGCCTGCAAAGAATTTTCAATGGAAACATTGTAGAAAAAGAACTTGAGTAAACATTGTAAACTTTGAAAACGATTGAGTTAAATAATGTGTTTGAAAAAATTCTAGCTAGGAAACACTTGGTTATTATGAGTGTTCGCACCGCCTCTCTTTCCTGGGAATTATCCTAGCGTATTATATAGCACAACTAGGGTTTCAACGACCTAGAGCTAAAAAGTATTTTCAGATACAATAGTACATAAAAGAGAAACCAGAACTAAGAACAGATTTCAAAGATTTCACAGACCCGGATTTATAAAGAATAAAATGTAGGGAACCTAGTGTTCCTATTGAGCATATGGGCCATGTGTCCTGTGCTAGGACTTGACGTCTTACTTGCGTGCACATTTTCTTGATTAAGGAATGAACCTAGTGTTCCGTATGGCGTGCCTAGTATCTCAACCTAAAAATTGAGCCTAGTGTTCCGCATTACGTGCATAGAGTTTTGATCTAAGATTGAGATTAGCGTTCTGCAGTTGAACACCTGGACCTAGCGTCCTGTGTTTGAACTCTAAGGGGTATTTCCCATCATCTCAATTCACTGCGTGATGAAGAATACCTGAGCATTACTTGAGTAGTATGGGATGCTCAGTGTAGTGCTCAAACTTTGAGTTCCCTCCACCTTTTCAAAAGTGAAACGTAGTTGATTGTCGATCCGCATTGATTAATTAAAACATATCTCAAACACTCCTCTTAGTGAATGAGCCATATTAAAGAATTTTTTTGGATGCATACTGACCATTGAGCATCGACACTCGAAGCGTTTGATTGTCTTAAGGACTTCAAAAGGACGATTTGTCACTGCATGCCAAATACCTGAGGTTCTTTTAGTGACTAAAGGTAGGCAATACCCTTGGTAGGGGAATTTCGTTCAGACATTGGGAAATAAAGTTTCTCGTCACTGCTGACCTTGTTTAAGGCTACAGGTGTATACACAACTTGTTCATAATGCATTGGTATGCATGGCTAACCACATAGTGACATGTGACGAATTGTTGATAAATTTGTTATGTCATGACTTGATCATTAATCTGTTGGTTGATTTATCTGTTCACATACAAGTGCTTGATATGCCATGATGATGCGTGCGGTCTATTAAGTATGTATATGTATATAAAGGCATGTTGTTGTATTATATATATATATATATATATATATATATATATATTGTTTGCATGCGACATAACCTATGATAAACTCGTGGACAAAGAATTTACCCTTGCACTATTGTTGGATTGGACATTCTTATGAATGTCACTTCCAGATGGGTTCGATAACTGTTGCAGCTTCGCCTTTCCAGGAGCGTTGAAGAATGAGCCAGTGGGGGAAGATACCTCCGAGTGCTTTATGTCTCAATCTTGCTGAACGGTTTATCAGTAAGAGTCATAGTTGTTGGCCAGCTTAGCTTAGGATTTTGTTTTGATGATTTGCGTAATTACTTTTTGCCTTGTAATTACACTCTTCGAAAAACTCGCCTCACTGGGAAATGATAATGTTATGTCTTATGTGATCTGAAGCATTAATTGTGATGTGATATGCTCTGATATTAGCAAAAGACTGATTTTGCATCATTTAGAAAATTGTAGTACTCTTTACGTCTCATTTTTTAAAAGAGTTTCAAAGGAAAGAAAAAAAAAATCACTCCTATTTTCCATTGCGAAATTCAGAAAAGTTCTTTTTACTGAAAGCATATAAGCATTAAATGTTTTCAACATGTAATTGGGTTGCACAGTAGTGATGCGTTCGAAATAGCATCTAGTTTAGTGTTAGTTTTGCATCGCATCTTAGTCATTTTAATCCATGTTATTTATGCATTTGGCTTGATTTGAATAACACACTTGGTTTTGGTTCAATTGTGCTTAAAGGAAGGTATTTGTCCTGGGAAAAAGGAGAAAAATCACTTGGAATAAGTTGGGGTAATTTGTGCTACAAGTTGATAATGTAATGTTGTCTCAGCCTGACACTTGTTCAATGTTTTAATCATATCTGGAGTTTTAGGTGTCCAAATGAGATGAAATCGGTGCCATTGGAAAGCTAAGATCCATAGCTTCAACTTTCATGAAGACACCTTGAGCTAATTCGGACGTTAAAGAGGTGAAAAATATAAAACAACATGAAGCACGGCCTAGCCGTGTTAGGAAGCACGGCCGTGTTGCGACAGCACCTAAACAGTACGAGAAACAGAATGAAGCACGGCCTAGCCGTGCCTCATGCTACGGTCGTGCTACGACAGCACCCTGGACGCAGAATTTTACGTTTTTACATGTTTTGGACCTGTTTTTTACTCCTTTTCACCCTAGACTATAAATAGACACTTTAGAGACTTGTCTAGGGTTCGAACTTTGTTATTTGGAGGCACGGTGGAGGATTGGGAACGATCTCTTCATTAATTCTCATGAATTTCTGGTTTGGTTTTTCTTTCTCTATGTGTAACTAAACTTTTTAGACTAGGGTTAGAAGAATCTTGATGAAACTTTTATGTAGTTAATTCTATTATATTAAAGCAAGTTTATTTCATTTCAATTGAGCTTTCAATTCTCCGCGCTTAATGCTTTTCGATACTTGGCCGCTATTGAATCGATTGGGGTTTTTCATGTTGATTGGGAAATTGGGTGAAGAACTTGAACTGAGATTGTTAGCCATAGTCATGATGAGTATAGGAATATAACTTTGTGATTATGTGTTCTTATGAATCACTATTCTTAATGCTTAACCTAACTATAAATCACCTAAGGGATTGAGGGTTTTAGTTAGAGTAAAGGGTTTATGAGGCAAGGGATTGTTCTTAAACTAATTTAGTTGATTCGAACTTCTATTTGTATGAAATAACTTGCGTTGGTTGTAGATTAAATGCATGAGAGTAGATACAAGAGGATTCAAACCCCTAGTCGTTTTTATACCATTTAATTACAAATTACAAATCTACTTATTTCCAAATACCACTATTCGGTTCTCGTTCAAAATAGTTACGAACTTTGTTTAGTTGAATAATCAATCGCAATCCCTGTGGAGACGATCTTACTTATCACTTTATTACTTGTGCGATTCGGTACACTGCCGAAATCCTCAACAAGTTTTTGGCGCCGCTGCCGGGGATTATTGAATCGATTTTTAACAAGGCAAACGAGTATTATTTTGAACAATCTTATTTTCTGTTTAGAAAAAAAAAACAAAAATTTAAAATTTCTTTTCTTTTCTTATAGAGTTGTTGTGTTGCTCACAATTCTCTTAGCTTCTGTAGCATGCAGCCTCTTAGATGTGATTTTTGTGGAGGAAAACATAGAAATGGCACTTGTGATGATTTCTTGGTCATATCACCAGAAGATGAGGATCTCTTAGTCATGGTGGAAGAAGAAGAGGGTTATTGCATGGAAAGTATCATGGGAGAAGAAGATTCACATCCTCAAACTCAATTCGAAGAATCACATGACAGAGACTCTTACCTCAACAATGTTTTGGTGGAATTCATGAGAGCTAACCAAGCTTCATTTGATAGCTTTGAGGTTCGTTGTGAGGGGTTATCAGAGCAATTATCCCAAATTGAGCAGAAGAAATTAGAGATAGAGAGTGAACATAACTTCATGGTGGCATTGGAAGAAGAATGGAAAAACAAAAATAGTGACATAAAAGAGGACCTAAGGTTGAGGCATGGAGAGATTCAAGCGATAGCTCAACTCTTGGGCATTGAAAAGAATCGTCCTCCGCAAGATGAATTTGATGTGCTTCAAGAGAAAGACCGGGGGAAACAATATCCCAATTGTCTAGTTGTTGGGGCATGGGAACACTTACATCCCTATGCCAAATACATGAGAATTCTCCCCAAAAGAAGGAAGCGGAAGGATGAAATCTTCTTTTTGTCATATTATCTACCCTAACATGGGTGTTGAAGTATCAAGCTAACGACGTTAAAGAAGCGCTTCTTGGAAGGCAATCCAAGTTTTTTTTTTCGATTAGTTTTTTTCTTCTCATCCTTGCTTCAACTTAATTTTTTACATATGGGACAATGTAAGTTTTTAAGCTTGGGGTAAGGGGTTTGCATTTTTGCATTTAGATTTGCATCTCATTTTAGTTTTTGCTTTTTGTGTTAATTTTTGTTTTTGTTTGCATCATTTTATCCCCTAATTGCTTTGTTGCCCTCCTAATTTTTCTATGTGTGCCACATTTTTGTTGAAATTTGAGATTGCAATGATTTGGAACCCAATTATTTTCTCTTGTGATGGGCTTAAAGGTAGTGCTCTTAGTGTACGTAGGGATAATCTTTTGATAAGTTGATGATTAGCATGTGGCACTCTGATTTGATGTCTTTCACTGATTTGAACTTCTAAATGTGAGACTTGAGCTTCATTTGGGGCTTGTACTTCATCATGTTCTTATGCCCCTTCTCCTTGTATGAGTGTGTTCCTCTTGATTGTGCTCTCTAGAACTTGACTTGAAACCGTTTCAAAACTTGAAAATTTTTGATTACACACTTGAATATGATTAAGGCATTTTAGGCATGTTTTCAAGCCTCTGACTTTTGAACGAAAGCTTCCTCTAGTTGCCCCTTTTGAGCCTTAACTGAAATAAATTTTCTTGGTACCCATGCTATTGTCAAATGTTTATGGCACCTTTTAGAGCGTGTTTAAGGGAGCAATTGGATGCTTAATCTATGAATTGTTTTGATGCTTGAACTTGGGATCTCTTCTGTTGTTTAATTCCTCCACAATAATTATTGCAAAATCTCAAAAGAAGGGAGAATAAATAATAAAAAAATAAAAAAATAGAAAAGGAAAAAAAAACAACAGAAGAGGAGCAAAATAAAAAGGTTTTGAAAGCAAAAAGGGAAAATGTATTGCTCCACTTATTCTGCTTAAAAGGGTTGCTTTAATTGTTCATGTTGTTAGCCCTTGAATTTTCCCTTTTCTTGTTTTTATCCCACCTTAAAAGTTAAATCCCATGGCCACGTTACAACCTTTTGAAAGGCCTTTTGATTCTTGTGTGTTTTCATTAATTATTTGCTGAGATTTGGTTAATAGTCAAGCCTATGGTAGAGCACTTTCATTGATGGATATGAGCGAATTGTCTTAACCTTTAAAACACTTGGAGAGTGATAAGGAGATTACCCTTATCGATGTGCACATGATTTCAGAGAGCCTAAACTTGTAATTGGACTTGATTTTGATTGTCTCTATTGTGTTTGATAGTCCTTTAGCCTATTACTTGATCTTGCTTCTATATCGGATTTCTTATCGGTTGCATCTCGTATTTTCAATGTCGTCTTTGGCCACAGTAATTGCTTGAGGACAAGCAAAGTTCTAAGCTTGGGGTAATTTGATGCGTTCGAAATAGCATATAGTTTAGTGTTAGTTTTACATCGCATCTTAGTCATTTTAATCCATGTTATTTATGCATTTGGCTTGATTTGAATAACACACTTGGTTTTGGTTCAATTGTGCTTAAAGGAAGGTATTTGTCCTAGGAAAAAGGAGAAAAATCACTTGGAATAAGTTGGGGTAATTTGTGCTACAAGTTGATAATGTAATGTTGTCTCAGCCTGACACTTGTTCAATGTTTTAATCATATCTGGAGTTTTAGGTGTCCAAATGAGATGAAACCGGTGCCATTGGAAAGCTAAGATCCATAGCTTCAACTTTCATGAAGACACCTTGAGCTAATTCAGACGTTAAAGAGGTGAAAAATATAAAACAACATGAAGCACGACCTAGCCGTGTCAGGAAGCACGGCCGTGTTGCGACAGCACCTAAACAGTGTGAGAAACAGAATGAAGCACGGCCTAGCCGTGCCTCATGCCACGGCCGTGCTACGACAGCACCCTGGACGCAGAATTTTACGTTTTTACATGTTTTGGACCTGTTTTTTACTCCTTTTCACCCTAGACTATAAATAGACACTTTAGAGACTTGTCGAGGGTTCGAACTTTGTTATTTTGAGGCACGGTGGAGGATTGGGAACGATCTCTTCATTAATTCTCATGAATTTCTGGTTTGGTTTTTCTTTCTCTATGTGTAACTAAACTTTTTAGACTAGGGTTAGATGAATCTTGATGAAACTTTTATGTAGTTAATTCTATTATATTAAAGCAAGTTTATTTCATTTCAATTGAGCTTTCAATTCTCCGCGCTTAATGCTTTTCGATACTTGGCCGCTATTGAATCGATTGGGGTTTTTCATGATGATTGGGAAATTGGGTGAAGAACTTGAACTGAGATTGTTAGCCATAGTCATGATGAGTATAGGAATATAACTTTGTGATTATGTGTTCTTATGAATCACTATTCTTAATGCTTAACCTAACTATAAATCACCTAAGGGATTGGGGGTTTTAGTTATAGTAAAGGGTTTATGAGGCAAGGGATTGTTCTTAAACTAATTTAGTTGATTCGAACTTCTATTTGTATGAAATAACTTGCGTTGGTTGTAGATTAAATGCATGAGAGTGGATACAAGAGGATTCAAACCCCTAGTCGTTTTTATACCATTTAATTACAAATTACAAATCTACTTATTTCCAAATACCACTATTCGGTTCTCGTTCAAAATAGTTACGAACTTTGTTTAGTTGAATAATCAATCGCAATCCCTGTGGAGACGATCTTACTTATCACTTTATTACTTGTGCGATTCGGTACACTGCCGAAATCCTCAATAAGTAGCGCTCCGGAAACGGGGTGTTATAATAGGCGCCTTCCGCGGAACAAATCTGATGATCGGTTCCCGGAGCTAAGAAGGCCCACTCCCCTCCAGACTCCACCGTCTCCACCACTTGACCCCAACTGTCCAGCTCGGCAATGTCTTTATCCGTAGAGTATTTGGATCGGAGGCTAAGAACCTCGGGCGAAACCCAATAGTAGTCCCCCGCATCGGCGGGAAGAGCAGAAGGGTCGTCCAAATCGATTCTCCGCTTCTTTCCCATGGTAAACCTGTCCACGGGTACTTCAGGGTAAGAGACAGTATCATATACATCTTTATACCACCGAGCTACTTTGCGAGAGTCGCAAGGGCATTGGAACTTGTCTTCCAAAACCACCCGGAATCGCTCCAACCATTCGCGAGTAATTTCTACTCCGCATTTTAAACGCTCCTCCGCCCCTTCCTCACGAGAAGGAGGCGACGCCACCAGGGGCACCGCTATAAAGGCACAAACAGGAGAGGGAATCTCCAATTGAAACCCCCCGTTACCAGAAGCCGAACGAGAAGCATGAGACTTCATTGATATTCACAAACAAAAGTTTCGAACGTCCCCCTATTCGGTTTCTGATAAATGAACAAAAAGAAGGGCAAGAAAGCAGAAAATACCTTTTGTACACGAAGGAGGCACGAGCAGAAGGAGGAAATCCTAAGAGCTTGGCTCTCACTGAAACTCTGCGCTCGAATGGAAACGTTTGCAGAAAATACAAGGAGACAGAAAGGCAGTGAAGTAGGAAAGAAGAACCAAAGGCAAAAAAGATGGCAAGGCTACTCCCCCTCAGAATTTATAAGGATTCTGAGTGGACAGTAATCAATGCCAAAAGTGATAATAATGACAAACCCGAGAAACGAGGCGACTTTTTGGCGAAACGTCACCCAATCACTGCCACAATTGTCTCGGGAAACGAGCGCGTCTTTTCGAAAGCAGAATTTGAAAATCTCAAAATGACACGTCACAAATTTGACCGATTTACTAAGTCATCCCGACGAGACGTCAATACCTATTAGCATGGTCGAAGTAATCACTTCCCACGTCGAGACAGGACTAAGGAGCAAACAACGCTGAGTAACGTACTTCATTGGATAATATCTGAAGTCATCAACAATTAATGACATCGGCTAGGGGGCAACTGATTCGGAGTGGCCAAAGGCCCACTCCGAACCGGGCCGATCCGATATAACAAGAGGAATTCGCCCTAGTACGATACCGACCCAAATAGGCCTAAGGCCCACTTCGGTTGTCCAACCCGACCCAGGAGTTCCTCCCTCTAGCAACAAACCCTAGGAAGGACATGGCCACGGCACGAAACCCTAGAGCATAAGGCATTGCGGCGCTATCCCTAAAAGTAACCTTATTCGCTCACAACCCTAGAAATGACGCCGGCTGTATCCGACAGCTGACAATCAATCTAGGGTTACTCGATACTATCCACACATCAGCAGCCTGACCTCACCTATAAAAGGTCCATGACCTAATCAATAAAGGTACGCACTGTTCATATTTCCTTACCTCATTTTACTCTGATACTGACTTAGGCATCGGAGTTTGTGCAGGTACACCCCCCACCGTCGTACTCCGCCGCTGGCGCTCCTCCTCCGGCCACTTCTGAGATCCACTTCGGATCAAATATAATATCCTATTTTTTGTTTCTCTTAATTTGACAATGTGCTCCATCTCCATTGCCGGTTTTGATCTCTCTCAATTTTGATCTCCATGGCAAAGATAATGCTTCAAGCTTACTTGTTTTTTATGGCTATAATTTCAAGCACATGCAATATAATTTCAAGCAGATCAAGATCCGGACAAAATTCTTACAAAAATTTGTAAAATTACGTTTAAATACCAAATAAAATTTGTGGAAATATGTGTAATTAATTATTCAAAACACAAAAAATCTTACAGTAAGGTTATTAATGAAAAGATGAAACTCACCTTAAACGCTAAAAAATGAAGGAAAAAAAAACTAAATAGAGTCCTGTCAAACACTAACCATCACAATCTTTTAAAAAAATGAAGCAACAAAAAATCACCATAATCAGGTATGAAAAAATCAATTTAAAAAAACTCGTGGAGTTTGCAAATATTTATGATACAACAAAAAGGCTCGTGCATGATGCCTTCAAATTTTGAGTTCCCAATTGTGTCTTCGATACCTAGCAATCGGCAAGTCTTGTCCAACTCTAGCAACAGATTTTGTCGAACCGTTCCCTAGTTGACCTTGCAAGGGTCATAGTAATGCTAAATCTTTTTATATTTGTATGCAAGTTGATTTTGGTACTACAGTGTCACGCAAATAATACGTATATAAGCAATCACATGAAAAACAAAGAAAAGTGATGTAATTTTGTTCACAAAACAAAAGAGTAAATAACTTTTAGAAAAAGAGAGGAGTAGGAGAATATAAGAAACCAAAAAAAAGCTCAGAGTGGAAAAATGAAACAACGTTCAATATATAGTGAGTCCTTATACATATTGCTTGCGTTATTATAAAATTATTATAAAATTATTTGGATTCAACTTGCAATTTAATATTGCTCACGTGTAATTATATTGATTGATGAGCTATATGGCAATAATTTATTGGCAAAAAGTTGCCAAATTAAAACATTTCTAATTTAGGTGTAATGTTACCAAGTAGTGTAGATTATTTACAAAATCAATTTTTGACAAAATCGAATGAATGCTGCTAAATCATCGCAGATGCAATATTTCTTGTACGAACAAAGTAATGTAGATACTGTAATCAATTAATTATTAGCACAATGAATTAAAACATTACCAAATTGACAAAATCACAATAATGGTTACGATCATTAATTGAAAATTGCAATAAAAATTGTCAATTGATGGATCAAATCAAATGATAGGAATACGAATCTGATTTATGAATAAATTCAAATTAGTAATTAATGAATATCGAAAAATATAAATAAATTAAATAAAATAGAAGTTGTATTTTGGCAGAAATTGGAATGATCAGGTTTTGACACGTGACATGGTCCCACGTGGCAAAACTCCATTTTATATAATATAGTTGATAGTTGATTTTTTGAGAAATTTTGTTATTCCCTCCGTCCTAAATTATAATAGTTTTTTGTCTTTTTTATTTATCTTATTTTATAAGTTTCCTTTGAAGTTTATCTGTAGCATTAATTATTGTTTTTTCCTATTACTTTTATTTAATTTACATTTGTTTTAATTAATAAGTTAAATAAAGTATAATCCAATTTACCTTTCCAATGAATTTAAGAGTAGTTTAAGTAAAACAATAAAAAATGTAGACAAATTTATTGTTTTTAACTACATTAATTACATTCATTGGTGAAAGAGATTTTACCAAAAGACTCTTATAATTTGGGATGGAGGGAGTACTATTTATCTGTCGTTCTCAAAATTCAAGATTACATTAATTATTTTTTTGTCAATTATACCCTTAATTATTTATTGTAGAGAGAAAAATAAATATAATAGAATAATAAACAGTTAAGAGTATCACATAAAAAAGGTCAATAATTTTGTTAAGAATAATAAAAAATTTTGGTTTTCTTAATTAGTGTAAAACAAAAACGGTATTAAAAAATAAATGAGCTAGATCTAGTACTTTTTTGCATAAGAAATGCAAGGAAAATGACTACCCGCGCCCACGCAATTTTACAACGTTATATTCCATTCTAGTATTACAACCGCACACTGTGAACGGCTACAAAAATCATGGAATCCAGCTATTAAACGGTCATAGATTTGTTCCCACTCTTCTCATGGTACGGTACCATTCCCACCAACTAATGGGCACAAATTGTTGCACCAGGCCGGGGAATCATGCTTTTTTCACAATGCATTGCAAACTAGGGTTGATAAACGAGGCGGACCTATGTGCAACTCAGAGTGTGCACATGCACTCATTTGAGTTTTTCAAAATCACATTTAGTTTTTTCTGTAAATTTTTTAGTTTAATCTCTCCAACTTAATAGTTTTGCAATCACTATTTACAATTGCACCGTCTCTCATTTCATTAACTTAAATTGGTCTCTGACAAATATATAGAGACCTATTTAATCCTTGAAAAATAAAAAATATTAATTTGGTCATCAAAAATCTCAAATTTTTATCAAATTAGTTAATTTTAGGATAATTTTTAGAGTGAAGTGTATCCTTGGTGAAACTTTTCTTGCTGATATTGACCATATTGTTCTTGATTGTATTGGTTTACTTTCCCAGCTTCAAAATGTCTCACTTACTAGTGTTGAGAGAGGAAAAAATGTAGCAGCGCATGAGCTTGTTGGTTTAGCTAAAGATCTTGGATCTAGGAACTGATTGGGGAATGCCCCAAATCAGATTTTTCATATTGTGTGTATAATGACTCTATATGTTCTCGTTAAATGATTTTTTTTATTGTAAAAAGAAGACAATTTTTAGGGATATTTTAGTCTCTATCAAAGACTAATTTGACCGATATTTGATACTCGTAAGGAATAAATTGATATTTTTTCATTTTTCAAGGACCAAATAGGCCTCTATGTTTATTTTGAATGATCAATTTGGGTCTTTACTCATTTTATTTATAAACATAAAACATAAAACCCATTTAATTGTTATTTTGAAAACTG
This sequence comes from Calophaca sinica, assembly GCA_037113605.1. NCBI lineage: Eukaryota > Viridiplantae > Streptophyta > Magnoliopsida > Fabales > Fabaceae > Calophaca > Calophaca sinica. The sequence goes on from CM073733.1 coordinate 95,379,277, forward strand.
GAAACAGGACCTACTACGAGTACCTAACATAGGGACTTTCGACACTACCTAATTTATTGTTAATTTCACTTTTTGCCGTTAATTTGTTTTTAAATTGTAGGAGATAATGAATAGATTTTTAAGAGATCAAATGAGCAATAATCTTGTGAAATCAAGTTCCCAACAACAACACATTAAAATTAATTTAGAAGAGTTGTTATTAGATCCAGGAAAGCGAATTAAAATGTTGGCATATTATCCTAATGATTAAGATAAGATACAAAGTATATATTTACAAAATAAAAAATATAATAATTATTAATTAAAGTTAAATGGTATGCCCCTGCTAACTCTGGGTTTGGATACGCCCCCATGGATAATAGCTTTGCTTCCAAATGATGATTAAATATGAATATAGATAAGTTAATTATCAAAGGAAGTCTCCTAATTGATAATAAGTTTGACAATGTCAAAAGAATTAGTTTTATATTAATATTATTCTTTTTTTCAATTCCAACAATATTACCAGTGAGAAGGGATCAAGCCGCCCATGGAAACCATGTGGCTTGAGTATAAATGAGGCTAAAGTTATTCTTAAAAGACTATTTAACTAAAAAAAAGTTAGACTTTGATTCATCTATATATCTAATATGTGTTTAAGACTTGATTAATGACCTATTTACCGGAAAAAAAGATTAATGATCTATTTGAACAAATATGATTAAAATAATATATTGAATACACATTTTTATTACTCTTCATTTCTAATTGACTGTCATTTTAGAGAAAAAAAATTGCATATATACTAACTGTTGTTTTATTGTTTTAATGTAGCATTAATTTTTTTTCCTTTCGATTTTGCCTCAAATAAATACTATGTAAATTACTCCTAATACAACATATGCTATTATGCATTTATGCTAATTGTTAATACTCCAGTATTTAATAAGGATAATTTAGTAAAATTATTGTTTAGTAATTTAGTAAAATAAGGATAATTTAGTAATTTAGTCTCGTAAAAATAATAAGGATAATTTAAAAAAATTATTTAACTCATTAAATTATTTATTATTTTTCTTAATTCTTATGAAAAAAACTTTAAACATCAGTCAATATAAAATTCAACGAGTAATATAATTAAGGGTTTGGGCAAGTTGACCAATACATAAAGATTATGTAGGACAGATATAGTTTGAAAATAAATGCAGTGTAATGTGGGGAAGCGATGTGTTCCCCTCATATTGTAAGACCAAATGTGTCCCTCAAAGTTTTAGTTTATTACACACTTATCCTAGTACTTAACTCTGGCTTAACAGGGGTGGAAGTAGGATGAGAGCCTCACAAGGTGTTGCTTAATAAATAGATTTGGTCTGTTCAAAAAATTTTAAGACTTAAATATGGCATGTTACCTATCATAAGTTTTTTTTTAGGCCTAGTCTGACCATTTTGAAAATCATATATGGTCTGTTAGCATATTTTAAGACCTGACATCTGACTTATATGTAAGTAGGTTAAAAGACTAATAGACCAATAAAGATAAACTTTATGCGGGATGATTTATAAATTAAAAAAAAAATACTACTACTCGAGGACATGAGTTTTCTAAGATCAAGACTGTCATTTTTATTTGATATTAGTATTTTTTTAATATCCGATCTAAACTTTTTAAAGTGCGATACAACATAAAATCCCTTCAAAAACATATTTTGTAATAAGTTTTTTAAATAGATCATAAGTTTATCAATAAATAATTTTCTAGAGTCAAGTCTTTTATGTAGGCTATCATGCCTAAATCTTTAGAATGGTAAATAAGTATACGATTTTAACATAATATGAAAAAAAGTATTATTATCAAAATTCAAAAAAATTATCATATTATTTATATTTATTTAAATATGTCTGCCTGATAAGTCTAAGAGGCCTTTTAGATGGCCTATAGTCTGAAATTTTTAGTTAAATAAGTTTTTCAAAAAGCTTTTGTATTGTCTATTTCGAAAAAAAAAAAATTTTGACCTAACCTGAGACTAATATAAGCTACGCCATAAACCTTTGTCAGGCAGCCTGAACTATTTTCATTCCAAAGCTTAACTATAATGAAATAATATTACATTTCACAGAAAATTTCAATCAATGAAACTTAAAACATAACAATCAATAATTCAACAAAGAACTCTAAAAAGCTCATTAAATTCGGGGTGTTCACAAGTCACATCCATCTATGTCAGCATCTTTCATCTCATGACAACGTAAGTGTCACATAAGCTTTTACCATTAGCAGATAAATTGAAGACTCACGAAGGGACTTGTTTGTAATAATTTAGGGGAAACTTTAGGACCCGATAGGCATAATGAGAATTTAAGAGATCCAAATCGCGCAATCACACTAACTAAAGATTAAATATGTAGTTAAACCTTTAATTTCTTTAGTGACACTTAGTCATCGAATTAACTTTTATCCTTCGCAATGGCAAATATATATTTATATTATAAGGGGTGTACTAGGTACATCAACCCAAAGCCAAACAACCAGTATAAAAGAATAGGACAACGGTAACAACCAAAATAGGACAAAAGAAACCGAATTTAACTCCTAGATAGGCACCCCAGAGGGTTAACAAACCACTCGTAGTACATACACGGAAGGGACTTACCGCTGGCCGAAAACCACCCCCACAACAAGGATCTAGTGTGATCGATCGTATGGCTGATATCATACACCCTCCTATAAAAGATGTAGTCATTCCGGAGCTCGCGAATAACCCAAAGGATTGTGTGTCAGAGTATCGCCAACCCCAGTCTACAACGCGTCCCACCCCTAAAACTACCAAACAGAGAGAAAATCGAGAACAGATATGAAGGCGGATAATTTACTATTCTAACGTATCTCTTTTATTTACAATTGAATGTTTTACCCGTTGCAATATTACTCGGTCAATAAAGATAATTAAATATAACTATTAACTTTAAAATAAATAACAATAAAATAATAAAAAGTTATAACGATCCCCCACATATTTATTTTAAAGTTTTGTCTGTTCGCAAGAGCTTGAAAAATTAATACATAAGCACTAGTGTCTTTTGGACTATGAACTAGCACGTAGAGCAAATGAGCTTTGACCCACTAGAATGTCGGTGAGATTAGAACCTCTATGAACCTCATTCCATTTGTGAATCAGTGAACTCATCACTCACACTGATCTCTCGTCCAAAGTTGTTCAACGTGGTGTGGTGCATTTTGGCCTTGTACTGTCACCTGGATTTCATGAGTGGCTCTAGAAAGTCTGCCTAAGCTTTCATAGAGGCGGCCCCACCACAACACTCATATAGGTGAATCTATCAAATGTACACCACAGTCAAGCACACGCTCATTCATGAGCTATAGATTTATTAAGAGAATAACTCAACCCACAATGTTGTAGTATTACACTATCCTACACCATAGGGATGAACTATCTTAAATAATGGATAGTGTCTCATCAAATTGACAAGTGACTTGTTCTTACCCACATGAACATAGACATGTCAATTTTCATAAGCTATGTTGGGTTACCATCACTTTCAATTTTAAAAAAATGCCTACATACTATCACGCCATTATAAAAATCGGTTTCATAACCGATTTAAAAAGGTTATTTTAACCGATTTAAAAGACCTTTTCTGCCCTAGTGTCTTAGAGGGTATTAGCCTTGAGACCAACTGCATCGAGTAATTTACTCGTGGTGGCAAAATACTCTTAAGTCCAGTGGATTGCACGCCTCAACCAAAACCGATAAGTTCTTTTACACGTGTTTTATATTATTTAATTGCTTAATTTGATTGCTACTTATTTTTCTCAGTTTTTGTGATAATTATTTGTCAGATTTATTTTATTAATATTTATGTGAATTTTATTTTTGTTTAATTTAGCAACCAATTTTTTCAACAATAATTGTTGAAATAATTTGCATTTTATTTATTTTAAAGTCATAATATTATTTTATTTATTTATTTTAAAGCCAATTATTAAAATTAATTTATTTGCTTTTACTTGGTCATAACCGGTGTAACCACATTCTTATCCATTAAAGGCTTTTTGTTATAAATATGTTGATTTGATGGATGACTATATCAATTTGTTATCTTATTATATCTTTATCATATCCCTTAATTTGGTCCATAACTAGTAGCCCATTCTCTATAAATAGGGCTATTAGGTTTGTCCTTGTACACACTTGATCAGATTATCAATACAAAGATTATAGCTAGTTCCTGAAGAACTAGCCTTTAAATCCTGGTTCCTGAAGAACCGGTCTTTGAGTCTATATTTCTATTGTCTTATCTCTCTACTTTCTTTTCTATTTACAACACGTTATCAGCACGAAACTCTACCATACGGGTAATTGCTTAAAGAGGTTTTATTGAAAGAACCCGTTTTCTTTCTCACACTCTTTGGAAGACCATGTTTTTCTAATATTTGTGTTTTTCATGTTATTTGGGTTTTTTCATGAAAATTTTATTCTCATATTGTCTGATTATATGATTATCATATTGTGTATAAGAATCTTGATAGAATTATGGAAGAATTTCATATTCAAGCATCCCAGTAGGATTGCACAAAACTGTACGTTTTCTTGGTCATCATTATATAAAAATTTGTGGAATAGTTCCTGAAGAACTAGACTTTTAGACCATGAATGAAATTGTGTATTGGATAGAAAAGTTCCTGAAGAACTTTATAGCACGAGATTTGTTCATGAAAAACTTTATAACTTTTTAGCGTTACGAAAAGTTCCTGAAGAACTTTACAATTTTTTTATCACTACATATAGTTCCTGAAGAACCTCATAATTTTTTAGTGATGCGTATAGTTCCCGAAGAACAACCCGATTATTTTAGCGCTATATAAGTTCCAGAAGAACTAGATTTGATCCTAATACAATTTGAAACAAAAGAAAAGTGAAAAAAAATAAATTATTGATTGTATCTTTCCAAGATAGTTCCTGAAGAACTAACATTTGAATCTCGTTGCCTATTTTCATATTAAAGATGAGATCTTTACATGTTAATTCCCGAAGAATTAACCTTTGAATCATAGTTCCTAAAAAATAGTCGTTAAATTCTAGTTCTTGAAAAACTAGTCTAACCATTTGCAAAAACATGTGTTCTTTGCAAAAGATATTATCATTGATTTGTTTACTTGTTTTCATATAAATTTGGATCTTTGTGTATGTGATATATTGTAATTCTTGTTATTGTGATTCATATATTTTTAGAATCCTTATCCTTATTTTATATAAAGATGTGATCTTTAATTATATTTTGAAAATTTTGTTGTTATATAAAGATATTATTTTTCTAATTGAATAAAGATACAATCTTTAATTAATCGTTCAAAATTTGTTGCTATAAAGATATGACCTTTAATATGGCAGTTATGTATTTTAAATTTGAAATGTGGATTTTTAAATTCATGTTGGTGTTCAAATTTTGATTATGAAAGTTATGCATTTGATCATTGTCATACAAATACTATGTATTTGGTTATATCTATTTTTGATTAAAAAAAAAGAGAAAATTTTTTATTCGTTGATTTATAAAATGAAAAGTTGAATTATTTGCTTGAAATTCATAAAGACACGCATATAAATACAAAAAAAAAATCTTATGTCCCTGGAAGAAATAATAAGATAACCTTTCTCAACACTAAATGAAAGCTGAAGAGTACATTCAGGTGTAGCATCAAGCAAATAGTATTCATGCCAATTGCTACCAAGCACGATCAAGTCTTCAACGGTGTAACAACCTTTACGTATGCTTCTTTTTAAGGTAATAATTTATGTATACATATTTTTTTATGCTAAAACTAAAAATGCGCTATTCTTCAATGTTTGCAAGATTTGTCTCACGATCGGTCCTGAAGTACCAAAGCAAATGAATAGCGAAACATTCTTGTCTTTTATTGGTCCCGAAGTACCAATACATGATTTCAAGTAATTTAAAATATAGATTGATCGTAAATTGGTCCTGAAGCACCAATACAAAATTTTAAGTGATTGTGAAATTGGTCTCGAAGTACCAATATAAGATTCCAAGTAAATGTGAAATTGGTCTTGAAGTACCGATACAAAATTTCAAGTAATTGTGAAATTGGTCTCGAAGGACCAATATTGGATCCACGCATAACTGTTAAAAACGATCAATGCACAAACTATAGTCTCTTTTTGGTCTTGAAGTACCAATATTTAGTAGACAGTGGCAAAACCTACACAATTATTTGTATTAAGAAAATATTTTATGTAATTAAGATTAGCTGAAATTAATGTTGATATTGTATCTGGTATTGCAAATATGATCGAAGGCTCCAGAAGAGCATGTGATATATTCTCAAATACAACAAAATTATCCATTGATGATGCGTTATATTTTAGTAGATCCCGAAGAAATCTACTAAATTTCAAAGATACACATCGCAATAAGAATCATGTTGAAACCAAAAAATGAGGGAGATTTGGTGTATCTCTATTGTTTTGAAAGTTCATATTAGAGAAATTTTAAGATTTCTCGTTAATTGGATTATATCTTACTTAAGTAAGAATGACAGAGTCAAATTATATGCACCAGAAGTGCTCAGATCTTACAACTTTTTATGTTTTGACATGACCGTCTTAGTCATCCCAGTTCAACTATGATGCGATGTATTATTGAAAATACACATGGATATTTATTAAAGGATTATAGAATCCTTTTACCTGATGATTATTTTTGTCATTCTCATGCTCAAGATAATTACTCTTTTCTTTTAAAGCTCGGATATGATTGAGTTGCATGTTATTATTATTTTTTTGGGTGACATATATTTCCTATGTGCTAATTCTTTGAAAGGAAATATTTTAATTATTATGTAAAAATAATTAATTGAGAAACAAAAGGCGTCGCTATTTTGCTACACTATCATATGAGATATATACGAGTAAAAATTTCAAGGTATTGCAAAACAAATCTTTTGAAGCTAATTTTAATTATCACTTGAAAATTTAGTGTCACTTACTGTTGTTAATTAAATTATTTGATTATTTTTTAACTAGTAGTTATAATAATATATATTATTTAAATATACAAGAGCTGAAACATTTGAATATATTGTGTTTGAAAGCATGGTGTGAGTGTAAAATATTAGTTTATTTATTCTGATATTTTAAATGTCAATTATATGTTATATAATTGGATACATATGATGATAACATGCATTGATTAATAAATTTACAATTATATATTATGCAATTTATAATTTATTGGATGGTTATATGGCTCGGCAATTTTGAATTGTGCATTGTTTCATGTATATTTAGATATTGTGATATCTTGACATATATTTTATTATTATATATTTGATGAATCAGTTTTCCTCATCAGGGGAAGAAAAAGATAAAAGAATAAAAGCACAAGAAGTTTGTTGTAAGACACAAACATTATCCATGTTTGATATACGCACAAATCAATGTGAATTTGAAGTTCAAAGAATAAGTCATTTGCAAAATGTTGCAAACCAATTACTAGATATCTTTACAAACATCCAAAAAGTCTCTAAATCACTTGTGTTAGTTGCAAATATTATCGCATAATTAATTGTCCCTGCAGGACAACTAGCGAGTATGGCAACCCATGAATCTAAAGTACGCTAGAAGAGTTGTAGACTTATTGGTGCAAAGGATATTATTCCTAAAAGGGGGAATTCAAAGTGATGATCCAGAAGATCATTGACACTCTAGAAGAGGTCAAAAGCAAATGATATTATTCCTAAAAGGGGGAATTCAAAGTGATGATCCAGAAGATCATTGACACTCTAGAAGAGGTCAAAAGCAATATGAATCAACAACTCCATATTTCCAGTTAAGTAACCCTGTAGTGGTTCGATGCAAGCAAATTACGAGATCTCATTAAACCCTGGAAATATGGGGGGAAGATGTGAAGTTGTTGATATGTTTTTGCTTATGCAATAGCAATTGATTATAAAATTATTAATCACGATGAGCATGAAGCTCGAAGCATATAGAAATGTCGACATTAAATTGATTGGCCAAAGTGAATTAAAATAATGCAAGCCGAGCAAGACTTATTTGCCAAACATAAAGCATTTGGACCAGTAGTCCAGACACCTGAAGTTGTCAACCTTTGTTATGCGTGCAATTACTTATAGATTTTGTATTAGTTTGGCAGTCTTTGAAGGACTTGACATACATCAAATGGGTGTAGTGACAGCTTGCTTATATGGGTCATTGGATAATGACAGATATATGAAAATCCCTGAAGGATTTAAGATGCCTGAAGCATACCCCTGAAAAATTCAAAATGCATGAAGCATATACTTGAAGGATTTAAGATACCTGAAGTATACTTCTGAAAATTCAAAATGCATGAAGCATATCCCTGAAGGATTGAAGATAGCTAAAGCATAATCCTAAAGAATTATAAATATGCATGAAGCATAACCATGAAGGATCTAAAGCATCTGAAATGTTTTGACTGATGTAATCAGTTTAATTTGGAAATATGAGGACTTTGAACCTATAGTTCGAGATTCAAAAGATGGTTTTAATGGACCTGAAGTCTGAACTCTCATGACACGAATATGTGTTATTACAGCTCATGGTTAACTAGAGAGTGGTCTCTATATTGAAAATCTCGGAAGGATTAAAACTATTGAAATCATCTATTTGGATTTACATATACTGATAGTTTATATATTCTCTTATTTATCATATTAAACATTTCATATTGGTAAGAAATGTTTGAGTTACATACATGATGCAATTATGGGTAAATTTGTTTATTTCTTTTTTCTCACATTGTTTAATATGATTGATATGAATTTTGATTATTAATATTCTAGAAATTACTTGAGTTTGTTCCAAACTATAGATGATATAAATAAATATCTTCAAATAAAATGTTTTGAAAGATAAGGTGTTGTCTCGGCCTACAACTCGAGCATTTGCAACAAAGAACTTTGGTCCTGAAGTACCATATCATGTTGTTATTGAAATACTTTTTTATGTTGCAAATAGCACAAGATTGTATATAGTTTTTGTAGTGAACTTGTTAGCCAGATTTTGTTCAGCACCCACCCGAAGACATTGGAATGAAGTCAAACAAGTTCTTCGTTCTTTCTGATCCTCATAAAGCTCAATCACAATCAGGTGATGTTTACACATGTGGAGAAACAGCAAGTTGTGAATGCATATGACTGAGAACCACGACTCAGTATATTAGAGGAGCATGCAAATTGATGAAAGAAGATGACAAGCCAACAACATTTCAAGAAGATAATGCATCATGAAAAGATTCGATCAAATGACAACTGAGCAGATTTATTCACAAAAGCATTGTGAACTTCAATTTTCAATAAGCTTGTCGATAAGCAATTTAAAGGACATTCATAAATAATGTATTTTCGAGGGGAAGTATGTCACTATGAATATTGTACTCTTTTTCCTTCGCTAAGTTTTTATCCCACTGGGTTTTTCTTAGCAAGGTTTTAACGAGGCATGTTCATAGTGTATAGTCATCCAAGGGGAAGTGTTATAAATATGTTGATTTGATGGATGACTATATCAATTTGTTATCTCATTATATCTTTACCATATCCCTTAATTTGGTCCATAACTAGTAGCTCATTCTCTATAAATAGGGCTATTAGGTTTGTCCTTGTACACACTTGATCAGATTATCAATACAAAGATTATAGCTAGTTCCTGAAGAACTAGCCTTTAAATCCTGGTTCCTGAAGAACCGGTCTTTGAGTCTATATTTCTATTGTCTTATCTCTCTACTTTCTTTTTTATTTACAACACTTTTAATTTTTTCTGTTTTATTTCTTAATTATTCTTTTCAGTTGAGAAAGTTTAGAGCGGGTTATTATGATTGATTTAATTGTATAATTATGTGTTTTGATTTCCCATCCTTTTTCGGTTATTACTCAAGTCTATAAAGTCATGAGTTTTGGGTTAGATAAGGGACCTTGGTTTTGTTTTTCGGGATCGAAAACAATACTCTCGTTTGCTCACGAAGTTATTTTTCAATTACAGAATTACTGCAACGTTTCTCTTTTATTTTAGTGTGTGTCTTCTTTGCTTATTAGAGGCTTTCATCGGTTTCAGAAAAAAAAATTACTTTTTCATATTCTCACTTCCCCTGGGCATCCAAAAGTTGTTCCAGTGCCCTTGCTAATTCAACTATAGTACTAGTAAGAAGTGACTGTTGTATCTTGGAGAGTATCAGCCTTAAGACCAACTGTATCGAGTAATTTACTACTGGTGGCGAAATACCAAGGTAATTAAAACCGGACCGGACATTGAACCGGAGAGGGTCAGAGTTCAGGGTTTTTGGGTCGGACCGGGGTCGAATCGGGTTTAATAAAATATTAATAAAATACTATTTTTTAAATATATATATACCAAATATATAATATATATAGTATATATATTATATATTTGGTATATAATATATATAGTATATATATTTGGTATATAATATATAATATATATATATATTATATATTTGGTATATATATATTAAAAAATAGATAATATATAGATAATATTTCAATTTATACACAAAATAACATGTAGCCTAGTGGTAAGATGACTTGTTATGGCTTTGAGGATAGGGGTTCAAGCCCTGTTGAGACCAAAAACTAATTTTTTTAATTAATAAAGATAATTAAAAAAATTTAAAAAAAAAGAGTCCAACCGGTTCGACCCTGAACCGGCTGGTTTTGGCCGGTTCAGGCATTGAACCGGCCGGTTCTCTGCCAGCCTGTCCAAGAGGGTTACCCGGACCATGGCCCGGTTCCCGGTCCAACCGGTTGGATCGGCCGGTCCGGTCTGGTTTTTGTTACCATGCGAAATACTCTTAAGCTCAGTGCTTTGCACGCCTCAGCCAAAACCGATAAGTTCTTTTACACATGTTTTATATTATTTAATTGCTACTTATTTTTCTTTGTTTTTGTGTTAATTTTATTGTAAGAATTTATTCTCATTATTTTGTATGAATTTTATTTTTTTGCTAATTTAGTAACCAATTTTTCCAACAGGCATCACAAAGTCAAACCTCAGCCAATCAACAATCGCATATCATATCGAAGAAGAGAAGTGACACCTGCTGAATATGTGTCGGGACGTCTCCTGGTGGGTACCACATCAAATATAGATAGCAGTTGATCGGATAGAAATAACACCTCTCTTAAGCAAGTTTGTTCGAGTCGGAACTCTATCCAAAAGCAACTGGCGGGAGAAGACGATTACCTTTTGATCCGAAGTGAATCTCAGAAGTGGCCAGAGTAAGGTCACGAACGGTGAGGGAGTACATGCACACACTCCGATGCCTAAGTCAGTATCAGAATAAGGTGAGGTAAGGAAATGAACAGTGCGTACCTTTATTGATCAGGTCATGGACCTTTTATAGCTGAAGTCAGGTCGCTGACGTGTGGATATCCTCAAGTAACCCTAGATCGATTATCAGCCGTTGGATGTATCCGACGGTCGATGTTGATTCTAGGGTTATGTGCGGATAAAGTTGCTTTTAGGGCTAGCGCCGCAATGCTTGTAATTTAGGGTTTCGCAACGTGGCGATTTGATCCCTCGGGTTTGTTGTCCCGAGGACGGAACTCCCGGGTCGGGTCGGTTAACCGAAGTGGGCCTTGGGCCTGTTCGGGTCGGTATTGTTTTGGGGCGAATCTTCCTTGTTGGGTCGGATCGGTCCGGTGTGGGGTGGGCCTTTTTGGTCACTCCGAATCACCTTTTAAGGAGCGAGACTCTTCCACAACTTACCTAACACCAAGAGATCGTGATTTGACATACTTGGACGTCGTGAGGATGAAGCTAAGAGATAATCATATGCAGACGAAACTGAGAACAAACCACTTGGATGCCTCAATATTTATAACTTAATTACTCTATCCTATACATATATATAGTGGCAGAGCTAGAAAAAAGTCTTTTAGGGGGCCAAAATATTGTTAAGAAATATATTAATATTTAACCATGATGTTTGAATCTTACCTGAGGTATTATTTTATGGTAATTTTTGTGCACAGATCTAAAATAGACACGTAAAAAGCTAAAAAAATGCTAATATGAGATTCGATCGTCATGAAACTTGCAAAAGCTAGTGTTACCACGGCACCAGTTCCAACAATTGAAATATATATGACAATCTATGTATATATATCCATATTTGATGTATATATGTGTGTGTGTTTATATAATTTTAATAAATATTTACTTATAATTAAATGATATTTTATATATTAAAAAACAGTGGACAATAAAAAATTAATTAATTTTTATTTCTATTTGAATTTTATAAACTTAACTTTTTTCTAAGAATAAATTAATAAAACCTATTACTATTTATAAGAATTTACAATTTTTATTCCTACGTATATTTCCAAGGTAGCGTGAATCTAACGCATTGGCACAAGTTTTGTTTGTTAATTTATTCGTGACCTTTGGTGTCACGATATATACAAACGCGCATTGAAGCAAGGTTATCAAAACCGAACCGGATACTGAACTGGTATAGACACTGGTTCAAGTTTTAAAAGTCGGATCGAGGTCGAACCAGGGTCAGACTGAAAATAAATTAAATTATATTTTTAAAATTTTTAATATAATATATAAAGCACTAATAAACAAAAAATAACATAATATTCATAATATCACGACATAAAAAATTAAATTATGCTTAAAATGTTATATGTCAACGTATAATATGCAAAAATTACATATTAAACTAAAATAAATATGTTATAATAAATTTTTAATATTCAATAATTACAAATACTATAATGTAACTATTCTCATAATTTATATTAATATATAAATTAATTTTAAATTTTATTATAATATTTAATTTAACCCATCAACGTGAAAAAATGGATATAAAATCTCTTATGTGTCAAAAATAATGTCATTTACCATTTTTTTAAAAAAATTAAAAATTAAAAATTAATTTTTGTTGAACCGCTCAGTTCCCGGTTTTGTCCGATTTTTTTTCAGTTTTCCTGGTTTTGGCCGGTTTTTTATCGGTTTTCCGGTTTTTAGGCCGGTTCAACTACAATCTGGTTTTAAGGTTCAAACAGACCAGATAAGAGTCCGATTCCCAGTTCAACCGGTCGGATCGGCCGGTCAGGTTCAGTTCGGTTTTGACGACTATGCATTAAAGAGTGTTTTTTGGCAGCAGAGAACCAAGTAAACACTCCGCAGAGAGAGACATTGAACTTAGAGTACTAACGTGAAACGATGTCAGCATCAGTAGGCAGAGGAAGCCAAGAGGAGGAGAAGAAGCCTGCTGATCAGGGAGGAGCTCACATTAATCTCAAAGTCATGGGCCAGGTCTCAATTCTTTATTTAACTTTTCTTCTGAATTAAATTTTATACCATTGTTTTTTTTTAAATATATATTATTATGTTCTTCATTTTGAAAGTACACTTTGTTTTTCTTGTGTAAACTTTTTTTTTCTGCTGAAGAGATTTCAATTCAATACTTCTGGGTGTTTATTTTTAGTAAAATATATAAATATAAATGTAAATGAAATTTAGACTATTTATATTTTTGATATTTAATTTTGTAGTATAATAATTTAAGAACTTTCTATCAATTGACGAACTATTTTTGTTGGCAGTGGCATGCTTCGTGCTTGCCAAGTTGCCGTGACGAACCTTCGGAAAGCTGTAGACTCTTGCTATGTGAGTTAAAAAAATTTTTGTAGTTTTAAGGTTTTAATTTAATCCCTTATTGAATTTGGCTACATTTCTATCCTAGGAGATGAGATGAAGATCATAATTCTGGGCTCACTTTTTATTCTTTGTCTAAGTAACCTTAATTCATCTGTGTATTATAAGAATTCTAATTACACTTGTGTTGAGCTTAGCACTTCCCCTCTGATCTGTTTTGCACAACAGAGTTGAGGTCTTGATACTTTTTTTTTCTGAAGGCAATGATTAACTCCAGTGTTATTAAACTCGGCTCGGACCGGCCGGTCCAACCGGGAACCAGACCCATGGCCGGTCTGGTCACCTTATTCGACCGGATATGCCATCAATTCGGTTAAATCCGGTGAAACTCGGTCGACTTGGCCCGTTGACTCGTACCAGGTTTCTTTATTTTATTTTATTTTATTTTTTAAGCTGCGCAGGATTTAATATTTATTATTGGCTTGGATTTAATATTTATTATTGGCTTGATCACTTGAGCCAATGCCATGTCTCTGCAATCTGTCCCACGTTTGTCTACTTGTCCCCGCCAGAGGCGGATCTTCTCGGGAGCGGGGAGGCGCGCGCACCCTCGATTATTTAATTTTTTTATATACTCGATGTTGCGATTCTGGCGGTGATGTGAGAGAGAGTCACAGAGAAGAAGCAGTGTAGAAGAAGAAGCAGTCACAGAGAAGAAGCAGTGTAGAAGGAGAAAGAAAGTGGGGGGGAGGAAGAAGAAGCTGGAACTCGAAAAATGGAATCAGAAGTAGAAGAGATGAAGCGCCTCTGTACACATTGATATTTTTATCGAAAAAGAGAAAGAGTATTCAATTATTCATAGCTTCATTGGTCACGTGATGAGTACTGAAGTTGAAGTCTGTCTCCACTTACTTTTCCCGTTCCCCAACTTTTTATTAATTGTAGTTTATAATCACTTTAACAATTGCTATTTTTTTGGTGAAATCTTTAAAAGTATTACGTTTATTAAGTAAATTAAATTAAATAAATTCCATACAAAAGTAAATTAAATAAACAAAATGTAAATATTTATTAAAGGAATTGTGCCTCAGCATAGCAAATTTAAATATTTAATATTCATACTACTTATTTTATATTCCTAATTTATGACTTTTATTATTACTGATTTTATATTCCTAATTTATAATTTTTTTATAGTTTTTTTGAAGGGATAATACTCAATTTGGTCCTTAAAGTTTGTCACTCATATCAACTTGGTCCCCAATTTTATCGAAATTACTAAGTAGTCCCTGAAATTTGAAAACGTGTATCAGTTACGTCCCTCCGTAAATTTAGCAGAGACCAAATTGATATTAAGTTATAAATCACAGGGACCAAATTGACATTAAATTATAAATCACAGGGACCTGTTTGCTAATAAGTGACTAAATTGAATGACTAATTTGGAATCATTATGAGAAAAAGCGGCGGAGGGACGTAAGCGATACGTTTTCAAATTCTAGGGACTACTTAATAATTTTGATAAAGTTGGGGACCAAGTTGATACGAGTGACAAACTTCGAGGACCAAATTGGGTATTATCCCTTTTTGAAGTATGAAATTTATATATGCCACAAATTTTTGTATTTTTAATAGTGGCCAAGATTAAATGCGGTTCAACTAATGACCCACCGGTTTAACTAGTGATTCACTGACCCAATGCCCTGACTGAGTCAATTACCGGTCCAGATTCAATAACATTGTTAAAAATTGATTTATGCAATGATTTTTTTTTGGCACCCCCAAAGTTTTTGTTCAAGATCCGCCACTGGTCCCCGCCTACTGCCATGCATTTTTTTTTAAATTCTTCATGCGCGTTGGACCAACAGGCTGCAGCCAAAGTGATGAATTACAAAAATTCCATTTCTAAGAGTCGAACCCACTCACTATCAGATGGAAGGATATACTGCTGCCACTACGCCACACATGGTTGTTGTGATATTTGTGACAAAAAAAATCATATATATTTATTTTTTATGGGATATATGTGTGTATACATGTATATAATTTTATAATTTATAATTATAATAAAGACCGGGTCATGTGGGCCAACTAGTGACCCACTGGTTCGACCATTAACCCAGTGCCCTGACCGGGTCGATCACCGGGCCGAGTTTAGTAACACTGATTAACTCTACCCTTTTTATGCAACCCTCTTTTTAAATTCATTTATATAAAATCTGATGGACATATGGATATGATTGAAATTCAAAGTTGCATGATTTAAAACAAATGTTTGTTATTATGTTAGATAAGGTTTTTATAATGCTTTGTTATAGTTCAGTTCCTTTGTTAGACAAATTCTAGGATGGTCCATTTGTGGACTGGTACTTGAAAAGTTGTTCGAAACTATGACGACGACCGACGCCATTTTTTAGAAGCAGAAGCTCACGGTTTTCCATGTCCTCATGACGAAGATAGTGACCTCACCTGATCGATGTTGTTTCGGAAAAAAAGAAAAACGAATATGAGTGTCTCAAAACTGAACTTCGTTTTTTTCTTATTTTTTATCGAACCAACAACGATCGGTCGTTGTTTTAGTCGTGAGGACAAGGGGGCCGTGAACTTCTGCTTCCGAAGAGCAGTATCGGTCATTGTAAGAGTTCCTGAGAATTTTTCATGTACCTGCCCACGTGCACCACATGTCAAGGTGGTCCACTCTTGAACCCACCCCTTTGTCATTGTAACATTTTCATTTTACGATGCTATTGCCTCGGTCTTAGCTTATTTTTCGTGCTTTTTTGTCCTATTAAGAAACTATGACATGTTGTTTACCATCTTTAATCATTGTCTCCTTATACAAATTTTTAATTAATGTGTTTTGAGGTTGACTTTCTTGTAGGATGGTAATGAAGTTTTCTTTAGGATAAAAAGAAGCACTCAGCTCAAGAAACTCATGAATGCATACTGCGATCGTCAATCTGTTGATTTTAACTCGATTGCTTTCTTGTTTGATGGAAGGAGACTCCACACTGAACAGACCCCTGATGAGGTAAATTTTTGTTTGGTCAAAACTAAATGCAAGTGTTTTCGGCGGATGATTGTACAAACTGAAGTTTCATCTATCAATGACAACAATGTATAATCCTGTAATTTCATGTTTATACTTTTGTAGAAGTTCCTTGTACTAAAGTTTTCATCCACTCTCATATGGAATTTCTTCTTATTTGTTTAGTCTGTTGATTCTTATAAACTGTGACTTGTGCTGCTAGAGATGGAGGACGGTGATGAGATAGATGCAGTGCTTCATCAAACCGGAGGTGGACATCAATTTCTTTAGATGTATGTTGATCTTCATCAAAATGCTTGAGAAGGCCAATGATCCAGATTTGGTGCTTGATGAATTTGTAGTGTATGGAATTAACTGTTGTGTTTATTGAAGTCTTGTTACTATACTGTGTTGGATCCCTATTCGTTCTGGCTTGATGAATTTGTACTGTATGTTTGAATTTAATTTAAGCTATATAGATGTTTTGGTAACCATATCTTGTCCATTGTCATGCCTTACTTTACCATACTTCACTCAACTCGGTTTCTCATGCATGTCTTGTTACTCTTTGCTTTGAATAGGTGGCAATGCAAATTGCAAAGGGGATTCTAATAGCCACTACTTTCTGTCAGTTGTAATTTTGTTGTCTATCACAATACCACCTTTTTCTTAAACCACAGCCGAGATGTAAATTACTTGAAACAGGGATCGGTGTACAACGAAGTAGGCAGCTTTTACGGTGGGGAAGCACCTATTATGTGGTCCATAATGCACCAATTTTTTCCACCATTAGATCAAATCATCAAACTAGAACTTATCATGATCCATCCACACCAAATCCATCCCATCCCTCTGTCTCTCTAATTTCTATCCCTTCGGATCCTTTCTCTTTATCCCTCTCTTCTTGTTGGGTGGGTTCTCTCCTAAGTGGGATCCTCAAGATTAAAGGGAAAAAATTAAAGAATATTATCATGATTCGTTTTGTACTTTCCCTATTTAATTAGGACTAGGAGTTTTGTGAATTGTTTCTTAGTTTTTTTTTTAATTGAGATTCGGAGTCTTGTAATTTGTTTCATAGTTTTCCTATTTAATTAAGATTAGCAGTCTTGTATCCCAATAATTATATAAGAGAGAAGCTGAAGGCGTTTAAAGTTGGTGCAAAATGTAGAGACGCCTGAGAGTGTAGTGAGATGTGAGTGTTATCATTCTTTGTAACATTTGAGTGAGGTATTCTGGTTTGTAAGCGTAATACACAATTTGGGGTAGGTTTTTCAAGTTTGTGCCAAAAAACATGTATTGTGGGGTGGTTTACAATACAAATTGTAATCTTATATTTGAAATAGTGGAATGTTTTTGTGGTGTTCCGTAGACGTAGGCAAGAGGTGTTGAACCACGTTAAATTATTATGTGCTGTATTTTCTTTGTATGTGTGTGTGTGTGGAGATTCCCCAACATTGGTATCATAAATCATTGGACGTGTGTGAGTAAATCAGAGTGATGTGTGCAGATTTTTTTTCCCAACACTTCCATTGCCGCTGGCGGTCCTCCCCTGGACCCTCCTCGTCGCCGCCGTCGCACGATCCTCCCTTGGACGTCGTTGTTTGAAGCGAACCTTCCCCCTCTAGTGGTAGAAAATTGTATCCAAATAAATGAAGATTGGCAAAAAGGAAAAGAATGAGAAAGTATTGTCAATTTCACTCAGAAAAATGAAAACGCTTGGGACTTCACATTACTCCCCCAATCTCATGAACCAACTGTACTGTGTTCTCATGGCAACGTCTTTTTCGATTTTCAGATCTAGGGTTCACATATGATGCTTACATTGGGGTTCGGTGGCTGCTCATGGATCTTGGTGATTAATGTTACCTCCTGTGGAAAATCGTCCAATATGAAACAGGGTGGAGGGAGGGTCATCAGTGATGGGCAGTGGGGGAGTGGATACCACATATAGTAAATCCTTAAAATATCCAAGGATACTCGTGCAAACCCACTTGTATTCATAAAATTAGTGGATATCAGCTTACGGATACCGTATAGGTATAGGGAGTGTATGGGAAATATTTTTATTTGACAAGGTAGGTGATAGGGGGTTGCGCCTAGCATCCCAAGCTCTGATATGGATTAAGGAGCGAGCCCATGACCCATAAACCAAAAGGGGAGCTTTTATATCAGCCCATGACATCACAATTCCCATTACATTCCCATTACTTCATCCATGACAACACATTTGATTTGTAGCAACCACTTTTAAATTAATTCTAGTTTATTTACAGTTATTTTTAGGATCAAAATGATCTTGTAAGTGCAGCATAAATAGGACCCATTTCCATGCATGTATTTCTTATCAAGAAAATAGTAAGCATTCTTTTGAGTAAGTTGATAGTTCTCTCTTTTTCTTCCGCTTTTTGAGCCATTTTGGTATTAGAGTTGGTTTTCCAAATTCTTGATGTTGAATTTGAGTGAGAGGAGTGGCTAGAATTTGTCCGAGTTTCGAATTTTCAAAAGGTGTATGGTGCACGAACCACTATCACCAACAAAACCTTAGTTTACAATAATTTTTGGTGAAAACAACACCACAATTGTGTTTAGGAGGTTATGAAACTTTCACGGTTTTTGGAACAACACATGTCGCCATGTGCTACCACTAGAAAAGCAACACACCCCATGCATTAGTGGAAGGTTGAAGACAATCCAATTAGCTGCCATGTCAGCCCCACATGGCTAAACAATAACACGTCATCCAACCATGAGCTGCCAAATGTCTATCCAACAATGTCAATAGTAAAGTCAGCAAGCTGCCACGTCGATAGTTAGGTGTCTTGCCAACACGTTAGTCCAACCATGTCTTGCCATGTGTCCAATTTTCAACGTTAGTGACCATGTCACCAAAAGTTTCTATATTTCTGCTTTTGCCATTAGTTTTTTAAAATCACATTTTGACCTCCATATTTTACTGATTTACTATTTGACCCAAATACGTTGTGTAAATTTATTTTTGCCGCTTGACTTTTTAAAAGTCCATCTTTATTTTAATAGTTTATTTATATTTTCACATCAGAACTTTCCTTATTTACAAAATAGCCCATAAACCTTAGAAACCTTATTTCGATCTAAAACTTTTGCAAACACCTTAAAGTTTCTAACCCAATTTAAGCCCACAAAATGACACCTAGGAGACAAAATGAGAGATGGAGGGTGCAAGGCGGACGATTTCAAATCAGACTATCTATTCATGAGATAGAGAAGTTCACCAAAATTTCGACAGTTGCAAACTTATTCCAATTCAATAAGAGATCTCAATATTACGCCGTGAAGAGCACCTCTGCATAAAATTTAAATGGAAGAAATGAGACGACAAATTCAACATTTGCAATAGACTATAAATGCTCAGCAAGTCCTACTGGGAGCACAACGAACAAGAATAGAATATGATGAATCCAATACTGACTCATCATTGACTAGAAATCGTTGACCATGAAAACAATTTAGAAACAATTATATCAAGCTAGAGATTCCAGATTTCGAGGGGAAACTCCAACCAGATGATTAGCTTTAAATTGTTAAATGAGTATTCAAGTATATGGAGGTACCTCAAGAGCATAAACTGAAGATCATCATTTTCAAGTTAAAGAAGCATACTTCCATATGGTGGGAGAATCTTCAAAAGAAGTGAGAACATGAAAGAAAAATCATCACCAAAACATGAGAAAAGACCTTATCAAGATAATTTTAATCAATCTTAGAATCTTCGTCATCTGTAAAAAAAAAAAATTACTAAACCATACATTATTACCTTGGAGGATTGAAGATCAACATTAAGCTCCAACAATAACGGTACTCAAGCAATGTTATCCATCAGAGTTGAGAAATAAATACCCAAAAGATCTTTACCGACCTTTTTCCTCCACTAAAAACTTATCCAACACCTTCAAAACACAAACACTATAGGCAAAGACTATTATTATTAATGAAAGCAATTTCTAGAAAGAGAGAAACGGTTACAGAGCGATTTTGCGGAATTTGTTATTCTGCTGATACCATATTAACAACAGTAAATGGGAAAGTTGACCTTTTCTTCATTGATTAGTAATATATATACAGGTATCCTATATATGTGTCCTCTATACAGTCAGCAACTAACTAGCAATAACCAACTAAGAGCTAGACTCTTCTAAACAACTAATTAGCATTAGTTAAATACTGATCTAAGATTAGCTTATTCTGATAGCCTCCTGCATACTGAGCTTGGTTTATAAATATCAATCATGCTCATTTTGGATACAAGAATGTGAAAAACAGAAGGATGTAAAGGTTTGGTGTAGATATCTGCAACTTAATTGGCAGAAGATACAAGAAATAATCGAATGACCCCTTCTTGATATTTTTCTGGCACTAGGTGGCAGTCAATTTCGATGTGCTTTTGTTCATTCATTGAATGTAGGATTCTGAGCTATTGCAATTGCAAATTTATTGTCAAAGTATAAAGGAATCGGACTAGTAGGTGAAAACCCAAGATCAGTCATTAAAAATATGATCCACTGCACTTCAGAAGTAGTGTATGCAAGAGCTCTGTATTTGGCTTTAGAGCTGGATGGAGAGACAGTATTCTGCTTCTTAGACTTCCAACAAATCAGTGATGATCCAAGAAAAATAGAAAAGCCAGTAACAGATCTTCTTGAATCTTGGCAAGAGGCCCAAGCAGAATCACTAAATGCAGAAAGGCATGGAGTAGAAGTTGCAGAGAAGGATAAACCTTTCCCTGCAGAACCCTAAATGTACTGCAGAATTCTAAGAGGAGCTTCATGGTGTGCCTGAGTATGTGCAGAGACAAACTGACTTAGCCGATTAACAAGTAATGTCTGGTCGGGTATTTGTGAGATAAATCAGTCTTCCAATCATCCTGCGATATGAGGCATGATCTAAGAGAGGCACACTTCCAGCAGCAGATAATTTCAGATTGGAAAGCATAGGGGTTGTGACTGGTTTGCATGCCAACAGTCTAGCATCATCAACTAACTCAAGAGCATACTTTCTTTGTGTAAGAGTAAGACCTTTAGCCGACCTTGCAACTTCAAGACCTAAGAAGTACTTGAGAGAGCCAAGATCTTTAATACAAAATTGTTTATGCAGATGAGATTTGACTGAAGATATTTTAGGCATATCAGTACCTGTTAACACAACATCATCTACATATACAAGTAAAACAGTAATGTTAGAACCAAAGATCTTCACAAACAGGGAGTGATCTGATTTTGATTGGGTATAACCAAGATGCAAGAGGGCTACTGTGAGTTTAGAATTCCATTGACGGCTAGCTTGTTTAAGTCCATAGAGGGACTTCAGGAGTCTACACACTTGGTTAGGTTAAGAAGTTTTAAAGCCTTGAGGGAAAGTCATGTAGACCTCCTCATGTAAATCTCTATGTAAGAAAGCATTGTTTATATCCAATTGATGTATAAACCAATGCCTGGCAGCAGCAAGGGCTAAAACTAACCGGATAGTAGTCATTTTAAAAACGGGTGAAAAGGTGTCAAAATAACCTTGCCTTCTTTTTGGGTGTAGCCCTTGGCTACTAATTGAGCTTTATATCTTTCAATGCTACCATCTGAATTATATTTGACTTTGTAAACCCATTTACACCCAATGGGGTGCTTGCCAATTGGCAAATCAGTGAGTTGCCATGTATGGTTTTGCTCTAAAGCAAGAATTTCTTGGTCCATAGCTTGTTGCCAACAAGCATGTTGTGCTGCCTGCCTATAGGTTTTTGGTTCAGGTATGCTACATATAGCAAGAGAATAAGATTTGTAGAAGGGGACAAATGATCAAAAGAAAGAAAATTAGAGAGATGAAAAGAAATACCTGATGATTGGCCTACTAGTTGCTGCTGGGTATACACTATATTATAGTGATAATCCCTAAGATAATTGGGAAGATGCTTAATGCGGGTAGAAACTCTAGTTGGGACAGAAACAATATTTTCAGGTGTAGAATTTTCATGGACAGATGTATGTTTTTTAGATGCAGAATGTGCAGGAGATGCAGAATGTGAAGATGTAGATACAGACAAATATGGATCTGTGTTTAAACTGGGAGAGGAAGAAGGAATAGGATTGGGAGAAATAACATAGGGGATAGGTATCGGTTTTATATCAGTAACATTATTAGAAGTAGGAAGACAAATAAGAAATTCATCAAGTATGGAAAAAGATTTTGCGGAGGTTGTAAAAGGGAAGATGGTTTCATAAAAAACATGTCTGGATATGAAAGTTTCCTTATTATGAAGATAAAAAAGAATGAAGCCTTTAACTCCTTCTTTATGACCCAAGTAAATGCATTTTCTAGCCCTAGAATGAAATTTCTTTCTTTGAGCATTGAATGTAGAGGCAAAACATAGTGTACCAAACACTTTAAGATGAGAAAAATCTGGTTGTTTGTTATATAAAATTGAAAAAGGAGAGTGATTTTGAAGTAATGAAGAGGGTAAAAGGTTAATGAGATGTACTGAATGAGAAATGGCATAAGACCAAAAAGAGACAGGAAGATCGATTAGCTTGAAACATGAGAGCCCTAGACACATTAAGGATGTGTTGATGTTTTCTCTCAGCCACCCCATTTTGTTGGGGTTTTTCAACACAAGTGGTATGATGAAGAATACCTTTGCTTGTGTAAAAGGAGTCAAAAAGAAACTCCTGGCCATTATCAGACCGAATGACCTTTATTTTTGCATGAAATTGAGTTTCTACAAGATTTACAAATTGGATAAGACATGGCCTGGTCTCAGATTTTGATTTCATTAATTTAATCCAAATAAATCTTGACTTATCATCAACCATAGTAAGGAAATATTTATGACCAGTGATAGAAGGGGTTTCATAAGGACCCCAAATGTTTACATGAATGAGATCAAATGTAGAAATAGAAACAAAAGAACTATTAGGAAAAGAAAGTTTCTTTTGTTTACCAAAATGATAAGTATCACATACATTGGGAAAAACATGTGATTCAGTATGCATTTTGTTCAACACAGTGTTGTAACATTGAATAGATGGATGGCCTAATCTATAATGCCAAACAACAGAATTTGAAATCTGTAAAGAGAATTATCTACTAGAATGGTGTTTACAGAATGTAAAACATCCAAAGAACCTAAGGTAGGAGTAGGAAGTAGCACTTCATATAGCCCATGAGCAGTCCTAGCTTTGCCAAACATATTCGAGGAGGTCATATCCTGTATGAGACAATGATCATGATAAAAAGAAACAAAACAAGAAGAATGATTAGTAAGTCTAGTGACAGAAATCAAATTAAAAGCAAAATTTGGAATATAGAGAACATCAAACAAAGTGAGAGTAAGGGTGAGGTGTATGGTTCCTCTAATGGTTGCAATGGTATGCTGACCATTAAGGAGAGAGACTGGGATGGTTTGATGGATCTGTATGTATTGAAAAAATTTAGGGAAGATGATATATGGTCCGTGACCCCTAAATCTATGATCCAAGGGGTGTGAGTGATGCCTGGTGAAGAAACAGAAGCAGCCAGGTGAGTACTATTGAGATTGTTTGAGGGATTCGGCTGAGGGGAAGGTGCAGCAGCACTCGATGCAGTTGAAAACAAAGTCATGAGACTTTGAACTTGCTCAGGAGTAAAACCAGGAATCGCAGCAGCTATTGGAGCATGATCAGCTGTAGGTGTAGTAGTCACATTAGCAGACTTCTTGGACTTGAAACTCGGAGGAAAACCATACTTGATGAAGCATGTGTCCACTGTATGATTCATCCTACCACAGTGGGTACATTGCCTCTGAGAGCCAAACTTGACAGGGGAATTCTTGAAATTTGCAGGACAAAATTTTCCTTGCTGAGAATTATCATTAGCAGGCTTGTAGAGACAGCCAAGGCACTGGGAGTGGGAAGCAATGGAGTCTGTAACTGAAGCTCCTGTTGGATGACCATGGAATATACTTTTGAAAGTGCTGGTAAGGGTTCAATAAGGAGAATTTGAGACCTAACTGCAGAATAGTTGTCATTCAATCCTTGTAAAAGCACAAAACACAATCATTGTCACGGTATTGATGAACCACATGAGACAGATTGCAACAACGAGAAGGTGAGGAAGAACATGCGGGTAGGGGTCGAAAGATGCACAATTCATCCCAAATAATCTTGATTTTTGTAAGATAACCGGTAACAGTCAAGTCTCCTTGTGTAAGGGAATACAAATCAGTGTGCAATTGTGAAACACGAACCTGATCTCCTTGAGAAAAACGATCATTGAGTTCTTGCCAAACCTAATAAGCAGTATCGATCCAAAGAACGCTGGTGGCGATTTCGGCAGTCATAGAATGATGCATCCAAGAAAGTACCAAGGTGTTGCATCGCTTCCAAGCCCGAAAGTGAGAATCAGAAATTGATGGTTTCTGAATCGATCCATCAACAAATTCATATTTGTTCTTCATTTGAAGCGCATTGGACATGGCTCTGGCCCAACCATGGTAGTTCGAAACATCCAACGGAGGAGAAACAAGAACGAGGGAAGAGTTCTCATTTGGATGTATATAGTAACTGTTAAGAGGATCTTGAATATTAGCAACATGGCGCGCTTTAGATCTTGCACTGGTGATGAAGTAGCAGAAGAATCAGAAGAGGGCGAAGACGCCATGGTTAGGGTTTGTCTAACGATGTATCGCAATCAAGAGATGCGAAAGAAGATCATGAAATTGAAGGATTAATTACGAGAAAAAGTGAAAGAAATCGTTATCAATCAACGATTCAAGAAGCAAAAAGATGAGAACCTCAGAGAAGAAGATGAAAGCGATGAGGAGATCGCGGAGAAGATGCGATCGCCATGGAGAAAAACGAAAGCAGTTTCTGGAGTGAGAGAAAACGATTAGAGCGGTTTTGCGAAATTTGTTATTCTGCTGATACCATATTAACATCAGTAAATGGGAAAAGTTGACCTTTTCTTCATCTACTTTTAACATAAGAATTTTGATACACATCGAGAATACTAAACTACTCATTCCTAAAAAATTGACACATCACCATATTTGAGGATAAAATTGTCACTATAATTTCATTTATTCCCTCTCACTTTTCAAATTTCAAACTCTTAAATTTACTATTTCTTATCTTTTTCCATTCTCTCTCAAACTATATTGCTCAGCCTCTCTTTCTCACCCTCTCCTTCTTCCACTGTCCTTCTCGATCTCCATTTTTTTTACTCATCTCTTCCCTCTCTCTGTTTCTCCTCTCATTTCATCATATTCTTCTTCCTCCTCCTTATTCTTCTCACGATCTCCTCCTCCCTCCACCCATTTCCTCCTCCTCCTCCTCCTTTTTCTCGACCTCTCGATCTCAATCTCCTCCTCCTCCTTTCTTAGGATCTCCCTCCTTCTCCCACCACATCCACTTCCTTCTTCCCCAGAGCTCCATGGCAACAAAACCCACCGATCAATTTTCCCTCTCACCCATTTAACAATTTCTATCACTCCCTCTCTGTGACTCCTACTCATATGTCTCCCTCATCCAAGAAAAGGCTATGGTTTTTTAAAATCGATCTTCTCCCTCATTCAACTCAACGCAGCAGTAACTTGGAGGTAAGATTACTGTCTCCCCAATTCAATTTGACCACTTTAGCTTATTTTGGTTTCTGTGGCTTCGATTGTAAATGCATCTTTCATTGTTTTTTTTAAGCTTCGAAACAAGCAAAGCAAGAAGAGCTAAGCAAAGCGAGAACTGCACAAAGATATCAAGTTGTAAATGCATCACTCATGCTGAGTTTGTTCCTTTTTCAAAATTTTCTTCATCGTAGAAGCAAGCAAGAAGAGCTAAAGAAATTTTTAAAACTTCCTTGGTATTGTTTTTTGAAAGTGTGTTCTTGACCTGAAGAAATTGAGAACTGGGGTGTTCTATGTATTATGTTTGGATTACTTTTTGTGTGTGTATATATATATATATATATATATATATATAATAGGGTGTTTTATGTGCTATATATATATATATATAGCAAAATTGAATATTTTTTATTTAAACACTCATTCTCTCTGGACAGTGTTTGATTGATGGTTTCAAGTTTTTGAGGCTCTGATACCAAGAGGGGGCCGGAAGCAAAATAAAAAGGGTGATATATATATATATATCACCAATTTCCATTGTTGTATTCTTCATATCTTTGTGTTGTGGTTATTTTTAAAAAATCGATTGAAGGCTCTGTAAGTGTGGTGGAACCCTTAATAAGTATTAGACTTTTCTAAATAATGAATAGAAAAAAAAATGTATTTTAGAGTTTTTTGACTGGCATGTTATTGACGCATATTTAGTCCCAAATGCACTAACTACTAATATTTGCATAGAGCTCTTTGATTGGTATGTTAAATGTGGTGTTGTTGTGCAGGGCATATAGGAGCTGGCTTTATTATGTTTATAGATTGAGATTCCAATATAGTTTTTTTGGGACAAGGATTTTAGGAATTCTTTGATGTTAAAGAAGGTAATAGATTTGTTTAATCTGGATAGAATACACCGAGTGTTCTGTCGAGATCAACATCAAGAGTTCTGTCGAGAACTTCAACACCAAGAGTTCTGTCGAGTTCTGTCGAGATCAACACCGGGTGTTCTGTCGACATCAACATCAAGAGTTCTCGACAGAACTCTTGGTGTTGAAGTTCTCGACAGAACTCTTCATGTTGATGTCGACAGAACACCCGGTGTTGATCTCGACAGAACTCGACAGAACTCTTGGTGTTGAAGTTGATGTTGATCTCGACAGAACACCCGGTGTTGATCTCGACAGAACTCTTGGTGTTGAAGTTCTCGACAGAACTCTTGATGTTGATGTCGACAGAACACCCGCTGTTGATCTCGACAAAACTCGACAGAACTCTTGGTGTTGAAGTTGATGTTGATCTCGACAGAACACCCGGTGTAAATGGCTTGTAACATTAAATATATATATATATATGTAGGAGTCGAGAATGTCAATCTCGACTTAGGCAAAAAAAAAATTATATATATATATATGTAGGAGTCGAGAATTTCAATCTCGACTTAGGCAAAAAATTAAAAAAAAATATATATGTAGGTGTCGAGAATGTCTATCTCGACTTAGGCAAAAAATATATATATATATGTAGGAGTCGGGAATGTCAATCTCGACTTAGGCAAAATATATATATATATATATATATATATATATATATATATATATATATATATATATATATGTAGGAGTCGAGAATGTCAATATCGACTTAGGTAAAAAATTAAAAAAAAAATATATATGTAGGTGTCGCGAATGTCAATCTCGACTTAGGTAAAAAAAATGTCTATCGAGATCAACACCAAGAGTTCTGTCGAGAACTTCAACACCAACAGTTCTGTCGAGATCAACACCAAGTGTTCTGTCGAGATCAACATCAAGAGTTCTGTCGAGAACTTCAACACCAAGAGTTACGTCGAAGTTACATTTGAGATCAACAGAGTGTTACGTCGAGCATCAACATCAAGAGTTCTCGCGAACTCTTGGTGTTGAAGTTCTCGACGTAACTCTTCATGTTGATGTCGACGGAACACCCGATGTTGATCTCTCGTAACTCGACATAACTCTTGGTGTTGAAGTTGATGTTGGTCTCGACAGAACACCCGGTGTTGACCTCGACAAAACTCTTGGTGTTGAAGTTCTCGACAGAACTCTTGGTGTTGATCTCCTACATATATAACAGTTCTGTCGAGATCAACACCGAGTGTTCTGTCGAGATCAACATCAAGAGTTCTGTCGAGAACTTCAACACCAAGAGTTCTGTCGAGTTCTGTCGAGATCAACACCGGGTGTTCTGTCGACATCAACATCAAGAGTTCTCGACAGAACTCTTGGTGTTGAAGTTCTCGACAGAACTCTTCATGTTGATGTCGACAGAACACCCGGTGTTGATCTCGACAAAACTCGACATAACTCTTGGTGTTGAAGTTCTCGACAGAACTCTTGGTGTTGATCTCCTACATATATAACAGTTCTGTCGAGATCAACACCTTGGAGTATTTCTCAACAGTCGACAGAACTCTTGATTGAAGATATTAATACATGATAAAGAAAAATTCACGAGCACAACCACAATGTTGTCTTCAAAGAGGTTTTCCAAAACCTCTAGCAAGTTAGTATCTCTACATTCAACTATCAACCAAATTGAGAATGATAATAAATTCTTTCTGCTCATTAATTTTTTTTTATTTAACAGGTTTTGTGTAGCAGTGCAGTATAGTTTCAAAGTCACTAGATTCAAGTCTTTCTACTGCCTTTTTGTGGTACCTTTCAAAATGACATGTTTCCACAATGGCTTGCTATATCCATTATTATTAAGCATGTTTACATCTTTGAAGAATTATTCTTGTTTGTTCTAACATGAATTATGATCGTATCTACAGGATTATTTTGCAGGCCTTAAAGCTACTCCATCTATAACCTCTTTATGAGTTTCCAGAGGTATGAATATTATTATTATAGTAATTTGATAATTGCAATAAATTTAATGGATTCTATCATACATACAGAATTTAATGCATTCCATATCTGTTATTTTTTTATAGGGTTGTCAGTAGGGCTATTGGCTTCAGTTACTTGGATATTTTGTTTCTACGGTCACTTTGCATATATTTTGTTACCTACTGCTATTTGAAATGTATCAGAATCAGCTCTTATTGTAATACTTTTAATTTAAATATATTCATCGTTATAAATTACATTTTGTTGACCAAAGGAACCAAAATTATGGTTAATTATATTAGAGCACATTGTTTGTTAACCTCCAGTGTTTGCATTACGATATTTGGACAAAAATTGCAGTGCCCTATATTAACAATTATAGTGTCATTCCATAATGATTTTTGGACTGATTTTTACACACAAAATGGTCATCACCTTTAGTTAACCTACAAGTAAATTTTTATCTATCAACACCGCGAACCCGTGCATATGCACGGGTCTTTTACTAGTTGATGAGTAATATATATACAAGTATCCTATACATATATCCTCTATAAAGTCAACAACTAACTAGCAATAAGCAACTAAGGTTAGCTTATTCTGAACAAATAATTAACATTAGTTAAATATTGAGCTAAGGTTAGCTTATTCTGATAACTATTTTGCGAATCAAATATCGATTTTACCCGTTGACCAAAATGACAATATCGATTTTACCCTTTTAAGATTCTTGGTTCACAGGTTACCCACATTTAATTGGCCGATGCATTGTAAACATGAGCAATATAAAGTAGCTTTCTCTTCTCTTTTTATTTTTAATTATTCACCAAATCAAACCAAGTGATCACTTATGCAGAGTACACACCTCATTAACTCCATCAATTTTCGTAAATATTAAAGCTAGAGAAGGGTAGAGGATTACGTGATCACTTATTTTATTTTTTATTTTTTTTTAATAAATTACCCTGCCATTAAGTTTACACAGATACACTTCCCCAAAATAAAAACCACAAAGTACAAAGAACATAATAAATGGCAGGTAAAACATAATTAAATTCAGAAACAAATAAGATAAGATTCTTCACTGCATCACCATTCCATTCACACCCCTCTCAGGCAGAGAATGGAACAAAATGTGGAACAGGCTTGCACTTCAAAGGCTTAGCCAAAAACACAGTAACCCTTCCTTCCTCAGATATATCAATCTCATTACTCTTCCCATCATTAACAACCCAATCATAGCATTGTATCAAACTAGCCAGTGTTGCTTGGATAACAAGCAATGCAAGTGAAGCACCAGGGCAACTTCTTCTCCCACTCCCAAATGGCAACAATTGATAATACTGTCCCCTCACATCAATTTTACTCTTCCCAGGTTCATCACTGTGTAAGAACCTCTCAGGGTCATA
This sequence comes from Calophaca sinica, assembly GCA_037113605.1. Lineage (NCBI taxonomy): Eukaryota > Viridiplantae > Streptophyta > Magnoliopsida > Fabales > Fabaceae > Calophaca > Calophaca sinica. The sequence continues at coordinate 95,409,888 of CM073733.1, forward strand.
AACTAATGCATTGTCCCAGTAGTTTGGATCCCTTCCAATTGCCCATGCATTGATGAAAATCTTGGAATGTGCCGGAACATCATAGCCGTCCACTTGGCAGCTTTTGATTGCTTCTCTTGCAAAGATTGGGGTTGGTGGGTGGAGCCTAAGGGTTTCTTTGACTACTGCTTGGAGATAAGGTAGGTTTGGTATGTCTGATTCTTTGACAAGCCTTTCCTTGCCAACAACAGAGTCAATCTCTTCTCTTGCTTTCTTGAAAACATGTGGGTTTCTAATTAGCTCCGCTAGTGCCCATTCTAACACACTTGCTGGTCCGTTTGTACCCGCAATGAACATGTCCTGTGGAACATCATCAAGCAATGTTAAATTCAGATTTCACTTCATCTCTACTTCGATCTTGATTAATGATGCTGTTCAACATAAAATTTCAAGCATATTCATAGCCTGTTTGAAGATTTACAAAATCATGTTTCCCGCGATCAAAACCGAGTTGTACGGTACTCTAAAGAGTTTAATTTCTACGCAACATCGGTGAAAAAATATTTTACTCCGATGTCTAATAATATGTTAACATCTAATTTAATGAGTTTAAAAACAAATATCATACTTATTAAATAACGTGACAATATATTTACACCGACAATGAATGTAAATTAAATTCTAACCAAAAATGTTTGGTTGCTTTTTTTGGGTTTTCAAAATCAATTCTTCATTGTTCGTAAAAAAAAAAATCTATTTTTCATTTAGTAAAATTAAAATTGAGAAAAGTGAAATATTTTAGCTTTTGAATTAAATAAAATTGTCGATCTGCCTGTGGAACACATTAATTCTTCACATTTACTTATTAAAACTGAATTTATTTTATCATCCACGTAAAATTAATTTTACTAAATTTATTATTAAAATATCATTTTCAAATACACATCAATTTTATTTTACTATCAAAATTAATTTATTAATACGGATATTCGTCATAGTTAGATTACATGGCTACGAAAAAACTACTTTCAAATAATATGCTAAGATTTATATAAGTACTGTGCTTAACAAATATGAGGACATGGTTTACGACAAAAACATAATGGTGTTATGTGATTTTTAAAATAGCCCATCTCATCTCATGTGTTGGAAAATATTCTTTTTTTAGATCTACCGTGTATTCCGGTAAGCTCGAATATTTAAAGGATTACTCAAGTTGAAAAAAGCAACTTGAAAAAAGAAATCAAATGTTTTTCAAAGTAAAAATTGTTTTTCATAAACTAGATTCAAAATTGTCCAAAAAAACCGGTTTGAAATTGTTTTGTTAAAAAAAACTGGTTTCTAACCCAGAAACCGTTTCCAAACTGGATCAAATTGAGAACCGGTTCAAAAATGTAAACCAGTTTTTACAAACCAATTTCTGCAAACCAAACCTTAATAATAGTTTGGTTCAAATGGTGTGGTTTATTGGTCCATGCACACCCCTATACTCAACAATAGTTTATACCATTTGCTGTTTAATCTATGATTCTAGTGTTTCAAGACAAATCTTACATCATGCTGACGCATGATAGAATCTAAACAAGTTCATATATTTTACCAAATGAGTCTTTGAAGGTAAATTATCAGCTTTACATATGGTACATGTGGATTGGTACTTAAAAAATTGTCTGAAATTTTGACAACAACTGACGATATCGGGGAGCAGAAGCTCACGGTCCTCCATGTCCTCATGTCTGAGACGGTGTCTAGATTGGTATAATTTCGACAAAAGCAATTAGAAACGAATATGTGTGCCTTAGAATTGAACCTATATTCGTTCTCTTGTTTTTTGTCGAACCGACACCAATCAGATCACCTTCTCAGCCGTGAAGACAAGAAAGACCGTGAACTTCTGCTTTCGATGGCAGTATCGGTCGTCGTCAGAATTTCGAACAATTTTTTCAAGTGTCAGTCCACATAGACCACATGTCAAAGTGGTCTATCCTATAACCCATCTTCTTTGAGTATTAAAAGAAACTAACATTTATGTCAACAAGTTACTTAGGCCTATTTCATGCTTTAAAAGTAGAGGCCAAACCAAAGTAAGTTAAGGAGCATATATAACATAGTATTAAATAATAAATAAATGAGGAATTAAAAAAAAGTTCATACCAGAGCAAAGGCTTTGGCACTTTCTCTAGTGAGTTTACTATCAGCACCATCAGCTTCAATCAAGTTCAACAAAATGTCAAAAAGATCCTTCTTCCTATCACTCCCAGGACCTTCCTTTGACCTAACCTCTTCATGCTCCTTCAACACCTTCTCCATCATCAAATCCATCTTATGATGTGTATCCTTATTCTTCTTCCCAAATCCTTGCAGATCCAAAGGCCTCATAAACCCAATAATATCCCCCAAATTAAAAGCCCCAAGTAGTTCACCAATTTCCCTAATCAACTTCCTCAATTGACCAACCTCATCATTAACGCCACTACTCTTCTTCCCCATGGTCATCCTCGAAATGATGTTATTAGTATGCCTTATGAGTTCCTGCCTCATTTCCACCGGCTTACCGGTGTCGGAAATCTTGAGAATTGTCTTCAAGAAAGCCTGAATTTCGTCCTCTCGAATACTTACAAAGTGTTCGAGAGTTTTCCCGCTAAGAAGCTCTGTCATGCAGAGCTTCTTAAGGAACCTCCAGTATGTTCCATAGGGAATGAAAAAATAATCAGCAGCACCATAAGTTAAATTCTCACTTGCAATCATTATAGGGCGGTTGCAAAAAGACTCTTCATAAGTCTTTAAAATTTGCTTTGCCATTTCAGCTGATGATGCCACAATGACATGTTTGGAACCGAGCAAAACATGCATTAAGGGACCATAACGGGTTGAAAGATTGTAAAGTGCTTGGTGAAGGAGTGATCGGAGATAAGGTGCATGTCCTATGAGTGGTAACGAAATTGGGGGTCCAGGGGGGAGGTTATAACACTCAGACTTTTTGAAAATGGATCTAATCAAAATTGTTGAAATGAACCATAAGAGGAATAACACGATGTAGCCTTGGGTGTCTAGCATGGTTGAGTTGATGATTGTGACGAAATATTAATGCCAAATTTGGAAACAACTACTCAACCTTTGCTTAGTTGACAGGGTCTCAAATTATGAGGGGAACATAAATAGAAGAGCCATTTAGGTTCATTTCTACTTGCAATCTTCAGCGTTCAGTGAACTTTTTGAGATTCTAGCCATTTAAATTAATAATATTTGCGATCCTCGTGGTCGAATATTATTTTCATAATTCTAGCTTTGTGACCCGCGTGTTTGCATTTTATAATAATTTGAGTGCTACTGACGTGTTTTTTTCTGGTTACATGCATTAGGGAAGAGTGTTGATGACGAGTGTGCCGTCGGCTTACGGTGTGTGACTGATATGCGCTTTTACTCATATAATATATGGTGTGTTTTTTATGTTTATTTTTTTTTATAAATATCAATAAAAATTGAATTTTTTTTGACAAATCAATAAAAATTGATGTCCGTCTATTTATTATTCGTGAGAAAAAAAGATAAATGAAAAAAATTGTATATGATGAAATCAAGTGAAATTTTAACATAAATGTATCCTTTTCCGACTAGCTTTCAATCTCAAGTTTCAGCCGTTCCATTATGCTTTTATTATGTCTGAACATTTTTGGAAAAAATGTTACGAGCGGATTGCAATGGGTGTCTTGTAACTGGTTGACCGGATAGAGTTTGTAATGGGTTTATTTAGACCCAATGTTTTTAAAACTAAACCAGAAATCGAACCGGCAAGACCTCTAGGTAATGTTTCAATTGGTTCATTCGGTTCAACCAGTTAAATTGGATGACTAATAAATAAATAAATAAGTATTAAACTTGGGGGTAGTAAACAAAAAAATATCAACCAGGTTTTGAGCGATTCAACCAGACTGCGGTTCAAATGGGTTTGAACAAACCACTGAACTGGCTGGTTCCCAATTCAACCAATTGCACCAGTCAATTCGTTCCGGTTTTCAAAACATTTTTAGACAGGTTTGGTTATGTGATGTTAGCATAAAGTCATCAAATAGATTAATTTCTTAGTAGTTTGGCCGTCTCAATGAGAATAATTTGTAATTATTTTACAATAATACTCATTAATTATAAATCACATAATGTTTGGCTATAAGTAGAGCATACTTTAGTATTTATACAATAAGGAATATACACATATATTGTTCTCCTCTCTTTCTAGTAGCATGAGATTCAACGCCTGTTTTATGCTATTCCTAGCTCCAATGCCGATTATAACAGCCCATTTTGGTAGTTTGTGCGTGTGGAGTGTTTGATCGCGTTTGATTATGCTTTCGTGTGTTTATTATGTGTTTAGGATCTTCTTAGATGATTACGAACGTGTTTGGGTAGTTGCATTAATAGGAAATCCATTCTATGCAAAACTGTAGAGTCTAACTAGTTAGAGCCCCTAGGCTAATCGATTAGACAGTGTAGAACTCTGCTAACCAGTTGGAGATATCACACTAACCAATTATATTCGTAAAATCAGCAAAAAAAAAAATTATAGATCTTATCTTTTCATTCAAAACAGAACCTGTCTCTTAATCTAGATAGAATCCCTTTAGGATTCAATTATCTCGACCTTAATCCTTTGGAGAGCCTATTTAAATGCATTCTAGGGTTTAATTTGTTTACCCTTGATTATTCACCCTAAAAATCAAACCTTTGTCTTCTTTTTCAAAGGAGTTCTCTCTAAACAGAAACACAATGTTTTGAACCAATTCTTCCTATGCTTTGGTTCTGAATCCCAGAGATCTATTAATGTAATTTTGTACGAATCATTCCTTTAGTTTTTTCTTATTCCTTTAATCTCATATTCGAGCCTAAAATCGTCATTTTCTGTTCATGTGATTTTCACCATGGAAGAACATGGGACAGTAGTACAAACGATCCTTCTTCTTCTTCCTTGCTGATTTTGAGATCTATTCCAGGTATGCGGGAGAGAGTGTTTACTCTATATGGGGTTTTGAGAGAGGAATGAGATTGTTGGGGATTTGCATAATTCTCCTTTACGCTTTTTGTTATTTTTGGTTGAATCCTTGTATGAGCAAGGATATAATTGCTTTATTTGATGTTTTGATTCTTGTTATCACATATTCATTGTATGAGCAATAAGTCTCAAGTTTAAAGCATGATGGTTATTGATGGTTTGATATTTTTATTGATGTATTGCTTGATTTGTATGTTGAATCATATGCTTTATATGGTAATCAATGCTTTTGCTTTGTTCTCCAGGTTCGTAATGTCATAGGTTCATGTCTTGATGGATTAGAAAGGCTTATGAATTGATTTGGGATGAAACATGTGTTGTGCGATCTTTTTTTATATTATAATCTGTGTTAATCGATTAAACCACACAGGCTAACTGATTAGAGACTTAATGAAACTCGGGTTTTGATTCTGATAATCGATTAGAGTATAGGTGTTAAGCGGTTAGAAAAACCAAAATAGGTGTTATAATCTACTAAGAATATATGATCTTAACCGATTAAATATGTATAACTAACTTATTAAGTAGACTATTGATGGTTTAATTACTGATTAGAGGAAGTAGTCAATCGATTAGATTGAGATTTGATGGCCTACAGTGACATCCTAGAATTGTTAACCGGTTACAGTTATGATCTAACCAATTAGAGCAGTTTACCTAACTGATTAAAAGTATATAAAACCACATAGATTCTAAGTTTTGATCTCTTAGTCGCTTAATGGGTTAGCTTAATCGGTTAGACCATATAGAATGACATTTTATGGTATTTTTTAGGATATTAAAACTTATAGGTGATTGATCTATTGTTTAAAAGACTCAGGTTAAACCCTTAGCCTAGGTACATGATCTTACAAACTCGGAGCTTACATTGTGGTGATGATATTACGGTGAGGATTGCTTGTTGTTAATATTGATATGTTGTTAATGTATTAATGATGATGTATTATCTCGATATGGTTATGTTGTTATTGATCAATATTAACGAACTATGGTGGATGGTTGGGCGATTGTTATACATTCATGCATTTTCGTTGTTAAGTTGAGGGGGAAGAAAACGATGAAGCGTGTTAGTGGAAGCCACGATGGGAGTTATCTGGGCCTTAGGGGTACAAGATTTAATGACAGGGGCCTTATAGGCGAGAGCTAGCTACTCTCTGCTGGGAGACTTGTCTACAAGATCACCTCGACTCTATAAGGTGCGTTACCCGGAGTGGTGAGAGTATTTCGATGGGGGATCTTGCTCACTGGGGATCTTGGTCTTTTACCCCTCCTTAGGTTCTCATGTAAATCATCATTAGACTTTTTTTATGGCTGTTTAGATGTACTTTCATGTTTTAAAGCAAATATGTTCTCAAAACATTCAGCATTCTTTGTTTCCACAATTGTATAGCAATCAAGTATATCACTCTTTACTACGTGGAACCTATAGGCAACACTATGTTCAACATATCCTATAAACATGCAATCAGATGTCTTAGAACCCCTATTAAAAATACAAGCACAAATAACTGAAATCACTTGTAATCAAAATTAATTTCATAAAACCAAAAATCTGTTAAATTTTTTTTTTTTGACGCAAAAAATCTCTTAAATTGAGTACTCCCTTCGGACTCAATTATAAACAAAAAAGTGTCCAAGTTTTACTGACTTAAATATAAACAAATTTTAACTAATTTACCCTTATTTAATGTCATTGTTCCAAAAATGCCCTTAAGTTAATTCAATTTTTGTTTTCTAAGAAAAATTGTGAGAAGCATTATGATTAAGGGTAATTTAGTAAATATAGTTCCTATTTAATATGAAATAAAGAAAACTAAATTCACTGAACTACCGTCCTTAATCAGTGTGAAATTATGCATTTTTGCTTATAATTGAATCCGGAGAGAGTAATTTGTTAAAATAATTAATTCATGACATGATATTAAAGTGTCCATAACTAGTTGATGCTCGAGATAGTGGGTTTACAATATTATATTTATAAAAAAAATATAACTAATATTTATATTTATAAAAAAGATAACTAATATCAATTTTTTATGCACTCTATTATTGCCTAAATTTAATGTGAGCCTAACTTAAAATTTTGGGTTGTTTATGTTAAAACTTGCATAAAATTCACTTAAAATAAAAAATATATCAAAAATACTATGTTAAAGAATATATTATTATCATTTTTCCCATAATAAATCTTATTTAGGTTAAAGTTAAAAAGGTTTTTAATGTAAATAAAATAAAAGTGTATTTTTAAAAAAAAATTCTAAATCAAAATTTGGATACACTTTTAATCATATTAAATATAAATATATTTTTATTTACTCATTTTAAAAATAAAATCCTTAAATTGTTACTAGTACTATTTATTTGTACATTTAGCTAAATCTTTTTAGGACAATTCTCGTATACGAATAGACATGCAAACAAAAGTAAATAATGAAATAAAACCAAGAGGATGGAAGCTCGAGTATCTCGAGTAGGTAGAGTTCTAATGATGCAATATCTTAATTACACACCGTTGACAAGACACCGTATATATTAATAATACTCCCAAGTTGAATATATGTAAAAAAAAACAAAAGTACGTTAAATAGTTATTCTTATTTAATAATTTTAAAGTAATTAAAAAATGCTTAAATATATTTTTAGTCTCCTAGTTTTTTCAATTTTGCGATTTTTGTTCCCTTATTTTATTTTTGCGATTTTGGTTTCCTAACTTTCTCAATTTAGCGATTTTGGTCCCTTTGTGTTTTTAATTACACTTTTTTATCCCAAAAATCGTGGATTGTACACTTTTGGTCCCCTATTTCCCAAAATAAACTAAAAATGCAAAAAATCCATGATTTTGAGGAACAAAAATGTAATTAAAAAGTATAGGGACCAAGAGAAAGTTGGGGACCAAAATTGCCAAAAATAAAATAGATGGACCAAAATCGCCAAATTGAGAATGTTAAGGGACAAAAAATGGAATTAAACCTTAAAAAAACTATTGTAATCTCTAAATTATCCTTAATAAAATTTATTGAAAAGGTCAATCTAAATTTAATTTAAATTTAATTCAAAAATACTTTTAGAATAACATTATTTAATAGGATAAAAATAGTTGAAAATTGCTTATATTTTTTACCATCAAACCTTTTTTTTGGTTTCTTATATACACTATTATTTTAAGCGCCTCATGTGCAGATCTTCTTCCTCGTGATGTCAAGAAACAATAAAGTAAACAGGAAAGAGCCCTTGCAATATTCACGTGAGATAACGGATTTGAAATAATTTACTAATTTATGCTGCATTTTTTTTGATAAGCAAAAGAGTATATTAAGGGAGTACAAGGGGTACTCCAACCCGTATACAGCGGACGACGGGCAGACAATAGGGCCTCGTTAAAACTTCTCAGAGCCAAAACTCAGTGAGAAAAAGACTAAAGGAGGAAAAAGAGTACCCAACCGCCGCCGAACACAAATTTAATATGGGATGCGTTTACATAATTTAATAATTTTAGCTGCTGATCGAATTCTAGAAAATAATTTGTATAAATTTTAGTCAACAAACAGAAAACAAATTAAGATCGTAGAGCTTGAGCTTTTTATATACACCCACACTAAAACTTATAAAGAAACACTCTTCAAAATAAAAATAAAATACTAACACCCTATTATGAGTTTATGAAAGATCCATATTGCCTTGACTTATTGGTGCAAGTATGTTGAAGATTAAAGTCTAATAAAGTTTCATATTGGTTAAAAATAGATTAAATACATACGTTATAAGAAAATAAACTCATATACCTTATGTCTACCTTTCGGTAAAGATATTGCGTCACGTAACTATTGTAATTTTTTACTTGTTCCATTGTAGGTGTAGGTCCCCCAACTCTGGATAATTTTCACTTAAGATACACGTTTAACTCATTAAGTGAAAGTGAATGAGGGACATGCTTGGACCGATCAAAGACATGCATCAATGGGCCATGGCGGGTCGAAAGCCTGTAGTGTGCTTGCGGAAGGAGAGATCGGATTCGGAGATAGAGAACTTGCGAGAATATTGGGGTCCCAAGTTAGGCTAAGACACAGTTTATTTTTCAAACTAAAAACTAATCACTCAGTTCCTAAACAATTGATATTTAAGATGAATGCACCCTGATTAAAACATACTCATAAATAAATATGTATTTGTACTAAAATATGCTTACATGTTTGATTATACTTTTTAAAAACACTTTTTTGTTTTTAAAAATTTAAATTTGTTTTTTTTGTTAAATTTTATAAAACAGAAAACAATTTTTAAAAACCAAATCAATCAGACCCTAATCAACTAGTATTTGTCATTAATTGTATTATAGATTTCTAAGTCCTCTTTCCAACTAAGGGTATAGTTGGAAAATAAACATTAATTAGACATTGGAATTCTAAAATATCATTAGTTTTAAAACAAAAATAAAAGGCTAAAACATTAATAGTTTCGAAACAATGGGAGTAGTAGAATACTCATGTATCCGCATGCAGGGGCGGAGGCACGTGTGTATAGGGGTGAAAAAGTGGTTTGGTCCTGCTGGGTCAACTTGTTTAACCGCCTTTTTTGGTAGAGCGGGTTGGGATTTCTAACCCACAAACCCACTTTGACCTACTGATGCAGCGTACGTGATGGGACGAAACAAAAGTTTCAACTACTCATTTAGTCAAAGAATACCTGAGAGGTTGACGATAACACCTCGTTGATTCAAAGAATACCGAGGAATTGACACAAAAGATTTGAGAAAAGCTTATCGATTTTCATTAATAATTCAAAAACTGACTACCAACATATTTGAGAAACAAATATATAAAGGAAATAAAAGGATAAAACCTAATGCAAAACAAATCCTAACAAGATAAATCCTAATGCAAAGCAAATCCTAACAAACTGACAGTTCCTAAAAAAAGGGAAAGGATAATAATAAAAGAAAAACAAATCAAACGATAAGATTTATCTAAAAATAAAAACAAGAAAAGATATTATCGGTTGGCTAGGTTTAGCCACTTTGCACGACATCATTCTCCCCGGGAAGGAGAAGATTCTTCCTCGAATCTCAGGCCTTGCTTCATCCATGCTCTTTTGTACTCATCCAATAATATGACTTGTGTAGGATGACAGTTTTAGGAAATAAATCCTTGACATGTTGGATGTCCAGAATTGGTGATTCGAACAACGAAACAAAAATCACGACATGAGCTTCGTCAGTTGTAACTGTTAACTTTTTGTTTGCAACTGAAAAAACTAGTGACATGGTGTCCTTTGTAACACCTTACTTTCATTAACTTGAAAATAGGATAATTATCATTAGGTACAGTCCTCCCAATACAAACTTAAACTTAAAGTTCAACATTAAGTCCAAATACCACAAAAGACTAAAATTTAAATACATAAGTTTCACAACAGTACAACACCAATACATAATTCTAAAAATTACATATTCAGGGTGTTACTATAAACTACTACGAATAAACAAGCTCTCCAGAGCTTGCAAATCGATCCTCCTTTGACACCTGTGCATCTGTAAAAATAATTAAATAAAGGAGTGGGGTGAGATAATAATCTCAGTGAATCCTCCCTTCGACTCCTCACCATCCACTCACATAATAATCTATCAGTTAAAACTTAATGACACACCATTATGCAATGCATACCATTACTATGCATTTCTAATTCATCTTTGGTTCAGATTCATGGGTAGTGTTATATGCTTACGCCCATATAACCCCATAAATACGCTTTCGATATGGTGGTTAGACGTCTTAACCGTCCGAGGGCGTCCCACACGGCTAACCATATCGATCACCCCCTTTAGAGGCATATTTGTGTCTTTTAGGAATTTAATTCACCACTATGTCCTTAAATGCATGCTTTATTCTAAAGTAGAATTACAATTAGGAGCTACTCTAACTCAACATGCAACTAAACATATTCATGTAAAAAGATACATTTCAAATTTAAAAGAGAACATATATCATAATGAGTCAAGGAAAATTCATCAAGACAAAAAAGCGCTTCCATTAGAGCTCCATGGAGCTCTCAATGGTCAAACATTCATTTCACCATCTATAGGGGTACAACATTACCCCCTTAATCAGTCCCAATAACACATGCATAGCTATTAACACCACAAACTGTACATAAAATAGGGATTTGGGGAAATTCCTAGCATAGGGTTCAAGGGTTTTCTTCAAGGGGATCCTAATGTGGGACTTATGGGTGCCCATCACCTAAGGGAAGAAAGAACTCACCACAACTCCTAAGATTCAAGCTTAAAGTTGATATTCAGCTCCTTCTTCTTCCTTCTTCACGTTTTTCTTCTTCTCCTCCAAGCTTGCTTTCTAGGGATTCCTTCCAACTTTCCAACCCAAGAATAAACACTCCCCCGACTTGGATTTAAGCTAAGATTGATGGTGAATCTAGCATGAATCCATGTTTTTCCCTTAGAAATATGAACCCTAGGTGTTTAAACCCCTTTCTCTTCTCTCTCTCGCATCCTCTCTCTAACCCTCTCTCTAAAAATCGCGTTACATTCTTTTTCTGTGAGTTTTTACGATATCTGCGGTAGTGAATCGATTCACTCAGTGCAAAAATGACAGGAATCGCAGTTTTAAGTGGATGAATCGATTCCTGCAGCTCCCTGATTCGATTCACAGAGAACTGATTTTCGTGAATCGATTCAAGCTTCGATTCATAGAGAATCAACCTTTGTGAATCGATTCACTCTCCGATTCACTGAAAGCCTAATCGAGTCCCAGCAAACTCACAGCCCTGAATCGATTCACAGGGCCTGGGAATCGATTCACACTGGGCAGAAAATCACTAAACACAAAATTCACACATTCAATTTTGACAATCAATGAGAAAATAATTTAAAATTCATCATTAAGCCATACTAAGCTCATGCATGCATATCAACCAAGCTTGAGGAAATTCGGGGTGTTACACTTCTACCCACCTTTAAAAAATTTTGTCCTCAAAATTGGATAAACTTACATACCTATAGAAAAAGTTGCGGATATTGGCTTCGCATCTCATCTGCAAGTTACCAAGTGGCTTCTTCAGGAGTGGATCCTTCCCAGATCACCTTGACCAAAGGGATAGTCTTATTCCTGAGTGCTTTGGAAGCTCGGTCCACTATTTGGGCCGGTTCGGGTTGGTACGTGCAATCTGATCTAAGTTGTATAGACTCATGATCTATAGAGTGGAATGGATCCAGAATGTATTTCTTAAGCTGAGACACATGAAAAACATTGTGGAGATTTGACAAAGAAGGAGGTAAGGCAATTTGGTATGCGACCGGACCAACTCGACTGAGGATTTGGAAAGGACCCACATACCGAGGGGTCAACTTTTTGGCCCTAAGAGCTCTACCAACACCAACAGTGGGAGTGACTTTCAGGAATATATGTTCTCCTTCATCAAATTCAAGGGGTTTGAGCCTACGATCTGCATAACTTTTCTGCCTACTCTGAGCAGTCTTTATCTTCTCCCTAATCATACGAATCTTATCAGTGGTTTCCTGAACAAGGTCGGGGCCTAGAAATTGTTTCTCCCCCACTTCAAACCAACATAGAGGAGTCCTACACTTGCGACCGTAGAGAGCCTCGTACGGTGCCATTCCTATGCTAGAGTGATAGCTGTTGTTGTATGAAAATTCAATTAATGACAAATACTTGCTCCAACTACCGCCATCCTCTAAAACACAGGCTCTGAGCATATCCTCTAAAGTTTGAATGGTTCTTTCCGACCGGGTCGCTTGGCCTGGGATGGTAGGTGTGCTAAGACTCAACCTCGTCCTAAGGCTTGGTGAAGTGCCTTCCAAAACCGAGAGGTAAACTTTGGATCCTGTCGGAGACAATGTTAGTTGGAACTCCGTGGAGTCTAACAATCTCTCGATGTAGATCTCATTGCAAGGCGATTTGTAGGTGGACTTTATGGGAAGAAAATGGGCAGATTTGGTTAATCTATCCACTATGACCCATATAGAGTCATATCCTAACTGAGTGTAGGGTAATCCTCCCACGAAGTCCATTGCTATACTATCCCATTTCCACTCGGGAATTTCTAAAGGTTGGAGAAAACCTGAAGGCTTTTGGTGTTCTATCTTGGTTTTCTGACAAACCAAGCATTGAGCTACAAATTCTGCCACATCATTCCTCATGCCTGGCCACCAATACCTCTGTTTAAGGTCCTGATACATCTTGGTGGAGCCAGGGTGTACCGAGAATCCACTCTTGTGGGCTTCTCCTAGAACCTGCTGCTTAATGGAATTATCCTTTGGTATGCAGATTCTCTGATGGAACAATAAAGCGCCATCCTCAGCTTCAGAGAAACCGGGGCGGTGTTTGCTAGGCTGCAACTCTACATCTAAACTCTGGGCAAGTCTAATTTGTTCCCTAAATTGCAGGAAATTTCTAGATGGTAAAGCATGAGGCTGTTCACTGATGGGAAAATTCCAAGATTAAGTCCCTAAAGGACTCCAACAACTCCATCTCTTTTATCATCAGTAAAGACACATGTAAGGATTTTCTACTCAAGGCATCAGCGACCACATTCGCTTTGCCCGGATGGTACTTCAACTCAAAGTCATAATCTTTTAGGAACTCAACCCATCTTCTTTGTCTCATGTTAAGTTCCTTTTGATCAAAAAGGTATTTCAAGCTCTTATGATCACTAAACACTTCAAACTGAGCACCATATAGATAGTGCCGCCAAATCTTTAGAGCAAAGACAATGGCTGCGAGCTCTAAGTCATGAGTAGGGTAGTTCTCCTCATGGGGCCTTAACTGCCTAGATGCGTAGGCTACAACTTGTCGATTTTGCATGAGAACACATCCTAACCCTTTCTTAGAGGCATCACTATAAACTTCAAATCCCAATGTCAGTCGTGATAATCAAGACCAGGTGGAAGTCAACCCGATCTTAAGCTCTAGGAAACTACTCTCACAGCTCTTAGTCCACACAAACGGCTCCCCCTTTCGGGTTAACCTTGTCAGGGGAAGTACCATCTGCGAAAATCCCTTAATAAACCTTCGGTAGTAACCGGCTAATCCTAGAAAGCTCCTAACTTCGGTGACTGTGGTTGGTCGTTCCCAACTAAGGACTGCTTCTACTTTACTAGGATCAACCGACACTCCCGCTTTAGAAATCACATGACCAAGAAACTTAACTTCACTGAGCCAAAACTCACATTTCTCAGGTTTAGCAAAGAGGCTCTTTTCCCTAAGGGTACTGAGAACAATCCTAAGGTGTTCCTCATGCTCTCGAGGATCCTTAGAATAAACTAGGATATCGTCTATGAAGACCACTACAAACTTGTCAAGAAAAGGCCTAAAAATTCGGTTCATATAGTCCATAAATACGGCTAGAGCATTGGTCAGACCAAAAGGCATAACCAAATACTCATAGTGCCCGTATCTAGTCCTAAATGCCGTCTTCGGAACATCCTCTACCTTAACTCTAATCTGGTGATAACCAGATCTTAGATCAATCTTAGAGAAAACCGAAGCTCCCCTAAGTTGATCTAACAAGTCATCTATTCTGGGAAAAGGGTATCTATTCTTCACTGTGATCTTATTGATTTTTCGGTAATCAATACATAACCTCATACTCCCATCTTTCTTCTTTACCAAAAGGACATGTGCACCCCAAGGCGACACACTAGGTCTAATAAACTGCTTAGCAATCAAATCTTCTAACTGTGTTTTTAGTTCCCTCAACTCCAAGGGTGACATCCTATAAGGTGCTATGGAGATTGGTCCCGTTCCGGGAACCAGTTCTATTGAGAACTCCACTTCTCTCTCAGGGGGTAAGGTCGCTACCTCGCTAGGAAACACATCTAAGAATTCGTTCACTATAGGGATAGTATCCAGATCTAGGTTAGCCTCTACAGTTGAAGAAAGTAAGATCATATATCCTGCAAGACCTTCCACTAGACAGCGACCCAATAAAAGATCATTACTCTGTGCAACATAACTGGACTCTTCAATAGTAGAATGCACGCTTGGAAACTCAATCGTTTTACGTAAAGCTTGATTCAGAACAGCTTGATTGGCGGAAAGCCAATCCATACCCAGGATAATGTCCATTCCCTTGAGAGGTAGACACACAAGGCTTACTAAAAACATCCTCCCTTGAATTATGAGAGGGCAATTCTCACATATCAAGGAAGTAGAAATGCTATCTTCGGTGGGTGTATACACACGCAACGGGAATTGTAAAGAGGTAAGACACAACCCTAGCCTTTGAACACATGTACAAGAGATAAAGGAATGTGTTGCTCCCGAATCAAATAAAACAACTAGAGGTTCATCCTGGAAGAAACAAGTACCTTTCATAAGATTTTCCGCTCCCTTTGCTTTCTTGGCATCAAGAGTAAAGACTCTCCCTTGGTTAGGATCACCAGGCTTGGCGCCTTTCCCCTTAGTGTATTGGGGGCACTCCCTAGCCATGTGCCCTGGTTGGTGACAAACATAGCAAACATTCTTGCCCTTCATACACTCTCCCGGATGCACCTTCCCACAGTTCGAACATGCATGATAATCAGACTCGGAGGTTTGAACCTGCTTTCCTTTGAAAAGATTTTCTTTCGGTCTCATGTGTTGAGCGCTCTTATCCGCATCCTTCTTTTTGTTCTTATCTTGTCACCTAGTTTGCCTATCCTCGCACATCCTCTTCAAGCTTGCTTCAGCCACGTAGCTCTAATGGACTACCTTGGCGAACTCGGTGAATTCAGTCTGTGAAATGCTGTTCTGGATGTCTGGCCTCAGTCCCCACTTGAACTGCTTGATTTTCCAATTATCATTCGGAGCAAATTGAGCAACATATGAGTACCTTACTAACTCCTCAAACTTGTTCACATATTCTGAAACAGTAGATTTTCCTTGCTGAAGTTGGACTAACTCTCTATCCATCATATCCTTCACGGTCTGTGGAAAGTACTTCTCCAAGAAGATCCTCTGAAAGTTCACCCAGGTTAGTGGTGTCCCTTGAGCCACCATATAAGCCCGAGCCCCTTTCCACTAGTTTTCAGCATCCTCTATGAGCACATGAGTAGCTAGTTCGACCTTCTGCTCCTCAGTACAATGGACAACCTTAAAACTCTTCTCCACGGCTTCCAGCCAGTGTTGGGATGCCATGGTTTCTGTTTTTCCATTGAAGGTTGGTGGCTTCATCTTGAGGAACTTAAGAAATTTCCGGTCTAAATCCTCCTCTTGCGGGGGAGGGTGGGCTTGGTGCTGCTGTTGTTGGGCTAACTGAGCCGCAAGATTGTTGGTTGCAATACTCTGATTCTGGATAGCCTGCAATATCCCTTGTAGCCAAGCATTCTCTTGCCCTGGCGGATTCTGTGGCATCGTAGCATTCGTTCTGGGTCTCCCGCGCCTTCCAGAACCTGAAGCCATAATTCTGCATAGAATGCACCAAGCATTAAGTTGATCAAGCTCAATATCTCATAGCATACTAAGTAGAAAAACAACAGCAGACTCAAGAAATTCATGAAACTATTCCTAGCAATTCCCTACAGTCCGATTAGAATCGAACTGCTCTGATACCATAATGTAACACCTTACTTTCATTAACTTGAAAATAGGATAATTATCATTAGGTACAGTCCTCCCAATACAAACTTAAACTTAAAGTTCAACATTAAGTCCAAATACCACAAAAGACTAAAATTTAAATACATAAGTTTCACAACAGTACAACACCAATACATAATTCTAAAAATTACATATTCAGGGTGTTACTATAAACTACTACAGAATAAACAAGCTCTCCAGAGCTTGCAGCTGTCAGTCCTCCTTTGAAACCTGTGCATCTGTAAAAATAATTAAATAAAGGAGTGGGGTGAGATAATAATCTCAGTGAATCCTCCCTTCGACTCCTCACCATCCACTCACATAATAATCTATCAGTTAAAACTTAATGACACACCATTATGCAATGCATACCATTACTATGAATTTCTAATTCATCTTTGGTTCGTATTCATGGGTAGTGTTATATGCTTACGTCCATATAACCCCATAAATACGCTTTCGATATGGTGGTTAGACGTCTTAACCGTCCGAGGGCGTCCCACACGGCTAACCATATCGATCACCCCCTTTAGAGGCATCTTAGTGTCTTTTAGGGAATTTAATTCACCAGCTATGTCCTTAAATGCATGCTTTATTCTAAAGTAGAATTACAATTAGGAGCTACTCTAACTCAACATGCAACTAAACATATTCATGTAAAAAGATACATTTCAAATTTAAAAGAGAACATATATCATAATGAGTCAAGGAAAATTCATCAAGACAAAAAAGCGCTTCCATTAGAGCTCCATGGAGCTCTCAATGGTCAAACATTCATTTCACCATCTATAGGGGTACAACATTACCCCCTTAATCAGTCCCAATAACACATGCATAGCTATTAACACTACAAACTGTACATAAAATAGGGATTTGGGGAAATTCCTAGCATAGGGTTCAAGGGTTTTCTTCAAGGGGATCCTAATGTGGGACTTATGGGTGCCCATCACCTAAGGGAAGAAAGAACTCACCACAACTCCTAAGATTCAAGCTTAAAGTTGATATTCAGCTCCTTCTTCTTCCTTCTTCACGTTTTTCTTCTTCTCCTCCAAGCTTGCTTTCTAGGGATTCCTTCCAACTTTCCAACCCAAGAATAAACACTCCCCCGACTTGGATTTAAGCTAAGATTGATGGTGAATCTAGCATGAATCCATGTTTTTCCCTTAGAAATATGAACCCTAGGTGTTTAATCCCCTTTCTCTTCTCTCTCTCGCATCCTCTCTCTAACCCTCTCTCTAAAAATCGCGTTCTGTTCTTTTTCTGCTGAGTTTTTCTGATATACTGCAGCTGTGAATCGATTCACAGCATAGGTGAATCGATTCACTCAGTGCAAAAATGACAGGAATCGCAGTTTTAAGTGGATGAATCGATTCCTGCAGCTCCCAGATTCGATTCACAGAGAACTGATTTTCGTGAATCGATTCAAGCTTCGATTCACAGAGAATCAACCTTTGTGAATCGATTCACTCTCTGATTCACTGAAAGCCTAATCGAGTCCCAGCAAACTCACAGCCCTGAATCGATTCACAGGGCCTGGGAATCGATTCACACTGGGCAGAAAATCACTAAACACAAAATTCACACATTCAATTTTGACAATCAATGAGAAAATCATTTAAAATTCATCATTAAGCCATACTAAGCTCATGCATGCAGATCAACCAAGCTTGAGGAAATTCGGGGTGTTACATCCTTTGTAGGTTCTTCCACGGACCAAGATTTTCTTTCAATATTTCTTATATTTTCTTTTTCAAATCGATGCTCTTCCAATATCTCTAACTTTTTGAGCTCAACATTCTCGTCTGCATCATACTCTAGTTCTTGGTCAAAAATGGGTCTTTCATCAAAATTGGATTTTTTGTCAAACATCGACCATTCATATTCATCGTGCTCTTCAGCAAATAGTAGTTTTCCATCAAAGATGAATACTTTAGCAAACATTGGTTCATCTTCATCACCGTATTTCGACACTTCATCATATGTGGGCTCTTCATCACGTCTCCATGGCGACATTATGCAGGAACGTACTGACTACTGATATCAATCTGATGCAGCGTACATGATGGGACGAAACAAAAGTTTTAACTACTCGTTTAGTCAAAGAATACCCGAGAGGTTGACGATAACACCTCGTTGATTCAAAGAATACCGTGGAATTGACACAAAAGCTTTGAGAAAAGCTTCTCGATTTTCATTAATAATTCAAAAACTGACTACCAATATATTTGGGAAACAAATATATAAAGGAAATAAAAGGATAAAACATAATGCAAAGCAAATCCTAACAAGATAAATCCTAATGCAAAGCAAACCCTAACAAACTGATAGTTCCTAAAAAAAGGAAAGGATAATAATAAAAGAGAAACAAATCAAACGATAAGATTTATTTATAAATAAAAACAAGAAAAGATATTATCGGTTGGCTAGGTTTAGCCACTTTGCATGTCATCACCTACCCAGCATAATCCGCCTATAAACTGGAACGGAAGTGGAGCGGGGCGGGTTGGGCCATCGGGATATTTTTTTTTTTTTTTTTGCTATTTCATTAATTTTAACAATTTTTTATGGTGTTTAAACATTTTTTTGGCAGGTCAACCCACCCACTAATCAAAATTTAATTTGTGTTTCTTTGTTGTTTTTTGTTGTCAACGGGTCAACCTCTCAACTCGGGTGGATTGACCTATCGGGGTATTTTTTTTTGTACTATTTCATGCATTTTAACAATTTTTATGATATTTAAACATTTTTTGGCAGGTCAACCCGCCCATTAATCAGTATTTAATTTGTGTTTCTTTGTTGTTTTTGTTGTTGATGGTTCAACCTGCCAACCCGAGACGGGGTGGGTCACAATGTTCAACCTATATTCCTAATTCAAGTCGCCCTACCCTTTTAGGCGGGTTGATGGCGAGACGGGGCGAGTTGACACGTTTTTCCATCCCTACATGTGTGGTTCCTGGGGCTCGACCCCTAGTCTTTAACATGTTTTTCTATGTATGTTCTTAATAATTTTCAAAGACTGAGACGTTGCACAACAAGTTAGACACATTCTTGTTTGTTAATTAACTATCAATTAGTGAAATCAAAAAAAGTTTACCTTTTAAAAAAGTAATAAAAGTCTTGCTTTAATTTTGCCCCTTTTTTCAAGCAGCGGAGAAAGTGAATCCTTCTTTTCTCATATGATGATTGAAAAAGTCCGCCTCAAGAAGGTCTTATAATACTTTAATTTTATATATTAGTTGGATTGATTTAATTTTTATGGTCCCCCCCCAAACAATTGTATCCTGCCTCTGCCCCTGTCCACACGGATCGCGTTACGTTGGCTATTACAAATGCTTCTAAAGTATCTGTATATATTAACTAAAATTGAATATTAATTGTTATGTCTTTTGACTTAGCAAATTTTTGAATATAATGATCCCTATACCAATATTAATAGCATGTTTCTAAACTACCTCTGTGATCTAATCTTGGAGTCAAAGTTCGCAAGACTTTCTCATCACACCCCTTCATTTAATTGGTTAAAGATTGGACACCATTAAAGAAACTGGCCACACCTTCATTGTTCTCCATTTTTAGTAGCTCTTATTTCCTCCTTAGGGGTTGAAGCTTCACTTTCTTTAGCCTTTGCATATGCTAGGTTAAGGATCTCCCTGGCCTCTTTTGCATTTGAAGCCATGGAAATCTTCTCAAAGTTTGTCACATCCACACACCAATGGAGAGTGAATTGTGTCTTGCAATCTTTCTTTTTTGCTTCTTTAAAGGCTCGAGCTTGTGACACCCTTAACCCTAAAACATAATTATTGTAATTAAAATAATAATAAAGGTATTTCGAAAAATAGGAAGAATGAAAAGTAACGGATTTTCAAAAACAAAACTTCCATCCGCAATGGGATAAGAGCATCATATTTCACACAAACGTCATCTCACTTAACTGAAATATTGTAACCAAAAGGTTTACATGAAACTTTGCAGAAAATTCTCAGTTTAAACAAAACTTACAAAAATCTCCAACAAGTGTCACATAGTATAGAGCTTACATATCCTAATTTTAAAATGAGAGAAATCAAAACATAATGTCAAGGAAAAAAGTTCCCAAAACAAAGGGACTCCAAACAACTAAAATCAGAAGGAAACTTCATGATAGCCACTTGTCTCGACATTTGAAGTACCTGTCATACAAATGGGAACACGTAGGAGAAACAAGCAAAATAAGAGTGAGTCCGTTGTAGCAGTGTTGTTTTGGTATTAAAGAAAATAGGTGAATACACATAAATACCTATAAATACATGCATGTCCATCACCATCACAACAACTCATCAAACATAAACAAGTGTCCTTTCCAAAGGACTATGCAACACAATATGTCAAAGACTTCACATGTATGTGGATCCATATACTACTTTGGAAAGTTTTATTAGGAAGACATGTTTGGCTTTTTGAAGGAATACACCGCAATGGTGAACACTTCGTTGCCGCACACTCTCGACTAATCCTAAGAATGTCCGATGACGGTCAGGGTAGTCAAGTCTGATAAGCAACCCCTGGCTCAAGGCGCAAAACTCATACCACTGGGGACCACCGACTCGGGCTTCGCACTCCTAAGGTCGAGATATTGCCACGCATGCTCACTCTTGATGGCCTTCACCTTTTATTTCGATGGTACTCCCCCATACTTAAACAAGGTCATTATGACAAATAACACATACAAGGTTGGTTGCTTATCAAAAAAAAAATACAAGGTTGGCTTTCCACCAAACTCCACCTACTAAAGGTCATGGCGAATCCATCGTAGCTCAATAGGCTAGGATCGTCAAACAAAGCAAAGATGAACCCGAGCTCCATAATGACTACGTATAACTAGGAGACTCAAACACATGGTTAACTTAAAACATAAACATTGCCACTCCCAGTGGACTTTTCATAAAACATAGCCACCATATGGTGGACTTATTATAGGTGATACTAACAAAAGATCCCTAAGACGCTAGTGAGTTACCTTAGATACCTTACTCATTTCTTTCTAATTTTATTCATGTATTTTCTTTTTAACACAAGCAATTCCTTTATTAGTAGAGCTATGTCACAACTTCCTTTTTTACTAATCGCAATCAATTAACACATTGATTTTAGGGCCTGCATTACACTAAGTAATTTGACCCATCCCCTTAATCATTTTTCGATTAATTCAATATTAGCTTATAGAGTTCACTAGTGATTTTAACTAAATCCTTAGAGTGACAATTTCTAGGTAGTGAAGGATTAATCTAAACCCCGTTCCAATTCATTCAATTCTAAGGTTATTAGGCCAAAAACATTAAGGATAATTCCTAGTAATTTTAAGATTGTTCTCGCAAACATCGTATCATAGTGTAAATACACAAAGCATAATAGCTCATGTCAAGTCATGTTCATCAACCATCTCACCACAATATCTAGAATTGAAATCAAACAACATATCATTATCAATTTAGGTATTCAAATTCATCAGCACATCCAATCAATAATAACGATGCATATTTATGTATATATACACACACACACACACACACACACACATACTATTCACAAGCACCAATAAACAATTACACACTATACGGCCAAAGGGAGACCCCTTCACCTACACCCTTTTTACCCACAACTACAGTATCTTCCCCTTACCTGAGTAGTGAAGATCACAAAACCACAAGTAGTAAAAGGGTATGGCTTTTGATGACGCTCCTTTGGGAAAAGGCATTCTACTAAAAACAATGATTCCAACGGTATCATTCGTTTTCGATTCTAAATCCAAAGATAAAATTATGAAAAATGGCTCTAAGGCCATGAAGAGCTTACCGGAGATTTTGGATTGAAGGGAACCCTTTCCTACGGTGATGAGATGAAGAGACAAGGTGGTTCTTTAATCCGCAGAGTTTTGGGCTCTCAAGCTTCAATGGAGGTTGAGCTCCTTGAAGAAGATGAAGAATAAACCTTGGAAACACCTTTGGAGGCTCTAGAGAAGTTAGGGTTTGTGTTTAGGTGTTTAGGGAGTGTTTTGGGTCGAGTGTTTTAGGTCTTATAGGGTGATTACGCTTAAGTGTATTGATTTTACGAATTCCCAATTGTAAAACACTCTGTAGTCATGTTCTAATCGATTAGAGGTATAAGTTAGTCAATTAAAACGCGTTTGGTATTAGTACTGTGCAAATTGAACAACTTCTAATATATTAAGACAATGATCTAATCGATTAAGACTTCACTAAAAACTATTCTAATCGATTAACACATAACTTTAATCGATTAGAACGCCTCTGGAATTACTACTGAGACTGTAAAGGCTATTCTAATCAACTAGAAACCTCCTCTAATCGATTAGAACACCCCTGGAATGTGTACTGACCTAGCAAGCTTATTCTAATCGATTAGGAATTCATTCTAATCGATTAGAACGTCTTTGGAATGGACACTGACTCCTCAAAACTCATTCTAATCGATTAGAAATCCTCTCTTTTTGATTAGAACGTCCCTAGAAAAGGTGCCGAACGTACACACACAGTTCTAATCGATTAACAACATGTTCTAATCGATTAGACTCGTACAAAACTCTGATTTTAACCCTTCAACACATTTTAAACACAATCAAAATCATACACAATCATTCCAATGCATCAATACTACACAATAAACATTCAAATTAATGAAGGATGGAAATGAGGGGTGTTATAGAGCCTCTACTGCATCTTGCCCAAAATTCTCAAACCATTTGTCACGATTTCCCACACAACTTGAAACCCAAAAATAACTTTCATTTCGGTGTGCCATTTGTCTTGCAGGTTGGAAGACCCATGATATCACCAAGAAAGCGGATTCCTAGGAAAGAGACTAAGCTCTAATACTAAAGTTTTTGGAATAATCCCTCACACTCACGATAGATCACACATTGATCTCACTAATACTCACAAGGAAGAGGAGAAGAAAGAAGGATGAAACACACATAATTTGCACTGAATAATACTCTCTTATTATTGAATGAATAACAACAATACATTTGTGTCACATGAAAACTGATTAACATAAAAATTGCAATATAAAATATAATACATAGAGATAAGTATTTTATGCGAAAATATATAGGGGAAATTACAAAAATACGAGAATGGATATTTTTTTTAGTTTAGACAAGGTATAATCCGAGTCGAGTTAGGTGTACTCATATAAGGAGGTAAAGCTCTTCCAGTGCCTACGTTTTCTGTTCACAAAACCAGAGATCTTATTAAGAAGAACCAAACTCTTTACCACTTGGACAAGTATACATTAGTATGAGAATGAATATTTTATAAGAAAATATTTTTCAGACGTGAATAATTAGGGAAACATCCTCATTTATAAAAGTTTAATTACCTATTTGTCATTATTTGCTAATAATTTCATATTAATATGTTAAACATTTTTTACTTATTATTATCTTGCCCAACTAAATTATTGAAGAGCTTCTTTTATAAGAAAGATTGAATTTTCTTTTATACATTAATATTTAAAATTAATTGATAAAAAAAAATTTATAGGCAAGTGTTAGTTGTTAGTGAGTTATGTTAGTAGTCAGAATTTGAACCCTGGACCTCCTTCTCTATCTTCTTCAAATGTCTCAGCTCAACCACTTGAACTACACTTTAGGGACCTATGATAAGCAATTCACACAAAAGTGTATAAGAACAATTATACATAAATACGAGAATAAATACTTTACATGAAGAAATTGCTTACATGTGAATTATTAAAAAAATATGATTATTATATTTTGTATACGTATTTTTAATTTATTGTTTTAATGATTCCAATATCAACACAATAAAGATTATTTTATTTATTATTCTCTGTTATCACCCAACTAATTTATTGAAGATTTTTTTATGTGAGCAAAACAGCAAATTGGTTGAATTATTTTTTTGCTTGAATAATCTCACTTATTGTATTTTTAGAAAACTAAAACAACTAATTATGTTTATCAAAATATATAAAATTTTAATTTCTAAACATGTGTACTTCAAAAATGCGTGAAAACATAGTGACTCGTGCAAATGTACATATAACTTACTAGTTTCCATTATATGTCAGTTCAGCTACGTAGTTGATTGTTCTCCCTCTTCAGCTCTTCACCCCACATACAAAAACACTGATTCTCTAATTTATTGCTCATTATGCTTTGAGTATCCAATGTCTATGACTAAGTCCTATGTATATGTAATAAATGTTGGCTTCCGCGATAGAGAACAAATAATGGGTGCAGAGCAAATGTTAGAGAGTGGCTGAGAGAATTTGACAACAACGGAGACAAGTGTTTGCATATATAATGTGTTGGTGCTTGTGCCGCCAAGTACACCTAGCAATAGAACTATTGGATTCTGTTATAACCGTGCACCACCTATATATAGTGGAAGTGCCTAATTTTCTAAAAAGAAATTGATGAAAAGGAGGGAAGCTTGCGGCTTCTCCCCCATAGTCATCCTTCTTTTCCAACAACCCCTCTATTTTCTATTCTCCTCCACCATGACTAATTAGCTGAAACTCTCATTCTATTCTACTAGCTTCCATAATCTCCTTTCTCCCATCAGCTCACACATTGACGCGAAATAGGGACCAGTCACCACTCATGTATTGTACCCCCTAATTAAACTTCATAAAATGCAGATAAAATTTTAAAAATAATAAAAATTGTCAGTAACTAAACTAAACTAATCAACCGGAGAAAAGAAAGAAAACTAAGTGAGTTACCTACCTGTAGGAGTGTGAGAAGTGGAATCGATACTCTGAGTAGACAAAATTCGGATCTGTGAACCGTTGAAGGCTGTAGCACGAAAACAAGTCCAAATCCATTTTCTTGCATTTTTAAGACCATTCTTAGTTACAAAAATAAATTTCTATACATTGTACACACATATTAATACACATTAATAAGAAAATTGGGTTGCTACATTCGTCACTACGATCTTCAGAATCTCGCATTTCAATTGGCACTAGAACTCGTCCAGTAGGTGGAGGCGATATTGGAAGAAATCGACTAGAGACATCGGTGCAACAGCCATGAGTTCAACAATGAAAGTACCAACGGTAGGTTGGTGACCCTATCGTGAACCCTTTCAAGCAGGGAACGAGCTCTAGAAGCGAAGAGGAATATAAGATAAAGAAATTTACTCCCTCCATTCCATAACTTTGGTAGTTTAAGGTTTTATACATAGACCAATAAAATATTTAATTGAAGTATATTTTTACCAAAATATCTTTATTAATTGATGTAGGTTTCAAAATAATTAATTAAGTATTTGTGGAGTTGTGTCAATTTTCAATACAAAGACAATAAATATATGAAGGGTATATTTGAGAAAAAATGTGAATTATATCTTGGGTTTATAAATCACCCATTGTTTTGAAACAAACATCTATGTTAGAAAGCTTTGCCCTGACCAACTTGGATAAGCTTTTAAACTCTCGTTCAAGTGACCAGCCATATAATGATATATTTATTGCTTCAAAATCCTCAAGAATTGGACACCCATTAAAATGTTCCGCAAGATACACTAGTGCAAATTTGGGATTTAAAATCGGTTATTTAGGGTTTTAAAATCGGTTGGACAACCGATTTAGATGCTCTGGATTTAGTATGTCTGGGGATTTTAAATCGGTTATTTAACCGATTTAAATTAGAATTTTAAAATCGGTTATTTATAACAACCGATGTAAAACGACTGAATTCGAGTCAAATTTGTGGTCATATTAGACTTTTTAAATCGGTTGTTTATAAACAACCGATTTAAAAAGTCTCACCTGGTCTAATTGAAATCTACCTTTTAAATCGGTTATTATAAACAACCGATTTAAAAAGGCCTTTTAAATCAGTTTTTTATAACAACCGATTTAAAAGGCCTTATTGAATTCTACCTTTTAAATCGGTTGTTTGTAAACAGCCGATTTAAAAATACTTTTTAAATCGGTTGTTTATAACAACCGATTTAAAATGTTGTTTTTTTTTTAATTTTTTTTTGTTTTTATAGCAACCATATATATAAACCAGTAAAAACAACCAAAACAACCACAACAATAGTTTTTCCAGCAACCCAATACAACCAAAACAATCACAGCAATATATTTTTTCCAGCAACAAAATACAAACTAAAACTAAACCAAATCAAAATACAAATTAAAACTAAAACTAATAGTCAAATACAAACTTAACTAAATCTAAAACTTAAACTGAAACTAAATCAAATACAACTCTGACTTCCAATTTGTTAAAACACAAGTCAAAACCAAGTCAAATACAAACTAATATTCAAATATAAACCTAACTAAATCAAAAACACAAGCTGAAACTTCACTATTTGTTTATTCCACCATTTTTTCTATTCTTTTTCCTCTTTGGCTCGTATTTCAACTCGGTATGGAATTTGCAAAAAAATTCTGCCCAGAGTTGTCTTATGCTCAAAAGCTCATCATTTGACATTGGTGATGTGTCATTGAATACCTGTAAAAAATAATATAAACACTAGTTAATATAACCAAAATAATGCTTAATTAAGTACAAAATCAATTAAGCTTATTGAGTTTTTAAATATTACCTCCATCCAATTTCCGATTATCCCCGCCGAGATAATGGTCATCATATTCCTCATGACATATATCTCACATGCCCACCCGTCGGTTTGACGAGCCACCTCCAAATAAATATAAAAGATATGCTCTCGGTTAATATTAAATATCCTAATATTTGTAAATGAATATTTTTAATTTAAACCACTTACTTTGGGCGACAACCATTCAGGCGGATTACTTCTCCTAACTCCTTTAAGCCTGTTATAGCCATCGATTGCACTGATAAAAGAATATTCATGATAAGTCAAAGTTCTAAAATTATATCATAATGTATGTTAAGAATTAAATTGAATCTTACTTATTAATTCTTTCTACAATGGTTTGATTAGGCCGATAACCCAGGGAGCACAACCAGACGACAACGTGGTCTTCAGGACAAATGATGGCCAACTGCCAATGGTCACTACAATATTGGACAACAATAATGGTATGAAGAAACAGACAAACAAAAGAATACAATATAAACACACGTAAATGAACTTACCTCTAGCAGTATGGTGCTAAATAACATTGCCTCTTCTCTTCCCACATCTTGTTCTGGATGTATGCTTGAATTTCCTCTAATTTTTTGGGAGCAGACTTGGGACATAAAGAACCAATCTGGTAAGGCGAAAAAATTCCGTACCTATCATCATAGCCTCTATCCTTACATAGGCGCCAACAATACCTAATATATTGAAAAACATGTTAATTAATATTACAAATGATTTAAGCATGCTTACAATATAAACTTAGATTGACATATACTTACGAGCCCCATAATGCCAAGTGGCATAATTCAAGCCAACGTCCACCCATAGTAATGTCGGTTATTTCTTTCTCACCAATCCAATAATGTTCGATGCACACTGGTCATAATCCATCAAGAGCCCTTGTGACTTGCCCCCAAAGTCATATAACATGGCGTATAACTCTCTCAACCAATTAGTGGGGTTGGCATCCACGGTTGGGACGGTGAGCAATTGTCCTTAGCGCTTTCGCGCATAGGAGTCTTCATAGAGTCAATGGCGGATGAGGGTTGACTTGCACAAGCCATATTTGCAAGTCTCTGCAAAATGAAATTTTATAAATGAAGACCATGTTGAAAGTTTACGCACCATGTTGAAAGTTTACTTAAACTACATAATTTATATTGTAGCATTTTATACATACCTCGCCCATCGCTTTTTCTATCCTCTCGACTAATTGTCTCCTCAGAACTCTTGCATGTTGATGGTCATGGGTTGACTTACGCAACCCCGAGATGCAAGTCTCTCAGAATGAAATTTTATAAATTATTTTCTTCCTAAATCTAGTTAAATTAATCGCTTATTTTATATTGTAGCATATTATACATACCTCGCCACGCTTTATCTACCCTCCGATTGAAGGTCTCTCAAACCGCCGTGCATCAGCATTGTCTTGAAGGACTCCATCTCCGCATAGGATTTTGCTTTGCCACGAGGTGCAACACTTCCATAATATGTCTTCAGGCCGACACCAAAAGGGGCAACGCGGGGAGGGCCACTGTGATCAGGTGTCCCCGATGGCGTGAGTCGATATCCATACGTGTATCAGGAACAAAAGTTCCTTGAGTGGCCTGATCCACAAGGTCATCCTGACAACATATATGGTGTAAGTCAATGTTATGTAAGGCATTACACTAAAAATGATATATTGAAAGGTTTACTTACAATTTTTGAGGCAAGTGTGGTCGCTCTCTCATTTATAAACCCTCCGTTGACTTTATTCGAGCCAACTTCCATTGCTCGTGACGTGGTGGAGAATCAACATCATCCACCGTCAACTGCATATTGCCACTCTCTTTTTGCATTTCCTTCAACCTATTCTCCTTCCAGGTGGCCTTCAAATATGCATAACCACCACGAGAAGTTCTGTGGTAATACTTGTTCTTGGCCTGGTTTTGTCTTCCCTTTGCTCTTTTCTCCTGTTAGAAATAATGTACATGTAAATTAGCTAAACGAAAAATCAATTAATATGAGAAATTAAGAAAAAGTACTAACCAAAAACTCAGGGTCATGTCGACTCTTCACAAACAACTCCCATGTTTCTTCTGAAATGGATTTATACTTATAACATGGGGTCTTACATCCGTCCTTGTCACCAGGGCCAAAAACATAAGTCCTGGTGAGCATAGTCTTGTGTGACCTCCAACGATTAGCAGCATAAGATAGCCATCTCTTCTTAAGCCCCTTATCATTAGGATCAACATCAAATGTTTCCTTAAATAGACAATAAAATGATATTAGTAATAAACAGATTTAGTTAAATAGCATAAGAAATTAAAGGAGTTTGTAAAAAGAGGTATTACCGTCACATCCTGCCAAATGCACTCTTTTGTGTCGTCATCCACGTTCTCCCATTCATTTACCAATATGCTAACCTTGTTTCTAGCCAACATAGCCACAAATGTCTTGAACTTAGTTGCATATTTCCCTTTAGGTTGGCCTGTCTCCCCATCAAGCTCAATTGGATACCTATATCCAATCGGACGTCTAGAAGTCAACTCCTGACAAGAAGTGGATGATTTAGTCTTCTTTTTTGTAGATGTCGTACTATCTACAGGATCAGCCATGATATCTGTTTAGAGGATAAAGCAGAATAAAATCATTAATAAACACAATAACAGATGTAAATTTAAATATAAAACAAAATAAGCACAATCAATGTCAATAACAAATAGGTATTAACCTTTAAATTTATTCCATGGGTGAAATACAGATGTTCTCCCATATCCCTTCATTATGATCACTACGAATGGCACGTACATCGTCCACATCTCGTTCTTCTATGAAAGTAGGAATTTGTGTTGTGAATGAAGGAGTCTCGTAAATATTAAGGGTTGAATCTTCATTTTCATTATTATCATGAATGTTTTTCCTTGTAGGACCACTCGACCAATTTTTTCTAGAAGGATCATTGACATAAAAACTTGTTTTGCCTGCTCGCCATGATGAAAGGCTCGTCCTTGTAACCTACTTTGTCAAAGTCCACCAATGTAAAACCCATTTCATCGGTTGTTACTCCATCACATCGCTAACCCACTTACATTTAAAAACAGAACCTTAAATTTGCGGTAATCCAGCTCCCAAATCTCTTCAATTACCCCAAAGTAAGCTATGGATGCAAGGATAGGTTTTTATCCCTTGAACTAGAGAAATGCATCGAAGAGGCCATTACCATAACCCCACTGTTTTGAACTGTACTCTTGTCATCCTCAGAACTTTGTGTAAAAGGAAATATTGTTTATATCGTACTCCACTCCAAAGACAAGACATTAAAACTAGGTTCATGTGCTAGTCTACGTAATGTATCGAAGCGAGATCATATTCCTTCATAACCTCGTGCTTTGAACCAAGATAGGAATGTCTTGTTATGCTCTCTCAACACACCTTTTTCGCTCATTCGAGGGTTACCGCCTTGACAATTCTTTTGTGAGCTTCTAAGTAAGGTATAACCTCGGCATTGTTATTCAATATATACAGATGTGCTTGAAGCACCTCCACACGACTCATGCTCTTAACGGTTAACCCTCGTGTACCCTTACCTTCATATCTTCCAACATGACGAGTCTTAGGAATCCCTACAGTTCCACTTCCGACAAGTAATCAGACAAAACTCAATGGCTTCTTCCGTGATGTACCTTTCAACAATGGATGTTTGAGCGATATTGATTCTTAACATACCCTTTCAAGATCTTCATATATCGCTCCACCTGGGTACATCCATCTCAAATAAATGGGCCACACAATCTAATCTCCCGCACTATATGAACAATTAAATGGACCATGATGTCAAAGAATGATGGAGGAAAGTACATCTCCAATCGACACAATATAATAGCAGCCTCGTTTTCCAAGTCGCCCAACTTCGTAGGGTCAATGACTTTGGCACATATAGCATTGAAGAATAAGCACAATCTAGTTATGGCATGTCGACTTCTTTAGGCAAGATGCCACGGATAGCCACTACAAGTAATTATTGCATCAATACATGGCGCCATGAGACTTTAAGCCCACTACTTTAAGGTCCTTCAAAGTGAGATTAGGTTTTTAACATTGGAAGAGTAACCTGTGGCACTTTAATTCCACGAAGACACTCGCAAAAACTTCTTCTCTCTTGTTTTGACAAAGTATGGCATCTTTGAGAGCGGATATGTGGCATTACCTCTTGGGCGTGGAGCTAATTTCTGCCTTATACCCATTGCAACCATATCTAGACGAGCATTCACACTATCCTTTGTCTTGCCCTCAATGTTGAGAAGAGTACCAATTACACTATCACACACGCTTTTTCTCCACATGCATGACATCAATACAATGTCTTACATCAAGATCGACCAAGATGGAAGATCAAGAACACAGGCGCCTTCGTCCATATATTTTTCTC
Source organism: Calophaca sinica (assembly GCA_037113605.1). Classification (NCBI taxonomy): domain Eukaryota; kingdom Viridiplantae; phylum Streptophyta; class Magnoliopsida; order Fabales; family Fabaceae; genus Calophaca; species Calophaca sinica. Next base: position 95,441,514 of record CM073733.1, read on the forward strand.
GATGGATCGCTTTTGTTTCGCTTTCTTGCCAAATATGACTTTGATGTCCTTCACTCATTGATACACTTCTTCCCCTGGTAAGGCATTCGGAGCTACACCATTTTCCTGACATCCATTGAAAGCCTTTTTCAACCTACGATACGGGTGATCACGTCGAAGAAATCTACGATGCCCAAGGTAAACAGTTTTCCTTCCATGTTTCAATTGATTGTAGCAGGTGCCCTTTTCACATACAGGGCACGCATTATGCCCCTTAACACTATATCCGGACAAGTTCCCATATGCTGGAAAGTCATTGATGGTGCAAAATAACATGGCACGCAACTTGAAATTTTCATTGGAATATGCATCGAACACATCAATGCCCTCATCCCACAATTTCCTCAAGTCTTCAATCAGGGGACTTAGGAAAACATCTATGTCATTTCCAGGTTGTTGCGGGCCCGAAATCATCATGGATAACATCATGTATTTGCGTTTCATGCACAACCAAGGAGAAAGGTTGTAGACTACCAAGACAACAGGCCATGAACTGTGGTTGCTACTTAAGTTACCATACGGATTCATTCCATCAGAAGCAAGCCCAAGCCTAATGTTTCTTGGCTCATTGCCGAAATCTGGAAACAGAGTGTCAATTTTCTTCCATTGCAAAGAATCGGCAGGATGGCGAAGTTGTCCGTCACACTTCCTCTCATCCACATGCCATCTAATACTCTTTGCGTCTTTTTCATTGGCAAACAATCGCTTCAATCTTGGAATTATTGGAAGATACCATAAAACTTTTGCAGGCACACCCTTAGTGCTCTCATCATCGCAACTGTCAACACCATCCTTCACCTTGTAGCGTGATAGCCCACACGTGGGGCACTTGTGAACATTTTCAAACTCTTTTCGGTACAATATGCAGTCTTTGGGGCATGCGTGTATTTTCTTATACTCCACACCCATCGGACACAAGATTTTCTTCGCATCATACGCACGGTTCGACAATGTGTTGCCCTCTGGAAGCATATCTTTCAACAACTCAAGCAAGTCGGTGAAGCTCTTGTCAGTCCACCCATTTATTGCCTTCAGATTAAACAATCTCAACACGGCAGACAACCGTGTGAATTTTGTACACCCCTTATACAAAGCCTCTTCATTGTCTTTTGTCAAGGATTCATAAACATGTGCTCGTTTAAAAGACTCATGTCCAATATCACGGATCATGTCTTCTAACCGATCGTCCATTTCTACGTCAACTTTCTTTCCTACACTTGACATTACCTTCTTCTCACCATGCCATGTCCATGTTGTACAACTGTTGCAAATCCCATAGACAATTAGATGTTCCCGTATTTTGTCGACTATTTGTGGTGTCTGGTTCACACAAATAACACACGGACAAGAAAATGTTCTGCCACTTTTAGGAAGATTCGTTTGAGCAAAATTCAGAAACTCTTCTACTCCCTTCTCATACTCTTCACTCAATCGATTTTGTTGCATCCAACTACGTTTTAAAAAAAATACAGACTTCAGGGAACGTCAGCCATAACTTGTTATCGTCTACCTAGTTGAAATTCACAACTATTTCTAACTAAATTTCAATGGGTGCCAAGAATGGGTGCCAAGAATAAAAAATAAATAGTCTTGCTCCACACACCCATAGGAGCAAGAAAACATGCAATCACCTGCTGTTATGGCATTTAGAAAACAAATTAGGACCCAATCAATGTATATAGTATACTATGTACAATAACAAAAAACAACAGTAGCATAACAATATTTTCAAAATAATTCTGAACCTCACAGGCAATATGCCTATCTTTCTTAACCTCTCTCTCTCTCTCTCTTTATTATCTTTGTTATCATTTGTACTCTTAAAAGTAAACAGAAGTCAATATTATTTGTTGTAAACTAAGAAAGGAAGAGACTTTGAAGAAAAAGAACAAAATCATGAAATGAGAAAAGCAACATGTTTTGAAGTGATTCATGGAATCATGAGAAGTTCTGTCAAGCTTAGTAGCTTACTGTACTAATTTTACAAAACACAATCAATGTCTGAAATTTTACATTGAGGAGACCATACCCAAAAAAAACTATTAAAACAATTACAAAGAAACTCAGTTAATAAAAAAAAGAAAACTACTTAAAACAACCTTGTTATGAGAATACAAGTTAATCAAAATACTAAAAACATGAATCCTATGAAAGCAATTACAAATAAACTCCATTTATCAGAAACACTTTAAAACAAACTATCCATGATATGAGAATCAAAATAATAGAATTAGAATTAGACATAGTCCTGATTGGTGACAAAGGTATCAGTTCCCAAATTTCAATCAGGAACACTGTTGTTCATGGCTAACCAAACCAGTTATCTGTTTGCACCAAAAGGAAAGAACTTTAGATTTGATTAGAAAATAAAATACCCTTTTAAGTATACTTTGACTCCCTAAGTAGAATAAAATATTCTGCATAGACCAGACCAATAAATAATCTAATAAGCATGAATGACGAAACAGATTTTTATATTCATTAAAACAGGAATAAAAAATGAAGACTTTTGGAGTTTGGATCATGCATGGAACTTTACTAGCAAAGAAAGCAAACCAATGAAGTGGATTATGGAACCATTAGTAGTTATTTGCCATTCTGAACCAAAAATTCTAATTCCAATAGTCTCAAAAAGGAAAACTCAACTCTCAATTACTGTTGAAAAGTACATGTACAATTCACAAGGCCAGAGAAAGAAAAACGGTAGAATAAAAGAATAAAAGCAAAACATTAAACAAAACAAATTGGGCAAAATTTGTGACTGGAAGACTCATAATCATGTTAAGGCAAACACACACATACAGAGAGAAAAACAATTTCCAAAAGAGAAGAAAACAAGAAAATAAATAAACAAAGAAACTATTCACAAATCATTGAAGAGTTTGTTCCCTTTGAAAATGAAAAATTTAATCATGTTAAGGCAATAGAAGAGAACCCCATATTTTTATTTTTATCATCATTCTTTATAACAATAGCATTTACATAAGGAGCATAGAAGAAGAACCTCACCTGAGCTAGGACCAAGACCGTGTTTTTTTGTTTTTTGTTTTCTCTGACTTGTTGAAGTAGAAGTTAGCTTGAAGCTTGAAACAACCCAACGCAGCTCGTGACCAACCCAACACTGAAACATAGTTGGTGGGTGAATCAAAATACTGGCAAATGCATGTGTCTGTGTGTGCGCTGAGGGAAAAAAAATAAAAAAATAGGAAACCTGGAGGACGAACGGAAGGAAGAACGCGACGGAAGAAGAAACCCGGGAGGACGAACGGCGAACAATGTCTGAAACCAGGGAGGACGAACGCCACTGCGACGGCGAACAATGTCTGAAGCTGTTGAGGAAGAACGTGACGGCGAATGGAAGAAGAAACCAAGACGAACGCGACGGCGAACGGAAGAAGAAACCAAGATGAACGGCTGCGACGGCGGCGACCTCGAACCAGAACAAACGACGAACGAACGAACGGGGTGTGCAGAAGCAGTCGCGACGTACGTGGCCTTGAGAGGGAAAACGAAGCAGTCGCGGCGTACCTGGCCTTGAGAGGGAAAACAAAATAAAAGTTTAAAGGGGTCTTTTTAAATCGGTCATCTTAAATAACCGATTTAAAAGACCATTGATTTTTTCAATTTGGGATTTCACATCTGTTCTTTAAGATAACCGATTTAAATTGTTTTTTCGTAAACGATTTTAAATCGGTTGTTTTAAACAACCGATTTTAAATGTGACGCACAATGTTAAAATTTCAACTTAATTTAAAAAATGCCACCGTATTTCATTTTAAATCTGTTGTTTAAAACAACCGATTTAAAAACCCTGTTCCGAAAGTCAATTTCGTACTAGTGATAGCACCGGTCAACAAAACGAACTTCGTTGAAATGTACTCCCTCCGTCCCAAAATATAAGTAAAAAAATACATATATTTGGGACGGAGGGAGTAAGGTTTTGAGCGTGGGAAGGTGAACCGTAGAGAAAGCATGAACAAACACCACTTTCAACTTGAGAACAACAAGGGTTTTGCAACTGAAAATGCAAGACCGAAAATGCGGAATAAAGGATAACTGGAGGTCGAGGTGCTGTATTGAATGTTCGGTTGCGGCGGTTAACCATTTCTCGACATCGAAATCCAATGGCTCAAAATTAGATTTCCCATCATCACATATGAGGCGGATTCTTTTGATTGGTTGGTACACACTGCTTCGTGAGAAAATGGCTGTGGATACCATCTTTGTAAAGAGAGAAATGAGAGAATGTAACTGAGGACTTCATCAGGCAACGTGCTAATCCTGTCAGCCATCTGCTTTCCAAAATTCATAGAACCAATTTAAAAAAATTAACACAATAACATCAATGTAAGCATAGTAAAGCAATACTACTTACTTCACCTGTTCTCTAATCTTGCAAGAAAACAATCGTTTTGCATAAAGTGAAAATTCAACGGCCTTCTAGTACTTGTTGCACAAGATAGCAATTTTTCCTTTCAGTAATCATTTATTAATCTCACCTGTCTATTTATTTTCTCGAGTAACTATTTATTAAGACTTTAATGTAAGGGATGTGTGCATTTATCTACTCCTGCTGCGTGCACTGCATATGTTTTTGTTCTTAAAAAAAATCGAAATAATAAATAATACTGCCCCTGTCTCAAAACTTTAGGTGTTTTTTCTTTTTATTTTTGTCCCAAAACTTTGGTTGTTTTGGAAATCCAAAGCATAATTAAGCACTTTTTTCTCATTATGCCTCAAAAATTAATAGCCTAAATTAATTATTGTTTATTTTTACTAGTTAGCTTTAGTGGAGTATTAGTAATTTCTAATAAATTTTGCATTATAAAGTGAAATATTTATTAAGTGTATTTTACTCAAATTTTACTTAAATTAATTATTTCTTAGTCCGTGTGTCAAAACATTAAACAACCAAAGTTTTGGATACTGTTTATGGGGAAATTTGGTTTATGGTATGGTTCTACCAATTTTGATGATCTTGTATGATCTACCAAATTCATCAAACAAACAAATAAATTTTGATGATCAAGCAATTATGAATCCGAACGAGTTACATGGTAATCTCGCTCGTAAAACAATGGTTTTTTAAGTATAACGGTCAATTGTTCGACACGTTACCCGTTTTTCAACTTTCTTAGATTTTAAAGCCATTAATCATTGTGATTTTTGCCAGTTTTGAATACAATAATTCCAAGCAACAAGTCAATTGTTGTTTGGAATGGCACTGAATGTATAAATAAACAAGTTTTGGCTGTGACTAGCCAGTGACTTGATTGTCAAGTATTTGGACAGAAAATAAAGTTAAAGCATACAATGCAAACACTGAGGCATGCATTCATATAAATGAACTTGTGCATTTAAATTAACGCAAGAATGTAAATGAAAACACTTAAATGACTGAATTTAAGTAAAAACATTTAAAGAACATGAATTTAAAAGAAAGCATGTAAATGACAGTGAATGAAAAGTTTGTGCAAAAGTAAAGAACATAAAAGTAAATGACTGGAATTTAAATGAGAGGAAAAGTAAAGAAATTAAGTGCAAAGCGTTGGAATATAGATGACAGTTAAGTAAATGACAGGAAGTAAAATGCAGGAATTGAAATGAACGCAGTAAATAACATGACTTCAAAAATAAGTAAATGCAGAAAGCAATGAAGAATGTAAGTTTGAAAGGCTTTAAATGAATTGAAATTGAATTTAAATGCATAGACAGAACGTAAATTTAAACTGAAAATAGAATTGAATTGAAATTACAAATGCTGAGGGAAAAGAGTGGAAGGCATACTGTGATCGTGTTTCCTTTAATCTGCTTCGCCGTCGAGATGTTAGGAATTTTAGATCAAGTATCCAACCTCAATTACATCGTACGAACTACTATTTATAGAAAAAATATAAGAAAACTACCTAACATCCAACCTGACACGTGTACGAACACGGGTTGGTAGTTAAGTTTTCACTGAAAACTACCTAATCGACAGTAGCATTTCCTGTCGAAGTGTATATTAATCTTTACTTAATAACTAAGCCTGTTTCGACCATGCTTATTTTGACATCTTCGATGCTTCATGCTTTTCGTCGAATAACCGTCCCATCACTTGGTCTCTCAAACTTAGTCAATTTTCATCCCTTTTTCTGGTCTCTTACACCTTTACTTGTCGAATTCTAACATTCTATCGATCAACCCAAATTTGAAATTTGGCACCCAACAGATGCCCCCCAAATTCTAAGTTCTCGACACTAACACACACAGAGACCCATAATTTTGTTTAACCTCACGCGCGACGGTTACCTTTCCGCAATGTCCTATCACAGGTCTGCGTTTCCCACTTCCCTAAAAAATAGGACCATCATCACTTCAAATATTCATTCCCTGGCTCTGCCTATTTCATTTGGAAGCCAGGGGCTCCACCTCCCAGAGTCTCTTTTTTTTTTTCAAAGTTTTTGTCTCAACGGTGAAAGACTCTCTGGGTTTTGGTAATTTGCCTAATATCAACAATGAGTTTTGGTAAGTTGCCTAATGCGGCTTGCCAACCTCGTTGAAACATATGAGAAAGGGAAAGCCGGAGCAACTTCTTTCTCCTACTGTCTTGCGCTCCTTCACACCTTGTGTTCGAAATTTAAGGTGTGGGCAAGCAATTAGGAAAAGTTTTGGCACAGTCGGGTTAATTGTGAAGCGTACCCCTAAATCGGCGATTGCTTCTCAATCTGCCTGCTTTACCTTTACTCGCATGGCATTTGACACTTCTCATCGACGCGCCCATGCTTTTAGCTTCACGTTCCCGTCGATTTGGGTGTCTACCATCTGAAACAGCTCTTGCAGACTTGATTGGTCGGATGGTATGCCACGGGAGCCACTCTTGCTTCCCATGTTCCTCTCTCTTCCTGAATTCTTCCTCAGCATGATCAGAATCCGGGACACAGCGAAGCTTCCACAAGTGGATTTATTCCATAGTAGCCTAGACTTATAGACTTTCCAGTACTTGTATTACCAGGTTGTAAGCCTATTCGACAATGTATATTGTATACTGCCAAATGGCTTTTGAATAGAACAATCCAGTTTACTTTTCAAGGTTGTATTCTTACTTCGCACATTGTTGGTCTATATAACTTCAAATATTTGCCATTAATAGACTTAATCCTGAAACCAGAATTAACTTCAACAAGTGCATAAGCATTTCCTGAGAATGTTTGGACAATCTCAAATGGCCCTTCCTACTTTGGGGACCATTTCCCAAATTCTCGACATTTCTTATCCATTGGTAAAATGACTTTCCAAACTAAGTCACCAACCTTGAAACGCTTGTACTTAACTCGACTGTCATAGAATTTAACTATTATTTCTTTCTGTCGAACTAAATGTTCTAAGGCCACAACTCTCTCATCATGGACTTCATTCAATTCGTCAAACATCGAGTTCCAGTATTGGTCTACTGGCATCTCATTTTGCTTTTGAATTCTTAATGAACCAAGATTTATCTCAACAGGCAACACAACATCATGGCCATAAACCAATTTATAAGGAGTAGTACCTGTCGATTCTCTAGGTGAGTTTCTGCATGCCCAAAGAACTTGTTCTAAAGTCGAATGCCATTTTCTGATACACCGCCAATATGCTTCTTTATCAAACCAATGATAATTTTATTCATGGCTTCTACTTGACCATTTGCCTGAGCATAATATGGTGTCAAGTAATCATCTTGATCTTCCTCGACTCAAAGATACTCCACAACCCTCTTTCCAACAAACACAGATCCTTGATCAGTTGTTATAGTTTGTGGTATGCCATATCGACACACAATATGGTTTTCAATAAAATCCACAATATCTTGTTGTGTCACTTCTTTCAAGGCTATTGCTTCTACCCATTTGGTGAAGTAATCAACCCCTACTAAAATGTATTTATGACCTTTAGAAGAGGCAGGAAAAATTTGACCTATGAGGTCTAATGCCCAACCTCTAAAAGGCCAAGGCTTAATAATGGAATGTAACTCACTAGCAGGTACATTCTGTAGTTGACCATGCCTTTGACATTCTTCACAGGATTTTGCAAACATAATGCAATCCTTCACCAAAGTGGGCCAATATACTCTTTGTCTTCTCAAAACCCATTTCATCTTCTCACCTGTCTGATGAGCACCACAAATTCCTTCATGAACCTCTGCTAAAGCCAAATAAGCATCCTCTTCGCTTAAGCAAGTTTCCAAATTACCATCAACAGATTTTCTATATAAAGCCCTGCAAATATAACAAACTTAGTTGCTTTATACTTGATCTTTCTGTCGACGTTGGTATCTGGATTTTCCAAATACTCAATAATGGGCTTACGCCAATTAGCTGCATTCGACGTACTTGCAGCAAAAATATCTCTTTCGCTCAAAGGGTATAATAACTCACGGATTTCTATGAGTTCTGTCAGTACCTTTGAAGACAACTTATATCCTGAAGCCAATTGGGCCAATTCATTAGCCTCTTGATTTAGATCTCTAGGAATATGCTCCAAATCAACATTGTCGAACTGTTTCATCAACTTGTTAGCCACTTGACAATATTTGACAAGGTTATGACTAACACACTTGTATGCTTGAGTTAACTGTCTAATTACTAATTGTGAATCACCAAAAAATTTGATAGTGTGCGCTTGCATTTCTATCAAAATTTCCAAACCCACAATTAAGGCTTCATACTCAGCCTCATTATTAGAACAAGCATATTTTAGTTCAAACGTCAATTTAGTTGGTACCCCCAAGGGTGAAATTATTAAAATTCCAATACCAACCCCATTTCTATGTCTTGAGCCATCAAAATACAAATGCCAAGGCTTCAACTCGACTAGCCCTGTCAGCTCTTTTATTTCCAGACATGGATGGTCCGTTAAGAAGTCAGCAATTGCTTGACCTTTAACAGCCTTCATAGGTACATATTGCAAAGAAAATTCAGACAATGCAAGTGTCCACTTTCCAATTCGACCATTCAGAATTGGCTGGGACAACATGTACTTAATTACATTTGTCTTTGACATAACTAAAACATTACAAGGCATCAAGTAGTACTTGAGTTTTGTACAAGAGAAATATAATGCTAAACATAGTTTTTCTATAGCACTATATCTAGTTTTACGCATCATTGAGCACTCGGCGAGGTAACGGCTCTCTCGACATTGTTTCCATCTTCTTGAGCCAAGAAACAACCAACGGTCTCTTCGATGCGATATGTACAATTTCACCGTCGATGTGGCTCTGCAGCATCATGACCGGTGGATTTGTCAACATCGCTTGATTTGGTCAAAAGCTTCTTGGTGTTGTCGAGTCCACACAAAAGCTTCTTCTGCCTTGAGTTTCACCAACGGAGCAAAAACTCTTGTTCTTCCTGAGAGATTTGATATGAACCTTCTGAGAAAATTGACTTTTCCTAAAAAGGATTGAAGTTCTTTTTTGTTGGTTGGAGGTCTTGCTTCCAGCACAACTTTAGCTTTATTCTTATCCACTTCAATGCCTTTTTTGTGCACCAGAAAGCCTAAGAACTTAGCAGCAGAAACCCCAAAACCACACTTCTCAGGGTTCATTTTCAAACTATGCCTTCTCATTTCCTGGAAGGCTCTCCTCAGATGATTCAAATGCTCATCTTGACTGTCGGATTTAACAATGACATCGTCGATGTACACTTCCATGAACTTGCCTATCGTTTCATGAAAGATAGTATTCATTGCCCTCTGATATGTTGCACCAGCATTCTTCAAACCAAAGGGCATCACTATCCATTCATAAGTTCCAATTGAACCTGGGCACCTGAAAGTGGTTTTAGGTACATCCTCTTCAGCTATGAAAATCTGATTATAACCAGCATGCCCATCCATGAAACTCAGAAGCTCATGACCAGATGCTGCATCCACTAGCATATCTGTTATGGGCATAGGGTATTCATCTTTAGGAGTGGCTGCATTAAGGTTCCTAAAATCGACACATACTCTCATCTTGCCATTCTTCTTTATGACAGGCACTACATTAGACAACCATTCCACATACCTAGTTGTGCGAATGAATTTAGCCTTCAGCAAACGTTCGACTTCCTCCTTGATTTTTAACACAACTTCAGGAGCGAACCTTCTGTTGGCTTGTTTGACAGGCTTGCAATATAGTTTCAGAGGCAATCTATGCTCCACGAGTTCTCTATTCAGTCCTGCCATCTCGTGGTAATCCCAAGCAAAGCAATCCTTATACTCAGAAACCAGCTCCACAATCTGCCTTTTAAACCGGTCTGACAACATTGCACTCACATATATTGGCCTCTTTCTATCTGCATCGCCCAAGTCTATCTCTTCTAAAGGGTCTTCCAACTCAAAACCACTTCTATCTTCAAGCCCCTTTTCAAAACCCAAAGGGCCATCATCAAATATACAATCGGCCCAAAGACACCTTCTTCTCGAAGTTTGTCGCTACCTCAAAGGCCGACAATTGTATTTGAGGATAATCATGAGTCATTACTGTCGATTGGCCGATTTTCGTCGGCCTCGTCCAACAACTTAACCTCAAACTGCTCCATTAAGCACGCATTCAGAGCCTCTTTATCAATAACACCACCCTGCACTGAGATGGGTTTCACCCTTGGATCATACACTTTGAGGCCAACATGCATTTGTTGCAAATAACATGGACTATCATCCGCCTCAATAATCTCAACTTCATCACGAGCATTCCAAAGAATCATTTTTTGGTGTACTGTCGAAGGAACTGCTCCAACAGAATGAATCCAATCCCGACCCAACAAGACATTGTAACTAGACCTCGAAGGAATCACAACAAACAAAGTAGATCTTTCTACTGATCCTACCAGCACATCAAGCATCACTACGCCATCCGCTGGTGCGCTTCTTCCCCGAGTCAGTAACCACTATATTTGTTGGCAACAGGTCAGACTCATCCTTTCCCAATTTCTTGAACATGGCTCTTGGAATCAAATTGACTGATGCACCACCATCAACCAGTACTCTGTTAGCTGGCTTGCCTTCAATCATTGCTCTAATGTGCAATGGTCGAAAGTGACTTCTCTCCTCATGAGTTGGTTTGTCGAGCCTAGTGAAGTTATCAAATATAGTGACCATGTCTTGCTCAACAAATCGCCAACCAACAGGAAAGTTCTCTAAGTCTTCCTCGTCAGGCACTTCAACTAGAAACTCGTAATGAGCCGCATATTCCGCTGGCAACACCGAAACCAAGTTTACATCCAATTTAGTAAACTCCTCTTCAGTAGCGGTATCTTCATTCTCCAAATGACTTCCCAACCTCATGCCTAGTTCGTCGAATAAACAATCTTCCGATCCCAGATCTGACAAGGTAGTACCCATTGCCATCACCAATTCGTCCAAGTCTTTGTTTAGGCGGTGTCGAGGATCAAACCGTTTCTTCATCTTCAAAACCTATTGGGTCATCTCGATCATTTAGTGCGGCAATAACCTCTTCCATGGACAAATCGGTTTGACAACATTCGCTCCATGGACTCCAGGGTTCATCTAACAAATCAGAATCATTAGCTATGATCCTTAATTCCTCCATTGACACATCACTGCTTGTGCCCTCCTCCGGAGCTGGTTGAACACCAACTTTGCCGCGTTCCAAAGCTAACCTTTCAGCTTCAATTAAACCTACTGGCCAGGGAGTCACCTCTTCCTTAGCCAAAGGAATTTCAGCATTCTTGGAACTCTGCTTGACAGATGCCCGCTGTGAATGTGCTCGCATCTTGGAAGTCTGGCCCTTGTCATAATTGCTGCCTCTCACATCAACCACTACACTCTTCACGTTGAGATCCTCCCAACTCAACAGCCTTCATTTTCTGTCTCTGAGCTTGCCTTATCCTCTGTCGACAACGCTTTTGGCTTTTCAACAGTGGGGCCTTCTTCACTTGATCACCCCCAGGGTAAGGTTTTCTGCCATGCTGGTATTCTTCATCCCAAAATGGCGTTTGTCGAGGGTTACTCTTTGTAGCTCTCACCCTGTTTCTCAGTTCAGGACAACGAGCCTTGGGAGAATTCTCAACCCATTTGTTCACCATAACATCAGTATCAGGTTTCCTAGTCCTGTTAACCTTTCGACCAAGAGATCCTCCATGATTACTCCCCATGGATTCCCTTGGAGACTCTACCAACCATCCACCGATTGCTCGATTAGGCCTATTAACCACAGGCCTTTGCACTTGGTTTGCCGGTGCATGTCTCACGTACCTATTCCCATAATGAGTACGAACTTGCTGATGAACATTTGCACCATCAACTTTCTTTGCTCTCTGGGCTGCTTTCTCATCAAAGTACTTGTCACAATGTGGGCATAATTTCAACTGCCCCGTATTGTTTTTTCTTCTCAGAAAAGCTTCAACAGTCTCATGAGGCCTTGGATAGATGTCGAAAGGATCCTCGACATTCACCACGTACTTCTGCTTGGCGCTAATGTTCACGATGCTACATCTTCTCACATTTTGGCCTTCGACATTGGCAATGCCTTGACCAAATGGATCAGTATCCACCTTCATGCTAGGCTTCTGTTTGTCAGCAAACTTGAGCCTACCTTCTTTGAGAGCCTTTTGAATCAAATCCCTGAAACGAAAACACTCATTAGTAGGGTGGCCTAAAGCTCCATGGTACATGCAATAATTCTAACCATTAGAGTCCTCAGGCCCTTTCACTCTATATCATCTGATAACTTAAGCTGTTTATCTTTTAAAAGAATATCAAATATTTTATCAGCTTTGGTTATATCAAATGTATAGGTTCTCTTATTCACATAGCTCATCTTTTCCTTCCCCTTGGAAGGTACTAACGCTTGACAAGCATAAGGTGGTCCTTCTTTTAATTCAGCAAGGTTTATTTCTTGCTCTGTCATAGCCTCATCCTCACTGTCTGTTAGATCTTGTTCGACACAATTGACTTTCTCACGCCTGATAAACTTCTTATTGTTCTTCTGATTCTTCTCAGAGCGGAGTTGTTCAACTTGTCGAACCTTCTCCCCTAATTGGGCGAGGTCAACTATGTGTTGGTTTACCAATTTCTATCTAATATGGTAATCCAAACCACTAGCGGCCATTTTCACAATTTACGCCGGAACAAAGCGTGAAACACCGCTTCTTCATTTGCTTGAACCTAGAGATGTAATCATCTATAGATTCATTATAGATGCGTTTGACATTGAATAAATCAGTCAGATTAACCCTCAAATCGCCCCTGAAGAATTGATCATGAAACAATCCTTCCAGTTGTGTCCATGAATGGACTGAATTAGCTCTCAACGTCGAGAACCAAGAAAATGCGTTCTTTGTCAAAGAACTTGGAAAGAACCTCATTTTCAAACCTTCGACAGTGGCCATCTCTCCCATTTCTATCGTGTATCTAGCCACATGCTCGACAGTCGATTCACCACTGTCACCAGAAAATTTCGACAATTTGGGAATTTTCATCCCTCTTGGCACTTCAGCTTGTTGAACCCACTCAGGAAATGCAGATATGAAATATGGTCTAGTGCCTTGACCAATATTAAAGCCAAGCCTATTCAGCATTTGCTCGACAGCCTGATTCACGTTTTGTTCTATCTGATTTCCCATGATATTGTGCCTGAGGTTGGCTAAACCTTGATGTACTGGTGGGCCCTGGTCTTGATTTCTTTGTAGAATCTGCACCTGGCCATAGGCCAAGTTATTCAAATTCTAACCAAGGTTCTGGTTTGGCTGAATTACCTCGTTCTGCACCACCATAGGGTTATTCGCATTATGCGGAATGCCCCCCATGCCCTGACCATGAGGTATAACCCCTGGGCCTTGTTGAACATTCTCGTTCACTGGTGCTGCCAAACCCAATGCTTGATTTAGCCTTTCCATTTGTAAGGCCAGTGTATTACATGCTTGATTAGTAGTCTCCATAAGAGGCGTAATCACTGCACCCATCTGCTGAGTGAACATGTTCACCATCTCATGGTTACTATCATCCACTTGTTGTCGAATACTCGCCAACGAGTTTTGTGTTAATCCCCCATTATTCTGAGGCATTTGTCTCGGCATGTCCCCCAGTCCTAACCCTTGTCGATTGGCTGTCGTAGTGGTAGCCATTCCTGCCATTCCTTGAGTATCGGAAGAATTTCCGAATGGCATAAAAGGCTGGTTAGCATATTGGTTGAACATAGTTGAACCAATAGCAGGGACTGTCGAGTTTTGCAAATAACCATACGGCATTCCAAACGGAGGTTGCGTTACTTGCGGTACAGGTCTAATACTTGAGTTCCTTGCACTTCCAGGCGATGCCTGAATTTCTGGAGCACTTTGAACCATCGGTTCAAGCACTGCAGCGCTTGGAATAACTTCTCCTTGCGTATTGGCCATTGTCATTCCAGTACCCGCCCCAGCGGTAGTATTACTCATCCGCGGGATCATAACTACCCTGGCGTTCGTACTGGTGGTCGAAGCATTTGTATTGCTTGCCAATGTATTCGCACTAGCAACGCTTGGTGTTGTGGCACTGCTATTCGTACTGCCACTCATGTTTCTATATTGCATTACGTTAGAAGCAGTGATCTTTCCACTTCTTAGACGCATAAAACCATCGTTTAAAACGAGTTACTCTAAACTCGTCCCACCGGGCGTGCCAATTTGTTTATGGGGAAATTTGGTTTATGGTATGGTTCTACCAATTTTGATGATCTTGTATGATCTACCAAATTCATCAAACAAACAAATAAATTTTGATGATCAAGCAATTATGAATCCGAACGAGTTACGTGGTAATCTCGCTCGTAAAACAATGGTTTTTTAAGTATAACAGTCAATTATTCGACACGTTACCCGTCTTTCAACTTTCTTGGCTTTTAAAGCCATTAATCATTGTGATTTTTGCCAGTTTTGAATACAATAATTCCAAGCAACAAGTCAATTGTTGTTTGGAATGGCACTGAATGTATAAATAAACAAGTTTTGGCTGTGACTAGCCAGTGACTTGATTGTCAAGTACTTGGACAGAAAATAAAGTTAAAGCATACAATGCAAACGCTGAGGCATGCATTCATAAAAATGAACTTGTGCATTTAAATTAACGCAAGAATGTAAATGAAAACACTTAAATGACTGAATTTAAGTAAAAGCATTTAAAGAACATGAATTTAAAAGAAAGCATGTAAATGACAGTGAATGAAAAGTTTGTGCAAAAGTAAAGAACATAAAAGTAAATGACTGGAATTTAAATGAGAGGAAAAGTAAAGAAATTAAGTGCAAAGCGTTGGAATATAGATGACAGTTAAGTAAATGACAGGAAGTAAAATGCAGGAATTGAAATGAACACAGTAAATAACATGACTTCAAAAATAAGTAAATGCAGAAAGCAATGAAGAATGTAAGTTCGAAAGGCTTTAAATGAATTGAAATTGAATTTAAATGCATAGACAGAACGTAAATTTAAACTGAAAATAGAATTGAATTGAAATTACAAATGCTGAGAGAAAAGAGTGGAAGGCATACTGTGATCGTGTTTCCTTTAATCTGCTTCGCCGTCGAGATGTTAGGAATTTTAGATCAAGTATCCAACCTCAATTACATCGTACGAACTACTATTTATAGAAAAAATATAAGAAAACTACCTAACATCCAACCTGACACGTGTACGGACACGGGTTGGTAGTTAAGTTTTCACTAAAAACTACCTAATCGACAGTAGCATTTCCTGTCGAAGTGTATATTAATCTTTACTTAATAACTAAGCCTGTTTCGACCATGCTTATTTTGACATCTTCGACGCTTCATGCTTTTCGTCGAATAACCGTCCCATCACTTGGTCTCTCAAACTTAGTCAATTTTCATCCCTTTTTCTGGTCTCTTACACCTTTACTTGTCGAATTCTAACATTCTGTCGATCAACCCAAATTTGAAATTTGGCACCCAACAGATACAAATTTCGAAGAAAGGATGATCGGGTATAATCCAATCCAATGGTTGAAATGAAAAGAATCTACTACCGTTCAGTAACAACTTTCTTAATTTATCTAATAATTATAAGAATTATTTTAAGAGTATTGCTATATAACACGAGGGAAATGCCTCACGAATCTCACGACTGCGGTACCAAGCTTTGTTGCTTTGTGCACCAAACCTGTGGTGTCAGGCTAACATTACCACATTTCTTTTTTAGACACTAACAATTGGTATTGGCAATTAGTTGGACTTTTCAAGTTATCTGTCACACCTCCACTAATAGGTCCATGTCCTGCTTGTTGACCCAGACATGACACAAAACGACAAGTGAATGTGGGTGAGTCTTGGAAAACTCAAAGGAATTTAACAAACATATGGATTTTTTTGACTGATAACAAACATAAAATAAACGGAAAATTGAAAGTTACTAGGAATTTCTTCTTTGAATAACATATAATACTCTAACAACAAAAATAAAAGGAATTCGTGAAATCTCACGAGCGAAGTTGCTCGTGACAATTAGCATTTTCCTTATTTTAATTCAAATTAAATGTGAGCGGCTGCATTTAATTATTCGTTTCTTCCAAAATCCTTTTCTTCTTCCCAATCAAAAGTTGCATGTATCTATGCTTAACTTGAAAGGACTATTTGAGATGGCTATTTGATTCCTACCACAGTACCGCTTGTACAAGATATTTGGTGACGCTCTTTGTCCAATATAATTGCCCTTGTGCCGAAAGAAAAAGAAAAAGATCTGATGCGTGCATACTCTTTTTGTTCGACCAAATGCGTGTATACTCTTAAAAATTAGGAAATCCTGCTTCAAATATAAACAAGGTGGCCATGGGAATCTTATTCTGCTAACAAAATTTTAAAAAAGAAAAAGAAAAATAGAACAAATTTGATAACTGGACGGGCCAAGAGCAGGAGAGTGCTAAGAGTTTTGAGTGCTAAGAGTTTTGCTCAGCACGGGGTACAGAAGGCCAACCTGGTCGCGGTCGAGTTAGTACCTCAAAACGCCTTCGCTAATATAGGTCAGCGTTTGGGGGACTGTGGACTGAGCTATCCCGGGAACCTCGGTCGATGTCATGCAAAATCGAGTGGCTTCAATAACCAACCAAACTCAGCAAGGAACTATTTGAGACCCATTTGGTAGTTGATCAGAGGGGCCAATCGAGTATGAGTGCGATGTATACTCAGTCAGCCCATGTACGACTAAAGCTCCAGTACGATACGTCACAGCCCGTATGACGCCACTCCTTGTCAGAACTGTCAGAAGAATTTTCCCTCATGTGCCGAAGATATTTAGAGTAGTGTACGATGTCCTCCCAATGTGAGCCCTAGGAGGGAGACCAAATACAGTTAAATAGGAATAGTGGTCGTAGTAAAGGCAGGATACATCTTAGCTAGGGTTTCTTGCTCTCAGTACTCCAATTGTAACTAGGGCAGAAACCTCCAGGTTCGCACACGAGAACATTAACACTAAACAATTTAAAAATAATAAATTGTCATTCAATAAAAATAGAAAAGTAACCAAAAAAAATTGGTTTAATTTGAACACTACTTCCTCTTTTTAGGTGATAAATTAAAAATTTACGTCAACATGATTTTAATTTAATTTTTAGGAATGTATGATATATAAATAAATAAATAATAAATAAATAAATAAAAACATTTCTTTTATCTTGATTTTTACTTCTGCCTGACCTTATTCTTCTTTCTTTCTTTTTTTTATAAATCCACTCAAATTATATATTTCTTTGTACATAAAAGTTTCAAATTATCATTTTAACTTGTCAAAAAAAAAAAAACAAATTATCATTTTAAGGTATGACCGTTTAAATTATTATTTCACACCTTTTTATATTTTTCTTTTATGATGGTGGTCTTGAATTAATTTTGTGACTTATTGTAAATATTCAAATTTTTATTTCACACTAATTAATTATGGTTTATTATTATATTTTTTCATCCCACCCTAAATAGATTTACGGATCCGTCCTGGATTGCCTTATATGTCTACTGCCAATTTCAATATCCAAATGCCTTTGAAATTATAAAAAAATATTGGTTCAATTTTCATATATTAAATTATACTTTTTTAAAATAATATAAAATTTTCTACAGAAACTATGTTGCTTATTAGATATTTTTTTATTCTTACGAATCTCCATGGAGATCCACGGAAATCAGTACGGGTAGGGGTGAGCTGGACCCAACCCAACCCGAAGACATGTCTTGTCTTTGTTCTATTTGACACAAAAAACATCGGGTTTGCTCAGGTTTAGAGACAGTTTAAGGCCTAAATATCGGACTCGTCCAAAATTTAGGGACTAGTTAGGGTCATACATAATCCATACCAACTCATCCCTTACTCACTCATTTGTTAATTTTATTATGTTTCTGATGAGACTTCTATAAATAAATATTTAAGTTGAACTTCATATTAGTTTAGTTAGTAATCTTGTGACAAAATATAATTATAAAAGCCATTTTTGACTTTGAGTGCTTGGTAAAACACTAAATATATTCAATCTTTCATTTTTAAATATATTTACCTTATAACTTTATTTTGATTATCTTTCAGGTCAACCTGGTTCGGTCTTAAATTGACCCGATCTTAATTTTACCTACAAAGTATCGGGTTTGTTTGGGTTTACGAACAAGTTAGGGTCTAAAGAATTGACACAGTCATATTTTAGGGTCGGGTTAGGGGAAAGTACAACCCATCCCAATCAGTCCCTTGCTCACCCCTAGGTATAGGGGAGAAAAATTTCCCATAGCATGGATCGAGAATGGGGAAAATATGATGGAAAAGAAGCGGGGGAGTACTCCCATCCCTATTGAATGAGAACATCAAATTTTAAAAAATTGTATCAGCTTAGAAGGATTTGGTCTATTTCGTCACGTTGTTTGATTCATGTCTTAGAACAATAGGGATAAGAAATGAGAGAATTGACACCATTGTTGTTGCTGCAATTGTAGGCTTTGTTGTTGATAGCCAAAGGAAGCTGATAGAGTCATAGAGAGGTGAGAGGGTAGCAAAGTTGGACATGGAGAATAGGGTCAACTCCCAAACGAGGGGTGAGTAATAGAATGAAAAAAAAAACAAAAAGGACTCTTTTGTAAATATTTTTGTCTTTGTGGACCATAAAAAAACTATCGAAGATGTATATCGTAGAAGCCACCACATTATTAATTAAAAATTAAATTAATGAAATTTTTCTTGAATCAAGTCCTTATAAATAGATAAGTGTGCGATCGTAATTTCATAAGTCTATACAGAAATCAAAAGGACAAAACTTAGAAACAGTACCGTACATCATGTAGGTACTATTCTCCAATTAAAATATAACAAGTGTGTTATTTATTCCACGTTAGTTTCTTTTACGTCTAACGCTGTGACTATTTCACTAGCACCATAGTTTCACATGTTTCACAAACTAGATGAGTGTTGGGTGCCAAACTATATTTTGGTTTTAAACAGGTCACGTTGACAAAAAGCGTGCCATGGTCGAATAGTCAAACGATGCAAGGGAAACAGTTAAAAATCAAGTCCTTGAAGGCAAAGCCAGATTATGGAGAAATCAAAATCTGTCGAACAAATATGAGAACCTAGTCAAAAATTTCAAGCATTTGCAATAATGGGTAAGCTTATAAGCCATAGTTGATGGTTAAAATTGACATGGTTTGACTAGACATGTAAATTTGTTCCAGTCGAAGCACCTGCTAATTTATTAGAATAACTTAGTCTTAAGGACTTAGTGAAATTTTGATGAAGCGCCAAGATATGGTCGAATTGACCCGCCTTGGTTATTGGAGCATTGTCGAAGCCAGCGAAGACTTGTCAAGATTGGCCCGGTGATTGCTAGTTATAGTTAGATCTGTCTAAGTTATTATATGTCGAATATATTTAGTATGATGTAACTGTAAGACACGCATGCATAACTGCTGTATACGCGTCAAGCAGATAGGTAGTCAGTTATTTCTATATTTCTCTATAAATAGTGGTTCGAACGATGTACAATAGGTTGGATACTTGGTTAATTTCTCAACATCTCAATACACAGCAGACTCGCAAATTGAGATCAAGTACTCCTTCCACCCTTTCAATTCAATACATTTTTACATTCCAGCCATTTATTTTTCTGCAACTTTACTTTTCAGCAATCTTTAAATTACTGCACTTTACATTCCTGTTCTTTTACTTTTCTGCATTTTAAGATTCTGCAAAGTTTACGTTTCCTGCACTTGTTTTTAAAATTCATTTTACTTTCATCCAATTTACTTTCAGTCAAATTTTACATGCTTTCCATTTACTTCCAGTCTTTCAAACATCCAAAAAACTATTAAAAAACACTTTTATGTTCATCCAAAAAATCCTTGGCCTCAATTGGCTAAGTCGATTTCTTGACGAATCACTGATTTTAGACGTAAAACCCCTTATTTGATGAGATTACCGCGTAACTTGTAAAATTTACAATCGCTTGAAAAAATCATTTGTTTTATTTTGGGTTTGTTAGACAATTCCTTGTCGGACCAAAAATCTCAGTAAACAAATTGGCACGCCCAGTTGGACAGGTTTTGACTAACTCGTTAAATATGGTTTTATGCGGTTGAGGAGTGAAAAGTCTTGTACTACTTATACTCCTAGAGAACCCAGAAGACGTAATATGGTTAGAAATACCAATAACGCTACTAATGCAAGTGTGGTTAACACAAATGCGTCAGTGGCAGATCAGGGTATGTCGAATGCCAATATGAATGCACATTTGGCACAGGGAGAAGTGGAAATAATAGATGTTGATGATAGCCCATGCTACTTGCAACAGATGCACGCAGATTTCAAGCTATATGTTCCACATGTGAAGTCAATCACAGTAGTAAATGCGATAGTTAACAGAGAAGCATTAGACAATGCACTTATGGAGTAATTTGGAGTAAGAATCATAGCAAGGCCGAATCACGGCCAAATGGAGATGTTTAGCCCCATGCAATAAAGCCTGTCGGCCAATACACTTTTAAAGGCGTATTAGCAGATTGTATACTGGATGATGGTCCTTTAGGTTTTGAGAAGGGATCAGACGACAAGATCAGTGTCGAAGTTGAAGACCCTTTGGAAGAAATTGACTTGGGAGTTGATTCTAAAAAGAGACCAATCTACATAAGTTCATTTCTACCAAAGGAATTCAAAAATCAAATAATAGAGCTTGTCAGAGAATACAAGGACTGTTTCACTTGGGAGTATCATGAAATGTCTGGTTTGAGTAGGGACTTGGTCGAACATAGGCTGCCTTTGAAAGAAGGAAGCAAACCTGTCAAACAAGCGAACAAAATATTTGCTCCAGAGGTGGTGGAAAAGATCAAAGAAGAAGTAGAACGTCTGCCCAAGGCAGGATTCATTAGGACAACCAGGTATGTGGAATGGTTATCTAAGTATTGAAGAAAAATGGGAAGATGAGGGTTTGCATATATTTCAGAAATCTAAATCATATATTTCAGAAATCTAAATGAAGCAACCCCAAAGTATGAATACCCCATGCCCATGGAAGATATGCTTGTTGATACAACATTGGGGCATGAATTGTTGAGTTTTATGGATGGTCATGTTGGCTATAACCAGATTTTCATAGCAGAAGAAGATGTGTCTAAAACTACCTTCAGGTATCCTATGTCAATTGGGACATATGAATAGGTAGTCATGTCTTTTGGTTTGAAGAATGCTGGAGCCGCTTACCAACGCGCCATGAATACTATTTTTCATGATGTAATTGGCAAATTCATAGAAGTGTATATTGATGATGTAATTGTCAAGTCAAGAAATAGAGAGGAGCACTTGTATCATCTAAGACAGACCTTCGACAGAATGATAAGGCATGGATTAAAGATGAATCCAGAAAAATGTGGGTTTGGTGTGTCAGCTGCTAAGTTCTTAGGATTCTTGGTTCACAAGAAGGGAATTGAGGCCGACAAGAATAAAGCCAAGGCAGTCTTGGAAGCTTCGCCACCAATCCAATCTTTCTTAGGGAAAGTAAATTTCATGAGAAGGTTTATTTCTAACTTGTCTGGTAGGACAAGGGTTTTTTCACCACTGGTCAAGTTGAACATAGAACAAGAGTTTGTCTGGAAACCTTGTCACCGGTCATGATACCACATGTGCCTGGTAGACCGTTAAAGTTGTACATTTCCGTGTCAGAAGGCACTATAGGTAGTTTACTGGCTCAGGAAGATGAAAACAATGTGGAAAAAGCAGTTTATTATCTTAGTAGAGTTATTAATGATGCTGAAAGGAGATATAGTGCCATAGGAAAATTATGTTTAGCATTGTATTTTTCATATACAAAACTCAAGTATTATATGATGTCTTGTAATGTAATGGTTATGTCTAAGATAAATGTAATAAAATATATATTGTCTAAGTCTGTTCTCAATGGACAAATAAGAAAATGGACACTTGCTTTGTTTGAATTTTTATTACAATATGTACTAATGAAGGCTGTCAAAGGCCAAGTAATTGCTGATTTCTTGGCAGATCACCCATCTTTGGATGTGGTCAATCCTATTGAGTTCATCGAACTCAAACCTTGGCGCTTATACTTTGATGACTCAAGGCATCAAAATGGTGTTGGAGTTGGAATCTTGATAGTATCCCCCCAAGGAAATCCAACTAAGTTCATGTTTGAACTTAAATATGCTTGTTCAAATAATGAGGCTGAATATGAAGCCTTAATTGTTGGATTGGAAATCTTATTGGAATTAAAGGCGCGTAACATTCATATATTTGGGGATTCATTACTTGTAATTCAACAATTAACATAAGTATATAAACGTGTAAGCGATAGCTTGGTCGAGTATTGTGCAGTGACGACCAAGTTGCTAAAGAAGTTCGACGATGTGATTGTGGAACACATTCCAAGGGATTTGAATCAAGAGGCAAATGACTTGGCTCAGTTAGCCCCTGGTTATAAAATTTTGCCAAAAGTCTTGAACCACTTGGCAGAAATTAGGGAACTCCTTTATCCTTTAAACGAAAGGGATATCCTGCAGATTGACCAATCAACACAAAATGATTGGCGAAAGCCAATAATACAGTACTTAGAGAATCCTAATCAAAATGTTGATAGGAAACTCAGCTATCAAGCATCAAAATTTGTACTATTGGTTGGAGCATTATATAGAAAAGCAGTTGATGGCAATTTGGAAACTTGTCTAAGCCAAGAAGAAGCTTATTTAGCTTTGTCTGAAGTCCATGAAAGGATTTGTGGAGCAAATCAGGCAAGTGGCAGGATGAAGTGGATATTAAGACGTCAAAGATATTATTGGCCAACATTGGTCAGGGACTGTATCATGTTTGCCAAATCTTGTGAGGAATTTCTAAAACATGGCCATATACAAAATTTCCCTGCCAGTGAGTTGCATTCTATTGTCAAACCTTGGCCATTTAGAGGTTGGGCATTAGATATCATTGGTCAGATTCACCCCACTTCATCAAAAGGTCATAAGTACATCTTAGGAGTTGATTACTTCACTAAATGGGTTGAGGTTGTTGCCTTAAAAGAAGTCACTCAATAGGATGTTATTGACTTCGTCAAAAGGCACATAGTTTGTCAATTTGAAATACCTCAAACCTTGACAACTGACCAGGGGTCAGTATTTATTGGATGAAGAGTGTCAGAATATGCTGAGTCTAGGGGAATCAAAATGCTAGCATCTACTCCATATTATGCTCAAGCAAATGACCAAGTCGAGGCCATGAACAAAATCATAATTGGTCTAATAAAAAGGCATATTGGACGATACCCCAGAAGTTGGCATAACACACTTGAGCAAATCTTATGGGCATGTAGAAACTCACTAAGAGAATCAACAGGCACTATGCCATATAAGCTGGTATATGGACATGACGTAGTGTTTCCTGTCGAAATTAACCTTGAATCAATTCGTATATTAAGGCAAGATGACCTACCTGTCGAACAATATTGGGATTCAATGTTCGATGAATTAAACGAATTACATGATGATAGGTTAATTGCATTGGAAAACTTGTTAGACAAAAAGAAAGAATAGCCAAATTTTATGACAATAAGGTCAAGTACAAATCATTTAATGTCAATGATTTGGTTTGGAAAGTTATTTTGCCCATGGATAGGTCCTGTCGAGAATTAGCTAAATGGTCTCCCAAATGGGAAGGTTCATTTAAAGTTACTCAAGTTTATTCTAGTAATGCTTATGCATTTGTCGATGTGAATTCTGGTTTAAGAATTAAGTCCATTAGTGGCAAGTATTTGAAGTCGTATAGGCCGACAATGTGCGAAGTATTGGGTAAAACGTGGTGATGAGAACGTCAGGCTGAATGAGATGCTTCAAAGCAGGGACACTCTCATCGATGGGAGGTTGAAGTTATAGACCTTGAAGATGAGGAGGAGGGGTGTCAGATACTGGTTGAGAAGTGAAAAGAGCTTAAGTCAAGAAAGTGGTGGCCATAAGTGCCTAAATGCCACTTGACAATAGGCTTGGGCATACCACAGTCTCTCTAGTTTCTAAAATTTTGCTAACCTTCACTTTGAATTTTGAATATAAAGTACGAAGGAGCGCAAAACAGAAGACAGCTATACTGACTCAGGCTTTTCCCTTTCTCGCACAATTCAATGAGCTTGATAAGTTACAATAGGCAACTTACCAAAACTCATTGACAGAACTTAGACAAATTACCAAAACCCAGAATTGGTGTCACCGTCTAGACAGAGACTTTTTGGTGAAAGGTGTAAGTTACCAAGCCAGGTTTCCCAGGGAAGATAGAGCAAAGAGAGCTCAATCAAATGCTTTTCCCAAGTCTGCATGTTGGCTGAAGAAGTTTGAACAGCAAGTGTTCATGCGCAAGTTACTGCATAAGACATTGCAGAGAAAGGAGAAGGGAAAAGAACGTGAATATGGAAAATTGGCATCAAGTGCCATCTGTTATTTATAGGCCAAGAATTGGGCCTAGGCGTTATTTTTTAAGTTTAAAGTCAAATCAGTCATGCTTTGGGAAACGGTAAAACAATTAATGGTTGATTTTGCGTTGACTAGAAAGAAAAACGTGCTGAAAAGATATTTGATGGGACAAAGATGATGAAAAAATGGGTGGCGGTTACGCGAGAAATCAGGAAACCACTAAGTTTTGATCTTACTCCTGGCCGTCGAAAACCAAAACTTGGGGGGCATTTGTTGGGTGCCAAAAGATATTTTGGTTTTAGACAGGTCAAGTTGACAAAAAGCATGCCATGGTCGAATAGCCAAACAATGTAAGGGAAATAGTTAAAAATCAAGTCCTTGGAAGGCAAAGCCAGATTATGGAGAAATCAAGATATGTCGATCAAATATGAGAACCTGGTCGAAAATTTCAAGCATCTGCACTAATGGCTAAGCTTATAAGCCATAGTTGAAGTTTAAAATTGGCAAGCTTCGACTAGACATGTAAATTCGTCCCAGTCGAAGCACCTGCTAATTTATTAGAGTAACTGAGTCTTAAGGACTTAATGAAATTTTAGTGAAGCACCAAGATATGGTCGAATTGACCCGCCTTGGTAATTGGAGCATTGTCGAAGCCAGCGAAGACTTGTTAAGATTGACTCAGTTTTTGCTAGTTATATTTAGATCTGTCTAAGTTAGTATATGTCGAATAAATTTAGTATGATATAACTGCAAGACATGCAGTCATAACTGCTGTATACATGTCAAGCAGATAGATAGTCAGTTATTTCTATATTTCTCTATAAATAGTGGGTCGAACGATGTACAATAGGTTGGATAGTTGGTTAATTTCTCAATGTCTCAACACACAGCAGACTCGCAGATTGAGATCAAGTACTCCTTTCACCTTTTCAATTCAATGCAATTTTTACATTCCAACGATTTACTTTTCTGCAACATTACTTTTCAGCAATCTTTAAATTACTGCACTTTACATTCCTAGTTCTTTTACTTTTCTACATTTTAAGATTCTATAGACTTTACATTTCCTGCACTTGTTTTTATAATTTATTTTACTTTCATGCAATTTACTTTCAGTCAAATTTTACTCGCTTTCCATTTACTTCCAGTCTTTCAATCATCAAAAAAACCATAAAAAAAACACTTTTATGTTCATTCCACTCTCATTGTCAATTTCGTGTTTCGTCTCATTTCCATTTCTCAAACTTCCATTGAAACTGTTTTCCTTTGCAATTTCTGTAACCGTAAACTCGACGAGAATCCTTGGCATTACTGCTAAGTTGAGTCTCACAGTGATTCTGGCAAAATCATTGGCCTCAATTGGCTAAGTCGATTTCCTGATGAATCACTGATTTTAGACGTGAAACCCCTTATTTGACGAGATTACCGCGTAACTTGTAGAATTTACAATTGTTTGAAAAAAATCATTTGTTTTATTTTGTGTTTGTTAGACAATTCCTCGTTGGACCAAAAATCCCGGTAAACAATGAGGGATTTCAAAAGTCAATATTTCGTCGTCTATGTTCGATGTTGTATCAATCATGGTGTGCTCTTTGTCGTCACGTTCATGAGTCGTCGGCGGAATCCCAAAGGTGGACGGACGGATAACGCCGATACTGGCGTGCGTAGTGGTCCCACCATTAATTCCGGCGTGGATGATTTTCTTCTTCCTCATAAAACAAGAAGATAAAGAAGTACGAAACTTTTATCAGAATATCATTTCTCTGCTATCTGCATCTGTTTAACTTTTTCTCTTCCATTCATAAATCCATAAAATGAAAGAATCATTTTTTTTATTCCCCGAAAAGAAAATAAGAAAATTTTCAGAGTTTGGTGGTGTTGGGTGCCAAATTTCAAATTTGGGTTGATCGACAGAATGTTAGAATTCGACAAGTAAGAGCGTAAGAGACCAGAACAAGGGATGAAAATTGACTAAGTTTGAAAGACCAAGTGATGGGAGGGCTGTTCGACGGAAGGCATAACGCGTCGAAGATGTCAAAATGATCATGGTCAAAACAGGCTTAGTTGTTAAGTAAAGACCAATGTACAACTCGACAGGATGTGCCACTGTCGATTAGGTAGTTTTTAGCGAAAACTTAACTACTAACCCATGTCCATACACGTGTCAGGTTGGATGTTAGGTGGTTTTTTCATATTTTTGCCTATAAATAGTAGTTTGTACGATGTAACAGAGGTTGGATACATGATCTAATTCCTAATATCTCGACGGCTAAAGAAGATTAACGGAAAACGATCATTGTATGCCTTCCAAACTTAATCTTTCTGCAATTTTAATCAAGTTTCAATCTATTTTCAATTCTTTGCATTTTCAGTTATGTCATTCACATTCCAATCGATTTGTATTTTCTTGCTTCTAATTTACATCCTTTAATTCCCTGTTATTTATTGTTTTCTGCACCTTTACTTTCAAAGTCATTTACATGCTTTTCTTTTTAAATTCATGCACTTTACGCTTCTGTTACTTAAGTTCATGCATTTACATGTTTTCACTTAAATTCATGTATTTTAGCAGTGTTTCTTAAATTCAGTCTATTACTTGTTTTCTTCTACATTTCTACGTCGACTTCAATTGCATGTTGGGCTTCAGTGATGCATGCCCCATGACTTTGCAGTAATGCATTTTTGTTTTAAATTTTGCTCTAACTTGCTTGTAAACCAAGTTATTGGCTTTCGACAGCCAATCTTGTTTATTTAAATCTATATTGCCATTTCGACAACAACTTGTTGTTAGTTGGAATTATCATACACAGATTTGGCATAAGACACAATAATTCATGGCTCTGAAGCCAAGAATGTTACAAAATTGATAATGTGTCGAGCAATTGACCGTTAATTTTAAAAACTGTTGTTCGCAAAACGAGATTACCACATAATTCGTCGATCTTGCAATCGTTTGAATTAATTATTTGTTACTTTGCTGAAATTGGTAGAAATACGCTTATAAACCAAATTTCCCAGTAAACAAATTGGCACGCCCGGTGGGACGAGTTTAGAGTAACTCGTTTTAAACGATGGTTTTATGCGTCTAAGAAGTGGAAAGATCACTGCTTCTAACGTAACGCAAAATAGAAACATGAGTGGTAGTACAAATAGCAGTGCCACAACACCAAGCGTTGCTAGTGCGAATGCATTGGCAAGCAATACAAATGCTTCGACCACCAGTACGAACGCAGGGGTAGTTATGATCCCGCGGATGAGTAATACTACCGTTGGGGCGGGTACTGGAATGACGATGGCCAATATGCAAGGAGAAGTTATTCCAAGTGCTGCAGTACTTGAACCAGTGGTTCAGAGTGCTCCAGAAATTCAGGCATCGCCTGGAAGTGCGAGGAACTCGAGTATTAGGCCCGTGCCGCAAGCAACGCAACCTCTGTTTGGAATGTCGTATGGTTATTTGAATAACTCGACAGTCCCTGCTATTGGTTCGACCATGTTCAACCAATATATGAACCAGCCCTTGTTGCCCTTTGGAAATTCGTCCAATACTCAGGGAATGGTAGGCATGACCACTACCACAACCAATCGACAGGGGTCTGGTATAGGGGAAATGTCAAGACAAATGCCTCAGAATAATGGGGGTTTAACTCAGAATTCGTTGGCAAGCATTCGGCAATAAATGGACGACAGTAATCATGACATGGTGAACATGTTCACCCAGCAAATGGGTGCGGTCATTACGCCTCTTATGAAGAATACCAATCAAGCGTGTAATGCATTGGCTCTGCAAATGGAAAGGTTGAACCAAGCATTAGGGTTGGCAGCACCAATGAATGACAACGTTCGGCAAGGCCCAATAGGCATGCCCCAAGTACAATACTTGGGGGGCAACCCACAAGATGTGAATAATCAAAATGTGGTGCAGAATGAAGTCATTCAACCAAATCCAAACCTTGGTCAGAATATGAACAACTTGGCTTATGGCCAGGTTCAAATTCTACAAAGGAATCAGGATCAAGGACCCCCAGTGCATCAAGGTTTAGCCAACTTTAAGCACAATATCATGGGAAACCAGATAGAGCAAAACGTGAATCAGGCTGTCGAGCAGATGCTTAACAGACTTGGTTTCAATATTGGTCAAGCTAATAGACCATATTTCGTATCTGCGTTTCCTGAATGGGTACAACAGGCTGAAGTGCCTAGAGGAATAAAGATTCCCAAGTTGTCTAAGTTTTCTGGTGACAGCGGAGAATCAACTGTCGAACATGTTGCCAGATACTCAATAGAGATGGGGGAGTTGGCCACTGTAGAGGGTTTGAAAATGAGATTCTTCCCAAGCTCATTGACGAAGAATGCATTTTCTTGGTTCTCAACTTTAAGGGCCAATTCAGTCCACTCTTGGGTCCAACTGGAGGGATTGTTCCATGATCAATTCTTCAGGGGTGATTTAAGGGTTAACTTGACTGATTTATTCAACGTTAAGCGCATGTATAATGAGTCTATAGATGATTACATCACTAGGTTCAAACACATGAAGAGCAGGTGCTTTACGCCTGTTCCAGAAGCGGAAATCGTTAAAATGGCCGCTAGTGGGTTGGATTACCATATTAGAAAGAAATTGGTGAACCAACACATTGTTGATCTTGCCCAACTAGGGGAAAAAGTTCGACAGATTGAACAACTCAGGTCTGAAAAGGATAAGAAAAACAATAAGAAATTCATTAGACGTGAGAAAGTTAATTGTGTCGAACAAGATCAAGCAGACAGTGAGGATGAGGCTATCACCGAGCAAGAAATAAATCTTGCTGAATTGAAAGATGGGCCACCTTATGCTTGTCAGGCTCTAGTACCTTCCAAAGGGAAGGAAAAGATGAGTTATGCAAACACGAAAACCTATACATTTGACATAACTAAAGCTGATAAAATATTTGACATTCTGTTGAAAGACAAACAGCTTAAGTTGTCAGACGGTCATAAAATGGAAAGGCCTGAGGACTCCAGTGGTAAAAATTATTGTAAGTACCATGGGGCTTTAGGCCATTCTACTAATGAATGTTTTCGTTTCAGGGATTTGATACAAAAAGCTCTGAAAGAAGGAAGACTCAGGTTTGCTGACAAGCAAAAGCCTAGTATGAAGGTGGATACTGATCCATTTGGCCAAGGCATATCCAATGTCGAAGGCCATAATCCAAGAAACTGCAACATGGTGAATATCAGCGCTAAGCAGAAATACGTAGTGAATGTGGAAGATCCATTCGACATTTACCCAAGGCCTCATGAATCTATTGGGGACTTTCTGAGGAGGAAGAACAGGAAGGGACAGCTGAGTTTGTGCCCACATTGTGACAGGTATTTCGACGAGAAAGCCGCTCAAAAAGCCAAGAATGATCAAAAGCTTAGATCTCACCAGTACATGCAAGTCGGATATGCAAGGAGGAACTATAAGGCTGTTCCCGTGAACCAGATGCCTGTTTCAGTGAACCAGTTGCGGAGGCCCACGGCATTAAGGCCTCACAGAGCAGTTGGTGGTTGGTTGGTTGAGTCCTCGAGGGAATCAATTGGAAGCAACCAAGGGTTATCTCCTGGTCGAGTGTCGAACAAGACTAGGAAGCCTGATGCCAATGTGGTGGTGAACAAGTGGGTCGAGAATTCTTCCAAGGCTCGTTGCCCTGAGTTGAGAAATAGGGTAAGGGCTAAGAAGAGTGATCCTCGACAAGTGCCCTTTTGGAATGAAGATTACCAATTTGGCAGAATACCTTATCCTGGAGGTGATCAAGTGAATAAAGCCCCATTGTCGAAGAGTCAGAAACGTCATCGGCAGAGAATGAGGAAAGCTCAGAAACAAAAAATGAAGGCTGCTGAGATGGTCAAGGCTCAACATGAGGACTGTTTTATGGTTGGGGTCCAGAAGGTCCCATTACCTAAGGAGGTTGGGTCAAGACTAAAAAGCGTGGTCGTTGATGTCAAAGGGGTTAACTTTGAACGAGGTCAAACGTCCCAGGACCAGGGGCAAGCATTGTCGATAGGGTCCAGGAGGATTGCCATGCCTGCGAAAGTTCCTTCCACAGTTCAAGAGAAGAAGATTTGGCCAACAGGTTTGATTGAGGCCGAAAAGTTGGCTTCCGAGCGAAGAAGGTTCGGTGTTCGAGCAGCTCTAGTTGAGGATAAAAACAGCGATGTCTCTATGGAAGAGTTAAGGATCATAGCCAATGATTCTGATTTGTTGGATGAACCCATGGGGGCAGTAGAGCAAAGTATTGTTAAGACAGATTAGTCCATGGAAGAGGTCATTGAGGCATTAAATGATCCAGATGACCCAATTGGCCTTGATGACAACGAAGAGTTTGATCTTGACATTAATCTGGACGAAAATCTGGATGAATTGGTGATGGCAATGGGAACAACCTTGTCAGATCTGGGGTCTGAAGAATGCCTTTTTGATAAAGAAGGCATGAGGTTGGGAAGTTATTTAGAAAATGAAGAAACAGCTACAGAAGAAGAGTTCACTAATCTGGATGTGAATTTGGTGTCAGTCTTGCCAGCTGAGTTTCAGGCTCAGTATGGATTCGTTGTAGAAGTTCCTGATGAGGAAGAGTTGGACGACTTTCCAATTGGTTGGCATTTTGTCGAGCAGGATATGGTTACTATTTTTGATAATTTTGCTCGTTTAGACAAGCCAACTAATCAGGAGAGAAGTCATCTTCGATCGTTGCATATTAAGGCAATGGTTGAAGGCAAGCTTGTCAACAGAGTATTGGTTGATGGAAGAGCATCTGTGAACTTGATTCCACGAGCCATGTATAAGAAGCTAGGGAAAGATGATACAGATTTGCTACCAACCAACATAGTGGTTACTGACTTAGGAGGTAGATCTGCACCAACAGATGGTGTGGCAATGCTAGATGTGCAAGTAGGATCAGTAGAGAGGTCCACTTTATTTGTAGTGATTCCCTCCAGGTCAAGTTACAATGTTCTGTTTGGTAGGGATTGGATTCATGCTGTCAGAGCAGTTCCTTCGACGGTCCATCAGAAACTTATCCTTTGGAATACTCATGATGACATCGAGATTATTGAAGCTGATGACAGCCCATGTTATCTGCAGCAGATGCACGTTGATTTCAAGGTTTATGATCTAAAAGTGAAACCTATATCTGTGCAGGGTGGTATTGTCGACAAAGATGCTTTGAACGCATGCTTGGAAGAGCAGTTTGGAGTCAGGTTGTTGGATGAGGCCGATGGAAATCGGCCAATCGACAAAGATGATCCTTGAAGAGAATCAGACGCAACCGTCGGCTTGCGAGGCCGACCAACAGCCAAACTCAGAAGATGAAGTGTTGGCTGATTGTATATTCGATGATGGCCCTTTGGGATTTGAGAAGGGGCTTGAGGATAAAAATGGTTTTGAGTTAGAAGATCCCTTGGAAGAGGTGGACTTGGGGGATGAAGGAAGAAAGAGGCCAATATATGTTAGTGCTTTGCTACCAGACCAGTTTAAAAGGCAAATTGTGGAACTAGTCTCTGAGTACAAGGATTGTTTTGCCTGGGACTACCATGATATGCCGGGTTTGAGTAGAGACCTTGTGGAACATAGATTGCCTCTGAAACCTGGTTGTAAGCCTGTCAAACAAGCCAACAGAAGGTTTGCTCCTGAAATTGTGCTGAAAATTAAGGAAGAAGTTGAGCGCTTGTTGAAGGCTAAGTTCATTCGTACAACCAGGTACATTGAATGGTTGTCGAATGTGGTGCCTGTCATAAAGAAGAATGGCAAGATGAGGGTTTGTGTTGATTTCAGGAATCTTAACACCGCAACTCCTAAAGATGAGTATCCTATGCCCATAGCAGATATGTTAGTGGATGCAGCATCTGGTCATGAGTTTCTAAGTTTCATGGATGGACATGCTGGTTACAATCAGATTTTCATTGCTGAGGAGGATGTGCCTAAAACCGCTTTTAGGTGCCCAGGGTCCATTGGAACATACGAGTGGGTAGTGATGCCCTTTGGTTTGAAGAATGCTGGTGCAACTTACCAAAGGGCAATGAACACTATTTTTCATGAAATGATAGGCAAGTCTGTGGAAGTTTATATTGATGACGTGATTGTCAAGTCAAGGAGCCGAGAGGAGCATTTGAACCATCTTCGACGAGCATTTCAGGAAATGAGAAAGCACAGTTTAAAGATGAATCCTGAAAAGTGTGGGTTTGGTGTTTCAGCCGCTAAGTTCTTGGGTTTTCTGGTGCATAAGAAGGGCATTGAGGTAGACAAGAACAAAGCTAAGGCTATGTTGGAAGCAAAACCACCTTCCAATAAGAAGGAACTCCAATCTTTCTTGGGGAAAGTGAATTTTCTTAGAAGGTTCATATCAAACCTTTCTGGAAGGACAAGGGTGTTTGCTCCTTTGGTAAAGCTTAAAGCAGAAGAAGCCTTTGTATGGACACAACAACATCAAGAGGCTTTCGACCAGATCAAGCAGTACTTGACAAGTCCACCGGTCATGATGCCTACAGAACCACATCGACCAGTGAAGTTGTACACTTCTGCCTCAGAAGAAACTATAGGTTGTCTACTGGCTCAGGAGGATGATAACAATGTCGAAAGAGCCGTTTACTACCTCAGTCGAGTGCTGAATGATGCAGAAACAAGATACAGTGCTATAGAGAAGTTGTGTCTAGCATTGTATTTTTCATGTACAAAACTTAAGTATTATTTGATGCCTTGTAATGTCTTGGTAATGTCAAAGACAAATGTGATTAAGTACATGTTGTCCCAGCCAATTCTGAATGGTCGAATTGGAAAATGGACACTTGCTTTGTCTGAATTTTCTTTGCAATATGTACCTTTAAAGGCTGTCAAAGGTCAAGCAATTGCTGACTTTTTGACTGACTATCCATGTTTAGAAATAAAAGAACTAACAGGGCTAGTCGATTTAAAGCCTTGGCATTTGTATTTTGATGGCTCAAGACACAAAAAAGGCGTTGGTGTTGGCATTCTGATCATTTCACCTTTAGGTGTGCCAACTAAATTAATGTTTGAGTTAAAATATGTTTGTTCCAATAATGAGGTTGAATATGAAGCCTTAATTGTGGGTTTAGAAATTTTGATAGAAATGCGAGCACGCACCGTCAAAGTTTTTGGAGATTCACAACTGGTTATAAGGCAGTTAGCTCAAGAATACAAATGTGTTAGCCATAATCTTGTCAAATATTGTCAAGTTGCTAGCAAGTTGATGAAGCGATTTGACAGTGTCAAATTGGAGCATATCCCTAGAGAACTGAATCAAGAGGCTAATGAGTTAGCCCAGTTGGCCTCGGGGTATAAGTTATCTTCAAAGGTGTTGACAGAACTCATAAAAATTCGTGAGTTGCTGTATCCTTTGGATGAAAGGGATATACTGGTTTCCAATGCGTCAAATTCATCTGATTGGCGTAAGCCAATAATTGAGTATTTGGAAAATCCAAGTGCTGATGTCGACAGGAAAGTTAAGTATAAAGCGACTAAGTTTGTTGTGCTCGCTGGAGTTTTGTATAGAAAGTCCGTCGATGGTAACTTGGAAACGTGCCTTAGTGAAGAGGATGCCTACTTGGCATTGGCAGATGTTCATGAAGGAATTTGTAGAGCTCATCAAGCAGGTGAGAAAATGAAATGGGTGCTAAGAAGACAAAGAGTGTATTGGCCCAATTTGGTTAAAGACTGCATTATGTTTGCAAAGTCTTGTGAAGAATGCCAAAAACATGGCCACATACAAAATGTGCCTACTAGTGAGTTACATTCCATCATTAAGCCTTGGCCTTTTAGAGGTTGGGCACTGGACCTCATAGGCCAAATCTTTCCTACATCTTCAAAGGGGCATAAGTACATTTTAGTAGGGGTGGACTACTTTACCAAATGGGTAGAGGCAGTGGCCTTGAGAGAAGTGACTCAACAAGACATTGTGGATTTTATTGAAAATCACATTGTTTGTAGATTCGGGATACCTCAAACAATCACAACTGACCAAGGATCTGTGTTTGTTAGGAAGAAGGTTTCCGAGTACGCTGAGTCGAGGCGGATAAAGATGGTGACTTCGACGCCATACTACGCGCAAGCAAATGGTCAGGTCGAGGCTACGAATAAAATTATCATTGGGTTGATAAAGAAACACATTGGTAGATATCCAAAAAGTTGGCATTCCACTTTGGAACAAGTTCTCTGGGCCTGTAGAAACTCTCCAAAAGAATCGACAGGTACTACTCCTTATAAATTGGTTTATGGCCATGATGTTGTGTTACCTGTTGAGATAAATCTTGGTTCATTAAGAATTCAAAAGCAAAATGAGATGCCAGTAGACCAATACTGGGACTCGATGTTTGACGAATTAAATGAAGCCCATGATGAGAGAGTTATGGCCTTAGAACATTTAGTTCGACAAAAGGAAAGAATAGCTAAATTCTATGACAGTCGAGTTAAGTACAAGCGTTTCAAGGTCGGTGACTTAGTTTGGAAAGTCATTTTACCAATGGATAAGAAGTGTCGAGAATTTGGGAAATGGTCCCCAAAGTGGGAAGGGCCATTTGAGATTGTCCAAACATTCTCAGGAAATGCTTATGCACTTGTTGAAGTTGATTCTGGTTTCAGGATTAAGTCTATTAATGGCAAATATTTGAAGTTATATAGACCAACAATGTGCGAAGTAAGAATACAACCTTGAAAAGTAAACTGGATTGTTCTATTCAAGAGCCATTTAGCAGTATACAATATACATTATCGAATAGGCTTACAGCCTGGTAATATAAGTACGGAAAAGTCTATAAGTCTAGGCTAATACAGGATAAATCCACTTGTGGAAGCTTCGTCGTGTTCTGGATTCTGATCATGTCGAGGAAGCATTCAGGAAGAGAGAGGAACATGGGAAGCAAGAGCGGCTCCCGTGGTATACCATATGGCCAATCAAGTCTGCAAGAGCTGCTTCAGATGGTAGACACCCAAATCGACGGGAAAGTGAAGCTTAAAGCATGGGCACGTCGATGAGAAGTGTCAAATGCCATGCGAGTAAAGGTAAAGCAGGCAGATTGAGAGGCAGTCACCGATTTAGGTGTACGCCTCACAATTAACCGAACTGTGCCAAAACCTTTCCTAATTGCTTGCCCACACCTTGAATTTCGAACACAAGGTGTGAAGGAGCGCAAGACAGTAGGAGAAAGAAGTGGCTCCGGCTTTCCCTTTCTCACATGTTTCAACGAGGTTGGCAAGCCGCATTAGGCAACTTACCAAAACTCATCGTTGATATTAGGCAAATTACCACAACCCAGAGAGTCTTTTACCGTTGAGACAAAGACTTTGAAAAGACTGTGGGAGGTGGAGCCCCCTGGCTTCCAAATGAAATAGGCAGAGCCAGGGAAGGAAGGCTTGAAGTGTATAAAAAAGGTTTCCATAGCAACTTGTTGCACTCAGAATCAGCTAGTTTGGGGACGAGAACAAGTTGGATTTGGGGATGTTGCTTGTAATGCTAACAAAGAATTTCTAAAGGATTTTTGTAAAAAAGAAATTTCAAGAAGTTCAGAAAGCGTTTGTGTTTGAGCAAGAAAAGAAGTATGGCAAGTGCCTATTTATAGCACAAAATGGCGTTAATTTTCAAGTTTTGACGGTCAGATTGACTAGTCAACAGCTTTGAACGTAATTTATTAGCCTGAAACTGAAATCAAAGCAGTTAAATGAACGTGCTAGGTGGACAGTGAAGCGATTGATCGAAAGCAAGCCAAATCATATTGCAGGTGTTGCAGAGTAGTATGAGAATTGGTCGAAACACATACGTTCGACATATAAGGAATTTAAAAAATGGCTAATGTGCAAATAAGACAAAAAGGAAATTACAAAGGAATGTTTCTAATATCCTCCCAAGCCGCAGCCAGTTCCATTTTTGTACCCTCAGCATTTACATAATGAACTTTAAGAGCTTCAACCTTCGACAAAATGGTTTGCGCCTCAGCGGCACTACTAGTCATTTCTTGGTCGAGAGCAGCTATTTCCTCAAAGCTAGAAGCCTTAATTGCCTCTTGTAATTGGGTCTCAGCAGCAGCAAGTTCTCGCCTCAGGCGAGCAACGTTCTGCTCCAACTCAGGAATTTTAGCTTGGTAGGGAGCACCTTTTTCGACCAATGCAGATTGCCTCTGTCGGAGATGCACCAGTTTGTCACGAAGCTCATGCTTGGCTGTGATGGCTTGCTGGTATGGGAGGATACTGTCGTCGAGCTCAAGCAGCTTAGGGATCAATTCTTCGACAAATTCGTGCAGGGTATTGATGTGCCCTCGGTGGATTAGCGGCAGCCTTTTGCGGGAGTTTTGAAGTTCTTTGACGACGCGAATTAACTTGTTCCTTACTTCTTGATTTGAGTAAAGGTTGTCGAAAGAATACTTGAAGAAACCCTTTAGCTCTGCAAGCAATCCATTGAGCTTTTCAGCAAAACTATCTCCAGGAAGTGTGGAGGATCGAGCTGACATCGGTGAAGTTTTGCTGCTAGAACTTGACAACAAGTTGATCCATTCATCAATCCCCACGTTGGCCTTTCCAAGATTCGCAGCTGGTGGAGGGGGATTGATGTGAGAGGGTGAATTGGCTGGATCGTCGAGCAATTGATCCATATCAACGCTGTATGCCCTGATTATTATGGGACTCTGCTTTTCAGTAGCTTGGGGGGCAACAGCAGTTATTTTAGCGGAGGTTGTTCCTGCTTGGAAGGTGTGATCATCCTGATTAGTGGGTGTGGAGTCCGGACTCGCTGTCGAGATGGTAGTTTGAGCCACATCGACGGCCATGGCTGAAGGTTCTTCAACTTCATGTTCAGATTGAGTCTCTGGGACTTCCTGTTTTAATATATATATGTCAATGAAAGTCCTAAGTCATTGCTCTGATGCCAGTGGAATGGCAAGAAATTTTATACCTCAGTGGCAGGGGGAGTAGTGCTTGGGAAGATTGTTAGTAAAGGGAGCGAAGTATCGACATTTGCTTGTTCAGGGGAATCCTGACAAACAGGTATGATAAGGCAATGTCCCAAAAGTAATAAAAAGAAACAAGTTAGTAGAAAGGCATACCTTATCAGTGCTCGACGAGTCAACTCCTTCGACAGAGATAGGGTCTTTGGAAGTACATTCTTCAGACACCCCTGTCTTTGCAGATTTAACTCTTGGCTCCTGCAAATGTCGAAAAGAAAAAACGAAGACCTTGTAAGATACAGGAGGACCATCAATTTAGACAGTGGTGGAGGAAAGTTTACCTTTGTAAACTTAGCTGTTGGAGTTTCTTCAGAGTTCCCAGAAACGGATCTCTCTGCGTACGATTCCTGAGAATTGTGTAATGGCAACAATGACTTCAAATTGATGAATCATAAATAAGTAATGGATTCTCATGCAAGTAAAGGAAAAGATACCGTTTGAGGTGTTGAACGAGAAGGAGACTCGAGCAGAATCATCCTACGTTTTGAGGACTTGGTTTCAGCACCAGTTGTTTGAGCCTTCCGCTTGGTGGTCTCTTGCTGGGAAGAACTGGTCGAGTGCTTGGACCTTGCTGGTTTCTTTTTTGATGCAGCTGGTCTCTTGCCAGCACCGGTCTTCGTAACTCCAGATTTGGAGGATTTCTTCTTGGCTGATTTGGATTGAAGGGGAGGTTCATCATCTTTCACTTCTTCTTGAACTTCGACTTCAGTGGCCTTACCACTTGTTTGCTTGTACTTTAAAGGCTCTTTTAGAGCCAAAGCTAAAACAAAGCAAAGAAAGTAAGAATAACACGAGTGGGTGTTTAAGCAAAAGGCAAAGGAAACTAAAATACCTTGAGGGAACTGGGTAGTAACCTCGACAGCCTCGTCATATTGTCCAAATTCAAAACGAGAGGCAAACCGACCGGCATAGGTAACTTTTTTGTTTTCATAAGTGTTGACATTAGTATGAAAATGGAATCTGTCTAAGAAAAGGAAGTTACCAGCTCTAGTCGGTTTCCCTGGAAATGGATCAGCCAAACCAAAAGGTGCACAGGGTAAGGACACTGGTTCGGGACAAGGGGGTCTCACAAGTGATTGACCTGTTTCTTGTCGATGTTTCAGGGCCTTAATGCCCCAATAGTTCTCATGGCTTTCTTTTGATTTGGCAGTCATTTCCTTTATCTGTCGAACAATATGGAAAGGGTATCTAGGGTCCCATTTCATTTTGTAAAATTTTTCAAAGCTGCGTATATCCTGTAAGTGCTCACCTTTGGTCTTAGTCGAAGGGTCCTGTTCCTGCACAGAGGGATCAACAAGCCTGTTCATACATTCTTCAATAGATGGATGAAAGTGCTTGTAATAGTCATTCCACCAAGTAATAAAATCTTGGGATACACCCAAGGTGGGAGTGAAAGGAGTGAAGTTGACACCAGACATCCGCAAATCATTCCTTCTCTGGATGCCATCAATAGTTTCTTGCTTCAAATCAATGCAATCCAGGAGTATGTCTTCTTTCTTGCAGAAGAATGGGCCAGGAATGGACTGCATGAAGCCAATGTTGTTGGCGGAAGCATTGGGCAAACAGACGAAAGCGGTGTTGTCTGTCGAACCCGGTAAACCTGCAGGAAATACTTGATGAGCTAGGAAGCGGGTCCAGATTCTTGCACAATCTTTTGAAGTTGGATCAAAAGGGGCTGTGAACCAAGCGGGCCCATACTTCCTGCTAACGAAGGGTTGAAAACGGATGCCTGGGGTGCTTGCAGAGAGAGAATGAAAAAGGCCAAAGTAATACTTGAAGCTGTCAAGTTCATTGTCGAAAGACTTGGGAACGCGGTACATGGCTGGGGTGCCATAGGTGTCGATGTCAAGGTTAGGTGGTGCTTTGTTGACAGTGTGGCCAGGAAAGGTGGAATTTAACCATAACTGCATAAGCCATATTGGGCCTCCGATTCCACTCTTCTTTCCGCCTTCTTTCACCATGCCATACAGGTTCGACATGCTAGAAAAAAGGTTAGAAAGAAGAAAAGAACCAAGGGCCCACCGTTTACCTTTGTGGAGAAGGTTTGCCAAGTCCAGCAAGGTTTTCGACATCTGAACATTTTTGTTACACATAACAAAAGCAGATAGCCAATGAAACAGGAAGGCTACATGTTCATCGTCGGAAACCTCAGGGTCACTTTGCATTCGATTCGAAACGTATTTCGAAAATGCAAGTGGTTCATTACAGAAAACGTCAATGACGTTATCAGGCAAGGCGAGAGGGTGAATCATTTGGCCATCCGGTGGGAGGCCAGTAAGCGCAGTAACGTCAAAGAGGGTTGGGCCCATCATTCCACAAGGGAAATGGAAATTGTTGGTAGTCTTGTTCCAGAAGAACACAGCAGCTCCCAACATTGCTGGGTCTAACCTAAATGTATGTTTGGAAAGTTGAATGAGGTGGTAAATACCTAATTTTTTCCAGACCTTACTTTTCTTAGCTTCGACCCTAGTGAGCCAATCAGAGTAACCAGTTACACTGAGGGGTGGAGTTCTGAAAAGCCTAGAGCTTTTCAAGAAATAATGAATATGCAAAGCAGGGGAAGAAGCAAGAATGTCAGTACGACCTTGTTTATTCGGGAATGAATCCCTAAAATCTTCAGGGAAGTTGGAAAGGGTCATTACTGGTCCTAAATACGCCGCAGGGGGTTCTAAAATGAAAGAAGAGTCATTCGTGTAGGGTATTATTACCTTCAATTTTTGCCACGGGATTGATGCATCAACATCAGGATTGCACCATGTTTTCCGTAGGGGTGCTGTAGTACTTTGGGTTGGGGTTGAAGAAGACGCCATTACGAAGTTGCTCAAGCTTTCAGAAAAGACTTAGAAGGGGAGAAAAGTGTTTTGAAAGGGTTGTGCAGGTTATTTATAGGAAAAAAACTTGCAAGGTAAGTGTGCGAACGGGAAGAGTAACCGCCTAT
This sequence comes from Calophaca sinica, assembly GCA_037113605.1. Taxonomy (NCBI): domain Eukaryota; kingdom Viridiplantae; phylum Streptophyta; class Magnoliopsida; order Fabales; family Fabaceae; genus Calophaca; species Calophaca sinica. The sequence goes on from CM073733.1 coordinate 95,482,323, forward strand.
ATTTGAAGTGATGATGGTCTTATTTTTCAGGGAAGTGGGAAGCGCAGACCTGTGATGGGACATTATGAAAAGGGAACCGTCGCGTGTGAAGTTAAACAAAATTCTGGGTCTCTCCGTGTGTTGGTGTCGAGAACTCAGAATTTGGGGGGCATCTGTTGGGTGCCAAATTTCAAATTTGGGTTGATCGACAGAATGTTAGAATTCGACAAGTAAGAGCGTAAGAGACCAGAACAAGGGATGAAAATTGACTAAGTTTGAAAGACCAAGTGATGGGAGGGCTGTTCGACGGAAGGCATAACGCGTCGAAGATGTCAAAATGATCATGGTCAAAACAGGCTTAGTTGTTAAGTAAAGACCAATGTACAACTCGACAGGATGTGCCACTGTCGATTAGGTAGTTTTTAGCGAAAACTTAACTACTAACCCGTGTCCGTACACGTGTCAGGTTGGATGTTAGGTGGTTTTTTCATATTTTTGCCTATAAATAGTAGTTTGTACGATGTAACAGAGGTTGGATACATGATCTAATTCCTAATATCTCGACGGCTAAAGAAGATTAACGAAAAACGATCATTGTATGTCTTCCAAACTTAATCTTTCTGCAATTTTAATCAAGTTTCAATCTATTTTCAATTCTTTGTATTTTCAGTTATGTCATTTACATTCCAATCGATTTGTATTTTCTTGCTTCTAATTTACATCATTGAATTCCCTGTTATTTACTGTTTTCTGCACCTTTACTTTCAAAGTCATTTACATGCTTTTCTTTTTAAATTCATGCTCTTTACGCTTCTGTTACTTAAGTTCATGCATTTACATGTTTTCACTTAAATTCATGTATTTTAGCAGTATTTCTTAAATTCAGTCTATTACTTGTTTTCTTCTACATTTCTACGTCGACTTCAATTGCATGTTGGGCTTCAGTGATGCATGCCCCATGACTTTGCAGTAATGCATTTTTGTTTTAAATTTTGCTCTAACTTGCTTGTAAACCAAGTTATTGGCTTTCGACAGCCAATCTTGTTTATTTAAATCTATATTGTCATTTCGACAACAACTTGTTGTTAGTTGGAATTATCATACACAGATTTGGCATAAGACACAATAATTCATGGCTCTGAAGCCAAGAATATTACAAAATTAATAACGTGTCGAGCAATTGACCGTTAATTTTAAAAATCGTTGTTCGCAAAACGAGATTACCACATAATTCGTCGATCTTGCAATCGTTTGAATTAATTATTTGTTACTTTGCTGAAATTGGTAGAAATACGCTTATAAACCAAATTTCCCAGTAAACAGGTGGAATTGGTGATAAGCAGATGGCTATTATCAGGAGCATAACAGAGAACATGATTAGGTGTTGGTGCTGGTTGGCGAGGGGTTGAGCCAAAATTGTTGGGTGACGACGTTTTTAACTGAATGAGAATAGTTAAGTCTATCACAATATGACGTGGAACAAATAATACACTGGCTATATTTTAATTGGAAAATAGTACCTGCAGGATGTATGGCTCTGTTTCTAAGTTATGTCAATTTGTCCTAATCAAAAATATAAATTTAAGAGGCATATCCATCCCCTAATCAATACTAACCAAAATAAAATATATCCTTTTACATGTAAAGAATTTTTTTTGACAGATACATGAAAATAAACATAAAAAATAGCTTTGTATATCATTCAATAAAGATTCAACCCTCAATTTGCTCCTTCAAGTATTACTCTCTCTCCTACTTATTCTCTAAAGTATGTTCAAAAATTAAATAGTCCATAATATTTTCTGTCATCCATCAAGTTAATCCCTCTGTTAGTGTGAGCCCATATAGATGTCATTAGGTGTAATGTTAGCCATTTCCTCTCCCATACGTGTATCTTAAATAGTCTTTAAAGTCCCTAAAAGACATAAATTTAGTCTCTAGGTCAGTCGCTCTCTCTCCTATGTTCAAAAATGTCAGACGCTAAACTCCATTATCCATCACTTTCATCCCTCCCTACCACTCATTTAGAGGTGAGCTTCCCTCCTTGGTTGCTCTCCCTATTTTCCTCTCTATTTTCAAACGTTGTAGGGATTGATAAGACGTATTTTAGGGACTATTTAGGATACACGTAGAATATAGAAAATGACCAACATGACACTTAACAACATTCAAACAGGTTCACACTTCACACTAACAGAGGGACTCACTTGATAGATAGAGGAAAACATTAGGGACTATTTAATTTTTTTTAAATAAAAGAAATGAGCCTCGTTAAAACCTTCTGTTATGGACTATTTAATATTTTTATATACTTTAGGGACCAAATAAGAGAGATAGCGATACTTCAAAACCAAATTAAGGGTTAACTCTTCAATAAAATGAAATCTAATTAATTAATTAATTAATTCTGAAAATATATAATATTAACGACCATCATGTTCTTTAATTTGCAAAATGAGACCCAAAATCAGTAACATCCAAAACCAGCTGTTGCAATATATCCCGGAAACCAAAAGCAAATGCACTATTCATCAAGGAACAATTTGCAGCTAGCCAATCAATTACTATCATTCAAAATAAATTTCGCATGTTGTAGTGCACTTTGGGAACGACAATACTTCCTTCTGCATTTCAAGCTTCTCCAGAGGATCCAATGAAGGCAGACTACAAATTGTCATTCTCCGCAAAGATGCTGAATTCCTCATAACATGTTGTACAAATAGCACCTCATATTTGTGTCCTCTATAATTTGTAATAGTGCATCTTTTAAACTGCGAAGAAAGTTCAGGAAAAATACTTGGCTGCCAGCAAAGAGCGTAAAATAGTGGTAATTGTTGAGGCATTTCAAGGACAAAATTTTGAAGCTTCGGGGAATTCTCCAACACGTCAAATACCAAAGACCAATTAAGATTTATCTCAAAGACAATCTCCACATGAGTTAAATTAAAAAATACGGGAACGTCACCGTAAATCTGCAAGAGTAACAAATAAAAATTATAAAACATACGTGAATTAAAATTGAAATAAATAACAAATTAAGGACATATATAATATATTCAAACCTCATGCAAACGAAGAAATTGAGCATTATAAAAGGCTTCCAGAGGAACATCATAAACAGACAAGTTAGAAATCTCTGCCCGAACCAACTTGGTTAAGCTTTTGAACTCTCCGTCATAGTCATCTGACAAGTACCCCATAGATATATTTTTTGCTTCAAAATCCTCGAGAATTGGACAGCCATTAACAATTTCAATAAGATACCAATGTTCATAGAAATAAACTCCGTTTAAATGAAGGGTTTTGAGCAACGGAAGGTCAGCAGCAGATAAAAAATAAAAAATAAAATTCACGCGTATCATTTTAACTTGAGAACAACAAGGTTTCTGAAGCGAAAAATGCAACAACGAAAATTCCGATTATCAGATATCTGGAGGTCCAAGTGCTCCATTCCACGATCAGCTGCAGCGCCTAACCACATAACGACGTCGTATTCCAACGGTTCACAGCTAGAATTACTCTCACATCTGAGGCGGATCTTTTTGATGGGTCGGTGCACACTTCGTGCGTGAATGGTCATATATACCATATTCACAAAGCTAGATTAGGGTTGTCCGCTTTTGAGAAAGCGTTGATCATCAAGGTCGAGATTGGGACCCAAGTCTAAGAGCCAGATTGACCTCCACCTCTTTGAAAGAACGCTTGTGGCGAAAGCGTCTTCAGTAGGGAGAAAAGAGACGATGTGACTCAGCACTTCATCCGGCAACTCGCTAATCCGGTCAGCCATCTGCATTCCAAAATACTGAGCATCAATTCAAAAAATTGCAACAACACCCTTCCTCTTATAAAGCGAAATTTGAACTGTCTTCTAGGTTTATACTTATAGCAATATCCATTCCGTAATTATTAATTGAAAAATGCTAATAAATGTCCTTTAGGCATAACATTAGTTAAAAAATCAAAAAAAATAATTTTATATAATAAAAAGAGGTATTTATTACTCCCTCCGGTCTTAAATATAAGAGACAAAACCCTAATTCATCAAAACCAAGAAAAACACTATTTTTTTCAATGAAAAACACCTTTTTATCTCACATATCTCTTATATTTTGAAACCCTAAAAAACACCTTTTTTTCTCTTATATTGAGAACCGGAGGGAGTATATTAAAAAAAATTAACTTATATTTTCAAGATTTTATAGATTGTTTAACCAATATTCTTATGGCATTCATTAACAACACCCTAATTAATTAATCTCACCTGTCGATTTGTTTTCTCGAGAGTAATAACTTGTGCTGTGAAAAGCTGCATTTATCTACTTCAGCTGCTTATCCTTTGTTCTTCTCAAAAAACTCAAAGGCTTCGACCGTTCGATAACTTAATTTTTTTTTAATAACTGCCACGATTATTTTGATTCAAGTTACAAGTTACAATGTTAGCTGCTGCATTTAATGTTTTGTCTCTTCCGAAATCCTTTTGGTTTCTTCCAAATTAAAAGCGCTGTATTTACCGACTCCAGCAGCAAGCACTGTATGTATATATATATATATATATATATTTTTTTTTTTTTGACAAATCAGAAAGGTGGAAACTTGAAAGGACGTAAATATTAGTAGTATTTGAGACGCAAAATCTATACTTCTGGATATTTCCGCTCATACAAGACATTTGGTGAGGCTTTGTCCGATTGAGTTTGTTCAAAAATAAAAAAAGCATGAGATGGGACCCAACTGGTTAATGCATTTCATCTAAAAGAATGAATTTGGCTTGTACCCGAGTTCGATCTATTAATGAAACAATTTGTAACAAGACTTTAGTATCTTCCGGCTGAACACAGATTAGTCCATGAGCCTTTTTCAACTTAGATACTGTGGATCAAAATAAAAAAAAAGGCTTTTTCTATCCACACCCCCATTGGACTAGCCACACCCCCTGTCAGCATTTTTGTTGATGAAAAGACTAAAAAACCCCTACCCCCAAACCTAATCTCCAGCCACAGCCCTGAACTCCATCCTCACAGCCTGAACTCCATCCTCATTCACTACCAATTTCGTTTTTTAATATCTCTCTCTCTCCCACGCTCTCTCCCATCCATTGTGACCCAGGTCCGATTCTCACCTCCACCATTTTCGTTGGTGGCGCAACCCACTCCTACGACGGTGGACGGTGAGCCGTCTGTTTTTTTTTCCTTCACCTGCGAATCGTCCGTGAATTGAATTCACGTACTCACACGTGAATTCAATTCACGTAATAGTTGTTTTTTACATTCGTCTAACTTCACGTAAATTAAATTCACGGAAGGAAAGTAAATTCAATTCACGGAAGAATATAATTTGTAAACTGGTTACGTAAATTCAATTTACGGAACATCCGTAATTCAATTTACGGAAGTAACGTAAATTCAATTCACGGAAGAATATAATTTGTAAACTGGTTACGTAAATTAAATTCACGGAACATCCGTAAATTCAATTTACGGAACATCCGTAAATTCAATTCACGGAAGAATATAATTTGTAAACATGTTACATAAATTAAATTCACGGAACATCCGTAAATTAAATTCACGGAAGAATATAATTTGTAAACCTGTTACGTAAATTCAATTAACGGAACGCACGTAAATTAAATTTACGGAACGTACGTAAATTCAATTCACGGACGGTTATAATTTTTAAACTACTCTCGTAAATTCAAATAACGTATGTTTTGTAAATTCAATTTACGGATATTCCGTAAATTCAATTTGCGGAACATACGTAAATTCAATTTACGAATGCTGAAATATTTGATTTCAATTTTGTACAGCTTTAAAACAATTCTAAAATATTGTGAATGCTTTCCATGCAGTAAATGGAGGTCGATCAAGATAATTTTGATGAAGTGGATGACGGTGTGGAATACGAAAATACTAAATTCGAAGTGGATTGTATTGAAAAATTTACCACGGACAATGTAATTAATTTTTGCCTCTAGCCTTTAGCAAATTTACATTGTTGCAAGTATTTGTTTCAACTTTGTCATTTTTTTCTTTATAGGTGTTTGCCACGCGAAGTGATTTGTTACAATGGGCTAGAAATGTTGGGAAGGAAAATGGAATAGTTGTGGTGACTATTAGGTCCTAAACAAAGAACAGACGCTCAGAACAAAGACAAAATTAGTCCTTGGTTGTGAAAGAAGCGGCAAATACGCACTGGAAGAACCTTGAACTGGCGAGAGTACGGCACCAAAAATGTGATTGTCCCTTTAGATTGAAAGGGAGACCCACGAGTGGCGGTGAAGGATGGATCCCGATTGTATCATGTGGGTTGCACAACCACGAGTTGGTCAAACACTTGTTGGCCATTCTTTGTTGGTCGCTTGTCATGTGAAGAAAAGACTTTACTTGAAGGCATGACAAAGAATATGGTTAAACCGAGAAATATTTTGCTAACAATGAAGAATAATAATGCAGAGAATATGACTACTATGAAGCAGATTTACAATGCACGACAGGCATATCGGTCATCCATTAGAGGTAATAGAACCAAATGCAAAGAATCATCAAGTTGATGGACCGCGATCGTTATGTCTATCGATATAGGTTGGTGGAAGGTTCTAATGAACTCAGAGACATTTTCTGGACACATCCAGATGCCATCACCCTTGTCAATACCTTCCACCTTGTGTTGATTATTGACAGCACATACAAGACTTGTCGATACCGCTTGCCACTACTTGAGATTGTCGGAGTTACATCGACTGGATTGACATTTTCAGTGGCCTTCGCATATTTACAGAACGAGCGCACTGATAACTTTGCATGGGCACTCTTGATGTTGAAAGAACAAATTACAAGCGGTGATGTCGAGGTCATCGTTACTGATAGAGACCTTGGCTTGATGAACGCATTGTGTCTTGTTTTTCCCTACGCGTACAACTTATTATACTTGTTTCATGTGTGCAAGAACGTGAGGGCCAAGTGCAAGACTCTTGTTGCCCCGAAGAAGAAACATGAAGAGGTCATGGACGCATGGGATGCTCTTGTGAGGTGTTCTGACGCAGCTGAGTATATAAAGCAGTTAGGTGTGTTTGAACGTATTTGTCATGATTCGCCTTATTTCTATGATTATGTGATACAACAGTGGTTGAAATCTCACAAGGAAAAATTTGTTGAGGCATGGATAAACCAGGTGATACACTTAGGGAACACGACAACAAATAGGTATAATGATATATCTTGTGCAATCAAACAAACAATTATGCAACCATCACTTATTTTGTGTTATTGTCTTTGTTGTTTCCTAATAGGGTCGAGCCTGCACACTGGAGTTTGAAGAGGTTGTTGCAAGATAGTATGGGTGACCTTTGCAGTGTTTGGGATGCTGTTTCAAGCAAAGTCATACTACAACACACTGAAATAAAGGCATCGTTCCAGAAAAGCATAGTTGTACAAGAACATCGACATAGTAGCAGACTGTATGCCCATTTGCGTGGCATTGTGTCAAGGAGTGCATTGATGCACATTGCCAATGAATTTGACCGTGTTAAGTATGTTGGTATTGATAAGTCCTTATGTGGTTGCATCATTAGGAAGACACATGGATTGCCATGTGCTTGTGAGCTTGCCATTTACAAAGATGATGCCTCACGCCATTCCTTTGGACACGGTTCATATTTTTGGAGGAGCTTAAATTTTGTTGATGAAGGTTTTAGTAAGTCCTCGCTTTGTCTTTAAAATCAGAGTTAGAAGTCTTAGAACAAACATTTGATAGGCTTGATGTATCTGGTAAAATTGCACTCAAGGGTAGGGTGCTCGAGCTAGTATTCCCAAAGAACCACCTCAATGTATCCACCTCCGCAAAGGTAAAAACAAAGGGTGCACAAAAAGGGAAAGGTAAGTTGTCCGCCTTTACGAAAGGCGGAGAAAAAGAGAAATCAACAAGGCGTGACCTATCATATCGGGAACGTGTGGATGATTATTTTGGATGTAGTGGAGTAAAGGCATGTGGTACTCACCATCGATCCATAAAGTTATCCGACCCATCGTTGCTTCCAAACATAAACCACCTAGTGTTGAATCGGTCCCTGGTGTTGAGCAACCTAGGGTGTTCCCCTATATGGAGTGGTTACTGTGGAGATCCATCCTTTTATTTCTAATGTCGTGGATGCTCGGTGACGACGGAAATTGTGGGTATCGTTGTGTTGGTGCCTTGCTAGGTAGGGGTGAGGAATCTTGGCCTGAAAATCCGTCACGAGTTGATCATGGAACTTCAAAGAAGGGGCGGTGATTATTCGAGGCTTTTTGGCGGTGAGTCCTGGGTGTACCACCTTATTGACTCTTTATATGTTCATGATGTTGTAAGATATGATAACCGGATGACCCTTCCGTAAATGGGACATGTAATTGCTTCAACATATAACGTTGTCCTGGTCGGGCTTTATCGCTAGGCCAACCGTCGACTTTTCTTCCACTTAGACGTGGACCGCCTACATCGTGTATTCCCGTGAATCGCGATTGCTTTTGTTAAGCAAAGGTCACTTTGTGCAGTACTAAAACCTTTATGTATCACACAAGTTGCTATAATTATTTGTTTTTTTTTCAAATAAATTAATTTATACAATTGTCCCATCATGGCGAGTTCATTTGCGCTGATGCGCCAATACCTCCTCCAACAAGCCTATGGAGACAAGCAGTGCCTATGAAGATGCTCGCACATGGGAGGCTCTTTATGCTCCACACATACAACACTGGTTACGAATATTTCCACTTACCGAGACGCCTCATATAAACCTTGCAGATGACTGATATTACTTAATAGCCTTTTTTACATTATTGTAATTACTTCTACCGACACTTTTGTGTTTTTTTGCGTATTGTATTGTTTCGTTTAAGTATCTGTGACTAGTCCACAAATCTGTAATTTTTCTTAAGTACCTGTTATCAATTTACTCTAAATATACTCCAAAATATAAAGCCGCTACAGGCAAATATACAATACGCCATAGGTCCACAGATCACTGGGAATACGCCAAAGGTACCAAAACATAAAGCCGCTACAGGCAAATATACAATACGCCATAGGTCCACAGATTAATGGGAATACGCCAAAGGTACCAAAATATAAAGCCACTACAGACAAATATACAATACAGGCAATCACTGGGAATCTCGACCTCTCTTCCTATTCCTCACATATGTCCTACTCCAACGCCCACCACCTGGGCCACACGTCTGCGGGCAGAGGCATCCCTCGATCATGGTCACTGTGGATCAAATGCATCAACTCCCTGGCGATTGGCATCCCATCGGGTGAGATGTGCAAGTCCATAAGAGTCTGCATGAGCTCAACCATCCTCATATGTCCGAATCGCAATAAATAACAATGACCATAGATATATAAAGTATAATGTCATTTTATAAGCTAACAATGTAAGTTATAAACGTACTCACATCTGGTGATGGATCTGGCCGACCCGAGCAGTAATCGGATCTGCCGCAGTGGAGCATGTCGTGGGATGATGAAGGGTGGGAGATCTCGCAAAACCACCCATATAATCGCAGCCAAGACCGCCCCGGTGCACTACAGATGACCGTGAATCACGTGAATACCATCAAGCGTGAACATGATGTCCATCTCTCCTGGCGTCCCTCGAAGAGCTCAGGTTGGGCCTCATTATAACCTGGTGCTCCTTCTGCGCTGCCACATAGATCGTGAAAATGAGCATATATCCAAGCTCAGAAACACAAACAACATGTTGCTTCAAACGCAACCAACATGTTACTCTAATGAGCATATAACTGAAAAAAGGTTCACAGAAAACACAACAAAATAAATACCTGCAGGAGAGTCAGATAACCGGCAATAGTCTTTGTGTTGTGAAGACTGGACTCGCATAAGTTGTCATACAAGTGTGCAAGGCCTGCAGCGCCCCAAGCATATCCTCCACAGCTGTCCAAGTCCCTAAAACACTCCAGAAAAGCAACGTTGACTGCAAATGCACTCTTGTCGCTAAACAGTGTGCACCCAACTATGCACAACAACAAAGCCTTGGCAGCCTCCTCCCATCGCTCCTGGTCACAACGTCGTCTGTATATGTCAAGGAGCTCAGTATAGCGAATAGCTGCTTGCTTGGTAGTGCGAAACTCGAGCATTGCTTCTGATCTGGTGACTCCCAACAGCTCCCTCATGACCCCTGCAGCCTGATCCCTGTCAAACACGGTCACAGTGAAGAATGCCCCCGTGATCGGTATGTGCAGCAGTGACCACACGTCGTCCAGAGTAATGGTCATCTCCCCAACCGGGAGATGAAAACTGTTGGTGTCCCGGTGCCATCTCTCGACAAAAGCAGACACCAGCCCCTTGTCAACAAGGCCATAACTGCACTCCAACAGGGGTAGGAGCTGTGACCCCTGCACATATCGCATAACCCCGACATGTACAACCACGTCCTTCAGCTTCTTCCCATTGCTGAACAGTCTCAGCTCTCCACGATCCTGAAATCACAACAGATTTTATCAAAACAAATTTTATTTTGTTAGTTAATCAAAGAATTCAATCGACAACAAATAAATGTCTTTTGGGACACATTACCTCTCCACTCCACAATGAGTGGCCACATGGTCCGTGATATGTCCCGAGGACAGATGTGTCAACAGACCACCAGGAAATCCTCACGGAGATCGACATCATCATGTAATTGGTGCTCCTGAGGCTGTGACTCTTCGGCGGACTCCTCATGGGGTTGTGCCTGATACTGCTCCTCCTGTGCAGGTGGCTCATCTTGTGCAGGTGCCTCATCCTGAACCATTGGCTCATCCTGCTGAGGCTGAGGACGGGGCCTCCCCCGCTGGCGTCGGGGCACGGTTTGCTGCTGCTGCTGCTCGGTACGGACCCTACGTGCAGAAGCATGAAGCATAACACGACGACCCTCGCCATCAATCATCATAGTCTTAACCATGCCTGCACATAGTTCAACAAGCATAACTGAACTTTTCTTCAAAAATGATAAAAACATAAAACCAATGATAAAAACATAAAACCAAAAATGTCATACTTTTAACTCAGCTTCTTTAATACAAGTTGAAATTTTAAACCAATAGATCAGCTATTACATTTTTAGAGACAATAATTAGTAACCATAGTTTATAGAGTCATGTCCATTTCGTGAACTGAGTTCACGTCTATTACGTGAACTGAAAATACGGAAAGACAAAAAAATAGCCCATTACGTAAACTGAATTTACGTAGGCCACGTGAACTCAATTCACGAGTGCTACGTAAATTCAGTTTACGTAATGGACTATTTTTTGTCTTCCCGTATTTTCAATTCACGTAATATACGTAAACTGAATTTACGTAGGACACGTGAACTGAGTTCACGTCTAATACGGGAAGACAAAAAATAGCCCATTACGTAAACTGAATTTACGTAGGCCACGTGAACTCAATTCACGAGTGATACATAATTTCAGTTTACGTGATGGGTATTTTTGTCTTCTCGTATTTTCAATTCACGTAATATACGTAAACTGAATTTACGTAGGACACGTGAACTGAGTTCACGTATATTACGTGAACTGAAAATACGGGAAGACAAAAAATACCCCATTACGTAAACTGAAATTACGTAGGCCACGTGAACTCAATTCACGAGTGATACGTAATTTCAGTTTACGTAATGGGGTATTTTTTGTCTTCCCATATTTTCAATTCACGTAATATACGTGAACTCAGTTCACGAAAAGTTCAAAATTTTGGGTAAACAGGTGCAGCAAAACCGCGACTGAAACCATCTAAATCTATACTCAAAACAACATGTAAATCACTATAATCAAGTATCAATGCCCAAATGTGGAAACAATCAATGCCCTAAACGAACAGAAGTTGCCCTAAACGAACAGAAATCATATAAAGGAGGGGAAAAAAAAAAAGAACAGAAGCTGCCTTACCTGTGCGATGGGGGTGGTGAGGCGCGATGGAGCTTCTCCGGCGTGGGGGTGGTGAGGCGCGACGTGAGCTTCTCCGGCGTGGGTGTGTTCAGCGTCGTGAGGGAGGGGAGGCGCGACGTGAGCTTCTCCGGCGTGGGTTCGTGAGGGAGGGGAGGCGCTCGTGAGGGTGAGGGAGGGGAGGCGCTCGTGAGGGAGGGGAGGGAGCACAGGAAGTATGGCTGATTTAGGATATTAGGTGGGGTAGGGGTTTTTGGGTCATTTCACCTGACAGGGGGGTGTGGCTAGTCTAATGGGGGGTGTGGATAGAAAAAGCCTAAAAAAAAAATGTGACAACTTTTAAAAATTAGGAAATTCTACTTCAAATATCAACCAGTGACAATCCTACTACCATGCTATTTTTTTAATAATTCCAAAAAAAATCTTTTTTTTTTCAACCCAGGGTATCCTCCGGTCGAAAGTTGGGAACTACTCCCTCGAGATACTGAAATCCACTTCAGGGGTTGACCTCCGGAAACAAACTAAATATCTTTTTAGTTTGATCTTTTTTAAGGATTAATTGACAAGAATAAAAAGTTTAAAATTAAAAAGATTTAGAATTACTATGCGTGATAAAAGTAAAAAAAAAAAAACTTTCATCTTTTTGATTCAGAGGTCTTTGACCCCGCTCTGGTATCTAAGGAAAAAGGACCCTGATTAATCCGGAGTTCAGTCGGAAGGTAAGTAAAGTTTGACTCTAAGTTGTTTCATCGCCAAGGATTGAACCTGGGTATTAACCGAGCCCGTCCCTTTGAATATGATTTTCCAGATTAGGTGATAAATTGAAAAATATATAAGTCATTTCCTTTATCTAGTTTTGATTTTATTTGGATTGGTGAGAAGTTAAAAAATTTTAAAAAATTTATTCATCTTGATTTCAATTTGAATTTTAGAATGAGATGATACATTTTTTCAAAAAAAAGAAAAAAAAAATTCTTTGGTTTGATTTTAACATCATCAAATATCAAGAAACATTAAAAAAAAAATATAAAACCAATCAATTCCTATTTATTTATAACGGATCCTACATGTCGTATTATCTTTTTCTTGGTGTTTCCTTCAATCATTTTATTATTAAATTTATTCTTTTATTTTAATTTGGTGTAAAACAAAATATTCATATTTTGCATAATAATCGTTTTAGGACAAGTGTACTGGGGTGACGTGAGTTAGTCTCCACCCTTCATGCGTGTAGTCTATTTCAAAACTCAACAGGGTTTTTCAAAGGTAAACTGTTTTCTGAAAAAATAATCTGATGCTTTGTATTGGGATTAAAGAATGAGAAAGGAAAGAAAGTTAGTTAGAAGTGGTTACTTACTGTTGTGTTCAGTTAAATTACGGTTATGCAGTTATTGATTAGTTAGAGTCAGTTATCTTTATTTATTGTGTAGCTCGGCTGCTATATATACCTTTGTAAATTACTCAATTGAGTCTTAATGCAATGAATCAAATTCTTCTATATAGGATTAAAGAATGAGAAAGGAAAGAAAGTTAGTTAGAAGTGGTTATTTACTGTTGTATTCAGTTAGTTACGGTTATGCAGTTACTGATTAGTTAGAGTCAGTTATCTTCATTTATTGTGTAGCTCAGCATCTATATATAACTTTATAAATTACTCAATTGAGTCTTAATGCAATGAATCAAATTCTTCTATATGGTATCATTCGTTAGAAGCTTCTGCTCGTTGCTCTAAAACTTCGCGATCATTGCATTTTCTCTCGTTTTCTCGCGTTTTTTCTCTTCGTGATTCTGTTTTGCTCAATCGTGACCCTTTGTGTTCACTGTTTCTTGAATCTGACACTGTTTCTCAATTTCTGCAATCAATTTTTGCGATTTCATTATGTCTGATTCTGACTCTGATTTGCATTCATCTGTGACGACCCACACGCAACCACGTGCTGTTTCCGCTAAAGATCCTTGTTCGGTTCTTGTTTCTCCTCCGTTAAACGGTTCTGCCAATTATCCTTCATGGAGCAAGGCGATGAAACACGCCTTGACGTCTAAAAACAAGTTTAAATTCATCTATGGCAAGCTGCCTATGCCAACCGAGGATGATCCTCATTTCGAAGCCCGGGAGCGTTGCAATTCCATGGTTGTTTCTTGGATTAATAGAACCCTAACTTCTCAGATTGCTTACAGCGTTGTCTATATTGATTCCGCTAAGGTCTTATGGGATGAATTACAAGAACAATTCACGAAAGGCAATCATTTCCGCCTATCTGACTTGCTTCAAGAAATACATTCCATAAAACAAGGTGAAAGGTCAGTTACTGATTTCTACACAGATCTGAAAACTCTTTGGGATGATTTAGAGACTTTAAGGTCAATTCAAGATTGTTTATGTCTTGTGTAATGTGGTTGCAATGCCATTAAGCGTGTCAAAATACAAAGAGAATCTGAATATGTTATATGTTTCTTGAAAGGATTGAGCGATGTCTATGATACTGCTAAATCACAGATCCTGCTGATGGATTCTCTGCCAACTATTAATAAGATTTACTCTTTAGTTCTTCAACAAGAAGGAAAAATGCATGGTTCATCTTCTGTTGGTGAATCAAAAGTTCTGTATAACTCTACACATAATTCAAAATAGTCTTCTAATTCTTTTGGAGGCAGAGGTTTCCACAGTTCTGGTGGCAGAAACTCTTCTGGTTATGGTCGTGGAAGAGGCAATGGAGGCAGAGGCAGAGGACCTCCAAGACAGTGTACACATTGTCATAAACTTGGACACACGGTGGACCATTCCTATCTTAAGCGTGGTTTTCCCCCAGGATACTGTTCCCAACACACTGGTTCAGCAAATTCAACTAGTAATGAGGATATAGACAAATCTGCAGTCACAAAGGGCAATTGTCTCCAGCATCAGCTCAGCAATCTCCAAGTAAAGTAACTCCGCAGTTCAGTCCTGATCAGTTTGCTCAACTTATGCAGTGTTTCAACAAGTCCAATGTTCAACCTAAAGAAGCTCAGGCTCAGGTTAATCAGTTCATGGTTTCTTCTCTTGTTGGTGAGTCTTCAACTCATCAATCTCAACCACTCTCAATCAATTCAAGTATAAATTCCAATCTTCACTCCAATTCTTGGATTGTAGATTCTGGTGCTACAAACCATGTTACTCCTTCCTTAACAATGTTTTCCACTCTTTATTCTATTAAACCTTTAAAAATCAAAATTCCCAATGGTACTGTTGTTGTGGCTCGATTTGCTGGTTCAGTTTCATTTTCTAATAATTTTCAACTCCATAATGTTTTGTACATTCCAAAATTTACTTGCAATATAATATCTATTTCATAATTAGTGCATTCCCTCAATTGCAACCTAATCCTTTCCAAAACTTCTTGTGCTATTCAGGACTCCAAATCTTTGAGGATGATTGGGCATGCTGAGTTGGTTCATGGTTTATACCTCATGAATGCAGCAGCTGAATGTTCTGTTCCAGCTGAGTTGGGATCTGCAAATAGCATAAATAACATTGTTGATAACAATAAATCTTTTGATTTGTGGCATTATAGGCTAGGACATCCTTCTTTTAAGGTTCTTCAGCATATATCATCCATTTTCCCTTATGTTCACATTTCAAATAAGGCCATTTGTGGCTATTGTTACTATGCCAAACAACATAAATTGCCTTTTCCATCTAGTTGTAGTTGTACTTCACATCCTTTTGATATGATACATATTGATATTTGGGGAACTTTGGCTGTTAAATATTTTCATGGTTACTCTTATTTTCTCACAATTGTGGATGATCACACATGACACACTTGGATTTATCTCATGAAGCACAAATCTAAAGCTAGACAACTTTTACAGAATTTTGTTACTCTTGTTCAAACACAATTTCAAACCACTATTAAGGTTGTTAGGTTAGATAATGAGGCTGAATTTAATTGCCCTTCATATTATGCATCACTTGGCCTGGTATAGTTCATCAAACTTCATGCATTGAAACACCTCAACAAAATTCCATTGTTGAGCATAAACATCAACACATCATGAACGTTGCTCGCAGCTTACTATTTCATTCTCATATGCCTCATTTTCTGGTGCTATGATGTTAAACATGCTACTCACATCATCAATCGATTACCTACACCAGTCCTTTAAAACAAATCTCCTTTTGAACTTTTGCATCAAAAACCACCAACTCTTCTTGATTTAAAAACCTTTGGTTCTATTTGTTTTGTTGCCACCTTGGTTCAAGGCCGAACCAAACTTGATCCTAAAGCAAGAAAGTGTGTTTTCCTTGGGTTCAAGCCTGGCACAAAAGGTTATGTCACTTATGACCTTATTTCTAGAAATATTTCTATTTCTAGACATGTTGTGTTCTATGAACACTGTTTCCCTTTCAAATTGTCCTCTTCCTCATCTACATCAACTTCCACACCAATTCTTGAATCCATTACAGATTCCATTGATTTAAATCCTTTTCTTGAGCATCCACTAATTCTGTTTCTGGTGCTAAGTCTGCACCTGCATTGGCATCTAATTCTGCACCTACAAATCAATTTGCATTACACCCTGCTCCTACATCACCTACACCTAATTCTGCACCTGCATCTAATTCTGCACCCATATACCAATCTGCATTACATCCTGTCCCTACATCTGCATTACCTTCATCTCATGATGCATCACATGATTTTGTTACCCCCGTTCCACCACGCAGATCCCAACGGGCTAACAAAGCTCCTACATACTTAAAAGATTTTCACTGCAACCATGTTAAATCAACTTAGTCATCTAATCCTCCTCTAAGTAGTAAGTCTGTCCTTTATCCTCTTTTTGCTATTCTATCTAATTCTTCTATTTCCAATTCCCATCGTCAATACATTTTGTCCATTTCTCAACAAACTGAACCAAAGTCCTTTAAGCAAGCTGTTAAGTCTCCTGAATGGGTAATTGCTATGGATACTGAACTACGGACACTTGAAGCAAATAAAACTTGGATTTTAACTGATTTGCCTTCTGGATTGGCTATAGATGGGTCTATAGAATCAAATACAAAGCTGATGGATCTATTGAGCGTCACAAGTCTCGTCTTGTGGCCAAGGGTTACATACAACAAGAGGGGATTGACTACTTTGATACATTTAGCTCGGTTGCCAAGTTGACTACAGCTAGTCTCATTCTTGCTATAGCTGCTGCTCAAAATTGCCACCTCCAACAATTAGATGTCAACAATGCTTTTCTTCATGGTGACTTAGATGAGGAAGTATACATAGAGCTTCCTCCGAGTGTTTCTGTTGCAAAACCGAATTAAGCATGTCGATTGATGAAGTCTTTATATGGATTAAAACAAGCAAGTCGTCAATGGTTCTCTAAACTGTCCAATTTTCTCATTTCCCTGGGATTTATTCAATCTAAATCTAATCATTCTCTCTTTGTTTTGAAGACAGCCACGACTTTCACTGCTCTGCTTGTTTATGTTGATGATGTAATTCTCACAGGCACTTATTTGCAAGAAATCACTCGAATTAAACAGCTCTTGGATGTTAAATTCAAAATCAAGGATTTAGGCCCTCTTAAGTACTTCTTGGGATTGGAGGTTGCTCGTTCTCATAAAGGCATTCATTTGTGTAAATGCAAATATGCTACTGATAACCTTTCTGATTCTGGTCTTCTTGCAGCTAAACCGTGCTCTACTCCAATTGTTAAAACCCATCTTTCTTCTGCAGCTACTTCTGAGCCGTATCATGACCCATCTGCTTATCGTCGCTTAGTTGGCAGGTTGTTATACCTCAACACCACGCGACCTGATATTTGTTTTGCTGTGCAATACCTAAGTCAATTCATGTCCAATCCTTCCACTCTTCATTATCAGGCTGCTACTCATGTTTTGCGATATATAAAAGGTGCTCCGGGTCAAGGATTATTTTTCCCAGCCAGCTCTAAGTTGCAATTACATGCCTTCAGTGATTCTGATTAGGCCACATGCCCTTCTTCCAAAATGTCTATTACAGGATTTTGTGCTTTTCTAGGTAACTCTCTTATCACTTGGCGTTCCAAGAAGTAGCCTACGGTTTCTAGATCTTCCTCTGAGGCAGAATACAAGGCGTTGGCAGCCACTACTTGTGGGATTCAATGGCTCACTTATCTACTTCAAGATCAATCCATTCCTTTTGTCTCCCCTGCTACACTCTATTGTGATAGTCAATCGACTCGCCACATTACTTCGAATCCTAGTTTTCATGAACTCAATAAGCAAATTGACATTGATTTTCACATTGTGCGTGAGAAATTTCAAGCTCATTTGTTTCACTCACTGCCTGTCAAGTCTCAGCATCAATTGGCCGATTTCTTCACCAAGCCTCTTGACTCCTTTCCTTTTAATCGTATCCTTTCCAAGCTGGGAGTGCTGAATATACACTCTCCAGCTTATGGGGGGTATTGGGATTAAAGAATGAGAAAAGGAAAGAAAGTTAGTTAGAAGTGGTTACTTACTGTTGTATTCAGTTAGTTACGGTTATGCAGTTACTAATTAGTTAGAGTCAGTTATCTTCATTTATTGTGTAGCTCAGCTACTATATATACCTTTGTAAATTACTCAATTGAGTCTTAATGCAATGAATCAAATTCTTCTATACTTTGACTGTTGTTGTCTTTTATGCTACGTATCTTGTGCAATGGCTTGTCCTATCATCTATACTTGTCTTATATATGTATTGTATGATGCACTATACTTGACAAGTGAATATTAAAGTTTGGGAAAACAAAGATTGGAAAGAGTACAAGCAGAGGCTGCTCTACTCAGCAAAGTCTCTAAAAAGAATGAACTCCTAGACTGAGGTGACTATCTCAGAGGAGTCTGTTAATGAAGGGATCAATGAACAACGTAAGGAAGAGGTTGCTGAAGAAAAGGAAAGAATACCGAAGAGGAAGAGGATAGAAATTCCTCAGAAAACTAACATGCTAAGGGGGAACATCTGCATCCTGCCTTAAGAAGCAAAGAAGTCAACCAAATAAGTAGTCTGCTCCGCCTATCATGTTGTGTGAAGAGGAAAGAAGACCCCAGAATTTGAAGAATGTTTCAACTAAGTTCAATAACTAATGTTGAGATCTCTATTATTCAACCCACATTAGTCCACGCTTCAGATATGGCTTGAGTGGTGTTTATAAGGCTTAGACAATCTTCATCTTACAAGCCTGTTTAGTGGAGATGAATTAGGCCTAAAACCTAAACTTAAGATGGTATTAGAGCTTATTTTAAATCTATTATTGGGTCATGATCTCTGTTATTCCACCTGTGTTTGTCAGTTCAGCGTTAAAAGCACTGGCAAGAGACAAGTTGCACCATTGCAAATGGGAAAAAATAGAACAGATGTATCAACTGCATAAAGTTGTTAAATTATAAACTATTTAATATTCTGATGCTGTAGAGGTTCAAAAGATTCAGTCGTTTGAAACTAAAAGAATAAACCTTCAATTTAGTCTTTAAACTAATGCCCTGTCTCCTATTTAGCCCATTAAAATATATAAAAATAATAAATAATCCCTAAAGTTTGTGAAATCTGTCAAATTAGTCCATAAAGTTTTATAAGTAATCCCTTACAGGGACTAATTAGATAGATTTTACAAAACTTAAAGGACTAATTTGACAGATTTTACAAACTTTAGAGATTACTTATTATTTTCATATACTTGAAAGACTTAATAGGAGAGAGAATGTTAGTTCGGGGAATAGATTAAGGGTTTACTCAAACTAAAAAGAGTAAGTAAGTTCAACGTTTTAAGGAAAATTATAAAAGAGGAGAAGACTTGCCTAATGCTGCAGAAGTCAGACAAGAAGAAATTGTGAAATGAAGTTTTATTTCCCAAGCCTTGCCAAAGAAATTGATTTCATTCCTAGTCTGGCCTTAAATCTGTGTACTCAGAGAAACCCCTTGAAGATATGTTTAAGAAAAAAGAGGAAAGATCGACTAATAGAAGAAAAGAGGACAAGAAGGAAAGACCAGTGCATTTCAGAGGATAGTTGTATAGCTCTAAGACAGGTAATTCAATTGGGTATGATTCACTAAATCAAGAAGGAACCCTTTATGTTACGATCAAACACTAAGAGATAACTTGGTGTATAGCTAACAGCTCGATAGCAAGCATAACTCGGTTTTTGTTTGAGTTATAATTAACAGTTGATTGCTTACAATCTGTTACACACAGGTTGGTTCAATTACAGAGACACTCTAACTATAAATATTATATCTACACTTGCTATTATTCACCTTCAAAAAAAAAATTCCCAACTTCTTCATTTTCCTTCAGTTCTATTCCATGAATACACTAGAAGACGGTTGTTATTTGCACACTGCCAAAAAATTTCAAAACGAAATCTTTGATCTTCAAATTCCTATGAATATAACCAATATCGGCTTGACAATAATTGCAAAACACAACTGAGAAAAAAAAAAGACTGAGCTAAGGAAGAAACAGAGCATCCATGGAACTCTGGCTATGTAATTTGCTTTAAAAAGTAAAACCAGTGTAAAATTTTCAAAACTTTTAATTAACACATTTCATTTTTAACAAGAAACAACTGCATCTCCTAAGATTCTTCCCCCCACAATTAAAAAGAGAGTGAATAATTCGGATTGGATTATTTATTTGAACACTAATCAGCTCCTTTAAGTATTACAGTTCATACATCTAATGCTGCAGAAATACAAAGAAATTAGCCAATCATAGTTATATACTTCGACTAATTGGGATATCTCGGAAGTTCAACCAGCCTTTCTCACTTAATAAGAGTTCAACAGATACAGAAGAATACTCAGCCCAAAAAGAAAGGAATCATGAAGCCTTAATTCTCATAGATTCCAACTATTCAAGCAAGGAGCTATCAGATAAATTAGAGAAGTAATTAAAGTTTAGAGACAACAAAATCAGATTAAACAAATAGGAAATGTGAGATGAAAATGTGTGAACATTTCTAATCTTCTATAAACAAATCAATAGTGTGGACAACCTGATATGCTCTAAAAGAGAACAGATCTAAAGGTCTTTTAAAAATACAAAAAGAAAAAATTGATACTGGTCAAAATCATATCCAATCATCTCCCTAACAAAAGGGCTTAAGGGTCTGTTTCCTGTGCCAAGTTTCATATTGTGCTTTAAGTCAAATGAATTTCATTGATTGATAACGAAATGCAGCTCAGTTTGTAAGACACTTCCCCTACACCCAAAGGGTTGTGGGTTCGAGTCATATAAGGAGAAGTTGAGAACCACTATTGATCCCTTTAAAAAAAATGAATTTCATTGATTAAATTTAGATTTGTAAATATTACTGTAGCCTAACGCTGAATCAGAACTATACATATAGTTAAACAAGATTAACTATTATAAACACATGCTATCAATAGAAAGTCAAACTAATAGCTCTAATTTTGTAAAAATGAACATATCTAATGGTCTTATAAAAAGATTCAAAGAAGAAATTAATCATATTTTGAGAAGTATTTAAAATTAAAAGCTTTGCATTGCTAATAATACAATCCGTGAGATCAGTATACAACTCATGCCTATGGCAGAAAGCAGTATAATCTATAGAGCACACATCATATGAGTTTTTAGGAACCCAAAGAAATTGAAATGAAAGAATGATAAAATAATCAAAAGAATAGAAGTGTATTATTGAAAACTGAACAAAAAATGGAGAATAGAATTCTCCCCAAAGGTTTCCCTTTCACAAAGGATCACTCTTTTCACTTACACACTATCAAGTGTACTGAATGGATCCCCCTAATCTGATTTCCCCCTTATTTATCAAGCCCATCCCTTCTAACTAATCTAACTAATGGACTAACCAACTAATAGAACAATTGTCCTTATTCTGTCCTAATGATACATCCGAACATAAGTTGTGTAGGTACCACTCTAGAGACTTGATTGATCCTAATCAGAAACCAGGAGTGGTTGCAGAGCCGCAGACACCCCAATTGATTCTAATCGAAAGCTTGGAATAGACAAAAAGGGTGGAAAAAAGGATACCTACCACTGTCAAAGATTGGTAGGGAGCTAATCTACTTGTCCCACACTCAGTTAAGATATTGTTTTGGCAGTAAGCTAGGTAAATCAGAGTATGCATTCACCAAGAGATCCCTGATGTAGCATATCAAATATTGAGATACTTGAAGAGTGCACCAAGTAAAGGTCTATTTTTCAGAAGAATTACCACAGACTGGAGATCAACATCAGGATACTACATATTTGCATGGGGGAACTAGGTTATATGGTGGAGTAAAGAAAACAAAATGTGGTAGCAAGGAGCAGTGCTGAAGCAAAATATTGGGTTATAGCTCAAGGAGTCTGTGAGATGCTATGGCTACAAAGGATTCTTCAAGAATTGACAATACCTATCAATATGCCAATAAAGCTTTACTGTGGTAACAAGGCTGCAATAAGTATTAATTAGAAACCTAGTGCAACCTACTTGAACTGAGCATGTATAAATTGACAAGTTGTTGCAAACCCAGAGAAAATAATGATGGAAACAAATTAAGAGAAAGAGCTTCTATTGAATGAATGACTGAGAACATGAGAGATATCTCTTTTCCAAGGGTTTTCCCTTTTATAAAGGATTACTTCTTTCACAATACAACAATCAAATGTATCCCTAAACCGCTTCTTCCATCCTTCTCTAACTACTTAAACTCTCCTCTTAGCAACTAACTGTCTAATTGTCCCTAACCAATTTCCCTTTTCTCCTATTCTAGCACAAGCACTTCAGAAAAGATAAGATCAATGTTATCTGTATGCTATTCGTTCCAACCACTCAGCAGCTAGTAGACATTCTTAACAAAGGATTATTCAGACCTAACTTTGAACTTACTGTAAGCAAGTTGTGCATGATGAATATCTATTCACCAACTTTAGGGGTATTGAAGTTTGTTGCGAAAGTTAGAATGGAAAGAATAGTTTGAATTAGGATAAGATCCAAATTATCCAATCATTTGAATTACGATAAAATCCATATTAATCCAAATAAATCAGATCTGAATTAGGTTCCAGTTATCATCCCTATTTTTTCCCTTTGTATTTTCCTTAGTTGTAGCAGATGAATTGGTTGTTTTCGCCTAACCAACTCCGCCTTTATATTCTACTCTAGCATTGTAAGACTCCATGAATAAGACAAAGAGTATATCTCTTCTCCAAAAGTTACACCGATCACTAACAGAATGTAACATGTTCTTAGATTTATGCTTAACTCAACTCTACAAAACGGGTTTGTAAGGTGAGGGATGTCTTGTCCAATCTTTATAAACTCTTTTTAGGATTTATCTCTAGTCAATGTGGGACTTAGGTTTTTCCCGATACATGTAAACAATTTTTTTTTTTTTGAAATTTAAGAATAATTAAGCCCATAACTGAACCTAGCACAGACTAACAGCATACTTGTCTTCCCATAAAAATCATCCACTATGCTACTTTGTCTACATAATTTTAATTTATTGATGATCATAACTCTTTCTAATAATGCCTGACTAGTGTCCAAATATCCTACAAGATGCTTGCACTAGCATTGATTATCGTGCTGTTTACCGTGCTACAATCAGCCTTACAGTGAGGCTCATGCTTTGTAGTGCTAACATTTTAGATTGCCTAGAGTCCTCTTTAACTGTAAATACGATATTATTTCATCTAAGAAACTAATTTCTGGTCAATTTAGTTAAGACAAAGATATATGACTATCAGAACATTACACCAATAACAAAAGCCTTATCCTATTAGTTAAGGTCAACTATATGGATCAAACAACCCCATTATGTCATGTCAAATAAACCAAGTCTTCAAAATGATCACTTAGATCTATGTCCTATATAATGGGACAATCAAAACATTAATACTATCAAAAGACGGACAAATAAGGATTCCTTTGAGAATACAACGACTTGTTTAATCTTTGTCCATACTTATGTGTCGATGAGAAACACTAATTTATGATTTTCACCCTTTTTCCCTGTGGTTATGCATCAAATCAGAAATTAGCATACAACTGCTCAGAAAATGGATAAACATGGATCTGAAGTCATAAACAAGTAAAATAACAGGTAGGCAAGTACTACAAAATTTAAGGATTATTTTTCCTAACCTTGTTCACAGAACAAAGTTCATGACCTTCATGTTCAAACCACCAAATCCAGCAGTTGCATGGCAGAAGTTAATGAAATGAAATGACAAGAAGGATAGATGTATAGGCAAGTGCACCTGATCGTAACTCGTAATAAAATTGAGTATTTTTAAGACTCTGAATGTCGAACCCACAGAGAATGTGTGAGTACTAAATTAATAGAGATCCTTATTATTTAGATGAACGAATGATGGTTTTAAGAATCAAACAACTGAATTGTAACTAACGAGATCAAAGTAATAACGCAAGAACTAAAGAGAGATCAATTAAGAAAAGCCTAGGAGAACTGGGTTCACTAATACTAGATCATGAATCTACTTTCTTGCTATTATGAATTGTATTCCCTTATCGAAAGCCAACCACTCACTCTAAATTACTAAGAGCTACCTAGCGTGTAATAGCCTTCCTCTTAACTAATTACTCCATTTGGTTCTAGAAGGTAATTAAAGGGAAGAGCATTAAGAACAGACAAGTTTGTTAATCTAATAACTGATTAGAAACAAGCAATAACCTATCCGGCATACAAAGCGAGTTTTGTTGATCCTATAGTTTCACTAGTTAACTATGATCCTGTTATCACAATTAACTAATTTTATAAGGATTGACTACTTCCTATGAAATTAAGCATACTAAGATCAACACATTCATAAGGATAATAAGGAATTCAAAATAGTAATTAAATAGAAATCAAGAACATTATAAAAGATCCCCCATCGTTCCTAGTGATGGAATTAGCTACTCATAACAAACATCCAAACAAGAAATCCTAAAAGAAAAAAAAAGAGACGAGAGACAAGAGCAAAAGACCGTCACTCAGAGAGAATGAACTCTTTCCCAAAGAGTGAGTTAGTTCTCAAAAGGGGGTGAGAATGCCTATTTATAGGCTCTAGTGCGGATTTATGTCAATTGGCTTCAAATCTGTGCATTCTGGGCTTGGGTACGGCCGTACTGAGTTTATACACGGCCGTACCGGGCTTAAGTTGCGACGCTGGCCCGTACTTCTGCACTGGATGTGGCCTGACTGCAATTGTATACGGCTGTACATCCTTTGGTATGGCCGTATGTCCTTTGGTACAGCCGTACTGGACTTTTTCTTCGGTGGCAGGTAGGGATGGCAACGGGGCGGGGCCGGCACGGGTAGTAGCCCCCCACTACCCGCCCCGTTGGATAATTTGCCCCCCGCA
The DNA here is from genome assembly GCA_037113605.1 of Calophaca sinica. Classification (NCBI taxonomy): domain Eukaryota; kingdom Viridiplantae; phylum Streptophyta; class Magnoliopsida; order Fabales; family Fabaceae; genus Calophaca; species Calophaca sinica. Next base: position 95,507,576 of record CM073733.1, read on the forward strand.
CCCGCCCCATACCCGCGCGGGTACCCGCGTGACGGGTTTTTAACGGATTTTTGAGAATCCGCGGGTACCCACGGGTATCCATGGATACTTAATAAATTCTTAAAAAACACACTTATTTTCAAAAAAAATTATTTTTTACCTAGATTTCTAGACAAAGTTTCAAATGAGAATTTACAAAATACCACCTCATGCTCCTAAATTAAAAAGTTTATGGAAATTACAACCAAATATCCATAAAATATCCAATTAAACAACATCAGGGTCATACCAAAGTGTTAGTACCAGCGGTTACACTAATAAAGAATCATCACAAACACAATGTAATTGCAGTTCAATTAATTCTCAACTGCTATCCAAAATGGATCATACTATCAGTGAATCCACCATGAAATTAAAAAGAGGGGAAAACAACTATTTTTCCAGTTTGTTTAAAAATAAATAGAAAGGTAATCGATATTCGATACAGAAGCAAACACGTCACACAGAACCAGGAAACGATAGTCTCAGTTCATAAACAAAACAAAGTTCAACACAACTAACATAGAAACTTCACAAGTTTCAATCCTCAATGTTAATAATCATAACATAACACATGAAGACCAAAGAAAAATAATAAAATAAAATAAAACCTTAAGATAGAGAATGGCACCCCCCAAACCCGAACCGTCTCTATCACCAGCGGTGAACTCAAGCTTGGCTTCATTATCACAAAAGCAAGCACTTTTCCACTCAACAGAGTCGCTGTTAGGGGTCACCAACCCAATGAAAGAAGGAAGCAAATCGACGGCGCTGTGGAAATTATTAAGTATGGGCCACGATATCCCGTGGGGAAGAACGGGAAGCACATCGTTGACTCTGAAGGGTACCTTAAGAGAGTGGCCCAAACTCGATAGCGTTAGAATCCAGAGCACGAGAAGGGGAAAGGGAGACATGGATTTTGAATTGAGTTTTGGTGGATTATCAGTCCATTAGGGATTTGAGGGGAGTGATGGATAATGATGATGGAGACGATGGCAGAGATGGAGGTGGTTGTGTGGCGCAGAGAGGAGAGGTGGCTGTGGCTGTGCGGCGTAGAGAGGAGACCGGAGGGCCGTGCGGCGCAGAGAGGAGAGGAGGGCTGTGGGCCCAGAGAGGAGAGGAGGGTTGTACTGCGGCGCTAAGAGGAGGGGAAGAGAAATGTAAAGAAAAATTAGGGTTGTCATTTTATATAGGTGAGGGTATTTAAGTAATTACATATATACGGGTACCCGCGGGAACGGGTAGTATGATACCCGCCCCCGCCCCGTTTATACACGGGTAATAAATACCCGCCTGCTACACCGCGATACCGCTTAATCGCCGCTTAAAATCAAGCGGGTTTACCCTCGGATACCCACGGGTACGGGTTTTTTTGCCATCCCTAGCGCCAGGCCTTACTGACCATGCGGTACGCCCCTACTGATGTGCTTGAATAGGTACGGCTATACTGAAGAGATATCAGGCCGTACCGCTTGTCCAGAAACGCTAAAAATCTTCAAAACCCGCCAAAATCTTTCCAAAATTACTTCTTTTGCTTTCCATGTTGCCTTTATTACTTTTCTGCATAAATAAGGAAATAGTGACATATTTTATCTAATAAGGAACAAAATCATAATATTTTATACTCAAAATACCCCAAAATAATAGAAAAAATGGTGTGTTAACACATCCCCACATTTAAGATTTTGCTTGTCCTCAAGCAAACTACTTGGATAATTATAAGAAAAATTGAATTTATAGACTAGGGGGCATAAACGAGATACGAGACAACAAAGTAATATCATAAGAAGTGCTAAGTAATAGAATGCCCAATTAGAGATGCAAGTTCAATAAATTCACCAAGTCTGTGATTCATAAGTCAGTATTCTCACCACTCTCAAAGTGTTTAAAGATGTAGTCATTAATGCTCAAATTTTTCCAAAGAAGTGACATTACTATAGGCTTGTACGTTGACCAAAACTCTACTATTAAAATCCACTTATCATGCAAAAGAGGGAAAAATGGTCTTTCATGGGTTGTAATGGGGCCAAAGTAATAAAGTTAGGTGGGATAAAAGAAAGAAAATGTCATTCCACCAAACAAGTAACCTTTTTCTTTTTAACTATAAAGAGCAGGCAAAAATCCCTCTAATATTCATCATTTTTTTTATTCCTTGAAGGTAATAACACATTTTTTTCTATTCTTTTTTCTTTTTTTTCTTTTTCTTTCCTTTCCTCCTTTTATGCTTTTTATGCCGCAATTTAACAACTTAATAATTCTAGGAGGGGAAAGTAACTGCTAAGCCTTCCTTTTACAAGCTTTCCTGAGGGATTTCTAACATTATCTTTTTGATTTTTGCTACTAATTGCTCTAACAAAAGTATTTTCCAATGTTACCTCAAATAAAAAATAATAATCAATAACAATGAAAAAGTGCCAAAGAAATATAATAATAAGCACAAAAATGGGTAACTAGTGATAAAATATTTGAAACAAAATTGAAGTGGGCCTGAAAAACTCCTAAAATTGCCCCTACCAGATTCACATGAAAGTAAATTTATATTCGCTTTGTAATGGTCTCAGCACAAGTTCTAGAATGCACAACATGAGAAAATATCACTCAAACAATGAAAAGAGGTAAAAATATGATGTGACCTCTTATTTAGACTCAAATATCACATTTAGTGGTTTACACAAACAAGATGAAACTCATAAAACTTCAATGCTAATTATTAGCAAATTCTAAAATTAACAACAATCTCATTTCAATCACAAGTTGTCAGATTTTTTTTTTTAAAAATAGCCCGTAAATCAGAAAAACATCAAATTTTCCATAATTTAATAGTTATAAGCATAGTCAAGTAATTGTAATTATAGTTTCCTCCCCACACTTATTTTTAGCAGTGTCTTCACTGCTAACAGTTATAACATAAGCAATAAAAATTTAGACAGCTAAAATAGGTGATAAAAATAATTTTAAGGTGGAAAGGTACTCCCCTCTGATAATTTCACGAGCAAATTGTGGGACTGATTTAATTAATACTGTCGTCTTGCCAATGTCTCTAGAGAAACTGTAAATCACAATAAACTATTAAAAATATAAAATAAGTAGAATTAAATTAAATAACATAAAATTAAATAACACAGGTTGCCTCTTGTAAATCGCTTGTTTAACGTCGTGAGTCTGACAGTTTGCTTAAAAGTGGTCAATCAGGCGGCTCTCTAAGAGTGAATTATGCATTCATTGCATTACCCCTTCTCCACTTTTTGACCATGTGGTTTAAGTTGTTCTTTCTTTTGCCAAGTGGTGGATTAATTTCAAAATACTGTTGAATTTTTATCTCTTCATCATCCACCATTATAACAGGATCCTGGAAATTAGTAATTTCTTCTAAAGGGTCCTGCACTCTTAAATCATCAAAGCTATTAAAAACAACCACATTATTAGTAAAATAGGAAAGAGTAAAAGAATATGAATTTTTAGTAGAATTTAAAACCTTTAAGACATCATCTTCCTTACCACTTTTTATAGTTAGCTTCCCCTTTTTAACCTCAATGACTGCTTCACCGATTTTGGCTAAAAGAGTTTGTCGCAAATTAATTGGGACTTCCTCCTTTTGCTCCAAATCAAGAATTGTGGGGACTTTCTTGTTCTCTTCATGAGTGCTCCATTCAGTAGGAGCTTCAATTTCAACTTGACTTTCTTCAGTAGGAGTTTCAATTGTTCTTGTGATTGACTGTTCTTCACACTTAGGCTCAGACTTGGGCTCTTCAATCAACTCTTCAGTATTTTCAATAATGATGACTTCATCTTCCTCATTTAGATTAGGCTCGACTTGACTAGGCAAAGTACCTTGTTCCTTCTGAGTCTTTAATGTTACTGGAGCAGAATCTTGATTTTCCACAGATTCAATAGGAATTTCAAAAACATCAAATTTGTCACTTGGTTTTTTCCCTAATTTAGCCAAAATATCCTCCATGGTTAGTTCTTCATTTAGCTCTTCATCACTCTCATGGATGATGACTTCGTATTTCTCCATGGTTAATTCTCTTTGATTCTGACTTTCCAAAGATTCAGTAGGATTTTCAAAAAAACATGAATTGGTTACCAGTTTTTTTTTCCAAAGATTGGCCAAAATCTCCTCCATGGTTAATTCTTCAATTAGTTCTTCATCACTCTTATGGGCGATGATCTTGTATTCTTCCATGGTTAATTCTATTTGACTCTGTCTTCTCCAAAAGTTATATGCTGAACAGTCTTGCCATTCGTGTCCTACAACACCACAATACTCACAAAAAAGGGAAAGAACCCAGCAGTTGTCTGCATGTCCTACAGAATAACCACAATACTCACAAAAAATGAAAGAACTCGTGAGAAAAATATTTTTTTTAATTAATAATAGTCAAAATAAAGTCAAACAAAATCAAAATCAAACAAAATAAGGAAAGTTGGAATAAAATAAAAGTAAAGTCAAATAAAATCAAAACAAAATAAAATAAGATAATATTATCCTAATCCAATCCTTATCAAATCTTTTCTAAAATTAGAGTTATCATATCATATCTTTTCTGAAATTCAAATTTAAATTATATCTATATCTAATCTCAGATTCAAAATAAGATAAGAAAAAGAAAGATCAGGATAAATATATAAGAAAGAAGAAAATCTTTTTGGATTTTTGATATCAAATTTTTAAAAAAACAAAATAGAATAAGATAAAAAAAATAAGATAAGATCTAAACAAATGGATAAAGAGATAAAATAAAACAACTAACAAAAATTTAAAATCTAGATAAAGAGATAAAAGAAAAATCTTTTTGAATTTTTGAATTTGAATTTGAATCTAAATCTACAACTAAACGAACAAGCAAAAATTTAAAACAAACAAATATCTTAATCTACTATTTTTTGTTTATAATAATAATAAAAATAGCAACGTAGTAGTCAAGAAACAAATTTTTTTGGACAATAAAATAATAATAAAAACTAATAACAAAAAATAGTAATCTATAACATCTATAACATATAATAAAGGGGATACGAAACTTTTGTTGTAGCCATTTTTTTGGCCAAAAATACCCTTTCAATAACTGCAGTTAATCCAACACATATTAATAGGTATAGGTAATTAGTAGGTATAGATAACTGGATAATATGGTTTCTCCCACGTCAAAGAAAGAAGTCCCCGTTCTATCTCTCATTCTCAATTCGATTTTCTCTGCTTATACTTCGACGGTTTCAATTCGTCCATGGGCATGTCTTCTTCAACTCATCAAAGGTGCGAATTTTTCGATTATAGATAACTGCATAAATGGTTTCCCCTATATCTCTTACTCTCTCACTTCGCCGGTTTCACAATCACAAACTTACCCTCACACAGTCGGCATTGGGCGGTTACATTTTTGTACGAGCTATTTTTAATTTCTTCTTTTTAATTCCCTTTTCGGTGCACTTTGCTATGAGAATATTCTTGAAGAAATGGACATCCTCATCTGAAATGGGTTATGTAGACTTCGTCGCGTTGACGTTGGGGGTACTCTTTCTGGTCAAAGCTTTTGTTTTCACTTTTTTAGTCTTCTTCTGATTCATTTGATCCCCCTCCCCAATTCAATTACTTTGGCCTCAAAATCTGTTATTGGGATGAAAAAGCTTGATATTGGAAAAAAAAGCAAGAGGGGTATTGTTAGGTGCCAAATTTCAGATTTGGGTTTCTTGACAGAAAATTGCAAATTCGACGAGTGAAGGCACAAAGGACCAGAATAAATGATAAAAAAAATTGGCTAAGTTTAAAAGACCAAGTGATGTGGCGGTTGTTCGACGGAATGCATGAAATGTCGAAGATGTCAAAATGAGCATGGTCAAGTTAGACTTAGATTTTGGGCAACATATGTACTGTTCGACAGGAAGTGTTGCTGTCGATTATGTAGTTTTAGCGAAAACTTAACCATCAACCCGTGTTCGTACACGTGTCAGGTTGGATGTTAGGTAGTTTTTATATTTTTTCCTATAAATAGTAGTTTCAACGATGTAAATCAGGTTGGGTACATGATCCAAATTCCTAACATCTTGACGGCGAAACAGATTAAAGGAAAACGATCACTGTATGCCTTCCAAACCTTATCATTTTGTAATTTATCCAATTCAAGTCTATTTTCAATTATTGCTTTGTCCATTCATTTATCTTATCTACAACTTTACATTTTGTCTACGTATTTTACTTTAAAACTTACTGCATTCAAACTTTATTTCTTTTACATCTTTTATACTTATTAGTTCTTATTTTTCTGCATTTCTACTTCTTTTGAAAATCAGTTACTTTTTGTATTCATTTCAATTCCAACATTTTATTTCGTGTCATTTACATTACAGTCATTTCCATTTTCATGCTTTGCATTTAAATTCCTTACTTTTCTGTCATTTAACTTTTCAACAACTTTTCTTTCATTGCCATTTATATGTTCTTTAAATGCTTTCATTTAAATTCATGTCTTTTAAAAGCATTCCTTAAATTCAGTCATCTAAGTGCTTTTATTTACATTCCTGTACTAGTTTCAATTACATGTTTAATCCTGCAAATGCATTTTTATGACATGTATGCATCTACTTGAACTTTTTGTTTAAGTTACTTGTCAATCAAGTTATTGGCTGCCAACGGCCAATCTTGTGTATTTACTCTGTTATTGCCATTTCGACAACAATTGATTTGTTGATTGAAATTATTAAGTACAAAACTGGCAAAAACGTCAATGATTAATGGTTTAACAGCCAAGAAAATTGAGAACTGACAACGCGTCGAGTAATTGACCGTTACATTCAAAAAACCGTTGTTTTTGAAAACAAGATTACCACATAACTCGTCGATCTCGTAATCGTTTGAACTAATTATTTGTTACTTTGCCGAATTTGGTAGAAATGCACTACGAAACCAAATTTCCTAGTAAACAAATTGGCACGCCCAGTGAGACGAGTTTAGAGTAACTCATTTTTAAACGATAGTTTTATGCGTCTAAGAAGTGGAAAAATTACTGCTTCTAACGTATCGCGACAAAGAAACATGAGTGGCAGCGCAAACAACAGTGCCACGATACCAAGTTTGCTAATGCGAATGCGTCGTCAAGCAATACTAATGCTTCGACCACCAGTACGAACGCAGAGGTAGTTAACATCCCAAGGATGAATAATACTACTATTGGAACGGGTACTGGGATGACAATGGCCAACACACAAGGAGAAGCTATTCCAAGCGCTGTAGTATATGAACACCCAGTGGTTCAAAGTGCTCCAAAAGTTCAAGCATCGCCTAGAAGTGCAAGGAATTCAAGTGTTAGGCCATTACCACAGGCAACACAACCTCTGTTTGGAATGTCGTATGGTTATTTGAATAACTCGACAGTTCCCGCTATTGGTTCGACCATGTTCAACCAATATGTTAACCAGCCTTTCCTGCCATTTGGAAATACTTCCAATACTCAGGGAATGGTAGGCATGACTACTACCACAACCAATCGACACGGGTCTGGCATAGGGGAAATGTCAAGGCAAATGCCTCAGAACAACGGGGGATTAACCCAGAATTCGTTGGCGAGCATTCGACAGCAGGTGGATGACAGTAATCATGAGATGGTGAATATGTTCACTTAGCAAATGGGTGCAGTTATTACGCCTCTTATGCAGACTACCAACCAAGCGTGTGATGTGTTGGCTTTACAAATGGAAAGGCTGAATCAAGCATTGGGTTTGGCAACACCAGTGAATGACAATGTTCAGCAAGGCCTAGGAGTCATGCCTCAAGGTCAATGCTTGGGGGGCATCCCACAAGATGTGAACAACCCCAATGTGGTGCAGAATGAAGTCATTCAACCAAATCAAAACCTTGGTCAGAATATGAACAACTTGGCTTATGGTCAAGTATAGGTTTTACAAAGGAATCAAGATCAAGGGCCCCCAATGCATCAAGATTTAGCCAACCTCAGGCACAATATCATGGGGAACCAGATAGAGCAAAATATGAATCAAGCTGTCGAGCAGATGCTTAACAGACTTGGCTTTAATATTGGTCAAGCTAATAAACCATACTTTATATCTGTGTTTCCTGAATGGGTACAACAAGCTGAAGTGCCTAGGGGAATGAAGATTCCTAAATTGTCCATGTTTTCTGGTGACAGTGGAGAATCGATTGTCGAACATGTTGCCTGATACTCAATTGAAATGGGGGAATTGGCCACTATGGAAGGTCTGAAAATGAGGTCCTTTCCAAGTTTGTTGACAAAGAATGCGTTTTCTTGGTTCTCAACCTTAAGGGCCAATTCAGTCCACTCTTAGGCCCAACTGGAGGGATTGTTCCATGATCAATTCTTCAGAGGCGATTTAAGGGTTAACTTGACTGATTTATTCAATGTCAAGCGCATGTATAATGAGTCTATAGATGATTACATCTCTAGGTTCAAACACATGAAGAGCAGGTGTTTTACACCTATTCCTGAAGCAGAAATTGTTAAAATGGCCGCTAGTGGGTTGGATTACCACATTAGAAAGAAATTGGTGAACCAACACATCGTCGATCTTGCCCAATTAGGGGAAAAGGTTCGATAGATTGAACAACTCAAGTCTGAAAAGAATCAGAAAAACAATAAGAAATTTGTTAGACGTGAGAAAATCAATTGTGTCGAGCAAGATCAAACAGATAGTGAGGATGAGGCTATTTCTGATCAAGAGATAAACCTTGCTGAGTTAAAGGAAGGACCACCTTATGCTTGTCAAACCTTAATACCTTCCAAGGGAAAGGAAAAGATGAGTTATGCAAATACGAAAACATATACATTTGATATAACTAAAGCTGATAAAATATTTGACATTCTGTTGAAAGATAAACAGCTTAAGTTGTTAGATGATTATAAAGTAAAAGGGCCCGAGGACTCCAATGGTCAAAATTATTGTAAATACCATGGGGCTTTAGGCCATCCTACTAATGAATGTTTTCGTTTCAGGGACTTGATACAAAAAGCTCTGAAAGAAGGTAGACTCAAGTTTACTGACAAGCAGAAGCCTAACATGAAGGTGGATACTGATCCATTTGGCCAAGGCATATCCAATGTCAAAGGCCATAATACAAGAAGTTGCAACATGGTGAATATCAGTGCCAAGCAAAAATATGTGGTGAATGTCGAAGACCCATTCGACATTTACCCAAGGCCTCACGAGTCTGTCAAGGACTTTTTGAGAAGGAAGAACAATAAAGAGTTATTGAGTCTGTGCCCACATTGTGATAGGTATTTTGACGTGAAAGCTGATCAGAAAGCAAAGAATATTCAAAAAGTTAAAGCTCACCAGCACATGCAAATTGGCTATGCGAATAGGAACTACAAGCCTGTTCCAGTGAACCAGATGCCCGTTTCAGTGAACCAAATGCGAAGGCCTGTGGCATATAGGCCTAACAGAGCAGTTGGTGGATGGTTAGTTGAGCCCTCAAGGGAATCAATTGGAAACAACCATGGTTCATCTCCCGGTCGAGTTGCAAATAAGACTTGGAAGCCTGATGCCAATGTGGTGGTGAACAAGTGGGTCGAGAATTCTACTAAGGCCCGATGCCCTGAGTTGAGAAATAGGGTAAGGGCTCGAAAAAGTAATCCTCGACAAGTGCCATTTTGGGATAAAGATTATTAACATGGCAGAATACCTTATCTTGGTGGTGATCAAGTGAAGAAAGCCCCACTGTTGAAGAGCCAGAAGCGTCGTCGACAGAGAATAAGGAAAGCTCAGAAATAGAAATTGAAGGCTGCTAAGAAGGCTAAGGCTCAACATGAGAACTGTTTCATGGTTGGGATACAAAAGGTGCCATTGCCCAAGGAACCTGGCCCGAAATTAAAGAGTGTGGTAGTTGATGTCAAAGGGAATAATTTTGAAAGAGGTCAAACTTCCCAGGCATGGGGGCAAGCATTTTCAGCGGGTTTCAAACAGAATGTCAAGCCTGCCAAGGTTCCTTCGACGACTCAAGAGAGGAAGCCTTGGCCAGCAGGTTTGGTTGAAGTTGAAAAATTGGCCTCTGAGCGAGGTAGATTTGGTGTTCAAGCAGCTCCAGTCAAAGACACAAATAGTGATGCATCTATGGAGGAATTGAGGATCATAGTCAATGATTCTGATTTGTTGGATGAACCCATGGAGTCGACGGAGTAAAGTCTTGTCAAGACAGATTTATCCATGGAAGAGGTCATTGAAGCATTGAATGATCCAGATGACCCAATTGGTTTCAATGACAAAGAAAAGTTTGATCCTGACACTAATTTAGACAAAGACTTGGATGAGTTGGTGATGACAATGGGAACAACTTTGTCAGATTTGGGGTCCGAAGACTGCCTTCTCGATAAGGAGAACATGAGATTAGGGAGTCATCTGGAGAATAAAGAAACAGCTACTGAAGAAGAGTTCACCAAGCTTGATGTGAACTTGGTTTCAGTGTTACCAGCTGAGTATCAAGCTCAGTATGAGTTTGTTGTAGAGGTTCCTGATGAAGAGGAGTTTGACGATTTTCCAATTGGTTGGCACTTTGTCGAGCAGGACATGGTTACCATCTTTGACAATTTTGCTCGTTTAGACAAGCCAACTAATGAGGAAAGAAGTCATCTTCGGCCATCGCACATTAAGGCAATGATTGAAGGCAAGCCTGTCAACAGGGTGTTAGTCGATGGAGGGGCATCTGTGAATTTAATCCCAAGAGCTAGGGAAAGATGAAACAGATTTGCTACCAACCAACATAGTGGTTACTGATTTTGGAGGAAGATCTGCGCCAATAGATGGTATGGTAATGCTAGATGTACAAGTGGGATCAGTAGAAAGATCTACTTTGTTTGTTATGATTCCTTCAAGGTCTAGTTATAATGTCCTGTTGGGCAGGGATTGGATCCATGTCGTTGGAGCGATTCCCTCGACGGTACATCAGAAACTCAACTTTTGGAATGCTCATGATGACATTGAGATTGTTGAAGCTGATGATAGCCCGTGCTATTTGCAAAAAATGCATGTGGATTTTAGGGTGTATGACCCAAAAGTGAAACCCATATCTGTGCAGGGTGGTGTTATTGACAAAGATGCTCTGAATGCTTGCTTGGAGGAGCAGTTTGGAGTTAGGCTGCTCAATAAGGCCGATGAAAATTGGCCAATCGACAAAGATGAGCTTTGAAAACCATTGAACATAGTCGTCGACTTGTGAGGCTGACCGAGAGCCAAACTCAGAGGAAGGTGTGTTGGCTGATTGCATATTCGACGATGGCCCTTTAGGATTTGAGAAGGGGTTTGAGGATAAAAATGGTTTTGAGTTGGAAGATCCTTTGGAAGAGGTTGATCTGGGGGATGATAAAAGAAAGAGGCCAATATATGTTAGTGCATTGTTGCCAGACCAGTTCAAAAGGCAGATTGTGGAGATAGTTTCTGAGTATAGGGATTGTTTCGCTTGGGATTACCATGAAATGCCAGGTCTGAGTAGAGATCTTGTGTGTAGGGAAATAGCGCAATAACAGAGATTGAAAACGCAGCGGAAATTTAAACTTTCCCTTCCATGGATCCTTGCGAATGGTCATGACTCAGGGTTATATGAATTACCTCTTGTAGCATAGATCGTTTGCAGACGAAGATTGGAATCGAGCACAAGCGTCGCACAGAAAACAACGCCTCTACGTAGTCCACACGAACAACCTTCGAATGGGAGCGGTCTCCGTCACAGTGCTAGCTGACGTACGGAACCAGTCACGATGCAAGTCACGATCTTTGAAACGGCTAGGGTTTTAATTCCGTGTTTTGACTTCAGTCTTAACGAGTATATTTATAGACTTCACTTAAGACTGACCTAGCGCACCGTAGCTTACCGTGTGCTCTCAGCGCACCGTAACTTATCGTGTTCTGCGTCTTTCTTGACTCGCGCTGGTGCATCGTAAGAATGCACCACCGAATAAAATGAGTCTCACTCATTTATTTAATCTCCCATTAGCCTGTTCTCATGTGTGTGACCCTGTAGGTTCCCGTAACGTTGGCAATAATATTAAATCACTATTTAATATTATAAACGATGGCGGTGTCTAGCAACACATCAACGCTACCCAAGTAACGAGAATGTCGGTGTTGTGGACGTAACCTTTCCGTGATAATGATCATGTGTATAATTACCCTTTTGCCCTTATATCTATATTGAACACAAGGCATAGTATGTGTCACCCTTGTATAGTTCAATATTATATTCCTTGATGCCCAAGTAGACTTAGTAACAACAAATAAGATCAATATCTCATATTGACTTATTTCAGCATGGCCATGCATTTTACATCATACTCTATTAAGGGGCCCACAGATATTACTCTGTTATGTAGGAGGGCAAATCCCATCTAGGTCACTCATGTCTCTTTGCATGACTCGTTGAGTGCCCGCTAATCGACTTTATAATTGTCTGCTACATGCATAATGTTTGACGGCAATAAAACACCCAACTCCTCATGTAGGGACCATAGTGGTTTCAGTCCGAGGGTGGCATACACCACTATCACTATGAGAATAACTCATGACACTTACATAACACACTATGTAGTATTCTCATGGCGGGTCAATCCAAAGACACAATTACCCTAACGTGTACCTATGTGGTGACTTGATATCTCATATCTATAACCTGTGAGATGAGGTTATCAGTCCACCCACATAATAGTCTTGATGCATTATTATTGTCCTTAATAATAATAATACTCGACTACGGATATTTAGAGTAAGTTCTTTAGTATCTCACAACCGAGTCGTCTACTCGATGTTCTATTGAAAACAAACTTTTACTCAAGGACTTTATTACGTTGAAACAAACATAATAACTGAAAATGCCTCATATAATAAATAAATGACATGATACAAAATATAAGTCCAAAGGAAAAACATTGGCCTCTAGGGCTTACACCAACATTGTGGAGCATAGGTTGCCTCTAAAACCTGATTGTAAGCCTGTCAAACAAGCCAATAGGAGGTTTGCTCCTGAAGTTGTGTTGAAAATCAAGATGGAAGTTGAACGCTTGTTGAAGGCTAAGTTCATTCGGACAACTAGGTATGTTGAATGGTTGTCGAATGTAGTGCCTGTCATAAAGAAGAATGGCAAGATGAGGGTTTGTGTTGATTTTAGGAATCTTAACACTGCAACTCCTAAAGATGAGTACCCTATGCCCATAGCAGATATGCTAGTGGATGCAGCATCTGGTCATGAGTTTCTAAGTTTCATGGATGGACATGCTGGTTACAACCAGATCTTCATTACTGAGGAGGATGTACCTATAACTGCTTTTAGGTGCCCAGGGTCCATTGGAACTACGAGTGGTTAGTTATGCCTTTTGGCTTAAAGAATGCTGGTGCAACTTACCAAAGGGCAATGAACACTATTTTTCATGAAATGATAGGCAAGTTTGTGGAGTCTACATTGATGATGTGATTATCAAATCAAAGAGCCAAGAGGAGCATTTGAGTCATCTTCGACGAGCTTTTCGAGAAATGAGAAAGCACAGTTTAAAGATGAATCCTGAAAAATGTGGTTTTGGCATTTCAGCCGCTAAGTTCTTGGGCTTTTTGGTGCACAAGAAAGGCATTGAAGTAGACAAGAACAAAGCTAAGGCAGTGCTGGAAGCAAAACCACCCACCAATATGAAGGAGCTCCAATCTTTCTTGGGGAAGGTGAATTTTCTCAGAAGGTTCATATCAAACCTCTCAGGAAGGACAAGAGTGTTTGCTCCTTTAGTGAAGCTCAAGGCAGAGGAAGCCTTCGTGTGGACTCAACAGCATCAAGAGACTTTCGACCAAATCAAGCAATACTTGACAAGTCCGCCGATCATGATGCCTGCAGAGCCACATTGACCAGTGAAGTTGTACATTTCTGCATCAGAAGAACTATAGGTTGTCTACTGGCTTAGGAGGATGAGACCAATGTCGAAAGAGCCGTTTACTACCTCAGTCGAGTGCTAAATGATGCAGAAACGAGATATAGTGCTATAGAGAAGTTGTTTCTTGCATTGTATTTTTCATGTACAAAACTTAAGTATTACTTGATGCCTTGTAATGTCTTAGTGATGTCAAAGACAAATGTAACTAAGTACATGTTGTCCCAGCCAATTCTGAATGGTCGAATTGGAAAATGGACACTTGCATTGTCTGAATTTTCTTTGCAATATGTACCTCTAAAGGCTGTTAAAGGTCAAACAATTGCTGACTTTTTGACGGACTGTCCATGTTTAGAAATAAAAGAACTGACAGGACTAGTTGATTTAAAGCCTTGACATTTGTATTTTGATGGCTCAAGACACAGAAATGGTGTTGGTGTTAGCGTTCTGATAATTTCACCTTTAGGTGTGGCAACTAAACTAATGTTTGAGTTAAAATATGCTTGCTCTAACAATGAGGCTGAATATGAAGCCTTAATTGTGGGTTTGAAAATTTTGATAGAAATGTGAGCACGCACTGTCAAAGTTTTTGGGGATTCACAATTGATTATAAGGCAATTAACTCAAGAGTACAAATGTGTTAGCCATAATCTTGTCAAATACTGTCAAGTGGCTAGCAAGTTGATGAAATAGTTCGACAGTGTCGAATTGGAGCATATCCCAAGAGAGCTAAATCATGAGGCTAATGAATTAGCCCAGTTGGCTTCAGGGTATAAATTATCTTCAAAGGTGTTGACGGAACTTATAGAAATCCGTGAGTTACTATACCATTTGGATGAAAGAGACGTTCTTGTTTCCAATACGTCGAACTCACCTGATTGGCATAGGCCAATTATTGAGTATTTGGAAAATCCAAGTGCTGACGTCGATAGGAAAGTTAAGTACAAAGCAATTAAGTTTGTTGTGCTTGCAGGGGCTTTGTATAAAAAGTCTGTCGATGGTAATTTGGAGATTTGCCTAAGCGAAGAAGATGCCTACTTGGCATTGGCAGAGGTTCATGAAGGAATTTGTGGAGCTCATCAGGCAGGTGAAAAGATGAAATGGGTACTAAGAAGACAAAGAATGTATTAGCCCACTTTGGTTAAGGATTGCATTATGTTTGCAAAGTCTTGTGAAGAATGCCAAAAACATGGCCACATACAGAATGTGCCTACTAGTGAGTTGCATTCCATCGTTAAGCCTTGGCCTTTTAGAGTTTGGGTGCTGAACCTCATAGACCAAATCTTTCCTACTTCTTCAAAAGGGCACAAGTACATTTTAGTAGGGGTTGACTACTTTACCAAATGGGTAGAAGTAGTAGCCTTGAAAGAAGTGACGCAACAAGACACAGTGAATTTCATTGAAAATCACATTGTTTGTTGATTTGGTATACCACAAACAATCACAACAGACCAAGGATCTGTGTTTGTTGGGAAGAGGGTTGTTGAGTATGCTGAGTCGAGGAAGATCAAGATGGTGACTTCGATGCCGTACTATGCACAAGCAAATGGTCAAGTCGAAGCCATGAATAAAATCATCATTGGTTTGATAAAGAAGCATATTAGCAGATATCCAAAAAGCTGGCACTCAACTTTGGAACAAGTTCTTTGGGCATGCAGAAACTCTCCTAAAGAATTGACAGGTACTACTCCTTTTAAGTTGGTTTATGGCTATGATGTTGTTTTTCCTGTTGAGATAAATCTTGGTTCATTAAGGATTCAGAAGGAAGATGAGTTACCAGCAGACCAATACTGGGACTTAATGTTTGATGGATTAAATGAAATCCATGATGAGAGAGTTGTGGCTTTAGAGCATTTAATTCGACAGAAGGAGAGGATAGCCAAATTCTATGACAGTCGAGTTAAGTATAAGCGTTTCAAGGTTGGTGACTTAGTTTGGAAAGTCATTCTGCCAATGGATAAGAAGTGTTGAGAATTTGGAAAGTGGTCCCCAAAGTGGGAAGGATCATTTGAGGTTGTCCAAGTATTCTCAGGAAATGCTTATGCACTTGTTGAAGTTAATTCTGGTTTTAGAATTAAGTCTATTAATTGAAAATATTTAAAGTCATATAGACCAACAATGTGCGAGGTAAAAATACAACCTTGAAGTGTAAACTGGATTGCTTTATTCATAGGCCATTTGGCAGTATACAAAATACATTGTCGAATAGGCTTGTAGTCTGGATATACATGCAAAGAAAAGTTCTTAAATCTAGGCTATTACAAAATAAGTTCAGTTGAAGAAGCTTTGCCATGTTCAAAATTCAGCTCATGCCGAGGAAGAATTTAGGAAGAGAGAGGAACATGGGAAACAGAAGCGGTCTCCATGACATGTCACCTGGGCAGACAATTAAGTCTGCAAGAACCGCTGAAAGAGAGAGACATCCAAATCGACGAGGATATGAATTTGAAGGGTACGTCGAAGAGGGATGTCAAACTTTGTGAGAACAAAGGAAAAGCTGAGATCAAAAGAGAAGCAGTCGCCGGTGCCATAATGCGTTTCACAATTGCCCTCGACCGTGCAAAACTTTTCCTGGCAGCCTGCGGGTCCTTCACATTGAATTTCGAGCATAAGGTGTGAAGGAGCGCAAGACGATTGAAAGAAAGAATAGCTCAAGCCTTTCCCTTTCTCACAAAGATCAATGAGTTTGGCAAGCCACATTAGGCAACTTACCAAAACTCATTGTTGGTATTAGGCAAATTACCAAAACCCAGAGGTTCTTTCACTGTTGAGACAAAAACCTTCACGAGAGCTCCAAGGGTTGGAGTCCCCTGGTTTCCAAATGAAATGAGCAGAACCAGGGGATAAAGGTTTGAAATGGATGAAAGGGATTTCCATTGCAACTTGTTACCCTCAGTTACTTCGTTTGAGGGCAAAAGGAAGTTGGACTCAGGTTTGGAGTTTGTGAAAGAAGCAAGAGTTTCTCAGAGATTTTGGAAGGGAAACTTCAAGAGTTCAGAGAGTGTTTGTGCTTGAATGGGAACTGATGGTCTATTATGGTGCAGATGACCAATATTGCAAATCCCTATTTATAGCGCAAATGACGTTAATTTTTAAGTTTCAACAGTCAAATTGACTGGTCAAGGGCTTTAATTATAATTTATGGCTTGAAACTGAAAATTAAAGTAATAAAAGAAACGTGCTAGTTGGATGGTGAAACGATTGATGGTAAATATGTCAAATCGAGTTCAGTTGTTGCAGTAAAGTACAAGACGTGGTCGAACAAACGCGTTCAACGTAGAAAATTAATACAAAGGTGGTAGACATGCAACAAAACAAAAGAAATTAAAGAGGAATCTTTCTGATGTCCTCCCAAGTTGTAGCAAACTCCATCTTTGCAGTCTCAGCATTCACATAGCTAACTTCAAGAGTTTCAACTTTCGACAAAATAGCTTGCGCTTCTACAGTGCTGTTGGACATTTCTTGGTCGAGTGCTGTGATCTCCTCTGAACAAGACGCTTTGATTGCCTCTTGCAATTGTGCCTTGGAAGTGGCTAACTCTTGTTCCAATCGTGCAATGGTTTGTTCCAGTTCAGGTACCTTTGCTTGGTAAGGAGTGCCTTTCTCGACCAATGCAGCCTGTTTTTGTCGAAGGATCACCAGTTTGTCACGAAGCTCATGCTTTGCTCTGAGAGCTTGCTGGTATGGCAGGATACTACCGTCGAGATCAGGCAGTTTTCGGGTCAACTCTTCAATGAACTCATATAGTGTTTTGACGTGCCGTCGAAGAATTAGTGGCAGCCTTCTGCGGGAGCTTTGAAGTTCTTTGATGACGCGAATCAACTTGCTTCTTACCTCTTGATTCGAGTAAAGGTCGTCGAAAGAGTATTTGAAGAAACCCTTCAGTTCTTCAAGTAGCCCATTGAGCTTTTCAACGAAATTGTCCCCAGGAAGTGTGGAGGATTAAGCTGATAAAGGAGAAGTCTTGCTGCTAGATCCTGAGAGCAAGCTAATCCATTCATCTACTCCAACGTTGCCCCTTCCAGTGTTGGTATCTTGCAGCACAGGGTTGGTTGATGAAGCAATCTGAGTAGATGGAATGATAGGATCATCAAACAATTGATCCATGTCAACACTGTCTGCCCTAATTACCATGGGAGATACCTTCTCTGTAGCTTGGGGGGCAGAAGTTGTTTCCACAGAAGTTGTTTCCACGTGAGGTGTAGGGACACCTTGGTGAGTAGAGGTGAGAATTGGATTTTCAGTCGAGAGGGTGGGTTGAACCACATCAACATCCATGGCAAAAGGTTCTTCGACCTCTTGCTCAGGTTGAGTCTCTGGGACCTCCTGTGGAAAAGGAAATTAGTACAAGTTTAAGTCATTGTTCTGATGCCAATGAAATGACAAGAAATGCCATACCTCAGTGGCCGAGGGAACAGTGTTTGGGAAAATTGTTTGCAGGGGTAGAGAAGTATCCACATTTGCTTGCTCAGGGGAGTCCTGGCAAATGGATATAATGAGGTGATATTCAAATGAAAAAAAACCCAAGGGTTGTTCAAAGGGATATACCTTATCAGTAAGGGTCTTTTGAAGTACATTCTTCAGACACACCCTTCTTTAAAGATGTGACTCTTGGTTCTTGCAAAAATATTGAGACGAATGAGTGTAAGACTTGTATAATGCAAGGTGACCATCATATAGGTAATGGTGAAGTTAGGTGTACCACTGTAAACCCCGCTGTTGGAGTGTCTTCAGAGCTTCCAGAGACGAATTTCTCTGCATGAGATTCCTGAAGAATGAAAGTTCGGAGAATGGTCAATTGATGGTTGATAAAAATAAATCACGAAATATTATACAAGCAGAGGAAGAAAAGAACCGTTTGAGGTGTCGAATTTGAGGGAGAATCAAGCAGAACCATTCTGCGCTTTGGTGGTTGGGCCTCAGGACCAGTTGTTTGCACCTTTCTTTTGGTGGATTCTTGTTGGGAAGAACTGGTCGAGCGCTTGGACCCTACTGGTTTTTTCTTCGACGCGGTTGGTTTCTTGCCAGTGTTTGATCTTGGAACTACAGATTTGGAGGATTTCTTCTTTGCCGATCTGGATTGAAGAGGAGGTTCATCATCTTCATCATCTTCTTGTGCCTCCATATCTGTAGCCTTGCCACTTGTTTGCTTGCATTTTAAAGACTCTTTCAGAGTCACAGCTAAAACAAAGCGAAGAGTGTAAGCCTAAAATGAGTGGGTTTTCAAAAAGAAGGCAAAGGAAACTAGATACCTTGAGGAAACTGGGTAATAACCTTGACAGCCTCATCATATTGTTCAAAAGGGAGGGCAAACCGACCAGCATAGGTAACTTCTTTGTTTTCATATGTGTTGACAATAGTATGAGACTGAAATCTTTCTAGAAAAAGGAAGTTACCAGCTCTTGTCGGTTTCCCTGGAAATGGATCAGCCAAACCAAAATTTGCACAGGGTAAAGGCACTGGTTCAGGACAAGGGGGTTTCACAAGTGATTGACCTGTTGCTTGTCGATGTTTTAAAGCCTTTTTTCCCCCAATCGTCATCGTGCTTTTCTTTTGATTTGGCAGTCATTTCCTTTATTTGTCGAACAATGTGAAAGGGGTATCTAGGGTCCCATTTTATTTTGTAAAATTTCTCAAAGCTGCGTATGTCCTTTAAGTGCTCACCTTTAGTCTTGGTCGAAGGGTCCTATTCCTGCACAAGGGGATCAACAAGTCTGTTCATACAGTCCTCAATAGATGGATGGAATTTCTTGTAGTATTCATCCCACCAGGCAACATAATCTTGGGGTACACCTAAAGTGGTGGTGAAAAGGACAAAGTTGACAGCGGACATGTGTACTTCATTCCTTCTCTTTATGCCATCAATGGTTTCCTGCTTTAGGTCGATGTAATCTAGGAGAATAACCTCCTTTCTAAAAGGAAACGAGCCAAGAATGGATTGCATGAAACCAATGTTGTTGGAAGAGGCATTGGGCAAGCAAGTAAAAGCGGAATTGTCCGTCAAACCGGGTAGACCCGCAGGGAATACTTGACGGGCGAGAAGGTGAGTCCAAGTGATGGTGTAACTCTTGGAAGTTGGATCGAAAGGGGATGTGAACCATGCAGGTCCATATTTTCTACTAACAAAGGATTGGAAATGAACGCCTGGGGTGTTGGAGGAAAGAGAATGGAAGAGGCTGAAGTGGTACTTGAAACTTTCAAGCTCATTGTCAAATGGCTTGGGAACGCGATACATGGCTGATGTGCCATAAGTATGCATTTGGTCAAGACGCATCATGACATCCTCATAGGAGTGGCCCTGTGCTGCTGGCTGAGGCTGTGGCGGTGGTGATGGTGGATGCTCCTCTGCTAGTGGGACAAAATCTGCAGCCCCGTCCTACTGTTGCTGCTCCTCCGGTCTGACGACCTCCAAGTCCCCGTGCCCAATCTCCGCAGAACACCAATGTTAAGAAGGGTCTGAATGCCAATGTGCCCCATCTCAATCATCGTAGCTCCAGCTCCGGCTCGAACTCCAAAGTGATGGGCTAGATGGGAGATGAAAGAACCCAAGACGATGTGCCCGTTGTTCTGAATCTGAAGATGAATGCCTAGCTGGGTGCACGTCCGTAAGAAAAACATCCCAGCATCCCTCTGTCATGGCCCATAGCAAAAATAAGTCTGGCCTCGTGACCGTGCCGTCGCTCAAGGCTCTTCCGTTTACGAAATGGGCAATCCATTTGTGCACTGTCCGCACAGCTGGGTCTCTAATCCTACTGGCCTTGGCCCAGCTAGGAATGTAGTGGCCATCCCCAGTGGGAGCTCTCCAACTCTCTGAATCCTGCCATTCCCCTGGGATCTCCAGAAGGGCCTCTAAATGCTTCGGCGTCTAAACCGACTGTGCCATCTCAAATCCAAGTCCAATGTTGAACTTAGCCAAAGTGATCTCGTGGTGGTTCCCACGGATCCAAAATGTAACTACAATCTCCTGCTCCGGCTCATCCTCCCCGTCTGCGCGCTGGGGCTCTCTGTCTCTCATATGATAGCCATAGGTGGCTAAGAAATCTATAACTGCCTCCACAAAGAAGGTTGTCTGACAGAGGCTGCCTGGAGCCATCGTATCCTCTGCAGCAGGGTCTCCACCTCTCCCCGCAGGCCAACCTGCTGAAGGGCATCAAAGTCTAAGTATCTCTGGGTATGGGAGTGGAAATCCCGCAACTGCCTGTAACGATCTCTAAACTGCTCTTGTTTATAGTGAGGCACGGCTCTAGAGCCATGTGTTGCTGTAGCAGAAGAAGAAGAACCGTCGGTCTTTTGGCACTTAGGCATTTTTCTGCAAAAATAAAATAGAAAAAATTAAATTTCAAGTAAAACATGTGTTAGGTACGGCTGTGCTTCGTGTGGTACGGCCGTACTGATGCTCTAAGTATGCCCTGATTCAATAGGTCGGTATGGCCTTACTTAAGGTCTATGTACGGCCGTACTCTGCCATAGGTACGCCCGTACCTTTGGTCACTCTTCAACCCTAAGGCTGCCAGTACTGCCTGTTCTTGATAGGTACAGCCATACTATGCTACAGTTTTGTGAAAAATCTACCCTATAATCAGATTTTCTCAATTTTAAGCCTAGATTTCAAGTCTCTAATCATTCCTAGGGTCTCTAAGCATGCAAAACCAAGCAAAAACTACTCCTAATCACCTAAAGTTAGAATTAAACAAAATCAAAAACCTAAACTAACTAAAAACTTAAAATGACCAGTAAAACAACCAATCAATCCACAAATTGATTTTAGAATTAGTACCTAGATGATCTTGTGAGTGGAAATGCGAAGAGAATGAGAGAAGAAGGTGCTCGAATGGAGAGGTTTTGGGCGTACGAGGGTGAGGTAAGCCCTTACCTCTCACTGTTTACCTTATATTCAGCCTCTGGACATGAGGTACGGTCGTACCTGGTTTATGTCCGGCCGTACCTGTCTGTTTCTCTGCGTTTTGAAAGTGAAGCTGTGAGGTACAACCGTACATGGTGCAAGGTGCGCCCATACCTACTGGTTTTATGGAAAAAAAAATTTCTTTTTCAATTTTGTAATTTTTTTGTATTTTTAAATATTCCTAAAATGAATAAAAATAGAATAAAATAAAATAAGAATAGAAATAAAACAAACAGATAAGAGATGAAAATGCTAGTAACCAAGGTTGCCTCCCGGTAAGCGTTTGTTTAACGTCCCGAGCCTGACGGGTCGGAGGACTTAAGAATTAGTCCTAGTGGGCAATGGCCCGTCCTTCACATTGCCTTTTGTCTTCTCACCATTGGGAAAACAACAAAGTAATCACCTTTTTCTTAGTGGTCCATCCATGCAGGACCTGAGTACTTTTTAATTGGTGGGTTCATTGTATACCCACAGTCTTCACAGATGTAAATTGGCTTCTCAAAGTTGGGTGCAAAAGTCCTAATGAATTTCTTCACCAAGTTGTTCCATGTTTTTACTTCCTCAACTGGCAGGAGATAAAGCCAAATCTTGACTTCCTCATCTAATGAGAATGGGAAAATCATTAACTTTGCTTCATCTGGAGACAAGCCTTCAAACTTTATATTTCTCATCTTCTTACAGAACTGTCTCATGTGCTCAATAGGATTTTGTCCTGTGGTTTCCTTGAATTGCAATTTTGACACCTCTAAGATCAAGGATGGGTCTAATTTAAAACCTGTATATTCCTCTTGAGTGTCCTTCTTGAATCATCGGAAAAATTGAAATAGATCAATTCTTTCTTCTGGTGTGGATTTGAAAACTCTTAAAAACTCCTCTTTTAATTCTTCCCAACTTGGAAAGTGGTGCTTGGGATATATTGAGAACCATTCTATTGCTAATCCTCCTAAAGAAATGGGAAATAATTTGAGCTTTATCCTTCCTGCTTTGTCTTCTCTAAGATTATTAGATTTTTCCAAGCCATAAAAGTGTAATAAATGACAAGAAGGTTCATCACTATCAAGTCCTTTAAATTTAGGCAAACACAGTGCCTTCAAAATCAAAGAAGGTGTTATGTCCTTATCCTACTCTAAAGAGTCACTATCTTGTTCTTCAACTTGCACTTCTTTCCTTTTTTCAACTTTTATATCCTGCAAGAAACAACAAGAAACACTAGAGGGAGAAATTTTGTTAGAATTATATATATTAAATACTTCTTCCTCATCCTCAATTCTTAGAGTCATGGTTCCTCTCTTTACTTGAATGGTAGCATCTCCTGTTGCCAAGAATGGTCTTCCTAAAATAATAGGAACATCTTTGTCTTCCTCCATATCTAAGACTACAAAATCCATAAGGAAAATAAATTTGCCTACCTTAACTAGCATATCTTCTATTATTCCTCTTGGGTAAACAAGAGTTCTGTCAGCTAACTGCAAAGACATGTAAGTAAGTTGTGGTTCCTGCAAATTCAGTTTCTTCCAAACAGACAAAAGCATTAGATTTATATTTGAGCCTAAATCACATAATGTCTTAAATGTATTATTACCAATTGAACAAGAAACAATAAAGGTTCCTGGATCTTTAAGCTTAGGTGGTAATTTTTTTAAAAGAATAGCAGAGCAATCCTCATTCAACTTAACAGTCTCATCTTCTATCCTATTTTTGTTAGAAATTATTTCTTTCAAAAATTTAAAATATTTAGGGACTTCATAGACAATTTTAGTCAAAGGGATATTGAGAGGCAGCTTTCTAATTTTTTCTAATAACCTCTTATCTTGCCTATCCATACAATAATTTTTAGAACCTTGGGAAGAGTTACTTACCTGCTGAGACTTAGTTTGAGTCTTCTCCTCTTTTGGTTCATCTTTTTCCAAGAAGATTGCATTTCACTTTTCATTGGAATTTGGCTCCACTTGACTTGGGAGTGTTCCTTTTTCTCTTTGAGTCACTGCTTTCAACATAATTGCCATTTGCTCGCTCAATATTTTTTGGCCTGCTGCGTTTTTAGTGACTATTTTTTTCCAAGTTACTACACCTTTCGTTCATCGGTACCATAAAGTTGTTAATGTCATTTTCTCCGGGACTTCTATCGTTCTATGCACGATTTTGCAAATGTGGGGTCTTATAAGTATTCTGATTTTGGCCCTGAGATCTCTGTTAATCTCTCCATGAGAAATTTGGGTGATTCCTCAATCCTGGGTTGTAGGTGCTTGAGTATGGGTCATTTTGTTGCTTATGCCCAACAAAATTCACCTCCTCAGTGCAGTCCTTTGAATCATGAGTTGTTACTCCACAGAAGTTGCAAGATGCCTTAACTATCTTGTTTTCCATAGACTTTAATCTTTCTTCAGTTTTCTCCATGAAACCGGCTAGAACCCTCATACACGGATGTCCGTGTCTTTGCATATACTTCAACATAGCTTCTTGCATCCCCAATTTTAGGTCAAAATCCTTCTGGCCTATAGCATTGACTTCCTCTAATTGACCTTCAATTACCATACAACCCCAATCATTATTAGAATTTGGACTGGGTTTGCGCTGCCATCAAAGTCTCTAATTTCTTAGCCATTGCCTCCAATTTTGCTTCCAAAGCTGTGTTAGCTTCTACTTTGTAAATGCCAGCCTGCTGGTTCTTTCTTCCGGGCTGTCTATCATTAGCTGACCACTGAGCATTGTTCTGAGCCATTTTAGTTATAATATCAAAAGCCTCAGTGGGTGTTTTCTTTTTAGTTTGCATATTGAAACCATTGTATAAAATCTGAAGCTGCTGCCACTTAGTGAAACCATGATGAGGACAGCTTCTCAATAAATCTTGAAATCTTTCCCAAGCCTCATGCATTGATTCTTCTTCATTCTGGGTAAATCCAGACATGTCAGCTCTCAGTTTTACAGATTTTGCGGGAGGAAAATACTTATTCAAGAACTTAATTTTTAGGTCCTCCCAAGTAGTAATAGAGTTAGGTGGGAATGAATCTAACCATAGTTGTGCTTTCCCTTATAGTGAGAAAGAGAACAGTCTTAATTTGATGGCCTCCGATGTCACTCCTTCACATTTGACAGTATTAGCAACCTTTTGAAATCTCTTAAGATGAGCAATTGGGTCTTCAGAAGATAAGCCAGAGAATTGCACTGCAGATACCATAGAAATCAGTGCTAGCTTCAGTTCGAAATTATTGGCCTCAATTGCTGGATAGTTGACACTGTCTGCCACATCCGTAGTTGGTGTTAAGTACTCGTTCAACGTTAATTCTTCAGCCATTGCTTGATGCTGTCTTCTCAACAATTTGAGTGTTCTTTCAATTTAAGGATCAAAAATCAATTCAGGATGTTGAGATCTTGTCTACATACACCAAAGAAAACCAAATTAGAGTGTCTTAGAACCAAATAAAAATAACAGAAAATTAAATAACTAAATAAAATTATGCCTAATGAGAATAAAATCTATAATTCGACTAATATCGCAATCATTCCCCGGCAATGGCGCCAAAAACTTGTTGCAGCTCAGGCAAGTGCACCTGATCGTAACTCGTAATCAAAGTGGAGTATAATTAGGACTCCGAATGTCGAACCCACAGAGGATGAGCGAGTACTATTGAATTAGTATGATTCTATTCTATTAGGCGAACAAAGATTGTAATTAAGCGAGTAGAATAAGTAATCGAAATTAAAGCAATAACAGATTGAATGCAAGAACGGTTTAACAATGTTATGGGAAACCTAGGGGGAACCGGGTTCACCAATACTCTACCCTCGAGTTCATTAATCAATTGATATGAGTTATCTATCATGAAAGAGCACTAACAATCACTCTAAATTACTAGATACTGTCCTCGCGTACAATAGCCTTCCTCCCAACTAATTACTCTGTTTGGTCCAGGAAGATAACTAAGGGAAAGAGCATTAAGTTCAGGTGGATTTGTTAATCGAATAACTGATTAGAAACAAGCTCTAACCTATCCGGCGTATAAAGCGAGTTCTTTTATCCTATAGTTCTGTTAACTAATCATGATCCTGTTACCACAATTAAGCCAACTAGATAAAGGTTGATCATGCCTTATTGGATTAAGCATAATAGGAATAAAACACTCAAACAATCAATAGAAACTCATATAATTAAATAATAAAACATTAAGAGTAATATAAAGGATCCCCCATCACCCCTAGTGATGGGTAATGATAATAACATAAACTTAGATATGAAATCAGAATAATCCATAACAAGAGAATAAATTCTAAACCAGGACATCCTTTCGGTATGACGACGGTCCTTAAGCACGCTCTTCGCGTCCTCACAAGCTCCGGTAGCGATTCGAGATGTACCAAGCTTCAAGGAGACAAGAATTTGATGGAATGAGCAAGGGTTTGCTATTAGATCTCAGTAGGGGGCTCATGACTCTGAAATTCGTCAAAAAGTCATTGTATCATGTTAAGAGCCTCTATTTATAAATTAGGCTGCTAATTAGGTTATCTGGCTTCAAATCTGCACTGATCAAGGATGGGGTACGGTCGTACCACATATATACACGGCCATACCACGCTTCATCAATGATGCTGGACCGTACCCATGCGTGTTGTTGCCCTGACATCACTTGTGTACGACCGTACTACTTTTGGCACGACCATACTGGACTATTTTATCAGCATCAGGTGGTACAGACTGAGGGGGTACTCCCCTACTGAGGTTCTGCTCTAGGTACGTCCGTACCGTTGGTAGGTCAGGCCGTACCGCTTGTCCAATAGTGCTGAAACTCTCCAAAACTAGCCAGTTTTTTGTCCTTTTTTCGCATCTTTTGCTTAGAGTGGTGTCTTCATGATAATTTTGCATAATAAGAGATAAATGACTACCTTTGTGCATTAATTAGTGCAAAATGGTATAATTAGATACTAAAAATGCCCTATAAATATAGACAAATTGGCGTGTTAACAGTGCACAATTAGCCACAAAACACAAAGGGGTGAGGAATCATACTCAAATGAAAAGACAACGGCATAAGCAAAATAATATGTTGCGTCAATAGTCAAGTAACATTTCAATCACGGTCAAACAAGTCTCGACGATAAGTCGTCGTGTATCATCAAACTGTCGGCAGTCCTTAATCGGCAACTAGCTAATGCGCACCTACAACTTATTCAACATAACCTTAGGTGCAACATGTTATGAGTATAACAACCAGTATACGACAACCAACAAACACCACACAATCAACCGCAGTCCTATGTCGAAAACTAGTTAACGCAAATCTACAACTATTCAACTTAACCTTAGGATCCTTTACATTGTCCAGGTGAGCGAATGCGAGCGTTCCCAACATCTGTACAATGCCATCGAGCCATGGGATCCCTCTATCAGTGAAACATCGGCGAGTGCAACCATAGTAACTCTTTTTAAATGGCGTCCCATTGATCCATACGATCCCCCCGTCAGTGAAACGTCGACGAGTGTCGTCATAGTAACCCAATGTTCATTAAACCAGTACCAACGAGCCATGGAATCACCCTGTCAGTGAAACATCGACGAGTGTCGCCTTAGTAACTCGAAGTTTACACCCGAATGACTAACGAACAACCGAGACTAACAAGCCATGCGGTCCCCCCAAGCAGTGAAACGTCGCTGAGTGCCGTCATAGTAACTCGTCGTCCTCAAATCATTTCTTATGAGCCACGAGGTCCCCTCTATCAGTGAAGCGTCGATGAATGCCACTATAGAAACCCGAACACAAACAACGAAACCTATTGTTTCACAAATCAACGACGAGTCATACAAACACACGGTACCTAATAAAACCATTGGATACCAACCTACTAATTGGTCCCAAACTTGTGACCAATATACAAACAATCAACCAACCAAACAACGTGCACGATATTTGGACGTACCTGCACCCATCATCAATTATCAGGGTCACTAACCGATAATCCCTTCAAACAAGCCAAACATTCAACATTTAATAAGCCTAGGTGGTTACTACCCTTAACCAACCCCTACAAATCATTTTAAACATCAAGTTACCATTAAACAATGGTGTGAATCGATTTAGAAGCCCTGTGAATCGATTCAGGGTCAAAACGTCACTCTGTGAATTGAATTGTACTACTGTGGATCGATTCACAGCTTCGATTCACAGAGACGGCAACTGTGTGAATCGATTCACACAGTAGTGAATAGATTCGCAGGACCTACAGAACAGTAGTAACGCGACTTGTTTAGCAATTCGTACATTGGGGACCCTTCCTAAGTGGTCCCACGTCTAATTCAAGGGTCGGGGCAACTAAGAACTGATCCTTGAGGTTTCTACTCATTTATCCTTGATTCCATTCATGCCCTTAATCTTTAATAGTTTCACATTTATTCAAAGTAATTCACATATGCCTTTTATCTTCTTTTTAGCCTCTTAGCTCATACTACTTATCTTAATCCATTTAGTCCGTCATTCTTTTACCAAATTCAGTATCTAAAACAAGTCTATAGTTCATTATGATCTTGCCTTTTAATTCTAATTTCGAACATATCTTTTAACCTGGTTAGAGTTCAAATTCTAATTCCCGTATTAGCATGCATCCTCATTATACTATCCTTGATTCTAGCCACACCATCAATTCCAAAACAGTGGGCATAACTCATTATCATGCATTTTAGATTATTACAATAAACTCAAACTCTACACACGTAGGTTAAATTTACAACTATGAGCACACCAACACATAGTACACACATAGTCCCTTATAAACATCTATCTTTAACCACAACAAATCCCAATAATTAAGCATCAAGTCGAAAGCCACAAATATTTGTTACAAGTTCTAACTCATGTTATGCAATCATCAAGAACACCAACTCATATCAATCATGCTTTTCTACTATCCAATCATCAAGGCATCACATACATAACATTTATTAACTCTAAATTAATTCTAAGCATATGAGCACATACTTAATAATTAAAATAGTCCATGTATCATGCCTTTACATAATCGTCATAACGTTAATGAGTCCTCATCATGCTTTTTCTATATCAACACTTCCAACACAATTAACCAACACCAATTGTACATATAGCCATATAAGAACACTTGTTAACAACCCCAAATTAATTCTAAATTATGAGAACTCTTAGCCAAGCAATAAAACACAATTAAAACATATGAATCATGCTTCTTTACAATTAAATAAAACTAATAATCTTAGATCATGCTCATACTAATAAACACACATAAAGCACAACCCTTTTGTTATTACACATGCACCAATTTACTAAAACATGCTATTTATCAATACTAAGTTAATTCTAAACATGAGGACTCTCAATTAGATTATCAAGATAGCAACCGCTTACCACTATTCATGTTATTAAGCAATACAACTATCACTAATGTTCCAAAGTTATTCCAAATCACATAAAGCATCAACATGTTGTTATTAAGCATGCATTAATCTACTAAAACATGCTAGTCATCAATTCTAATTTAATTCTAGGCATAAAGACATCTAATCAATATCTAAAACAAGAACTTCATATAATAAGTTATGCCATTATACAATCCAAACAATACTAAACCATGCCTTTTCCAACAACAACACGTAAAGCATCAACCTTTAAAGGATAACATACTTTAATCCATCTAAATATGTTAATTAACAACTAAAGCATTAACCATTAAAGGATAAACATATTTTAATCCATTTAAACATGTTGGTTAACTACTGTTATGGCTCCTTGTTCATACAAGGGACTTCAATCAAATTAAACTTAAACCATAGACATCCAAATCCATGCTCGTGCAAGGATTACACAACAATAGCTTTGCTCCGCAAGGCATAAGGATCATGGGACATCCCTAACATATCATTTGAAGCCATAAGCCTCTTTCCAAGAGATCATCCACCCCCATACCTTATGATAGTCGCAGCCTCCAAAAGTGTCCTAGAGGATCCGGGATTGAGTTCTTTGTTACTCCAAGCCTTGTGGTATCAAACAACTCCAAGTTCAACAATTAGAAAAGAGGAAAAGAAACTCTAAGAGAGCAAAAACCATAGAACAGTGATGGTCACGAATTTTGATCAGTAAAAAAATAAAAGAAACCAAGAAGAATGAAGCAAATGTTCTTACTATCATAGCCTCAAAGAAGGGACTCGATTCGGTTGAGAAACGAGAAAAAAACGGCCAAAATGGTGGCAACGGCAACAATAGAGCTCCAAGGAGTTCTAGAGTTCTTGAGAGCTCTTAACCAATGTTTAAAACTAGGTTTTAGAGTCCTAATAGGTCTATGATCATGTTTGAGTCGTGATTTATGAGTCTCATCACGTTTGGAGAGGAAACGGGGCGACCCATTAATTAAAAAAACACTGTCAATAGGTGTGAATCGATTCATTCACGTGTGAATCAATTCACAGAGTCTATTTTGGACATAACATGAGTTACAGGTGTCCGATTGAGGCATTTTTGGTAGCGTTGGAAAGATAAGAGAGTTTTCTACAAAATATTGTGTCACGGTCTTTTCCCAAAATGGACTCTAACATGGTGCAAAATCTATTTGAAGTTGACTCAGGTGTTTCCAATTCTACATTTGCGCTGCATTGACTCGGAAGAGTATATCTAGAGTTGTAGGTATCGAAATCAAGTCAAACTAAAGCCAATTGAAAGATAAGAGATAAAGCTATAACTTTTATGAAGACAGATAATTTCCATTCAATGCCTAAAGGGTTAGAAAATGAAGAATACGATGACTGGGTTGACTAAACATAATGATAGAGTTAAGTCTAGACATGTAAACACTTATTCAACCCCCAAATATCACCCAACGCCTCTATAATTTATAATGCTTAGGCTTAAGAAATTTGGGGTGTTACAATTCCACCCCCTTATAAAAATTACATCCTCGAAATTTCTACTATCCTGTGGTAAGTAGCTGCAACACAACTCCTTCACCCTAGTCTCGAGCTCCCACGTAGTGCTTCCTTCTGTTGCTCTGGTCCCAATAATTCTTCCTAGCGAAATCCCTTTTCCGTGTGGTCGTTTTACTTCCCGGTATTCAATTCTCTTAAGCAAGTACTCAAGAGTCAAATTTTCTTACCAGAACTCCATCCATCTCTGCTGCCTCGTACTTAACTCCTCTGGGTTTACTTGGCCAAGAAAACTATTCTTCTCCAACCAAAATTTTGCACTTAAACGATCTTATCCCCAAGTTGCTTTTGCCTCCACTTTTTGATTTGCTTCTTCAGCTATTGAGATTGGAACAATGGTCAATCCGGGTTGATACGTGATGATGGGTTTGACAACTATCTAGTCTATACTAAGAATATCGTCTACGTCATCAAGAGGCAACCTACTAAGACTACTACGAGGTTCCTATGTAATGGAAGGATGTGTTGAACCACAGATGTAAGGTATAATCGAGTGGTTCTTGAAATATGGTACGTACCTTGGATGTGATCTTCAGGTTCTGACGCCTCTGCTCCTTTCAGCGCGAAAATTATGCCTGTAGTCTTTAAGCGATTTGTCTGGGGCTTCTTCGACTTAGTATCACTTGCAAGTTCAGATTTTTTCCCCCTCACAGTCACGACTGAAATGAAGTATTCTTGTCGCCACCGGTATTCTTGAGCTCCCTTCAGTGTGGCGCAAGGTGCTGCTTCCCTTTCCCTTATGGCGCAAGCTTCTTACTCTCGAATGAAGCAACCTCCATATTATAGGCGTCTTTGTAGATCTTATACTTGTGAACGAGAGTCTCAAAGTCGCAGGGCTCCATCGTAGCAACTCCTTGTTTGATCTCAGGGTGCAGACCATTCCGAAACTTGATGCATTTGGTGCATTCATCAACTCAGGTCTGATGTGGTAGATAGTCGCGAGACAGCTCCTCAAACTTAGCTGCATACTCCCTTATGGACATACGTCCTTGAGTTAGGGCTAGAAACTCCATTTCTTTCTTGTCAGGCAGGTCGGTAGGAAAATACTTCTCCAGAAACCGTTCCCGAAACACAGCCCAAGTGATAGCAGCTCCTCGAAACTCCAGGTTATGGTGCATGTTTTCCCACCAGTCCTCAGCTTCATCAGTCAACATAAAGGTAGTGAAGTTGACTTTCTGTGCATCGTTGCATCCCTTTACTCGAAATATCTTCTCGAGTTCCTTGATCCATTGTTGCACTCCCTCGGGGTCATAAGTTCCCATGGATAGGAGGGATGATCCTTCTGAAAATTTAAGAGATTCTAATAGCCAGCAGCTGCTTCGCGTCGAGTCTGGCCACGATCCATGGTTCCAGTCAAGAGGTCCTTAGCATGGTAGACAGTGCGATCATTTCTACTTGTCAAAGTTCCCTACTAAGACAAACAGAAGGAGATTTATCTCCTAGTCTATAATAGTAATATTGCGTAGCAGTAACTAATCTAATACAAATAAGCACACAAGAGTACACAGACACACATAATAGACACATACACAGTCCGATTAGGACCGAACTACTCTGATACAACTAAATGTGACACCCTCTACCCCGTCGTACAAGAAATGCAAAGAAACGTATGAAAATATGATAAAAATGTGGTTTTACAAAAATCTTTCACGAAGTAGATGTTTCACATTAACATTACTCCTTTGTGGAATAAAGACAAATTGCGGAGTTAAACCAAACAACCCGATGTCACATGTCTCAGAGCTTGACCCTTTGTTTTACATCGGTAAGTAATGTCAATATAATACGTAAATAACTCCTAAGCTAAGAAGCCGCACACAGTCTACTCCTCAGCATCCACGTCCACGTCATCACCTACAAACTCATCGTCTACTCATACACGGGGTGCACAGATAGCCACAAAATACAAAGGGGTGAGGAATCATACTCAAATGAAAAGACAACATCATAGGAAAAATAATATGATGCGTCAACAGTCAAGCAACATTTCAATCACGGTCAAACAAGTCTCGACGCTAAGTCATCGCGTATCATCAAACGGTCGGTAGTCTTTAGTCGGCAACTAGCTAATGCGCACCTACAACTTATTCAACATAACCTTAGGTTCAACATGTTACGAGTATAACAACCAGCATACGACAACCAACAAACACCACACAATCAACCGCAGTCCCACGTCGGCAACCTGCAAACGCGAATCTACAACTATTCCTAGGATCCTTTACCCTATCCGGGTGAGCGAATGCGAGCATCCCCAACATCCGTACAAAGCCATCGAGCCATGCGATCCCTCCGTCAGTGAAATGTTGATGAGTGTCATCATAGTAACCCAATGTTCTTTAAACCAGTACCAACGAGCCATTGGATCCCCCCGTCAGTGAAACGTCGATAAGTGCCGCGATAGTAACTCGAAGTCTACACCTGAATGACTAACGAACAACGGAGACTAACAAGCCATGCAGTCCCCCCAAGCAGTGAAACGTCGCTAAGTGCCGTCATAGTAACTTGTCTTCATCAAATCAATTCTTACGAGCCACAGGGTCCCCTCCATCAGTGAAGCATCGATGAGTGCCACCATAGAAACCCGAATACAAACAATGAAACCTACTGTGTCGCAAACCAGCGACAAGTCATACAAACACACGGTACCCAGTAAAACCATTGGATACTAACATATTAATTGGTCCCAAACTTGTGACCAATACACAAACAATCAACCAACTAAATAAAGTGCACGATATTTGGACGTACCTCTGCCCATCATCAATTATCGGGGTCACTAACCGGTAATCCCATCAAACAAGCCAAACATTCAACATTTAATAAGCCTAGGTGGTTACTACCCTTAACCAACCCCTACAAATCATTTTAAACATCAAGTTATCATTAAACAATGGTGTGTATCGATTCAGTAGCCCTGTGAATCGATTCAGGGTCAAAACATCACTCTGTGAATCGAATTGCACTGTTGGGAATCGATTCACAGCATCGATTCACAGAGACAGCAACCGTGTGAATCGATTCACATAGTAGCGAATCGATTCGCAAGACATACAGAACTGTAGTAACGCAGTTTGATCAGCAATTCGTACATTGGGGACCCTTCCTAAGTGGTCCCACGTCTAATTCAAGATCAAGTAAAACTATCAACTGATCCTTAAGGTTTCTACTCATTTAATCTTGACTCCTTTCATGCCCTTAATCTTTAATAGTTTCACATTTATTCAAAGTAATTCACATAAGCCTCTTGTCTTCTTTTTAACCTCTTAGCTCATACTACTTATCTTAATCCATTTAGTCTGTCATTGTTTTACCAAATTCAGTATCTAAAACAACTCTATAGTTCATTATGATCTTGCCTTTTAATTCTAATTTCGAACATATCTTTTAACCTGGTTAGAGTTCAAATTCTAATTCCCGTATTAGCATGCATCCTCACTATACTATCCTTGGTTCTAGCCACACCATCAATTCCAAAACAGTGGGCAAAACTCATTATCATGCATTTTAGATTATTACAATAAACTCAAACTCTACACACGTATGTTAAATTTTCAACTATGAGCACACTAACACATAGTACACACATAGTCACGTATAGACATCTATCTTTAACCACAACAAATCCCAATATTTAAGCATCAAGTCGAAAGCCACAAATATTAGTTACAAGTTCTAACTCAAGTTATCCAATCATCAAGAACACCAATTCATACCAATCATGCTATTCTATTATCCAATCATCAAGGCATCACATACATAACATTTATTAACTCTAAATTAATTCTAAGCATATGAGCACATACTTAACAATTAAAATAGTCTATGTATCATGCCTTTACATAATCATCATAACGTTAATGAGTCCTACATCATGCTTTTTCTATATCAACACTTTCAACACAATTAACCAACACTAGTTGTACATATACCCAAATAAGAACACTTGTTAACAACCCCAAATTAATTCTAAAATTTGACAACTCTTAGCGAAGCATTAAAACACAATTAAAACATATGAATCATGCTTCTTTACAATTAAATAGAACCAATAATCTTAGATCATGCTCATACTAATAAACACACATAAAGCACAACCCTTTTTGTTATTACACATGCACCAATTTACTAAAACATGCCATCTATCAATACTAAGTTAATTCTAAACATAAGGACTCTCAATTAGATTATCAAGATAGCAACTTCTTACCACAATTCATGTTATTAAGCAATACAGCTATAACTAATGTTCCAAAGTTATTCCAAAGCACATAAAGCATCAACCTTTTGTTATTAAACATGCATTAATCTACTAAAACATACTAGTCATCAATTCTAATTTAATTCTAGGTATAAAGACATCTAATCAATATTCAAAACAAGAACTTCATATTACAAGTTATGCCATTAAACAATCCAAACAATACTAAACCATGTCATTTCCAACAACAACACGTAAAGCATCAACCTTTACAAGATA
Organism: Calophaca sinica; assembly: GCA_037113605.1. Lineage (NCBI taxonomy): Eukaryota > Viridiplantae > Streptophyta > Magnoliopsida > Fabales > Fabaceae > Calophaca > Calophaca sinica. Next base: position 95,542,789 of record CM073733.1, read on the forward strand.
ACATAATTTAATCCATCTAAACATGTTAATTAACTACTAAAGCATTAACATTTAAAGGATAAACATATTTTAATCCAATTAAACATGTTAGTTAACAACTATTATGGCTCCTTGCTCATACAAGGGACTTCAATTAAATTAAACATATACCATAGACATCCAAATCCATGCTCTTGCAAGGATTACACTACAATAGCTTTGCCCCGCAAGGCATAGGGATCATGGGACATCCCTAACGTATCATTTAAAGCCATAATCCTCTTTCCAATAGATCATCCACCCCCATACCTTGTGATAGTCGCAGCCTCCAAAAGTGTCCTAGAGGATCCAGGATTGAGTTCTTTGTTACTCCAAGCCTTGTGGTATCCAACAACTCCAAGTTCAACAATTAGAAAAGAGGAGAAGAAACTCTAAGAGAGCAAAAACCATAGAACAGTAAGGGTCACGATTTTTGATCCATGAAAATATAAAAGAAACCAAGAGGAATGAAGAGAATATTTTTACAATCATATCCTCGAAGAGGGACTCGATTCGGTTGAGAAACGAGAGAGAAACAGCCAAAACGGTGGCAACGGCAACAATAGAGCTCCAAGGAGTTCTAGAGTTCTTGAAAGCTCTTAACCAATGTTTAAAACTAGGTTTTAGAGTCCTAATAGGTCTAGGATCAGGTTTGGTCGTGATTTATGAGTCTCATCACGTTTGGAGACGAAACGAGCCGACACGGGGTGACCCGCTAATTAAAAAAACACTATCAGCAGGTGTGAATCGATTCATGCACATGTGAATCGATTCACAGAGTCTGTTTGAGGCATAACATGAGTTACAGGTGTTCGATTGAGGAGTCCTTGGTAGCGTTGGAAAGATAAGAGAATTTCCTACAAAATCTTTTGTCACGGTCCTTTCCTAAAACGGACTCCAACATGGTGTAAAATCTATTTAAAGTTGACTCAGGTGTTTTCAATTCTACATTTCCATTGCATTGACTCGGAATAGTATATCTAGAGTTGTAGGTGTCGAAATCAAGTCAAACCAAAGCCAATTGAAAAATAAGGGATAAAGCTATAACTTTTATGAAGACGCATAATTTCCATTCAATCTCTAAAGTGTTAGAAAATGAAGAATACGATAATTTGGTTGACTAAACATAATGATAGAGTTAAGTCTAAACATGTCCTTATGTAAATGGATACTAAACACTTATTCAAACCCCAAATAACACCCAAAGGCTTTATAGTTTCTAACGCTTAGGTTTAAGAAATTCGGGGTGTTACATTTCCATCCCCTTATAAAAATGTTGTCATCAGAATTTCCACTATCCTGTGGTAAGCAGCTGCAACACAACTCCTTCACCCTAGTCTCTAGCTCCCACGTAGTGCTTCCTTCTGTTGCTCTGGTCCAAATAATTTTTCCTAGAGAAATTCCTTTTTCGTGTGGTCGCTTCACTTCCCGGTCTTCAATTCTCTTAAGCAAGTACTCAAGAGTCAATTTGTCCTACCAGAACTCCATCCATCTCCGCTGCCTCTTACTTAACTCCTCTGGGGTTTACTTGTCCAAGAAAACTATTCTTCTCCAACTAAAATTTTGCACTTGAACGATCTTATCCCAAAGTTTCTTTTGTCTCCACTTTTCGATTTGCTTCTTCAGTTGTTGAGATAGGAACGGTGGTCAATCCGGGTTGATAGGAGATAATGGTGTTGACAGCTATCTAGTCTATACTAAGAATATTGTCTACGTCATCAAGAGGCAACCTACTAAGACTACTACGAAATTCCTATGTATTGGAAGGATGTGTCACACCAAAGATGTAAGGAATAATCGAGTGCTTCTTGAAATATGGTACATACCTTGGATGTGATCTTCAGGTTCTGACACATCTGTTCCTTTCAGCGCAAAAACTCTGCCAGTAGTCTTTAAGCGATTTGTTTGGGGCTTCTTCGACCTGGTGTCACTTATAGGTTCAGATTTTGTCCCTTCACAGTCGCAAATGAAATGAAGTATTTTTACAACCACCGGTATTCTTGAACTCCCTTCGGTGTGGCGCAAGCTACTGCTTCCCTTTCCCTTGTGGCGTAAGCTTCTTACTCTTGAATGATGCGACCTCCATATTATAGGCGTCTTTATAGCTCATACACTTGTGAACAAGAGAAAGTCGCAGGGTCCATCGTAACAACTCCTTGTTTGATCTCAGGGTGCAAACCATTCCGAAACTTGACGCATTTGGTGCATTCATCAACTCCAGTCTGATGTGGTAGATAGTCGCGAGACAGCTCCTCAAACTTAGCGACATACTGCCTTATGGACATACTTCCTTGAGTCAAGGCCAGAAACTCCATCTCTTTCTTGTCACGCAGGTCAGCAGGAAAATACTTCTCCAGAAACCGTTCCCAGAACACGACCCAAGTGATAGCAGCTCCTCCAAACTCCAGGTTGTGGTGCATGTTTTCTCTCCAGTCCTCAGCTTCATCAGTCAACATAAAGGTAGTGAAGTTGACTTTTTGTGCGTCGTTGCATCCCTTTACTCGAAATATCTTCTCGAGTTCCTTGATCCATTGTTGCGCTCCCTCGGGGTCATAGGTTCCCTTGGATAGCAAGGGATGATCCTTCTGAAAATTCACGAGATTTTGATAGCGAGCAGCTCCTTCGCGTCGAGTCTGGTTGCGATCCATGGTTCCACTCAAGAGGTCCTTAGCATGGTTGACAGTACGATCATTTCTTCTTGTCATAGTTCCCTACTAAGACAAACAGAAGGCGATTCAGCTTCTAGTCTTTAGTAGTAATATTGCTTAACAGTAACTAATCTAATACAAACAAGCATGCAAGAGTACACAGACACACATAATAGACACATACACAGTCCGGTTAGGACCGAACTGCTCTGATACGCTAAATGTGACACCGTCTACCCCGTCGTACAAGAAATGCATAGAAACGTATGCGAATAAGATAAAAACGTGGTTTTACAAAAATCTTTCACGAAGTAGAATTTTCACATCAACATAACTCATTTGCGGAATAAAGACAAATTGCGGAGTTAAACCCAACAATCCGATGTCACGTGTCTCAGGGCTTGACCCTTTGTTTTACATCAGTAAGTAATATCAATATAATACGTAAATAACTCCTAAGCTAAGAAGTAGCACACAGTCTAATCCTTAGCGTCCACGTCTTTGTCATCACCTGCAAACCCATCATCTACTCGTACAAGGGGTGCACAGGTAGCCACAAAACACAAAGGGGTGAGGAATCATACTCAAATGAAAAGACAACGGCATAGACAGAATAATATGTTGCGTCAACAGTCAAGCAACATTTCAATCACAGTCAAACAAGTCTCGACGATAAGTCTTCGTGTATCATCAAACGGTCGGCAGTCCTTAGTCGGTAACTAGCTAATGCGCACCTACAACTTATTCAATATAACCTTAGGTTTAACATGTTACAAGTATAATAACCAGTATTCGACAACCAACAAACACCACATAATCAACCACAGTCCTACGTAGGCAACCTGCTAACACGAATCTACAACTATTCTTATGATCCTTTACCTTGTCCGGGAGAGCGAATGCGAGCGTCCCCAACATCTGTACAATGCCATCGAGCTATGGGATCCCCCCGTCAGTGAAACGTCAGTAACACCCTGCATTTTTCATACATTTTATATTTTAAAAATGTGTTTATTCCATAATTATTATGATTTGTAGAGTTAGTGATTTTGATCCTTTCGCCGTATTTAAATTATTGAAAAATGTTGAAGTGGTATTTACTGTTATTTTTAGAAATACTGGTATTTATTGGTATTTTTAGAAAATAATGGTAATATATTATTTAGTTATTTTATTTTTATAAAATATTAGGATTGGAAATATGAGTATTTTTTGGATTTTATTGTGTAAAAGAGATATTAAATTGAGTTTGTGGAGTTGAAAAGGTTTAAATATATACAAATATGATTTTTTTCCTGCTGATTTACTATTGGTACCCCTCCATTTTTTTAATTTGCAGCCACTTCTAATTGCTACTTGCACCCCTTTCTACTTATACACCCCAGCGCTTTTTAAATGAAAAGGTACTGTTCACCTTCATCTTCGCAGGCACGGATCCGAGGAAACCAATACCAGAGACGCCGTATTCTCTTTTCTCTCATTTTCTCTCTCTTCGATTTCTCTCACATTAGGTCATGAAAAATTCCGAAAAATTCATATCCCAATACAAAATCAACCACTGAATCCGTTTATGGCCTTATTTCAGCGATTCGAGACTGAAATCGCGCCGTATTCTCACAAGGGTCGTATTGTATTTTGTAGTTTTCGGCCACCACAGTCACCGGTTGGGAAATCAGACATCGTTTTCGGATTCCCTTCGTCGAAACATTCAAGAATCACTGGCTCTTTTCTCGTAATGTCAAAGTTGACGAAATGCCTGTTTTGCCCGGAGCCGCCAATTCAGGTCACATTTCTGACTACTTCAGTGATCGTATTGTCGAATGGAGAATTGTGTTGGACTCATCGAAAAGAATTCTTCCACACCGTCCAGTCGGAATTGCAAACTGAGACGTTTCGAAAATTGATCCATGTTTTATTTTGGGTGAGCAAACTACCTTCGAATCGAGTCCAATTCTATTACGTTGTGATTTAATTATTTAAACTGGTTTGAAACTGTCTTTTAATTGATTTTTAACTTGTTGTATGTCTGATTGTGGTTGCTTGTGATTTTTGGGTGCCGATGAGCCTTCGATTTTGGTTTCGGCGAGAATGGAGAGTCGGGATCGGGGAACGGGAGCTGCGATGCTACTGCTGGACTGATTGGAAACGTGATCGAAAGAAAAGAACGATGGAAATAATTGCGGGATTTATTAAGGTGAGTGCTTCCTTTGTTTGGGGTGCCCGGTGACCCCGAACGTGTCTTTATGTGGTTTGTGTTGTTACCATTGTATGAGCAATGGTTTGATTAAGTGTTGTGACATGAGTTTTGATGTGTTTTTTTTATTGTAGGAGCAATGAAAATAATTGTAGGGTGTTACATAATTATGTTTAAATTGACATGCCAAATTTACTATGATTTTGGCTTAAATACTATTTTGGTCTCTTAACTTATTTTTGAGGTTCAATTTAGTCTTTTAACTATTTTTTTGTTCAAATAAGTCCTTTAAGTTTTCAAAGTGGGCCAGATAGATCCTTTTCGGCTTTAAGTTTTTAAGTTGGGGCAAATAAGTCCTTTAAGTTTTTAAGTTGGGTCAAATAGGTCATTTAAGTTTGGCCAAATAAGTCCTACGTGGCAATGACTCATTTGGCCCAACTTAAAAACTTAAAGGACCTATTTGACCTATCTTAAAAACTTAAAGGACCTATTAGGCCCAACTTAAAAACTTAAAGGACCTATTTGATCTAACTTAAAAACTTAAAGCCAAAAAGGACCTATTTGGCCCACTTTAAAAACTTAAAGGACTTATTTGACCCAAAAAATAGTTAAAAGACTAAATTGAACCTCAAAAATAAGTTAAGGGACCAAAATGGTATTTAAGCTATTTTTTATCTCTGCTTCAATATAATGCAATAATAATTGTTCTCTTGATAATGTGCATTATGTGAATACCTATGCATATATGGATGTATGTGGTACTGAATTGATGTCATGAGGCCCTTGTTTGCTCCATTAAACTGATGAAATAAGTTATTGGATAATTACTCTTGTTGAATTCTTTGGTGATTGGTTGTGTAAGTATGCATTGATATTGATATTGTACCTTGTGCATATATGACCTGTTGTGATCACGAAATTGGAAACCTTGAATGGTCCTGGGATTGAAATTGATCAGCTACAGGTGACTCCTAGTAATCTCCGAAGTCTTAGGATTTGTATGGATTCTTTGAGATGTGGACTTGCATGATTTGTGGATTAATTTGTGACATGATAAACATTGTGACCTTGCACGTTGAGACTATCTTATGACCACTTTGTGACCTTGTGATTGCTTTGTGACAAGTCCACTTATGAGTGGCAACGACTTCGTGACAATCTTAGCCATACGGGCCATCATGGATTGATTTGAACCATTTTCTCCTAACTATAAGTGGCCATCATGGAGTATGGGTCATTATGAACTTTGTGACAAGTCCACTCGCGTGTGGCCATGACAAGTCCACTGACGAGTGGCAATTACCTTGTGACAATCCTGGCCATATGGGCCATCATGGATTGATTCTCACCTTAGATGGTGGAGTTCGTAGGAGTAGTAGATGGTACTAAATTCATATAGAGTAGAGTAATAGGATTTGCATAGTCCTACATTGATAATGAGTCTATGTGTCATCGACATAAGCATGAGGTAGAGTATTATGAGCATTGCATAGTCATTGCATAGTCATACTTTGTGTATGAGCTTCTGGGTTATTGAGATTGATTGACTTTGTACTTCTGTTTATGTGTTCTTGAAATGGATCGACCTTGTACTTGGTCTTCTGTTTGTATAAACGAAAAATTTGTGCTATTGGATTTAATGTGGTTTGTCTTATGTGCTAAATGACTCAAGTTGTTTTATAGTTTGATTATGCCTGCTGCATGAACACTTGCCTCCTTTGCATGCCTTGTTTGTTAACTATCGGGTATGTGTGTGTGGGAACACTTGCTGAAATTTTTATCTCATTCCTTTCCATTTACTTTTTTTTTCCAGTTAACTGGCTGGGAGTGTAAAGATGATTGATTGTATTGAGATTTGGAAGTGTAATCGTAAACAAAGTATAAATGTATTGTATTAAGTTTTGTAAATGTATTTTAGATCAAGTTGTGACATTTGTATAATAATTGTGTAAGGTTTTGTATCGACGAGAAATGATTTTCAACATATACGTTCTAGAAAATGTTTTATGAAGCTCGATTCCCTAATTGATAATGGTTTTAACGTTTAAGGTTTTGACCCGCATAAATAAATGGAGTTTAGTAATTTCGTATTTTATCGCAAAACTGATTCTCTCACGTGTCACGTTATTTTTGAAATGATTTATGAACTTAGTTAATCTATTTAAAGAAAGCTTTTAATTTTTACTTCTAAAATACTTAGTTTTCGAAAAAGAAACCCGACTATTTTTAAAAAGCAATTCCAAATCATACTACTTGATAATAAGAATAGCACTAGTGGATTAGGGTGTTATAACGTCGTGCCACCATAGTAACTCTTTTTAAATGGCGTCCCATTGAGCCATGTGATCCCCCCGTCACTGAAACGTCGACAAGTGTCGTTATAGTAACCCAATGTTCTTTAAACCAGTACCAACAAGCCATGGAAACTCCCCGTCAGTGAAACGTCGATGGGTGCCGCCATAGCAACTCGAAGTCTACACCCGTATGACTAACAAACAATGAAGACTAACGAGCCATGCAGCCCCCCAAGCAGTGAAACATCGCTGAGTGCCGTCACGGTAACTCGTCGTCCTCAAATCAATTCTTACGAGCCACGTCCATCAGCGAAGCGTCGATGAGTGCCACCATAGAAACCTGAATACAAATAACGAAACCTACTGTGTTGCAAACCAGCGATGAGTCATACAAACACACGATACCCAATAAAACCATTGGATACCAACATATTAATTGGTCCCAAACTTGTGACCAATACACAACACGATATTTGGACGTACCTGCGCCCATCATCAATTATGGGAGTCACTAACCGGTAACCCCTTCAAACAAGCCAAACATTCAATATTTAATAAGCCTAGGTGGTTGCTACCCTTAACCTACCCCTACAAATCATTTTAAACATCAAGTTAACATTAAAAAAGGGTGTGAATCGATTCAGGGTCAAAACGTCACTCTGTGAATCGAATTGCACTGCTATGAATCGATTCACAGCTTCGATTCACAGAGACAACAACTGTGTGAATCGATTCACACAGTAGTGAATCGATTCACAGGACCTACAGAATAGCAGAAACACAATTTGTTCAACAATTCGTACATTGGGGACCCTTTTTAAGTGGTCCCACATCTAATTCAAGGTTCGGGGCAACTATCAACTGATCCTTGAGGATTCTACTCATTTATCCTTGATTCCATTCATGCCCTTAATCTTTAATAGTTTCACATTTATTCAAAGTAATTCACATATGCCTCTTATCTTCTTTTTAGCCTCTTAGCTCATACTACTTATCGTAATCCATTTAGTCCATCATTCTTTTATCAAATTCAGTATCTAAAACAATTCTATAGTTCATTATGATCTTGCCTTTCAATTCTAATTTCGAACATATCTTTTAACCCGGTTAGAGTTCAAATTCTAATTCCCATATTAGCATGCATCCTCAATATACTATCTTTGATTCTAGCCACACCATCAATTCCAAAACAGTGAGCAAAACTCATTATCATGCATTTTAGATTATTACAATAAACTCAAACTCTACACACGTATGTTAAATTTACAACTATGAGCACACTAACACATAGTACACACATAGTCACGTATAGACATCTATCTTTAACCACAACAAATCCCAATAATTAAGCATCAAGTCGAAAGCCACAAATATTAGTTACAAGTTCTAACTCATGTTATCCAATCATCAAGAACACCAATTCATACCAATCATGCTCTTCTACTATCCAATCATCAAGGCATCACATACATAACATTTATTAACTCTAAATTAATCCTAAGTATATGAGCACATACTTAACAATTAAAATAGTCCATGTATCATGCCTTTACATAATCGTCACAACGTTAATCAATCCTACTTCATGCTTTTTCTATATCAACACTTCCAATACAATTAACCAATACCACTTGTACATATAGCCATATAAGAACACTTGTTAACAACCCCAAGTTAATTCTAAAATATGAGAACTCTTAGCCAAGCATTAAAACACAATTAAAACATATGAATCATGCTTCTTTACAATTAAATAGAACCAATAATCTTAGATCATGCTCATACTAATAAACACACATAAAGCACAACCCTTTTTATTATTACACATGCACCAATTTACTAAAACTTGCTATTTATCAATACTAAGTTAATTCTAAACATGAGGACTCTCAATTAGATTATCAAGATAGCAACTTCTTACCACAATTCATGTTATTAAGCAATACAACTATCACTAATGTTCCAAAGTTATTCCAAAGCACATAAAGCATCAACCTTTTGTTATTAAACATGCATTAATCTACTAAAACATGATAGTCATCAATTCTAATTTAATTCTAGGTATAAAGACATCTAATCAATATCCAAAACAAGAACTTCATATTACAAGTTATGCCATTAAACAATCCAAACAATACTAAACCATGTCTTTTCCAATAACAACACGTAAAGCATCAATCTTTAATGGATAACATACTTTAATCCATCTAAACATGTTAATTAACTACTAAGGCATTAACGTTTAAAGGATAAACAGATTTTAATCCATTGAAACATGTTAGTTAACAACTATTATGGCTCATTGCTCATACAAGGGACTTCAATTAAATTAAACATAAACCACAGACATCCAAATACTTGCTCTTGCAAGGATTACACAACAATAGCTTTGCCCCGCAAGGCATAGGGATTATGGGACATCCCTAACAAATCATTTGAAGCCATAAGCCTCTTTCCAAGAGATCATTTACCCCCATACCTTATGATAATCACAGCCTCCAAAAGTGTCCTAGAGGATTCGGGATTGAGTTCTTTGTTACTCCAAGCCTTCTGGTATCCAACAACTCCAAGTTCAACAATTAGAAAAGAGGAGAAAAAACTCTAAGAGAGCAAAAACCATAGAACAGTGAGGGTCACGAATTTGATCCACAAAAATAGAAAAGAAACCAAGAAGAATGAAGAGAATGTTCTTACAATCATAGCCTCGAAGACAGGACTCGATTCGGTTGAGAAATGAGAGAGAAACGACAAAAACGGTGGCAACGACAACAATAGAGCTCTAAGGAGTTCTAGAGTTGTTTAGAGCTCTTAACCAATGTTTAAAACTAGGTTTTAGAGTCCTAATAGGTCTAGGATCAGGTTTGGGTCGTGATTTATGAGTCTCATCACGTTTCGAGATGAAACGGGCTGAAATGGGGCGACCCGCTAATTAAAAAAAATGCTGTCAACAGGTGTGAATCGATTCATGCACGTGTGAATCGATTCATAGAGTCTATTTTGGGCATAACTTAAGTTATATGTGTCCGATTGAGGCATTTTTGGTGGCTTTGGAAAGATAAGAGAATTTTCTACAAAATCGTGTTTCACGGTTCTTTCCTAAAACGGACTCTAAGATGGTGTAAAATCTATTTAAAGTTGACTAAGGTGTTTCCAATTCTACATTTGTGATGCATTGACTCGGAAGAGCATATCTTGAGTTGTAGGTATCGAAATCAAGTCAAACCAAAGCTAATTAAAAGATAAGGGATAAAGATATAACTTTTATGAAGATGCGTAATTTCCATTCAGTCCCTAAAAGGTTAGAAAATGAAGAATACATTGACTGGGTTGACTAAACATAATGATAGAGTTAAGTCTAGACATTTGCTTATGTAAATGGGTACTAAAAACTTATTTATCCCCCAAATAACACCCAACGACTCTATAATTTCTAACGCTTAGGCTTAAGAAATTCAGGATGTTACATAATTACCATGCCCAATATCCGTTCTAGGCATGTCTCTGGACAAATCGAAAGAAACATCATCTTGCTCATTATCCTTGCTCCCGTACATGATGGCAGTCCATACAGCCAAGGGCCACTTCAGCATGTGACCAATCACTTGGAGGGCAGTAAGCAGCATGGAATGGGAATAAACATTTGGGTAACGACTGGCTGCAAGACTTTTTGTGGTGGTCATAGGATCATTAATAGCCAAATTAAAAATGGAAAATAATGCAAGAAAAGTACCTGCACTATCCACACAAGTGGTAACCTCATGACCAGCTTTCCCAAAACATAAGTGGTAATTGATTGCTTCTGCCACTAGTGTAGAAAGAGGATTTTACACTAGTTAAAATTGACTTTTTACACCGGTTTTGGTGCCGGTGTAGATACTCCCGGTGTTGTATATTGGGGGTTTTACACCGGTTTTTTAACCTGCGTAAACTTTCAATGTTTTACACCGGGTATATATCCGATGTAAAATTTCGATTTTCGTTTTCCTGTTATTTTTTAAATGACCTTTAACACTGGTTATTTAGAAAACCGGTGTAAAATGTGACATTTTACAACGGTTATTTAGATAACCGGCATAAAAGGTTACCTTTCCCCCTTTTATTACTATCCATTCCTAGCCAGAGGCTTTCTAAAATGACAAATAATGCAGGAAATTTGCTAAGAATGGATAGCAGAATATATGGCACCAAATTTGCCCAAAATTCAATCAATAATCTATTTAGCAGTCAATTTTATACATCTATAAAAAAGGAATGATATATCTACATTATACTAATTAAACTTTTCAAAACAAGGAAAGATTTACATTACTACAATATTTACATAATTAAAAAAGCATGAAAGATCTACATTACTACATTATTTACATAAATAAAAAAGCAATGTCGTTTGGAATCTACTGCCCGATTTTGTCCTAGTTGCTTCTCTAGGACAAACCAAAACTAAACTCAAGATGACACTCGTCATCGCTGTTGTTGTTTGCGTCAGTCCCTCTACTGATTCTTCAACTTTAGCATTGCCGATTAGGAGACGGAACCTTCCGAAGGCTTCATGATTCTTCTCCACATAATGCAAGATTCTAGGGCTAATGCATTAGTTGAAAACATACAATGAAGAGCAACCTGATGCATTTTGTCCACCAGTTGATGGCGGAAACAATGAGTTCTTTTCTGGATTCTATAATGGTGTCAAGAAAATAACTCCCTAGTTTTCCATCATCTTTGGACAAATTTCTTCAGCGAGGAGGAAAACCAGGGAGTTATTTTCATGACACCATTATAGAATCCAGAGAAGAACTCATTGTTTTCGCCACCATCTGGTGGATAACATACATCAGCTTGCTCTTCATTGTATGTTTTCAACTAATGCATCAACCCTAGAAAATATGCATTATGTGAATAAGAATCATGAAGCCTTCGGAAGGTTCCGTCTCCTAATCGACAATGTTGAAGTTGAAGAATCAGTAGAGGGAATAGACACAAACAAAAACAGCGATGACGAATGTCTATCTTGAGTCTAGTTTTGTCCAGTACTAGAGGAGTAACTAGGACAAAATCAGGCAGTAGATTCCTTCGAAGGAGTCGATGGAGTGTACTCGGGTGCGATGGGAGAATACACCGGTGTGGATGGACTATACTCTCCGATCTCATCCTCATCGCTGGGGATCTGAACAACGTCCGACCCTTGATGAACCTCCCTAGCAGCTATGGGCTTCCTGATAGAGGGTAGTCTCCTCTGAAGCATGTGCATACGAAGGCCTGGGCCCCAACGGTCAGCGTCGGCATGGGGATCAGCATACTGGTTCATCAAATCGCGATCCTCATTGTGATAAAGATCGCGAAGACGAGCATGACCATCACGATCCTCATTCCTCACAAAGATAGCTCGATACTCCCTTCAGTCATCAGCCTGCTAATAGGGGGACGTGACCTCCTGGAAGCCATGCGAGTACGACACCCACCACGACCACGGTTTTCATCTAAAGACATCGTCTGTTGTCAACAATAGTCAATTGTTAAGCAAAAATGAGATAATACATTTTACTTTTACTTTTAACTATTAAAGAAAAAGGAGATAATACACACATTGTTACATGTACAAGTGTTCAGACTATATCTCAATTGTATTGTATACCACAAAATATGAATCTGAAAATCGAAGAGCAAAACCTGAATACAGTCAATCCTCCTCTGTTTCATTGGATAAAACTGATTGCTTAAACTCAACATCCATAATAACCCCATCCATAACATGAACAACAATCTCCCTTTTTCTAACATCTATTATTTTTGACCGAATCTTATTAACAACCACTTTTCCATTGACATCTTTCGACATGTACAAGGGAAACCCAGACAAAGAATCATATAACACAAGCTCACCAAAACGCAAATCAACAGAGCAAAAACCAGCGAAAGCAAAATAGCTAAAAAAAAAGAAAGAAAATGAAAAAAAATGAAGCAATGAAACATCTATGGAAATGGAAGGCTGGTTGAGCAGAAGAGAGAGTGAAAACGAGAGATTATTCTTTTTCTTCTTCTATTTTTAAGCTTTGGTCAGAGGGAACAGTAGAGCGTACAGTGAAACCTAAAGAGATTATCAAACAGATTAAAACCAAAAAAGGCTAAAGCTATAAGGTAAAAGAACAAACCTATAAGCAAGAAGAGTGAAACTAAACCAGATCTGCGACAGGGCTTCAAAGGAGAACGGCGGCGAAAACCACTAGAAGGAGAACGGCGACAAGAACCACGTGAAGTAGAGGTATTCGAACAGCTACGAGTGAGGATGTGAATGACGACAGTGCAGCGGCAAGAGATAGGTCTCGAACGACGGAGAGAACAAGGAGCAGCGGCGAGAGAGAAAGAGAGAACAAGGAGAGTGAAGTAGTGTTATCTCAGAGAAATCTTCGCGCATATCAGAATATGAGAAGCAGAAAGTTATTTTAATCAAAAGAATGACTTTTAACACCGATTCTATAAATAATCGGGGTAAAAAGTGACGTGGTAATTTCACCGCGTCACTTTTTACACTGGTTAAACCTAAAACCGGTGTAAAACGTTTTTAGTAAAACGTTTTTCTTTCTTTTAAAACTCATTTACCACACCATTCAGCAGCTCTGACGTTTTCATCTGCAACCTTTTTTAGCTAATAGATATGTTTGGCATTAAATATTCCTTTCACTATAAATATACCTTGAGTTTGTTGATCTCATCACCAGTTCACAACTTCTTCCTCATCATCATTGCAAGTTCATGTTCATGTTAATCCCCTATTTGATGTTTGTTGTGTGCGTTCACTATAACATCCCACCTCATTTGCTTAATTTATTTATTCAGTCTCTTAAATTAAGACTTATATGTTTTTGTTAATAAATGATTGGGTAAATTATTTGGGGTGTAATACATAACCTTAGGTGTGCAACTAGTAGTGGCAAGTTGTAAAACTAGAACTTAAGAAAGGGTAAAATGGTAAAAGACCAGGACACTCACTCCCTACATCCCTCTCACTCTCGTACAGCCCCTCACTCTCCTCCCTCTCTCTCGAAAATTCTGAAAAAGAAAGCAAGGGAAGAGGAACAAAGAAGGGGAGCTAGGGCTTGGAGAGTTGGAAGGAGGAAAGGGTAAGACTTGAAGGTTTCACCTACTTCTTGTCAAGAAAGAAGATTTGGCTCAAACATTGGCCATTATTGGGAAGCTTGAAGCTGCCCTAAGCTAGGAAGGGAGGGGATTTCGAAAATAAGAAGTAGAAGAAGGAAAAGGAGGTATTTCTAAGCTTCTTACCCTATTTCCTTAAAGTTGATGTGAGTCTTTCTACTTTAGGTGATGGGTAACCCATAAGTCCTTCATTAGGATCTATTTCCGCTTCCTTTGCATGACCTTATGGTTAGTATGTTGGGTATCAAATGGTGGGTTTGGGTCTAAGTGAGGTTGTGCATGTTTGAACTAGTTTTATGACATGTAAATCATGATGATTGTTTGAAATTAGTTTGTTATCTGAGTTCATGATGTAAATATTATGTTTGAAACATTGATTTTTAGCTTTAGTTCCCTTGGATTTGGTTTGGATTGAGGAGAAAAGGAGGTTGGAGAAGTATGGAATGCAGAATAGGGCATTTTGCAGACGTGCGCGCGTGACGCACCCCCCTGGGCGCGCGCGACGTGCACAGAAATAGAATGGACCTGCAGAAATGCGTGTGACGCGTGCCCCTGCTCCAAATTTTATTTTTTGTTCTTTTTCAAATGCTTGGGGGCTAATGATGCATGACTTTTGAGGTCTTTTTAATCCCATTATGTTAAGGATTGATTCAGTATTTACCTTTGATTAATAGGGTTTCAAATCTTAGGATGTATGCACTTCTAATTAAGATAAGCTTGCATTGTGATCAATGTTTCTTTGGTTGAATTTGTGTGTGCGAATGTTTGCAATTGGACTGCAAACCCGTCAATTGTGCTTTGGTGACACTTTTTGTTGGCGGGGACTCCCCTTGATCTTATACAATAAATAGGATTTTGTTCATTTGTAATTGAACTAGACCAAGTTGGGTACATTCATGTACGCCTTATGATATGTGCTTATAGTGTGATTGATATTGGAATAATTCAATTGCATTCTCATGTATTGAGGTAAGTAATGTTGAGGGGTCCGTGAAGGACTCACTGGGATTTCTTTAAATCTCATTCCTTTCCATTTCATGTTTTTCAGATAAGCAAGTTCATGGAGATTGAGCGTAGCTTGAAGTTACTTTTAGAAGCTAACCTCACTTGTATTTTGATTATGTAATGTGACTTGAGGGTCCATAAACCTTATGTAGCATCTAATCGGAACTATGTAATTTTGTATCATGGAAGTTCAACTTTGACAACACCAATTTTTCATCATATTTATATATATAATTGACTGTGAATTAGTTTAAAATTGAATATTATCACATGAAATTCACTCTCTTTTATTCTAAATTGTGCAGAATTAAAAAATTAAGCAATTTGGTGGATGAAAACAAGTTTTGGGCTTGAAATTGGGCCAAAAATAGGCCCAAAGTACTGCAGCACGACCTTCTTCAGCCCAGCACACGGGAGCACAGCCTCCCCAGTAAGGTCGTGCTCATGTACGGAATTCAAGTCGGCAACGCGTGATTGACTGGATCCAGCTGGAGGGAGCACGACCTCTTCATTTGACCAGCACGACCTCTTCACAGGTCGGTAGACGCGGTTTCCACGCGGTTCATTGAATCTGGACTTTTTTGGAGGAGCACGGCCTCAGCAAGGCCGTGCTTAGGTCGTGCTGCATCACTTTCCAGCGCCTATAAATAGAAGTGAGCAGTTTTATTTCAAGGGGCCCCCTTTTGAGTGCAGATGCATTTCCTGACTCATTTCTCTGCCTCTTAGCTTTATTTTCTTCTGTTATCTTGTTATTTTAAACCTTTGAAATTGTACTTCTTTACTCCTTGAATTTTATTATGGATTCTAGAATTAGTGTTGTGTTATTATCTTCAAAAATATGTGCAACTAATTCTATTACTAAGGTGATGGAGAATCTTTTACTATGCCTGTAATCTTAATCTAATTTATAAATATGAGTTTTTAATTCTTATGATTAAATTATTCCTGGTAAATTTATTCTATAAGAACTGATCATTCTTTACTTTGTTATTAATTGTGTGGCGACCGAACCTTCAATTAGTAATGGAACTCTGAGATTAATTGAATCTGTATGCTTTGAATGACCAAACAAAGTGTATTCATTTTTAGTCAGTCATTGAATTGACAAATCTATTGATGTTTTATGCACTTTCTATTTACTTGCTTTGAATGACCAAACAAAGTGATAAATTAGGAGGAAGATTGTTAACATTGCATGACCAAACTGTGTTAATAGCTTTTAAATAGATGATTGGTAATCAAATAAGAATATTTTCTCGGCTCTATTTATGAATTGGTTAAGTGAATAAGTATTAGTATAAAGTGAACCCATAACCTTAATATCTCTATAATCATCTTCATGTTCTTATCTTAAATTTGTTCGCATCTTATGCCAACTTTTCTTTCAAGTTTTAAAACCAATTTCAATCGAACCATTTGTCTAAATAACTAATTAATTTAGTAGATTAGTAATCATTCCAATTCCCTGTGGAGACGATAATCTTATATACTATAACTTGACGTGATCGTACACTTGCGATTTCGACGCAACAAGTTTTTGGCGCCATTGCCGGAGAGTTGTTAATGATATTGTTCGAAACAATTGGTTGTTAATTTAGACTTCTTTTTGTAGTTATTTTACTTTCTCTTATTTTTAATTTTTTCTTTTTTTTCCTCTTTCTTGTCATTTTTAATTCTAGTATCACCTTATGCATGTAAGGTTTTACCTCCTACATGGATGGTTTTATTTTTGCCTTTTATTTTTAATTTCTTTTGCTTTTAGTAGCGTCTCCTGGTTGGAAGACTATATTTTATTGCTATTTATTTACTTAAAACTTATTATTTAGCGTCTCCTGGTTGGAAGACTAGATTATTTCTTCTTTCTTTTAATTTTTCTTTTCTTTTCTTTAGACTAACCTTAAATAAATAAATAAATTAAAATTTTAGTTCTTGATCACTTAATCCAGCTTTGTTGCAGTGTATGCTAACACGTTCTCAAGATCCTATCCTTCAGTTTGATCCTGAAATTGAGAGAACTGCAAGAGCTCTCAGAAGACAGAGAAGAGCTGTTAGAGGACAAAGAAGAACAATGGCAGAACAGGAATTAACTATGAATGAGTACTTTACACCGACTTGTGAAGAACATGATAGTATCCAATATCCAGCGGTGGAAGCCAACAATTTTGAGCTTAAACCAGGCCAAATTTCTATGGTCAAAGATGTGCAATTCTCAATCTTACCACATGAAGACCCAAATGCCCATCTAAAAAGATTCCAGCGGATTACAAAGACTGTAAAATATAATGGTGTTACTCCCGAAGCCATTAGACTCCGCTTGTTTACTTTTTCTTTGCAGGGAAAAGCTCAACATTGGTTGGATTCATTGGAATCTAATTCCATCACAACTTGGGCGGATCTGAAAAGTAAATTTTTAAACAAATACTTCCCACCTGGAAAGTCTGCCAAACTCAGAGCAGAGATTTCTGAATTTATCCAAAAAGAGGGTGAAACTATGCACGAGACATGGAAACGATTCCAAGATATACTTTTATGATGTCCCCATCATGGTTTTAATAAATCTCTGTTAGTTCAAATTTTCTATAATGGACTTTCTTTTCAGAATAAGACAGCTGTAGATGCAGCATGTGGAGGATCAAGATGCTATAAAACACCTACTGATTTTACGAAATCATGAGCAGGATAGCCCAGAACAGTGCTCAGTGGTCACAAGGAGATAGAGGCGCCACTAAAAAGCCTCAACAATCAGGAATGTATAAAGTGGATGCCACCACCGCTGTAGAGGCCAAGTGGGAGGCTAAGATGGAGGCTTTGACAAAAAAGTATGAAGCTCTCTTAGCCCCTAATTCTCAAACAATTGCCTCAACTTCCCATGAGAGGGATGAATGGGCCACCAGGCACGACAACCCCATTAAAGAGGTAAAAGCCCTTAATAAAGAAGATTTTGACCCAAAAGGTGAGATGCAAGAGGCTATGCTAAAATATATGAACAGGCATGGACACCCCTACATGGGTGTACTTGCAAGTTACATGGAGAAGGCTGATGAGAGATTTAAGTCTCTGGAGAAAAGGTATGTGTCATCTTCTTGTAATTATTGTGGAGTAATGGGTCACGACACACATGAGTGCACCGAGCAGGTAAATTACGTTGGAAATGGAGTCAAGTATGATCCTTATGCCAAGACTTACAATCCTGGATGGAAGGATCACCCCAACTTCTCATGGAAAGATCAACAGCAGAATTAGGGACAACAACATGCACCCTATAGACCACCTCACATGCAAGGCCAAACCCAAGTACCAATGAGACCATCTCTTCAAGAGCAAATTGACACCCTGGTAGGTACTGTTAATTCTAACCATAAGAGTTTGGAAAACAACCATAAGACCATAGAAAGCCAAATTTCTACTTTAGTACAACTTATGACCAAAAGGGAAAAAGGAGCATTACCTAGTCAAACTGAGAAAAATCCTAGAGAGCAGGCTAATGCTATCACTACTAGAAGTGGTAAAACCCTTGAAAATCCAGTACCTGATAAAGTAGAGCCACCTTCAAAACAAACCCCAAGAGAGGTTGAAAAAACTAAGGAAAAGTTGTCTGATACACCTCTTACAACCCTTCCTGACCCACACATCCCATTCCCACAGAGGCTTAAAGCTAATCAAGATCCCCAGTTCTCAAAATTTTTGTGTATGCTTAAGTAGTTGCCTGTCAATATTCCTTTTGTGGAGCCATTGCTAATATGCCAAAGTATGCAAAGTTCTTAAACGATATGTTATCCAATAAAAAGAAATTGGAGGACTTTGCTACAATTAAACTTAATGAGGAATGTTCTGCTATTGTTTTGAAAAAGTTACCACCAAAGCTTAAGGATCCTGGTAGTTTTACTATCCCTTGTACCATTGGTAACTCTTATTTTGAAAAGGCATTATGTGATTTAGGAGCAAGTATAAATTTGATGCCTCTTTCTGTTTTTAGAAAACTTGGCCTGCAGGAACCACAACCGACTAACATCACTTTGCAGCTAGCTGACAGATCCGTTGCCAACCCTCGTGGGGTAGTGGAAGATGTTTTAGTGAAAGTTAATAAGTTTATATTCCCTGCTGATTTTATTATTTTAGACATGGAAGAAGATAAGGAGGTCCCAATTCTTTTGGGACGACCTTTCTTGGCCACATGCAAAAGCTTAATTGATGTTCAACAGGGGAAATTAACTTTGAGATTTGGGGATGAGGAAGTTGTGTTCCAAGTTTTTAATTCATTGAAAACTCATTCCTCATTTGCTTCCTGTAATTTTATTCAATCTATGGATACTAATGATGTGGTTACCTCTGACAGTTTTGATGACTTCAGGACGCAAGACCCTCTAGAAAAAATACTAACCTTGTAGGGACTTGGTACGTTGGAGGGTGGTGAAGAAGAAGAGCTTTAATGTTTTTACAAGAACACCACCCCCAAAGAAGTTGGAATAACCATAAATTTGAGGAGTTAGAATGGGATGATATCCCAAAAACTAAACCCTCCATTGAAGAGGCTCCTGAGCTTGAATTAAAGCCTCTTCCTGCAAATATGAAATATGCTTTCTTGTGCCATCCTTCTTCCTTGCCTGTAATTGTCTCAGCAGATTTACCAGCAACCATGGAGGATCAACTTTTAAGAGAATTAAGGGACAACAAAGAAGCCTTTGGTTGGTCTATTCATGATATAAAAGGCATAAGTCCCATAATTTGCACCCACAAGATCTATATGGAGGATGATTACCAGCCTCGAGCACTGCCTCAACGCCGCCTCAATTCAAACATGAAAGAGGTGGTAAAAAAGGAAGTAATTAAGCTTCTTGATGTAGGTACTATCTATCCTATTTCTGATAGTAAATGGGTAAGTCCTGTACAATGTGTCCCTAAAAAGGGAGGAACAACTGTGATGGAAAATGAAAAAGATGAATTAATTGCAGTTAGAAAGACTACCGGGTGGCGTATGTGCATTGATTATAGAAAA
This sequence comes from Calophaca sinica, assembly GCA_037113605.1. Classification (NCBI taxonomy): domain Eukaryota; kingdom Viridiplantae; phylum Streptophyta; class Magnoliopsida; order Fabales; family Fabaceae; genus Calophaca; species Calophaca sinica. The sequence goes on from CM073733.1 coordinate 95,563,096, forward strand.
TTAAACGATGCCACCCGAAAAGATTATTTTCCACTTCCTTTTATTGATCAAATGCTTGAGAGAGTAGCAGGACATGACTATTATTGTTGTTTAGATGGGTATTCCGGTTATTTGCAAATACCAGTGGCTTTACAAGATCAAGATAAAACCACTTTTACTTGCCCTTATGGTACTTTTGCATATAAAAGGATGTCCTTTGGATTATGCAATGCTCCTGCCACTTTCCAACGATGCATGACTACTATTTTCTCTGATTTAATTGAAAAATGCATCGAAGTATTCATGGATGATTTCACAGTATTTGGATCCTCTTATGAGGCTTGTTTACTAAATCTGAATTTAGTGTTGCAGAAATGCAAAGACACTAATTTGGTGCTTAATTGGGAAAAATGCCAGTTTATGGTACAAGATTGCATTATTTTGGGACACAAGGTGTCCACAAGAGGCATCGAGGTGGATCTTGCCAAGGTAGAGGTCATTGCAAAATTACCCCCTCCAAATTTTGTGAAAAGGGTACGTAGTTTTTTAGGCCACGCTGGCTTCTACAGGAGGTTTGTTAAAGATTTCTCAAAAATTGCAAAACGTATGACTAACCTTTTGATTAAGGAAGCCACCTTTGATTTTTTTGACACTTGTTTGAAAGCTTTTAATTGTTTAAAGGAAAAATTAATTAATGCCCCTGTTGTTGTTGCCCCCGATTGGTCACTTCCTTTTGAAATTATGTGTGATGCTAGTGATCTTCTTTGTAGAGGCGATTTGGGGCAAAGGAAGAATAAGATATTCTATACCATTTACTACGCTAGTCACACTCTTGATGATGCTCAAAGAAATTACTCTACCACAGAGAAAGAGTTGCTAGCTGTAGTATTTGTGTTTGACAATTTTCGTCATTACCTTATTCTTTCTAAAGTAATTGTTTTTACTGACCATGCTGCTATAAGATATTTGCTTAAGAAACAGGATGCAAAGCCCAGGTTGATTAGGTGGATTCTGCTGCTGCAAGAGTTTAACTTGGAGATTAGAAACAAGAAAGGCTCAGAGAACTTTGTAGTGACCACCTCTCGAGGCTTGACCATAGTGTGATGCAACCCTCAAATGATGGGAAAATTAAGGAAGTGTTCCCTGATGAGAAACTCTTATCCATTTCCACTACTCCTTGGTTTGCAGACATTGTTAACTACTTGGCAAGTAAGGTTGTCCCCCCTCATTTTTCTTATCAGCAAAAGAAGAAATTAACTTCTGATGCTAGACATTACTTGTGGGATGACCCTTACCTGTATAAAGTATGTGAAGACAAGGTAATTAGGCGTTGTGTGCCTATGAATGAGGTAACTTCTATCCTTGAGCACTGTCATTCTAAAGAGGCAGGTGGTCATTTTAGGCCAACTAGGACCGCATATAAAGTATTGCAATGTGATTTTTATTGGCCTACTATTTTTAAAGATGCTCGTGACTTTGCAAAAGCATGTGATAATTGCCAAAGAAGTGGCAATATTTCTGGGCGTTAAGAGATGCCTTTGAATGATATTTTGGTTTGTGAGATATTTGACGTTTGGGGCATTGATTTTATGGGCCCCTTCCCTAAATCATTTTCAAATCAATATATTCTTGTTGCTGTGGATTATGTGTCTAAATGGGTGGAAGTTGTAGCCTTACCCACTAATGATGCACGGGTTGTAGTGAAATTTTTAAAGAAAAATATTTTTACTAGATTTGGCACTCCCTGGGCCATTATTAGTGATGGTGGCACCCACTTTTGCAATAAACAATTTGAAAATCTTTTGAGCAAATATGGTGTCACCCATAAGGTAGCAACTCCCTATCACCCACAAACTAGTGGACAAGTTGAAATTTCAAATAGGGAATTGAAAAGAATTTTAGAGAAAACGGTTAATGCATCTAGAAAAGATTGGTCTTTCAAATTAGATTATGCATTATGGGCATACAGAACTGCTTTTAAAACCCCCATTGGGATGTCCCCTTACCATCTTATTTTTGGAAAAGCATGTCATTTGCCTGTGGAACTTGAGCATAAAGCACTTTAGGCTTTAAAACTTTTAAACTTTGATACTCAGCTTACAGGTGAAAATAGATTGCTACAATTGAATGAATTGGATGAGCTCCGTCTTGAAGCTTATGAAAATGCCAAGTTATACAAAGAGCGGACTAAAAAGTGGCATGATAAGCGCATTCAGCATCGTGAGTTCCATGTGGGTGAAAAAATCTTGATTTATAACTCACGTTTGCATCTTTTTCCCGAAAAGTTGCTCTCAAGGTGGTATGGGCCCTACACCGTAACTCAAGTTTTTCCTTATGGAGCACTTGAGATTTCTAATGGAGACGGTACCACTTTTAAAATTAATGGACAGCGAGCAAAACACTATGAGGAAGGGACGCTCCAAGTGAGCCATGTCACTCTCCTCAACAATTGATCTGTTTTAGTACCGTCAAGCTCGTGACGTTAAACACGCGCTTCGCAGGAGGCAACCTGTGTTTATATTATTTCAGTTTACTTTATTTAATTTTTTTGTAGACATTTCTCTCTTCACTTACTTCATCTGTGACAAACTGTCGTTTTGGGAAGAAATTTGTCTACTGCACCCCCTCCAGAATAGGCTCGTGAAATTTTACACAGGGGAGTCACTTTCCGCTCTTTACTTTTAGCACTTCATTTTATTGTTATATCTTTATGTGCTTGTACTGTATTTGCTAGCATTGAGGACAATACTAGAAATAAGTGTGGGGGGATGTAACCACTTGATTCTTTGTTATCACTATGTTGAAAAACTTGGAGCTACTAAATCCGGGGCGCAAAAAACTTGAATTTTTTAAAAGACAGCTTTTGATGTTTATTGAGATAATATAAATTTCTGAAAAGCTGAAAATTAGATATGAGCCCTTAATTGAAAAAATTTTCCATGAAAAAGCTTCTAAACGTGAGAATTTGAGCCTAATTTGGGTTAGCACATTGTTGCAAGATTATCATAACCTTATTCTTCATAAGAGCTGTTTTCATTCAACATTGTGTTCTAGAACTTGATATGTGATCGTTCAAAACGAAACTAATTTACAGAATTTTTGGAAAATGATTAGGGCATTTAGGATTTGTTTCTAGCCTACTACACTTTGCGATTAAAAATTCACCACTTAGTTGACCACTTTGACCTTTAAAAAGAAGTTTTATTCTATACACTCTGATTTGATTAAAAAAAATAGATTTGGGTACCTTTTTTTATTAAGATGGAGAAACTTAGTTTTTGGTGACAGATATATATTCAATGGAAATGTGATAGGACAGAGACTTATTCCTAAAAAAAAAAAGATATTTGTAATGAGAAACTCTGATAAAATAAGGAAAATGTGAAAAAAAAAAGTTTGGTACTCTGTTTAAAAGTAAACATATATCTGAAACACCAATTTGATTCAAAAGGATAGTTGCTTGAATTTGATTATTTACTATAGCCCTTGAAATATCCTTTCTTTGAAATTCCATACCTTAAATTTTCACCTCTGGCCTCATTACAACCTTATAAAAGTCTCATTGATTTCAAAATTTTCTATAAATTGTTAGTTGAGTCTTGGTCTATCGTTAAGCTTATGGTAATGCTTTGTCTATAAAAAACTTGTGAGAAATTTCTCTTATCCATTGAAACACTTGAGAGTATGAAAGAGAGTGACCCGTTCTTGGTTGATTTGATATTAAGATATTTTTTTCTAAATGATGCAATCAGTGAATATTACTCTCTCAAAAGCTTCAAAAAAATTGTCTTTTCAAAATTACCTTGCTCTACCCTTTAAAATTGGTCAGCTCTTATTTGATCAAAATTTTTTTGAGATTCATAAAACCAAATTTTTGCTTGAGGGCAAGCAAAGCTCAAGTGTGGGGGAATTGACAACACCAATTTTTCATCATATTTATATAGATAATTGATTGTGAATTAGTTTAAAATTGAATATTATCACATGAAATTCATTCTCTTTTATTCTAAATAGTGTAGAATTAAAAAATTAAGCAATTCGGTGGATGAAAACAAGTTATGGGCTTGAAATTGGGCAAAAAATAGGCCCAAAATACTGCAGCATGGCCTTCTTCAGCCCAGCACACAGGAGCACAGGCTCCCCAGTAAGGCCGTGCTCATGTACGGAATTCAAGTCGGCAACGCGTGATTGACTAGATCCAGCTAGAGGGAGCACGACCAACTAGCATAGCCTCATTTGACCAGCACAACCTCTTCATTTGACCAGCACGGCCTCTTCATATGTCGGCAGACGTGGTTTCCACGCGGTTCATTGAATCTGGACTTTTTTGGAGGAGCACGGTCTCAGCAAGGCCGTGCTGCATCACTTTTCAGCGCCAATAAATAAAAGTGAGCAGTTTCATTTCAAGGGGCCCCCTTCTGAGTGCAGATACATTTCCTAACTCATTTCTCCCCCTCTTAGCTTTATTTTCTTCTGTTATCTTGTTATTTTAAACCTTTGTAATTGTACTTCTTTACTCCTTGAATTTTATTATGGATTCTAGAATTAGTGTTGTGTTATTATCTTCAAAAATAATGTGCAACTAATTCTGTTACTAAGGTGATGGGGAATCTTTTACTATGCCTGTAATCTTAATCTAATTTATAAATATGAGTTTTTAATTCTTATGATTAAATTATTCCTGGTAAATTTATTCTATAAGAACTGATCATTCTTTACTTGGTTATCAATTGTGTGGCGACCGAACCTTCAATTAGTAATAGAACTCTGGGATTAATTGAATCTGTATGCTTTGAATGACCAAACAAAGTGTGTTCATTTTCAGTCAATCATTGAATTGACAAATCTATTGATGTTTTATGTTCTTTCTATTTACTTGCTTTGAATGACCAAACAAAGTGATAAATTAGGAGGAAAATTGTTAACATTGCATGACCAAACAGTGTTAATAGCTTTTGAATAGATGATTGGTAATCAAATAAGAATATTTTCTCGGCTCTATTTATGAATTGGTTAAGTGAATAAGTATTAGTATAAAGTGAACCCAGAACCTTAGTATCTCTATAATCATCTTCTTGTTCTTATATTAAATTTGTTCGCATCTTATGCTAACTTTTCTTTCAAGTTTTAAAACCAATTTCAATCGAACAATTTGTCTAAATAACTAATTAATTTAGTAGATCAGTAATCATTCCAATTCTCTGTGGAGACGATAATCTTATATACTATAACTTGACGTGATCGTACACTTGCGATTTCGACGCAACAAACTTCATGGGTTGTATTCTCTTGAATATGCACTCCTTGTGAATTATAACTTGGTGATTGTCAAGTTTTTGATTTATCAGCGTTTTTGGTATCTTATAATGTTTAAATACTATGATTCAATGTGTAATTGAATTAGGGTGTTACATAGTTGAGTTGGTGATGGGAGATGCTTCCCAAAGGCCTTTATCCCTTTAGGCGTGGGTTCGAATCCCCTGGAGGACAAAAACACCACTTAAGGGAGTGGTGAAGTCCTATGAGTGATGTCCCTTTGTAAGCCCTTTGTAACTGGGCCAATGTGGCTGGTTGGTTGGGATGTCACATTCACCAAAGCTCCAGATACACTATCTCGTTCAAATGGCAGAACGCCTGTATCCTTTGTGATGCTTCCAAATTTTCCAGTGTCTATACGATTCAGTACGTCACTTCTCCGATTAAGTACATCGCAAAAAAGTGACTTACGTCCTTAATCGTATAGGCAGTGAAAATTTGGAACGTGACAAAGGATACAGGGGTTCACCATTTGAACGAGATAGTGTAAAAAGCCTTTTACACCAGTTATTTATAAAGACCGGTGTGAAAGAATTAGACAAATCACGAGTTAATTACAAAATTGTCACCACGTTTCATTTTACACTGGCTAAACATATAACCGGTGTAAAATGTTACCTTTTTACATCGGTTGTTTATATAACCGGTGTAAAAAGTTACGCGATAATTTCAAAATTGTCACCGCGTCACTTTTTACACCGTTTAAACCTAAAACCGGTTTAAAACACCTGATTCTTATCTATTTCGTGCACTAGTGTGTGCAAGAGGTGAACTTTCTCGATGAGGTCTTCAGTGAACTCTCCTCAATAACGGCACGACTAATGTTTCTTGGTGACACGGATAGACAACCCTGTCTGGTGGTTCCGGCGGTGGAATTCATTGTCAGTGTTAGCGAGGTAGTAATGACGAAAACCCCGTGTACGGTCACCCACGTGAACCCAATCCACCTTTGTTGCAACATTGAGTCAGATTCTTTAAGTGATGATCGTTGGTTGTAGCCATTGGTGGGAACATCGACCGAAATCAGTGGTGAGAATACTGTGTTGCTACGTACTTCGAAACAAAGGGGGAAAATAACTGAATGGTCCGACGCAAGAATTGGCGTTGGCTTCCACATCCTTTGGTTCATCAATCTTGCCTAACAGACCTTCTTCAGCGGCGTCAGCCACTGCTTCCGGCATGTCATCATTAGGCACTTAGTCTTGTTCATGGATGGCAATGTTCAGCGGTTCCTTGATTTCGTCAAACAATTCACGAGGATTTGCAAAGCATGGCCCAACATGTGCTATCAATTCCACAAGATCACCGCCATCAAACGACAGTGATTTGGCGCATTCTATAGGCAGTGGTAACTCGTCGGAAACCCTAGGGACTGCCTTCAAGGTACCCACTGATTCTGGTGCAATGAAAAGCGAAATTGGGGGCTATTGCTGTCGTTGGAATCTCTCTTGTATTTCGACACGCAGTGTTACAATAATCTCTAGGAGATCGTCTGCTACTTGGTTGAACTTGGTTCACATTCTTTCTTGCGATTCTGTGAGCTTTTGTAGCACCCGATGTTTCATCTCTTGAACTTCCAGTTGATTGTACGTCACATCCCCCATGAGTAAGCCTCAGATCGATGCTTTGATACCAATTGAGATGAAAATTTGGATTTTAGGGAGAGATCCGAAAAACCCAGTTCTCAAGAACAAGGACTCCAACAAATTAGAATGGAATCCGGTGCCAATGAGAAAGTGTGTGTAGAGAGAATTAGAATTTTAAAGAGAAGATAATATTTCTGAAATGATGGTTGATTCATTCATTAGACCCTTGGTCATAATATAGGCATGAACCCTTACAATTGGGAGAATATTCTAACAACCTTACTCACTCACTAGTGCCACATTTGCTAAATGAAACATAAAAGTAAATGGATAAAAATAGAAACTATGGAGTAAAAGCATGAAATGTTACGATATGTATTTCCTGTAACAAAGAGTGTTAGTTTAAGGACTAAATTAAGAGTTTACTCTTATAGTTTCTAAATGTATCAAAATTACAAAAGCATCTCTAAACATGTCTTTCATGTTTAGGGCCCAAATGTTTATTTACCAAAGATTAATATACTCCCTTTGGACTCAATTAGAAGCAAAAAAGTAGTCATGTTTGGTGGTCTAAATTTATAAGCAAATTATAACTAATTTCACCCTATTAAATGTTATCACTATCAAAATATCTTTTATTTAATGTTATCATGGAACAATTTCCCATTGAAATTTAAATGGAAAAAAAAAGAGTAAGTTTGAGAATGCAATAAGTGATTACACCAAAAAAAAATAATTAAATAAACTTAACTAATTTTCTTAAACAATATGAAATTAGGTTTTTTTTTCTCTCTTATATTTGAGTGTGCGAGTGAATAGGGTGCCGCTAACCACACCCCCTGACACATTATAATTTTTTTAAATACCAAAAATACTCTTCCCATGAAAATGCTCCTCTTCTTGGAAAATATTGTTTTTTTTTTGGTACACAAAAAATATTGCGTTTTCAATGGTAACCAATGTGAAATATATTAACAGCGAATCATGTTGCACGTCGTTTCGTGGACTTCGCGTACCAGTTTCTAGGATTGGCAACACAAAGTGGATCTGTTGGAATATCCACCAACAAATCGCTCGAGTTGCGCGTCGTTTCTTCCTTTTTTTTTCATCAAAGAAGATATACGTGATTTAAAATCACGTAAGCGTATGTGATTTGGGATCACATAACACCAAAAAATTGGTTTTTACCTACGTGATTTGAGATCACGTAGCATCAAAAAAATTGGTGGTACGTGATTTTAATTCACGTACGTAAAAACTAATTTTTTTTGTGCTAGGTGATCTCAAATCACGTAGGTAAAAACTAATTTTTTGGGTGTTACGTGATCTCAAATCACGTACCCTTATGTGATTTTAATTCCCGTACGTAAAAATTAATCTTTTTGGTACTAATACGTGTGCGTGATTTGAGATCACGTAGCACCCAAAAAATTAATTTTACCTACAGGAATTAAAATCACGTAAGGGTACGTGATTTGAAGTCACGTAACACCCAAAAAATTAGTTTTTACCTACGTGAATTAAAAGTGATTTCAAATCACGTATAACTTCTTTCCCAAAAAAATACGCACGTTTAAATCTCATACTTCCAACAATGCCGATAATTTTTTCATGCTTCCCAATTTGTCCCAGTTTCCATTTTTTTTTTTCAGAAATGGGTTTATAGTCGACCAAAAAAAAATGGGTTTGTAGTGTTGAGAGGAAGGGAGGAAGAGAGATGTGCGAGAGAGCTTTGTTGCTGCCAGGAGCACAGAAGGTGTGAAGAAGAAGAGAGGAACCGTTGGGTGGGTTTTGAAAATTTAAAATGGCTTCGGGGTAATTTGGTCAATGCGCGTGTTTTAAATTTGACAAGGTTGTGAACAGCAAACTGGGGGGTGTGGATAGCGAGAGCCGAGTGAATATAGTGGTGGATGTGTATTGACGCCATAGGAGCATTTGGTTTGATCCTCATTCCGCATCGGCGATGTCCTCCCAGCGATCAATTCCAACGGCAGATAGGATTAGCGCGCTGCCGGACTCAGTTCTCTGTCACATCCTCTCCTTTATCCCAACCAAACTCGCTGCCGCCACAAGCGTCCTCTCGAAGAGGTGGAAGCCAGTGTGGCTCTCAGTCCTCGCCCTCGACTTCGACGACCAAACCTTCATAGACTTTGTCAGCTTTAGCCATTTTGTGTCCTCGGTCATTCTCTCACGAGATATCACGCTACCCATCCAATCGTTCCGACTCAAATGCGGCAACTCCTCTCCGTTCGACCCACACGATGTCAATCGATTTGTTTGTGCTGCAATGCAACGAGGAATTGAGGATCTCAACCTCGACATGTCCTACATGAGGTTTGATATTCTAGAGAAATTAGCTCCTAGTGTTCTTAGCGTTCTCAGTTGCAAAACCCTTGTGGTTCTTAAGTTGAAGAACTTGTCAATGTATGATGTTCCCCAAGTCGATTTTCCCTTACTCAAAACCCTCCATTTGCATAGGATCTATTTCCTACGTCATTATGGACATTTTAAGAGGCTTCTTTATGGGTGTCCTATTCTAGAAAATTTGCAAACAAACCATTTAATAATAATGCGTATGGGGTATAAATCAGAGGGAATGTTTGAAGGCTTAACCAAATTGGTGAGAGCAAACATTTCTAACTCTGAACAGAATGTTCCATTTGCTTGGGTTCATAATGCAAAGTTTATGCGTGCCGAACTGGTATGAATATCATGACTGACTCTCTGCCTAATGTTAACAGAAATTAGTGTTGTCTTCTAATGTTTTGTACTTGCAACTTATCCAGAAGCGGACTTATGAGTACCAAGTTCCCACATTTCATAATCTAACCAACATGGAGCTTATCTTCGAGTCTAAAATATGGCTTGGGAAGTGGAAGTTGGTGATAGAAGTGCTTGAACATTGCCCTAAGCTTCAGAATCTTATCATTGATGAGGTTATATTGATGTTAAAGGATGATAATTTTTGTTATGTCTAGTTCCACATCTATTTTAATTATTTGTCTGAGAATATTTTGTGTGTATTGTTGATAGGCTTCTAAGAATGTACAAGTACTTGAGGATGAACATTGGAAGGACCCAGAAACTGTTCCGGAATGCCTTTCATCTCAGCTTAGAGCATGCTCCCTTAGAGATTACAAAGGCTTTAAGTGTGAGCTTCAATTTGCTGAATATATTATGAAGAATTCAAAACTACTGTGCACCATGACAATTAAGAGTACTTGTTCCTTAGATGGAAATGCAAAGCACCAAATGCTAGTTAAATTATCTTCGTGTCCAAGGGGTTCTGGGATATGCAGACTTTTATTTGATTGATGATGGTTAGCGCTTGTCTGCAATAGTTCCTATGTTGCTGTCTTTTATATTAGACTAGACTCTATATAGCAGGATTTGATGTTTTGAAAGACATGAACTCTGTTTTACTAGGTCCTCTATGTCATATATATTTTAAAATTTATATTGGCTTCCATGTCATTAGTTGATTCTAGCAGGATTTGATGTTTTGAAAGACATGAGCTCTGTTTTACTAGATCCTCAATGTCATATATATTTTAAAATTTATATTGGCTTCCATGTAATTAATTGATTCTAGCTCCTCCCAACCTTTCTTTCTTTTCCTTTCTTGCTAATGATTGTTTCTGTTTCGAGTTATATGGATGTCTATCACTGCCTGGCTATTTTAGCTAAATACTGATATGATGCTAAACCATGAGGGGAAAAGAGTGTAAATTCTGAATGTGTTTATTGTGTTTGTCAACTATGTGTTTTCTCTTTTCCACACACAGGATTAGATAGTGCACTGCGTGCATGCCAAAGGATTAAACATGTAGTTCTATCTTATAAAAGGAACTTTTTTTTTTTTTTTTTTGGCTGGCTCAAGGTTCTGATTGTTATCTATTTTGACCAATTTTGACAAGAAATCAACTTCTTACATAAACGTCAAATTTGAATGATAGCAGCTTGTTAAGGTTTCTAGTTGATGCTTGTGCATGTATCTTGTACACTGAACAACAAGTTTATTGTGGGAAGGAGTAATGGATATGTCATAATTTGAAACTACACAGACTAGAGTTGTAGAATGCCAGCATGCTTTCAATGGAAAACACATGTAGTGTTGTCTTAGTTTGTGCAGCACTCTAAATTCTGAGAATCAACTTCAATATCACTCTCCAATGGTAGCTTTTAGAATATAATCACTAATTACTTCTCAAACTTTTGTGGCATCCACTTGCTTGACTAATTGGAATCAAGGCCTATGAGTCTATGACAACTTGGGCTTTGTTTCTTTTCCACTAATTTGAATATTTAGGTAACAATGAAAATCATTAGTATTGCTAGGCTCCTTTATTAAAATTATTAAGGAACAGTAAAGAAAGCTTGAGATAAATGAAACATTCTATACTTGGATGTTTTTACTCTCTTTTAATATACTAGTATAACCTTTCTTATTTTATTGATTTTCTGTTTAACAAGTTCTTGGTTTAATTTAGCTCTTGCTAGCACCATGCAAATGTGTTCATTGTTGTTCACGATATTTTGTTGTTGCATATAATTATTTGTTCTAGTTACTAGAGAGATGTTTGACTTTGTTCTTTTTTTGATTCCTGATATGGTATTTGTTTAAGGAATTGGCCACATTTTATAATCTTTCTGATAGAGTCCTTGTACTAAGGCGGGCCTATGCTCCAAGTATGGGAAGTAGAGAATCAGCACATATGGGTAAGGTGGAAATTTGTTGAAATCCATGGGCAACTTGTAAAAGAGGCTGCTGTCGAAAAGCATGTGTGTGAAGTCGTTTGTGTATTTGTGTTTTCATTTGCTTCTTGATAAGCTATGACCTCTCCTCAGTTTCTAATGTGTGTTATAGTAAGGTTATCAAGCAGTTGATTTTGTGGTTTTAGCTTATGATGGGTTAAGTATTTTTAGATCATAATAAACAACTTTAGTTGGTATTTTAATTACTGCTCAAATCCTGCACCTCTCTAAATCAAAATATGTATGCAAAAATTTTAGTCAAAAGAGGAAACAAAAGAAATAACCAGGGTCCAGTGAATTCAGAGTAGTTTCAACATGAAATAACTTCAGGCAGAAATCACCTTTAGTGGTTTTCTGTTTCTCTCACATTGGTGCATGCAGAAGGAAATGGTGGAAAAAAAGTCTGATTAATCGAAAGAAGAAAAATGTGATTAGAGTTACATACTAAGTGAAAGGAAGTTGTGTTCATTACTTCTGATTTTCATCACTGCAAGGCTTTGCATTTCGACTTCTCTTGCACTGAAGTAGGTCTCTTTATAGTAGAAGTTAAAGATGAGTAACCTATGATCAGGTTATTTTAATGTTTCATATATGAATCACATTTGTGGTGCCTAACTGCCTTCAATATGTACCATCCCTATTATTTGTGTCTAGTATAATTTACGACAGTTTAATATATTATTTAAAAATTACATGAATCAGATACTAAAAAAGCAACTGGTAGAAAAGAATCTATTTGTAGTACGTGGTCAGGAGGATATTTCCTGTTTTGGTTTATGCGTTAGTTTGTAGTTTTTCTTACTGCAGATGTCTTGCGAGTTTGTTCCTTTTAAGGTTTCAGTGTTTATTTTACATAGCAGGTGCTGATTGTCAAGGTTAAGATTGCAGGAAATCTTGAAAGTTGTGGATTGTGCTTGTTATAACTTAGAAAGAAGCAAAAGAGGAAACAACTGAGACTAACAATTATTTCTAATTTGTTCTTAAAGAAATTTATCTTTGTATTGTCATCTTTATCAACTACCAAAGAGACTATGGACATAAGGAATTAATCATTATTATGTCCTGCTTGCTTTTTGTGGGCTAACATACATATTTTTGATTTGCATTTTGGCATTGCAATTACTGATTGCTTGCATACTTATGCATTGCATGCTGGTTTTCATAGTAGTTTGCATACTGGTTTGGAACTGCTTTTGTGGGATTAATCCACATTTGTATTCTGAATTTTTATTTGACTGCATAATATTAAATGGAATGGACACTTTCATGTGCTTTTTCGTTGAACAACACAATGAGTCCTTACAAATACCTTATACGAGCTTTTGGTCTAAGTTACTTTATGTCTAAGTTGCTTATAAAGTAGTTTCCATCTGCACTTGTTTTGGCCTTTTTATAAAATGAAGTGAAAGAAACAAAAGATGAATACAGGAGAAACATTCCCACTGTGACTACTAATTGCTTGCACATAGAACACACACACAAGAAGCGACAAACTTGGGGGATGGAACCAAACACTGAAAATGAATTTATGTAAGCAGAAAACAGATTGTGAGTGTACCTTTATTTCCCACAAGTTAAGTGTTTGATTGGCATTCTATTATCTCTCTATCTTTCATATTGCTTTTTCAGCTGCAAACTTGAGAAGTTCCTGAAATTGTATGGCAGTAAAATATTCAGGCATTTCTTATTTCCAAGATATTAAGTTCAATACACATTAAGTTTAAATCTTCACACTCAGTAACTTGTGAATGTTTCGTTTCACCTTTTTTTTTATGATAATTCTTACTTTTTTAGGATTTTAACAAATCATGAGATAAAGAATAACTTCAAGTTATTACGGCTTGTGGTATTGTAGATAGGTGTTAAAAGGTTTGGTTATTCGAAATTGAATTGAGAATCTTGTTCTCCATAAACTAAGTATATTGACATTGTGTGTTTGTCTTGTCAATAAATTATAATGATAGCGATGTGGCATTTGAGAATGATAGGCTTTAGCAGCAGCAACAACAACAAGGGGAAACATGCATTTACATGTAGATGGATGCCATAAAGGCACACCAGAAAGTAAAACAAGTCCAGATGAAGCTATCAAATTTATTGTCAAGAATCAGAACAGAAAGTAACGTGCAATGAAAAACTGGTGGGCATATTCTAATTCTGAACAGTACGTGAAATGCAAATTGTTTATTTGAAGTGCCTTTTAAAGGCTAAAAACATAAAAGTATATGATAGACTCTAGTGATCAGAAAAAGGAAAAGATAGAGAAAAGAGAGAGAGATTGAGAAAGAATCAAAGAAGGGTCCCGAATTGGGTCTTCTTTGCCAAGGGCTTAACCCCTTTCCACTGAATTATCAGTATCTTTACAAAATAAATGAATGACTCATTTCCTACTTACAATCAGTATTTATGTATCTATGTTCCTTCTAACTAACTTGCCAGTTGTACAACAGCTGTAGCAAAGCTGTAACAAACTCGTAACTTCCCTCAACTGAGTTAACTACTCTACACTATCTTCCTTCTCACATACACTTTCAGTTTTGGGCTATCTAGGTCCCTAACAATATCTCCCCCTCCCTGAACAACCTTGTCCTCAAGGTTGCTTTGAGGAAATTGTTCTGTAATGTACTGAGCATCTTCCCAAGTGGCCTCCTCCAAGGGTCTGTTCTGCCATTTAATCAGCAACTGTGCCACCTTGTTGTTGTCTCTTGTGATCTCCCTCTTGTCCACTACTAATTCAGGAATTACCTCTTCTGCTAGCATCTGTAATTCTGGAGGTATTGTTGCTTCCATCGATCTTTGTCCACCGCTAAGTTCAGCTGAGAAACATGAAAAACTGGATGCACTCTTGCTTGCTCAGGTAACTTCAATTGGAAAGCTGCAGCTCCAGTTTGAGAACTTCATATGGCCCAAAGTATCTAGCAGCCAATTTCGGATGCAGCTGCTTGCCCATGGATCCTTGGCTGTGTGGTCTCACCTTGAGGTAAACCCGATCCCCCACCTTGATTCTAGAAGGCTTTCTATGCTTGTCAGCAAAATGTTTCATGTGCTCTTGTGCTCTAGCAAGATGAAATTTGAGTTGCCTTAATGCTTCATCCCTGTCTTGTAAGTCTTGGCCCACTGTATTTACAATAATTTCCCCAAGAATAAACTTGGAAAATGCTGGAGGAGGTCTCCCATACACCAATTCAAAAGGAGTGGACTTTGCAGAAATTTGGAAGCTTGTATTGAACCAAAATTCAGCCCAGTGAATAAAATCTGCCCACACCTTTGGTTGCTCAGCTGAGAAACACCTTAGATATGTTTCTAAGGTCCTGTTTGTCACTTCAGTCTACCCATCAGACTCGGGGTAATAGGCTGTACTCATTTTAAGCTGAGTGCCTTGTTTCTTGAAGATTTCTTGCCAAAAATAGCTCATAAAAACAGGATCCCTGTCACTCACAATGGAAGCTGGAATTCCATGAGGTCTAATGATTTCTTTAGCAAAAATATCAACCAAAGACCTGGCTGTATAGCGATGTTTAATGGGAATAAAATGAGCAAACTTACTCAATCTGTCAACAATTACCCATATTGTGTCAACTCCCCTAGATTTGGGTAATCTAGTGATGAAATCCATGCTAATGTCCTCCCAAACCGCATTTGGAATGGGAAAAGGCCGAAGTAACCCCTCAGGAGATGCTACCAAGTATTTACTCATTGACAGACACATGACAACCCACCCTGAGCTTCGATTCTGATGGCTTTCATCGCCTTCCAATACAGGGACTGTGCAATTTTTCTGTAAGTCCTATAAATTCTTGAATGGCCACCAGTAGGAGTAGTGTGGAACTCCTTTAGAAGTGTGAGAATCCATTTGGAATTAGAAGCCAAGACTAATCCGCCTTTAAAGTAAATCCTCTCCTGCTCTACAGTGAAGAATTGGTGAGAATTTGGATCATGTATGAGATCCTGAACAATTTTCTGCGACTCACTATCATTTTTAAGTTCCTCATCAACTGAAGCATGATCAGCCCAAAAAGGTTTTGAAATGGCTGATAGCTCCATGTCCTCCTCTCCCTTTCTTGACAAGGCATCTGCCACTTTGTTGCTAGCACCCGATTTGTAAATAATATCAAAATCATAGCCCATTAATTTTGCTAACCAGTTTTGCTGATTTTGGTGGTAATTCGTTGTTCCATCAAATACTTGAGGCTCTTTTGATCAGAAAACATAGTGAATTTCCTTCCAATTAAGTAGCGTCTCCAATGTTGAATGGTAAGGACTAATGCCATCAACTCCTTCTCATATACAAACTTGGAAAGAGAAGTAAGGGCTATTGCTTTACTAAAATAAGCAATTGGTTTTTTTTTCTTGATATAGGACAGCACCAATACCCTTCCCCGAAGCATCACATTCGATTGACAATGGGAGAGAAAAATCTGGTAAGGCTAAAACACGAGCTGTAGTTACTGCCTGCTGTAAAGAATGAAAAGCCTGTTCAGTTTCAGCAGCCCACACAAATGCCCCTTTCTTCAATGCATCGGTTAGAGGCTTGGCTATCTTTCCATAATTTTTGACAAAGCGGCGATAATACCCTGTTAGTCCCAAGAATCCCCTTACTGCTTTTACATCTTTTGGTATGGGCCATTGTAGGACACTATCCACCTTTTGTGGATCCATAAAAACCCCTTCAAATGAAATAATGTGACCCAAATATTCAATTCTTGTCTTTCCAAAACTGTACTTTTTCCGATTAGCATAATATTCAGCCTGCTGTAACGTTCTCAAAACCACCTCCAAATGAGTCAAATGATCCACCCAGTTTCTGCTGTAAATGAGAATATTGTCAAAGAAAACTAACACAAATTTACGCAAGTAAGGCTGAAGGATAGAATTCATTGCACACTGAAATGTTGCAGGTGCATTAGTGAGCCCAAAATGCATCACTTTGAATTCGCAATGGCCTTGATGAGTCCTAAATGCTGTCTTTGGAATATCATCCTCATACATTCTGATTTGATGATAGCTAGCCCTTAAATCGATCTTAGAAAAAAATCTGGCCCCTTGTAACTCATCCAATAGCTCCTCAATGACTGGAATTGGGTATTTATCCGGGATTGTAGCCTTGTTAAGAGCCCTATAGTCGACATAAAAGCGCCAACTACCATCTTTCTTCTTCACCAAAAGAATCGGACTAGAGAATGGACTGCAACTAGGCTGAATCACTCCAACTTCTAACATTTCAGCAACCAACCTTTCTATTTCATTTTTCTGGGCATGTGGGTACCTATAGGGTCTCACATTAACCGGATCAGTTCCACTTTTCAAGGGAATGTGATGATCTACTGCCCTGTTAGGGGGCAACCATTTAGGCACATCAAAAACAGAGTTAAACTTATGTAGAATCACCAATAGGGATTGTTCTTGATCACTCCCCTCATCACTTTTTTCCTCTCCATTCTCAGCATCTTCTACTGAACTCAACATTAGAATATACAACAGTGAAGTAGACTCTATTTCAGTCAATTTGTGCAAAGCTTTGACTGAAACATGAGGGTTTATCAAATGAGGATCCCCTTGAATGCATATCAATTCATTGCCTTTCAGAAAAGACATGCTAGAAGTATTCCAATTAGCCATAACAGTACCCAAGGTAGCCAACCATGCAACCCCCAAGATAGCATCTATCCCTCCCAAATCAAACACAAAAAAATCTGCTTGCACCTTATGTTGTCCCAATTGTAAGATTAACCCTTCACAACACCCTTGAGTCTTCTTTTGAAATCCATCCCCCAATTTAACCTCATGAGAAATATCATTGGAAACATGTAAATTGCATCTTTTTACCACATGTGGACCAATGAAATTATGACTCGCTCCACTATCAATTAAGATTTTAATCTTTTCAGCCCCCAAATTACCCATAATTTTCATAGTTCTAGGATGGGCAATACCTGTGGCCGAGCAAAGAGAGAGTTGAGATAGTTCCATACTTTAGCAGTTCAGAATTTCCCCTTGAATAGCTTCTCCACCTTCTTCCTTCTATTTTTCTAGGGTTGCACATTCCATTGCATTCTCTTCATCTTCTCCAAGAATCATGATTCTGAGATTCTTTACTGGACAGCGATGGCCAGAAGAAAATTTTTCATTGCATCTAAAGCATTTGCCTTCCTCCCTTCTCTTCATACATTCATGATGAGGTAATTGCCTGGTTCTCGTCAAATTGGAACTCCCAGGGCGTGGTAAGGCACTAGATCGAGGATATTTCCCTAAAATTCCCCTTTGTTCACTCCCCTTTTGCACCCCGAAACAGTTGGGCTCGAGTTAACCGTAATGGCGGTCGCCGGTTTCTGAAATGACCGGAACTGAGTGTTTGAAGACGAGCCACCCCATCCACGCGTGTCTCCCACAGTCTTCGACAAACGCAGATCTTCTTCGAAACCCCTTGCCAATTCGATTGCTTTGGCCAATTCATCGGGTTTGTGAATTCGGACCTTGCTACGGATCTCGGGTCGGAGACCATCTAAGAAATACCCTAACAATTGCTCTTTCACATAATCTTCGATCGATTCCTCCTGTTTAATCGTTGCCAAACGCTCAAAAACACTACCTCCCATGCGATCCCCAAATCGCCGAATCAAAGCCGTGGTGAAGTTTTCCCAAGAAGCACTCGAATGCTTCTGCCTCCAGAACCGGAACCAATGGATCGCAGCGCCATCCATACTGACAAACGCAAGTTACAACTTTTCCGAGGCTGGAATTTGCTGTACCTCAAAAAATTTCTCCGCCCTAGCTATCCAACCAATCGGGTCGGATCCTTCGAAACTAGGTAATTCGATCTTCTTGATCCACTTTCGGCTTCCTTCGCTTCTGAAATTACTTTCGATCTTCTTGAATGAAGGAGAAACATTGAAATCGTAACCATCCCCATCAGAATCCCAATCCACACCTTGCGCCTCCATCCATTTCTTGATCATGTTCTTGACCTGGCCGGCATATGAAGCACTTTCTGCAAGTTGATTTGTATGTTCTGTCGCCATTTTCTTGAGATATTCGATGGTTGATTCCACGTTTTCCATTCTTGACTCCATCCTTGTGATCTACACTGGTGCAATCCTCGAAAAACGGCAAGATTCAGACCACTTTGATAGACTCTAGTGATCAGAAAAAGGAAAAGATAGAGAAAAGAGAGAGAGAGAGAGAGAGAGAGAGATTGAGAAAGAATCAAAGAAGGGTCCCGAATTAGGTCTTCTTTGCCAAGGGCTTAACCCCTTTCCACTAAATTATCAGTATCTTTACAAAATGAATGAATGACTCATTTCCTACTTACAATCAGTATTTATGTATCTATGTTCCTTCTAACTAACTTGCCAGGTGTACAACAGCTGTAACAAACTCCTAACTTCCCTCAACTGAGTTAACTACTCTACATTCTCTTCCTTCTCACATACACTTTCAGTTTTGGGCTATCTAGGTCCCTAACAGTATACTAGTACAGTTGTGCTCTTAGCGCACATACATTTTTGCTCTTTCAATTGCTGCATAAATTTCCATGAGGTAAAGGAAACCAAATTTTTTTCTTAGTGGTAAAGGTATACTAGAAATTTAGAGTCCTTCTGGTTTTGCATTGTTTTTCACGAATGAAATACTCAGCTGAAATAAAAACTGGTGAAAGTCGAAGGATCACGCAACTTATAGGAAAGCATTTCTGTTTGCTACAGGTTATTATTGTGGCTTTTAAAAACCAAAAGCTACCACTGCTTCTCAAAGTTTTATGGCATCCAGTTTGGGGGACTGAGATAACTGTTAAGAGCAAAGTGAGTAGGCATTCTGCGAAAATTGTGTCATTCACTTGATTCCCATTTTCCCAATTTTCAGACACCAACTTGAAACCCGAGGGGGTGTTACATATATAGATTGATTCTTATAGCTGGTAGCTGTTAAACTTGGTTATCATTCAGCTCTCAGCTGATATGTATAAAATCCAATGTCGTATTGTTTTGTATCTATAAAGAGAGATGAGATTCAACTTTGTCTCGTTTCTTCAATGTTCCTTCCCTTATATTCTGGCATAATATTATTTAATTATTTACCAAACACAATACTAATTAAATTTTATCTAATTATTTACTGAACATAAAATAATTAAATATCATTTACTTATTTATTACTTTTTTAAGACTTATTTATTACTTATAAAATAATTAAACTTTATTTAATTATTCACCGGCGATCCTTCTGTTGTCAACAATGTACTGAAAACCGGACCGGTCATTGAACCGGTAAAGATACTGGTTTAAGGTTTAATGGTCTAATTGGGGTTCAACCGTGTTGAACCGTTAATAATTAAATAGTAATAATTTTAATATACCATATTAAGTATATATTAATATTAAAATATTAGTATAAATATATTAGCATATAAATTAGCATATAAATAATTCAAAAGTAATGAACATTTGTTTCCAAGAAAAAAAAAGTAATGAACATTTTTACTTTCTCGAAATGACGAGTACGTGAACTGGTGCCATTAGCAAAAATTGTAGATGTTATAACATTAATATTTCAATAAAGTTGCTTGAGTTTTTGTTTATAATGGAAATTTTCGATGCCTATAACAAAATAGAATTATGAGCAGAGCTTTATTGGAATTTTGAAATAATATTTACTAGTATTCGTTGGACAAATGACAATAGCTTAGTACACGGATCACAATCGATTGCGGTCAGGATTGACTGTGGTCACTGTATTCACATACATAGCAGCCATTGGATTAATGAGAGAAGAGATCATGGTTGTCCATTTATTTTATCCAAAAAAATAAAGAATAATTGAAGTTCGAGAGAGACAGACTAGTACGACTGTAGAAAATCAATTTCCCTTAGTACACCCACACTCATTTACTTTCCCGATTCCCCGTGAAGTGTGAGTTGCGACCCTCTAGTTTATTCACTTCTCTCCTTCTTCTTCTTCTTCTTTGTACTCTACTCGTTATTTCTCACTCTCTCAACCTCGTTTCTTCTTCTATAGACTATGAATTTTTCTCTCTCCCTCTCAGTCTCTCACCTTACGTAGCTTTTCTTCTTCCTCTTTCACTTTGTGTAATGGTTATTGCAGATGTAAAGAAGTTTTGAGTCGTCAATCTACTCTCGTAACAGTCGTAGCACCTCAACAACTCAAATCTTGCTGGCAAAGAAGAAAAATAACTTTTTTCAGGAACCAATCTAACTCGTTAGACTGCTGGTTTTGCCGGTTTTCAACCGGTTACTCCAGTTTATGTCCGCTTCTTGTTGAAGCCGGTTATTAGGTTGTGTTAGACTGGTGACCATGTCGGTTCTCGGTTGAACCTGCCGAACCGGCCAGTCCGATCCGGTTTTCAGAACAGTGGTTGTTAGCCATCTTCATGTTCTTGCTCAGAGAATGGTGACAGGAAAAAAGACGAAACCATCAGTCAGTCGTTCCTTTAGAGGCACTAATGTACGGAGGTGAACTCACTAGTGATGATCTGACAAGAGACTTCAAATTAAGGGTGTTTGCAAATTGGTTTGGATCAGTTTTGAGCCAAAAAGTCATCTGATCCAAAAATAAAAACAAGTTTGTGGTTTGGATTGGATGGATTCCAATATTAAATTTGAATCATTTGAATCCAATTAACAGCGGTTTGGATTGGATGATTAGTTTCTACAGCACAATAACTAAAAAGAAAGTCTAAATAACATTAACATATTTTTTTTGGACACGAATAACATCAACATATATAACTTATATAACATACTAAAAGTTAATACATTACGAAGTAACAAGTATTAATTTTATGTTTAAAACATAAAAAATAGTAGAAAACTATGACACACTAAACAAATAAGTATTATTAGAAAAACAAAAATCAATAAATAATAGATTAATACAATATCATATTAGAATTAGTAAGTACTAAATTTTATATATGCGGTTTCGTTCGGTTTGGTTTCAAAAGAGAAAAAAGAAACTGAAATTCAATCGATCGGTTTTCACAAAAAGAGATCTAAAAGCATCCGATAAAATTCAGTTTTGTTTGGTTTTCGATTTTTTTAATTGTTTTTCGGTTTTTGCTTGGATTGGTTTGGATGTAAACACCCGTATAATTCAAATGGTTGAATGAGATGAATAATTGGATGTGTATGAATCATGGTGGTTGGATGAAGTCTTAAAATTGAGAATGTATCTGGATATCAGGTGATGTTTGATGTATGTGTGTGTATGAGTTTACCGATAAGGTTTGAGGTGGTTAGTCGTCATTTCCGTTGAGATTTGATCATTATTTGTGATTAGTAACCTTATACAGTCGTTATTCGGTCGAGAGTCTTGAAAATGATAGGACGAGCTTCACTATTGGCCTTGTAGTATATTAGATCAAGTATTCGAGATACTGGTCAAGAATATGAATAATTTGTAAGTACTCCCTGCAGTCCTTATTATAAGGAACTAAACTCTGATTAACACAGACCAAGTTAAAGTTCTGAAAATAGTTTTTTTTTAATTAATACTCCTAAAAATTTAAATTTGTTCCAACAATTCCTCTTTATGAACTAACTCACTTGCATAGGAAGTATGATATAAACTTCACTATAAATAAAGGCATAAATGGATATTAGACATTTAGTGCATTTAAAAATTAATGCATGTTTTTTATAATTAGGACAAAAAAATGACATTTTTTATGTATAATAAGGACCGGAGATAGTATCTCATTTTTTTACATCAGTATCTCATTTTATTTAAGTTTGATTGATTGTACTAAATTTGAATAAAAGTTAATAATACTTTTTAAACTAATAATCAATAAAAATATTATCAATATTATTTTATTTTTATTAAATATAAAATTAAAGTGTTTGTTTGTTTTTTTTTTTCGAAATCTACTTCGTTTCATTGGAAATCAAAACAGGAATACAATGTGGAGTACGATAAAAAAGTTTGGGGACTAGCCATGGATGGAGCCACCTTTGCTAGACAATGAGCAACTCATATGCTTGTCTCATAGTAAACTTCACAGTAAAGTTAGGATAAAGAGAAATAATCCAAGAGCAATTAGAAATAATGGACCCAAATTCAGAAACATCTACTCTAGGGGAAGTAGTACTATCGACTACAACCTTACAATCTAATTCAAATATGGTGTTGTGAAACCCAAGACTTGCCACCCATTGCTTGTAACAACCCCATTGCAGTGCTTGTAACAATCCCATTGCTTCTCCTTCAAGAACTTGTTAACAAGGCTAGAAATTTGTAGTATAGGCTGCCACAAACTCACCTTTTCATCACAAAGACACATACTCATACCGGTACATCTATTAGTCAACGAAAAAGACGCATCAACATTATATTTGAGAAACCCAGTCGGTGGAGCAACCCAATGGACATTTTGTTCCAAAAAAGTGTCACTATCATGTCTAATAGCAAAAGATCTTGCTTGGTTCCAGTCTAACAAATAAGTATTGGCACACACAGAGATTTGAGATGGGTTCCAAGCAATTTCCCCCAGAACTTATCATTTCGGTCTCCCTACATACTCCAAAGGGTGATCGCAAAAATTGCTCCTTTTTCTCTATCCAAAGAAGACAACATTCTGAAAACCTAATCAGAGAAAGAATTTGCTCCTTGCATGGATGCATTAGAACAATCCAGAAGACCTTGTTGAGCCTAACAATCTGCATTTAAAGGGCAAGAAACAAAAGCATGCCAAGTATTTTCAATACCTTTGTTGCACTTGAAACACAAATTACCATAAAAGACACCTCTTGCCTGAAGCCCCTCTCCGGTGGGGAGGCAATTTTGACAAGCTCGCCATACCAATAATTTAACGTGGGAAGGAACATTGAGGCTTCAAACATTTAACTAGGCACCGTCACAATGAAGATAGGATGTATCAATGAAAAATGACATAGCACGAGCATTTATTGTGTAAGATCCTGAAGAGGTGACCGACCAATTAATTTATCATGTTGCACCGAAGATGTAAGAGGTGTATCCAGAATTGCTCGAGCTTGTTCGGTTGAGAATAGCAATTCCACCAAATTCACATTTCCCACCTTTTGCATTGGTAACCATAAGTCCTTCACCTTCAAATTTAGAGCACCCGAAGATGCTCTAGGAATAAGATTCTGGTAATGGGGACTACAAACCCAAGGTGCATCCCACACAAGAATAATGTTTCCCCTGCCAATACTCCACTTACATCCTGCATTTAAGAGAGCACGAGATGACTAAAGACTATGCCAAGTATAGGAAGGACAGTTACCAAGTGATGCTTCCAGAAAATTACCATGAGGGAAATAACGAGCTTTAAACACACGAGACACAAGTGCCTCCTGATGTTGAATGAACTTTCAAGATTGTTTACCCAACATGGCGGGGCAAAGGCATAAATATTTCGAAATCCCATATGTTCATACTTTTTAGACACTGTAAGTTTGTCCCAATCAAGCTAGTTAATACCCCCTTGTTGACCCTTTATTTGAACCCCATAAGAACGAATTCAGCATACATTGATCTCATCCCCAAAAAATGGAGGGATAAGACACATACTGATGCAATATGAGGGAATATCTTGAGCCACAGATTTAATAAGAACTTCCCTTCCTATTATAGAGAGAGTCTTGCTCTTCCAGGAACTAATCTTCTTCCGAATTCGGTCTTCAATAAAATTAAAAGGTCCAATTTCAGCTTTTTTAATCAGAGATGTCAAGCCTTCTGCACATAATATAAAAAGATATGGGGAAAGAGGGTCACCTTGTCAAAGGTATCTTCCTGGCATTATAGAGCCAATTTTCTCATTATTAATCAAGACTGAGTACTGGACTGACATCATACAAATGAAAATCCAATCAACCCATCTCTGAGCAAATCCCATCTTAAGCATAACTGCTCTCATGTACTCTCAGCAAACTCTATCATATGTCTTACTAATATCAATCTTCAAAGCTGCTTCACCTTTTAGACCAGAAGACTTACACTTCATATATTGCACTATTGCTGAGGCCACCAATGCATTATCTAGAATAGACTTGCCAGCAACAAAAGTAGACTACTCCTCATAAATACATCTAGATATAATAAGAGCTAACCTGTTTGCAAGGGTCTTGACAAGTATCTTGTAAGCCACATTACATAAAGACATAGGCCTAAGATCCTTCATAGATTGGGGCTGATCACATTTAGGGATTAGTGCAATCCTCGTATTATTCATCTCCACTAAAATAACCTCATTGTCAAGCCAACCACGGCATGCAGTAATCACATGTATACGCACTTATCCCAAAAATACCTATAAAAAGCAGGGTTCAAGCTGCTAGGACCCAGAGCCTTGTCAGGATGCATATGGAAAGCTGCCTTCTTAAATTCCTCATCAGAAAAAGAAGCAAGCAATCATCGGTCACATGGGATGTATAATACTAACAACCCGGTCCACATCGACATTATTATGACTAAACAAATTATCAAAATAATCTTGAGCTAGGCTGCACAAACCTATATGGGAATTAACCATCATGCCATCATCATCATGAAGTTTATCAATAGTATTCTTTTTTTTGCACGAAGAAGCCGACACATGAAATTTTTTTGTATTAGCATCTCTATCGCAAAGCCAGCGAGCCTTTGCACGTTGCCTCCAATACATATCCTCCTGAACTAACATCCTATTTAGCTTATCCTTCAAATCCTTGCATTCCGGAATAGAATCCCCATCAAGTCTCCTCTCAACTCCTCTAGACGATTGTCATACCCCATTTGTAACACCTCGAAGTCCTATTCATGCTTTATTCTAATAATTAGCCTAACTCGCGTAATCAACAGGTATGAAAATATGAAGGATTTAAAATCGTAACACGAATAGGACTACGACGTGCTACAGTGAAGTAATACTAAGTATGTCGCATGTAGGTATATAGATAAGTACATACTATCAGAGTGCAAAGTGCGTCGTATAGATAGTAATGATACAGTCATCCCAAAAGAAGTAAACCTGTGAGGCTAACCTGCTGCCTCAACTAAACAAAACCGCAAAACACAAAACATAACATAAGCATCAAGACTCCTAGCCAACATATAACCAAACACCTCAGCGAGGGGGAAACTGAGAGCTCCCACTCTGAGATCCTGAACGCCTCGAAAACAACCGTCTGTAATCGTGAGTTGTCATGTGATGAGAGGGACCAGATGTCGTTCCTCTCCCACATCTCTGTCGTCCACGGTGGCTAGACTCGCTATGATGGCTAACAGGTCACACCAGCATCGGCTGAGGAGGCATCGGTGGATAACCTCCATAACCAAAACCTGGTGGAAACCCTGGCGCCTGCCACATCTGCTGTAAAGGTAGTCTTTGACATATCCTGAAGTCTCCAGAAAAGCTAGCTATAGGAAAACCTGGAACCCTAAATAGATGGAGATGGTACCCGTATAGATCACTGCCTGACGCACATGGTCAATCTCCCACCCCACGCCGTCTAAATCATGGTACTGAATCTCAAAATCACCCCACACGGGGATCCGAGGGGGAAGGAGCATCAATAAGTGCATCAGCATAAACTGCTCCATCGGGTGCTACTGCGGTTGTATCCTCCTCTTCAACAAAGTCTAACATACAATAATACATATACACACAAGCATACAAACACAGAGAGGTAAGAATAACACAATCATTAAAAAGCGGAAAATGCATTAGTAGAATGAATGATTTGACAATCCGAACAAACCAGCACATATAAATAAATATGATCTAGCTACCCACTTCCACTTATCCCATGTCTCTTAATGAATAAGTGTGTTGTGCGCTTCGGCATATTTTCTTTCTATTGTCACTGTACTCCCCATTTCCGTTAGGAATACTTATTGGCGAACCCCCTTTCCGTTAGGTTGCCGTCCCCCTTTTCCGTTAGGGACTCCCATCTCCCTTTTCTGATAGAGCACAGGGCGACACTAGCCTAATCTACGAGGTATTCCCTTTTTCCATTAGGAATCCTCCTCCCCCTTTTCCGATAGGGACGTCCGTTTCCCCCTTTTCGATAGGAAACGGAGTGGATCAAACCTATTAGGCGAGATACCCCCCATTTTCGTTAGGGATTCTCTCCACTTCACATTCCTATCAAGAACAGAGTGGTTACTAATGCAATATCATAGGCACGCATCCAACACCTCATAATCGTATGCCTCACATCGTATTATGCACACATTCCCTAAATATCCCACAATCAGGTTCATGCATGTCAATAGGCTATACTTAATCATTTAAGCATGCTAAGACAACATGCAATACATTTCCACATAATACACATTTAATCATGTCACCCTAAGCAGTTACTACTCACATAGAGCACATATGTTACATCTCACAGTTAAGTATATTATCAGGTAATCACATTTAATAATAAAATAATCTTATGTTAGTTGATGGGTCTACCACACCTATTATTAGATGCGGCACACCGTAACCCCTAACCTTAGGTTTTACTGATATCAACCCCTAGTAGGGTTTAGGTACCCTACACATGCCAAACAGTCATATCTACTATACAAAACCCAATAAAAGTGCATTCTTTCCCCCCACCTGGTAATAGGAGCATTCCAAAGCAAACTGGACACCGAGACGTAAACAGGAACTCATCAACAATCACACCAACACTCCTGCACTATGTTCCGATTCAGCCAACAATAAGGAATAAGTCCAGAGTTACCAACAGTATCACCAAACAGTCCAGAATAGTCCACAGTTAACCAGAAACACACAAACGCACTCGGATTAGAGTTAGGGCAACTAATAAACTAACTAAAACACAAAAAGAGGCCACAGCCAGGGGGCTGGCCTTCTAGTTCCAGAACTTCAACTTATCCAAAAATAACTCCAGACAAGCTTCTACAGTCAATCGGTACCCATACTATCGCCAAAACCCTAAAATACAAAGAACGGGTAATGAGGAACAATCCAAACAACCAAGGAATCCACGAAATCATATTTGGGACATGAAGAACAGAGATTCCAATCTCAATTTCGTGACCCACGGAATCTCCTCTGGGAGTTCTGGCAAAACCCTAGCTCGTTCGGTACCCGCACGGTCAAACCGGGGTCCAAAACACAGTCTGATTAGGGTTAAGAACTAGAATCAATTCTAGATTAAGAAATTGCTAATTGAAATAGAGATGGATAGTAGACGGGATTATAATTTACCTCGATAAAACGTCGATCGGAGATAAGCCCTAACAAGCTCAAACGGTAACAGACGAGTTAACACCGTCGGTTTGAAGAACGGATGATCAAAGTAGCTTTGGATGAGATCACAAAGCTTGGAACATGCAAGAATGGTGGAAAGCTGATCCAAGGGGTGTCCTGGTCGAGTTTTATGAAGAGAAGGTGAAAAAAGTGTATCAGGTGGATTAATAGCCTTAAATAGGAAAAAATCCTAACACTAGGCGCGCGCCACGCGCTACCCTTATTGCACCGGGCGCGCGCCACACGCATCCCTATAATACACTGAGTGTGCCATGCGCGACCCTGAGCGTGCCACACACATTGTTGCGCATTGGTTCTATCTCCATGCGAGTCACGCGCGCACCACGCGCACTGCTCTGTTGAGATAACTTCGTCCAGCACTACAAGAATTTCCGCTGTTACCGACGGCCATTTTCCGTCGGTAAACCAAGAAAGTCGTCGCTAAATGTTATTCTGGCGACTTGCACCGGCGACCCTCGGGGCCGCTTGGTTAATGGCTCGTTGAAATCATTTACCGGCGACTTTTAATGGCCGTCGGTATCTGAGAAACTAAGCCGTCAGTAAAGCAAATCTGTGCGTCGGTAATTCTTGACGGACAATTGCGCAACTGGCAAATCGATAATATCTTGACGGCTAAGCGTCGATAAATCTTGACGGACATTTGTGACAGCGTCGTGGTAAATCTCAAAAAAATTAAAATCGTCACTCATATATCAAATTTATTAAACTTTGGCCTTAAAATGCAATTACAATATATAAAAATGTCACGCATTCACATTATGAAGGAAAAAAGAAGAAAAAGAACAAAAGAAAAAATAATTAGCTTAACTTTATATTTGTACTATTATATACATGGGCCTCGATTACAAGGCCACCTTTCCAATACTTTTTACGGTCAATAAGCATTGGCTCTTAAGTGGTGAGAAGGATCACGTTTTTATTACAATATCTTGACTTGCACACCAATTTTTTGCACATTATACTTTGAAAACATTGTAGTAGTTAATGGGGAATAAAGAAGACTAAGTTCTCGAAATTTAACATTTCTCTAAGCGATGATAGTTAGACATCATTGAGGTATATATATAAGTAGAAACATAATAATTACGGTGAGCATAAAAAAATGAACAATAACCTTTCAAATTAATTGGCAATCCGAGAGTGGACTTTCTTCACTAGACTTCGGACATTGCCTTTGTAACAATTTTAATGATTTTGCGGATGATGATGTAAAGCCCGTGAAAGGGTTGCACTAATGCAACATGACATACACTAGCAAGTTTATTCCATGATCCCACCTTGGACGCACACCAGAACCACAGTAGCTTGCATCTGCAATCGCTTTACGAGGAAGGAATGCATGATCTTGACATTGCAATTTGCAAGCGAAAGCGATGTATGTTGCCATCTTGATGTGGCTTGATGTATGGCGGAAAGAAACCCTAAATCTACATAAGAAAACCAGCATCACTTGACAATACGCTTGAAAAAACACTACGAGAAAAAGACTATTGATTCCTCATTTTTCAAATCAATGCTTAAACATGAAATAGAAAGAGGTTCACGGGAAGTTCAGCTACCAACAACTAAGCATCAATAACTTAAAAGCCCTCTGAAGGCATCATTGATTTCTCATTTTCAAATTCAATACTTGAACATGAAATAGATAAAGAAACAAGTTCGATTACCAACTTGACTTGATTACGTGCTTGACAATTGAGGATCTCAAAGTGGTTATTCAATTATATAAATCCATTGTAAAGTTCAATTTTGCACAAAGCAGCTTTGAAGCAAAATTAACACGTAATTAAATACTAGATTTATCGCTCGGATGGTTAAATTTGCATGAGGTCATACATTCAAACTTCATTACGAGCCATCATACACCAAAATCATTTAGAGATGGAAAAATCCATTCTGCCATTGTAAAAACCAAAATCACTTACATGATTATATTTGTCCCCAAATTTTAAAAAGTCATAGAGAATAAATATACAAAATTTAAGCTGATTCAATAGTCCATCCTTACTTCTCTGAATTCCTGAAATTACACTAAAAATTCCTTCATTACTTAATTGAAAAAAAATCCAACAAACTAACGCCATCTCAAAACAAAAGAACAAACCATTCTAAATCATAGGAAATCGGTTGCTTCAATGGGACATTAAACGGCTTAGCAGTACCCTGACAAGTCGAAACAAAATGGCGTAAACCGATGGCAAATTAATTCAATCAATATGTTGAATTTATTTCAAAGCGGCAATCCTAGAAACCAGAAATCTAAACATGTTTATCTGATCCACAAAATCAGTGAGAACCACAATGAAAATTACACAAATTCGTAATGTTCGGCCACCTAGTCGTCAAATTATTTTAGAAATCTGCGGTTTTCACTAAATTGAACCAAAAGCGGCATTAAAGATCAGTGCGGTAACACAATGCGACAAAAATGCACCTCGAATCCGGAAAAAGAACAAAAACTTGATTTGAATAAAACCCCACAAGCACTTTCACATGGAAAAACGTTAATTCAACAACAAGAGACATTAATGCAAGAAGTGGGAGGTGGGTGTTCTGGGATGGGTAGTAATCAAGCGCCAATGTAGAAGAAAAAGTGGGACTTGGAAGAAGAGCGCCTTGAAAGCAGTGGATCCCGGCCAGGCGGGGCCGTTTTTCTTTTGAAGATAAGGTTTATAAACTGTTCATATGGCATGTAAAGAGGAGCTTCAGTTATTATACAGCAGTATTTTAAAGAAAGAAAGAAAGAAAGAAAGAAAGAGAAGTGTCTTTGTGAGTGTAGTTACTGAACCAAGCAAGAAAGGCAAGAAGAAGTCTGTAGGGAGGTAAGGATGCGCGCAAGTTATGCCCTACGAGGAGGAGCAAGGGAATAGCGAGAGGAGTAGATACTTCAAAACAATCCCATAGCGGGAGCTTCAGCGAAATAATCCCCAATTGCTTGCGGCAGCGCACACCAAAATGTTCACTATTGCTCCACTCACCTTCTTTCCAATCTCCGTCTCTCGACCTTACAAAAAAGTAACAATCCGCGTCAACAACCATTAATTAATACCGAAGGCTAAGCCGTCGACGGCCTATATGTAATTCTGGCGACTTAGCGTCGATAGCGTAACAAAAAATTACCGGTCATGTTTTTACGTTCACGAAGCGGCTAAGCGTGGTAATTCGACGACCCTTTATGATGCAAGCGGCATTTGTCGGTAAAGTAACAAAATTAATTCCAGTAAGCGATTTTTTCCCTCGCGTGCTTGAGGCTTAGCGATCGGTAATTAAAATATTAACGACGGAGTCGGGGCCGTCGGTAAAATTCCGTCGGTAAATCACACTTTTCTTGTAGTGCAGAAGTTGTTTACTGCATGCGTGCCACGTGTTGCGTTCCCATTGGCTCACACACCACGTGTCAAAGCTGATTCATGCTGCTGGCCCATCATGCACCAGCGCGCGTCACATGCATCCATAGGCAAAGCAGGCGCGCGCCACGCGCTCCTGCATATACTTGCACATTTTTTCGCGTGATTTCTTCGATTCCGACTTCCGTTCGATCCAGAACTCAAACCCTAACACCTAAACATGATTCCTAACATAAGAGGGCATCAAATGGACATAAGAACAAAGGTTCTAAGCCTCATATACTAGTCCAAAAGCTCT
This sequence comes from Calophaca sinica, assembly GCA_037113605.1. NCBI lineage: Eukaryota > Viridiplantae > Streptophyta > Magnoliopsida > Fabales > Fabaceae > Calophaca > Calophaca sinica. The sequence continues at coordinate 95,594,623 of CM073733.1, forward strand.
CAATCGCTCAAAGGTACGAACACACACAAAAAGAACCCTAAACTCAACTCCGATCTTTCTCAAACTCTACCAGGCTTCCAAGACTCATACCAAAACATTACCAAACACTATTCCAATCTCAAATAACCTACCAAACCTCAAAACATGCTTTCACACAAACACCAAAGGCGAGCACACCGCCAAGAGGTCAAGCATGTAGTCAAAACACACAAATCCCTATCTAGGGCAGACAAATACACTTAGTCCCACATAAACACACATTAAGCAAGATTAGAAAAAATGAGGATGTTACACCATTTTTGTCCGGCCCATATTTATTTATTTATTTATTTATTTATTTTGGTAATAAAAATAAAAAATAATATTTTTGGTCTTGATATAAAAAGAAGACAAAAGAATAGAGTTAAAAAGAAAGAAAAAAAGAAAAAAAAATTATTTTTGAAGAAAAGGGTGTGCAAACTAAAATATGGGAGGTGCCAAAAGCAATTAGTCAAATGGGGCAGCCCAGCCCAGCAGACCCTTAGCGCATCTCCCTATTTCTTGCGCACACCCCACTTTTTTTCCTGCGCGCCTCCCCTCTCACGCCCAGCAGTGCGCACCCGCATCCTTCCTCGCGCCCCCTTTTCCCATGGCCCTTAACTCTCGCGGGCCATCCATTTTGACCCAATCCCTCAACCCTAAAAAGTAAATAACCATAAAATTCCCTCATCCTCTCCCTGATACCAACAGTGCATCTGCCCCTTTCTCTCCACCATTCTCGCCCCCCCCCCCCCTTCCTTCTCCATTCCTTCTTATTTCCATTTCTTCCTCTCTTCAAACCCTAACCCAGAAAAGACCATACGACCTCCCTCTCTCTCAATCTCTTCTTTCATTTTTCGGTTTGCAAACCGAATCACACCATAAAAGCCAGCCAATCATTCAGATCCAGTATTGAAAGGGAAGGATTCATTCCTTTTCTCTTTATTTACATTTATGATTCAAAGTTTCCATTTTATTTAATTTAATGTTGATTCCTTTTCTTTTTTTGCAGGATCTAGGGAAGTGGGGATTGAAGGCTATAAAAGGACCATGCGGACCAACAAAGAAAGGGGGCGAACCCGAAGGAGAACCCGGAGGATTCAGACCGAAAATACAAGTAGAGGAAACAAGAGAGAAAATCCTAGAAACTACAAAAGACGTAGATTTTTAGGCTTTTTTCCTCCCTCTTATGTAATTTGTTATTTATTTTTTGGTGGCCAAATTTCTTGGAGAAACTTCTTGGCCAGGTGCCATATTCTTCTTCTTCTTCTTCCTGTATTCCTTTTTCCATTTCTGGGCAATTTCTCGGACTGATTGTAATATTTAGAATTTTGGTTCATAAAATATCCCTCTTTTTCATTTCTTTTGTTTTGATCTTCATTTTTGCTATTGTTTCTCTTCTTTGTTCTGATTTCTTTGATTGTACTCGGTCGGTATAAGGGGAGGACCTTGGTCCCCCCTTAGTCTCTGTACCAGTCGCCGTGAACCCTAATTTTAGGGCTAGGATTAAGAAATCAGGGTTAGATGATTCAGAGTTAGATTCATTAAAAAAAATTAATTAATATTTATTTCTAGATATTATTAAAATAAAAGTAAAAAATTTATTTGATATAGGTGATTAATTCTGTTTCTTTTTAAGAAATGGATAAAAATAAATATTGAGTATAGACTATGTTTTTTTCTATTTTTTTAAGAAAAAATTCGTGAAATTAGTTTATCTTGTATAGTAAGATCTGACTACTTTTTTTACAATGTAAATAAAAAGGATAAATGTTGTAGGAGATTAATTTTCAAGGCAAACAAACTTGTTTCAAACAAATTAGAAGGTACCATTTTATGAGCGTTATAGAGGTGCTAATATCTTCTCTATGCGTAATTAACTCCCGAACCCCAAAATTTGGTTCGAAGACCATTTTTTTTGAAAATGATTTTTCCTATTGTTTTCCTTAATAAACATAGGTAGCGGCTCCATTGTAAAATTTTGGGTGGTTATCACAGCTGGCGACTCCACTGTAAAATTTGGGGGGGTTGTCATAACGCTTCTTGTAAGAAATAATGTCACCAGTAAAAAGCACATGAAAGCGACGACCCCAAGCATCAAGGTCCTCGCCACAAGCTCTAATTTTTGGGATTAAGTCTCCCATATGGAATTTGCCCCAACAATTTGATACCACCTTCTCTAAATGATCTTCCAGAAGCCAAGCATTCTCTGAATGGAAACGACGATGCCTCAGTCCGAAAGGTTAACCCTTAATGTCTAGAAGTAAGGATGAATGATCAGATACCGATGCAACAAGATATGAAGTCTTGCTTTTGGAAACCATTCAATGAGATGAAACAAGAGCACAATCCATTCGTTGCTCAATAATATCATCACTCCCTCTACTCTTGAACCAAGTGTAAGGATGCCCTTCGAGAGGAATGCCTGACAACTGATAGTCTTGAAATGCCTCTCTAAAGCCCCCTCCTAAGCCATGGTGGATAGAGGAATCTTCCTTGCTTGTCTGCATTAGATAAAAGGTCATTAAAATCACCAATGACAAACAACGGTAAAGAAGACATCCCCCAGCTGTTTAAGCATCTGCCAAGATTTCGGCCTCTTTCCTCTATCCGGAATTCCATAAAAGCCATTAAGTCGCAATCTCCCTTTCACCTTATAATCTATTTCTGCATTAATAAAATGTCTGGAATAATTACCAATATCACACACCACAGTATTGTTTCTCCAAAGAAGCGCTAGACCACCATTCCTTCTAACTTTATCAACTGTTATAGCATTATCAAACGCCTCCTAACATCTTCTATCCTCCTTGCATGAGCCAATGTCTATAGCAAAAACATCACATATGGGTTATGGAACCTAATTAGGTCCCTAAGTGCTGGAACTGCCTGAGAAGTACCCAGGCATCAGCAGTTCTAGCTTAAGATTTTCATTGCTCTTGGCAGGTCTGGAAACTAGGGCCTACCAATAAAAAAGAATTATTGACTGAAAGATCATCCTCATTAGCCAACAGATTGTTAATTGTGGAAAACCCTTGCAGTGATTTGTCAAAACTATCTCCATTATCATCTTCTCTCCCACACTTTGGTCTCTCACCGTGATTATTTTCCTTCGAAAACTTTAGTTGAGTAGGTACCATTGTCTTTGCTAATATCCCATGATTTTCGATAACTGTATTTATTGGAGAAGCACCAAATTTTTGTGCAATTGGAGAAGCACGAAAATTAGTTTCCACTAAATACCTTGCCACATCAGCATGAATTGTTACGTTGTATCCAAAAGCTCCAATGTCATGACCTACATTTACTATATCCTTCCCATGAGGAATGCTATGGACACTCTCTCTGACACTCTCTCTTAAACACTCTCTCAATGATTGGGCCACATCACACTTTTTTTTTTCCAAAATCAACCATTAGATTGAAAGTTACTATCATATAGATCATATCTGTAAATTTTTACATTAATCTATGATCATTTGTTATGTCATCAAGATGCGTCAAGATTAACGTTATTTGTAATTACACCGTTGACGTTAATCTTGACGCATCTTGATGACATAGCAAATGATCATAGATTAATGTTAAAATTTACAGATATGATCTATATGATAGTAACTTTCAATTCAATAGTTGATTTTAAAAAAAAAAGTGTGGCGTGGCCCAATCATTGAGAGAGTGTCCGTAGCATTCCTCTCCTTCCCATTATCTCGTTTAAGCATATTTGCTCCACCCTTTGACTTGAACGAGAAATCCAACTGGGCAGAATTTAAAGCAAAATCAATTATTTTTGAATTCGAATTTTCGCTCTTCTCTTCATTTGTACCAGGGTTCCTTCCTCCATTCTTATCCTGCTTCAACCATTGTCAGCTGCCGGCATCATTGCCAAGCCTACGAGGCTCCATACGAAGATCAACTCCCAACCTATGTTTGCCATTGTCATGCTCCATAACAAAGCGGACTTCACACTTTTGCTCAGTATGCCCTAAATATCCACAAAAGAAGCAAAATCACCAAGCTTTTCGAACTTGAATCTCACCACACACCATTCTCCTCCTGCCTTTCTGACCCTCCACTCCTTTTTAGGGGTTACCTGACATCCATACGAAATCGAATACACATGTAATTGTGCCAAACAGTCGTATTATTTGACAAGTCATACTCCACGAACTCTCCTATATAATTCGCAAGATACTTCCCAACCATATCCGACATAAAACCCACCGGTACATTATGAACCTGATCCCAGAAGTCAATATGATTCAGAGGAATACTGTGGATTGAAACCCCAATTTGCATCCTTCCCAATATGAGTAGATGACTATCAAAGCTCCACAGGCCACCATTTTAAACACTCTCCAAATCAAGCTTGTGAAAAAATTGGAATAAAAAATATTCTCAGAGACGCTTCTTTGATTGAGACTCCTCTGACTGGTATCCAAATGTCTGTCATCCTTTCCTTCATAATGTTTGTATTGATTGGTCTATCCGTAAGGAATCTACCCACCAAGCACAAATGTAGATCGCTAGATACTTCCACTTCCTCATCCACTTGAAAACTCAATCCATCCTCTTCATCATCCACTAGGGAGAGACCCCCAGTGTTGATATCTGCTATGGCTTCGTCAATGGAATAGTGAATTAAGATCAAAGCTTTTCACTGAAGGAGAAGAAAACCAAGCTTCTCACTGTGAAGGAGAAGTAAACCTTCTATGTTTTATATAAAATTAAAGTTTAAAAATAGAATATGAACTGACTTTGTAAAATATAACTCTGAGAACTTTGCTAAAAAAAAGAGAACTCAAAATAATAAATACTTCTTCCGTCCCATTTTGTTTGATGTTTTAGCTAAAAAAATTATCTCATTTTGATTGTCATTTTATAGTATCAATGAAGTATTATATACTTTTTTTTTCTATTACACCCTTGACCATTATTAATTTTTGTTATCAACATATTTTTGTTTTTCAATTCCCCTAATTAATGAGAGACACGTGGTATATTAAGAAATTACATAATATTTTTATGAAATTTAAAATATTAATTGTATCTCTTAATTCTCATGTCACAACATTAAGACTATGTTTGAATATTTTAAAATAAACGGAGCGAAATGAAACAAAATTATCATTCCATTGTTTGAGTATTTTATGGTCCAATGAAATAAATAAATCCATACATTGATTTATAATATTTTTATTCCATTCTTATCCTTAATAATAGTTGCGATGTAGTTACTAGTGAATGTAGTAAGGAAGTTGTTAAACTTAGTTATCATTCAGCTCTCATTTGATACAACACTCTGTATAAAACCAATGTTGTATTATTTTGTATCTATAAAGAGAGATGATATTCGACTTTATCTTAGTTTCTTCAATGTTCATTCTCTTCTAATCTTCTTCTAATCTGGAAAATATTATTTAATTATTTTCCAAACATAATACTAATTAAATCTTATTTAATTATTTACCGAACATAAAATAATTAAACTTTACTTAATTATTTACGAGCGATCCTTCTGGTGTCAACCATCTCCATGTTCTTGCTCCGAGAATGATGAAAGGAAAAAAGACGGAATGATCAGCCAATCGCTCCTACAGAGGTGCTAGTGTTCAGAGGTGAACTCACTGGTGATGATCCAAAAGTAAGTTGGTTTTGAACAACTTACTTGCATATGAAATATGTATATCTTGTTAATATAAATTTCACTATAAATAAGGGCATAAATGAAAACTAGACATTTAGTGAATTTAAAACTGGATGTATATTTCTTATAATTAGGATAAAAATGTCTTTTTGTTCTTTATAATAAGGACTGGAGGGGGATCTCAATTTTTTTAAATCCGTATCTCATTTAATTTATATAAGTTTGATTGATTGTAATAAATTTGAATAAAAGTTAATAGTATTTTTTAAACTATTAATTAATAAAATTATTATCATTATTATGTTAATTTTATTTTAACATAAACTAAGTATAAAATTTAAATATAAGAACTTTGCCAAAAAAGGAGAGCGCAAAATAGTTTTTTATGAAAGAATTCAAAATAATAAATACTTTTTCTGTCTCATTTTGTTTGATGTTTTAGCAAAAAAATTGTCTCATTTTGATTGTTATCTTACATTATCAATGAAACATTATATACTTTTTTTCGTATGATACCCTGGCCACTGTTAACTTTTTTTTATCAACATGTTTTTTCTTTCTTAATTCCCCTAATTAATGTGAGATACAGAGTATATTAAGAAATTACCTAATATTTTTTATAAAACCTAAAATATTAATTGCATTTCTTAATTTCTGTGCCAAAACCTTAGACTATATTTGAATATTTTAAAATGAATAGAATGGAATGGAACGAAATGACAATTTCGTTATTTGACTATAGTTTATGGTGAAATGAAATAAATAAACCCATGCATTGATTTATGATTTTTTTCCATTCCATTCTCAGGCAAACAGAAGGAGACGGAGGGTGGAAGTAAATAGGAGTGTAAATGAGCTGAGTTATTCATGAACTATTCAAACACAACTCATTAAATACTCAGTAAGGCTCGTTTGTTTAATTAAATAAACAAACTCAAGCCTGAGATAAAGCTTAATTATTTAAATGAGTCAAGCTCAAGCCTTACAAGCTCGATATTAAGGATTCGTGAATAGCTTTTTTACGGGTATAACTGTATTTTTCAATTTATGTTTTATTTTTTTATATTATTTTTATTATGTAATTCATTGAATTTTGAAAATTAAATGCTATAGTGGGTTGTTGGATTTAGTTCAGACCCTTTTCTCAAGCACCATGTGAAGAGACAGAATTGGATTTGATGCAGTTGGCTAAACAACGAATTCACGCAGTCGGATGATCTCGGTCGTCCGATCGAGATCAGACGGCTTGCAAAATATAAACATATTTTATTTTTCTAAAATCCAAAAATACCGAGTTTGAATCTCTCGACCGTCCGATCATGATTGGACGGCCGGGATCATCCAAATGCGTGAATGCGTGTTTTATTCGACTGTAGCAAATCCGGATTCGTGAAAAGACACGTTTCGACTTTCGCCATGAACACAGTACAATGTTTTGAAATCCTTATTATCACCATGATTCAAATAAATTTTGAATTTTGTAAGCTATACATGTTCTGATTGAGAATGAGGTTTGCCTCTTTCTACGCCAAATTTTTCCCTCTAATTCATAAATCTCCCACTAATTCGTACAGTGTTTGCATATTTGTTTCTCAATGTTTTGCTCTCTCCCACCCATTTCGTAAGTCATCTCTATTTCATTCCTTAAGCAAGTGTAATGTTATTTTGAAGCAACTATATATGAGAAATCAAACTTGCTAGAAGTTTGGAACAATCTGAATTTCGATCTTTGGAACCAACACGTTAGACACATTTTTTAATTTATAGATTATCACATAATATTAAAATCTTTATTAACTATAATAATAAACTTTAAAAATAATTTAAGAATTTTTTTTCATAAATATAGAAACAATCAATTATAATTATAAATGAGTTTAACAAGTTAAGCTCAAGCTTTACTTTTTTTAGCTAGCCAAACTCAAGATTTTAGTTAGGCCCGATTAAATAATTGAATCAAACTCAAGCTTTACTTTTTTTTTTATATAAGCCAAACTCAAACTTCAAATGCTCGGCTCGACTCCACTCATTTACGCCCTCAAAGTAATATATTTAGTGAGTAAATACCCAAATTATTCCTCAATAAATTTAGCCTCTAAAAAATAAAAAATACTAATTTAGTCCTTAAAAATCTCAAATGTGTATCAATTAGTTATCGATAGAGACTAAAATATCTCTAAAAATTATTTTAAAAAGAATTAATTTGACTCGTTTTAAAATTTTAAGTACAAAATTGATATATTTTATTTTTCGGAATGGTCTTCGTAATTTTTTTTTTTTTAACCAATTTGGGTATTAGTTCATATTCTGATGTCGATGTATATTGAACCCTAGCTTTGATTCTCATTCTCAGCTGCGATGTCCTCCCAGCGGTCAAATCCAAATGTGGACAGAATCAGTATGTTGCCCGACTCCATTCTCTGTTACATCCTCTCTTTTCTCCCAACAAAATGCATTGCCACCACAAGTGTCGTCTCCAATAGGTGGAGGCAAGTGTGGTTCTCACTGGCCCCCACTTTGACGACCCTCGACTTCGACGACCAAACCTTTGCAGACTTCACCAATTTCCGCCATTTTGTATACTTAGTCATGCTCCCACGAGACACCACGATTCCCATCCGATCGCTCCGCCTCAAATGTGGCAAATCCTCTGGATGCGATCCACATGATATCAATCGATTCATTTATGCCACCGTCAAACGAGGTATTGAGAATCTCGACCTCGACATGTCCAACATGGAGTTTAATGTTGAAATGAGATTAGCTCATAGCGTTTTCAGTGTTATGTGTTGCAGAACCCTTGTGGTTCTTAAGTTGAAAAAGCTGCGAATAGTGAAGGATCTTCCTCATGTTGATTTTCCACAACTCAAAACTCTTCATTTGGATAACATTTGTTTCAGATGTCCTTATGGAAATTTTAAGAAGCTTATTGACGGGTGTCCCATTCTAGAGGATTTGCTAACAAATGATGTAGGACTACTAAATTTTCCAAAATTTCCACGGATTGGCCCTGATGGAGAGTCTAAATGCTTACCCAAATTGATCAGAGCTAATGTTTCTATTTCTAGATGGAATATTCCATTTGATTGGGTTTGTAATGCAAAGTTTCTAAGTGCACAACTGGTATGAATATCATGGCTCACTGGCTAAAGTTACAAGAATTTTGACTCGGATTTCTAATGTTTTTGTCTTTGTAACTCATGCAGAAGTTGACCTACAGTCTCCGAGTTCCCACTTTTCATAACCTAACCGACATGGAGCTTATGTTCCAGTCAAATTGGCCCATGAAAAGGAAGTGGTTGGTAGAAGTGCTCCATCACTGCCCTAGGCTTCAAAATCTTACCATTCATGAGGTTTCAATGATGTCAATTATGATTTTATTATTATTATTATTATTATTATTATTATTTTTAATTATCCTTTCACATACTTTAAATATTATTTTAAATTTTTTATGTGTATTGTTGACAGCATTGCGCGAATGGATACATAATTGATGAGGACGATTGGAAGGACCCACAAATTGTTCCGGAATGCCTTTCATCTCAACTTAGAACATGCTCGCTTATGGATTATAAAGGCAGTAAGTGTGAGCTTTCGTTTGCAAAGTATATTATGCGGAATTCAAAAGTACTGCACACTATGAAAATTAGTGCCTGGTCAGTAGATGATATAAAGATAAAGCTCCAAATGGTGATATTATGTTTGTGTCCAAGGGGCTCTGCTACATGTAAACTTTCATTTGATTGACGAAGGTTTTGCCATGTCTACATTAGTTCCTATTGTTATGTTAGATTCTACAAATGCAGTAGTAGCATTCGATGGTTTGAAATACAGGAACTCTGTTTTCATTAGGTCATCTTTGTCGTATATATTTTGATTCTAGTTCCTCCCAACTTTTGTTTCTTTTCCTTTCTTACTGATGATTGCTTTGTTTTGAGTTATATTGATGCCTATCACGGTCTGGCAGTTGTTAACTAAATACTGATATGATGCATAACCACGACATACAAAGGGTGTAAATTCTGAATTTTTGTTTCTTAAGTTTGTCAATTATGTCTTCTCTCTCTCCCAGACAAGGGCATAGGTTTTGCACCGCATGCATGCCAAAAGATTAAACATGTAGTTCTATCCTATGTCATAAAAGGAGCATTTTTTTTTTTTTGACAGAATTAAGGTTCTGAATGTCATCTATTTCAACCAAATATGATAAGAAATTAACTTCTTACATAAGTCTCAAATTTTGAATGATAGCAGCAGCTTATTTAGGTCTGCAGTTGATGCATGTGTATGTACAATGTACACTAACAGGTTTATTGTGGACTTGTGGAAAGAAGTAATGGATATCATAATTTGCAACTACATAGACTAAAGTAGTTGAATGTGAGCATGCTTTCAATGGAAAACGAGTAGTATGGTCTTAGTTTGTGCTTCACTTAAAAGTCTGAAAATCGAGTTAAATATCACTCTCACTGTGGTAGCTTTTAAATTTTATCACTAGTAACTTTTCAATTTTTTTTTTTTTTTTCATCCACTTGCTTGACTAATTGGAATCAAGGCCTATGACAATTAAGGCTTGGTTTTGATTCAACCAGTTTGAATATTGGGTAACAATGAAAATCATTTAGATTGTTTAGCTCGTTTATTAACATTATTGAGGAAAATTAAAGAAAGCTGAAGATAAATGAAATATTTTTTTTTACTGGCCTGTATTACTTTGTTATGATACACGACCTTTCTTCTTTTATTGATTTTTTGTTTAATAATTTGTGTGTAATTGAGCTTTTGCTAGTACCATGCAAATGTGTTCACATTATTCTGTTGCATATAGTTAATTTGTTTAAGTTACTAGAGGTGGACATTTGTTGAAATCCATGGGCATATCGTAAAAGAGGCTATTGTCGAGAAGCATGTGTAAAGTGAAGTCGTTTGTGTATGTGCGTGTTCAATTGTTTCCTTATAAGCTATGGCCTCCCCAGTTCCTAACGTGCGTTATAGAAAAGTTACCAAGCAGGATGATTTTGTGGTTTTAGCTTCGGATGGGGTAAGTAATTTTAGATCACAATAAACAATTTTAGTTGCTGCTCAATTGTTATATCTCTCTAAATCAAAATATTTATGCAAAAATTTGATCAAACGAGGCACAAAAGGAAATAACCAGGGTCCAATGAATTCATAGTAGTTTCAACTCTGATAGGCCCATTAAGAGGAATGAGAGGGGGAGAATATTCTAGAATCAGGGAATGAAAGGGAGAATGAGGAATATAAGGAGAAGCGTGTAACAGAAAGGGGCATCGAGAAATACTGGAACCTCTCTAATTGTTTCTTTCTTATTTTTGCATTTACATTTTTTCAATTATCCACTGTAATCAGAGCTTGTCTCTGAAATTTTTCTGCAATTTTTATCGTAATACTGGTACCTATCAAACTTTCAACATGAAATAACTGAAAGCCGAAATTACCTTTACTGGTTTTCTGATTTTGGTGCATTCAAGAGGAAATGGTGGAAAAAGAAATTCTGATTAAACGAAACAGTGAAAAGAAGTTGTGGTCATTGCTGCTGATGTTCATCACTGCAAGGTTTTGCATATGGGTTTCTTTTGCATTGACGAAAGTAGGTCTCTTTATAGTAAATTTGTCTACTTTGTGTTTTTTGATTTCTAACCAGTCTAACGCATTTTGAGATTTTTTTTTTTCTTTTCTATATTGTTTCTCCAAATTTGTATGGATGGTTTCTTCAAAAGTAGTTCGTTTTGAAGAATGTCTAGTGGTTTTTCATGAAAGAATTTTTTAGGAAGCAATAATCTGAGACCTTTCTGATGCTTCCAAGAGATTCTTAGCTAGATTTTATTTGGGGTGATTATCAGATTCTGTATAAACTGATTTTGCTGTTTATTTCTGAGTGTTTTATGAATAGTCTGGCTTTTTTTTTTTTTTTTTTTTAAAAAGGTCTTTTGCAACGGCAATGGAGGTATTTGATTGTGGTATCTGAGCTTCTATTTGTATCAATTGCATTTTTTCAAACTTTTTTTATTTCTGTTTTTTGTCTTTCAAATGTGATTAATAATCCTGGTCAAGCGGGAAACTCAAATGACCCAGTAGAATATATGAATTTTAGGATTGATTTGATCTCCTTTTTGGGTTCTTCTAGCCTCCAAGTTGGTAGATTGTTGTTCACTAATTTATATTTTTCCAATTTGATTTTAAAGCATTACATTATTTAGAATGTCTTTGGAAAAGCTTTAATTTGATGAGTTGGTTAAATAATCACGAGATTCACCATTTTAGATTAAGCATTTCATGAGTGTTGTTCTTTTTGCAGAAAATATCACATTTATTGGAAATGAATTACCGTGAGTTGCAAAAGCTAATGGAGTTGTGGATTATGTACAACTGTGGTTTTTCTGAGTTTTAATTGATAGCTTGAAACTTGGAAGTACTTGATTGTTTGTTTGATTTGAAGGGTGTTTTTGCCTTTTCGGCGTGAACTTTTAATTTGGCCATCAAATTTGAGTTTTTAGTTAAGCAATGACATATTTCTTGGTGTTTTATGTGAGATGAAGTATAGGACATGTTATTAGATAAATATTTTGATTAACAATCATTAATTTTTAAACTCGGTGGTTTGTGAAGCCTTTAAAGTTTATCAATTTTTGTTGGATTGTAATGTGAAAAGTGAGGTGTTGTCGAATGAATGTAATTTAGTCACTTGACTTGTACATTATTTGGTTGGGGTAAGTGAGAATAAATGTGATGAGGCCCATGATTTTACCACCTCCCCTTTTTAATTTTAGCACCTCCCTCACCCATTAAAAAGACAAAAATACCCCTCCCCCTTTCCTCCCTTCTCCCTTCCTCACCTCCCCATCTATTGGACGACCACCCCCCCTATCTCTTCCTCACCTCCCTCTCTCTTATAAGAAACCTTCCTCTCCCACAGTGTCGCCCTCTCTGTCCCTTTCATTCAGGTAGCTTTCATTTCTGCTATTTTTTTTCTGCGTCCTATGAAATTTCGGATTCTTGAATCCGAAATTTTCCGTTAACAAGAATCTGGATGTTTAAATTACAATACGTATCATTTATATTTCCGGATTCTTGTTTACGAAAAATTCCAGACTCAAGAATGCGAAAGTTTTGTTTACAACAGGTATGTTTTACACTCCCGTATTCTTGTTTACGAAACATTCCGGACTCAAAAATCCGGACGTTGAGTTTCAAGCATGTTTTCAAAATGGTTCAGAATTCAAAATCAGACTAGTTAATAGAACTAAACAACATCATTAAACTTAAGCACAAGGTAAATACAATGAAAACGCAAAGGGAACCATAAACATAGACATCCAATACAATAAATATTCAATCTACAGCTACATAGTTTGTAGAAGAAATAAAAATAGACGTCCAATGTAGTATGCGACTAAGATATAACGCCTCCCATTCCCTAGCACTATTGCTTCTAAACCTTTTCCATTGAACATCTGGTTGAGGTATTGGAGCATCATTCTTTAAATAGAGCTGGAAACATGTCATTTTTAAACCAATTAAACAAAGTCAATAAACTATGTAAAGTTTACAAAAAATAAAGAGTCAACACAACTATTGTACCTGTACAAAGTGTTCCATTCTATGCAGAAATTCAATGCAGAGGACGCGCTGAGTAAAGCAATCCTTCGGTGGTACGTGCCTAAGAGAGAAAATTGTAGAACTTCCCCTTGGGTCTAAACATATCAGGACCACCTTATATTTGTTAGCAATGACATATTCTGCATCTGGCATAGTCATCCATTTGTCTTTCTTGGCAACCTGATCAACCTTGTCAACATATAGTGATCGCCTTAGTGCCTCAAGGTTGTCTTCGCCACAAAGTACACTAACATACTCGTCACGGTTTCTCTCAAGCTCTCTAATCAAATCCTGTCAGATTAAGGGCCAGGCATTCTCACCCAAACCAAGTAAAGCAGCGATGCTACAAAACCCACAATTCCCATCGGGCTCTACATCAATAATGTTGTCAATGTATTGATGAATTTGATAAGGAAACTGTTGTATGTATGGCAGGGCCGGACCTGACTTCTTCAGCGGAGGAGGATGTGTAGGTGGTTCTGACTTGGTGGGCGGAGGAGGAGCTAAATGTCTAGATGAAGTCGGAGCTGACTTGTTGGGCGGAGGAGGAACTGAACGTCTAGACGAGGTTGGAGTTGACGCACTGTCGTGTTAGGATGCAAAGAAGTCATCAACACGTTCCCAATAGGATGGATCACGTCTTGTTGAAGTATCTACTGTCAACCTCTTTCCTTTCTTTGGTGCTCCCTTTGGGTTCACCTTACAAGGGGGTGGACACATGGAAGTGGTGTCAGGACCCATGCGTAGTTATCAGCTTTCTCCGACTCCACAAATGCAAATACAACAGCGAATGTCATCTCAGTTGAGGTCACACCAACAATCTCAATTAGTGGCATCTTGTACCTGTTAGTTTTGTATGTCGAATCAATAAGCAAAACAATATTGAACGAATTTACAAGCTTTATAGCTTCAGGATGTGCCCAAACTATATCGGTGATAACATCAGAGTTATCGGCCTTTCTGTGCCAGTGGACATAATGATCACGATGCATCAAGTCCATCAAATATTGTAACTCAGTTCTGTCCTGTCTTAAACTAGACCGGATCTTTTGACGTGCATTGTAAATCTGCCTAATTGTAGTGTGACTGTTTGGATTATTATGCTGCAATGAAAGTAAGGCGTTTCTTGGCTTAATCATGTTCAATGTCATGTCACTCAGATTAGACAACTCTTCAGAAGTTAGACGACCAACATATGGATGGCCTTCAAAGTTTTCGACTAACCCATGATTGTGCACCACACAGTACCTTCAAAACCCACCCTCCGACACCTTTCACCAGCCTTCCTTTCAATCTGAATGGGCATTGACATTTTCTAGTGCCAATAGCTTTCAAACCCGTAGTCTTGTAAGGTTTATACTTGCCACTTTTCTCGCAACCCAACATCACAAATGTCTTTTTGCTTGATTGCCCATAGTTTGATATTAAAATAACAACCATACATCCAACAGACTTGCCAACATCTCGTACCCACGCCAATAGGTCATCTCGGGTAGAAAATACCTGAAACGACAACATGTATCATTCACTAACTCATCCAACAAATCTTAACAAAACTAATTAATAAAATAAGTACCCACGCAGTAGTAAATGCGCTAGTACAATCCATGGAAACGACCTCTGGAATATCAAGAACACTGGCCACTATGGTGTCGGGAAAGTTATCTTCCATTGAAACTGCACTGGAAAAGACATGTCAAAATCCTAACAGAAACAAATTCCGGATTCTTATTACCGGACCCGTTCTTATTTCCGGATATTATTGAACTACCGGACTTTACGGAAGAATCCGGATTTTACAATCCGGAATCGTCAAACAATGAAATAGCATAACAAACGTCCGGATTCTTATATCCGGAATCATCCGGGAACATAAATCCAGAAAACCAGCGATTTCAGGGGGAAAAAAAAAGACGCCAACGCACCTCAGATCAGTGACAATGTGGAAGATGTATGGAACGGGATGGCACCAGAGATAGGGGAAGATGACAAAGTGAGAAAAACACCTTCAAAAAGTGAGAGAGATTGAGGGAGGTGAGGCGGAGAAGCTGAGGAATGAGAGGGAGGTGACAAACTCATTTTGCGTTTTTAACCAAGGGCAAATTTGGTTTTTCAAAAATATGGGAGGTGTGAAAATTAAAAGGGAGGTGGTAAAATCAAGGCCCATGTGATGAGGAGGGAGAGTAGGGGTTGGCAATGATTGAGTGAGGATTTTGGGCCTTTTTTTTCGATGAACAAAAGGAGGAACTACAACAACTAACTATTCACCCCTAAGAGTATGCAGAATCTCTCTCTCTCTCTGTCTCTTTTTTTTCCCATCTTTTCTTTTTATTTCTGTTTTTTTAATTCTTTGGTCTTAGAGGGATTACAGGGGGTTTTTTTTTCTATGCTGTAAGGAGTTAATCTCCATTTTTTTTTTTTAAAGAAATCCAAGTTCCTATCAAAATATTAACATTTGATGTATTCTATAGAATTGTTCAATAGTATCAGACTAAAGAACTTGATCATGGAAACAATTTTGCTGGTGAATAGGATTTTAAGTCTAATTCATAGACTTGTCTCTGTAGGCAGGAAATGTTATTGCAAATTACAGTGTCTGTTTGTCCCAACAAAATGAATTTGAATGACTGATGAAATAATGTATTCTTAATGATGATTCATTTTACAGTGACTATCAAATGAATTAATGGATTTTGACCTACTGCTTTACTTGAGACGGCTGCCATTTCTAGGAACTACGAAAAATATGATCCTCATGTGTTCCAATGAGGTTTATATGCTATGTCACAGAATACTTCAAACATTAATTAGGAATAATATATTTTTTTACATATTGAAGGTGCAGCGAAATAAATTATTAGGTTTCCAGTTTAATCCAATATTTACGAAAGTGCTCCTTTTTTTCATGCAATTGTTGATTGAGTTTCCCTTTTTCATGTTGGAGGTGAGGTATCTTATAAACTAATTGAGGTTTAGCTTGTGTCAATTCTGTTCTGTTTCGTTGTTTATTGCTTTCATTTCAGATATGTCATCTTTATTCTGCTCCTTTAAACTACTTATTATACTATAAGGCATTCCCTAGTGCATGTTTATTCTTCTTTGTGGCATTGTTTTTTTATATTTCCTTTCTTGATTAAAAAGTAGAGCAAGAAGATCGGAAAAAAGGAGCACTTTTCCTTGGTTCTGTTTGTTGAGATTAGTCCACTCCTTTTTATTGTTTTTAAAATTTTTACTGGGATGGCTAATTTCTGTCAACTGTAGGTTAAAAACCTTCTTATTAATACTGGCATAGTCTTTTGATAAGGACATACTGGCATAGTGTTGTGGGAAGACCAATAAAATGGATACAGAGGACAAGGAAAGTAACATTAAGGAGGGGGAAGTGTTCTAAATATACTCTTTCCGGACTCAATTACAAGCAAAAATACCAAATTTTACACCGATTAAAGATGGAAGTGCATTTAATATTTTTGGTTTCATATAAAATACGAACTACATACTAATCTATCCTTAATTATATAAAATTTGAATTAATTGAAGGATATTTTTGAAACAATGACATTAAACATGGGTAGGTTAGTTGAAATTTGTTTATATTTAGGTCTACCAAATTTGAACACATTTTTGTTTATAATTAAGTCCCGAGGAGTATACATTTTGTAATGGGATACAAATTTTTAGCTTCGTGGCCACATGCTAAAATTTGAAAATAATAGTGCTAAAATGCATCGTTTTTATTTCCTTTGCATATTCATTTTATGCTAATTATGTGTATAGGTCAATTTCAGACTATATCCCTTAATTTTTATTATTGTTATAATGTAACTTACATTGTGCCCGACACATCATAGGAGGTAAGAGACGCTAACAATATGATAAGAATTGGTATAGAGCCAGAACAGAGTATCCACTATGTGATTTAGAGACTCCTCTCTAAATGATTCCTCAAAGGAAACTCACATAGTTCATAAAAACTTCAATGAAATTTTAATACAAGCTGCCCATATTTATGCTACGGTGGCAGGGCTATTTTGGTCATAAAATAAATACAAAAAATGATTATAAAAATACAATTAAAATTGGCTTAAATATCATTTTGGTCCCTTAACTTATTTTTAATGTTCAATTTGGTCCTATAACTATTTTTTAGGCCAAATAAGTATTTTAAGTTAACAAACTGGACCATATTAGTCCTTTCCGTCACCTATCACATAAACAGCGTTACATTCAAATGACGTGGAAAATGAATAACAGTGTTTCTTCCTCTTTCCTCTTTATTTTGGGGTTAGGGATTTCAGAAATCTTACCAAATTTCTCTTTATAAAGCTGTAATTTCTGAAAATGTCAAGCCACCATGCGTCCTCATGCTTCTATGGTCCACCAGGACTAACGTTGTCCAGTTTGTTAACTTAAAAGATTTATTTGGCCTAAAAAATAGTTGTAGGACTAGATTGCACCTCAAAAATAAGTTAAAGCACCAAAATGGTATTTAAGCCATTAAAATTTGTAAATGGATGCAGCACAATGAATGAGTTGGTATTGACATCATGGGTGATGTATTTGGGTGTGAATGGTACTTCTGGGTGTCTTTGGCATGTGGTCCTGGATAATATTCTTCAGGTCGGAGAGAACTCGCACTCGAGTTTAGTTTTTTCTTCCATGATAGCAGTCCTTCGACAATCAACTTTTACAAAAACTAGAGCATTGACACGTGCGATGCACGTGTAAAGTATGTGTGGGAGTAATATTTTACATTATGTTAATTAACTATATTTATTATATTTGAAACATAAAATAAAAAATAACACATTTCCATAAATTGATTATTAGTTATTAGTTATTAATTCTGCAAATGTTAAGAAAATTAGAAGTAGAGCAGCACGTGAGAACGTGAGGCAACCCCAATGTAATTATGTATTTACATTTGCCCAATAGAATTAATTGAAAACACGTATTTTTCTCTTTCGGAACCGTGTGTATATCGTATGGTTTTCGATGGCATTTTTAGACCCACAATGGGAACAAAATTCAGCAACAGCTGCATCTTCAGTGATGCTCCGTACCACCAGCTGCAAAAGCAAATTAAAATCAAACCATCTTACCCATTATAAAGGGGATATTTGGGTCTAAAGTCTAAACTCTTAAAGCAAAAAAGAAATTTCAACAAAATATTCAAAAAAAACTTTGATATCACTATGCTCCTTTTGTAGATGCTCATCAGTCAGGGCAGCATTGTAATCGATTCCTGTCATGATGCACCCACGCTTTTCAACTTTTGAAATGGAAGTTCTAGCATCTGAAACATATTACAATGAATTCCCAAAATATTCAAGCTGCAAAATGCATACAAATAAACAAAAAATAGTTTATTATCATACTAATGACCACCTACATGATTTTACATCGGAGTAGCTATCATACACATGCATAACTCAATGCTTGTAAATATATCAATATATTTTGGAAAAGATCAAGAAAAATAGCTTGCATTCAACTGCATTTATAAGAAATGATACATCAGTCCATCACAAAATTATGCCTAATTTGAATTTTCACATGATCATTTTCTAATATATTGTTTGGTTCCCTCAATTCCTCAATGAGTAACATAAGGATGGAGTAATGACTAATTTGTTGACAGATGCCAAAGAACGCATGCTTTTGGCAAGTGACAACACTATTATCACATTGAGTAAAACGATCTAATTTAAAAATCAGACAAAAGAAATTTGCATATAAACTGAAAGCAGCTTTCAAAAGCACTTAAAAGAATCAAACAGAACAAAAGAAAATCACATATTAAATAGAATTCAGCATAACAAAATATCTACAAAAAACATATTTGAGAGAGATTTTTATTTCATGGTCAGCACCTGTGTCTCCACTGGTAACAAGATGCTTCAATCGTAGCTTATGATATTCCAAACACACTCAATTTTCTACACACAGATTACAAATATTTTCAAAACAAATCTCAATGATAGGAGTTTTCATCCAAAGGTATTCAAGTAAAATCAAAACAAAAACTACATGTCTTTAATTAATTCTAAAGAATCCCATAATTCACAGAGGCTGGTGTTTTTCCCAGAAGCTTGAGTAGTGATATCCCATTGAACAATAGTTTTATCTGTATTGGTTCCTTGGATTGTTATGAAGGATTTTAAAGGAGGAATGTTAACTTTCTCCCTGTACGATTTATTTAAGCACAAAAGCAAGAGCAAATAAGAGATTTTCAGTCAAATTCAACTCAAATTTTGTTAAAACAATAAACATGAAAGAAAATTAGCAGTTGTGAGATGAAGAGGCCAAACATAAAAGAGTGAACACGTTTAAAACTTGCATCTCGCATGAACAAAGCACAACTTGACAAAGACCATAAACAAAAAAGACTCGTATATCAAAGTGCTAGAACGTTTTCCCTGTCAAGCTTGACTACTTTATCTAATCAAGGCATTCTCACATCTAAAATGAGCTCAACATGCAAACGGATTCACCTGATAAAAACATTCATAATATTGTAGATAGATCTACCTTAACCAACAACAACAACTAAACTAAATTTGGCAATTGGCAACACTATTATTGAAGCTTCATTTGCTACCAATACGAGATTAGAATAAAATAAAAGATGTCACCAAATAGAGAATAAGAATATTAATAGGTGTGCCTTGAAGTCAAACCTTCATCTTCAAGAAGCCTCACATCCCTTTATGTTTTATACCTCACAATTTGATATTGTTCTCTGGCATTTGCTTCCTGGGTCCGCCGACGTGCAAACCCATCATCCCCTCTAATTTCACAATCGCAACCAATGACTCTGTTTACATCCACAATTTATGGTTCTAGAGAACCTGCAACAACTGGGACACAAAAATGCAACACGGTGAAAATAAAAAGTCATGAGGAGAGTGGTAACTGATAGCCAAGGGTCTGTTTGGGTCAAATAAGGGGAGGGGAAGGGAGGGATTTTAATGGAGGGGAGGGAAGGGAAGGGGAGGGGAGGGGAGGGATTTACTTTGATTTTGTGTTTGGTTGAGAGGAGGAGGAGGAGGGAGGAAGCCTTTGCTTGTTTGGTTCGGGAGGGAAGGAGAGATTTTAATGGAGGAAGGGATTAATTTACTGGTATATCCTTATAGTGTTTTATATTATATTATATTATATATAAGGATATTTCAGTAATTTTATTTTAAATAATTTAATCTCCCTCCTCCTCCAAAACCCCCACTTTGGGAGGAGCCAAAATTGGCTTAGGAGGGATTTTGCTCCCTCCCTCCCTCCCTCCCATTAAAAAAATTGAACCAAACAAACATAATTTAAAATATCCCCTCCCCTCCCCTCCAAAACCCCCCAACCAAACACACCCTAAGAGACCACGAAATGAAAAGGAGGGTAGGCATTAAATAATCGGCAGCAAAATGTAGATAAAGGGATAGGGTGCACAATGTAGCAGGGGGAAGAAAACTCTCTCATCTTTCTCATTTTTATAAGAACCCACGCCATATTTTGCCGAGGGGGAAGCAATATGGCAGCACTATGACACCCCAAGCGAGCCCGCCATGTCCATTCTTTCTCGGCACCAGCAGAGACGTGCTTCTCTAAATAGCTTCAAGAACCTCACGCCACCGCAGAAGACCCATCTCATCTCATCAGAACAGACTCTTAGAAAAATAGTGTTCATGTGTAAATACAGGATCGGTCAACAAGGATTAATTGCTCCTTAAATAACAGTGAATCAATTCTGTTAGCTGTCATATAGTGTGTATCAATTCTGCATTTGTACAAATCAATGCTGTGCTGATTTTGTGCATTAGAATTAGGATCGGCCAGCTTGTGCATCTTCTTGTACCTCTATTTAAAGCCTTTCAGGCTAGTGAAATAATCAAGCAATTGCCTAATTCTTCATGGTAATCAGAGCTTCTCAAGCTTAACAGCAATTTTTTTTTTCCGATCCACTTTCATTTTTTTTCCCCTCATGGCTGCTGTCCTTACAACCGATGGTCTTGTGGTCCTCAATGCAAGCTCTCAGCTGCATATCAAGTTAGATGGGGGCAACTTTCCAGCATGGAGAATTCAATTCCTTGCTTTGTTGACTGGTTATGACCTCATTGGTCATATTGATGGCACTAAGCCTTGCCCAGCCAAGACTATTGGTGATCCTGCTGTCAGCAATCCTGCATTCCCTAAGTGGACACGACAGGATCAGCTCATTGTCCATGCTATTGTTTCATCTGTCACTGCAACAGTGGTCACTCACCTTGCCACAGTCAAAACAGCCAAGCAAGCATGGGACACCCTCAACACCATGTATGCAAATCGATCTAGAGTCAGAATCATGATCCTCAAACACAAAATCTTTACTTTCACCAAGGGTACTCAAACCATGGCAGCCTACCTTCAAGGTATCAAATCTATCTCTGATGAACTCTCCATCATTGATCATCCACTTGATGAAACCGATCTCGTCATTCACACACTCAATGGCCTCAGTCACGAGTACCATGACATCGCTGCTGTCCTACGCAGCAGAGAAACACCAATTTTCTTTGCTGAAATGCATGAAAAGCTGATGGACTATGAGACTGTCCTGCACCGTGATCAACCACCCACCAATGACTCACTCATTGCCACTGCCAATACTGTCTCACGACACAGAGGTCAGTACCAACAAAGAAACAGTTACAATCCACACACTGCTGGGAACCGAATCATTTGCCAATTTTGCAACAAGCCTGGCCATATTGCAAGAAACTGCTTCCGGATCAAAGGATTTCAAAAGAAAAATGCGAGCAAACCAGCAGCAAACATTGCAAATCTCTCAGCCCCGCATAACACTAGCTGGATCATGGACACAGGTGCCTCTGACCACATTGCCCAAGACCTTCAGCAGCTGAACTTGGCCGATCCTTACCTAGGTTCTGATCAAGTCACCATTGGTGATGGCTCAGGTTTGCAAATCTCTCACATTGGCCGATCACTTATTCACACACACACCAAGCCTCTTCACCTCACACAAGTGTTGTGTGTACCTCATATACAGTCCAATTTATTATCTGTTTCCAAACTTTGTCAATCTAACAATTGCTCGGTTGAATTTTTTCCTAATTGTTTTGTTGTAAAGGACTTGAATTCGGGCCAAATGCTGCTGCAAGGACCACTTAAGCAAGACCTCTACCACATGGTTACTCATTCCCACCAAACATGGTCTGCTTCTTAGCCAACATGGTTACATTCGGGAATTGCTAGAGAAATTTAACATGTCAGGTGCAAAGCCAACAGCCACGCCACTTTGCTCAAGCACACCTCTGAAATTAAATGATGGTACACCTTCAGCAGACCCCAAACTGTTCAGAAGCATCATTGGAGCCTTGCAGTACATAACACTGGCCCGTCTAGATGTTGCCTTTTCAATTAATAAGTTATCTCAGTTCATGCATCAGCCAACACAAACCCACTTTCAGCAGCTAAAACGGGTCCTAAGGTATCTCAAACTGACCATGAATCATGCCTTGCAACTTAAGAAACCGTCCCACCTCCAACTTCAGGCATACAGTGATGCAGATTGGGGTGGTAACCTTGATGACCGAACATCCACATCAGCATTCATCATATACCTTGGTGGTAACCCAGTCTCTTGGCTCTCAAGAAGGCAGAAAACGGTTGCAAGATCTTCCACAGAGGCAGAGTACAGGTCTGTTGCAAACACTTCGGCTGAAGTCATGTGGCTCCTCAATCTTCTAGGTGAACTTGGATTAAAGTCACACACACCTTCCCTATTTTGTGACAACATTGGCACTACTTATCTATGTGCAAATCCTGTGTTTCATTCACGGATTAAACACATTGCCTTGGACTACCATTTTGTTCGTCAACTAGTCCAAATGGGACAGCTTCGGGTGGCTCATGTTTCCACTAGAGATCAGCTAGCTGACATCTTGACCAAGCCTCTTTCAAGAGAAAGATTCTCTCTACTCAAAGACAAAATTGGTGTCACAGATGGTGACCCAATTTTGAGGGGGCGTAATAGATAGCCAAATCAGTTCCTTGATCTCCTCAAGCCATTTGTTGTCATGTGTAAATACAGGATCGGTCAACAAGGATTAATTGCTCCTTAAATAACAGTGAATCAATTCTGTTAGCTGTCATATAGTGTGTATCAATTCTGCATTTGTACAAATCAATGATGTGCTGATTTTGTGCATTAGAATTAGGATCGGCCAGCTTGTGCATCTTCTTGTACCTCTATTTAAAGCCTTTCAGGCTAGTGAAATAATCAAGCAATTGCCTAATTCTTCAGGACAAAGAATAATCCCAATATAATCCTAGGCTATAATTCAGGAAACAAATCCTAGGCTATAATTCAGGAAACAAGGAAATAAATTATACACACAATTACTAACATTATGCTAATTATACACAAGATCACTAACATTATGACTAGATACAGAATATATTTACATATATTCTAACACCGACTATAAGTTAGTGCAAGAGTCAATATAACCCGAACAATATAGGCTTAATAATAGAGGAAACAATTTCATTGAAATCAAACTAGGGTTATTGTTGGAACCCCTTTCCAACCGAGCGCGCTTTGTACTTGTTAACATTTTCGTTTATATTTTTCTTTACACAAAACACCTAGCTATAGCCCAAATGATGAGACATAAGGATGCTTCCATGTACTTAAGCATCTGGTCATGGGTTCGAATCCTTGTGGGAGCCGAAAGTAATACCACATGGGGGTGGTAGATAGTCCTATGAGTGACACAACTCCAAAACCAGTAAAAAGAGTTGGAGAGGGGTGTTAGTTAGGATTCATTTATCTATTTTGATGTTTTTGCATGCCAATTTTGCTTAAAATAAAAGATCGTCATTGAATTTTCTTAATAAGTTATTTAAAGAAAGAATATCTTTTTTTTTTTGGCTAAACAATCAAAGAATATCTTTTCTTTTCTTAAATATTTTAATGGAAATAGTTATATTCTTTTCGGCCAATATTAACATAATGAGATTTTAAAAATGATCAATAAACTAATTTCTATTTGTTAGATTAATTTTTTAAATTTTTTCAATATTATAACTTTTAAATATCTATATATTTATATATTTATTCTATTTTTATTATCATTTTTACTAATTAAATCAATATATTTAACCACCTTTATTTAACTTTTTTATGTTTCAAAAATACAACAGAACAATACATGAGAACATTAATCATAATTATCACTAAATCATCTATGTTAAGAAGTGTAAAGTTCTCAAGAGGCAACTTAATGTTAAGATCAATCGATTTGGAACTCTACATAAGTTCAACAAGTAGCAATAAAGTATATATGTACACACAAAAAAAGTATATATAATCAACATTTTGTTCTTTGATGGCAAAAGAAAGTCTTGAGACAAGTGTCTAGATCTGTATTCCTTTTCTTTCTTGTTTCTTTTACCAGAAATCTAGGGATACAAACAAACCTTAACATGGAGAATTTGGCATAGCGCAATTGTTAGTATAATTCAAAATCAATAAACAGTATATCATTACATCAAAAAAATAAATAAATAAATAAATAAATAATAAATAAACAGTGTATCATCAAAAAGACCACTTTAGTAGGAAGAGTCGTGAATAAGAACATGTTCTATTTTGCATTAAAGATGACATACTATCATTCATTGGAATTGAGACTAATGCAGTTTACAATTTTCTATACAACTATCCAATAACAACTAATCCTAATCACCATCGTAGCCCCCATCATCCATGTCGGCGGCATCACCATCTCCATAGTCATTGTCTTCAGCTTGCACTTGATCGACATGTGGTGCAACATTGTCAACTTGTGTGTCATTGTTTGCCACATCAGCGGGTCTCGTCACCTGAGTTGGTTCATCGACCTTTGCTTGCATGGATGTCAGACTTTCCTCACGGAAGAATGAGGAATATGGCTTAGAAACCTGCATATGGAATATGGAAATTGTTAATCTTCAGCTTCAAGTATGAGGTGCTAAACTTTTTGGGCCCATATCAGATTAGATAGATTCAGGGCCCGTTTGTTACGGCTTAAAAAAAAAGTGATTATGTTTTAAAATAATCTAGAGATTATTTTTTATAGATTTTAAAAAAATCTGAAGCTAATTTGTGTTTGTTTAGGATTATAAAAATCATTTTTTCAACTCTTATGAATGAGAAGCTACTTTTTTCAGCTTTTCATTTTTAACCTAAAAATCATTTTTTAAAAAAAATCATTTTCTAAAAAATCAGAAACAAACACAATTAAAATTAAAAAAATGATTTTTAACATAAAAGAAGTGATTTTATTCTAAAAAAAGCTGTAACAAACGCCCCTCAGGTTGATCAAAAACTAAATACAATCTAAACATTCTAAATAAAAGTACAAAAGACTAACATAATAAAGCGTGCAAATTTTGATCAGTTAGGCTCAATTAAAATTCTTATTTTAGAAGATTGAATTTTACTGCATTGCTATTAGAAGACATGTATATGACTTTCTAGAAGATTTTACTTTGAATAAGCAGTCCCTCTTCTCAGCACTTTCCACAAGCTTGTTTCATTGTTTACTCCTCCTCAGTGTTGAGGCAGATCCAACCACCTACATAAAAACAACAAAACGCATCACGTTAAGGCTATTGTACCAAATGAAATCGTTGAAAGCGTCACATTATACCATGGTTTTAAATTGCGGTCCGCAACCGCAATTGCGGCCGCAATATTGCGGTTGCGGCGACCTCCGCATCCGCATCACTCCGCAATTGCGGTGTGTTTTATTTTCACGCACAATGACCGCAACACAACCGCATCAGACACCGCATCCGACCACGTCCCCACTGCAAAGCACCGCATCACCACCGCAACAGACCGCAACCGGCCTTGTCACCACCGCAATGCGTTGCATCTCTGCTTCAGATCTACTATGATGCCGAAATGGAGGTTGAATGTTGGGGAAATACTGAAATTTTGGGAGTGAGTGGTGAGTTTACAGTCCCGCGTTCAAGTTAGGTAGGGGGAGAGAAGCAAAAAAAAAATGGAAAAGAGGATGTCATTGCCTTGTTGGCTCTCTGATGCCTTGCGCCTTTCTGGGAAGATTTCAGGGAAGGGAGTTTTTCTTAGCCCAGAGAAATGCTAAACAACTATTCTCTCTCTCTTTGTACTATGCAAAAGAAATATATATATAAAAATTAAAAACAATAAGGCAAATGAAAAAGAGGTGGTATCGAAACTTTTCTAGACTCTTCCCTGGTTCCTTTAGGTGATGCACTTTTTGAAACCCACGTGTTAAATACTATGAAATTTAATGGTCCATTAGCAATAAAATAATTCAAGAGACTTAATTATATATATATATATATATATATATATATATATGATAATATACCCCTTTATAAATGTTATAAAATCTTATATTAAAGTTTTAAATTTGTTAATATATTTATATATCATAAAAAAAGATATATAGTAAATTAGAATAATTATAGAATTTTTTTTACATTTTGTGCGAGCATAAAATTATTTCACGCCGCAACGGCCGCAATGCGCGCTGCAGCGACCGCAATATCCGCAATGACAGCGACCGCAACCGCGACCGCATCCACAACCGCAACCGCAATTTAAAACCTTGCGTTATACCCCCCAAAAGGATCATACAGTACCAATATCGCCGACTTTGCTCTAGTGATCCCAACATTCATTCGTCGGATGTCCTCCAAAAACCCTATATCGCCGTCTTTGCTTGCCCTGACGCACGAAAATATTGCAATGTCCTTTCCACGTCCCTGAAAAGAAAGGAGATTATTCTTTAATCCCAAACCTAATGTGTCAACCATGTAAGAAGCATATCAGATTTGAAAGAAGCCCAAGTTAAAAGGCAATCATTTAAGTAACAACTGATTGAAATGAAAGAAATATTACAAAATATACAATTCAATTAGCGATGATTTATTCCTCCAACTTCCAAATTTTTTTTTTGTTGATAATTTAATCTTTTGAAAACTGTGCAATAAGACCCATCTATGGTGCAGTGCAATAGTTCACGTGGATGTAAAAAGTGCTTAAAATGAATGGCCGTAGGCCGTAGCATTGTGTAGGTTCTTCTCTGTGAAAGGTTAGATATTTGTTTTCTTGTTGACATTGTCAAGCATCTACGGCCTGCAGATATAAATTGCTCTCTAATGGAAATCAAAGGCACACACAAATTGGAAAAGGCTACACGCAAACAGGAAGTTCTTTTTACATCCAAACTGGCCCCAACTAAGAAGTTCTTTAGATTCAGAGGTTACAAGCTAGCGCAGCTTCTACAATTGCAGTTTAACCCTTCAACAGTTCAGGAGCATAGAAGAAACCATCATGGAGCTCTACAACAAATTCTAAAAAAGATGGCGTTACTTTAAGCAGCGCTTAAAATAAAAAACGCTACTTTATGTCGTACGTAAACAATAAACAACGCTTACAATATTAAGCGCTATTGTTTAGTTTACACAATAAACAACGCTTAGTCCTTTAAGCGCTGTTTTATCTTTAAATAATAAAAAATGAACTGGCACATTAATCAGCGCTTCAAACATGAAGCGCTGTTTTTGATCATACGAACAATAAACAGCGCTTTATAGTAGGAAGCGCTGTTTTTGGTGATACAATAAACTGCGCTTTTAGTCTTAAGCGGCTTTTTAGAAACAATAAATGCCGCTTTTTTATTAAGCTGCTTTTGGTCAATTTATTAAATATATTTATTTCCTCCTCTCTCATTTCGCATGCGTAAGCACCGCTTTCTCTGTCTCTCAACTCTCTTCGCAAACTCCTCCGCTGCCGTCCCTATTTCTCTCTCGGTCTCAACTCTTCGCAAACTCCTCCGCTGCCGCCTCCATCTCCCAAGTCGGCGTGCTTCTTCCTCAACGAGATCGTGTGCTTCCTCGCCTCCAAAAGGTGAAATCAGAGCTCGTAGTCCTCCAAAAGGCTGCTGGCGGCCTCGGCCTCAGTCCTCCCCTCGCCTCCATCTCCCAACTCGCTTTGCGTCCATTTCGTGTATGGCCACTGTCTCCATTTTGTATCTCGATTCCACATTGGTTTCGCTGGTGGTTTGTTAGTTTTTGGTCTCTGTTCGATTTTGTTTGATTTTGTTCATCGTTGTCCAGCTTTGGAATCGAAGGGTTTGATTTTGTTTGATTTTGTTCATCGTTGTCCGTGAGATAAATTAGAAGTGTTAAAGATGCTTGGAATCAGTTTGTTAAAATGTACGCTTAGTAAATATATATGCATATCGGATGGGAATCAATGGAAAAATGACCAATGAATTTTGTTGTGGAACCCGATTTTGGTTTGTTTTGTTTTGAACAATGAATTTTGGAATGTTACAGTATTGTATATATTTTGGAATGTCCATATTTTAGGGAGACTCGCCAAAATTTTGTTAGAATTTTGATCTAGTCTGTGTGTTGATTTTAAGAGCATTGATAGTTTTAGTCTTGCTTTATTTAAATGGGGTTTTTCAAGTTTTACCTCTCAATCCATAGATAAAATATGGATCGAAAGTGGATGTCCGCCAATCGTTTGTCGAATGAATATAAGGATGGAGTGAAAGATTTTATTGGGTTTGTAGTTGGGCATACAAATGCACCATAGTAGAATCATATGTCCTTGTTTAAGTTGTTGTTATACAAACAAAATTAGTGTTCTGAATTGGAATGGCATTTAGTGAGCAATGAGATTGATCAAACTTATACCTGTTGGACAAAGCACGGTGAGACAAGAGGTGAATCTTCTAATATGGGGAATAGTGGGAGATATGTGTCAGAGGACACCGCTACAAATACATATGATGGTGACCGTTTTGAAGATATGGCAAATGCGGTTGAAGAAGATCTTCGTGATTGTCCTCAAATGTTTGAGAAGTTGATGAGTGATGCGGAGAAGCCGTTATATGAGGGTTGTACTAAATTCACAAGATTGTCGGCAATGTTAAAGTTGTTTAACTTGAAGTCGGGCAATGGATGGACTGATAAGAGTTTTACGGACTTACTCACACTATTGAAAGATATGTTGCCTAATGATAATGTGCTTCCTAGTAGGACATATGAGGCTAAACAAATGTTATGCTCTATTGGCATGAGCTATGAGAAGATACATGCTTGTCGTAACGACTGCATTTTATTTCGTAATGAATATGCATCGTTAAAGTCGTGTCCAAAATGTGAAGCCTCACGGTATAAGAAGGAAAATTCGTCTCCAGAGAAGGTATTGTGGTATTTTCCCATAATTCCCAGATTCAGGCGTATGTACCGTAGTTCAGAAGATGCAAAAAACCTGACATGGCATGAGGATGAAAGGATTCAAGATGGCAAGCTACGGCACCTACAGATTCTCCTCAATGGAAAAAAATTGATATTGATTATCCTGATTTTGGGAATGAACCAAGAAACTTACGACTTGCATTGTCTACTGATGGATTTAACCCACATGGTGTTCAAAGTAGCTCTCAAAATACATGGCCTGTGATTTTGGTGATTTATAACCTACCTCCATGGCTATGCATGAAGCGAAAATATATGATGTTGTCTTTGTT
The DNA here is from genome assembly GCA_037113605.1 of Calophaca sinica. Classification (NCBI taxonomy): domain Eukaryota; kingdom Viridiplantae; phylum Streptophyta; class Magnoliopsida; order Fabales; family Fabaceae; genus Calophaca; species Calophaca sinica. The sequence continues at coordinate 95,624,485 of CM073733.1, forward strand.
AATTTCCGGGCCGAAACAACCAGGAAATGATATCAATGTATATTTGGCTCCTTTAATTGAAGATTTGAAGCAAATGTGAGAGACAGGTGTGGTGGTGTATGATAGGTATAGAGAAGAAAGTTTCACCTTGAGGGCTATGATTTTCGGCACAATTAATGATTTTCCAGCATATGATAATCTGTCGGGATATAGTACCAAAGGTCAGTGTGCATGCCCTATATGTGAAGATAGTACAGATTGGATTCGGTTGGAACATGGTAGGAAGAATGTCTTTCTTGGGCATCGCAGATTTTTGCATCCAAATCATCATTATCGGTCATGGAGAAAGGCATTCAATGGGAATACAGAAGAAGCGGAGCTCCTTTGCCTCGACGGTACACAATTTGTTAGAAAAAGTAAAAGATTTGAATATTAAATTTGGTAAACCTTTTGCAGAGACCTTGCCACACGAGGGTGGAAGAAAAGGTCGATTTTCTTTGAGTTGCCATATTGGAAATCATTATACGTAAGACATTTCGTTGATGTGATGCATGTTGAAAAAATATTTTTGATAGTCTCGGTGGTACCTTACTTAATGTGCCCTGAAGACTAAAGATGGCATCAATGCAAGGCTAGACTTGGTTAGTATGGGATTGAGGCGAGAGTTGGGACCAGGTAAAGAAAGGAAAGCGTCATACATATCTACCTCCCACGCTCATACTCTATCTAGAAAAGAGAAAAGAGATTTTTGTAAGTTTCTTGATGGAGTTAAGGTTCCAGAGGGGTACTCTTCAAACATTAAGAACCTCGTATCGATGAAAGATCTCAAGTTAAAGGGTCTAAAGTCTCATGATTGTCATGTTCTTATGGAGAATTGCTACCCATAGCTATACGATCTATTTTGCCTGATAAAGTGCGGAATACCTTAAGTAAACTTTGTTTCTTCTTTAAGGCAATTTGTAGTAAAGTGATTGACCCTGGAAAGTTGCCAACCTTGCAAAAAGAAATTATTCTGACTTTGTGTGAGCTTGAGATGTATTTCCCGCCTTCATTCTTTGACATAATGATTCATCTGACAGTTCATCTGGTTAGGGAGACACAATTGTGTTGGCCAGATTACATGAGATGGATGTACCCGTTTGAGCGTTACATGAAGATATTAAAAGGGTATGTGAAAAACCGATCACGACCAGAGGGTTGTATTGTTGAACGGTATATAGTTGAAGAAGTCATTGAATTCTGCAGAGTATGTATCGATATTGAACATTCTATAGAGGTCAGCCGGTCGTCACACAGAAGAAGTGCGGGGAGGGATTACCTGACTTGAAATATTGACTATATCAAGGAAAGAATGGGAACAAGCACACTTATATGTTTTACGCAACGCCGATGAAGTTGAGTCATATGTTGTAAAACACAAGGACATACTCAAGAGCTTGTACCCAAATAAGAGTCAAAATTGGTTAACAACAGAACACAATCGGTGTTTTATAAAATGGCTGAAAGAATACATTTCTGCAGAGTTTATTGCAAATCCTAGCTCGGTTTCAGTAAAGATTGAGATGGTTAGCTAAAGGTCCAGATATACATGTTAGTTCTTACACCTGCTATCCGATGAATGGGTACACTTTTTATACAAAAGAACATGATGATCGGAGGAGAATACAAAATAGTGGAGTTGACTCTTGTAGTGAAGCTATGCATATATCAAGTGCTAAAGATAGAAATCCCATATATGCGAATATGTCATACTTGGGGTCATTGAACGATATGGGAGTTGGATTACAAGATGTTTCGAAGTGCCTGTGTTCCAATGCAAGTGGGTTGATAATAACAACGGTGTACAAATGGATGAGTTGGGGTTCATGCGGGTGAATTTTAATAAGTTGGGATATAAGGATGAGCCCTTTATTTTAGCATCGCAAGCTCAACAAGTGTTCTATGTCACCGATCCAATTGATATGAATTGGTCCATTGTTCTATTGAATAACAAAAAATTGTTAATGAGATTGATGATGAAGCACATGAATATGCTGACATTGAGGATGACCCTTTCTTCGGGACATCACAATCATTGTTTGGGGCAAGTACACCTATAGAGGATGATGTGTATATTAGAAATGATCATAATAAAGGGCTTTGGATCAATCCATTATTTCATAAGGGATGCGTAAATCTGAATAAAACGAGAAAAAGGAAAAGAGTTGCTTAAATGTACATGTATGTAGTGAATGCTATTTAATTTTTATTAATTTATTGATCAATTAAATGTGTATACATTGATTTCTTTATTAATTTTTATTAATAACTTATGTGTATAATTTTTTTCAGGTAAATGGCATCTGAAGGTGATGATAGTGCTCCCGAGGCCCCCAAAGGGACGGCGTCCGTGGACCGACTTTTAAGAAGAAACTCATCCGTGAGAGGAATAAAGGAGTTGCAAAGCGTGTGGTAAGATACTTATCGATTAATTTAATTTTTTTTTAGTTGAGTATCTAAATTTGTACACTAATACTATTTTTTTTATAGGTTATATGGAATGCTAAGGGTCAACCAATTGGTGAAAATGTTAATGACTTTATTCTCTTCATTGGGGTCCCAGTGCGGAAGGCGGTCCCAATTAGCCGCGATAATTGGAAGGATAAGGATCCATATTTGAAGGAGCTAAAAGATGAGATATGGACTGAGATACATGTATATAAAAATGGGATTAATTAACATTGGTTAGTTGTATTGTTTTTAATTTATCTAAACATACTTATAGTCTAACATTTTGTTTATAATGTTCTTGCAGAAGCATTTTGGTGTTGATGAGACCGAAAGGATATTACACTTAGGTTAGCTGGAAGATCACACCGAATTTCCGAATCACAAGTTAGCGAACAAGTGGTTGAGAGACCAACACTGAACATCGGACATCACCTCCAAAGAAATATGCATCGCTCATAGAACAGATGATTGGAGCGCTTTTGTAAGAAGACGCACAGAAGATGAAGAATATATAGTATGTACAATAATATTTATAACTTTTATATATGACGTTAAACCATGCATTAATATATTCTTATGTTTTTATGTAGAGAATAAGCAATGAAAATTGGCAAAGAGCGTCAAATCCTCCATACCCTTACAGAGGAGGGGTTAAAGGGTATCCCCGCATTGAGGAAGAAATGGTATGTACAATATCTTTAATTATAACTTGTTTTAACGCATCTCTTGGTATGTACAATTTCTTTCTTACTTTCTCTCAATTTGTTTGTTCATATGTATAGCTGTTGGAGTCAGGAGAAGATGCAACTTCTCAATCCATTGGTCGATCTTGTTTGTGGATAGAAGCCCGACGAAACAAGAAGGGTGACATTGAACATCTACCCACTAGAGAAGTGGCTGACAAAATTGTAAGTATGATAACACTAATTAACGTTTAAATTAATGATATTATTTAATAATATTTAATAATATTTGTGTCTCGCAGAATGAACTGTCAATGTCTATGTCGATTTGTCCTGTCAAGACATCCTTTCCCAAGCCATACCCATCAAGGAGTATCCTGGTCGGGTAAGAGGCGTGGGATTTGGCGTCTCCCAGGGCACTATCTTTGGATCACAGAAGCGCGTAAGACGCCATGCTGATGCTAGTAAAATAGAAGAATTGAGGAGAATGGTAACTCAGCTATACCAAAAAGTTCAGGAATTGGAAGATAGCAAGAAGGATAAAGATGAAGTGGAGAGGAACGAGCATCAGTCACCTATCCCTAACCCAAAGAGTGTTAGAGATAGTTGCACTATTGTGAGTCCCGAGGTAATAATCGTTACATTTTTTTTTATACTTTCTCACCTAAGTATTCAAAGATTTAACATATTAATATTTTGTTTATCATTGGTTTAGGGCATTTATGAGTGCAGTCTATATTTGACAAGTCCAACGCAACGAATGGTTGGTAAGGGAATGTTGTATAATGAACCAGGTGTGTCACTACACAACCTACCCTTACCTCCTAATCATGTAAAGGTTAGAGTTGACGTTGCACTTGAGGGAGATGCACTATTGCCTGTACCATTGGGGGCGGCAGATGTGATGACAGTGGAACAGGCAATAGGAACCTATGTGGCATGGCCAAACCACCTCGTAGTTATAAGTGATATGGTACGTATATGTTAAAGTATATGCTTCACTATCATATACTGCATATATTTATTAAATTAGGTGATCACTCACTAACTAGTCAATATGTTGGAATGCAAAATATGTAGGTATCTCCAACATCCAAAGTCAAGGACAAAGGCAAGGGCAAGCTGCCTATAGCTAGCAAGAGTGTTGGTAAGCAGCCAACAAATGGGTCATTCACATCTCCAGTGAAGAAGGTCATGGTATCTCACCTCCCTACACCTCACCTCTGATTTTACAATTTATCTTAGAGTCCATGTGGCAACAAAGATGGAGGCGACAGATACCATTAAAGTACCAATGGATGAATCAATTTTGGGTTATGAGCACGACCTGAGAGCTGGTGTTGATGGTGCACTTCAAGAAATTCTTAATGACAACCTATGGTTAAGTGAAACTGTTATTAGTGTATATCTCAGGTACTGCATTAAATTTTAAAGTATCCAATGTTTTTTTTATTTTTTCAACTAAATATTTATGTTATTGTTAATGCATTAATTTGTATGCATGTTTTAATTTAAGGTACTTGTATCAAGAGATATTGATCCCACAAGAACAAACTCAAAGGTTTGTATTTTTGTGCCCACAACGGACACATATGGGATCATGGAATGCTGACATGTCTGAGTATGTGATTCACCGCTTGACATTAGCAAATCCGACTTTGAGACTGCTTTTGTCACCTTGCAACGTAGTGTAAGTCATTTAATTTAATCAATATTACTAAATTTATTGAAATGTGTTTATTTTCTTATATTTTTTGTCCAATATTTTTGTAGGGATCATTGGTTATTGTTAGCGATTAACTTGAATCAAAAGCGTTGTGTACTATCTTGATCCATTGCGTGTACATATCAACATGCACAAAACAATGAAAGAGAAGTACAATCGATAAGTGTGTATAAATCATAGATATGTATATATATATATATGTATGCAATTTCTTAAACGTTTAAGTTACTTGTAATATTGAAGTGTTTATTTGTTTATGTTTGGCCTACGTGACATCTTGTCTTTGGTGGTATGATATTTTCTGTTATTCTGGTGTTTTATAAATTTTGGAATGTCCATATTTTAGGGGAGACTCTGCCAAAATTTTGTTAGAAATTTGATATAGTCTATGTGTTGATGTTAAGAGAAGTGGTTACCAATGTATTGGAATGATATTTTTTGGTAGGTAGAAATTATTATGAGTGTGGTTCTAGATATTGAATGATTTTGTTTGATTTTTCACTTAGGGCAATCCTACTTTATCGAAGAAACAAGTCTCGATTTTCTAAATTTACTCCACCTAAATGGATACCGATAAAGGTATTTATATCAATTTTTTATGCAATTATTCAAATTACCAAAAATAAAAACAATTAATTTCATATTTTTGGTTTTATAGTGTCCTCGCCAACCGAACTCTGATAATTGTGGCCGATATGTTTTGAAGTTTCTCAAGGATATTGTCGTTCATAATCAAACAGAAATTCCAACAGAGGTATGTATGTAATAATTTCAAAGTTTATATAAGTTTTTTTCTTTTACGCATACCATTTGAATGCTTATGTTCAATTCTAACTTCATTTTATTTTCATTTCAGAAGATTATCCTCGATTGTCAATTCGACACATACATCGATCATACCGAACTCAAAGAAGAGTGGTGTCGATATTTTACTACAAATTTTATCATTTATAAGCGAGATAGAAGAAGATTAATATTAATGTTTACGTGAGTTTTTGTTAAATTTGGTTTTTTAGTTTAGCATACTTGAATTGGAAAGGTTCACATGAATTTAGGAATAAAATTCCTTTTATGTTGGCTAATATTTTATATATTTTATGTTGGTCATTGGTATGGTATCTTATGTTGTTAAGGTATTTTATATATTTTGGAATGTCCATATTTTAAGGAAAACTCTGCCAAAATTTTGTTAGAATTTTGACCTTGTATGCATGTTTAGTTGCAGTGACAGAAGAAAAAGATATTACTATTTAGGTAGTATTTGTAGCATGACATGTGCAATATTTTAGTGATCTATTCTGTATAATTGTGAATTTGACTGAGAAATATATTGTAATTTATTTATGTTAATGTAAGGATATGTAGGAATCTATGAAAAAATTACATTATAATGTTAAATTTTGATGTTGATACAATTGGGTGTTGATGACAATTTTGGTTGCATTTTGTGTTATCACAATATTATGCAACACAGATATAATGTAAATGTGAGAGAATTAAATTAAAAAAAAAGGAGAATAAACAGCGCTTCAATAATGAAGCGCTGCTTATTGTATAAAAAGACAGCGCTTCAAAAAGGAAGCGCTGCTTATTGTTCAAAATAAACAGCGCTTCAGTAATTGTCTATACAATAAACAGCGCTTTATTATTGAGGCGCTGTTTATTGTGCAGACAATAAACATCGCTTCCTAATTGAAGCGCTGTTTATTGTCCATTTTCAGCAGCGCTTCATAAACGCTGTTTTTATGAAATACAATCAGCAGCGGCTTAATTTTCAGCGCCTTTAAGCGATGTTTTAGGCTAAAAATAAGCGCTGTTTATTGCCAAAACTTGTTGTAGTGGAGTTACTCATTAAGGCATAAACCATATCAAGACTTCAAATTGAAATTACAAAATTTATGGCTATTCACACTGATTCTTTCGATCTCCCAACCCTGCACTCTCCCTTGTTTAATTAAGGCATAAACCATATCAAGATTGTCCAAATGAAATTACAAAATTTGTTGCTATTCAGCCTATGATTCTTAGGATCTTCTAACCCTGCACTCTCCTTTTTTGTTTATTTCCATACCACTTGCCGCCTATCACAATGGTCACGACCCTACCCTTGGCCTTGAGGTAAAATAGGGCATTCCATAAGTTATTTTCAGAAGCTCTTCCAAATACTAATGCAATTTCTTATGTCATAAGTCCAAATAAGTTCTCCCAAACATCTCTTTACACTAATTACTTAGTGTCAGGTTAATCGTCAAGAAATTATTAAGGCAAAATTTCGCTTGGGGTCCTTTAAGTTATTTTAAAGTTTCACATTAGTCCTTTAAGTTTTTTTTTGTGTCAATTAAGTCCCATAAGTTAGGTTTGGATAACAAAATAAGACTTTTTCTACAATCCCCCATCTCCTCTCCTATGTGTCACTCCTAAACCTATGTGGCATTACTGAGGTGTCAATAAATATAATAAAAAATATTTTATTTATTTAATCTAACTTATTTAATTAAAATTAAAAAAAATTTCTTTTCCTTCGGTATCTGCCATCCCTCGTCTTCCTCGACCACTTCTCCGACCCAATTCCTTACCCTCACTCCGTCTCAAACTAACCGGTTCATCTCCCTTTCTTGGTTCCTTCATTGCTCACCCAAATCTGGTTCATCTTCAACCTCCAACCCCTCTTCCAGATCTGGTTCCCCTCTTCAACCTCCACCACCACCATCAGATTTGGACGCAGAAAGGGCCACAACAAACAAATACCCTCTCCTTTCCTTCATAGATTTGAAAGCTGTACTTTGTTCATCACCACTATCACTCCCATTTGTTTCAGAAAACAAAAACCCTAATTTGAATTTGGGGAAAGAAACAAACAAACAAAAACCCTAATTTGAATTTGAATTTGGGGTTTGAATTCGAAGGTCATCCATGGCAGTCTGATTCACTTTCGCAGAGGATGGCAGTTCAATCGCGAGAAGTAGATCTGAAAATGGTTGTCCCTGTTCGTCACACTAGAGCGGAGCTGATGGGTAAGATGCTCGTCGCATTTGGCTCTTCTTCTCGATGGCATGTGTTGAGGATGAAGTTAGGTGGTGGCAGTCGCATGAGGTGGAGAGATAATGGGGTTGCAGTGGCTGTGACAACAGTGCAGTGATGTTGCTACTGTGAAGGAGGGGATGAGGGGAGGGAGAGGTTGGAGACGGCGATGTGGGGTTGGAGGTTGAAGATGGAAAGTTCAGTTTTTTTTAATTAAATAAGTTAAATTAAACGAATAAAATATTTTTTATTATATTTATTGACACCTCAGCGATGCCACATAGGTTTAGGAGTAATACATAGGAGAGGAGATAGGGGATTGTAAAAAAAAAAACCTTATTTTGTCATCCAAACCCAACTTATGGGACCTAATTAACACAAAAAAAACTTAAAGGACTAATGTGAAACTTTAAAATAACTTAAAGGACCTCAAGTGCAATTTTGCCAATTATTAATTATATAATCAATACCAAAAACAAAAATGAAAATGAAGGATATCATATGATTAAGCTAGTTTACCTGACAACCATCAACAGTACATATATCCACTACTTTCTCTGCAGACACTCCAAAAGTCTCTTCAAACTTTTTTGGAATTGCTTGACTTGTTGACTATAGGGTGATATAATTGCAAGTTGGTTACCCGACTTAAGCGCCGGATAAAGTGTTACCAATTTTTGATACAAGAATAGGACAAAATCAACTTCCTCAACATTTATCCATGAAACGCTACTCCCAGATGGCTGAGCCTCTTTTCCCTCGTGTACGTCAAGGAAGCAGAATGGGCCAAAGCAGCGGTACCTATGCCATGCACGTTCTGTCCGTAATTTGACATCATCCCCATCTTCCAATGAATCTTCATAAAACTCCCTAGAGGGAAAGCTCCTTATTTATTCAATCATAATATTATAAAACCCACTTAGAAAAAGTGTCAGGAAATTTCAATAGATAGAGAGAACACATAAAGAAGATGAAAGTAATAGAAGATAGCAACACAGGATGAATCTTATTTAAAGAAAAAGTTATTAAGGATTAAATCTTAGATACTCAAGGTCCACATTCTGAAGAGATTGTAATTGTCAAGAACAAACTATCCTAAAAGCTTAAGCTGTTGGGTGAAGGCAAATGAATGACTTTATATTATATTTCTAACACGCCCCCCTCACGTGAGAGCCCTTTGGGCTTGAAACGTGGATAATGCACAATTCCACCCAAGGTAGACAAGAGCGAGATCCTACATAGGAGCAGGGAGAGGTCATAGGATCGTAAAACGTAGGTTTGTAGCACAAAATGTAAGATCCTACTAAATTCTCAAACTAGTATATATATGCATATAAAAACACATGTAGGAATATAAAAATCATAAATCAGTGAAAAAAAACTTCAAAAACACCACAAATACATAATAAACTTCAATGTCATTCACAAAATAAGTGCCACAAACATAAGTCATACACAAGTGCCATAAAGGCTTAAAAACACCAAATTCTTAACAAATAACTAGACATATACTAAATCCCACAAAACACCTAGACATAATCTGCCATGTTAACCTCAAAATCACCCTCTCCATCATCTCCGTTCTCTCCCCCATCTCTATCCTCTCCTTCATCTCCATCTCCTTCCTCTCCTCCATTTCCATCATGTTCTGGACCTTCTGGTGCATACTCAAAAATAGGAGTTTGGTCCAAACCGTCCAAAATGGGACCATCACCATCATGTTCTGTTGCCTTTGTGTCATCATCATCTACATCTATAGTTTCAGTGCCTTGGGTGCCTTCATCTTCATCACTTGAAACCCATTCACATTCATATAGAAATAACACAGTAGGAGAAATAACAAACATGATACTCACACAAAAAACACATGATTCTACCAATCATCCAATGTCTTAACCATAACCAGGTAACAACATTCAAATATGTCAATAACAACAAAGCATCATCCGTTACTGACTCATAATTGTCTAAATACAACACCCGTCTATCATATACTCCGTCACACTTACCTCATACGATACTAGTAGATGAGATCCTTACAGATCTCTTAATATAAACAGTGGAGTACTCATGAACGAGCTCCCTAGAGGCTAGGTCTCATAAACGAGCTCTTCAAAGCTGGATCCCATAAACAGGCCAATCATTGGCTGGGTCCATAAACGGGCCTTTCAGAGCTGAGTCCCACAAGCTGGCCTTGCAGAGCTGAGTCACACACAAACATTCATCAAAGAATGCCCATAAACGGGCTCCTTAGAGCTGGGTCCACTACAAAAAAACAGTCAATTTGCGGCGGTTTTTTTGTCATTTTGCGGGGGTTTTCGACCCCTGCAAATTGATTCGCGGGGGTTACGAAAACCGCGATTAAATGCAGTGCCGCAATCTTTAAGGGGTTTTTAGAAAACGCTGGTATCGTTCTTTTTTGAGGCGGTTATTTTGCGGAGGTTTTAAACCCTCACAGTTAGTAGCGGTTATATTGCGGGACCTGAAAACCTCCTAAATGTGAAGGGATTTTGGGGCGTTTGTGTTGGGGGAGTTCTAAGCCTCCTATAATTTGAACTTATTTTGAGGGTTATTAACCTCCTCTAAACGCTCAGAATTTCAAAGAGACTTTTTTCTCCCTCATCTCATTGTTAACACTTTTATATACCTTACAATTTGGAATGATTTTTGTTACAAAATATTTCCATTTTTGGTTTTATATTTTCCTAATTTATGACAATTATAAAACATTCAATAAATTTAATACAAATACTCAAAATTTCATTAAAAATATAACCATGATAACATAAATGTATTTCAAACATTTGTAGCTTCATCAAAAGAAACATTTGTAGTTCAAATATGTAATGTAATACAACTCAAAACTTATAATATCTTAAAAGAAGTCTTATACTAAAAGATCCTAAAAAAACATCAAATGTTGCTGGCACCAGATGATCCTCTTGCATCCATAGGTGAATTAGGCTCATTTGCATCAACACTTGCCCTGAGATAACAAAGAAAAATAATGAGTTAATTGCATAGTTGGTAATTATTTAGCATGCTATTTCAATAGATCCATTTTGTGTCATGAAACAATGCAAGTCAGTTCATGAAGCCGCATCATCCAACTAAAGCAAAAATTAGATTTAAGTACACTGAAAGTCTATTCGCACATCCCTCGGCATGAAATGAAAAGTGAAAATCATTCATTATGTACGCATGAAGATTGAGAATGAATCATGAATTGAAAAATATTACTGATTAATAAATCATTCCACATCATGATTATCAATGCACAGTTGAATACTATGTCACCATCCCTCCCTTACCATCCCTATATCAACATATTAGCTAGAGATCTTAATCATACAATCAAGTTAATAAAAAGGCTATAATTGAACAAAATCACAGATACACATAAATATATAGCAGACCAATGAACTAAACTAATTGGAGGTTTTTTAGCTTGAGAAGTAATTAAAGAAGCAAGTCAGCATATAAAAATGAACTAAACTACCATTTCAGGACTAGTCTAAATCTAGTGACTGGTTTGTGTTTTTCCTTTGTTCGATTTTCTACAGTACTCATAAACTCTTTTAGTTACACTTTTAGAAGGCCAAGTGCAAAGAAGAACTAATGGGTAGAAACACGAAGTTCAAGCATTTTTTTATTCCAATCTTTGAAGGTTATTAGGCTCCCCATGTAACCAGCTTTATTACTACTATGGCTGGGATGATCAAACACGTGAAATATATCTCTTTTTTAATTTTGCTCTCTTGTTTCTCAATTTAAAATGTTCATAATGCAAAGGAACCAAAAACTACACCTTTCAATCGCATACATATGACGTAAAAGACTCCAGCAAATTTCATATTTATGAACTAGAGGGGAAGTACTTACATTTGATGAACCAAAGACTCCAAAGAAATTCTGTGGATCCTTCCTTCTTTCCTTATCATGTAAGCTTTAAGTGCACCCAAGGTGCTTTGAACTTGGGATTCTAAGTTTGTGTACTTCTCTTGCCATATGTTAGAAGATGATGTAGCAAAGATAGGATGAAGAAAGACTCAAACCAAAGTCGGGCCTGGTATTCCTAAATGTATTAGTAGGAGCTGCACCCATACCCATGCATCGCACTCTTCCAGTGTTGAGCCCCAACACTCTACCAACAAGATCATTGGGAGAAACTTCAGCTCATCATTCTTGATTTGGGTCAAACCCACTTGATTTGTTCCTATGAGCATACAAGATTTTGAAGTTAAAACTATTATGATTAAAATCCAAAATCCAACCTTTAAAGACAATATTTTTCAAGTTAAACTTACCACTATAACTTTTTTTGCATGATTTACAACCCATCCATCCTTTTTATGGGTTTCAATATACAATTTTCCTCGACTAGGATGTTGTCCAGCTTTCCAAAAACTAAAATAGGAAAAATGTCACAATAGATAAGAAACTATAATATAATAAAATTTATTAGGTTAATTAATATAACTACCATCTCATGTCTTTTTTCGAGAGAGGTTTAGAACCACCAAGATGTGAGGAATCACTTGCTTGCTCTGTGATTTCTTTATTTCTTTGACTAGTCTCCTATGAATAAACAAATAAAAGTTCACGATTAATCAAATAATTTACTACGCCAACAATAATAGACCAAAGTAATCTAAATCGCACTGTTTGTGGTTTTAGACGATAGTAACAAATTGAGCCCATTGAATTTTATCTATACCAATCGCACGTTACTTATGATTTCATCTCTAGTTTTGGTTTGATCATAGAACTCGTACCACAATTTACGCCTCGCCACTTATGCCCACTTCTTCCCAAGGCTAAGTTTGCAATATCTCTTTGCAAGAGCTTTGATGAGTCTCAAAACAAAATCGAGGTGCCAAAAAAATTCCTAAGTCGGGTCTTTATGCATTCAAATGATGCATATAAATTTAGTATAAATGGAAGAGTTACACTGTATAAAGCTAACCTTGATGTTTGTGTTAAAGCACTCCTCAAAATAATCATTCTAATGCCTGCTGTCCATTCCACCTATCAAAATTAATTGAAATAGCCTGCAATCAATTGCTAATGTTCCCAAATATCACTGCAAGCAAGCTCTTGTGCCTCACCATATGCGCCTTGGTCATCAAAGTGCACAATTATGCCCTCTAGGTAAGTATTCGACAGCTTAACCTTGAAGTCTAATTGTCTTTGTAACTTCTTCCGAGTCTTTAACAATAAAAGACTTCATTTAACCAAAATAAAAATAAAATAGAAGGAATTATGACAAATGAAAGAAAGTATAACGCATATACCTTTGATTCAATGTCCAATATTGGGTAGACTCACGTCCCAATACATGGCCTAGAGGTTTGAGATTCTTGTGGAATCCCGGAAGTTGATGAGGAAGAATGGCAGAGCTTCAGTTGTAGGATGTCCCGCACTGAGTGTGAAGTGAAGAATGGTTTGGAGCTTCAGTTGGAGCATGTGTTGGTGCTTGAGTTGAGAATGAGTTGGAGCATGTGTTGGGGCTTGGGATGGAGAATAAGATGGAGCATGTGTGTTTGAGTTGGAGGGTGTCTTGCACTCTGAGTGTGAAGTGAAGAATGGTTTGAAGCTTGAGTCGCAAAGATGTTCACTTGCTTGAGTTGGAGGTGTCTTGCACTCTGAGCATGAAGTGAAGAATGGTTTGAAGCTTGAGTTGGAGAATGTGTTGGGGCTTGATTTGAGTTGGAGGATGTTGCACCCTGAGTTTGAGGTGCTGACTTTAGTGGATTTTGGAAACGCTTAGTCTTTGCCATGACTGCATATTCATGAAAAAGGAGAAACATAAAAGGTGAAATGCAAATCAAATGTGTTATATTGTCAAATTTGTTAGCATGCATATAAAGTATAAAATATAAAGTATTACCTTCATATAAAGTACAAACTATAAAGTACAAAACATAAACAAAATAACCACAACTTAAAGTAGAACGAAAGTATTACCTTCATATAAAGTACAATATTAACTATATTTTTCTACTCGTGACATGTGTGCATTTGTTGCCAAATCAGCGGGCATGTTTGACTAACTACATTATCATTTAAATGGTTTGTAGCCAATTGCACATACTCATCGTCAATATTACAAAATTGCTCAAGTTGTTGCTCTTGTACTCATTTTCAGTAAACTTCATCTTCTACTTCTTCTCCCATTTCATACAAATCTCTTGGCTTTAAGTGCACAACAACACTCCATCCCTTATTAACCACATCATCTACATAATACACCATTTGTGCTGAGATGCCTCAATGTAAGGATCATGATGTTCTTCACGATCACCAATATGAATCAATCTTTCAAAATTTACACAGTTAAAATTCCAACTATCCTTTGTACCCTCATCTCGTGTAGTTTCCGCCATTTGCATTTGAAAAGAATAACCTTGAACTGACCATAATAGTTAATCTCAATGATATCCTCCAACTTCCCATAATATAAGGTAAAGTCTGCTTGTCTTGAGTTCCTATCAAGACTACTCAAACACAAGATGTGTTGGATGTTAAAAACTCCACTATTTTGTGTTCTCGTCCTCTTCTCGAGCCAAAGTGCGTAAATTTGAACCCATTAATGTTGTAACCAAGAAATCTTCTTGCATTGTCCAAAGGGCCACGTGCTAGAAATTTTAGATCATGAACATTGTATTTATTGTTTACGGATTCATAATCTAGTAAACGCAATTGTGTCGATTACCAAATATGAAAGCAAACAAGAAAAGTGGAGTATAACTATTGAATTATAACTAACCCGCTTTTGGAACCAATCACCAAATTCTTTATATACTCTCTTTTCTATCTCCGTAGTGAAGGTCTTCTTGATCTTGAACCTCTTTTTATGAATTGTCTAAATTCACTAGATGAATTAATTATATTGCAATCAATGCAAGTGATTAGTATATTTAATCATGTAATAATGAATGACATAAAGATTATTCTAATTACTCACTCAACAAATGGTGCTGACTATTGCACAATTTAGAAGCACATATCGATGAGCTTCAGAAGTTTTTGCATTTGAGTTAATGGGAATATTGAGAAAGCTCTACTGGTTTTCCAAGTTGAGGAAGATAGAGGATGCATAGGAGGACTCATTCTCATTTGGGTCATCACAAACACGCCTAGGCCTATTGAATCTTGTCTCTATATCTTGAAAGTAGCGAGAACAAAAATTAAGAGACTCTTACCAAGTAACCCTCAGCTATAGAACCTTCAGTTGAGCCTTGTTACGCATAAAGGACTTTAAATGACCCAACTCCTACAAGAATGATAGAGAATTAGTGAATACAAGTTGGATATATAGAACAAGATACCTTAAGTCGAAGGAGCAATTATTTTACCTCTCTACAGATACATGTATCTATAATGCACTGGACCTCCAAGCTTTGCCTCCTCTATTAGATGGGAGCTTAAATGAACCATAATCGTGAAGAATGATGGAGAAATAACATTTCCAGATGACAAAGTGTAATCACAATGCGATCTTGGAGACTTTGAAGTGTCTGAAAGACTCAAACTTTTACCACAAAGAACTCTAAAAATGACAGATTCCACCAAGACCTTTGTAACATGGTTTGGGCAATAAATTAATTGCTAATGGTAGAAATTGTTCCATTATAATATGAGAATCATGACTTTTCAACCCAAATATCTTTTGTTTTGCCTCATCAACACACCTAGAAAAGTTACTTGAGTAACCATCTGGTACTTTAACATTCTTCAAAGTTTTAAAGAAACAACTTTTTGGTATCGTGTTAGTGAAAACAAAGCAAGGTGATACTCCCTTTTCATCGTGCCAAAGATCATGCCTTATACCCATATCTTTCAAATCTTTTCGAGCATTGAGATTGTCTTTTGACCGAGGCTTCTCATGGAGCAAAGTATACAAAACATTGTCACATACATTTTTTCAATATGCATGAAATCCAAATTATGACGCAACAAATTAGACTCCGATATGGAAGTTCAAAGAATATACTTCTTTTATTCCATTGCTTAGTTTCTTGTTCAGATCTTTTTCTCCTACCATCCAACATTAATCCTCTCTCGGATGTAACATTAATATTTTCCACTTGCTTCAAAAGCGCCGATCCTCGATATTTTTAATGGTGGATTTCGTTCCTCCTGCGGCTTCCATCAAAGCGAACAGTTCGATCTAAATCTATGATTTACGCCAAAAACGACGATGACCTATAAAACACCACTTTTTACTACGAGGAGGCGACATGGCTCGCATCAAAATTACAAGTTGACACGCCAACTGTATGAGTGTTCCAACTGCATGCATTTCTAGGCCAGGAAAGTCACTAATTGTCCACATAAGAGCGCGCATTCTAAAATTTTCATTCATTGATGCATCAAAAGTGACCACACCATCATTCCATAGCTCATTTAGCTCATTTATAAGGGGTTGTAAGTAAACATCTATCTTATTTCCGGGCATCTTCTTTCCTGGAATGATCATCGATAAGATGAAGGAAGTGTGATTCATACACATCCAAGGAGGAAAATTTAATGGAATCAAGAACACCGGCCAAATGCTATAGGAAGAACTCATGGTCCCAAAAGGGTTAAAACCATCACTGGCAAGGCCTAAGCGAACATTTCGAGGATTTAAAGCAAATCAGATGCATCAAATCAAATGTCTTCCATGCCTCACCGTCCCTTGGATGCCTTATCAACCCATCCTTATTGCTCGTGGCATGCCATCTCATATGCTCATACAACACATGAACAATCTTTGCAATCTTGCTTTTAAGGGAAAGTAACGCAAAACCTTTAAAGCTTGTTTTTCTTCTTCTTGGGGTTCCATCCTGGATGTTCCACAATGCTTGCATGTTTGCAAGTCTTTTAAATCGTCTCCCAAATATAGCATACTGGATTTGGACACGCATCTATCTTGGTATAATTAAGACCAAGTTTGTTGATGATTCTTCGCCTCATAAAAAGAAGGAGGTAACTTTGCTTGCTGAAACGCATCTCTCAACAAATCTAGTATCATAGTCATTGTGCCTTGTCACTCAATCCACACAAAACCTTTATATGATATAATTTGATTATAAATTCTAGTTTTGTGTACTTGCTCCCTTCATTCAATATCGATTTCCATCATTCATAAACTCATGAAAATCACTACAACCCTCCCTTGACTCTTCGTTTAATATTTCATTTGCGCCTAATGGTTGTGGTTCATCTATATTAGCGGCTTGTTGCCTATAGTGCCCAAATGCATCATTGACCATTGTTTCTATCGGATTTTCATAATGAGATGCCTCTTGCACAAGATCTTCATTCCTAGGAGACTCTTGCACAAGATCTTCATTCCTAGAAGACCCTGATACTTGTTTCTCACCATGACGATTCCATATGACATAGTTTTCGGGGAATGGTCTGACCTTTAAGTGATCCTCGGCTATATCTCTAGTTTGCCAATCTATAAACCCGCATTTAGAACATGGACATTGTATCCTATTTCCAACAAATTATTTTCTCAAAAGCAAAATCCGTAAATTTACCTAAGCCAATTTCAGTATTCATCCTCAGAGTTCGTGGCTTAGAAATCCAAGATTTATCCATACTCAAGATACCTAAACAAGTTATCAATGATAGTTCATAAACCAAACTTCATAATATTCCAATACAAAATCATCATCATGATTGAAGCAATGCTTCTATATAAACAACATAATCTAACTAAAGAAAAACAAGTCCTCTACAAATATATATTTATGTCAAACCATTTAATAACAAGATGTGTGCGTGTATATGTCATAAGTGCGAAAAACAAGGCACTTAATTTGGCTATGCCCATTGGCATGTCTTTTATAATATTCACAGAACCAATGAAGCTATAGTAAACTAAAAAATGAAATCATATAACACAATTGAAGGTGCCTTTAGGAAATAGCACTAAATGAAATCACTAAATGACTTTGTTGGTTTACTTGATTCTGAATTTAAATCCATGCAACATGAACCCTTCAAGTTGGCTTTAAAAACAGAATTTAAGAACTGATTGTGTACATGCATAAGAACCTAGCTAAATGCTCATGTCAAGCTCATAACACACTCAGTTTCAATTGAAATGGTGATATCTTTTCATGAAGTTGATTTCAAGCAGCATATTTTTATCAGAATAGTTTAAATTTTATAGGCTTAACTGAAATGAAGCAGGTTTTTTATTTTTAGATTACTTGTTGATGACATGTTGAAGGTCACACAAACTTTCATCAATTCGTCAACAAGTACGCATAATTTTTTTTTTTATTTTCTTGAAGCCTAAGTAACTTACACTAACAATAACATCATCAATCAACAATCTTGCACAAGACAACATAGCCAAACCATGGGCTACAACAACCAACAGTTAGTCAAACAATATGCTACAACAAGCAACACTTAGCCAAACCAAGGGCTTATGCACATACATATAATTCACAACAGCAACCATAAACAAACATTCTTATTATCATGATGCTAACAACATGTTCATACATAGCTAACACATTTTGTTCAATCATTTAAATATTAGACTTGTAGCATACAAAACAGTCCTAAAATAAGCAATTTAACATCAATAGGCATGCTCATATCATTCCAACTACTTGATCAACAATTTATTAATATAACCCGTTGCTCCTACAAGGGTTCTAATCACATAAACAGTAACATAGCTGAAGACCATTGCTCTTACAATGGCGAGAAGCAAGAATTAACGTCGCGCGAGACTTTAGGGTCATGGGACACCCCAATCATATTAATTAAATCCCTAACTACCCAACTCCCATATGAATCAACCACCCTCTTCTTACCTTAGTCCAAATCGCAAGTTCCAAGGGTGAGGATGGTAGAATCAAAAGCTTCTTTCAAGGTTCCTATAATAACGATAACCTTAGAGTCCAAAAACTGTATTAGAATTGAGAAAACTCAAGGTGAGAATTGAAACTGAATTTTGGGAAATGCTTACCACGAAATTACTTCCCTAAAATAGACATAGAATGATCCTAGGATGTAGAGGAAGTCTCCCCGGTCATGGCACTTCAAATGGCATTGAATTCCGATGAGAAACGAGTGAGTTTGGTAAAAAACGGCGAGATCCTCCTTTGGTTCCTTGGGCAGCTCTTAGATAGATTTAGGATGAGTAAAACTGGTTTAAAATGAGCCTTTAGGGTCAGGGTTAAGTGGTTTAATCATTCCGGGGAGCTTTAGGTTGAGTTGGGTTGCTTGGGTCAAGCCCAATGGGTCAAAACTCACTAAAACGCATATAAGAATTGATGTCTCGAGTACAACGACCCTGCATCATAGTTTTTGTTGTAACTTGAGCTAGAAATATTCGATGGAGGAGTTCTTGATGGCGTTGGAAATATTAGAGAGAGATCTACAAAAGTGTGTGTCATAAGCAAGTCCTAATTTGGACTCTAGATAGGTCCAAAAGATGATGGGAGTTTAGAGACAGAATTAGTAATTGTTTCTAGATAAAATCTTCAAAAGATTAAGATAAGATCTCGAGATAACTGAGGAAAAGATTATCCTATCTTAATTATGATTCCTATTAAAACTGATTCATATCTAATCGATACTTTAAGGAGTAAGATAAGGTAGGCTCATCTACTCAATGATTGAATCTCTATCACATTTAACCGATTACATAATCCTGATTTAATGCAAACCATTCAATGTCTAGTACTATAATTATAGCCACAATTATACATAATTATAATTATAATCTCATATTAATATAGATATTCTCATATTAATGCTAACACTTATAAATATATATATATACAATCTAACATTAATATATACATGATCAAATATTAATATAAATACGATCACTGATTACTATATAACTACATAATAACATGAATGATCTTATCCTATTATAAACACCATATAAATATAAGTATAAATATAGTTATGCACCATTAGCTATCAATACAATTAATTAGATATTATTATAAGCACAATTAATATATAATTCACATACCATATATATACACACATATATAATATAATCACCTCTATAAATATACTTTAACAATGCAGCAATTAAATTATTATTAATATTAATTACATTAATAATAATACTAACACGATGATGATGATGATGATAATAATAATAATAATAATAATAATACTAATAATAACAACAACAACAACAAAATAAAAGATAAGAACAATAATAATAACAATAATAACCGTAGTAATATTAATAATAATATTTCCTATAGTTACGATAGCACATGCATAAACCTAAGAAAATCGGGGTGTTACAATTCTCTCCCCCTAAAAAGAATTTTGTCTTCAAAATTCCAGAGTATTCTTAGAAAACAAGGAGGACTGGACATTCTACCCAATTATCCTTACAAATTCCTTAAGGGCGACTATTCGTACTAAACTTAATTTTGAACTCTACAGGTCTTGAACTATATGCTGTCACAACGATTACAACAAATCTACTCATAAAGTAATTGGTCTACACTCGTAACTACATCTAAGCAACTAAGATGGCCTAAGCACTAATGTTATTCGTCTTTATTGATTACCGTTGCTTTGCTCACCGGCGACAAGTTATTGGGCTAGAGTCCCTCCTACTCATTCAACCATACAACCCAAGAAACAATAATTATAAATATTATCTATGAATTTTTCTATAAGCATCAATGATATGGACTTGAGCATAAAAACATCTGTACCATATGATTACCCCCAGGCTCTATTAGAGATATTTCTTATAACATAATCATCACGCTTCCGCTACGCTAATCTGATTAACTATCTCATAACTAGTCGCACTACTAATCTTAGATCAAGTTCACTAAATCTCCTCACTTAAGCTAATAATTCTGTGAACCTATCAAAGTCCATGTAAGGTCGTGACTAAAAGTCCCACATATTTGGTGTAATGACTAAGGGTTGGTCAATCTTATTCCACACACTAAACCATAAATCAGGATAAAACACTAAGAAATCTCCACCTCTAGTAATTAATGATCTAAGGCTTACTGCTAATGATGTAGGCAACTCTCAGTCCAACACTATCATCCTTACTATTCTATGGATTATACTAATTCAAACTAACTAAACTACACAACAAACACAAATAAGACAAGTAATGCATGTAACTCTTCTCAGAGTCCACACACTGAAACACAATAGACCACTTATACAGTTTGGTTAGGACTGAACTGCTCTGATACCACTTAATGTGACACCCGCTACACCTTGCAGTGAAATTAACGATAAAACATGCGGAAAAAAAATCATGAAGATTTTAAAACTAAAAACATAGCGAATATCACTCAAAAAAATCCACTTAACATGTTGCTGAAAATGGTCTGAAATAAAGAAAATGTAACACCCACCTCTCAACGTAAATTGAAAGTACGACAAATTATATTAAAACACAGGAATTACTAAAAATTTACGGACTTGGTTACAGTAATCCAAGTCATAAACTTAAAACTTAAATCATAAATCTAATAAATAGATTACAACTTATACTTGGAATATCAAAATTCCATTACAACATAAAACTTAATCTACGAGTCCTAAGCCCGGAGCTTCGCCTCATCTGCCTTTGGTACCTGTTTATTTGAAAAAAATAAAATGGAATGGGTGAGATTAAAAATCTCCGTGAGCCATTCACGGACTCCTCACCATTCTCTCGATGAATCCTACTATATTACTAAAACTATCTAAGGTATTACTGCCAACACCTACTTTCCTTCTTAACTAAAGAACTAGCTTCGAAACATAATACTTGATAGACACCCTAAGCTTGAAACCCTAGAATGCACTAACTTGAACTTAAACTCAGTATATTAGTGGTCATAAATATCCCAGTCTAACATACACTTAGACACTTAGACATACTTAGATAACATAGTATATTGCCGGGCGTGATAATTCACAGTCCAATACCCTAAGTATCACACTTGAGAGAAAACTAAACGTAGCAATGCAAAGTAAATCACATATAGTTTTCTACTTTTTACTCAGCAAGGCTAAAATGAAATGCAATGCAACTATAACTAAGAACATATAGTTCTTCATTATTTCGTGCATAGCACGTCTGGACTATTCCCGTTTGGTTGAATTAATATTCAACCGGGAATCTATGTTGTTGGATTTAGTCATATACTTTAATTCATAGACCCCACTCAACATAGCTAACGGTATGGTGGTTAGACGTCATTAACCTCCAAGTGGCGTCCCATGAGACTAACCATACCGTACATCTCCTCTTATGAGGAATCTTGGTGTCTGTTAAGTGTCTTAATCCAAACATATGCATTATCAATGCATGAACGTAATGAAATGAATATGCAATTCAATCATTCTACTATCAAACTATCTCCAATGATATTCAAAAGAAAATCAAGGAAATTAACTTAACATGTATCTGAGTAACTCAATCTCACCTCAAGCATCTTTAAACTTATCTATTTCTCATGTTTTCAAACATTCTAACTTGAGTTAAACATTCCAAGTGGAGCTCCGTGGAACTCGCATTAGGGGCAACATCGTACATATCATAACCCTTATTTTGACTCTCAAATATAGGTAAGGAATACTAAAGTACTCACCCACATATATTCGTTAGCCAAAACACACATCACTTCAAAATCCCCTCCGTGGAGAGAACAATGAAGGAAATCCAAACATATGTCGCTGTGGGGGTCAGCAGCCGACTCTTTTCCACCCAAAAGGACCCGGCATTTCAAACATCAAACATAATAACATTGAACATCAACTTATTTAACATAAAATTCATGAACATAATCATACTTCAAGCATCACAATTTCATCAAACTATCATAAAATTATTCTAAACCCATTTCCCTTCTCATATTATCCCAAAACCCCAAATAGGAATTAAGGAAATCAACCAATAAGGAAAATAGAAAACCCTAATGGAGGACTTATTGGTTGCCCACCACCTAAGGGATGAAGAACTCACCTTTACTCTTCAAGATCTTGAGCTAGAATGGTGGAGCTTTGCCCTCTTTGCTCCTGTTCACGTTTTCCCTTTTTTCTCCAGCTTAGGGCACTCCAAATTTCTCCCAAATCTTGATCTACAACCTTCAACCTTCCTCTTCAAGTCCAAGAACTTGAGCCATTCTTGAAGAAGCTTGATCTTCTTCCTCTTATCCTCCTTCTTCACATTCTTCTTCTTCCTCGTGATTAGGGTTCCACCCAAATCTTCACTAACACTAAATCTCAACTCTCTAACTCTTTATTCAAGCAAGAGATTGAAGAAATCCAATATGAATCTCTCCAATCCTTCTCAAATCATGAAACCCTAGCTCTCATTTCCTCTTTTTCTTTTCCCTTTTTCCTTCTTTTCTTCCCTTTTTCTCTCATTTTCGTGTTCTGCTGTTTCTGCTGCGTTTTTAAACAAATTTTAGGCTGTGAATTGATTCACAGCTTATATTCACAGCTTATGTGTGAATCGATTCACACAGGCAAAACTGTGACAGCTCGAATTTAAGTGAGTGAATCGATTCCTGCAACTCCTAATTCGACTCCTAA
Organism: Calophaca sinica; assembly: GCA_037113605.1. Taxonomy (NCBI): domain Eukaryota; kingdom Viridiplantae; phylum Streptophyta; class Magnoliopsida; order Fabales; family Fabaceae; genus Calophaca; species Calophaca sinica. The sequence goes on from CM073733.1 coordinate 95,647,936, forward strand.
AGACTTGTATTTGGGTGAATCAATTCACTGAGTCTCTAATTCGACTCCCAGAGGATTGAAATTGTGTGAATCGATTCATGGCTTGTGGGAATCGATTCTCACTACACTAAAATCATAAAAATTGAATTTTTAACACCAATCTTGAGTCTTACTCCCTAAACTAACTTAAATTAACTCTTAATCAATACTTCCAATCATTTTAGGATTAAATCCAACTTATTTCTTAACTCAAGATCAACAACTTACAAATTAAAGCTTTGTGAAATTATATTTACTCAATTAGAATCCAAATTAAGCTTAAACACAATTACACATCTTCTCACAACTTATACCCAACCAAGCTTAGAAAATTTGGGACGTTACAGAAAACCAAGTCAAGGTAAAACCCAACATCCCGATGTCACATGCAATTAGAGCTTTACCATATCTATTACATAGTCTAGTCAATAACAAAGCATAAAGACAGTAACGAAGTCTAAACTAATCAGCAACATGCAGACTACTCCTCGGCGTCTATATCCACCAGGTCATCATCCCCTGCAAGCTCACCATCTAGCCGTACACCGTAGTGCATGAATAGCTACAAAGGAAGAAGAGGTGATGAATCACATTCATATAGAAATCACACGGTAGGAGAAATAACAAACATGATACTCATACAACAAACACATGATTCTACCAATCATCCAATGTCTTAACCATAACTAGGTATCAACATTCAAATATGTCAAAAACAACAAAGCATCATCCGTTACTGACGCATAATTGTCTAAGTACAAAACCCGTCTATCATATACTCCATCACACTTACCTCATATGATACTAGCAGATGAGATCCTTACGGATCTCATAACATAAACAGTAGAGTACTCATGTACGGGCTCCTTAGAGGCTAGGTCTCATAAACGGGCTCTTCAAAGCTGGATCCCATAAACGGGCCAATCATCGGCTGAGTCCATAAACGAGCCTTTCAGAGCTGAGTCCCACAAGCTGGCCTTGTAGAGCTGAGTCTCACACAAACATTCACCAAAGAGTGCCCATAAACGGGCTCCTTAGAGCTGGGTCTCACACAAACTTTTATCAATTTGTCAACGAGTACGCATAATTTTTTTTAATTATTTTCTTGGAGCCTAAGTAACTTACACTAACAATAACATCATCAATCAACAATCTTGCACAAGACAACATAGCCAAACCATGGGCTACAACAACCAACAGTTAGTCAAACCATACGCTATAACAAGCAACACTTAGCCAAACCAAGGGCTTATGCACATACATATAATTCACATCAGCAACCATAAATAAACATTCTTATTATCATGATGCTAACAACATGTTCATACATAATTTACAAAATTTGTTCAATCATTTAATCATTAGACTTATAGCATACAAAACAGTCTCAAAACAAGCAGTTTAACATCAATATGCATACTCATATCATTCCAACTACTTGATCAAAAATTTATTAATTTAACCCGTTGATCCTACAAGGGTTCTAATCACATAAACAGTAACATCGCTAAAGACCATTGCTCTTACAAAGGTGATAAGTAAGAATTAACGTCGCGTGAGACTTAGGGGTCATGGGACACCCGAATCATATTAATTAAATCCCTAACTACCCAACTCCCATATGAATCAACCACCCTCTTCTTACCTTAGTCCAAATCGCAAGTCCCAAGGGCGAGGATGGTAGAATCAAAAGCTTCTTTCAAGGTTCCTATAATAACGATAACCTTAGAGTCCAAAAACTGTATTAGAATTGAGAAAACTCAAGGTGAGAATTGAAACTGAATTTTGGGAAAGGCTTACCACGAAATTACTTCCCTAAAATAGACATAGAATGATCCTAGGATGTAGAGGAAGTCTCCCCGGTCATGGCACTTCAAACAACATTGAATTCCGATGAGAAATGAGTGAGTTTGGTAAAAAATGGCGAGATCCTCCTTAGGTTCATTCGGCAGCTCTTAGATAAGTTTAAGATTAGTAAAACTGGTTTAAAATGGGCCTTTAGGGTCAGGGGTAAGTGGTTTAATCATTATGGAGAGTTTCAGGTCGAGTTGGGTTACTAGGGTCAAACCCAATGGGTCAAAACTCACTAAAACGCGTATAAGAATTGATGTCTTGGGTATAATGACATTGCATCACGGTTTTTGATGTAACTTGAGTTAGAAATATCCGATGGAGGAGTTCTTAGTGGCATTGGAAATCTTTGAGAGAGATCTACAAAAGTGTGTCCCATAAACAAGTCCTCATTTGGACTCTAGATATGTCAAAAAGACGATGGGAGTTTAGAGATAAAACTGGTAATTGTTTCTAGATAAGATCTTCAAAAGATTAAGATAAGATCTCAAGAGATAACTGAGGAAAAGATTATCCTATCTTAATTATGATTCCTATTAAAACTGATTCATATCTAATCGGTACTTTAAGAAGTAAGATAAGGTAGGCTCATCTACTCAATAATTGAATCTCTATCACATTTAACCGATTACATAATCCTGATTTAATGCAAACCATACAATGTCTAGTATTATAATTATAGCCACAATTATACATAATTAAAATTACAATCTCATATTAATATAGATAATCTCATATTAATGCAAACACTTATAAATACATATACAATCTAACATTAATATATACATGATCAAATATTAATATAAATACGATCACTGATTACTATATAACTACATAATAACATGAATGATCTTATCCTATTATAAACACCATATAAATATAAGTATAAATATAGTTATGTATCATTAGCTATCAATACAATTAATTACATATTATTATAAGCACAATTAATATATAATTCACATACCATATATACACACACATATATAATATAATCACCTCTATAAATATACTTTAACACTGTAACAATTATATTATTATTGATATTAATTATATTAATAATAATACTAACATCGATAATAATAATAATAATACTAATAATAACAACAACAGCAACAACAATAACGATAAGAACAATAATAATAACAATAATAACTATAGTAATATTAATAATAATATTTCCTATAGTTATGATAGCATATGCATAAACTTACGAAAATCGGGGTGTTACATGGATTGAATAGAGAGGATTGCACAATTAATCATTGGTGATCAAACTACACAAGAGTCAAGAATTGCATTGGAGAGAGGTATACCTAATCCCCTTTATGTGATTGCATGATTTATCTTGATCCTTCACCTAGCGAAATTCCGCCATGATAGTTAATAAAATTAAAATTAACTATGTATATTTCCCGACAGTAGTATCAGAGCCTAGGATTGGTGCAAATCGATGTTTGTATACCATTCTTAATCACATAGAAGCATGCTTTAGGATTTCAAGATCTAAAATTGAATTGTGTTTTAGCATGTCTATGTGTTTTAATTCACGCAATATGTATGATTGTGAGATGATGTGGATTTGTATTATGTGAATTGGTGTTTGGAATCGAATTCTGCGGTTAAAACTGCATGAATATGCGTTTCTGGTTCGTGTGATAATATTGGCTCAGGACAACTTAAGCTAATAAAAGAAAATCAATACCATCCTTTTGACCTTAAGAAAATAATACGATGATAATATTGGCTCAGGAGAGTCATGGTTCATGTGAGCAAACAACGGCATCCTATTTGCAATTTTACAAGCAAATATTCGAGGGCTTAACATAAAAATCTATATGTCGAACAATGTAATTAGATAATATTTTCAGGAACCGGCAAATATTTAAGAAGAAAGAGGTATTTGTTTCATCTTCTAAATACATTGCTGCGTCTTTCACATACACATAGCACTCCTTATTGAGATTGGAGGTAACTTCTATATTTGGGCTACCAGTTTTTTATCATATCTGTTTTATCTTGCCTCCAACAACGAGTCTGAAATTTCATTGAGGGAATACACATCACAATTTCCTAAAGAATCTGTTCGGATTAGATGATCTTTCCCTGTGTAGAACCCAGGTTGACTTGGCTCAGGTAATAACTTTTCACCATTCAACATTAAAACCACTGATGACATGTTTGGTCTATCCTCTGGTCTTTGTTGTACACATAACAAACCAATATGAATATATCTGAATATTTCAGATGGACTATTTGAATCGTCCAGTAAGTCATTAATAAGTTCCATTGGCCTCTTTTCACTCCATAGTCTCCATGCCTGAGAATGACATGAAAGGCATAAGGTTCATTTCCCATATTAGAAACTACTAAGCAATGTTCATCATTTTCAGAGGCATCACATGCTAAGTGTTTTGTTATAATTAACTTATGGACTGTTATTTACTTATTCTCCAGACTTACATGTCCAAGAAGGTTAAGGTGATGGTATGGATCACAAAATCCTCTGTTTTTTCTCCCACTGATTATCTCAAGTACAATCACTCCAAAGCTAAAGACATCCGATTTGACTGAGAATGAACCATGCACAGCATATTCAGGAGGCATATAACCACTGCACAAAAAGACAAGAGTTCACAGATTTGAAGTTAAAAAGTGGTTGGCTGCAGAAGAAAAATAAAACAAGTTCAGAAATACTTACTATGTTCCCATCACTCTATTTGTATTTGCTTCATCTTGCTCTAGGCCAAATGTTCTAGCCATACCAAAATCTGATATTTTTGGATTCATATTACCATCAAGAAGAACGTTACTAGCTTTTAGATCCCTGTGAATGATTTTCAGCCTAGAGTCTTGATGAAGATAGAGAAGTCCTCGAGCTATTCCACCAATAATTTCGAATCGCTTAGCCCAACCCAATAATTTATGTCTTATTGAATCTGAAAATTTTCACTTCCAAGTTAGCATGGACACTATTTAATATTGGAAAGATTACATTGTGATAAATAAAGCTCTAATTACCAAAAATAAAGTAGTCCAGACTTCTATTAGGCATGAATTCATAAATCAACAATTTCTCCTCTTGCTGAATAGAACAACCAAGAAGCTTTACAAGATTACGGTGTTGAAGCTTTGCAATCAACATGACTTCATTTTTGAACTCCTCCAAACCTTGTCCAGAAGTTTTAGAAAGCCTCTTAACTGCTATCTCTTGCCCATCTGGTAATATGCCCTGACAATAGTTTTGGAAACATTGAAATTAATATCATGAAGATGAATGTTTGGGTTAAATATAATTTTAATTTTTTTTTTTGGTATTAATATAATTTTTTTTTAATACCTTGTAAACTGCTCCAAAGCCACCTTGTCCCAATTTGTTAGTTTGTGCGAAGTGACTTGTTGCATTAGAGATGGCTAGAAAATCAAAAGCTGGTAAATCAATGTCACCATTCTCACTCTTGTCCTTCCTGTAAATTGTTTCTGCAATCCATGAAAAGGTGAAGATGGATTGTTTATTATTGACAAATTATGAACAGATCTTTAGCAAACAAAAATAAAAATTAGAAGAGAATTTTCTGTGATTTGAAAAAAGAAAAAGAATTCAGAAATGAAGATTCGTTGCTATTACATTCCATTAATTAAGACCTTTTTCAGAATTATAGACCACAAAACTACTTATGAATTCACCTGGCTGCATGAGTTTCTTTTTCCTAATGCATAATAATATCAATCCACATACTGTAATGACGATGATGGGTACAGTACAGCCAACCACGATTTTTGCTAGTTTCTTTTTGTTGAAGCCGTGATCTGAAAGATTAAGAACAGAATCAACTGATGCACAAGTATGTTGAAGCATTTAAAAAAAAATACAAAAGACAGGTAAAAGACACAAAAAGAACTCCACCTTGGAAACTAAATGAAAGAGTCAATGTTTTCTTGTAGAATCATACAAAGAGAAGACAGCCAATTTAGAAATTATTTAGTGCACCGGATATATGAAGAGAGTACAACATGGAAGTAAACATCACCTTCTTAGTTTAAGTAATGAAGTACAATGCTATTTGGTTGTGTAACAAAATCATTTTAAATCAATCATGATAACTGTTTCTTATTTTTCAGCATTTTCCTCAAGTCCATAAAAGCAATACCAGCAACATGAGAAAACTTGATATAAAAAAGCAACAGTTAACACACACACAAAAAAATAAATAATGGAAAATATAAACAATACCTTGTTCTGAAGCTGAAGTCACCAATCGCAAATAAAAATCTTGTCCACCCTTAGGCAGTTTCCTCATGTCAACAATGTCAGAAAACCAATGCAAGCAGCCACTTCCATTGCCACTGATATTCAATTTAGCATACGCTGTACAAGAGCAGTTGTTCAAACACAATTTCTTACATTCCTGTAAACTAACAGTCTTGTCATACCATGCTGAAGATGTGTCTGGCAATTTCATTCCCTCATAATTGTGAAAACTATCTCCCTTATTACAGTCATGTGTGGTGGTCCTACTAATTCTAGCACACCCGCTAAGCTTACCTGCTGAATCTGCAGGGTTGGCTTTGTATCCTATCAAGCATTCACAGGGTTGTTTAGACCCTTCAACTTCGCAATTAGTATTTGCACCACACAAGGCATATCTTTCACACTGATCAAACGCACCAGGGTATTTCACATCCCATTTTTGTGTCTGATCTGACCATATTAAACGTACTTGATAGCCTTCTGGCATCAGCCTGCTTCTCATGATAGTTGAACTATTTCGGTCCTCAAAAATCTCATAAAAGACTTCCTCTCTATTTATCACAAAAGTAGATCTAACAAGTTGGTCATTTATTTCTTCAGGTATTCCTGTAACACTAAGCCCATTCCATGACCCTGGTCTGTAAATTTTAGTACCCTCCCGTGTAATTACTAACTGAGGAAGCCCATGAATATCAACATGGAATGAAAAAACACCTGGCGTAGGATCTTCCAGAGACTTCCAAGATCTCAGAGTCCAGTTTTGACCTGTTTTTATGTTGCTTCCAATTTTCATTCCTGGGAGAAAAGTGTCACCTGGATAATCAAAGCTCTGCCATAATATGGAATTATTATGTCCACTCCACCTGTCACAACCATGTTTCCTGATTCCAACAGCTGCACCGTAACTGACTTCTCCGCTTTCTTTACTGCATTTGAGTACCAGATTTTGCGTCCTGTACCAGCCAAAATTCTAAGATTTCCTTCACTGTCTAGTTCTAAAACTCCTGAGCGGTCACTGAGTGGTGTTTCCCTGTTGGCCACCCATACAACTGTTCTGGGAGATATGTTTTTGTACCAAATTCCAACGTAACGGCTTTTTGAATTTTTGGGGCTGAAGAAACCTGCTTCGAAGGTTCCGTTCGTTGAAACTAGAGTTTCGTTTCGGTTATCAGTATCTCGGATGGGTTGGTTGGGAGTAATCATGTCCAATGTGGAGGACATGCTTATCAAGGAGAGAAAAAACATAGAGTACAGACCGAGCCATTTAAACTTTTCCATTGATTTTGGAGATTGCTACAAAACACTGCAAAGGATAATTTGCTACGAGTTCATCATGGTCATGGAAATTCAAAAGCTGAGGAATTAATGTGTTGGTTTGTGGTTTGAACTTCACATCACGATGTACTACAAGTAAAGGAGACAAAATACCTACTTTGGCGGCAATATTTATGGTGAGTGAGATTGACTCTAATGACTTGGTCAAGAGTTTTCAACTTGGCAGATTTTTTTTTTTTTTCTTTTCTTGGTCAATTTTGGCACCGAAGTGTTCACCAAAATTGCCATATATTTTTCAACTGTTATCAAAAAAATTTATCACTCATTTAGTTTGAAATTCATTAAAACTGAAGGGGACAAAAACGAGTCTAGACAATAAATTAAAACCTAATCAATAATAAGGATAACAAAAATTAAAACTTAATCAGTGTCAAATGCACTGCTGGATTTGGAGGAGGTCCTGAAGTGTTGAACTTTTATGCAGAAGTTCATATGCTTTGTCATTGCTTCTTCTGTGTTGACAAAGTCTCTCAGACCTTACTATTTCATCCTTAACAGCCTAAGCACATAACCTTCTTGGACATGTAAGTCTGAAGAATAAGTATGCTAGTTGCTGATTGAATTTGTGGTGCCGATATAACCATCGGGTCACTTATCATAATTGCTGACATTTCCAAACAACTTGTCAAAAAACAATGAATTACCAAACCTGTTAACATCACAGAGTATATGCTTCAATATATATATATATATATATATATATATATATATATATATATATATATATATATATATATTATATCTGCGTGTGTGTGTGTGTAATTTTCAAAAGATCAATAACCCAATAGTAAATGCTTATCACATGAAAAAAAAAAAAAATTTGGTGCAAGTGTTTCAATCAAGGAAGAAATTCAGATAGAAAGAAGAATGTGAACGATGATAGAGTGCAGGCTTCCAGCAATAAAGCTACACAGCAAGACACAGGCTTCAATACACATAGACAGAGTGCATACTTTCTAGAGCCCAAAATATAACCGTTGAATTTGTGATTTTTGTGTGCCTAAATGAGATCACACTAGCCTTTATTTATAATGCGATTTGCAATAATTACAATAACAGTACTGCTATATGTAGCGAAGGATATTCTTCCTGAATATCATGAATGGCCTGTTTTATGTTTTTTCCTAAAATACGCTCTCCACTAATTATTTTACCACCCAACCTTTTTTATCTCCTTTTTCCTATGCTCTTCACTGTAAAAGTACCACCTCCCTAAAATCTCATTCAACCCATCAATCGAATGTCCAAATCTTCCATTGACTCTTCAAAGAGAGAACCCATTTCCTGGTAGTTCAATTGTGATGGCACCAACTCCTCTGGCAACGAGAGATTGAATAAGTTGGCGTTGAGAGTATGAACTCGGGTTTTGGGTAAGGTGAGGAAACAGGTTTTGGGAAGAGGTGAAGAGGAAGGTAAGGCCATGAGGGTGATGAGAGAGACGAAAAGAGTAAATGGAACTGGAAAGAGAATGAATTGGGCAGTTGAGTGGTAAGCTTGTAAGGCAGTTCGAATAAGAATGAAGGCGTTGTGGATGTTGATGAGATGTAACAGACAAGTTTGAATCTAATAAGAAAATAAGAGAGAGACTGAAATAAAATCTAACTAGTTATAGGTATTCGTGAAATCTAACGAGCGCACACCTTCGCGATAATTAGCATTTTCCTAACAATAAATACTAATTGCTAATTGTAATCCTAATTGATATGATTCTAATCCTAATTAATTAAATTAGGAAACATATAATAAAATATAAAATCATAATATATCATCTAGGATATTCTAAAATACTCTAAAATATTAAAAAGATATTATCAAATATTTCTCTGATTTCTAACACTCCCCCTCGAGCTAAAGCTTACTAAGCTTTTAGCTTGTTACAAGAAAATAACGAATTTCCCATGAAATAAAAATAACTATACAAAAATATAAAAATTGAGCTCTGCTGAAACAATGACTGGGTAACTCAGGGATGTTGGAGAAGCGGAGAAAATTGCTAGAAAGATTACTTAGCAAGAGAGCTGGAATGATCATCAGCCTTAGAGAAATTTCTTGGCAAGCAATAAAACAAATCAAGGTCCAACTTTCTCAAAACAACATTCAGAAGCTTCAACCCAATAAAACGAAGACCCAAAATATTTAAACCTTAAACTAAGTCTGACAGTTGGGACAAAGATGCCAGTGCATCTCGGACAAAGAAGGGGCTAGGCCAATGCTTCTGGGACGGATATGAGGCCAGTGCACTTGGGAAAAAAGGCGAGGCCAGAGCATTTGGGACGAAGAGTTGGACTAGTGTGAGTCATAACCATAATAAGTCACCATCGAGATGATCGTCGGTAGGAAGAGAAGACACCACCGGAATAGCCGTCGGTGGGAAGAAAATGCACCACTGGAATGATCATCGATGGGAAAAGAAGTCACCACTAATATGATTTATCTGTGGGAAAAGAGACACCACCGAATAATCGTTCGAAAAGCTGCTGATATGATCCATTAGTGAGAAAAGAAGGCATGACAAACAAAACTCAGAACCAGCAAGAAACCTCTGAAATATTTGACCTTGAAATATTTGACCAGATGAGTTGTCAAGAGGAGAGAGAAAATTCGGCAAGCAGAAGAAAAGCATGGCGAAAGAGAGATTCTGAACGCGCTGAAAAGATGATAGCACGCGAGAGAAAATTTGAACACACCGGAATGATGACAGGCGAAAAAGAGAATCCGAACACGTCGGAAAGATGACACAGCAGAAAAGAGGAAACCATGGTTGTAGCGGCAACAGTAAACAACCAACAGCGGAAGATAGTAGACCATAAAACTGGAAAGATGGCGCCAGCAAATTGGAAGGTGGCGCTGTCGGCGGCAGTTGCCGCTGCCGACAGCAGTGGTGAATCAGAGAAGAAATGTCACAGATACAAAACCTGCTCTAATACCATGTTGAATTTGTGATTTCTGTGTGTCTAAATCAGATCACGCTACTACTTATAATGGGATTTGCAATAATTACAATAAATACTAATTGCTAATTGTAATCCTAGTTGATATTATTCTAATCCTAATTAATTAAATAAGGAAACATATAATAAAATATAGGCAAAATTGTACTTTAGGTCCTTTAAGTTATTTTAAAGTTTCACATTAGTCCTTTAAGTTTTTTTGTGTCAATTAGGTCCCATAAGTTAGGTTTGGATGACAAAATAAGTTTTTTTTTTTTATCATTTCTCCATATCCTCTCCTATGTGTCACTCCTAACCTATGTGGCACTGCTGAGGTGTCAATAATATAATAAAAAATATTTTATTTAATTAAAATAAAAAAAATAAAATCTAGTTCATCTTCATCTTCAACCTCCATCTTCAACCCCTCTTCCATTTCCAGATCTGGTTCATCATCAACCTCCACTTCCAGATCATCACCACCACCACTCCCATTTGTTTCAGAAAACAAAAACACTAATTTGAATTTGGGGGCGCAAAAGCTGCGATCAAATGGAGAAGAAGGGGGAGGGGGAAGAAGCAGCCGCGGCGCTGCCAGGTTCTTGAGGAAGAGGGGAATCCGATTTCAGAAATTAGGGAAAGAAGAGGGAGGCAGATCCAGAAGGAAGGAAGGAGGAGAATCAGAATCTTCAACCTCCAACCCCTTTTCCTTCATCTTCAACCTCTAAATCAGAATCTTCGAAACCCTAAACCCTGCAATACCTGTAACGAGGAAGAAGAAGGAAGCGACATGGGGAAAATCCCTCTTGCATTTCGTTTCGCAATCTCAAATGCAAACTTGATTAACCCATCTTCGTTGCTTTCCTCTTCTCCCAAACCCCGTCATTTTCCCAAGAAAATCCCATCCTATTTTCCCGGAAAATCCTGAAAACCCCAGTAGGAACCTCAGCCTCTGAAACCCATCGCTCTTTTCAAATCCCCGAGCCTCCAAGACGCCAAGAGCGTGTTCAACTCCATCGTCAACCGCTCAAATGCCCCCACTGACTTCGCTTCCACAACTCACTCCTTCAATCCTATGCATCAATTTCCACCACCAACGATTTCATCGCTTTTCTCCGCTAATTGACCAAGATCCATCCTTCCTTCTCCCCAGACAAATCCACCTAGCACATCTTGCTCACCCAGTCCTGCAAATTCCCAGATCTGGAAGATCTGGAAGAGGGGAAGAGGATTTAGTTTTTTTTTAATTTTAATTAAATAAGTTTAATTAAATAAACTATTTTTTATTATATTTATTGACACCTTAGCAGTGCCACATAGGTTAGGAGTGACACATAGGAGAGGAGATGGAGGAATTGTAAAAAAAAAAGCCTTATTTAGTCATCCAAAAACTTAACTTATGGGACCTAATTGACAAAAAAAAAAACTTAAAAAACTAATGTGAAACTTTAAAATAACTTAAAGGACCTAAAATATAATTTTATCTAAAATATAAAATCATAATATAATATTCTAAAATACTCTAAAATATTAAAAAGATATTATCAGCTATTTCTCTGATTTCTAACAATAACATCAAATAAGAAGGTCCAAGGCTCATCTCAGGAGACCAAAAGATCAAGTACCCAAGAAAAATACTAAAATATGATCCCCCTTCAAAACAAAAAAGAAAATTTAAAAATGTTAGTTACCTTGGCATTCTTTGTACAAGACCCTCCCCAAAATGATTGTATGCAATGGTTACTTGCATCTGCTTATCACGGACATATGAGTCGATGTGACCTCATAAACTCAACACTTTAATTATCTCTTCTTAAAATAACCAAAAAAGTATTAGAAAGGCAATTGCGGTTTACCTTATTGTGATGGGTGAAGTAGTTATTGGAAATGGTAATGGCAGTGGAGCCCATAATAGCATTTGATGTGAACAGGTGACAAAGATATATAGCTTTTGCCTACTTATCCAATGACCGCAACAAGGACAAGATAGCAATTTTACCTTCACCTCGATCTAATGTGTATCTCCAAGTTGAATCAACACCTAGTACAATGAGGAAATGAGTCTTTTCAACAACTTAACTGCATTAAATAGTAAATGAAATGATGGAGGCTAAAGAACCTGCTTTTGACGAGTTCAAACATTCAAAAACTAATGGTTTATATGAATGTAGCTAATGAGGAAATGAGTCTTTTCAACAACTTAACTGCATTAAATAGTAAATGATGGAGGCTAAAGAACCTGGTTTTGACGAGTTCAAACGTTCAAAAACTAATGGTTTATATGAATGTAGCTAATGGTACATTAAGTGTGCAGGAAAATGAACAGATGATGAGCCAAGGAATGTTAAATCTTGATATTGTACGAAGTTTACACTAATCAAAGTCTGTGGAGTCTATGTGGAAGATCTTGAGTGAAAACTGACAATGTTTGTAGAACAGGTGAGGAAACCCGCATGATGGAGTGTTTGTGCACTTTGTAAAGTCCATCAAGAGACACAATCTTAAGACAAAGTCTGGGCAATTAACACTGCTTTGTGAGGATCACATAGGGTACCTAAAAAGAAACATAACATACTAACAAAACTAATCAAACACATCACATCCAAGTAGTCATACATGTATGTATTGCTGGTAACATATGAAGATCCAGAAATATGCATTGTAGCCTCATAAAACATCTTCAGAAACGGTAGCACTTAACTAACAAAGTCTCAATTCTTTGCCACAGGTACACCATGGCTCCATACTTGCGTATCTCACTAACATACTTCTTATTTTTCATTTCAAAGGCTTTTCTATACTTCAAAGCTTCTTCTAACATCAAGTGTTGAATTCCATCTGATTTCAACATCTAGGCAAATGAGACATTTATAGGAAATTTTCTCCCGTTCAGCATACTTCTTGAACATCTTCAATCTTGAAGGAGATGCTCTTACATACTTGACTGCACAACGAATTTTTAGGATGGATTCATCTATATCTTGCAAACCCTACTTCACAATCAAGATCAGAATATGCGCACAACAATGCGTAAGGATATATTCTTCCTTTAGGATCAAGTTGTTCCAAGACACCAGCCTCTTTTTCAGGTAATGAATCCTGACGTTATTAGATGAAGCATTGCCTACAATTTTGCTCAAGACTTGGTTCACCTCCCAATTAGTTAAACAAATCTCAACATTCTTAGTCATGTCCTCTCCTGTATTGCTTGTGATTTGACAGAAGTTCAAAATTTTCTTATGTAGATTCCAATTATTGTCAACAAAGTGTGCAGTCAGGGTCATGTAGTGTAGATTTTGGACTGAAGTCCACGTGTCTGTAGTAAGACAAACACTCCCAAAATGCTTAGAGAAACTTGCTCTTTCATCCTTATAAAGTGACTAAATAGCACGCCTTAATGTAGAGTGTCATGGGAGATTAAACCGTGGTTGCAAGACACTCACAAAGCTGCGAATTGCCCCATTCTCCACAAACCGAAAAGGAAGCTCTGCACTCACAAACATCTTCACAAAGCGCCAGTCGGCATGCCTGTTGGTCAAACCTTAATTGTGGCGAAGTGACAACACCAATACCTTGTTGCCCTTATGTAGCCAGAGATAAGGAGGATGTTCTTTACCTTTTGCTTTCTTCTCTACCATGATTTCCTTGCATCTCATCAAGTGAGTCTTCATGGCACTGGTCCCGTCCTTGTACTTAATCAAGACACAACAATAATTATATTTCGCCTTCTTCTCAAAACTAGGCTCTTCAGTAAAATGACTCCACACAACAAGCCAACCTCTACGCGCATCGGGAGGATGTGGCATTATAGCATCAAGGCCAAAGATAGCTGGTGCGGTAGGAACTACCACTACAAGAATTTTACGAATTTCCTACGGAAATCAAGCCGTCGGTAATATCGACAGAATTATCCGTCACAAATGTCACATACGATTTTCATCAAACATTACCGACGGAACGAGCCGTCGAAAAAGACCACCAGAGTGAATTTCTTTCGGTAATTCCGTAGGAAACATTTGGCTGGAAAATTCAAATTTCAACTGGGTGACTTACCAACGACAATTTTTGTCAGTAATGCATACCTTTATTACTGACAAAAATTTGACCGTTGTGATTTATTGACGAAAATTTTCGTCGGTAATGCATACCTTTATTACCAACAAAAATTTCTGTCGTAAGTCACAACGAGAAGACACAAATCGTCTTCCTCCTCCCCTCCTCCCCGAGTCCATCTCACTGCGTGTAACATCCCTCTCCTTCTTCCTCCCCTCCGTCACTGTGCTCCCTCTCTGCCGTCCTCCCCTCCTCCCTCTCCGCTGTCTTCTCCTCCCTCCATTGTCACAGTCACCATTCTTCCTCCCCACCAACGGCAAGTCTCCTTCCCCTCATCATCTCGTCTATATCTCATTGTATACTTTTCGCTAACTTTGACATTTTTTTTTGTAGCTCTTGGTCGGTGTAACATCCTCATTTTTCTAATTTTGCTTAATGTGTGTTTACGTGTGACAAAGTGTATTTGTGTGCCCTAGGTAGGGATTTTTGTATTTTGACTGTGTGTTTAACCTTTTGGCTGTGTGCTCGCTTTTTGTGCTTGTGAGGGAGCAGATGTTGAGGTTTAATATGTTATTTGAGATTGAAATAGTGTTTGATAATATTTTGTTATGAGTCTTAGAAGCCTGGTAAAGTTTGAGAATGATCGGAGTTGAGTTTAGGGTTTTGTGTGTTCGTACCTTTGAGCGAGTGAGAGCTTTAGGATGAGTATATGAGACTTAGAACCTTTGTTCTTAAGTCTATTTGATGTCCTCTTATGTTAGGAATCATATTTAAGTGTTAGGGTATCAAGTTTGGGATCGCACGGTCGTCGGAATGGGAGAAATCGCGCGAAAATGGACAAAACAGTGCAAGTGCGCGTGAAGTATGCTTGGAGTGCGGGTGGCGCACGCTGGTGTATGGTGCACCAGCATCTCCTGTCATTCTGCACCACGTGGCACGCTGTGATTGGACCAATCGTTGGTCCTGACACGTGGCACGCATGCAAGGTTGCTTCAGCGTGAAGTAGTGTGCGCGAGGCGCGCTTGGAGCACGCTTGGGGCGCACAGGAACAGAACAGCTTGAAAGGCTGCGCTTGGAGCGCGCCAGGGACACCTAATCTACCTATTTAAGCTATTTCACTCCACTAAATCCATTTCTTTCATTTCTTCTCCTCAAATCACGATCATAGCACCCCTTATACCAAGTTTCCACCATCTTTGAAGGTTCCAAGCTTTGGGACCTCATCCAAAGCTATCTCGTTCATCCGTTCTTCAATCCATTAGTGTTAGCTCGTCTGTTGCTGTTCGAACTTGTTAGGGCTTATCTCCGATCGTCGTTTCGTTGAGGTAACTCTAAAACCCTATACTGTTCATCCTTGATTTCAGTTGGTACTTTGTGATTCTTGTATTGGTTCTAGTTCTCACTACAACAGATTCTTTAAAAGATGGCGCCACTTTAAATAGCGTTTAAATATGGAAGTGCTACTTAAAATTAGGTAGAGTACTTTAAGTGGCGTTTAACAAAGAAACGCTACTGAAGGGGAAAGAAATAAATAGCGCTTACAAAATCAGCGCTACTTATAGTAGAGGAATAAGTAGTGCTTACACTAAGAAGCGCTATTTAAAGATGGACGAAAGAATAAGTAGCGCTTAACCCTGGAAGCGCTATTTATTGTCTTATACCTAAAGTAGCGCTTAACGCTGGAAGCGCTACTTATTGTCTGACCTAAAGTAGCGCTTCAACGATAAAGCGCTATTTATTGTCAAATACTAATTTTAATTCAGCCCGCGTTTCTCAGTACCAGTCACTTCCACACTATCGCATATCTCTCTCTCTCTCGAGTTTCTCTCAACGTTAACGCCGCCATTGTTACTCCTTCATCTCGATTGTCGCCACCATCCGTGCTCGAAGTTTCTCACCTTCAAGCTCCTTTCTCTCGTCGTTGTTGTTGGCCTCGCCGCTTGTGACGCCGCACCATCGCCACAAACCGCCTCCGCCGCATCTCTCGCTACGTAGTCGCTGTTTGTGGCGCCGCCGCATCTCTGCTTCTTCTATTCCCACCGCCGCACCGTCCAACACCTTCTTCGTCTACCAACAGGTTTCATCTGCTCCATTCTTCTTGCTTTCCTTTTTTTCCCCAAAAACGCTTTCATTTTTTTTTTTTTTTCAAGGAACTCGCTTTTCCAACCCTGTCTTAGTGCTTTGAAATGGAAAATCAAAACAAAATGGAAAATCAAAAACACAGTACAACACATTAGTATGTGGGATTAGAATTCTGCATTATCTTCTATTTGTATTTAGCATATTCAAGACCCTATTTTTTTTTTCTTCAGTATTCTCTTATTTTTGTTTTTTGAAATGTCCAAAAACATATAAAGTAACTAAATGCAGGGATCTAAACTAGTAAAATTATCTCATTCTTTAAGTTATTTATTGGTTTTAGGTTTTTATAGTTATGTTTAGAAATGATTGAGAAATGGTTGATGAGGAACTTGGAGGGATCAATGTTAATGTGTTTTTAGCTGATAGGTTTTTTAGTATAATTATTATTAATGTTAGTGTTTTTTCTCATTATGTTAAATGAAGAATGAGATAATAGAGATGATATTGCAGATCGTTTTAGAGAAATAGTTGAATTTGAAGTTTTTATTTGTTTATATTTGGCCTATGTGGACCCTTGTGCTGGTTGGTATGATATTTTATTTTGTTACAGGTGTTGTATAAATTTTGGAATGTCCATATTTTAGGGGAGGTTCTGTCAAAATTTTGTTAGAAATTTGATATAGTCTGCGTGTTGTTGTTAAGATAAGTGGTAGTTTTAGTCTTGGTTTATCTAATTGGGCTTTAGTTAATCTCAATTTTGTCTTGCATTAACGACATAGCCTATGTTGTTGCTCTGAATGCCTTGGTGTTGTTTTATTTCTCAATTCATAGGCAAATATGGATCGAAAGTGGATGTCTGCCAATCGTTTGTCGAAGGAATATAAGGATGGAGTGGAAGATTTTATTGGGTTTGTAGTTGGGCATACAACAGATCTTAGTAGAATCGTATGTCCGTGTTTAAGTTGTTGTTATGCAAACAAAGTTAATGTTAAGGAATTAGAATGGCATTTAGTGAGAAATGGGATTGAATTTATTATATTTAAGGAATGTGATTGATTTGTTTTTAATGACTTAAGTATTTGGATATTGTAATGTTGAAGTTTTTATTTGTTTATGTTTGGTGAATTTGAATCCTTGTGCTGGCTGGTATGGTATTTTATGCTGTTACAGGTGTTGTATAAATTTTGGAATGTCCATATTTTAGGGGAGACTCTGCCAAAATTTTGTTAAGAATGTATTGGATATATGAATGTATTGGATATATATTGAATGATTTTTTTGGATTTTGCACTTAGGGCTATCCTTGTTCATCGAACACTAAATGTCAAGTCTCGATTTACTAAATCAACGACACCTAAATGGATACCGATAAAGGTATTATACCAAATTTTTTATGCAATTATTTAAATTACCAAAATAAAAGCAATTAATTTCATATTTTTTTGTTTTATAGTGTCCTCGCCAACTGAACTCTGATGATTGTGGCCGGTATGTATTGAAGTTTCTCAAAGATATTGTCATTCATAACCAAACACAAATTCCAATGGAGGTATGTATATGTAATAATTAATTTCGAAGTTTATATAATTTTTTTACTTTTATACATACCATTTGGAAGCATGTGTTCAATTCTAACTTGATTTAATTTTTATTTCGCAGTACTTTCCTGATTGTCAATTCGACGCATATCCTGATCATACCGTACTCAAGGAAGAGTGGTGTCGATATTTTGTTACGAACTTTATTATGTATAGGCACATAGAAGAAGAAGAAGAAGAAGATGATGATGATTAGTGTGTAATGTTTAGGTACTAGCATAATATGTGTTATGTTTTAGTTAATGTATTTTAATGTTTTATTTATGATACTTTTGTTAATATTTGGCTGAGAATTATTTCATGTAATGTTAAATTTGGATTTTGAGTTTTGATATTGGCACAAATTTGAGTGTTGATGATTATTTTGGTGTGCAGTAACCACTATATGCATAGGTATGTGAATATAACCAAAAAAAAATCATTATTGAGAATAAGTAGCGCTTATTATGATAAGTGCTACTTATTCCTTGAGAATAAATAGCGCTTTTTAAAGGAAGCGCTACTTATTCTCAGGAATAAGTAGCGCTTCCTAAATAAAGAGCTACTTATTCTCAAGGAATAAGTAGCGCTTCCTAACTAAGCGCTATTTATTCTCAACTTTAAGTAGCGTTTAACAAACGCTATTTATTGAAGATACAATCAGTAGCGGCACGATATATAGCATCTTTAAGCGCTATTTAAGGCCAAAAAAGCGCTATTTATTCCCTTTTTTTGTTGTGGTGTCTTAACCTTAATCAGACTATGTTTTAGACCCCGGTTTAATCGTGCGGCTACCGAACGAGCAAGAGTTTTACAGGAACTCCCAGAGGAGATTCCATGGCTCACGAAACTGAGACCAATGTCTCTGTTCTTCATGTCTAAATTCTGATTTCATGGATTCCTTGTTGGTTTGGATTGTTCCTCATTACCTGTTCTTCGTATTTTAGTGTTTTGGGCAATAGTGCGGGTACCGGTTGACTGCGGAAGCTTGTCTGGAGTTATTTTTGGGTAAGTCTTATTCTCTAGAGTCCTAGGCCAGCCCCTGGTCGTGGGTCTCTTGGTGTTTTAGTTAGTTTATTAGTTGCCCTAATTCTAATCCGAGTGCGTTTCTGTGTTTCTGGTTAACTGTGAATTGTTTTGGTGTGTTCGGTGTTACTGTTTGGTAACTCTGGACTTATTCCTTGTTGTTGGCTGAACCGGAACATCGTGAGGGAGTGTTGGTGTGATTGTTGGTGAGCTCGTGTTTACATCTCGGTGTCCAGTTTGCTTTGGAGTGCTTCTATTACCAGGTGGGGGGAAAAATGCACTTTTATTGGGTTTTGTGCAGTAGATATGACTGTTTGGCATGTGTAGAGTACCTAAACCCTACTAGGGGTTGATGTCAGTAACACCTAAGGATAGAGGTTATGGTGTGCCGCATCTAAGGATAGGCGTGGTAGACCCATCAACTAACATAAGATTATTTTATTATTAAATGTGATTGCCTGATAATATGCTTAACTGTGAGATGTAACATATGTGCTCTATGTGAGTAGTAACATGCTTAGGGTAACATGACTAAATGTGTATTATGTGGAAATGTATTGCCTGTTGTCCCAGCATGCTTAAATGATTAAGTATAGCCTGTTGAAATGCATAAACTTGATTGTGGGATATTTAGGGAATGTGTGCATAATACGATGTAAGACATTTGATTATGAGGTGTTGGATGTATGCATATGATATTGCATTAGTAACCACTCCGTTCTTGACAAATATGTGATGTAGAGAGAATCACTAACGAAAATGGGGGATATCTCGCCTAATAGGTTGATCCACTCTGTTTCCTATCGGAAAAGGGGAAACGGATGTCCCTATCGGAAAAGGGGGAGGAGGATTCTTAACAGAAAAGGGGAATACCTCGTGGACTAGGCTAGTGTCGCCCCGTGCTCTATCGGAAAAGGGAGACGGGAGTCCCTAAAGGAAAAGGGGGATGGAAACCTAACGGAAAGAGGGTTCGCCAATAAGTATTCCTAACGGAAATGGAGAGTACAGTGACGATAGAAAGAAAAGATGCCGAAGCGCACAACACATTGATTCATTGAGAGACATGGGATAAGTGGAAGTGGGTAGCTACGTCATATTTCTTTATATGTTCTGGTTTGTTTGGATTGTCAAATCATTCATTCTACTTATGCATTTCCCGCTTTTTGATGATTGTGTTATTCTTGCCTCCCTGTGTTTGTATACTTGTGTGTATATGTAATATTGTATGTTAGACTTTGTTGAAGAGGAGGATGCAACCACAGCAGCACCCGATGGAGGAGTTTATGCTGATGCACCCGTCGATGCTCCTTCCCCCTCGGATCCCCGTGTGGGGTGATTTTGAGATTCAGTACCATGATTTCGACGGCATGGGGTAGGAGATTGACCATGTGCATCACGCAGTGATCTATACGGGTACCCTCTCCATCTATTTCAGGGTTCCAGGTCTTCCTATAGCTAGCTTTTTCGAAGACTTCAGGATATGTCAGAGACTACCTTTTCAGCAAATGTGGCAGGCGCCAGGGTTTCCACCAGGTTTTGGTTATAGAGGTTATCCACCGATGTCTCCTCAGCCGATGCCGGTGCGACCTGTTAGCCATCATAGCGAGTTTAGCCACCGTGGACGATAGAGAGGTGGGAGAGGAGCGACATCTGGTCCCTCTCACCACATGATAGCTCACGATTACAGATGGTTGTTTCTGAGGCGATCGGGATCTCAGAGTGGGAGCTCTCAGTTTCTCCCTCGCTGAGGCGTTTGGTTATATGTTGTCGAGGAGACTTGATGCTTATGTTATGTTTGTGTTTTGCTGTTTTGTTTAGTTGAGGTAGCAGGTTAGCCTCACATGTTTACTTCTTTTGGGATGACTGTATCATTACTATCTACACTACGCCCTTTGCACTCTGATAGTATGTACTTATCTATATACCTACATGTGACATATTTAGTATTACTTCACCGTAGCGCGTCGTAGTCTTATTCGTGTTGCGATTTTAATTCCTTCGTATTTTTATACCCGTTGATTACGCGAGTTAGGCTAATTATTAGAATAAAGCATGAATAGGACTTCGGGGTGTTACATTTGTGGTATCAGAGTAGTTCGGCCCTAATCGGACTATGAGGTCATTTAGGATGCTAATTCTGGCTGCGTGTAGTCGTATTCCTACCGAATACGACTATCTTTAGAAGTTGGGTAAAGTGTCTGCGTTATCTTTATTGCCTTAAATAAAGGTGACCAGTTATCAATTCATAAGATATACGACATATATTTCTATAATTCTTTATATCTTATGGACCTCGAGCTAATGATTTCTTTTTCAGGACTTCATGGCTCGTCGTGGCAGAGGTACGCGTGAGAGAGTGAATGAAGCCAGGAATGGAGAGACCTCGAGAGTTGGAGGAGGTCATGATTCTAATGAGACCCTTCGATCTGTTAGGGAGTTGGCCACTGCTATGCTTCAGCAGGCACAACAGAATGCCCAGTTTCTACAGGCTGCTCAGACTAGGAGGGAAGAGAGGAGTGATGACAATGGGATGACAGTTTTTATGAAGGTAAATCCTCCAAAGTTTAACGGGGACTTTAACCCCGAAAGAGCTGAGAAGTGGATCCAGGAGATTGAGAAGATCTTCGTGGCTATGAACACCCGTGAGGTGAGAAAGGTATCTTTTTCTTCTTTTATGTTGATCGGCAATACGGAGTCTTGGTGGAGAGGTAAGAAAAGGTTGTTGGGAGAGTAGGGAAGTGTAGTGAACTGTGAGTTGTTTAAAGAAAGTTTTTTGGAGAATTTCTTTCCAAGGTTGAACCACAAGGAGAAAGAAAAGGAGTTTGAGAGTTTGAAACATGGAAATATGACTATAGGTGATTATGCTACACGGTTTCAGGCCTTACTGAAGTATTCAGAGTTCTATCACTTGCATTCTAGCGAGCTGTGGATGTGCTAAAGGTTTCAGGATGGACTGAAGTATGAGATACGATGGACTGTGAGTCCTTTGAAGTTGACGAGGTTTCCAGATTTAGTAGAACAGTGTATGGAGCTGGTGAGTATGGATAGAGAGAGATCAGTAGAGGAGTGGTGGTCCTATCAGGAGTGGAGGTGGTGCGAGAGGCGATCGCATAGAGGAGGTGGTAGACATGGGGGAGGTAGGTTTCAGAGGGGCAGAGCCAGACCCTATTCTAGACCGGCACAGCCTGATGCTACTGAAGGTGCTGGAGCTATAGTGAGAGCTCAGGGATGTTGTTGGTGTGGTGGTCCGCATCTTATCATGGATTGTACAGTGCCAACTGGTGGAGGAGAGTCAAAACAGTGTTTTCAGTGTGGACGGATGGGTCACTTAGCGAAAGATTATTGGGGTGGATAGAGAGCTACAAACTGACCTGTTGCAGGAGGACATGGAAGAAGAGGAAATGGAAATGGTATAGGACGAGGTGGTGCATGACGTGGTAGAGCAACACGAGGAGATGGAGTCGGGGCAGGCAGACTTCGAACTTCAGGGAAAGTATTTACCGTGAGGGGAGCTGAATCCTCTCAATCGCCTGATCTGATACAAGGTATGTGCTTGGTCTCTAGTAAACTCTTATCTGTATTGTTTGACTCTGGGGCTACACATTCTTTCATTTCACTTGCATGTGTGGATCATTTGAAATTTCCTGTTTCTTCTTTGCCTCGTAAACTAGTAGTTTCTACTCCTACTAGTGATCTCCTGACTACTACATCAGTTTGCCTTAAATGTCAAGTCACCATAGAGAATAGGAATTTCTTAGTGGACCTTGTTTGCCTACTGATGCAAGACCTAGATGTTATCTTAGGAATGGACTGGCTTGCAGCCAACCATGTGTTACTTAGAGTATGAAGCATTGCCTGTACGGATTTTAGATAGGAGGATGAAGGAACTTCATGGTAAAACTATTCCTTTGGTTAAGGTTCTGTGGGATGAGGTGACAGGTGACATGACTTGGGAGCGTGAGAGTGAGATTCGTCAGCAGTACCCTCATTTATTTTCAGGTGCGTGATTTCGGGGACGAAATCTCTTTTAAGGGGGTGGTAATGTAACATCTTCATTCTTCTAATCTTGCTTAATGTGTGTTTATGTGTGACTAAGTGTATTTGTGTGCCCTAGGTAGGGATTTGTGTATTTTGACTGTATGTTTGACCTTTTGGCTGTGTGCTCGCTTTTTGTGCTTGTGAGGGAGCATGTGCTGAGGTTTAATATGTTGTTTGAGATTGGAATAGTGTTTGATAATGTTTTCGTATGAGTCTTAGATGCTAGGTAAAGTTTGAGAACGATCGGAGTTGAGTTTAGGGTTTTGTGTGTTCGTACCTTTGAGCGAGTGAGAGCTTTCAGATGAGTATAAGAGACATAGAACCTTTGTTCTTAAGTCCATTTGATGTTCTCTTATGTTAGGAATCATGTTTAAGTGTTAGGGTATCAAGTTTTGGATCGCACGGTCGTCGGAATGGAAGAAATCGCGCGAAAACGGACAAAACAGTGCAAGTGCGCGTGGCGCTCGCTGGTGTATTGTGCATCAGTGTTTCCTGTCCTTCTGTGCCACATGGCAAGCTGTGATTAGACTAATCGTTGGTCCTGACACGCGGCACACATGCAAGGTTGCTTCAGCGTGAAGTAGTGAGCGCGGGGTGCACCTGGAGCGCGCTTGGGGCGCACAGGAACAGAACAGCCTGAAAGGCTGTGGGTGGAGCGCGCCAGGGACACCTAATCTACCTATTTAAGCCATTTCACTCCACTAAATCCGTTTCTTTCATTTCTTCTCAGAAAATCACGGTCAGAGCACCCCTTAAACCAGGTTTCCACCATCTTTGAAGGTTCCAAGCTTTGGGACCTCATCCAAAGCTATCTCGTTCATCCGTTCTTCAACCATCTGTGTTAGCTTGTCTATTGCTGTTTGAACTTGTTAGGGCTTATCTCTGATCGTCGTTTCGTTGAGGTAACTCTAAAACCCTCTACTGTTCATCCTTGATTTCAGTCGGTACTTTGTGATTCTTGAATTGGTTCCAGTTTTTAACCCTAATCAGGCTATGTTTTGGACCCCGGTTTGACCGTGCTGGTACCGAATGAGCTATGGTTTTGCCGGAACTCCCAGAGGAGATTCCATGGGTCACGAAACTGAGACCAAGATCTCTGTTCTTCATGTCTAAATTCTGATTTCATGGATTCCTTGTTGGTTTGGATTGTTCCTCATTACCTGTTCTTCGTATTTTAGGGTTTTGGGCAATAGTGCGGGTACCGATTGACTGCGGAAGCTTGTCTGGAGTTATTTTTGGGTAAGTCTTGTTCTCTGGAGTCCTAGGCCAGCCCCTGGCCGTGGATCTCTTGGTGTTTTAGTTAATTTATTAGTTGCCCTAATTCTAATTCGGTGCGTTTCTGTGTTTCCGGTTAACTGTGAATTGTTCTAGTGTGTTCGGTGATACTGTTTGGTAACTCTGGACTTATTCCTTGTTGCTTACATTGAGGACAATTTGATCTGCTGTCGCGCACATATCAAAATAATTAAAATAAGAATATAGTAACTAGGCAGTTAACCTTGGTCGTCTCACAAGGATCTCTAATTAACAATGACCAATAGCAAGAACACGCAAAGAACGGAATCTGGGGGTTGTTTCGTGAAAACAATTTTAATTAATGACAAAAATCACTTGATAACAACAACCAATCCACTGGTCACCGGAACTTTCACGTCGGATCTATCACAGGTTCAAAAGATTATTCTAATTCGTGTTCTAATCTTGTTTGATCACAGAATTAACCAATCAAGCGGGTGATTAATCCTATACGAATTCCTACTGGATTAAGCATCACATAATTCACTTGATTATAAATAAGGAACACGCGTCACAAACATATAATCAATTTAACAACCGAATTTATCAAACCTATAACTAAGCGTCATAGACCCTATTGATCTCTATTCGAACTAAACCAAAACAAGCGTTAAGTTTAATTCCAATAGTCTCAAATCAGAGAGCAAAACCGAAATTATATGATTAAGCATCAATATGTAAAACGATTTTGCAAACAGAAATTAGAAGAGATGAATGATCAAAAGAGAAAGAAGTAGAACACAAAAACGAAATTAATATTAATAACCAACCTCAAGATGCTCTATGAAATCCTTAACCAGTGAATTAATCGAAAAGAATTAGCCTTCCATTGAAGGTTTCATCCCAAAACGAAAATTAAGAAAGCAAGAAGAGGTCTCGAAATAAAACAAAGGCTGAAAATTGCCAAAAACGGCTCAAGATTCTAAACGTAATAATAATCCCCGACCTAGGACACTAACTAACGAATTTATAATGTCTCCTAGGTTTAACCTAACCAATCAGATGTTAAGACCAAAGATAAGGGCCCAAAAGGGTTTAATTAGCCCAATAACAACTAATTACATGAGTGAATGGTCCAAAACCTGTAGTGCAACTCGCCAGTCTCAGTAAAGTGGATTTTTTACCTTCAAAACGGTAGAACTGGGCTTCGGTGCCAACATAAGAATTATAGCTCTGCTTCTTAGCTTTCCAACACCACAAAGATCACTGATATCAGACAAGAATAGCCCAAGTTATGGCCTGTAGAAGCGACATGGGTCAGGATGTAACAAAATCCAAAAATTAGCAAATAATTCCACTAAAGCCCAATCAAGACCCAAAGATATAAAACCATGTTAAAAAGTAGTTGTTGGGCAAAACACACAATTAAGAACACCAAGTGCAAACCTATAAAAGATGCATTAAAATGCATTGATCAAATTCCCCCACACTTAAGCTTTTGCACTCCGAGCAAATCTCATGGTCAAAACAAAGCAAAGATGCATTTTCAATGAATCCCAAGGATGCATAGTGGCAAGCAAAATGCTCATTCAAGGTTTCAAGGACTCATGGCAATCATGAACAACATCTTATTACTTTCAAAGCAAACAAGAGGATAGAATAACCAAGGAATGCATCAAAAGTGATAGAATCCTCACAGAAAAATATTTCTCTCAAACTCTCAAGTGTCTAGGCTAATGTTTACACTCAAATCATATCATGAAATCTAGCACTACCATAGGCTTGACAAGACTCTAACTTCCACACTTGAAACACATGCACACAAAGATCAAAAGGTCTTTATTAAGGTTATAATGGGGCTAAGGTCAAGGTGGGATAATTGAAAGGGTAACTAGGCTATAAAATCAAAGAGGATAGAGGAGCAATGGAAAACAATTGCCAAATAATCATGGAGGCAATTCAACCAATTTTCAATCCATTTTTCCATTTTCACACTTTTTTTTAACCAAATGTTGTGCCCCACTATTTTATTTTATTTTATTTTATTTGCACTTGCCAAATTTCCAATAGAGCACAACATTAGATATTCTAACACAACCACATTTTTGAGCACCCCCACACTTATGCAATATTTATTATCATATATTTTCAAAGCAAAGCTTTTTTATCCCCTAAGATTAGGTCATATCATGGTTTTTCACTTTTAGGCTTATAATGAGCAATATAACAAAGAATGAGATAAATAGGCTTAAAGGGGCTAAACAAAGGGACAAATGCAAGGTAGGCTTATTTGGCTAGTGGTTAAAAAGAACAAAAATTGCCTAGATCATTTCAATGCATGCATGTGAACAAGAGTTTTAACAAGAGTCAAGTCAAGTTCTAGAGTCACCAACAATTATGAGTGAAATCACACAAGAAAGAAAGAGAATGGCAAAGTGTATTCCATCCATTATAAGACCCAAATCTCACCAAGGAAAATAATCTATCACAAAAGATGCACAATTTAATATTCCAATCCAACTTATCACACTAAGAATGCAAGGAAGTCATCCATATCATGCCACAAGACCTATAGTCCTAGAATAGTGAAATCACTCCCCACTCATATAAACCAAGAAATCCAATGAAAATGCATGCAAATTTTTTTTATATAATAACAAAAAACTCAAAACAAAAAAAACAAAACTACGCTAAAAGATCCCCCCCACACTCAAATCACACATTGTCCTCAATATAAGCAACAAGTATAAAATAAGAGTAAGGAGTAAGGAAAGAAAACTCCCTTTTCAAGGTGGTTTTTTTAGGTGAAGCTCTTCTACAGTCTCCTCTTCTAGTGTGGGGCTCTCATGGTAAAGCTTGAGGGAGTGTCCATTGTCTTTGAAGACTTTACTGGTGGCTTCACTTTTTATTCCCTTTGCATCATAAGGAAAAGTGCTGGTTGCAACAAAAGGGTCAATCCACTTGGATCGAAGCTTACCCGCCATGATTTTACGGCAAGAATGGAACACATGGAAGTGTTTGATTTTCTTCTTCTTCACAACATCCTTCTTCTGCTCAATGGAGGGAAGTATCTTGGTGGATGGAGTTACATCATAAGCTTGCAGTGTAGCAACATCATTTGTAACATTAACAGGCACAACCATGCAATTTGCAACATCATAATGAGTATCTTCAACTAAGTTAGCAAGTACTTCTATTTGAAAAAGAGAAGGCTCTTCCATGAGATGCTTCATAGTAGCATTAAATATGTTAAATTTACCTATGCTATCCCCAAATTCCATGGAGAGTGTTCCAGCATGGACATCAATCTTGGTTCTTGCTGTTCTTAGGAATGGTCTGCCTAGGATGATAGGTGCCCTGCTGGATTGTGTCTCTCCCTCCATGTCCAGAATGTAAAAATCTGCAGGAAAAATCAAGTCATTAACCTTAACAAGTACGTCCTCCACAAGTCCAGTAGGGTGAGCATTGCTCCTGTTTGCCAACTGAATAACAACACCTGTATTCTGCAAAGGTCCAAGAGCCAGAGAGTTAAAAATAGATGTAGGCATCACATTAATGGAAGCACCTAAATCCAGCATGGCCTTTTCAAATTTACTCTCGCCTATGGTACATGGAATAGTAAAAATTCCTGGATCATTGTACTTTTGGGGCATCATGGGTTGTATGAGTGCAGAAACATTGCGACTCATGTTGATCTTTTCATTTCCCTTCAGCCTCCTCCTCCTTTTGTGTGTGCACATGTCTTTGAGGAACTTAGCATATCTTGGAATCTGCTTAATCGCCTCAAGGAGAGGTATATTAACTTCAACCTTCCTAAATGTGTCCAAGGTTTCCTTATCTTTGTCTGCCTCATCCATCTTCTTAGTTATCACAGCCCTTTGGGAAAAAGGAAGTGGTATAGGCCGTGGCTTCATCATCATTAGCAGGTAGGTGCGTAGGTGGCTTATCTTTTTCTCACGCCACTTGCATTTTCATCGGAAGAGGTTCTCGAGTGTCAATTTTTCCAGATCTAAGAGTGATTGCACCGATATTTGCACCGACATTTGGATTCAATATCGTTGATCGTGCAAATTGCCCGACACCGAGATCGCATCCGATTAATGGAAGTTGCTAGTCATCCAATTTTTGTCTCTAAATTCGAATGGTTGAATCATGCTCTCTGCTGAAATTGGAGATTTTAGACCGCCATTTGCTTAACAAGGTCTTCCAATGAAGGTTGATTTCTGGCGGCCTAGCGATGGGGCGAGTTGCGGCCTGAAATTTCTTTGTGTAGAGGCATCTCCCCATCTCAGGTTTGGATGGTTTCTCCAATTGGAGTTGTACCTGTTAGAAGACAGATCATAGTTGGGCTGGGGCCTGTCATTGAATATATTTGCTGCATAGGCCTGAGGAGTATTAGCATTGTCACTCTCCTAAAATGTAGGACATGCATCTGTAGGGTGCTTTGCAGAGGTGCAAATACCACAAACTCTCGCTGCCTAAGTTTTAGTTACAGCTAACTTTTCCACTAACGAAACAAGTTTATCAAGCCTGGTCTCTAAGATCTTGTGTTCAGCAGCCTGTATCTCATTGACTCATTTTGTCAGCACCACTGAATTATTTCTGGTTGTGAACTGCTGAGAATTAATGGACATGTTCTCAATCAGACTTCTTGCATCTGCTGGGGTTTTATCCACAAGTGCTCCTCTGCTAGAAGCATCCATGATGTTTCGGTCCATAGGCAGCAAGCCTTCATAAAAATACTGGATGAGCAAATTGCTCGTAAATCGATGGTGAGGCGACTTGCACACAACTTTTTGAATCTCTCCCAGTATTCATGCAAAGATTCATTCGCAATCTGCCTGATGCCACATATTTCCTTTCTAATTGAAGCAGCTCTAGAGGCAGGGAAGAATTTCTCCAGAAACAACTTCTTCAATTCATTCCAGCTTGTCACAGTACTTGGTTGAAGGTAGTATAACCAGTCCTTGGCAGTGTCTTGCAATGAGAATGGGAAAGCCCTCAGCTTGATGTGGTCTTCTGGGACACCTTGAGGTTTCATGGTGGAGCATACAATATGGAACTCCTTAAGATGTTTGTGGGGATCTTCACCTGCAAGACCATGAAACTTAGGAAGCAAATGTATTAAGCCAGATTTAAGCTCAAAAGGCACCATAACATCAGGGTATTCAATGCATAAATCATTATAAGTGACATCAGGTGCAGCAAGTTCCCTTAATGTTCTAGCAGCCATTGTATCAGAATCAAAATCAGAATCAAAATTAGAATCAAAGAGTGTATAACTAAATAAGCTATAATTATCACTATCACCTATATGATCACTACCTATGTTATTACTAGTCACGCATCATAAACTAACAAATCTGAAAATACCAACAATATCCTAATAGCTAAAACAATAAAGAAATCGAGAAACCCTATCAAATAAAATCTGAAAAATCTAAATATCAAATAAAGATTACTCTAAAAATTAAAAAAATGGTCTAAACGATGGAATTTCAGATTTTTAGCCTCTACTCCCTATATCAGTCTCTGATATGGGACTTTGGATCCTTGATTTTTTCCGGATTTTCTGGCCAAATTTCGGAGCAATCCGAGCAAGTTGATCGAAAACCGATTTTTTACTAATCAATGCCAAATCCGATGTTAAGACCTGAAACACAACCAAAAACACAAAACCAATTGTTAGAGACGTTAGTAGGGTCCTTGAATTGGCAACTATTGATCAGAGATCCCCGGCAACGGCGCCAATTTGACCCGCTGTCGCGCACGGATCAAAATAATTAAAATAAGAATGTAGTAACAAGGCAGTTAACCTTGGTCGTCTCATAAGGATCTCTAATTAACAATGACCAATAGCAAGAACATGTAAAGAACCAAGATTGATGTCCATGCTGGAACACTCTCCATGGAATTTGGGGATAGCATAGTTAAATTTAACATCTTTAATGCTACTATGAAGCATCCCATGGAAGAGCCTTCTCTTTTTCAAATAGAAGTACTTGCTAACTTAGTTGAAGATACTCATTCTGATGTTACAAATTACATGGTTGTGCCTGTTAATGTTACAAATGATGTTGCTACGCTGTAAGCTTCTGATGTAACTCCATCCACAAAGATACTTCCCTCCATTGAGCAGAAGAAGGATGTTGTGAAGAAGAAGAAAATCAAACACTTCCATGTGTTCCATTCTCGCCTTAAAATCATAGTGGGTAAGCTTCGATCCAAGTGGATTGGCCCTTTTGTTGCAACTAGACTTTTCCTTATGATGCAAAGGGAATAAAAAGTGAAGCCACCAGTAAAGTCTTCAAAGACAATGGACACTCCCTCAAGCTTTACCATGAGAGCCCCGCACTAGAAGAGGAGAATGTAGAAGAGCTTCACCTGAAAAAACCACCTTGAAAAGGGAGTTTTCTTTCCTTACTCCTTACTCTTATTTTATACTTGTTGCTTACATTGAGGACAATGTGTGATTTAAGTGTGGGGGGATCTTTTAGCGTAGTTTTGTTTTTCACTTGCCAAATTCCCAATGAAGCACAACATTAGATATTCTATCACAACCACATTCTTGAGCCCCCCACAGTTATGCAATATTTATTATTAAGATAATTCCAAAACAATAAAGCTCTTTTATCCCCTAAGATTGGGTCATATAATGGTTTTCCACTTTTAGGCTTGTAATGAGCTATATAACAAAGAATGGGATAAATAGGCTCAAAGGGGCTAAACAAAGGGATAATTGCAAGGTAGGCTTATTTGGTTAGTGGCTAAAAAGAACAAAAATTGCCTAGATCATTTCAATGCATGCATGTGAACAAGAGTTTCAACAAGAGTCATGTCAAGTTCTAGAGTAACCAACAATCATGAGTAACATCACACAAGAAAGAAGGAGAATGGGAAAATGTATTCCATCCATTATAAGGCCCAAACCTCACCAAGGAAAATGATCAATCACAAAAGATGCACAATTTAATATTCCAATTTAACTTATCACACTAAGAATGCAAGGAAGTCATCCATATCATGCCACAAGACCTATAGTCCTAGAATAGTGAAATCACTCCCCACTCATATAAACCAAGAAATCCAATGAAAATGCATGCAAATTTTATTTTATTTTTATAATAACAAAAAACTCAAAACAAAAAAAACAAAAACAAAACTACGCTAAAAGATCCCCCCACACTTAAATCACACATTGTCCTCAATCTAAGCAACAAGTATAAAATAAGAGTAAGGAGTAAGGAAAGAAAACTCCATCTTCAAGGTGGCTTTTTCAGGTGAAGCTCTTCTACAGTCTCCTCTTCCAGTGCGGGGCTCTCATGGTAAAGCTTGAGGGAGTGTCCATTGTCTTTGAAGACTTTACTGGTGGCTTCACTTTTTATTCCTTTTGCATCATAAGGAAAAGTGCTAGTTGCAACAAAAGGGCCAATCCACTTGGATCGAAGCTTACCCGCCATGATTTTAAGGCGAGAATGGAACACATGGAAGTGTTTGATTTTCTTCTTCTTCATAACATCCTTCTTCTGCTCAATGGAGGGAAGTATCATGGTGGATGGAGTTACATCAGAAGCTTGCAGTGTAGCAACATCATTTGTAACATTAACATGCACAACCATGCAATTTGTAACATCAGAATGAGTATCTTCAATTAAGTCAGCAAGTACTTCTATTTGAAAAAGAGAAGGCTCTTCCATGGGATGCTTCATAGTAGCATTAAAGATGTTAAATTTAACTATGCTATCCCCAAATTCCATGGAGAGTGTTCCAGCATAGACATAAATCTTGGTTCTTACTGTTCTTAGGAATGGTCTGCCTAGGATGATAGGTGCCCTGCTGGATTGTGTCTCTCCCTCCATGTCCAGAATGTAAAAATCTGCAGAAAAAATCAAGTCATTAACCTTAACAAGTACGTCCTCCACAAGTCCAGTTGGGTGAGCATTGCTCCTGTTTGCCAATTGAATAACAACACATGTATTCTGCAAAGGTCCAAGAGCCAGAGAGTTAAAAATAGATGTAGGCATCACATTAATGGAAGCACCTAAATCCAGCATAGCATTTTCAAATTTACTCTCGCCTATGGTACATGGAATAGTAAAAATTCCTGGATCCTTGCACTTTTGAATAACAACACCTATATTCTACAAAGGTTTAAGAGCCAGAGAGTTAAAAAGTAGTTGTTGGGCAAATCACGCATTTAAGAACAACAAGTGCAATGCTATAAAAGATGCATTAAAATGCATTGATCAAATTCCCCCACACTTAAGCTTTTGCACTCCCAGCAAAACTCATGGTCAAAACAAAGCAAAGATGCATTTCCAATGAATCCCAAGGATGCATAGTGGCACGCAAAATGCTCATTCAAGGTCTCAAGGACTCATGGCAATCATGAACAACATCTTATTACTTTCAAAGCAAACAAGAGGATAGAATAACCAAGGAATGCATCAAAAGTGATAGAATCCTCACAGAAAAATATTTCTCTCAAACTCTCAAGTGTCTAGGCTAATGTTTACACTCAAATCACATCATGAAAGCTAGCACTACCATAGGCTTGACAAGACTCTAACATCCACACTTGAAACACATGCAAACAAAGATCAAAAGGTCTTTATTAAGGTTATAATGGGGCTAAGGTCAAGGTGGGATAATTGAAAGGGTAACTAGGCTATAAAATCAAAGAGGACAGAGGAGCAATGGAAAATAATTATCAAATAATCATGTGGGGCAATTCAACCAAATTTCAATTAATTTTCCACCTTCACACTTTTCTTCTTTTTCTCTTCTTTTTTACCAAAAGTTGTGCTCCACTATTTTTTTTTCTGTTTTTTTTTTCACTTGCCAAATTCCCAATGAAGCACAACATTAGATATTCTATCACAACCACATTCTTGAGCCCCCCACAGTTATGCAATATTTTTTATTAAGATAATTCCAAAACAACAAAGCTCTTTTATCCCCTAAGATTGGGTCATATAATGGTTTTCCACTGTTAGGCTTGTAATGAGCTATATAACAAAGAATGGGATAAATAGGCTCAAAGGGGCTAAACAAAGGGATAATTGCAAGGTAGGCTTATTTGGTTAGTGGCTAAAAAGAACAAAAATTGCCTAGATCATTTCAATGCATGCATGTGAACAAGAGTTTCAACAAGCGTCAAGTCAAGTTCTAGAGTAACCAACAATCATGAGTAACATCACACAAGAAAGAAAGAGAATGGGAAAATGTATTCCATCCATTATAAGGCCCAAACCTCATCAAGGAAAATGATCTAGCACAAAACATGCACAATTTAATATTCCAATCCAACTTATCACACTAAGAATGCAAGGAAGTCATCCATATCATGCCACAAGACCTATAGTCCTAGAATAGTGAAATCACTCCCCACTCATATAAACCAAGAAATCCAATGAAAATGCATGCAATTTTTTATTTATAATAAGAAAAAACTTAAAACAAAAAAAAAACTACGCTAAAAGATCCCCCCCACACTCAAATCACACATTGTCCTCAATGTAAGCAACAAGTATAAAATAAGAGTAAGGAGTAAGGAAAGAAAACTCCCTCTTCAAGGTGGTTTTTTTAGGTGAAGCTCTTCTACAGTCTCCTCTTCCAGTGCGGGGCTCCCATGGTAAAGCTTGAGGGAGTGTCCATTGTCTTGAAGACTTTACTGGTGGCTTCACTTTTTATTCCCTTTGCATCATAAGGAAAAGTGCTAGTTGCAACAAAAGGGCCAATCCACTTGGATCGAAGCTTACCCGCCATGATTTTTAGGCGAGAATAGAACACATGGAAGTGTTTGATTTTCTTCTTCTTTACAACATCCTTCTTCTGCTCAATGGAGGGAAGTATCTTGGTGGATGGAGTTACATCCAAAGCTTGCAGTGTAGCAACATCATTTGTAACATTAACAGGCACAACCATGCACTTTGTAACTTCAGAATGAGTATCTTCAACTAAGTTAGCAAGTACTTCTATTTGAAAAAGAGAAGGCTCTTCCATGGGATGCTTCATAGTAGCATTAAAGATGTAAAATTTAACTATGCTATCCCCAAATTCCATGGAAGTGTTCCAGCATGGACATAAATCTTGGTTCTTGCTGTTCTTAGGAATGGTCTGCCTAGGATGATAGGTGCCCTGCTGGATTGTGTCTCTCCTTCCATGTCCAGAATGTAAAAATCTGCAGGAAAAATCAAGTCATTAACCTTAACAAGTACGTCCTCCACAAGTCCAGTAGGGTGAGCATTGCTCTTGTTTTCCAACTGAATAACAACACCTGTATTCTGCAAAGGTCCAAGAGCCAGAGAGTTAAAAATAGATGTTGGCATGACATTAGTGGAAGCACCTAAATCCAGCATAGCATTTTCAAATTTACTCTCGCCTATGGTACATGGAATAGTAAAAATTCCTGGATCCTTGCACTTTTGGGGCATCATGGGTTGTATGAGTGCAGAAACATTGCGACTCATGTTGATCTTTTCATTTCCCTTCAGCCTCCTCCTCCTTTTGTGTGTGCACAGGTCTTTGAGGAACTTAGCATATCTTGGAATCTGCTTAATCGCCTCAAGGAGAGGTATATTAACTTCAACCTTCCTAAATGTGTCCAAGGTTTCCTTATCTTTGTCTGCCTCATCCATCTTCTTAGTTATCACAGCCCTTTGGGAAAAAGGAAGTGGTATAGGCTGTGCTTCATCATCATCAGCAGAGGTAGGTGCAGAAGGTGGCTTATCTTTTTTTTTGTATTTTCTGCTGGAGGAGGTTCTGGAGTGTCAGCAGCTTTTCCAGATCCGAGAGTGATTGCACTGAAATTTGCACTGACATTTAGATTCACTACTGGTTGAGCAGGCAAATTGCCCGACACCTGAGACTGCATCTGATTAATGGAAGTTGCAAGCTATCCAATTTTTGTCTCTAAATTCTGAATGGTTGAATCTGTTCTCTGCTGAAATTGGAGATTTTGGACTGCCATTTACTTAACAAGGTCTTCCAATGAAGGTTCAGATTTCTGCTGGGCTAGCAGTGGGGCAGGTTGCGGC
This sequence comes from Calophaca sinica, assembly GCA_037113605.1. Taxonomy (NCBI): domain Eukaryota; kingdom Viridiplantae; phylum Streptophyta; class Magnoliopsida; order Fabales; family Fabaceae; genus Calophaca; species Calophaca sinica. The sequence continues at coordinate 95,683,373 of CM073733.1, forward strand.
CTGGGCTGCTGTGTAGAGGCATCTCCTCATCTCAAGTTTGGATGGTTTCTCCAATTGGGGTTGTACCTGTTGGAAGACAGATCATAGTTGGGCTGGGGCCTGTCATTGAACATATTTGCTACATAGGCCTGAGGAGTATTAGCATTGTCACTCTCCTGCAATGTAGGACATGCATCTGTAGGGTGCTCTGTAGAGGTGCAAATACCACAAACTCTCGCTTTCTGAGTTTTAGTTACAGCTAACTTTTCCACCAATGAAACAAGTTTATCAAGCCTGGTCTATAAGTTCTTGTGTTCAGTAGCCTGTATCTCATTGACTCCTTTTGTCAGCACCATTGAATTGTTTCTGGTAGTGAACTGCTGAGAATTAATGGACATGTTCTTAATCAGGCTTCTTGCATCTGTTGGGGTTTTATCGACAAGTGCTCCTCCGCTAGCAGCATCCATGATGTTTCAGTCCATAGGTAGCAAGCCTTCATAAAAATACTGGATGAGCAGCTGTTCAGAAATCTAATGGTGAGGGCAGCTTGCACACAACTTTTTGAATCTCTCCCAGTATTCATGCAAAGATTCATTCGCAATCTGCCTGATGCCACATATTTCCTTTCTGATTGAAGCAGCTCTAGAGGCAGGGAAGAATTTCTCCAGAAACAACTTCTTCAATTCATTCCAGCTTGTCACAGAACCTGGTTGAAGGTAGTACAACCAGTCCTTGGCAGTGTCTTGCAATGAGAATGGGAAAGCCCTCAGCTTGATGTGGTCTTCTAGGACACCTTGAGGTTTCATGGTAGAGCATACAATATGGAACTCCTTAAGATGTTTGTGGGGATCTTCACCTGCAAGACCATGAAACTTAGGAAGCAAATGTATTAAGCCAGATTTAAGCTCAAAAGGCACCTCAACATCAGGGTATTCAATGCATAAATCATTATAAGTGACATCAGGTGCAACAAGTTCCCTTAATGTTCTAGCAGCCATTGTATCAGAATCAAAATCAGAATCAAAATTAAAATCAAAGAGAGTATAACTAAATAAGCTATAACTATCACTATCACTATCACCTATATGATCAAAAACCATTTTTTTTACTAATCAATGTCAAATCCGATGTTAAGACCTGAAACACAACCAAAAACACAAAACCAATTGTTAGAGACGTTAGTAGGGTCCTTGAATTGGCAACTATTGATCAGAGATCCCCGACAACGACACCCATTTGATCCGCTGTCGCGCACGGGTCAAAATAAATAAAATAAGAATGTAGTAACAAGGTAGTTAACCTTGGTCGTCTCACAGGGATCTCCAATTAACAATAACCAATAACAAGAACTTACAAAGAAATAAAATTGGGGGGATTTTGATTCAAGAAACAAGTTATAAAATATGCAAATATCAATATATAAAAACGACTAATCCACTGGTTCAAGGTAATTAATATTTGGATCTATCACGGGTTTCAAATGATTATTCTATTTCGTGATTCTATTCTTGTTTGACCGTAAAATTAACCAATCAAGCATCAATTAATTCTATAAGAATTCCTACTGGATTAAGCATCACAGAATTCAATTAATCATGAACAAGGAATAAGCGTCACAAGAACACAATTAATCTAATAACCGAATTCAGTCAAACCTACAACTAAGCGTTATAGATCCTAATAATCTCTATTCGAAATAAACTAAAGCAAGCGTTCAATTTAATTCAAATAATCTCAAATCAGAGAGCAAAAACGAAGTTGATATGATTAAGCATCAATACCCAAAACGAATTTACAAACAGAAATAAAAGAGAAGATCAAAAGGAAAAGAAATAGAAACACAAAAATCGAAATTAACAATAATAATCAAACCTCAAGATCCTTAAAAAAACTCTCTAACCAGTGAATTAATCTAAGGTCTTAGCCTTCCATAGAATGATTTGACAAAAACGAAATTAAGAAGGGGAGAAGGAGAAAAGATTGCTAAAACTCAAAAACGGCAAAATATTCAAAAGTAATCAAAAGGTCCATCCTAAGACTCTAAAAATCCTATTTATAATATCTCCTTAGGTTAACCTAGGTAACCTGAAGTTTATGACCAAAGAAAAGGGCCCAAAAGAGATTAATTAGCCCAATAACAACTAATCACATGAGTAATTGATCCAAAACTCGCAGTGAACCTCGCCTGCAGTAGTAATTTGCATTTTCGACCTTCAAAACGTCAAAACTGGACTTTGATGCCGACATAAGAGTTGTAGCTCTGCTTCTTAGCTTTCCAACGCCACAAAGATCACTAAAATCGGACAAGTATAGCTCAAGTTATGGCCTGCAGAAGGAACATAGGTCAGGATGTAATCAAAATCCAAAAATTAGCAATTAAATTCATTAAAGCCCAAATAAGACCCAAAGATACAAAACCATGTTAAAAAGTAGTTGTTGGGCAAATCACACATTTAAGAACAACAAGTGCAATGCTATAAAAGATGCATTAAAATGCATTGATCATTGGCTGAACCGGAACATAGAGTGGGAGTGTTGGTGTGATTGTTGGTGAGTTCGTGTTTACGTCTTGGTGTCCAATTTGCTTTGGAGTGCTTCTATCACCAGGTAGGGGGAAATAATGCACTTTTATTGGGTTTTGTATAGTAGATATGACTGTTTGGCATGTGTATAGTACCTAAACCCTACTAGGGGTTGATGTCAGTAACACCTAAGGATAGAGGTTACGGTGTGCCGCATCTAAGGATAGGCGTGGTAGACCCATCAACTAACATAAGATTATTTTATTATTAAATGTGATTGCCTGATAATATGCTTAACTGTGAGATGTAACATATGTGCTCTATGTGAGTAGTAACATGCTTAGGGTAACATGACTAAATGTGTATTATGTGGAAATGTATTGCCTGTTGTCCCAGTATGCTTAAATGATTAAGTATAGCCTGTTGACATGCATAAACCTGATTGTGGGATATTTAGGGAATGTGTGCATAATACGATGTAAGACATTTGATTATGAGGTGTTGGATGCATGCATATGATATTGCATTAGTAACCACTCTGTTCTTGACAAGAATGTGATGTAGAGAGAATCCCTAACGGAAATGGGGGATATCTCGCCTAATAGGTTTGATCCACTTTGTTTCCTATCGGAAAAGGGGGAAACGGATGTCCCTATCGGAAAAGGGGGAGGATGATTCTTAACAAAGAAAGGGGAATACCTCGTGGACTAGGCTAGTCTCGCCCCGTGCTCTATCGGAAAAGGGAGACGGGAGTCCCTAAAGGAAAAGGGGGATGGCAACCTAACGAAAAGAGGGTTCACCAATAAGTATTCCTAACGGAAATGGGGAGTACAGTGACAATAGAAAGAAAAGATGCCGAAGCGCACAACACATTGATTCATCGAGAGACATGGGATAAGTGGAAGTGGGTAGCTACGTCATATTTATTTATATGTGCTGGTTTGTTCGGATTGTCAAATCATTCATTCTACTTATGCATTTCCCACTTTTTGATGATTGTGTTATTCTTGCCTCCCTGTGTTTGTATGATTGTGTTATACTGATGCACCCGTCGATGCTCCTTCCCCCTCGGATCCCCGTGTGGGGTGATTTTGAGATTCAGTACCATGATTTCGATGGCATGGGGTAGGAGATTGACCATGTGCATCAGGCAGTGGTCTATACGGGTACCCTCTCCATCTATTTCAGGGTTCCAGGTCTTCCTATAGCTAGCTTTTTCGAAGACTTCAAGATATGTCAGAGGCTACCTTTTCAGCAGATGTGGCAGGCGCCAGGGTTTCCACCAGGTTTTGGTTATGGAGGTTATCCACCGATGCCTTCTCAGCCGATGCCAGTGCGACCTGTTAGCCATCATAGCGAGTTTAGCCACCGTGGACGATAGAGACGTGGGAGAGGAGCGACATCTGGTCCCTCTCACCACATGATAGCTCACGATTACAGACGGTTGTTTCTGAGGCGATCGGGATCTCAGAGTGGGAGCTCTCAGTTTCTCCCTCGCTGAGGCGTTTGGTTATATGTTGGCGAGGAGACTTGATGCTTATGTTATGTTTGTGTTTTGCTGTTTTGTTTAGTTGAGGCAGCAGGTTAGCCTCACAGGTTTACTTCTTTTGGGATGACTGTATCATTACTATCTACACTACGCCCTTTGCACTCTGATAGTATGTACTTATCTATATACCTACATATGACATACTTAGTATTACTTCACCGTAGCGCGTCGTAGTCTTATTCGTGTTGCGATTTTAATTCCTTCGTATTTTTATACCCGTTGATTACGCGAGTTAGGCTAATTATTAAAATAAAGCATGAATTGGACTTCGAGGTGTTACAGTTGGAGTTGCCACCTACTCGCCACCAGGTTAGTAATACATATTTTGTTATTTAGTAGTTATTTATTAATGATATAATTATAATAATTTTATATGTTAATATGCTAAGTAGGATTAGAGGAAATGTATATTAGGATAATTATGTATTTGTTTTTAAATAATGTTATGTTACGAATAGGAAAATTGTGTATTAGAATAATTTTGTATTTGTTTTGAAATGTTATGTTAAGAAGAATATGAACAATGAATATAAGAATAGTTTTGAATTTGTTTAGGAAATTAATATATATGTTAATTTTAGTTGTTGTTATGTTATGATTAGTGAAGTTGTTTATTAGGATAATTATTTAAATTCGATTATGCTATCAATATTGTAAGGAAAATGTATATTAGGGAAAATTAGGCTGAAAATGTTTATTAAGGATATTTATTATTATTATTATTATTATTATTATTAATTTATTTAATATTTGTTTAGGTAATTATTATTAGTTATACTTAATGTTAGATTACCTAATTATAACAATATTTTTTACTGTTTTTATTTATAGTGTATTAGTGCATTACACCAATAGGAGAGCCCATCGAAGACCACAATTTATTATTTATGACTTTAACTAATATCGGAGAGAAGCCATAGTTTTACGTTTGCGGTTTAATATATTATTGAGTGCATATATTTTTTGTGGGTGTTGCTCATTATATATATTGAACTTTGAATTGTCCAAGTTGGACAGTTTTGGAAAAAACTTTTTCTTTTCTTCTATAATAGTTATTTTTTTAATTTCTCATTACCTATATTTGATAAAATTTTGGTTCAGTGCATTTCGTTTTGTCTTTTGGGTGCATATTTGATTGCTCTATTCATCGTGATCATTTCGTGTACTCAGAGACCAAGGGGCAATGCTGCCGAAATTTTCTCAAGTATAGATAATTGAGAAACTAAGAAATAACCATTATACGAGTATTGAAAAAGTTTTTTCTTGAATGAGATAGGTTTATACCATTTAAAGAATGGGAGCAGTTGCAAGGCCAATGTGTTGTTGAAATTATCGTGTATACATTTTTCAATCTGCGTCATGTAATATGCATAAAATGGATCGTGGTTGGATGTATGATAGGACTTTTCCTGAAAGAAGGGGTTTGAAACAAGCTTTTGTAAAGGGGGTAGATCAGTTTGTTCGTGTTGTAAAGCGTCATCGTAGTTTTTGCATGGAAGGGGGGATTAGATGTTCGTGCGAGAAATGTAAGTGTCAAGCGGTTAAGACCGCAAGTGAAGTCAAACTTGACTTGTATAAGTATGGGTACAAGCCTGAATATTATTGGATCTGGACTAGTCACGGTGAAGTAGCTCCAATGTTAATTTACGAGTTGAAGAGTATTGCATTGCACCTTCAAGCAGTGCTCCACCTTCAATGGGATATCAATATTATCAGCAGTTTGATGCAATACAAGGGATGATTTCTGCACTCTCGGGGTGAATATGTCATTCGAGGAGCATCAATATGATGAGACATAGGAACTTCCAAATAACGAAGCACAAAGATTTTATAATCTTTTGAAAGAGACAAATAAGGCATTGTGTCAAGGGTCTCAAGACTCTAAATTATCAATGTGTGTAAGGTTTTTAGGTCTCAAGTCAACCTTTAATGCTGTCAAGCAGTGCATAGATTATATGACCAAAATGATGTTGGACACAACATCTGTTAAAGCTGGTTTGCCACAAAGTTATTACGATACTAAAAGGTTGGTGTCGAAGCTGAGATTAGGTATTAAGATGATCGATTGTTGTGCAAACAGTTGCATTGACAATGAATTTGACACAAATGACGGTGCGTTGCTTGAATGTAAATTTTGTTAAAAGCTAAGGTATCGTGTCTGCAAAATTGGGACAAGTAGGAGTACATCAGTTCCCAAGAAGGCAATGTTTTATTTACCTATCGTATGAAGGCTACAAAGAATATTTGCATCAATGCAAACTGCATGTAAAATGACGTGACACTATGATAATAGAAGAACTTCAGGTGAGTTGCGCCATCTGTCTGATAGTGAGGTATGGAAGCACTTTGATCGGGTACATCCTGATTTTGCCATGTATCCACGCAATGTCCGACTTGGGTTATGCTCTGATGGGTTTACACCATATATTCAGTCGTCGACTAGACCTTATTCTTGATAGCCAGTTATTGTCACCCCATACAATCTACCTCCTGATATGTGCATGTCTAAATTCACCAACAATTGGTATTGATATCTATTTACAACCTTTAATTGACGATTTGAAGAGGTTGTGGACTGGTGTTTTGACATATGATGTTGCGCGAAAGCAAAATTTTATGATGAGAGTAGCCCTGATGTGGACCATTAACGAATTCCCTATTTATGACATGTTGTCTAGATGAGGGGACTGATCATGGTAAATTGGCATGTCTAATTTGCATGGAGGACATGAAGACATTTAGCTTGAAATACAGGGGAAAGACTTCATAGTTTGACTTGCACAGCAGGTTCCTACCAAGTTGTAATCCATTTAGGATGAATAAGAACACCTTTGTAAGGGGGAGAAGTCGAAAATGACGACCCATCCCAAAGGCTAACATCTGAAGAGGTATGGAGAAGAGTTAAGGATCTTCCAAAAGTAGAAGTTATAAATGGTGCTGTCATTCGACCAGAAGGTTAGGGACAATGACATAATTGGACAAAAAGAAGTATTTTTTGAGATCTCCTGTATTAGAAAGACAATCTGTTGAGACACAATCTCGATGTTCACTACAAGAATATTGCCGAATACCGAAGGAATTTTACCGACGACCCTGATTTCGTCGGTAATATTTTAATTACCGACGGTCAAGCCGTCGGTAATGCATCGGTAAAATGATGAGTTTGAAATTAATTTTTTTTGACTTTACCGACGGCTTATCCGTCGGTAATTACTGACAGCGTGTAGGCCGTCGATAGTTATCGACGGATAAGCCGTCACTAAAGAATTATTTTATTTGTAATTTAGTTTTTAAAGTTATCGTCGGAGAAGCCGTTGGTAATTGTAACATTTAACCATTGTAGATTAGTCATTACTGACGGCTTAGCCGTCGGTAAATGAGCAACTAAATTACCGACGGCTAGGTCGTCAGTAAATTGGGCGGCAGTGAATTTAACTTCCTGGGCGGTATTTTTTGTGAGTGCCTAAGCCGTCGGTAAAATTGACACTAAAGTTTATTACTTTTCCTGTCTCTCATTTTCATTTACTTTTCTTCTTCCCTTTCATTCTCTCTGGACTGCGCCTCCCTCTCTGGTATACCGTGCCTCCCTCTCTGGACTGCCACCACCCACGAATGCCGCTGTCACCGCTCGTGAAGCTGCTGCCACCACCAGCGAAGCTGCTACCACCACCCGCGAGCGTGCCCACCGCGAAGTTGCCGCCCCTTCTCTCTGCACGTCGCTGCTTCTCCTCGTAAGTACTTCATGTTTCAGTGGAACTTTTTGAGCTTAGCATTGATAATATTGTTTCATAGTGGAGAGAAGATTGAAACTTCCATGAGATTGAACTTTTCCCTCTTTATTGCTTGTTTTTACTTCATGTTTAACTTAATAATTCAGGTATACAATTACATGAAAAGACATTTTTTCTATGCTCTTGCACAGTTTTATTCACGCCTTTTTTTTTGAATTTGTTATTTGCTATTTGTTACCAACACTTAACAGTTGATGACTTTGTATCGTGGACTTGGATTTCCTCATTATTTGCGATTACATTTTAAGTGCAGATTTTGGGAAATTTAGCATTACTCCTATTATTGTAGTCTCTAATGCAATCTGGAGTTGTTCGTAACATTTGGCCACTGCCCAAGTCTTCATATGACATTGAAGAACCTTACTAGATCATAAGAGAGAAATAATATGCAATGTGTGGATTTGTTTGGAGTTTAATCTAACCAATAGGCATGAGAAGATTAATACTAATGAGTTGTATTGTTGTTTGAGCAAGAAGATTGGGTTAACTGCTAACCTTAACAGGTTTTTTTTTGTAATGTTTCATCTGATTATGTTGTGTATGTGTAAGTGCTAATTGATAATCTGTTGTCACTTGTGTTTCTTATGTCTCCCTAGACTGTTGCTAAGTATGATCGCTGGAGAAAAAACTTCTTCAATGAGCTGGAAATTGTGTTTGCTTGGTGAAGATATGTCAAGTTCTGGAAAAGGGGTTTGCACTGCTTTGGCCATCTCAAATGCCATTACTAATCTGTGCGGTAAGCTTTCTTTCTCTCTTGCACACACTGAGATAGGCCCATTTTGTAATTCAGAAACTTCTTAGTTAGTCTAAGTTGGCAAATGCTTCAAATTTTTCTTTTGGTTTAAATTTAAGTTGTGTAACTTCAATTTAAATTTACCCAATTTGAATTTTCATGTAACATGTAGCCACTGTATTTGGGCAACTATGGAGACTAGAGCCCCTACCTTGTGAGAAGAAAGAAATGTGGCAGAGAGAAATGGAATGGCTTGTTAGTGTTGGTGATCACATTGTTGAATTAATACCTTCTTGGCAAACATTTCCTAATGGAAAAAAACTTGAGGTAAAATTGGATTGAGACATTGAGTACTAAGCCCAATGCTAAAACTAACTTTATTCACCTGTGAATTTTGATGTTTTTAATGGTGTAATGGCGGAAATTCTTGTAGTCGAGATAAGGGATAAACAAATTGAGGCTCTTGCATGGTAACAAACCTAGTTTAGTTTTTTTCCTATTGTTGTGAATGCTTATCAAAATGGCATGAGTGGTGTAGCGTTGAATTTCTTGTATGCAAGATAGCTATTGTTGTTCCCTGTACAACTTTTCCTTATGTCCAATGCCCTGACATGTAATATGTAGAAGTAAATTTTCAACAGTTTAATAGTTTTTGATAATATAACTTTCTCCTTGTGTGTTGGGGGATCTTAGCTTGAACAATTTTGAAGTTAGAGTTTTATCATCAGCTTTTATGGTTGGACTTCTTATGGCTTGTCCAATATTTGCTTGCATAAAGGTAATTATATAATATAATCATTTGTGTTGCAATTAGTGGAAACCTATTCTTATTATTATACAACCCACTAATGCTTCAGAAGAGAAGTTGTAAATGAATGAAACTTTTGACAGCTAAACAGGCTTTTAAACCTACATTAGTCAATTATATTGAATTTAAAATTGTCCATGACATGCAATTTAATGTGTACTTAAGACAATATTCTTGGCTATGACTTTCATAATTATTAAATCAATAAGACCATAATCTAAAAATCTATAGCAAAGTTATCATGCTGGTTGGATTATGAATTTATCAGACCTTTTTTTTTCCATTAAACTGATTAGTTCTTATGTTTGATAGATAGAATAATTTAGTTACAAGAATTTTTAACTTTATGCCTTGTATGTGCTACATGTGTGATCATTGTGATTTGTAGTTGCTATCAGTAACTCACATATTAAGCCTTTCACAGTTCATATGTTGTGTAATTTAGAGTTTAGACATATAGGAGTTGGATTGTTAGTATGGACTTTTGCAACCCTATGTTGTGGTCTTTCTTTCAATTCTTATGGTGTGTTTCTATCTGTTGCAGTCTACTTTCCTTAATTTTCAAGTCATGTGATTTTGGTTTGAGTAGTTAAATAATAGTATAATATATAAGAAGAGTTGGCTTATCTTTTTCTTTATGCTTTCATTATTTTCTATAGGCCAATTCCATTCCCACTGGCCTAACTAATGCTCCTTCACTAAAAGTTCTGGATGTTGACAACAATACACTTTATGGGAATGTACCTCCTAGTAATAATGATTTTAGTTGTGTTACTACATATACTCAGTTTCATTGTGTGGGACTATCCCTATATTATGCCTTAACATTTATTGGCAACTTCAAATTCTTTCTCTTTCTCTCTAATTCAGCTACCATTTGAATTTATCTGTGATGAATAAATTATGTGTTTGCTTTGTTAGTATGTAATATTTGAAGTTCCACAATGCTTGTCAGGGGTGTGTGTGTGAATGTTTGAGTAATATTGTTGACTCCTGATGCTATTGCTTAATCATTGGAGAGAGTATAAAATTGTATATGTTTGGGAGGGCAGTTATATGGTGAACTGTGAGATTTTTTCTTTTTTTAATTTCTATGTTACAGTGGCCTTAGCTGTCGGTAAAGTTACTGACGTCTAAGCCGTCGGTAATTTCGGATCTGTGTTTTTTTTGTTTTAATTTGTAGTTTACAGTGGGCTTAGCCGTCGGTAAATTTACCAACGGCTAAACCATCGGTAAAGGGCGACAAAAAATGGTTGTTTTCATGGATTTTATCGACGGTCACGAGGCAGCTTCCTGACGGAAAAGTCGTCGTATTTTGGCCGTCGGTAAGTTTACCGAGGAAGGAAATCTGACGACCCCGTGGCTGTCGGTAGGCCATCGGTAATCTCGAATTATCGACGACTTTTGGGAATTACCGACGGCTTTTGGCCGTCGGTAACAGCGAAAATTCTTGTAGTGGTTATGCACATTGAGAAGAATTTTTTTGACAATATATTTAACAATGTGATGAATGTGAAGGGCAAAACTAAAGACAATGAAAAGGCTAGGAGGGACCGCAGGCAAAAGGACTTGTTATTGGTGAATCAGGCTAATGGGAAGACCTTAAAACCCAAAGCCAATTACACTTTATCCATCGAAGACGCTGAATCAGTTTATCAGTGGATAACAGAACTAAAGATGCCAGACAGTTATTCTTCCAATTTAGCAAGATGTGCTGATGTGGACAATGGAAAGATGAAGAGCCATGATTGTCATGTATTCATGGAATGTTCACTTCCTATTGCCTTTAGTAAGTTGTCATCACATGTTTTAAACCCACTAATTGAAGTGAGTCAATTTTTTTAAGAATTTGTGTTCTACAACATTGAGAGATGATGACCTTATTCAAATAGAGCAAAAGATTCCATTAATTCTATGTAAGTTGGAGATGATATTTCCCCCGGTTTCTTTGATTCTATGGAATATCTCTCAATGCATCTTGCATATGAAGCTAGGCTTGGTGGACCTGTTCAATATAGGTGGATGTATCCATTTGAAATGTGCATAACATTTTTCCTAAATTTTAATAGCACTATGTGTAACACCCCATTCCTGGAGCGCTATTAAACTAAAACGTAACTCTTGCAAGTTCAAATCCTTTTGAAAATGTAATACTGTGGTTGTATGGTTTCAAAAATATGAGTCTTTTTTTTTTCTTCCTTTTAAAAACATCTTTTTAAAATAGCAATCAGAGTATTGCAGTATTTTCAAAAGGTGGTGAATAACCAAAGACACCATAATAAAACCACAAACCATACAAATAGATTTATTCAAACATTGTACACCTGACAATTCAAGTCTTGAAAACATAATGATCTTATTACAACATTGTAATTAAAACAGTACACACCCTATAGTTGGTCGGCACACTACAACACTTACTAGACCTCTAGTAAGTTTCAAACAAACACATAAGGTGGATAGCCATGTAGGACTAGCCTCAGCTATGCTTGTCAGCAGCCTCGAACACTCTGGAGTCTTCATTATATGGGTTACAATCATTGATTGAAAGAACCACGGGCAAAGGTCAACTTCTTCAAATAAAAAAGTAGAACACATAACAACATAATATACAATTCAATAAATATGCATAATGCCTGTAAATACGACTACATGCCACTGTTTATGATTCTGGAATTCCATACGCTATGGTCAGTCATTCTGTATGTACCATATCAGGCACTGTCTCATGCAATGGTTCGACTAACGATGCCCCTGAATTCCTTTGGCCATGAGGCAATCCTTCACCCCAGGATATTCAGGTCGAAGTTATACCAACAATGCATGACAATGCATTTCCACCAACTCAAATGAGCATATCATGCATATGATATTTCAACCAGGCATAATCAAATAAATATTTAACTATCCAACATTAAATAAATATTTAACTATCCAGCAACACCGATAATATATTTCCACATAAAGTAAGTATATATCCAACATCTACCACATAATCAGTTCGACAGTCCAACAACTCAGAATCACAATAATTCAACAATCCCAATCAACTTGCATCCACAATTCAATATTCAGCACATAAGCATAGGAACATAAATCATATCTCAGTATATCAATATCAAACCCTAATCATATCTAGAAGTAGCCCTTACCGAAGGTAAACAGCTCACGTGTCAAGCACGTTACAACTTACTCAGCACGAACAACTCTCAAAGATCCTATCAATACATCAAAGCTTAGTACAAATCTAGTCCACTCAAAAATAATTCCCTAGGCATAGATCCAATTCTAACCACTAGGCTCCCAATCCCCAAAAATCTTTTTTAATAGATCACCTACACTTGGAATGATAAACAATTGAAATTAAATGTTTTTAAAAACTAAAACTCACTTGAAATAACACACAAGTTGGAAAGTAAATGTTTTAAAACTCCAATTCTTTCTCTTTTGTTTTTGAAACATGGAACAACACAAAAATCAATTCCTTTTCATAATAATATGAAATCAAGGCTCAACTTAGTTTTAGGATCACAATGAATCCAATTCACCTAAGTGTCTCATTGCCTTAAAATCAAAACAACTTCCCAAATTCATTTCTAATTCTTTCTAAAATTTTCCAAAATTTAAACAACACCCAAATCAATTTATTCAAGCCAAGAACACTAAATAATTTTCTTCCCCATCCTTATAGGGCTCTCGGCCACACCCTTATTTTTAGAGAAAAATTGCAAACTTTCCAATTTAACAAAACAACATCATTCCAACACCTAATTTCTTTCCAAAACTTTCAATTTTTCCCAAAACATAACCATTAACACAATTAAATTACCCTATCATGACTAATCCAAACAATAAGGGTTTCCCAAAAACATAATTTCCTTGATCAAACTCAAATTAACAATAACAATAACCAATTCAAGTAGCAAAAGCCCCAAACTAATTTGGTGATTCAAATGAGCAATCACATTTTTTTTCCTTTTCCATAGAACCTAGGGTTCACAAAATTTGGAGAAAAATTGATCATTTTGCTCCATGATCATAATCAAGACATATATAAATAAATAAGCAAGTAAATTAGACAAGAACATAAAAATAAATCCTCACCCAAACCCTCTAGGGACCTCTCGGTTTGGCCACCAAATTCAAAGGGGGAAGAATTGTTCTTACACTCACTTTCAAGGCCAAGATGAAGGTAGTATTTAGAAGAGAAAAACTGAAAAATCTGGTTGTGTAAAAAGGAGAAGGGGCCACGGTTTGAAGAAGTAGGGAGGAAGGAACTTGTCTTGGAACTTCACCTTTCACCCACCATGGAAATAAGATAGCAAGCAAAATGAAAGAGTGAGGAAAATGTGGTGCTCTCGGCCTGACCATCTTAAAGAGAAAGAAGAAGAAATTTTCCTCTCCAAACCACTCACACTTGATAACTTAGGAGGAATAAGAAAACAAAATGAAGGGAAGGTGAAGGAAGGATGAAATAAGGTGAATATGAGGGAGGGGTTTCGGCTGACCCATCTAAAAGAAAGGAATGAATTTGTTTCATTTTTTTTAAATACTTATGCTAAACTAAAAGAAAAAGAATGAAGAATTAAGTGAAAGAGGGAGGCTATTTACGGCCGGGAGTGAAGGGACCAAAATAAGAAGTTTTTGTCTCCCAACAACACCCACATTTGTAAACTTGAGAGAGAAGAAAAATTAAAATGATGTGGTGACAATTAAGGAGGGCTGCGGCCAGAATATTAAGGAAGGTGGAGAGAAGAGATTAATAAAACATGTGGTCCTCATTAATCTAGAGATTAGTATAAGATCAAAGCTAAGATATTTATTTTAGACAAATGGAAGGGTAACACCTAGTAGTCTAAGTAATATATTTCCTAATAGCCCACATAATCTTGACACCAAACCATCTAGCCTAATCCTAGAGTTTTTGGTTCCTAAAAATACGGCGTCAAGTAACAGCGTTACCGCTAATTTCCTCGCCGATAAATCGCGAAAATTAATTTACTTAGAAATTAATTCACCGCGTGATAAATAAATTATATATAAATATAAAAACAATTAAAAACACTCAAGCATCATCACAACAAGTTACGTTTCGATTTTCATCGAAATCGGAATTTATTTTAAATTTTTATTGCGGATAAAAATTATCCGGCAATTCAAAATACGGTGAAAATTCATTAGAATTATTCAACGAATTTTGAACCATGAATTAATATTAAATATTAATTCTTAAATGTAATTTTATCTTGATTTCATTCACTCACTTTCTTAGTCAACAAAAATACGCGTTACCGCGTCAAACAGAAAATTTATATAAGGTTTAATTGATGAATTCACCTTAAAAGCAGCATATGTCTACGCTATCTATTAATTTGAATTGACATCATAAATAATAATTATTATAATAAATAATTTATTTAAAATAAGTCAAAATAATTTGTCGTACTCTCAGTAAATCATTGAGGTGATCAATCTCCACGACTTACCTTCAATTACTTTAGGACCAATAATAGACAATCCTCATGAAGCGAACATTAGCAATAAACAAAATGTGTAAACATAAATTTTTACCTTGAAAAGAAACACAGAAAGATTGTTACACCGTTAGAGACTTGATCGTCATGATAATATGTTGTAAATAGAAAAATAATTAAGGAGACAAGACAAAAGAAATATGATCTTAAAGGGAGGTTCTAAAGAAATCAGGATTCAAATGTTAATTTCTCAGGAACTAATTATAATCTCTATATTGATAAAATGATCAATCACGTTGTGTGTTGAAGGATAAATCTAGTAGCCCTATTTACATGATAATAAACTACTAAATATGAACAAACAACGAGATAACATAATAAAAACGTGATATATCCACTAAATCTGAATAATTATTTCGGGTCAAAAACAAATCTGAATAATTATTAAAAAACTTGTCTACCAACTATCTATTCTTTTTGATAAATCCAATTTCCTTTTCTTTGCCACCACTGTTCATTAAATAAATATATCCTACAGTTATATTGACTTATACACAATTGGACCACTTTACAAACGGGACATGTTAAATGAACGCTAATAAAGTAGTAATAATAGCGAGCGGCAAAGGGAAACATCTATATTTAAAAACATTGAAACTTTGGCATCCCTGTGCAATGTTGTCACCAGTGATATCAAAGTAAAAAAGAAAGCACTAATCCAGAAGGAGTAGTCAGCAGCTTGAAGAAAAGAAACACTCTTTCACCACTACTGCTTCCCAACACTTTCTTCTTTCTCCAACTTTCCTTTACAACTTGAAGAAATTTTATGCACCATGCATTCCTTCAGTTCCATCCCGTTTCAAAGAAGGGTCACACATATACAAATCCATCCCATTCCTGAATTCTCTCATTGGTAGGTTATAACTAAATTCCATCATAAATTCTCGCTGAGATTGATGGTTGTCGCTTTCCCTGATCTAATCTTTCTTTTTGTAATAAAAAAAGCATGATTAGTTAGGACATATCATCTCAAGTCTTCTGATGCTACTGTGGCGAAGGTTAAAGTACTAATACTTCTAACGCAAGAAGTGAGAGTATACGATAAAAACAGTCTTTAGAGGTAGCCCATCCAAGAGATTTTGTTGTACGTGTAACGTGTTATGCGAAAAACTTGAGTGAATTCGATAAAGGTCATCGCCGCTAGAGACCTTACTAATTTGGTATGTCATTCACCTTAGTTGAGAAACCCCACTGATCCCTTTCATTGTTTTGTTAGAATGCAAAATGGAGGCCATGTGGTTTTATCCACAGTGTTTGATTCAAATGAATGATTTTTAGGCAGAAAAACGAAGTATTCTGTTTACGAAAATTTGATCCCATGGACGCATGGAATGATTGTTTTTTTTCCCTCTTGCCCGCGCGCATTAGCAACCCGCTGGGAAAAACTTTAATCAATCTTATTTTTTTAATGGGTCTAGGAGAAAAGTTTTTCCGCATTAGCATCATACTCATTACATGGTGATACCCATTAACGTTAGAAATGTCAGATCCAGTAAAGCACGAAAGAACAAACTTGTCATGATAATTTATGGTTTGCTGAGACTGAATATTTTAATTTGAAGCAGAAATAACACACCGTCAAAGAACCCACCATTTGTGCTGAAGTTTATTTTGATTATAAACTTGGATTGATTATTGCTTGGGTTTTTTATTTTTTAAAATTATTAATTAAAAATCAAAAAGTAGATTGATCAACGCCATTAAAATCTGTTAAAAGTGAAACTATTCACTTTATCCTCTAAAGTGAGAGAGCTCACTTTAGTGGAGTCAAATTCAAAAAACCATAAGTGTTATGGACTAGTATCTCGGCTACTTGGCCTAATGGACTGCATGTGCCCCTAGGACAACTTAAATACCTCAGCAACAGTCATCATTGTCTACTTTACCAAGTGGATTAAGACAGAGGCCCTAGCAAATATTATGGGACAAAACCTAGCAGAGATTCGACACGTATTCTCAAGGTTTGGCATCCCACATGTGACACCCTTGACCCCTTTTCGTAAATCACACACTTCAATACATGAATAAGCAATAAAGCTCATTTATGCACTATTTAAAAATAATGCTTAAAGTAATCAAACGTCGTAGTTTTCAAAAACTTCACAACGGCTAAGGATATCACATTTCAATTTCATAAATCTCATGTCTTTTCAAAAGAAAAGGAAAAGTACTTTGGAAATACTTCCGGGAATCCCAAGGAATAATTGGAAATCAATTTACAAAAAATAAGAGAACAACTCTCAATTCCCGATGTCACATAATATCAGAGTTTACAAGTATCTACTTGAAAACAATAAAGAAATCAAGTCATAATACATAAACTATAATTTAAAACATTCCCATATAAAAAGTGGTCCTTCTTGTCCATGTCCAAAAATCACGTATCCGTCAATAAATGAAAATCTTCAACAATTTAATCATCTGAAAATCAAGTACACGGAATACAAGTGA
Source organism: Calophaca sinica (assembly GCA_037113605.1). Classification (NCBI taxonomy): domain Eukaryota; kingdom Viridiplantae; phylum Streptophyta; class Magnoliopsida; order Fabales; family Fabaceae; genus Calophaca; species Calophaca sinica. The sequence goes on from CM073733.1 coordinate 95,700,740, forward strand.
AACACAGGAAATAGGGGTGAATACGTCGTAGTTACGTTCAGGGACGGAGCCACATTGACTGTTTCGAGGGCCTTGGCCCCTGATATATTTTGCGAAATTTTAACAACTTAGACCTCATGCTTTCAACTAGCCCAAAATGTGACTGAAAATCTTCATTGAGGAGGCCATTTAGGAATGCTTTAATCACATCAATCTACTAAATATCCCAACTATAAGTCAATGCAAGAGTCAAAATAACTCGAATAGTAGTAGGTGTAACATTTGGGGAAATCGTTTCATTGAAGTCAAACTCGGGTTGTTAATGGAACCCCTTTGCAATCAAGAGCGCTTTGAGCTTATTAACACTTCCATCTGGATTTTTCTTTTACATAAAAAACCTAGATTCTGAAGGCAATCCAATAGATAAAGGGTCCGTTTGATGGCCAGGATAGGAAAGGATAAGAGAGTTGGGTAAGAAAATGATAGGATAAACACTACAAGAAAACACGGGGATACCGACGGCTAAAGCCCATCGCCAAAAAATCGGATTTTCTGACGGCCAACTCCGTTGGTACGTCCCATCTGTCGTACGCTGAACGTAGGCCGTCGGTAACATTTAGGATAGGACGCATTGGACTTACCAACATATTTGGCCGTCGGAAAATCTGATTTTTTGGCGACGGGCTTTGGCCGTCGGTATCCCCGCGTCTGTATTTACCATGTTTTAGGTTCCCTCCAATTTTTCAAATACCAACGGTCTAGCCCGTCGGTATTTCTAATGATCAATGGTTACCGATGGTTAAACCCATCAGTATTTGAAAAAAGTCATCGGTAATGCCGCATCGTTTACCGACGGGATAGCCCGTCGATAAAGTTAATGAGGCCATCGGTAACCTCCAGTTACACCCAAACAACGAGATCTTCTCCTCCATTTTTCATTCTCTACTATTATTCTCTACTCTCTTATCTCTCGATCGTCTTTCCGGCGCCACCAGCCAGCACCCACCCTCCTTGGAGTTGAAGCACAAGAACGACAACCACCACGGCAAAGCAGATCCACCTGCTTCTCCGTCCGCGGATTCTTCTCCCCGTTTCTCTATTTTGGCCGAGTTCGTGTCCACGTCCGTAACTCTCTTCCTCCGCCGCACAGCGAATGCACCGTCTTGATTCCTCCCCGGATAGTAGAGGACGTCCAGTTGCTTCTGTAATTTGAAAGTGAGTTTCTTTTCTTCATTCTTTTCCTTTCTCATATGATCCCAAATTTCCATTTAGGAACCTTAGAAATTTGGCATCTTGACCTGATGATTTTGGTATCTATAATTTGTATTCTATTACTCTGAACTATTCTAGTTTGATTCTCTTTTGCTTTGGGTCAAGAATGTCAAGATTTGAACGATCTAATCTTTCAATTGCATCACCATGCTCTCTTGCTGATTTTGCACAGTATGTGTTTGATAAAAAGTTGAACTCAATTCTTGCAATGTTTTTTCTAATTTTAATGCTTGTTGGATTTTCTCATGGTATCATATATATGCTCAACTGTCTGCTAATTTGTGCTATCTACCATAACGAAATTGTATATCGATGTAGCTATTTGTATGAATTATAATAGTTCTCCTTATTTTATTTTATTTTACTAATAGCACCCCAATTTGAATTGATGGTTTGCAACCCTTTTTTAATTCACTGTAAAAATGATACAGTTGGCAGCCTCGTGAGCAGTATGATGAGCTTGATGTCTGCTCTGCTCCCCTGTTTGGTATCTATTGAGTATTGGCAAATACTTTTGATTATTGCAATTCTTTGGCATTTTGTTTATTGCAATTCTTTGGCAGTTTATGTAGATAATTGTTGTGTATATTGCTACAGAGTGGCATGGTCTGGGAGGCGTATTGCTTTCTGCAGTCGGGAAGTAAAGGGGGAGGAATCAAAATTGGAGTTGAATTTTTTTTCTAATCTGATGCTACAACAGGGCTCTAATTTTTTTTAACATTTATGTCATTAGTTTTATATATTATGTTTATATTGCTCATGTGGCAGTGTGTGTGATGTTGCAGTTTTGGCAAGAAATAGATAAAGCAACAGATTCTCTTGACCTGCAAATGCTTCTCTCTTCTTTTTCCTGCCAGTGATCTCGCGCAGACGACAACATTGTTTTTGCTTCTTGCGACTTCTTCTTCTTCCATGTATGTCTCTCACTTCTCTCCCATTGTTTATTTTCGTTCTGCTTTGAAATTAGTATTTTTTTGTGGGGATTACTTTTATGTTCTTTAGGCCCATGTGTTATGTGACTTGGTGCATTGTGATTTAGGATTATTTTTTTAGATCAAAAAATGGGTTATGAGTTTTAATGGTTGAAGTGAAGATAATAAAACATGACTTGTTATCTCTGTTTTAATGGTAGCAGATATTTTATTCTGTTGTCGCTGTTCATGCAAAACATAGGCTATTTTCATTGTTATTGTGTTTGTACTTGCATCTTAGTCATTGATGCATGTCTGTAAATCTAAACTAGTAGTTTTTGCTTGCAGCTTTTACAGATGTGAATATCACTACAAGAAAACACGCGCATACCGACAGCCATAAGCCGTCGGTAATGCCAAAAAGCCATCAGTAATGTCCACTTTTCAACGGATTATCGACGGCCAGAAGCCCGTTGGTAAAATGGGCGTCACAAATGTTTACTGAAGGGCTTTTTTAGGCCGTCGGTATTACTGACGGGCTAAACTGTCGGTTAGTATCCGACAGTAATTTTCGACGGGTCAACCCTTCGGTAGCATTTCGACGGCTTTGCCCGTCGGGAATGCTGTTATTCATTTTCGACGGCTTTACCCGTTGGTAAAGCCAAATTTTATTTTAAATAATTAAATTAATTGATAAAAATGTGTCAATGGAATATAAATATGGTAGATATGATATAGAATACTATCATTATCAAAAGTTTTTAATACAAATGAAAATTACCTCAAGATCACCTTTTATCCTAACCTTTTTTGATTGTGCACCCATCGAATCTACCGTGGCAACAAATAAACTTAATATCAGAAGTAGATTACAATGAACAGGAAATCACAAAATGAGAATAATGCAGTAAGAAAAATAATCTTATCCTAAACCAAGCTTAAACAGGTAAGAACTTTCATGGAAAGTCAAAACAATTGATTACAATTTGCTTTGCACATATCTATGTACTTCTTTCCCTTGCTACTTCTGCTTGTCTAATTCTATCGTTTAAGAGGATGTCAACTTTCAACTTGTTTCTTTTTAAATGACCAACCTATCTAATTTGATCCCTGTACCCCCCACATGCTAAGCGAGCGGTCTACCATCTGAGCTACATCCCCGAGTTGTAGACTTTTGATTTTTAGTGAATCATTTGCTTTGCATCCTTCTTTACATGTGAATCGTGCATATAAAATTAACCTAACTATTATACGAAAATTGTTATGTTAATTATTGATGAAATGGATGTTTGATTATTGTTATTAGTATCGGAGAAAAGCCTTAGCTTCCTATTTGACGTTCAATATATTATTGAGTGCATGTACTCTTTTAGGGTACCACGTGTTCATTGTATATTGAACCTTGAATTGTCCAAGTCAGACAGTTTGGGAAAAAAACCTTTTCTTTACTCGTATAATAGTTGTTGCTTAATTCTCGTATCTTTATATTTGATGAAATTTCGGTTCGATTCATTTCTTTTTGTTCTCTGGATGCATACTTGATCGCGGTATTCATAACTGCGATCATTTAGTGTACTCAGAGACCAATGGGAAATGCTGCCAAAATTTTGTCAAGTATAAGATATGAAAATTAAGGAAGGACTATTATACGAGTTCTGAAAAAGTTTTTCCTCGAATGAGATAGGATCATACCATTTAAAGAAAGAGAGCGGCTGTAAGAAAGTCGTGCTGCGGAAATTGTCATTTTTTTAACATGCAGAAGATGGAATTTTTTCCTTCGAGTCGTAGTTGGATGTCCGATAGGTTGTATCTGGGGAGATGAAGTTTGAAACAGTCTTTTTACGATGGGGTTGACCACTTTGTCTAAGCCGCAATGGCACATGAAAATTTCATAATTAATAGATGGATTAGATGTCCGTGCCTTAATTGCGATTGCCGAAGGATTAAGAGCCCAAGTGAGGTCATATATCACCTGTAGAGAGTTGGATTTAGGCCTAATTACTGGATTTGGACTAGACATGGTGAAGAGTTACCTCGGGTTGATTTACGGGTTGGCGATAATTACACAGGTGCTTCAAGTAGTTGCGTAGATACGGGATATGGTCAGCAAATTGAATTGATGCAAGATATGGTTTATGATGCCTTGGGGGTCAACGTATCATTCGAGGAGCAACAGTATGATGACACAGATGAACTTCCAAATGAGACAGCACAAAAATTTTATATTCTCTTGTTAGAAACAAATAAGCCGTTGTTTGAAGGGTCTACAGACTCTAAGTTATCAATGTGCGTGAGGCTTTTAGCTCTCAAGTCCAACTGTGGTGCTACGGATGTGTGCTTGGATCTCATAACGAATATGATGTTGGACTCGTCACCTATCAGAGATAGTTTGCCAAGAATTTATTACGAGGCTAAAAGCTTAGTGTCCAAGTTGGGGTTGGAATATAAAAGGATTGATTGTTGTGTGAGAGGGTGTATGTTATATTACGACAATAAATTCGGTAAAAACGATGGCGTGCTGGTTGAATGCAAATTTTGTGGTGAGCCAATGTATATTTCAAATACCGATAATGGGAAGGGTAGACAAAAACCAGTTCCAGTGAAGGCAATGTTTTACTTGCCAATTATTCTAAGGCTGCAGAGAATGTTTGCATCAACACAGACTGCAGACAAAATGACGTGGCACTATGAGAATAGAAGCACTTCAGGTATGTTGCGCCACTCATGTAATGGTGAAGCTTGGAAGCACTTTGATCGTGTGCATCCCGAATTTGCAGCAGATCCACATGATGTATGACTTGGCTTATGCTTTGATGGTTTTACCCCGTATATTCAATCGACGACAAAACCTTATTCTTGCTGGCCAGTTATTGTTACCCCATACAATCTTTCTCTCGAAATGTGCATGTCTAAGCCTTATATGTTCTTGACTTGTATTACACCGGGTCTAGATAATCCAAAAGATGGTATTGACATCTATTTACAACCTTTCATTGATCATCTCAAAAGGTTGTGGAATGGCATTTTGACTTATGATATTGCACGAAAGAAGAATTTTACAATGAGGGTAGCTCTGATGTGGACCATTAATGACTTCCCTGCATATGGCATGTTGTCTGGTTGGGGTACTCATGGTAAAATGGCATGTCCCCATTGCATGGACCATTAATGACTTTCCTGCATATGGCATGTCCCCTTTAAAGGCCTTTACCTTGAAATTCGGGGGGAAGAGTTCTTGGTTTGACTCACATCGCAGGTTTTTACTATGTGATCATCCATTTAGACGGAATAAGAACGCCTTCAAGAAGGGGGAAGTTGAATTAGATGGCGCACCCCCAAAGTTGACATCTGAACAGATTTGGAGCAGAGTTATGGATCTGCCAAAAATCACAGATTATGGTGAATTGGATTTATTTGAAGGATATGGACAATGGCATAATTGAACTAAATTGGGATTTGCCATATTGGAAAGATAATTTATTGAGACACAACCTTGATGTTATGCACATTGAGAAGAACTTTTTTGACAATATTTTTCTCAGAGTGATGGACGTTAGAGAAAAAATGAAAGATAATGATAAGGCCAAACTGGACTTACTACTTTACTATAGGCGAAAGGACTTGCATTTGACGACTCGGTCGGATGGGAAAACCCTAAAACCCAAAGCCTGTTACTCTTTAACTGCTGAGGTAGCAATGTCAGTCTGTCAGTGGATAAAAGAACTTGGGATGCCAGACGGTTATTCTTCTAACTTGGCAAAATGTGCCGATGTGAACAAAGGAACCATGATTGGGATGAAAAGCCATGATTGTCATGTATTCATGGAGTGTTTACTTCCTATTGCATTTAGTTCCTTACCGTCAAATGTTTTAAATCCACTGACTCAACTCAGCCAATTTTTTAAAGATTTGTGTTCTGCGACATTGAAAGATGATGATATTATAAAGATGGAGCAAAACATACCAGTCATTATTTGTATGTTGGAGAGAATATTTCCCCCTGGTTTCTTTGACTCTATGGAGCATCTCCCAGTGCATCTTGCACATGAAGCTACGCTTGGTGGACCAGTTCAATATAGATGGATGTATTCATTCGAAAGGAACTATAAAAAAATATTCTTTAATATAAATATTCATTTGAAGGGTTAAATGTATCAATTTTTTTCATCAACCTTGTTATTTTGTAGATTTATGGGTGACTCAAAACGATAGGTGAAAAATAAGGCCAGGGTTGAAGGATCTATTTGTGTAACTTACTTATACCGTGAGACGATCCATTTCTGTTCCTATTATTTTATGAACTTCATGTTGACACCAACAAATAATAGGAATGAAATAGAAATTGAAAGTGAAAGACACCCACTAGCCTTATCAGTATTTTGCCTTCCCGGTCGTCATGCTGGAAAGGAGTTGACTCATTGGTTAACGGGAGAAGAGTGAAAGTCAGCCCACATTCACGTGTTGATCAACTGTGTCGAAGTATCACCATATCTTATGTATGTATCATTTTGACCACTTTCAATTTCTTTTATCCATAACTACTCATGATCATTTGTTTGATAATGACTTGATCAGGGCCTTCTTGTTAAATAAGCCCACAAGCGAACAAGACTCTTCTGCCTATATTCATGAATATTTCCCAATGTGGTTTATGAACTAGGTATGTATTTTTAGTCCTATTTGAACTATTTATTGTTTGAAAATATAAAAGATTGTTTGAAAAAAGGAACCGTAATTTGTTTGCCTATGGTGTATACGCAGGTGTACAGTGAGGCAGAATCACCTAAAATTGAACACTTGAGAAATTTATCTCATGGTCCTAACTCACGTATAAAAAAATGGCACACATTTTTCGTAAACGGATACAAATTTCAAACCCAGTCAAAAACAGAGGGAAAAAAACAATTAACAGCAGAGTTTATGTAAAAGGTGCCACAGATAGAGGTGAAGACGACTTCTACGGTGTGATTCAACATATATATGAACTGGCGTACAATACTTTAGACTATACTAAAATAATAATGATATTTTATTGTAATTGGTATGATCCGTCAAGTAGAGGCACAAGAATGGATCGAAAATATAATATTTTGGATATATGCATGAGCAGAAGATACCAAATGTTTGATCCGTTTATCATGGCACAACATGTAAAACAAGTGTATTATGTCCTTTATCCATCAACTCAAAGGGACAAACAAGGTTGGTGTGTTGCAATAAAGACTAAACCAAAGGGTCGCATTGAAGTAGATGATCCACAGGAAGAAGTGGCTTATCAAGTGGATGAGATATCTCATGTCAACGTGGTAAATGAAGTGGAACCCATTTCTAGACTACGTGACAATCCAATCACATATGAAGATGTAGATGGAGATGAGGAATTAAATGAAGAAGTGGCAGAACCATCAAGATCTGAAGATGATGCCGAATTAGAGTGGGCAGAATGGGCAGAATGAAATTGTTTAACTTTTTACAATTAGAGAAATTAATGTCTAACAATATATTTCAATTTGTCAGTTACTTTCATAACTTGTTGTTTATTTTTATGGAATTCATATTTAATATTGTTATGTTTAAATATAACATTTCATGACTATTATTGTTGAATTGCTCTATAGACATATATGACATCAGGAGGATCAGGATCAGACCCCCCCGACCACCCACTAGTGGTAAAGGGAAGGGGAAGGCCATCGCCATTGACCCCCCATCGTAGGTGGCCGAACATTATTAGGCGTGACGCTACTAGCTTTTCGACGTTGTCATCCACACAACGTCTGCATACATCTATGCCTACACAGCCTCCAGTGCGTTCGGCCCCTACACAGCCTTCAACACCTTCTGCACATACACAATATCCAGCACCTTCTGCACCGACACCCCATTTGCCTCCCATTTACATGATCCCTAACCTGGTGTTCCAGCAGACACATGGCGCTTCTTCCTCCCATGTTATGCCTGAGACGATGCCCGATACTCATCAGTCTGACCATGAGTATAGTACGGGCCATACACCTGATCAGACTGGTTGGCAGACGAGGATGAGCGGCAGAGGTTGAAGCAAAGATGTCATTGTGGATCTTGAGATGCTGCATGATGGCCGAGTTATTATCAGGCCGGCTGGTAAAGGGTAAGTATTTACATTTTTTTTCCTTCTAGTTATTAATAATTTACATGTATATATATATGTGTATATTTGTTTGACATCTTTTTTTTTTCAAGTTTCTTCCCTCAAAGCCAGCTGCGAAGGCTATCACAACAGTAATTGAGGAATAATTACCACATGTTTTGGCCCACCTGGGAGACGTTGAAGGACGAGGAGCGGAGGCATATGTTCAGATCTTTCAGAGTAAGTTGTAATTTTTATTTTGTTGCATATTATTTTTTTATTTCATAAATTTCAATTATGTTTAATAATGTATTATATTGATACAGACGAGGGTTACTTGGGAGGAAGAGAATGAGGGGCGGATTGAGAAGAACTTCCATATGAAGGCCTCCCACCGCCTCTCTAATATGGTTAGAGATGGCCGCCTTGGGGGACAGCCCCACTAGATTGGGGATCAGCTCTGGCAGCAACTGGTAGCGCACTGGAACTCCCTTGGGTTCAAGGCGACCAGCGAGAAGGCAAAGAAGTATAGAGCCTCTGAGAAGGGTGGGAGCTTGCACACTGGAGGTTCCGTCAGTCAGACGCAACACGCAGCTCGACTTGTACATGTTATATTATTATTATTATTATTATTATTATTATTATTATTATTATTATTATTATTATTATTATTATTATTATTATTTAATTAAGGTTTTTTATTAAATAATTACAGTCGAGGAGGTTGAGTAGAGAGGTACAGTTGCACGAGCTCCAGCGTGCAACTCATATTAGGAGGAGTGCCAGTGATTTTGTTGACGATCGGTCGAGGCGGACCCAGGTAATTGTAAAATATAATGAATAGTTTTTTAATAATGTTTATATTGTTTTCTTACAAAAAAAAATTGACTTATTTGTTTATGTCTGATAGGAGGAGTTTGAGGCGAGGATGTCTCAGATTAGATCTCAGACATCGTCATGTTCCCCCGTCTCAGAGCCCTGAGGATCCATCTGCACCGCTCAGGGTTTGGGCAGATGTTGTTGGCAGCAAGAAGAAGGGTCACCTATACGGTGTGGAGACCTTGTCAACAACTACAGGAAAGGGACCAGCTGCCTCCACATTGGGGAGTCATCGAGTAGTGGTGGTGCCAGTCGTCGCTCTGCCGCGAATGAGCAGGAGTTAGCCGAGGTGAAGCGAAAACTGGCCGAGTAGCAGGAGGAGACCCGTCGGACGAACGCCATTTTGGCTCAGGTGCTGCAGCGACAAGAAGAGATGTACCAGATGCTAGCTCGCCAGCAGCCTCCGCCGCCTCTTGGTATTGATCATGTCGATGATGCAGATGGTGTAGAACATCTCGATCATGATCAGGACTACTAAGATTATTAGTGATGTTTGTACTGATATTTTTTTTGATATTTTTGAATATTTTTTTAATTACTGATGTTTGTTCGGATTATTTATTTATTTATTACATTTCTTTTTTTTAATTTGTTTTTTTGTTTACGTTATCATATTTTTTTAATGTGAGAATAAATTAATAATTAAAAGTATTCAATTTAATTAAATTAAATTACTAGTAATAGTTAATTAAATTAATTAAAGAAATTCATTAATTTAAAAAAAAATAAATCTAGCACATTTTTTAATATGGTAATAAATTAATAATTAAATAAATAAATAATTAATTAATTTAATTGATTAATTTAATTAATTTAATAAATTAAATTAATAGTTAATTAAATCAATTACATAAATTAATTAATTTAAAAATTAAATAAATCAATTAATTAAATTAAATATAAAAATTATTCAATTAATTTAATTAATTATTTAATTAAATTTCGTGGAAAAAAATTCGGCGTTATCGACAGGTTTGGCCGTCAGAAAATTAACTGGCATTACCGACGGTCCTGGCCGTCGAAAAATTACCGAAGGTTTTAGCCGTCGGATTTTGACCGATAGGTTCGCCCGTCAGTAATAGCGACGGCAAAAAAAATCCTATCAATAAATATTTACGACGCCCGTTTTACTGACGGGCTTATGGCCGTCGGTAATCCGTCGGAAATTTCGCGTTACTGACGACTTTTTGACATGGCTATCGGTAATCCCGAGTTTTCTTGTAGTGAAAGACATGATAAGCTCTTATCTTATCCTGTGTTTGATGTGCACCTCATAAAAAACTAGATAACATTATGTTATCATATCATGTGTTTGTGATGAACCAAATAATAGTATAATAGGATATAAATTATATAAAACGATAAAATTACCTGTGTGACAAAGTTAAATATAAGTTTTTTAAAATTAATTTATTGTATTTTTATTAATTTATAATTTTTAATATGAATATTTAAATTTTAGTTTTTTTTAAATATTCTTATATTTTATTGGATTTTTGATAATTTCTAATTTTCATATTTTTTAATTTTTTAAATCATGTGATGATAAAATTAACCTTGTGACAGAATTACATATAATAATTTTAAATAATTTTTAACTCAAACTAATTAATATTTTAGGTTTTAATATTAATTTTTATTTTAAATATTTTTAATTTTATTAGATTTTTATATTTGTTAGTTTTTTAAAAATAATATAAAATGACAAAGTTACCCTTGTGAAAAATTGCACATTATTTTTTATATTAATTATTAATTTAAATTTATTTTTGATTAAATTTTATTTTTTATTTTAAATATTTTTAATATTAAAATATATTTTTTTATTTTATAATTTATAATATCAATGCTTTATCATTTTTTATTTTAATGCTTTTATGTTTTATTACATTTAAAACTATGTTTCCAGGGGTAAACTAGGAATTTTTTTCTTATCCTATCCTGTTGGTTTCTAACCAAGCCCTCACCTATAAAAAGATTTACACTAGAGATAGGATATGATAGAGTGACAAGATTGACTTATCTTATCATATTTACTCATCAGACACTGAATTAAGACAGGATATGATAGTTTATCCTATCTAATCTCACTTATCCTAGCCATTAAACGGGCCCAAAGCATATTACTAATGCGATGGAGTTAGTTAGTCGTTAGTCCATTAGAGAATAACATTATCTTCAATTACAAAGTCTTCAGGTCGTTATTAGCCCGAGAATCTCGGAAATAGGGTATTGAACCTCCTTATTGGGCTCAAAACATACTGGGCCGAGTATGAAATAGTGACTCGAAACAATATCAATTTCACTATAATATATAGTTGGCTTAAATATGTTTTTCGTCCCTACAAATATGGGGTGTTTTGATTTTAGTCTCTGCAAAAAAAGAAAAAAATCTCATTTTCATCCCTGCAATTTCCAACATTTTGTTTTTCGTCCCCCTCCATCCATATCTGTCAATCAAATGCTAAGGTGGCTAACAGACCTCCATTTAGCATTGTTGACTCAGAGTAATAAGCTTATTTGTCTATATAATGATGCTGAGTCGGCATGATTTATTTTTAATTATTTTATAAAATTAAAATAACAAAAGGTTTCTTTCCCTTTCCCTTTCCCTCTCCTCTTCCCCTCACCTTCACCCTCAACCTTTTTACCCCTTCATTAATACTCATACCAGATCAGACAACAGCTTCAAAAGGGTAGCAGAGATGACTTCAAATACCAATGTCTGTGTTCACACCCATATATCTACCATGATAAACAATAAAAAAACTCAACGACTTAAAAAAAAAAAAGAAAAGAGAACACTGAAACTAGTTTGTGTCTTTGTGAACTTCCATAGCCACAGTTTCAATCCCTCTTTGTTTGTTCCTTCTTGTGTCTTTATAAAACTTCTAACTTTTGCAGACCCAGAATCTCTCTCACGTTTACACCTCACTCCAAAATTCATTCGACCAAACTAACAACCTTAACAACAACAATAACAATGGTGCCACTTCAAGAAAAAGAGGCAGAAAAAACCAAGACGAAGACAAAGATAATGGTGATGACGGTGATGAAGGGAATTCTCCGAAGCCGTACATGGACGGCTTGTGTAAGGGCTGAGAGGAAGAGAGTTGCAGGTATAAAAATCTTTGAAGATGAGAAACCGAAGAGGGGGTATAAAATTCTTCTCTGTAAAAGCTGAAAAATGGAAAATTGGAAAATGAAAAATCTTCTCCCTCTTCTCTGAAAAAATGGAAAATCGAAAACTGGTAGAAAAAAAGAAGAAACTGAAGAGGGGAGAGACACCCCAGCAACAGCTAAGCAGAGGAACAAAGGCTTAAGCAGACATGAACAGAGCTTGCGGTGAGAGCTTTGAGTTTGGAACGGTGGTTATTTGTAGGATGTGAGGTTGAAGAAGGATTTGCCAAGGTTGGGTTACAAGGAGCATAGAAAAGGATTTCATAGCTGTGGTGGGTGGCGGCAGTGGTGAGGGGAAGGGATGAGGATTGAGCAACCCTGATTCTTTGTTTATTTTATTTTAAAAAATAATTAAAAATGAGTCATCAAAGTTGGGTTAGCATAATTATGGAGACACGTCATCTCATTAATCTGACTTAGCAACAATAGATGGAAATCTGTTTGCCATGTCGGCGCCTAACTAACGGGGATGGACGGAAAGGGACGAAAAACAAAAGGTTAAAAATTACAGGGATAAAAAAGAAAAAAAAATTTGCAAGGACTAAAATCAAAACACCTCATATTTGCAGGGACAAAATACATATTTAAACCTATATAGTTTCAAATTTTAAAATTTAATATTTTTTAAAAAATTTATTGGTCCAGATACTGGGCCTCTTTAATAGTATTTGATTTGACAAAAAGAAATAAAATCAAAATTTACTAATTTAAAACTTTAAAAGATTTATAAAATTTAATAATATGTGTATAATATCTTGTATAACACATGTTAGAGAGCTACTAGCTCCGTTCATTTTTATTTGTCTTTTAAGGTTGTTTTACACATACCAAGAAAACCAATAAATTTTATTGTTTTTGATAAAGTTATTAGTATTTTTCCTATAATACCATTGATTGTTTATATCAATCACACTTATTTCTCTCTACAATAAATAATTATGAGTATAATTGAGAAATAAGTAATTAATACAACCGTAAACTATCAAAAATGAAAAATAAAAAGGAACATATTTCTTTTTAAAAACCGACAAATAAAAAGGAACGGAGGTAAATATATAATTAGAAGTATAGAAGTACATGAGCAAATATTTAATCAAGAATATTGTGACAAATGGTTGTTATACAATAATTAGAAGAAAAAACTTAAAAAAATATCTTTGCACAAAAGAGCAATAGTAAATAACTTGACAACACCTAGAATCATTCAATAACCAAATTAATTGCCAAAATCTATAATCTCAGCGACAATCATTTTCTTTAATATGCAAATCAAGACAACAACATCAATAACATCCAAAACTAGTTGTAGCTTTATATATATGTAGAACCCATATTGCAGAGCTCTTAGGGCAGGACGATAATTCTTTTATCATTTCAAGCTTCTCCTGTGACTTTAACGAAGGAGGACCGTAGATTGTCATGGTACTTAAAGATGTTGAGTTCTGCAAAATGTACTTTACAAATTGACGTTCGTATTTCTCTCCGGTGTACTCCCTCATGGGAAATTTGGTTTTGTAGAGTATTTTTACCAAATTTGTCAAACAAACAAATAATTAGTTTTCAAGCGATTATGTGATCGACGAGTTACGTGGTAATCTCGTTTTGAAAACAACAGTTTTAATTATTTAACGGTCAAATGCTCGACACGTTTTTAGTTTTCAACTTTCTTGGCTGTTAAGTCATTAATCATTATAATCTTGTGCCAATTTTTTATAAGAATAATTCCAACTAACAAGTGAATTATTGTTGAAATGACACTAAAACTTAAAGTAAGCAAGATTGGTCGTCGAAAGCCAATAACTTGATCAACAGGTAATCAAACGCAAATTTAACTAGAAAATGTACAATACAGTGCTATAAATAGGCACTTACAAATTTAAGCATGCAAGATAAAATGAATGCAGAAATATAATGAAAAGCATTTAAATGACTGGAAATCAAAGAAAGCTTTAAAAGAGCATGAATTCAAAGAACATGAATTGACAACACGAAATGTAAATGACAGAAAAGTAAAGAGCATGAAATAGATTACTGGAATTTGAAAGACATGCAATAAGAAAATTGACTTTGAAAGAAATGATGCAGGAAGTGTGAAACAAATAGAAGTTTGAAAGTAAAGTTCAACAGTGGAGTTTGAATGCAATAAAGTTTGAATGAAATGCACAATGCTGATGATAAATTTGCAGATAAATCAAATGAGGAGCAAGACAATAATGTTAAGTAAAATTGAATTTTATTGTAAATGCTTGAAAGAAAAGGGTGGAAGGCATACAATGATCGTTTTCCTTTAATCCGCTTCACCGTCGAGATATTAGAAACTTAGATCTTGTATCCAACCTTTTTTACATCGTCAGAACTGCTATTTATAGACAAGAAATGTAAAAACTACCTATCATCTGACCAGACACGTGTATGAATACAAGGTCGGTAGTTGATTTTACTAAAACTACTTAATCTCAACAGTAACACTTCCTGTCGAGTTGTACATGTATTGCCTAAAGCCTAAGTCTAACTCGACCTCGTCCATGCTGACATCTTCGACGCTTCATTGACTTTGTCGAACAACTGCCAAGTCACTCGGCCTTTCAAACTTAGTTTATTTTTTACCATTTATTCTAGCTCCTTGCACCTTCACTTGTCGAATTCTTGAAGTTCCGTCGAGAAACCCAAATCTGAAATTTGGTACCCAACAGATGCCATTCTTCTTTATGACTGGCACCACATTCGATAACCATTCAACATATCTAGTTGTGCGAATGAATTTAGTTTTCAACAAGCGTTCAACTTCCTCCTTGATTTTTAACACTACTTTAGGAGCAAATCTTCTATTAGCTTGTTTGACAGACTTACAATTAGGTTTCAAAAGCAACCTATGTTCCACAAGATCTCTACTCAGACCTGTCATCTCATGGTAATCCCAAGCAAAGCAATCCGTGTACTCAGAAACTAACTCCACGATCTGCCTCTAAAACTGATCTGTCAGTAAACCACTAACATATATTGGCCTTTTCCTATCAGCATCGCCCAAATCTATCTCCTCCAAAGGATCTTTCAACTCAAAACTACTTTTATCCTCAAGCCCCTTTTCAAATCCTAAAGGGCCATCATCGAATATACAATCAACCAATACATCTCCTTCTGTGTTTGGCTGTTGGTCGGCTTCCCAGGCCGACAGTTGTGTTTGGTGAGGTTCAAGATCCATTATTGTTGACTGGCCGACTCTTCGTCGGCCTCATCTAGCAACTTGACACCAAACTGCTCCATCAAGCAAGCATTCAGAGCCTCTTTGTCAATCACACCACCTTGCACAGAAATGAGTTTCACCTTTGGATCATACACCTTGAAATCCACATGCATTTGTTGCAAGTAGCATGGGCTATCATCAGCTTCAATGATTTCAATCTCATCATGAGCATTCCAAAGGATCATCTTCTGGTGTACTGTCAAAGGAACTGCTCCAATAGAATAGATCCAATCTCTACCCAACAGGCATTGTAGCTAGACCTTGAAGGAATCACAATAAATAGAGTAGACCTTTCCAATGATTCTACTTTCACATCAAGCATTACTACCCTATCTGTTGGTGCAGATCTTCCTCCAAAATCAATGATTACTATATTGGTTGGCAGTAAATCTGTTTCATTTTTCCCCAGCTTTTTGAACATAGCTCTTGGAATCAAATTCACAGATGCTCCTCCATCCACAATACCCTGTTAGCAAGCTTGCCTTCAATCATTGCCTTAATGTGCAATGGTCGAAGATGGTTTCTTTCCTCATTAGTTGGCTTGTCAAGCCTAACAAAGTTATCAGAAATGGTCACCATGTCTTGCTCGACATATTGCTAACCAATGGGAAAATCCTCAAATTCCTCTTCATTAGGAACTTCAATAAGTAACTCATAATGAGCTTCACACTCTGCTGGCAACACTGAAATCAAGTTTACATTGAGCTTGGTAAACTCTTCTTCAATAGCTGTCTCTTAATTTTCCAAATGACTTCCCAACCTCATGTTTTCCTTGTCAAAAAGGCAATCCTCAGACTCCAAATCTGGCAGAGTTGTTCCCATTGTCATTACCAGTTCATCCAAGTCTTTGTCCAAACTAGTGTCGAGGTCGAACTCTTCGCTCTCATTAAAACTAATTGGGTCATCTAGATCATTCAATGCTTCAATGACCTCTTCCATGGACAAATCTGTTTTGACAACATTTTGTTCCACAGGCTCTATTGGTTCATCTGGCAAATCAAAATCGTTAACTATGATTCTTAATTCCTCCATTGACACATCACTGTCAGTGTCCTTAACAGGAGCTGATCGAACACCAAATTTGTCTCGTTCTAAGGCCAATTTCTCGACTTCAATCAAACCCATTGGCCAAGGCTTTCTTTCCTCTCTAGCAGAAGGAACTTTGAAAGCCTTGCTATTATGTTTACAACCTACCTGAGGTGCTTATCCTCGTGCTTTGGAAGTCTGACTGTGACAACCACCTTAAAAATTAAATGGAGCCGCCACCAATATTTTGATTTTAATAGGAAACATTGGAAAACCTAATTTTGAATATTTTTTTATTTAATAAAGAAGGTCTTTGAACCAGAATCGGGTTCTGGAGTTGGTTACGCGCAAGGAAGGATTAGCACCCTTACAACGCCCGTTAAAAAACGATACCCTTTTAATTGTTCTAAAAAAATTTGTTTGCCTTAAATAATTAATTCCCTTTATTAAATTTTTTAAATAATAAGGAAAAGAAACAACAAAGATTATTATTCAAAAAGATAAAAGTCTTGTTATTGTATTTATCAGTATTTAATCTCCTTTTAATTAAACAAAAATACAAACTGAAGATAAAAATTGACTTCACAAGTTAATAATTTATTTATTTAAAAAAAATACTTAAATGGGGAAACCCAATTCAGAAACTTCTATTTTATTTTTTAGTCCCTTATCAATATCCTATTTATTTACAATGATTTATAAAATAAAAAAGTAAATTACAAATAAATCCCTATTTAGGGTTTGGCCCCGTTGGAAGACCAAACCCCAAAACGCGTATATATGAAACAGAATCACATATGCCCCTGTTAATTACATATTTACAATCCAGTCCTTATTTATCACATATTTGCAGTTTAGTCCTTTTTATAACATATTTACAATTTAGCCCTTTCTATAACATATTTACAAATTAATCCTTATTTAGGGTTTGACCCCTTTGGAAGGCCAAACCCTAAACCTAATTAGGATCCAAACCGTGAGCACTGACACCACCACCAACAACAACAACAGTCACGCTAACAACAAAGAATGACAATAGCAAGAAATGACAATAACAACAACAGCAACAATTACACAAATAAAAGAACGAAATTAAGAAAGATTGCAGAATCAATTAATCAAGTCCTTACATAGCCATATTCAGAGAAAAATAGAAGGAAGAAAAGAAAACCTGGGTGTTATGCTGTTCCCAGAAAATCAAAAAGATACAGAGAAGGGGATAAAACCTAAAACTAAATGTGTTTAATTTTTGGTAGCCTCACGGGTTAGTAGTTTCCTTTTCTTGGCTTTATTCGTCCTCCTTCTTGCTCTCGGCCTCTCTGTCACTCTTGCTTTCGGTCTCCAGAGCTTTTTTCTCTGGCTCTCAGTCTCTAGGGTCCAATTCGCTCCCCCCTCCTTCCTTCTGCGTCTTTCCTCCTTTTTTATAATCTTCTGGACCTGCGAATCAAAAAGGAAGAAAATCAGTGTTGATTTAGAACATAAATGATAAAAGGAATGTATAAAAATAGAAAACTTCCCTTTTGGAGGTATGGACCTCTGATTGAGAGAGATTTGAGGAGGTGAGGGCCGCGGCCACTCTCTAGGTTTAGGGTTTGAGAGGTTGATAGGAAGAATGGGCCTGGGTTTTGGTGTGGACGAAGGGAAGGATTCGGGTTGAGTCTAGGGTTATGGAGATGAGGATGAAGATAGGTCTTTGCGGCTGAGTGAGGCTGTCGCGTGGGAGCTAGGGTTTGAGGGTGAGTTTAGTGTGGGGGTTCTGCGCGGCGTGGAGAGTATGAAGATTGGCGCTTAGGGTTAGGTTTTTTTGAGAGAGATGAGAGATGAAGGGAAAACGTGGGGATGAGGTTGAGAGGGAGAAGAGGATGGAGGCGCGGCTAGGGTATGGGAGGAACGAGAGAGGATGGAGGCGTGGGAGCTGCGCCGCGGGGAAGTTTCGAGAGAGAGAAGGAATGCTGCGTGGAATGAAGGAAGGGTTGAACTGTTTTAGGGTTTTTTAGGTTAAGAGGAAATGGGCCAGGCCGCGTGAGGGGGTTGAGGTTTGGGCTGCGTGGAAAGAGGGTGTGCCTTGAGAAAAAAAGGGGAGGTCTTGTGAAGCATCAAGGCAAGGAACGCTGGAGGTTGCAAATAGAGAAAAGAGGGGGTGCATGCGTGGGCTGCTAAGAAATGGGCTGGATCCAGTTTGATTTGATTGCTGTTTGCACCACCAAATTTTATTCTTTGCACTCTCTTTCTCAAAAAATATAAAATCCTCTTTTTCTCCTTTTATTTATTCTTCTCTTTTCTTTTTTTCTCTTCTCTTTTATAATCTCCAAAAATATTATTTATTACTACTACTACTACTAAATAAATAAAATAAAATAAAAGTTAAAATAAAATAAAAATAAAAAGGGCCGGACAAAATTAGGGTACTACAGCTGCCCCTCCTTAATTACATTTTACTCGAAGGTCTTCGTGCATTCATTGTAAAAGGTAATTAAGGATAAAGGACTCTGATTTTGTCGGCAATAAGTGGTTTGAGATTGCGAGATTGGCTCCCGACTTTGGTGGTTTGGGATTGCGAGATTGGCTCCCGACTTTGGCGGTTTGGGATTGCGGGATTGGCTCCCGACTTTGCTTTGGAATTCTAGGTCTGGTTCCTAAAGAATTCCTGGTAAGACATAGGTTTAGTTCCTAACTCTTACAAAATTGGTGAGAGATTCTAAGTTCGATTCCTAGTGAATTCTCGTTAAGGCATAGGTTCGGTTCCTAGCTCTTACAAAATTGGCTGGAGATTCCAGGTTTGGTTTCCTGGTGAACTCCTAGTAAGGCATAGTTATGACTAGCTCTTACAAAATTGGTGGGAGATTCCAGGTTCGGTTTCCTGGTGAATTCCTAGTAAGGCATAGTTATGACTAGCTCTTACAAAATTGGTGGGAGATTCCAGGTTCGGTTCCTGGTGAATTCCTAGTAAGGCATAGTTATGACTAGCTCTTACAAAATTGGTTGGAGATTCCAGGTTCGGTTTCCTGGTGAATTCCTAGTAAGACATAGTTATGACTAGCTCTTACAAAATTGGTGGGAGATTCCAGGTTCGGTTTCCTGGTGAATTCCTAGTAAGGCATAGTTATGACTAGCTCTTACAAAATTTGTTGGAGATTCCACGTTCGGTTTCCTGGTGAATTCCTAGTAAAGCATAGTTATGACTAGCTCTTACAAAATTTGTTGGAGATTCCAGGTTCGGTTTCCTGGTGAATTCCTAGTAAGGCATAGTTATGACTAGCTCTTACAAAATTTGTTGGAGATTCCAGGTTCGGTTTCCTGGTGAATTCCTAGTAAGGCATAGTTATGACTAGCTCTTGCAAAATTGGTGGGAGATTCCAGGTTCGGTTCCTGGTGAATTCCTAGTAAGGCATATGTATGGTTCCTAATCCTCACGAAATTGGTGAGAGATTCTAGGTTCGATTCCTAGTGAATTCTCTGTAAGGCGTAGGTCTGATTCCTAACCTTCACATCTTTGGTATTGATTACTTCCCTACCTAGGGTAAGCCTGGGGTGCGAGCTTCTTCGTCACTCGACACAAGTTTTGGGTCAGATTCCCAACAAAGGTAAGTCAGATTCTTACCGCTTGTTAAAAGGTGCGAATTGATTACCTTACTTTAAGGAATGTCCGTGGTATGAGCTTCTCCGTTACTCGAAACAATTCGGGTCAGATTCTCGACAATGTGTAGGACAGGTTCCTAACTCATGCTAATAGATTGAATAGGCTGAGTACTAGTTCTTACCGAGTAACAACAGACCAACTGTATGTAATATTTTGAGAGGGTGGGTCACTGGACCCGAAAATTTTGATGATTATGCAGGATGCAATGAGTGGTATGCCATGCATGAGATTTTTTTTTTTTTCCAGAGAAATGATTTTGAAAGTGGGTCTGAGGCCCAGAAGTATTAATGATCATCCAAAATGCAATGAATGGCATCCTATGCACGAATATTATTATTGTTTTAAATTTTTTTGATTTCCCTGAATTCCTTTGAGGGCTCTGCCCCTAGACTCATGGGATGATAACTTTCTGTCAGATTAATTGTCTGAATGGTTGACTTTGTGCTGCACCAGGTTTGCGTATTTGCCCTTTGACAAATCATTTTGTGGATCTTCAAATTTCCACCTTCATGCTTGGATGCCTTGGGAAGGATTAGATTGACAACTCTGATCCATAGAGACTTTTCAGTGTCCCTTTGGCCTTCGTTCAGCCATGATGGGAAAGATCTATGTTGAGAGACAGATCATCTTGTGTAGTTCTGAAATTGGAATGAAATCTTGAATGCGAAGCTTGTAGATGATGGGCACAGCTTTTGCCCCTAGCTTCTTGGTTTATATCTGTGAGGTCCAATCTGGGTGGACATGTTTGTAAATTTGACCCTAACTTTTGCCTAGGCCGCTCTTTGCGAGTTTTCAACCTAGCGGGTCGCTCTAACTTTTGCCTAGACCGCCCTTTCGGGTTTTCAGCCTAGCGAGCATTTTATTTTATATTCTTCCCTTTTTTTTAGGTAAAGCAACTGCACTGAGGAGTTTATATGGATCTCCTCCTTCAAAAATAAAGTTTTGAGAAAATATGAGCAATTTGACTTCGATCAGAATGGACTTTATTAGGGTTGTAACGTGGCCAGGGGTTAAGGGTTATGAAAGAAAGGATATTTCAGGCCCAAAAAGTGTTTAAGGGTTTATAAAAACAAGGATCTTTAGTGTAAAGATGCACTTCATTTTTGCTAGCACATTTGTTTCACCTTTGCGGTTTCCTTTTTGATCTTCGCAAGTGTCTTTGACACGTTTTTGATATTTCTTTGAATTGTCTTTGATACTTTATTGCTTACTTTGCTCTTTTTCTTTTTGAGAGGACAAAGTTGATTGAAGACTTGTGCTATTCTTCATTGTATGAACGATCCTTATTCAGGGTATTTGAAAGAAAATTTCGTTTTAGGCTCAAAAGGGGTAGCAAGGGATAAGTACTTTTTGTATTTTTGTGGATAGAGAAAAAGGGCCAAACTTCATCTCAAAATCTCATTGCCCACATCTTCACAAAACTTAACCTTTGATAACTTGTGCATTTGCTTTACCATTATTCTATGAGCTAAGATTGAAAAAAAAATTGCAGTTTTATTGATGAACTGAAAAGATGAGAACATAATGAGCCCTTTACAAGATATGCCCCAGGGCTTTGGGCAAAGCGTAAAAAAATAAATGGAAGTTGCTTAAAGAGGGCTATTCCTTAAAGTTTTATCATTTGGCGTTGATCAAAGCCCAACAATTCTTAATGGGGTGGCCCACTGCCTCAGTACATGTCGTGATGAGCATCACTTGTTTCTTCTTCCATCTCTTGGCTCATACTGCGCGATGGTTGTTGAATATTGAGGTTGCCAATCCTTCTGCTTCTTATCCCAGGTTCCACTCTTTCTCCGACAACAACAAGGTCTGAGAAATTTGAAAAGACATTTCTCATCATCAGATCATAGAAAGGTTGTTGAAGAGTGTCAATGAACGTGGTAACCATCTCTTTTTTAGATAGCGGAGGTTCCACTTGGGCTGCAATCCCTCTCCATCTTTGGGCATACTCTTTGAAGCTTTCATTGCCCCCTTTTATCATGGTTTGCAATTGGGAGCGGCCAGGAGCCATGTCCATATTGTACTTATACTGATTGATGAAAGCTTTAGCTAAATCATTCCAGGAGTTGATTTTGCCCTGCTCTAAATGCATATACCAACAGTAGGGATGCCCCCTGTAAGACTCTCTTGGAAGAAGTGGATTAAGAGCTTATCATTGCCGAGCAGGAGGTCATCTTCCCAAGCAGACATGATGAGGTGACTTTTGGGACAAGTTAAGCCTTCATACTTGACGAACTCAGGAACTTTGAATTTTGGAGGAATCACCACACCCGGGACCAAACATACTTCTGAAGCTTTGAACCCAATATGATTTGCCCCTTCAATGGCTTTCAGCCTATCTTCCATAATTTGGAATCTCTTCTGATCTAGGGAGTCTCCTGATGGGCCGTTGGAAGCCTCTCGATACTCATTAGTGCTGATGGAATGGTTCTTCTCAGTGGTCAATTTCGGATCCAAGTTCCGCAGAAGGTCAAATAATTTGTCTATCTTACCATTGATTTGGTCAAGCTCTTCTCTCATCGCTTGCTGATGCTGTTCCAACAAATCCATGAGTCTAGATTGGGCTCGAGTCCGGTAGGGATGCAGGGAAAGTTTATTTGTATCTATTTTTCTGTAAAAAAAAAAATGAGTTATGTTATGCATGTGCCATGATTGTGCATGTCATGAATTTTTTTTTATATTTTATGCAAAATGATATGATGGATAATAGAGAAATATTTTTCTATTTTTTGTTTTGTTTTTTTTTGCTTTTTGCTCTTTTACAAAAAAAAATAAAATGAATGCAATGATGTTGCTAAAAAAAGAAAATATTTTTTTTTTGAAAATTTATTTATTTTACTTAGAGGGAAAAAGGAATGGAAGGGAAAAGTATTTTTTTTAAAACTATGTTTTTTTTTGCAAAGAAAAACAACAAATAATATTTTTGGAGAAAAATACCATTTATTATTTTTCACAATTTTGAAATGTAAAATGAAAAATAAATGGATGATGGAAAAACAGGTAGAGTGTGCCCCTTGCAATGTAGGCAAGTATTTCCTAAGATCTTAGGTCATACGACTTTTGTCACATGGAAAATGGGATAAGGTATGCTCCTTTTGTGATATGGGCCGGTAACTCCTTAAAATGATCTAGGGTTTGTATTGTGTACCTTACCATTGGGTGGATTTAAGATACTAATCTAAAAAGGTCCCTAGAGCCAAGGGTCCCATTTGAAAATGTTACCACCAATAATAAGTATATTATTAAAGGATGGTTTTTTCTCAAATGAGCCAAACTCTAGGCGAAGCTTTCGTAGGAACCTACTGGTCGTACGTCCAGCAGAGCACCCACTACGCAGCCTCTCCTAACTTAATGTTCACTCGGGCCCGGGTATAGGGCTCCCACTCATGGTGTGTGCAAATAAGTGTGCAAAGTGAAGTGTGTGAAAGGAGCAATGACCTAAAATTCTACCCGCTGTAAAATAAATAAAGATATAATATTTACAGATGTCTTCTACCCTAGGGTTCAAATATACAAGCATATGAGCAAAATATACAATAACCAAATAGGAGTAGAAAAATAAAATACAAGGGAAATAAATCATGTAAGGCAAACAAACAAATTCAAACAATTATAAGGCCTAACTCTCTAATGTCCCCAGTGGAGTCGCCAGCTGTGACAACCACCTTAAAAATTAAATGGAGCCGCCACCAATATTTTGATTTTAATAGGAAATATTGGAAAACCTAATTTTGAATATTTTTTTATTTAATAAAGAAGGTCTTTGAACCAGAATCGGGTTCGGGAGTTGGTTACGCGCAAGGAAGGATTAGCACCCTTACAACGCCCTTTAAAAAACGGTACCCTTTTAATTGTTCTAAAAAAATTTGTTTGCCTTAAATAATTAATTCCCTTTATTAAATTTTTTAAATAATAAGGAAAAGAAACAACAAAGATTATTATTCAAAAAGATAAAAGTCTTGTTATTGTATTTATCAGTATTTAATCTCCTTTTAATTAAACAAAAATACAAACTGAAGATAAAAATTGACTTCACAAGTTAATAATTTATTTATTTAAAAAAAATACTTAAATGGGGAAACCCAATTCAGAAACTTCTATTTTATTTTTTAGTCCCTTATCAATATCCTATTTATTTACAATGATTTATAAAATAAAAAGTAAATTACAAATAAATCTTATTTAGGGTTTGGCCTGCTGGAAGACCAAACCCCAAAACGCTGTATATATGAAATGTAATCACATATGCCCCTGTTAATTACATATTTACAATCCAGTCCTTATTTATCACATATTTGCAATTTAGTCCTTATTATAACATATTTACAATTTAGCCCTTTCTATAACATATTTACAAATTAATCCTTATTTAGGGTTTGACCCCTTTGGAAGGCCAAACCCTAAACCTAATTAGGATCCAAACCGTGAGCACTGACACCACCACCAACAACAACAATACGCTAACAACAAAGAATGACAATAGCAAGAAATGACAATAACAACAAAGAACAATTACACAAATAAAAGAACGAAATTAAGAAAGATTGCGTAATCAATTAATCAAGTCCTTACATAGCCATATTCAGAGAAAAATAGAAGGAAGAAAAGAAAACCTGGGTGTTATCTTTGTTCCCGAGAAAATCAAAAGATACAGAGAAGGGGATAAAACCTAAAACTAAATGTGTTTAATTTTTGGTAGCCTCACCAAGTTAGTAGTTTCCTTTTCTTGGCTTTATTCGTCCTCCTTCTTGCTCTCGGCCTCTCTGTCACTCTTGCTTTCGGTCTCCAGAGCTTTTTTCTCTGGCTCTCAGTCTCTAGGGTCCAATTCGCTCCCCCCTCCTTCCTTCTGCGTCTTTCCTCCTTTTTTATAATCTTCTGGACCTGCGAATCAAAAAGGAAGAAAATCAGTGTTGATTTAGAACATAAATGATAAAAGGAATGAATAAAAATAGAAAACTTCCCTTTTGGAGGTATGGACCTCTGATTGAGAGAGATTTGAGGAGGTGAGGGCCGCGGCCACTCTCTAGGTTTAGGGTTTGAGAGGTTGATAGGAAGAATGGGCCTGGGTTTTGGTGTGGACGAAGGGAAGGATTCGGGTTGAGTCTAGGGTTATGGAGATGAGGATGAAGATAGGTGCTGCGGCGGAAGTGAGCTGCGCCGCGTGGGAGCTAGGGTTTGAGGGTGAGTTTAGTGTGGGGGGTTACCGCGGCGTGGAGAGTACGAAGATTGCGTTTTAGGGTTAGGTTTTTTGAGAGAGATGAGAGATGAAGGGAAAACGTGGGGATGAGGTTGAGAGGGAGAAG
Source organism: Calophaca sinica (assembly GCA_037113605.1). NCBI lineage: Eukaryota > Viridiplantae > Streptophyta > Magnoliopsida > Fabales > Fabaceae > Calophaca > Calophaca sinica. Next base: position 95,726,283 of record CM073733.1, read on the forward strand.
AGGATGGAGGCGCGACTAGGGTATGGGAGGAACGAGAGAGGATGGAGGCGTGGGAGCTGCGCCGCGGGGAAGTTTCGAGAGAGAGAAGGAATGCTGCGTGGAATGAAGGAAGGGTTGAACTGTTTTAGGGTTTTTTAGGTTAAGAGGAAATGGGCCAGGCCGCGTGAAGGGATTGAGGTTTGGGCTGCGTGGAAAGAGGGTGTGCACGCAGAAAAAAAGGGGAGGTGCGCGAAGCAGGCTGAAGGCAAGGAACGCTGGAGGTTGCAAATAGAGAAAAGAGGGGGTGCATGCGTGGGCTGCTAGGAAATGGGCTGGATCCAGTTTGATTTGATTGCTGTTTGCACCACCAAATTTTATTCTTTGCACTCTCTTTCTCAAAAAATATAAAATCCTCTTTTTCTCCTTTTATTTATTCTTCTCTTTTCTTTTTTTCTCTTCTCTTTTATAATCTCCAAAAATATTATTTATTACTACTACTACTACTACTAAATAAATAAAATAAAATAAAAGTTAAAATAAAATAAAAATAAAAAGGGCCGGACAAAATTAGGGTACTACACTGACCCTTCTCAAAATTGCTGCATTTGACATCAACTACCACACTTTTCAGCTTCGGACCAGGCTCCTTAGGCAATGGTACCTTTTTGTCCCAACCATGAAACAGGTCTCATGTTGAGACTTCCCTAACTCAGTAACTTTCATTTTCTGTTTTTACGCTTTCCTTATCCTCTGTCGGCGACGCTTTTGACTCTTTGACAATGAAGTTTTCTTCACTTGGTCACTACTAGGATAAGGCACTCTCCCATATTGGTAATCTTCACCCAAAATGGCACTTGTCGAGGATTACTCCTTCTAGCCCTCACCCTATTCCTCAATTTAGGGTCACGGGCCTTAGCATAATTCTCAACCATTTGTTCACCATCACATTAGCATCAGGTTTCCTAGTTCTGTTAGTAACTTGACCAGGAAATGCTCCATGGTTGCTTCCTATTGATTCCCTTGAGGACTCAATCAACTAACCACTAACTGCTCTATTAGGCCTATTAGCAACAGGCCTTTGCACTTGGTTCACTGGAATAGGCTTAACATTCCTATTCACGTAACCAGTCTGCATATGCTGGTGAACTCTTACCTTTTCATTTCTCTTCTTTTTCTGAGTCGCTTTTTCGTCGAAATACTTGTCACAATGTGGGCATAGTTTCAACTGCCCTCTATTGTTCTTTCTCCTCAGAAAATCTTCGACAGTTTCATGAGGCCTGGGGTAAATGTCAAAATGGTCTTCCACATTCACCACATACTTCTGCTTAGCGCTAATATTCACCATGTTGCAGTTTCTCGCATTTTAGCCGTTGACATTTGATATGCCCTGGCCAAATGGATTAGTGTTCACCTTCATGCTAGGCTTTTGCTTATCAACAAACCTGAGCCTACCTTCTTTGAGAGCTTTTTGAATCAAATTCCTGAAACGAAAACATTCATTAGTAGGATAGCCTAGAGCTCCATGGTATTTACAATAATTTTGACCATTGGAGTCCTCAGGCCCCTTCACTTTATGATCATCTGACAACTTAAGCTGCTTATCTTTTAACAAAATATCAAATATTTTATCAGCTTTAGTTATATCAGATGTATATGTTTTCTTATTCACATAGCTCATCTTTTCCTTTCCCTTGGAAGATACTAATGCTTGACAAGCGTAAGGTGGTCCATCTTTTAATTCAACAAGGTTTATTTCTTATTCAACTATAGCCTCAACTTCACTATCTGTTTGATCTTGTTCGACATAATTGATCTTTTCACATCTAATAAATTTTTTGTTATTTTTCTGATTCTTCTCAGACCTGAGTTGTTTAACTTGTCAAACCTTCTCCCCTAACTGGGCAAGATCAATAATGTGCTGGTTTACCAATTTCTTTCTAATGTGGTAATCCAACCCACTAGCGGCCATTTTAACAATCTCCGCTTCAGGAATAGGTGTAAAACACCTACTTTTCATCTGTTTAAACCTGGAGATGTAATCATCTATAGACTCAATGTACATATGCTTGACATCGAATAAACCAGTCAAGCTAACCCTCAAATCGCCCCTGAAGAATTAATAATGAAACAATCCTTCTAGTTGTGCTCAAGAATGGACCGAATTAGCCCTTAACATCGAGTACCAAGAAAACAGGTTTTTTGTCAACGAACTTGGAAAGAACCTCATTTTCAGACCTTCCATAGTGGCCAATTCACCCATTTCTATTATGTATCTGGCAACATGCTCGATAGTAGATTCTACACTATCTCCAGAAAACTTGGACAATTTAGGGATCTTCACTCCTTTTGGCACTTCAGCTTGATGTACCCATTCAGGAAACACAGATATGAAATATGGTCTAATAGCTTGACCAATGTTAAAGCCAAGTCTGTTCAGCATTAGATCGACATCTTGATTCATATTTTGTTCTATCTGGTTTCCCATGATATTGTGCCTGAGGTTGGCTAAACCTTGAAGCACCGGGGGCACTTGATCTTGATTCCTTTATTTGCACTTGGCCATAAGCCCAATTATTCACGTTCTGACCAAAGTTCTGGTTTGGTTGATTTACTTCATTCTACACCATTATGAGGTTACCCGCATTTTGTTGAATGCCCCCCATGCCTTGACCTTGAGGTATAACCCCTGGGCGTTGTTGAACATTATCGTTCACTGGTGCTACCAAACCTAATGCTTGATTTAGCCTTTCCATTTGTAAAGCCAATGCATTACATGCCTAGTTAGTAGTTTGCATAAGAGCTGTAATCACTGCACCCATCTGCTGAGTGAACATGTTCACCATCTCATGATTACTATCATCAACTTGTTGTCGAATACTCGCCAACGAGTTCTATGTCAAACCTCCATTATTCTAGAGTATTTGCCTCGACATGTCCCCTATTCCTGACCCTTGTCGATTGGTTGTAGAGGTAGTCATACCTACCATCCCTTGAGTATTGGAAGAATTTCCAAATGGTATAAAAGGCTGGTTAGCATATTGGTTAAATATAGTCGAACCAATAGCAGTAACTGTCAAGTTATGTAAATAACCATAAGGCATCCCAAACAAAGGTTGTGTTACATGCGCTGTTGGCCTAACACTTGAATTTCTTGCGCTTCCAGGCGATACTTGAACTTCTGAAGCATTCTGAACCCCAGGGGGCTCATATACTATAGCGCCTGGAATTGTTTCTCCTTGTGCATTAGCCATTATCACCCGAGTACCCGCAATGGTAGCATTATTCATCCTTGGGATATTAACTACCTCAACGTACGTACTGGTGGTCGAAACATTCGTATTGCTTGTCGACGCATTCACATTAGTAACACTTGGAATAGTGGCACTTTTACTTGCACTGCCACTCATATTTTGTTGTCTTCATACGTTAGAAGCAGTAATTTTTCCACTTCTTAGACGCATAAAACCATCGTTTAAAACGAGTTACTCCAAACTCGTCCCATTGGGCGTGCCAATTTGTTTACTGAAAGATTTGGTTTTGTAAAGTATTTTTACCAAATTTGTCAAACAAACAAATAATTAGTTTTCAAGCGATTATGTTATCGATGAGTTATGTGGCAATCTCGATTTGAAAAAAATGGTTTTAATTGTTTAACGGTCAAATACTCGACACGTTTTTAGTTTTTAACTTTCTTGGTTGTTAAGCCATTAATCATTGTAATCTTGTGCCAATTTTTTATAAGAATAATTCCAACTAACAAGTGAATTATTGTTGAAATGGCACTAACACTTAAAGTAAGCAAGATTGGCCGTCGAAAGCCAATAACTTGATCAACAGGTAACCAAACGCAAAGTTAACTAGAAAATGTACAATACAGTGCTATGAATAGTCACTTACAAATTTAAACATGCAAGATAAAATGAATGCAGAAATGTAATGAAAAGCATTTAAATGACTGGAAATCAAAGAAAGCTTTAAAAGAGCATGAATTCGAAGAACATGAATTGACAACACGAAATGTAAATGACAGAAAAGTAAAGAGCATGAAATAGATTACTAAAACTTGAAAGAAATGCAATAAGAAAATTGACTTTGAAAGAAATAATGCAGGAAGTGTGAAACAAATAGAAGTTCGAAAGTAAAGTTCAACAGTAGAGTTTGAATGCAATAAAGTTTGAATGAAATGCACAATATTGAAGATAAATTTTCAAATAAATCAAATGAGGAACAAGACAATAATGTTAAGTAAAATTGAATTTTATTGTAAATGCTTGAAAGAAAAGGGTGGAATGCATACAATGATCGTTTTCCTTTAATTTGCTTCGCCGTCGAGATGTTAGGAACTTAGATCATGTATCCAACCTTTTTTACATCGTCAGAACTGCTATTTATAGACAAGAAATGTAAAACTACCTATCATCCGACCAGACACGTATACGGATACAAGGTCCGTAGTTGATTTTACTAAAACTACTTAATCTCGACAGTAACACTTTCTGTCAAGTTGTACATGTATTGCCTAAAGCCTAAGTCTAACTCGACCTCGTCCATGCTGACATCTTCAACGCTTCATTGACTTCATCGAACAACCGCCAAGTCACTCGGCCTTTCAAACTTAGTTTATTTTTGACCATTTATTCTAGCTCCTTGCACCTTCACTTATCGAATTCTTGAAGCTCCGTCGAGAAACCCAAATCTGAAATTTGGCACCGAATACCGTCCCATAATATATGTCACAATTGACCAAATCACATAGTTTAAAAAAAGTAATAAATGAAAAAAAAAGAGTGATTATTTTACCAAATTAACCCCATTAACTATTGTCATAAATACAAAATGGAGTACTTGAGGGTATAATTGACAAACAAGCATTTAATTTTGCATTGAAAATTGAAAGTGACATATATTTTGGGACAATTATTTTTGGCAAATATGACATATACTATGGGACGGAGGGAATAGTTTGTAATACTAGTGCACTTTTTAAACTGTGAATAAAGGCAATCAGGAACAAAGCGTGGGCAAAACGAAAACGGGCCAAGCGGCCCAAGTGATATTGAAAGTTGAGACTTGTCAAGGAGAAAATTTTGAAGCTTGGGACAATTATTCAGCAACTTAAACACCATAATCCAATCAATATTTGCAGCATAGACGAGCTCCAAGTAAGTTAAATTCGAAAACACAGGCACGTTGCCATGAATCTGCTAGAGTTGCGAATAAAAATGTTGGGTGAGTGAGATTATAAATTATAAAATGCTTAATAATGGAAATAATAAATAACAAATTAAGCACATGCTCAAACCTTGTCTAAGCGAAGAAATTCTGCAGTACAAAAGGCTTGTAGAGGAACGTAATCATTATCATATAAAGCAAAATTGTCTTCATAATTAGATAAGTAAGCAATGTTTGCCCTAACCAACTTAGGTAAGCTTTTAAACTCTCCAAATTCTTCATCATCCTCAAGTGACCAGCCTCCAAATGTTGTATTTTCGGCTTCAAAATCCTCAAGAATTGGACAGCCATTGAGAAATTCCACAAAATGATAGGAACCAGAAAATCACAGTAGGAAATAAAACAGTAATCTGGAAAAAGGGATGAATATTATTGAATGAAAGAGACAATACAGAGAGGAAAAACTATTCCTAACTGTCCCAGAGCTATGCTCCTTCAGAGATGAGACATTTCTCTCTCTACCTAATCCAAAAGGTTACTAACTGAAAATATGCTGAATGAATCCTCCCCTCTTTCCATTTTCCCCCATATAATCGGTTTCTCTTCCCAAATAACTGCCACATCAGCCCTTCCTCACTTACTTCCCTAATCAGCCCATTGGTTGGGCTTAGGCCCAAACCCAGTATCTATCACTACCGGCCGCTAGAAAAACAACCTTGTCCCCAAGGTTGAGATATGGGCAAAAAAATGGCTTTGAGTACAAATTTATCCTTCCAAGTTATGACCAAAAGAATTGGCCTCTGTGCCTCCACTTGAACCATAACCTGCCCATTATTCCTTGAAGCCTTCACTATGGAACACGATATTTCCAGAAATGCACTTAAACAACCACAAGGGTAAACACTGATCGTGATAGAAGCTCGGTAGAAGAAGCTTTCATAGGTAGTGACCATGGGAACCATTAAAACTCGGATTCCCCATATCTTTCCTCTATCATATACAAAATTTAGCAATCCGTAGAATGTGGGGAAATCTCTCAAGCAGTCTTCATACACAATAACCACAATAGAAATATTGGATTTCCCGGGATCCCATTGTTTGATCAAAACCAATGAATACAAAGACATCACTTTCTCATTGGCTAAGGCAAATAGCTCCTCCAAACAACTAGCAGTGAAACCCCAACCATAACTCAATCCATCCGTAAAATATGTCGTTCCCAAATGTTTCACACCATAATCAAACATGGAAACACCTTTAGAAACAATACACCTCTTTAAAGCTGATTGCACCATGATAGGCATCACAAGAACTAATGCTCCCATTATAAAGTCTCTCTCCAACATAGTTTCCCCAAACAGACAATTGATAAAAACAGAAACATCACTATACTTCTCAAAGCTTATAACAATTCCCACATCCTTAACATTCTCACTTCCCCCATCAACAACCACACTGAATTTAAAACCCATATCATGTTTCAAATCAAACACAACTTCACTCCCACTGCATTTGAGTGGCAATATGCTGTTAATTTCTTCCAAGTTTAAAAGGACCACTACTTCAGCAGTCACAACATGTATATAAATAGGAGCAAGCTCATTTGAAGTAGCCAATCTAATTGATGCCTTGTCTTTTACAATTTCCAGAAGTATGACAAACACATATACTACTCCTTTGATTGAGAAGTTCTCTTCATGATGAGCAGATAGCAAAATTGATGCTATTTTCGTTCCCCTATTCAGTTTCCCCACATTCTTTCTGTCCATAGCAAGAGTTATACGCTTCTTCAAAATTCTTGGGTTATACTCATGTGCAAGAAGTGCTTCAAGACTTGGAATGAGTTTATGCATGTTATCAAATAGAAAATATTCTTTCATTATAGTTAAAATATCTGTTGTGTACTTTCTTACCTGCTCATCTTCAATTTGGATATTCCCATCTTCACCAACAGGTTCCATAACTGAAGCATCAAGCCATCCTTTCCATATTGCCTTAGGTACCAACAACTGAAACAAAGCTTTAGCTGAAGAAATATTGTGGCCAAAATCACCCTGGACTTCTTTCAAACAAGAAAAACCTTGCCCCTTTTGATTGAAACTCACAAGTCCCTCCTCTGCTGCTTCGTTTATTTTGTTGAATATTATGTTTAAAAGTTGAGAGTCTAGTCAACATAGGCCCTCCCCTGTTTCTGAAGACTCAGAATTTGGCCCACCATTCATTAGGCCCATTGTCCATTCCTCCTGAGGCTTATCCCATTCCTTATTAAATTGGGCCAAATGTTTAGTTTTTATCACAGGCCCATAATATGGCTTCAAGTGTGACCATGTCCCTCCCTTATAGCAACCAGAATTAAAAGAAGATTGGGCTTGGCCTATTAGGTCGCAAAACTGACCTATGTTTGGCACTGGATTTTCTGGCCTTCTCTTCCCCGTTCGGGTCGATCCATCTTCAGCCCGAGACCAAGCAGCTTTATTCCTCACTAACCCTCGCCCACTCGACCCTGACCAGGCTCCACGAGTTCCAGCGACGGCGATAACTCCGACGACAGAGCCTGGGCCATCGGCGACGGTGTCCCTACGACCAACCGCCCACCGCCACGACAACCGGGGGTGTAGATCAGGCGAGTACGTTGGTGGCACAGGTTGAGATGACGGCGACTCCAGATCAGGCGTCTTCAACTGTGGAAGAACTGCCATGGGTTGGCCGGTGTCAGGCAGTTCTGGTTGTGGAAGAGTCGTCGCAGGTGAGCCGGAGTCCAGCGGCTCCGGCGGAGGTAGTGGGTTGTCCGATCTAGGCACGATTTGTCTCTCGAACGTTGTGGTTAGTTCTTTCAGCTAATTCACCTTCATCTTCTCCGATCTTTCTGTGTCGAAGCACTCATCAGAAGCTTGCATTGTCTGCTGAGACTGAATTTCGACCTCACCCTTTGGGTTTTCTTCCTTCTTCTTCATCTCACCAAGGGCTTGCATAATGATCCCATGTTCCTCTGTTAGCAGGCTCCCAACGCCACTGCCATCGTTGTTCTCTACAAATCTTCTTGTCATGGCGATGACAAATGTCTCCAAATCTGCATCGAAGTCTTCTTGGCACCAACAATGAAACCACAACATCGCCTCACCTTTCATTCTCATGAATGCCCATTGCAACCTGTTGGAGGGATGAATTTTCTGCTCGGCAAAGAATCTTTCCGCCTTACGAATCCACCCACTGGGATCTACTCCCACAAATTCTGGTAACCGTTCATTCCTGAACCAATTGTATGGTTCTCCCATATCTGGTAACACTGGCTCTCTCTCGAAAATTCGGCAGGTCGGACCAATTGATAGGAACCAGAAAATCACAGTAGGAAATAAAATAATAATCTGGAAAAAGGGATGAATATTATTGAATGAAAGAGACAACACAGAGAGGAAAAACTATTCCTAACTATGCCAGAGCTATGCTCCTTCAGAGAAGAGACATTTCTCTCTCTGCCTAACCCAAAATGTTACTAACTGAAAATATGCTGAGTGAATCCTCCCCTCTTTCCATTTCCCCCCAATATAATCGGTTTCTCTTCCCAAATAACTACCACATCAGCCCTTCCACCACTACAAGAAATAGTTCAGATACCGACGGACATTCACCGACGGCTTGAGTCCGTCGCTAAAAAAGCGGGATTTCCGACGGCCTTACCCGTCGGAAAACGCGACCCGTCGTATTCTGGATATTACCGACGGGTTAAGCCGTCGGAAAACCGCCTTTTTAGCGACGGACTCAAGCAGTCGGTGAATGTCCGTCGGTAAACCGTGACTTTTGAAAAATTCCCGCTTGTTTTTGAATACCGACGGCCATTGACCGTCGGTAATGGGGAGTTTTTCCGACGGGTTAGCCCGTCGCTAATCCCGTGTCGTTTACCGACGGGTTAGCCCGTCGGTATGCTTCGTAATGAAGTAGAAGACAACCTTCCCCCTTCACTGTTCAGAACCCTCAATACTATCTCATCTCTTTCTCCCTCTCTGTGAAACCCTACTACGAGCACTCTCTCCTCCGCCGGCCACCGCTACGAGTACTCTCACAATCGTCTTCCATCCTCGTCATCACTCACTTCCCTTCTCGTCTCTCCACCCACCAAACCCACATCGACCCCATTTTCCATCAATTCTTTGAACTTTCCTCCGATCATTCCTCCCCCGTCTCCGTCGTCTCCTGGTCCCCCCAAACCCCGTCCTCCGGTGACCTTGCTGCCGCTGCTGAAAATTGCATCTACGAGTTCCACCACGATTCTGCTACGTCTAAAGGTAACTCAAGTTTCAATCTTTTCCTAACTTAATTAATTTAAAATGTAGAACAGTGAGATGCTCTGCATCAGGTCAACTGAAGTAGGTTAACATCAATGAAAATATTTTGATTTGTTGCTTTTTGTCGTGTTGATTCTCACACATATTCGATTCTCACTATTTGATTCTCACATTGTTGATATTTTTCATCAATTGCCTCATTTAGGTTCTCTTCGTCAGAGACCCTCTCTTCGTCAAACCCTCTGCTTCAGGTTCTCTTTTCTCCAAATTCACCATGTTATCTTATTATTAATTTGATGGTTGTTTGTCTCCATGGTTATTTGTCTCTCTGGTTCTCTATTTGATGGTTGTTTGGCTCTATGGTTGTTTGCCTCTATGATTCTGCCCTTACAAGGAGTTGTGGTATGAGGAAAAGAGTAATAGTAACACAAACACTCATGGTGGTTGATTAATTTGTAAAGTTTTCTGTAATTGGTTAGCCTTATGTAAAGTTTTCTATAAAGTTTTCTATATCTCTTGGCTAAAGAAAGGGGTGTTAGTCATGTTGAGTTACAGATAATGCTCTCACTCAATGTTGCTTAGATTTGTTTCATGCATGGACTAAATTGGGGGAGTATGAAGAAACTATGTATGTTTTTCTATGTATCCTTTGATTTTGATGGGTCTTGAAAGAATTAGCACCTAGAATTAGTTTGGTATACCCTTAACAAATACAGAGTGCAAATTATCGAGGACAAGTTTTTTCATTCAACTTTTTTGTGGACAAACTATGTTCTGATTTTGATTGTGCACAAACTAACAACCTCTCTGCAAAGTGTTTTCTGATTTCTTTGGTTATTCCTCAAATGATTAAGCCAAATTAGTTCCTAGTAATTGAAAAATTTACTTTGTTCATGATTATACCGTGTGTTGAGTTCATGAATATAATGATCAGCCATGAATAGTGAGTTATGCAAAAAGCTCTGTTTCATAGGCCTCTGATATTCTTGTTTATATCTTATTAGTTTCTGCTAACACAAAAAGCTCTGTTTCATAGGCCTCTGAGTTCGCCACCTCCACCAGTTCGCCACTTGTACCACTAGGTATGCACTCCAATGAAATGTCGGTTAACTCATTGGGTGGAAAAAGGTTGTCTGTTGACCCCCACACCGACATATTTATTTGTTTTCGTTCATTGTTCTCTCCGCAGAGGGGATTTTGAAGTGTATTGTGTAATTGTCTAAATGATATGTACTGTCTAATTGTCTGCCAGTTCTGCTATCACTCATCAGTCACAATGCTTGTGAGTAAAGAGTACAATTTTATTGTATAATTTAGAAATGGTCCATGAACTTCTCTGTAATAGATTTATACCTTAAACCTTTATAGTTTAGATTTCTTTTAATCCCAGCATCAGTATTATCAACATGTAAGTAAATCAACATGAGATAGCTTAAAAAGTGCAAATCATGATAGAATGTGTAGACAAGATTGCATCGCTTTTATCTTTTCCTAGCCTTAAGACACAACTTTTCAGCCCAAACAAAATATTAAAAGCAAAAATGGAACAAGGAACAAAGAGTTAAATTTCTCTTTTATCAAGTTAATAAGGATTCTTAAACTATATTTTTAATCTAAAGATGATAGTTAATAGATAACATATCAACAGGATCCACAACACACAGTGCAGCGTTGACTAATTTTATATATTATTATTTATTTTTCGCATATATCTATTGTTAGATAAACTTGCTAAATATATATAATAGATCTTGTCTAATAGATAAGTAAACCATATTTTATTGTTTTTTATCTATTCTATTCATATATTATTATTATTTTTATTATTATATTATAAGGAAAATGGTCTTAGGTAACTAATTTTATTGGTATCTATATTTTCTTCTCTTCTTGCTCTTTAACTAAAATTTAAACTTAAACTTAAATTTAAATCTATATATTTTTATTAAAAAAATAAAATAATAATTTACTTAAAAACTAGATTTCTTCAATTTAAGAAGTTTACATTGGTGATGTTGCTTGGCTACAATTTGCTTTGCACATCTCTCTGTACTTCTTTCCCTTGCCACTTCTGCTTGTCTAATTCTATCCTCTTTAAATGACCAAGTCGATTTTCTAATTCCAGTGTTGTTAATCGAGGATCGCGAAAAATAGCGTAAAATTGGTAGGATAGCGTAAAATAGCGGGCATATAGCGTAAGTTAAATAGCGGGTGAAATAAATAAAATTATAAAATTATATATTAAAAAGTGACATATAATATTTAACGTTCAGCACAAAATCTGAAATGACATAATAAAATATTTATTTAATGAGCTATTTTTAGAAACCAGGCGTGATTATTTATTCATAAATTACTTTAGAGGCTTATTAAAATAAAATGAAGAGAGCATATGAATATTTTTTATGTTGATATATTTGAATATTAATATCAGCATTTATTTTAAGTGATGTAAAATAAGTTTAAATAAACCCTGAATGAAATGTAAAATAAGTTTAAATAAACCCTGAATGAATAAGTAGCTCTTCCGTTTTAAGAAAATAAAATATATAAATTAAAATTGCAATATTGATTGAATTGTTAATAATTATTATTTATTGAAAAATAAAATATTTTTTATTATATATGGCGGATGGCGCAGTGGCAACTAAATGATTAATAAAACTACACACACAGTAAATAGACCATTGCTCAAAGAAACAAGGCAGATTTGAATTGGAAAGGACAAATAATAATATAATTAAAAAATAGATTTAAAATAAAAAATAATTAAAAAGCAGAATTTTTAAGAACAATAGAATAAAAAAGCAGATTTTAAAAAAGAAAGAAGAGAATAACAAAAGCGAAATGAGATAGAATTGAAAAATAACATAATTAAAAAGTAGAAGGATTCAAAAGCAGAATTGAAAAAATAATTAACAGATGAGCGAGAATTAAAAAAGAGAAACAAGGGAAACAATCGTTAAAAATATGATATAACAAAAATGAAAAAAGATCTCAAGAAGAGAAGAATTAAAAATTTCAATAAAAAGAAATAAAAATAACAACATTAAAAATTATCCTATAAAAATTAAATGAAAAAGGAAAATAAAATATTTTTATTATTTATATATATATATAAATAATAAAACTAATTCTACCCTTGTCACTTCGCTTGTCTAATTGTTATGTTAATCATTGATCGAATGGATGTTTGATATTTGTTATTAGTATCGGAGAAGCCTTAGCTTCCGTTTGAGGTTTAATATATTATTGAGTGCATATACTCTTTTAGGGTACCATGTGCTCATTGTATATTGAACCTTGAATTGTCCAAGTCGGACAGTTTGGAAAAAACTTTTTCTTTACTCATATAATAGTTGTTGCTTAATTACGGTATCTTTATATTTGATGAAATTTCGGTTCGATTCATTTCCTTTTGTTCTCTGGTGCATACTTGATTGCGGTGTTCATAAGCGCCTTCATTTTGTGTACTCGAGAGACCAATGGGAAATCTTCGAAATTTTGTCAAGTATAAGATCTGAGAATTAAGGAATGATTATTATCTGAGTTCGAAAAAGTTTTTTCTCGAATGGGATAAGTCATACCATTTAAAGAAAGAGAAGCGATTGTAAGAACGTCGTCTTCTTTGAAATTGTCATTTTTTTGACATGCGAGAAGATGGAATATTTTCTTTCGAGTCTTAGTTGGATGTACGATAGGTTGTATCAGGAGAGGGGTTTGAAACCAGATTTTCTTATTTGGGGTTGCGTGCTTTGTCCAAGTCGCAATGGCACATAAAGATTTCAAAACTAATGGAGGGATTAGATGTTCGTGCTTTAATTGCGATTGCGGAAGGATTAAGAGCCCAAGTGAGGTCATGCACCACCGTATTCGATTGGATTTAGGCTTAATTACTGGATTTGGACTAGACATGGTGAAAAGTTGCCTCACGTTGATTTAGGGGTTGGTGATAATGGCGAAGGTGCTTGGCGATTCGTAGATTGGGGATGTGGTGAGCAGATTGAATTGATGCAAGATATGGTTTGTGATGCCTTGGGGGTGAACGTGTCATTTGAGGAGCAACAATATAATGACACAGATGAACTTCCAAATGAGACAAAGACAAAAATTTTATAATCTATTGTTAGAAACAAACAAGCCATTGTTTGAAGGGTCTACTGAGACTCTTAGTTATCAATGTGTGTGAGGCTCTTAGCTCTTAAGTCCAACTGTGGTGCTACCGAAGTGTGCTTGGATCTCGTGAACAAAATGATGTTGGACTCGTCACCCATCGAGATGGTTTGCCAAAAAGTTATTACGAGGCTAAAAGCTTAGTGTCCAAGTTGGGGCTGGAATCTAAAAGGATTGATTGTTGTGTGAGAGGGTGTATGTTGTATTACGACAATGAATTTGGTAAAAGCGATGGTGCGCTAGTTGAATGCAAATTTTGTGGTGAGCCTAGGTATATGTCACATACTAATAATCGGACGGGTAGACAAAAACTAGTTCCAGTGAAGGCAATGTTTTATTTGCCAATTATTCCAAGGTTGCAGAGAATGTTTGCATCACCACGCATCGCAGACAAAATGACATGGCACTATGAGAATAGAAGCACTTCGTATGTTGCGCCACCCTTCGATGGTGAAGCTTGGAAGCACTTTGATCGTGTGCATCCCGATTTTGTAGCAGATCCACGTAATGTACGACTTGGCTTATGCTCGATGGTTTTACCCGTATGTTCAATCCACGGCGAAACCTTATTCTTGCTGGCGATTATCGTTACCCATACAATCTTCCTCCGAAATGTGCATGTCTAAGCCTTATATGTTCTTGACTTGTGTTATACCGGTCCAGATAATCAAGCGGATGGTATTGACATCTATTTAGAGCCTCTTATTGACGATCTCAAAAGGTTGTGGAATGGTGTTGTGACGTGCGATGTTGCACGAAGAGGAATTTTACAATGAGGGCAGCGAGATGTGGACCATTAATGACTTCCCTGCATATGGCATGTTGTCCGTTGGGGTACTCATGGTAAAATGGCATGTCCGCATTGCATGGAGCATACAAAGGCCTTTACCTTGAAATTTGGGGGGAAGAGTTCTTGGTTTGACTCACATCGCAGGTTTTTACCCGATGATCATGCATTTAGACGGAATAAGAACGCTTTCAAGAAGGGGGAAGTTGAATTAGATGGCCCGCCCCCAAGGTTGACACCAGAACAGATCTGGGAAAGGGTTATGGAACTGCCCAAAATCACAGATTTTGGCAAATTGGATCGATTTGAAGGATATGGACAATGGCATAATTGGAGAAAAAGAAGTATTTTTTGGGATCTATCATATTGGAGAGATAATTTATTGAGACACAACCTTGATGTTATGCACATTGAGAAGAACTTTTTTGACAATGTTTTTCTCACAGTGATGAACGTCAGAGGAAAAACAAAAGACAATGAGAAGGCCAGACTAGACTTACCACTTTACTGTAGGCGAAAGGACTTGCATTTGACGAATCGGTCGGATGGGAAGACCCTGAAACCCAAAGCTTGTTACTCTTTAACTGCTGAGGAAGCCAAGTCAGTCTGTCGGTGGATAAAAGAACTTCAGATGCCAGATGGTTATTCTTCTAATTTGGCAAGATGTGCCGATGTGAACAAAGGAACCATGATTGGGATGAAAAGCCATGATTGTCATGTATTCATGGAGTGTTTACTTACTATTGCATTTAGTTCCTTGCCGTCAAATGTTTTAAATCCATTGACTGAACTCAGCCAATTCTTTAAAGATTTGTGTTCTGCGACATTGAGAGAGGATGATCTCATAAGGATGGAACAGAACATACCAGTCATTCTTTGTAAGTTGGAGAGAATATTTCCCCCTGCTATCTTTAATTCTATGGAGCATCTAGCAGTGCATCTTGCACATGAAGCTAGACTTGGTGGACCGGTTCAATACAGATGGATGTATCCATTCGAAAGGTACTACAATAAAGTATTCTCTAAAATAAATATTTATTTGAAGGGTTAAATGTATCAATTTTTATCATCAACGTTGTTATTTTGTAGATTTATGGGTGACTCAAAACAGTCGGTGAAAAATAAGGCCAGGGTTGAAGGATCTATTTGTGCAACTTACTTACACCGTGAGACAATCCATTTCTGTTCCCATTATTTTACGAACTTCATGTTGACACCAACAAATAGTAGGAATGAAGTAGAAATTGAAAGTGAAAGTGAAAGACACCCGCTTGCCTTATCAGTATTTTGCCTTTCCGGCCGTCATGGTGGAAAGGAGGTGGATAACTGGATAACCGGCGAAGTGTGGAAGTCAGCCCACGTTCACGTGTTGATCAACTGTGCAGAAGTATCACCGTATCTAACGTATGTATCATTTTGACCACTTTCAATTTCTTTAATCCACAATTGCTCTTGATCATTTGTTTGATAATGACTTGATCAGGGCATTCTTGTTAACTAAGCCCACAAGCGTACAAGACTCTTCTGCCTATATTCATGAATATTTCCCAACGTGGTTTAGGAACCAAGTATGTTTTTTGAGTCGTCATATATATATTATTATTATTTATTGTTTGAAAATACAAAAATATTGTTTGAAAATAGGAACCATAATTTGTTTGCACATGGTGTGTACACAGGTGTATAGCGAGGCAGAATCCTCTAAAATCCAACACTTGAGAAATTTATCTCATGGTCCTAAATCACGTGTAAAAGAATGGCACACATTCTTTGTAAATGGATACAAATTCCAAACCCAGTCAAAAACAGAGGGGAAAAAAACAGTTAACAGCGGGGTTTATGTAAAAGGTGTCACAGATGGAGGTGAAGATGACTTTTACGGCGTGATTCAACATATATATGAACTGACGTACAATACTTTAGACTATACTAAAAAAATAGTGCTATTTTATTGTAATTGGTTTGATCCGTCAAATAGAGGCACAAGAGTGGATCGAAAATATAATACTGTTGACATACATATGAGTAGAAGATACCAAATGTTTGATCCGTTTATCATGGCACAACATGTAAGACAAGTGTATTATGTCCCTTATCCATCAACTCGAAGGGACAAACAAGGTTGGTGTGTCGCAATAAAGATAAAACCACGGGGTCGCATTGAAGCAGATGATACACAGGAAGAAGTGGCTTATCAAGTGGATGAGATGTCTCATGTCAATGTAGTAAATGAAGTGGAACCCATTACTCGACTACGTGACAATCCAATCACATATGAAGATGTAGATGGGGATGAAGAATTAAATGAAGAAGTGGCAGAACCATCAACATCTGAAGACGATGCCGAAATTGAGTGGGCAGAATGGGCAGATTGAAATTGTTTATTTTGAAGTACACACTAGATTATGAAATTCTTCATCTCTAGCTTTTACAAGTATAGTGCTATTGGCTATTATTTTGATGTGGCTTCTCCTCTCTTCCATGCTATTGTATTTATTTCAAAATTGATCCTATTTATTTCAAGTAGATTATTTTCAAGTGCTTGTGGTTAGAAATGAAATGTTTATTAACATGATTATTTGGTAATTAGTGCTGCAGTTTACCATGTGGTCAATATTTGATCCATTTCCTTTTTGGTTTATTTGATTTGATTCTTCCACATTGGTTCTGTTCTGGGACTGGCTTTTATGTGTTTTCTTCCACACTTTTTCAATGTTGCATGACGAGGATTTCCTTTTTATGTTAGCTGGTATTGCATATATTTTATGTTGGTTGGCTGGTATGGTATTTTATGTTATTACAGGTATTGTATA
Organism: Calophaca sinica; assembly: GCA_037113605.1. NCBI lineage: Eukaryota > Viridiplantae > Streptophyta > Magnoliopsida > Fabales > Fabaceae > Calophaca > Calophaca sinica. Next base: position 95,743,490 of record CM073733.1, read on the forward strand.
TATTTTGGAATGTCCATATTTTAGGGGAGACTCTGCCAAAATTTTGTTAGAATTTTGATCCAATCTGTGTGTTGATTAGCGGTGGAAGAAGAAGAAGAAGAAGAAGATATTAGTATAATGTTTAGGTACTATTTGTAGCATGACATGTGTAATGTTTAGTTAATGCATTTTAATATTTTTGAGATGATAATTTTGTTAATTGTGACTTTGGCTGAGAATTATATTATAATTTATTCATGTTAATATAATGGATTTGTACTGATTTTATCAAATGAAATTATATTATAATGTTAAATTTGGTTTTATAAGTTTGATGTTGATACAATTGGGTGTTAATGACAATTTTGGTGTGCAATTTGTGTTATCATAATATTATGCACCGGACAAATAGCAGTAATCATGTGAATATGAGGGGAAAAAATTGGACAATAAACAGCGCTTCATTAAGGAAGCGCTGCTTATTCATATGGAATAAACATCACTTCATAAAGAAAGTGTTGTTTATTGCATATCAATAAGCAGCACTTCCTTAATGAAACACTCTGTTTAGTGTCAATTTTCAGCAACGAATAAGCAACGCTTTCTTAATAAAGCGCTGTTTAATGTCACTTTTCAACAAATACAAAAAATGTTTTTTTCTCAAATACATTCAAGAATCGGCTAAATATGCACGTGCCTTTAGAAGTATTTGTTTAAAACTAAAATAAACGCTTTATTGTCAAAACTGTTACAGTGAAGCTCAATAGTGTTGTGCGTTAGACACAAAATTCTAATAATCCTTTTGATGGGATGGCGGTGCACACTTTGTGCAAAAATAGATACATATACCATATTCATAAAGCTAGAATAGGATTCACCACTTTTGAGAAAGCGTTGACCATCAATGTCTAGATTGGGAACTAAGGCTACGTTTGTTTGTAAGGAAAGAAAATGGAGGGAATGGAAAGATTTTTGAAAAAATGTAAAAAGTGTGTATAGGTAAGTGTGACAGGTTAGTTATAGTGTGACACATCAACAATTTTACACTTTAACCAATAAACTTTCTTTCCCCCTACTTTCTTCTCCCCCCACTTTCTTGGTTACCAAACATAGCTGAAGAGGTAGAGTAGCCTCCACCTCTTTGATAGAACACTTGTGGCAAAAGCATCTTCTGTTGGGAGAAATGAGAGAATGTGACAAATGACTTCATCTGGCAACGGACTAATCAAATCAGCCATCTGCAATTCCAAAACTCAAAGGATCAATTAGAAAAAAATAATGCAATAACACTGTCTTGTTGTAAGCAAAATCAACTAGTACACCCGTCCTCTGATATTCTTACCAGCATATGATCCTTTTGCTTAAATTAAGCGAAATTTCAACTGTATTGACGTACTTTGCACTTGGTCTATGTTGAGATATACTTATAGCAATTTCTTTTCAGTAATTATTTATTGATCTCACCTATCCATTTGTTTTCTCGAGTAATCATTTACAAAGGCTTTGATATGTAATCAAAAGCTGCATTTATCTACTCCAGCTGTGTGCACTGCATATGCTTTGTTCTTCACAAAAATTGAATTGAAATAATAAATAATAAATATACAAATTAGTCTCGAAGAAAGGACTGACTCCAGTACTATTCCAGAGGTTGAAAGGCTTCGGTCGTTCAATATTGTAGTTTAAATTAAATGTTAGCGCGCGGCTGCATTTAACGTTTTGTCTCTTCCAAAATCCTTTTGGTTTCTTCCAAATCAAAAGCTGCTGCATTTAAAGGACAACTTCTGGATATGTACCACTCATATAGGAGTACTATCTCTGATCCTATTTATAAAAGGAAAAGCTAAAACTTGGTTAATTGAATAACACATGTATATAGACCAAATACATGCGTTATTCAATTAACCAAGTTTTAGCTTTTTCTCTTATAAAGAAGACTAGAGGTAGTATTATGATGAGGTCAATCCTATACATAATAAGCGAGTACCGCCTGAAGTGTTTTTTTTCCCGCGGAATTGAGCGGTTCCTTCTTCTTCCTTTCGTCCTGCTTCTTATCTTTGCCAGTGTTCCAAGCATTACGCACCGCAGAGACATTTCTCAGAAACTTTGCACGCATGCATTGGTCATTGGATCGGTGCCTCGACAATTGGAAACCTCTTTACCTTTACCTGCAGTCTCTCCCTACCTCACCCTCTCTCTCTCCCTCGCGCACCGTCGAGCATTGCAGGAACTAAAGAAAAAGGATTCAAGAAATGTCATGATTTAGGGTTTTGTGTCTGATTTCATTTCGTGAATTTCATTATACGAAGGATGGCGGCCAAAGAGGAAGTGAAAGCGGTGGTTCTTGAATCTATGTTGAAGAAGCAAAAAAGGAACGAGGAGTGGGCTTTGGTGAAAACGCAGGAATTTGAAGCCGCCAAGAAGAGGAGATCTGAAACGCGGAAACTGATTTGGAGCAGAGCCAAATATACGCAAAGGAATACGATGAGCAGGTATTGAAATTGAAACTTAAATAGAATTAATAAAGCATAAGCATTTCATTTGTTTTATTTATTTATTTTCTCTTGGACAATGGGTTATGGAGAGAGCGCCGAAGGTGCCCGATCGGATGTCAGCAGGGGTGTGGCAGAAATGGTGGTTGTGGGTCTGCGACTGGGTTCGAGCCACTCCGATGATGCTACAATTTTGGGGTAGACGATGATTTATTTTTGGTTTGCCATGACAGTAGTGACAGAATCGTGAAGGAGAAACTCGAATTTGAAGATGGTCATGAACGTTGATGAAACTTCTGGACGCAAAGGATTCCTTCTAAAACCTTCATCAATCTGTGTGTGTGAAATGAATCATGGAAATGAATCATCAGGTGAGTTAGAATGTTTTGTCTTTGTGATTCGACTCTTGGAGTGATAAATAACCATTTAATTGTGTGACGAAATCTCGACAGAACACCCGGTGTTGATCTCGACAGAACTCTTGGTGTTGAAGTTCTCCACAGAACACCCGGTGTTGATCTCGACAGAACTCTTGGTGTTGAAGTTCTCCACAGAACACCCGGTGTTGATCTCGACAGAACTCTTGGGGTGCTGAAGTTCTCGACAGAACTCTTGGCGTTGATCTCCACAGAACACCCGGTGTTGATCTCGGCAGAACTCTTGGTGTTGGTGTTGATCTCGACAGAACTCTTGGTGCTGAAGTTCTCGACAGAACTCTTGATGTTGATCTCGACAGAACACCCGGTGTTGATCTCGACAGAACTCTTGGTGCTGAAGTTCTCGACTCTTGGTGTTGGTGTTGATCTCGACAGAACTCTTGGTGCTGAAGTTCTCGACAGAACTCTTGGTGTTGATCTCGACAGAACACCCGGCGTTGATCTCGACAGAACTCTTGGTGTTGGTGTTGATCTCGACAGAACACCTGGTGTTGAAGTTCTCCACAGAACACCCGGTGTTGATCTCGACAGAACTCTTGGTGCTGAAGTTGATCTCGACAGAACACCCGGTGTTGATCTCGACAGAACTCTTGGTGCTGAAGTTCTCGACAGAACTCTTGGCGGTGTTGCTTCGACAGAACACCCGGTGTTGATCTCGACATAACTCTTGGTGTTGAAGTTCTCGACAGAACACCCGGTGTTGATCACGACAGAACACCCGGTGTTGATCTCGACAGAACACCCGGTGTTGATCTCGACAGAACACCCGGTGTTGAAGTTCTCGACAGAACACCCGGTGTTGATCACGACAGAACACCTGGTGTTGATCTCGACAGAACTCTTGGTGTTGAAGTTCTCGACAGAACTCTTGGTGTTGATCTCGACAGAGTTCTTGGAGTATTTCTCAACAGTTGACTTGGTTATCTAATAACACCAATACTAGGCAACATTTTTTTTTTGTTGAGTTGCAGTAAGATAGTATTTTGGCATGCTGCCTTGATTATATGTTAATCTTCCTTTTTTTACATGTATGACTGACTGATTGCTTAATATGTAATGTTTCCATTTTTTTCTTTCTTCGTCCAGTTCCTGTAAGGGTGTTAAAGATGATTGATTTAAGTATTATTCTAAAAACGCTTCCTCTAGGCAAGAAGAAACTTCTTGCTTGAAAAGTTCTCGACAGAACTCTTGGTGTTGATCTCGACAGAACTCTTGGTGTTGGAGTTCTCGGACAGAACTCTTGGAGTTGGAGTTCTCGGACAGAACTCTTGGGGTTGATCTCCTCGACAGAAACTCTTGGTGTTGATCTCGACAGAACTCTTGGTGTTGGAGTTCTCAGACAGAACTCTTGGTGTTGATCTCGACAGAACTCTTGGTGTTGATCTCCTCGAACAGAACTCTTGGTGTTGGAGTTCTCGGACAGAACTCTTGGTGTTGATCTCCTTGACAGAACTCTTGGTGTTCTTGGAGTTGGAGTTCTCGGACAGAACTCTTGGTGTTGATCTCGACAGAACTCTTGGTGTTGATCTCCTCGACAGAACTCTTGGTGTTGGAGTTCTCGGATAACTCTTGCTGTTGATCTCGACAGAACTCTTGGTGTTGATCTCGACAGAACTCTTGGTGTTGGAGTTCTCGGACAGAACTCTTGGTGTTGATCTCGACAGAACTCTTGGTGTTGATCTCCTCGACAGAACTCTTGGTGTTGGAGTTCTCGGACAACTCTTGCTGTTGATCTCGTCGGACAGAACTCTTGGTGTTGATCTCCTCGACGGAACTCTACTCTTGGTGTTGGAGTTCTCGACAGAAATCTTGGTGTTGGAGTTCTCGGACAGAACTCTTGGTGTTGGAGTTCTCGGACAGAACTCTTGGTGTTGATCTCCTCGACAGAACTTTTGGTGTTGGAGTTCTCGGACAGAACTCTTGGGGTTGATCTCCTCGACAGAAACTCTTGGTGTTGACCTCGACAGAACTCTTGGTGTTGGAGTTCTCGGACAGAACTCCTGGTGTTGATCTCGACAGAACTCTTGGTGTTGATCTCCTCGGACAGAACTCTTGGTGTTGGAGTTCTCGGACAGAACTCTTGGTGTTGATCTCCTCGAAAGAACTCTTGGTGTTCTTGGAGTTGGAGTTCTCGGACAGAACTCTTAGTGTTCTTGGAGTTGGATTTCTCGGACAGAACTCTTAGTGTTGATCTCGACAGAACTCTTGGTGTTAGAGTTCTCGGACAGAACCCTTGGTGTTGATCTCCTCGACAGAACTCTTGGTGTTGATCTCCTCGACAGAAATCTACTCTTGGTGTTGGAGTTCTCGACAGAACTCTTGGTGTTGGAGTTCTCGGACAGAACTCTTGGTGTTGATCTCCTCGACAGAACTCTTAACTCTTGGTGTTGATCTCGACAGAACTCTTGGTGTTGGAGTTCTCGGACAGAATTCTTGGTGTTGATCTCCTCGACAGAACTCTTAACTCTTGGTGTTGATCTCGACAGAACTCTTGGTGTTGGAGTTCTCGGACAGAACTCTTGGTGTTGATCTCGACAGAACTCTTGGTGTTGATCTCGACAGAACTCTTGGTGTTGGAGTTCTCGGACAGAACTCTTGGTGTTGATCTCCTCGACAGAACTCTTGGTGTTCTCGGACAGAACTCTTGGTGTTGGAGTTTTCGGACAGAACTCTTGGTGTTGGAGTTCTCGGACGGAACTCTTGGTGTTGATCTCGACAGAACTCTTGGTGTTGATCTCCTCGGACAGAACTCTTGGTGTTGGAGTTCTCGGACAGAACTCTTGGTGTTGGAGTTCTCGGATAGAACTCTTGGTGTTGATCTCGACAGAACTCTTGGTGTTGATCTCCTCGACAGAACTCTTGGTGTTGGAGTTCTCGGACAGAACTATTGGTGTTGATCTCCTCGACAGAACTCTACTCTTGGTGTTGGAGTTCTCGACAGAACTCTTGGTGTTGATCTCGACAGAACTCTTGGTGTTGGAGTTCTCGGACAGAACTCTTGGTGTTGATCTCCTCGACAGAACTCTTGGTGTTCTCGGACAGAACTCTTGGTGTTGGAGTTTTCGGACAGAACTCTTGGTGTTGGAGTTCTCGGACGGAACTCTTGGTGTTGATCTCGACAGAACTCTTGGTGTTGATCTCCTCGGACAGAACTCTTGGTGTTGGAGTTCTCGGACAGAACTCTTGGTGTTGATCTCCTCGACAGAACTCTTGGTGTTCTTGTTGTTGGAGTTCTCGGACAGAACTCTTGGTGTTGATCTCGACAGAACTCTTGGTGTTGATCTCGACAGAACTCTTGGTGTTGGAGTTCTCGGACAGAACTCTTGGTGTTGATCTCCTCGACAGAACTCTACTCTTGGTGTTGGAGTTCTCGACAGAACTCTTGGTGTTGGAGTTCTCGATAGAACACCCCGGTGTTGATCTCGACAGAACACCCGGTGTTGATCTCGACAGAACACCCGGTGTTGATCTCGACAGAAGGTGTTGATCTCGACACTCTTGGTGTTGAAGTTCTCGACAGAACACCCTGTGTTGATCTCGACAGAACTCTTGGTGTTGAAGTTCTCGACAGAACACCCGGTGTTGATCTCGACAGAACTCTTGGCGTTGAAGTTCTGGACAGAACACCCGGTGTTGATCTCGACAGAACTCTTGGCGGTGTTGATCTCGACAGAACTCTTGGTGTTGATCTCGAGATCAGCACCGGGTGTTCTGTCGAGATCAACACCGGGTGTTCTGTCGAGAACTTCAACACCAAGAGTTCTGTCGAGATCAACACCAAGCTTTGGAGGTTTGATACACATTCTCATATAACCTTTCTTTTTAATGTGGCTCCTATATAACCCCTCTTTTTAATTTGATTTCCATATAACTATCATTTTAATATGATTCCAGGATAACTGACCCGTGCATAGCACGGGGCAAAGTACTTGTTTATCTAATTGAGCTTGTGCGCAAAAAAAAGAAAAAAGAAAAATACTAACACGTGTCTTTAGGGCATTGGTTAAGGAATCAAAAGAGGTAAGTTGTATGGAAAAATGATGTATTTATTACATCGAAAAGTATTTAACTTGTATTCTCAAGACAAACTTTCCTTTTATGGATTCATTAATTAATGCACTTTAGACACTCGTTAGCAAAACTCAAGAAGAAAAAAACAGTGTGAGTCAACTTTTATTGAAAGTTGATATTGAACTGTCGAAGCCTTTCTAATATCTATTCTCTATTATAAAAATAGGTTCTCGGATTCTAATGTTGATACGACACATATACATGTTCCACGTATATGTGTAAATAAATAAATAATTTTAACACATTATAAAAAACACTAATTATAATAATAGCAACAAAAATATAGTATTAAATTTTTTATATTTGTGTAAATAGGTTGGGCTATTTGGCCTAAAATGTTTTTTAAATAGTTTAAAGCCTGATTTTATTAGCTAAATAGATTCTTCAGAAAGTCTTGACATTGTTTATTCTTGAGTTTGATATAGGTTAGGCCATAAACACCTATTGGACGACATGACCTATTTCCACCCATGTGTGCGGACCATCTTTCACAACATTTCAATATTTCAATATCATCTCAACATTTTCATTTTTTTGTTTTGTTTTGTGATTAACAGTGGTTGAGAGTCTCACATCGATTAGAGATATGACCTAAATAGTGTTTAAGGGCTTGAACAATACCCACCTTACAAATACGTTTTGTAGGGTTGAGTTAAAATCTAAACCCAAATTTTAAAGCTATACTAGAGTCTATCCAAGATTTGGTGGGCCATGAGCTATAAGTGAGGAGCAACCTTTACTCTATGAACTCGTTTTTGGGTTGAGACCCACATCATGAGCTATAAGTTTAAAGTCGACTGACTTGTCTGTATGTCCTGTGCAAGACGATTCACGTAAATAATTGAACCAAACTCTATAAGCAATGCAGCTACTTAATCAGTTTTAATTCTGTCTGAGAGTGCGATTCATATATAATGCATCATACCTAAAAGTATTGGCATAGTTTATTCCTACTTCCTAAAGAAAGACACACAGTATCTACCAAAACCATAATGATGTATGATGAGGTACACGTCATTTGGACCAGGATAGCTCTTCCCGGATTGATAAGTCTCTTCCCATTTGAATTGTGTAACACTTTGACTTGGCATGCTTTGAGTTCAATATTTCTGCTGAAGGATTCAATTCCTGGTTTTTAAAAGATATTCTTTGGTTGAATAGTCCAAATTAAAACCAGCTTTCCACAGTCTATAGGAAATAAGTGAGCTGAGTTTTCTTCCTTGAACCTCCTTCCCCATACAATTCATTCCACTGCTTCAGCTCATTCATAATGGATCCTTCTGCAACAAAACTTGTAGCTACCTGTATTTACACATGCATCTATCAATTTAGAATTCCTCAATACTAATAAAGTTTATCTTTAGTCCCTAATCTATTACTCTACAGCAATTGAAGTGAATAATTTTCAGTCCAACATATCTTACTCTTTGCTTGTCTCATGTCTTCCATGTTTAAAGGCCTCAGGGTAATCACTTGATCTTCCAGTATATCCTTCTGTCATAGTTGAAAGCTCTTTGAAGTCTATATTTTCAGATTTTTCCTTAGCTAGGAGAGTTTTCAAGACCAACCATGATCCTGCTCAAAATTGCAATGAACAGAGATATCATTCACAGATCTCAAAAACAATAATCTGCATCATATCATGAAACCAAACCGTGCAATGATAAGGCTAAGAGATACTTCCAGCAAGCATGCATAGATTAATGGCAACACAATAAATAGAGATGAGGTAAACATAAAAGGCAAGCTTATATTCACAAGCTTTCTACTCAAAGGCAAATGCTTGGAGATCCATGATGATATATAAACTCATGAACTACATATCATTTTATAACATAAAAAATTATTATATATATTTGGTTATCTAACAAGAAACTGATCATACAGCTGCTTTTGCAGGAACACTAATCTCACTGTCTTTCTTTGTTACCGGCCGGGGTGGATATATCTTCTCCGGCATCATCCTAAAAATAAAGAAAACAAATCAATGAACAAAAATTGTCAGTTAGTAAAGTAAGCATTCAACTATCATGCTTTTTCTGCTTTGGTTATTCCTCAAATGAACCATTATGTATCAGTTTCAACTATTTAATGGTTTGGGGAGTGGGTGTATGTAAATGTAATGACACAAAGTTGTAGTTTAAAAATTGTTTGCCTTTCCCAAAAAAAAATAAAAATAAAAAATTATGCTCTGGCTGATAAAATAGATGACAAACCTTGTTCAATTCTTTATTCTTCATATTATCCTTCCCACTACTTTGGATATTTGGTATCCATCAAGTGGTAAAAAATTGCAGATGCCACAATCTCTTAGATATAATTACCAAGTAGCATAATGTCAGCATGGCAGATTGAATTCAAGCCATCACATTCAATATCATTTGCTGCAAGTACTTCAGCAATGTGGTTTTTGTTATCTTTCAACTGAGTCTTTTTCATGGCCTCTTCTAGTTGGGTTTTCCAGTTTCCGAGATGAGTCTCATCTTGAGGCAGTTTGATCTCAATGTTGTAAGGGAATAACATAGTGAGTAGTTCGTCAACTTCTGCACAATTATCTTCTGAATCATAGATCCGGGAACCGATTATCAACACTGATCCTGAAAGCTTCTTTATTAGCTTTTGGAACAAACTGTATATCCTTGGTGATTGAAGAAAGATCTTCTCAACATCCTTGATGTATAAAATAACTGGACCAGTTTCTGATATAGAAACCAAGACCTGTAAAAATTAGAATAGTTTTGGTTGTTAGAACTGACTTTATGATAGATATATCCTGATACTAGGGTCAATTATATTTGTTTTCCATGCAAAAATTTGAAGGGGTACATGCTTATCTATTATCTATTTAAGAAAATTAGCTACACTAATTTTAGTTATCCATATTGCGCCACGTGTCAGTATCTCCATCTTTTATATAGAATATAGAATAAAAAATTCCCGTTGATTTTCTCGCACCCGTGCCCATCTACTAATACAGAATGGAAACGCTAAAAGTCTTAAAAGCAATTGACAAACAGAAAGAAAGATAATTGGGGAGAGTCATAGGCCTAGGGTGAATATAGCCATGCTATCTCCTTAAATAATGTTACTGAAATTTTGTCAACTAAAATGTTTTTCCTTTGATATAAAACAAAACTGAGCTTTCAAAATCTTTCAGTGATTAAATCACCTTGTAGAGTGACTGTACGAAAAGCTGTTCATCAAAACAGAAGCGGCTTGTGCACTTCAAAGGAGCTGAAAAAAAAAAGCTAAAGCAGTAAGCATGCTATTGCAGAAGATCAGTGTAACATCATGCATTAGCAAAAATAAAATAAAGCATCATGTCCTTAGCTGAAAGAAATTTAATGGATTTAAACACAAGAAAGTCATCTTAAGAAGTTAATGTATGGGATCTGTTCAAAACAAGTATAAAATTGCTAGGAGAATCTTACTGAGAAGACCTAGTCTCACTATTCAAGTTCAAAGTAACAAATCAATTTACAAATCGAAGCATTATGTCATCAACAAGCATACAGAGTACACTGCATAATTAAAAAAAGGATGACAAAATCAATCAATGGGAATGATGAGCAGGCCAAAAAACTTGCATAACAAGGTAACTTAAAGTTCTAAACATGAATATAATAAATATCAAGTTATCTAATAAAAACAAAGTGATGGAAACTAAGTATTGAGAATAATCACTAGAAGAGATAAATTTTTCCTTTCAAGTATCACCTGGATCTAATGGACCACATTGGCAAGTATGACTCATATCAGATGCAGTAGAGGCATTCCTACAAAGCTTTGGAGGATTACTAGAATTTTCAGTTGCACTACTTTGTCGCCGTAGAGTGCTTGCATAAAAGTCAAGTTTGTCAAGTTAGTAACATTTAGATAAAGGTCATGAACTCCAAGATATCAATCAATACAAATTAAGAAACAAGATAGATGACATTGTACTCATGACCTTTCACAATGTCATGACTATGATCACTAACTGAGGTATTAAAATTGAAAATGAATACAACCCAAAGCTACAAATATGTTATCAAATCATTCATAATTTTGAAATCTTGGACGACTAAACTCCATAAAAATTAATTATAAAATAAGAAATATCACATTCAGAAAGCTCAAGTGCTATTTCCTTCGGAGCCTCTATTTGAGCCTGTTGAAGGGAGGATTGACAGGGAATCAAATAAACCAGACACGCGCTCCAAAGTCACCTCAGATATGGACCTTTTTAAATTCCAATATAAGCAAACAAGTTAGAAAACCAGTAATTAAATGTCAGCATGTTCTTTCCAAAAGTAATTATGAAATTAGATGACCTAACAAAGGTGCACAGTGCACTTCAGTTTAGGAAAGTAAAGAATGACACAGAAAAAAAGCAATTCACCACATTAATGGTCAGAATCATCCCTAGTTCAATTAACAAATTCAAAAGATTCAATTACTCAATTATAGTGCCAACTAGGTAGCTCAAGTGGTGAATTAAGAAACACTAAGAATGATCATTTGGATACATTTATTAAAACTTGAAAAGTTATTTTTGCTTTATTTATTTATCTTTCAGATAATTTGTTGTGATATGGACCGGATTTGGTCCATTAATATCACAATTATTCCCTTGTCTCTCTCTTTCCCTGTTTTCAGTCCACTATTTATTTGTTTCCTTTTTATTTCCTTTTGTCTTAATTAGGATTGTAATAAATCTGGATCAATATCAATTTGATATTTGACTAGATCCTAGGTCATTTATTTCCCTTTGATTCAGCAGATTGGCTTCGTAGTCTAGAACCAATTCTGCCTATATTTAGCCTTGTAACCCATCGAATTATTCAAGAAATAATAAAGCTATTTTCCTCTCTGCACTTTTATGGTATCACAGCACAATGCTCTAAACCTTGTCTTCTCCAATGGTGAGAACCGCAATGACAGGAGCAACCAACAAATCCTCCAACAGCGAGGAGGAAGAAATACAGACCGAGAAAGTCGAGGAGGTGGCTCAAGTCGAGTCTCAAACCGGCGCTACTGAAAACCTATCGAAGCTTCTCAACCTCCAACTCATGGTACACAAGCTCAATGGCAAAAACTACATTGAGTGGGCGCAGTCAATGAAGTTGTCAATGGAAGGGAGAAGCCGATTGGGTTACTTGATAGGAGAAGTCAAGCAACCAGCAAAAGATGACCCAACATGGAAAAAGTGGAAGGCTGAAAACTCTCTCATCATGTCATGGATGATCAATTCCATGGATCTGGCCATTGGCAAGCCCTACCTTTTTTTATCGACTGCACAAGTGGTATGGGAGGCTGTGAAGGATTGCTACTCTGATTTAGAGAACTCTTCTCAGATCTATGATCTGAAAACTCGGTTGTGGCAATTCAAACAAGGAGACCGAGATGTTATCACTTATTATAATCTAATGCTAACTCTATGGTAAGAGTTAGATCAATGCTATGGAGAAGAATGGGAAAACCCGAAGGATGCTGCGCGGTTCAAGAAGAGGGAATAAAATGACCGTGTTTATATGTTCCTTACTGGCTTGGATCGGAGTCTTGATGAGGTAAGGGGAAGGGTTCTTGCTCGAAAGCCCTTACGCTCCATCCGAGAAGTATTTTCTGAAGCCCGATGTGAAGAAGTCAGAAGAAGGGTCATGTTACATGCCCCAAAATCACCTACCATGCAGCAAATGGAAGGATCAGCCCTTGCCACAAAGGGATTCGATTCTGATGGAGATAGGAGAAAGAAACCTTGATGTGACCACTGCAAAAGGCCACGACATATGTGACATCCTGATTTTCAAACAATATTAGATGAATAATTAAATCAGTAGTTAAGTGATAAACGGGTGTTTAAGACCTTAATTAGAGATAAAATGGGTTTAAGAAAGCCATAAAATACCCTAGAAAGGTACAGAACGCCCTAGAATCTTCTAGAGGGATGAAAATGAAACTTTACCTTTTATGGATCGTCGCGTCGCGGCAAAAAATACAAAGGAAGCCATCGCGACGCGACACACACTGTTCAGTTAAGGCGTTGGAAGAGAGATTCTGGATAGTGTTCATCGCGACGCGATCGATGGTAGTGTAGGAAGATGAAGTTCTCAACTTTGCCTATAAATAGGCCCCAACCCCTCCATTATCCTCACCTTCTTCCAAAGGATCTTTCGGGGTTGCGTGGAGGAGCTTCGGAGGCACGACAGGATGCGGGGATGGGACACGGGCAGCAGCGGTCTTCTAACCCAGGTAAGGGGGAAGACACCTTAATCACTAGGAAAAATAGGTAGTAGAGTAGTACTATTAGCATGTATAGGGGACCTTAACCCTACTAAGGGCTGATAGTAACAACACCTCAGGAAAGGGGTTGTGGTATGCAATGGCTAAGGATAGTCGCCATAGACTTATCAACCAACATGGGTTATGATTATGAGATTAGTAGACAATCGCCTATGCGACGCTAGGACTAAATTATATGATGTTAAATCATGATAAATTATGATTGATGATATTTTGCTTATGTCTGTGATTTATGTGCTAGTTATGTATGATGTGAGTTTGATGCATGGTTTTAGAGCCAAGGGTGCTGCCCTCTAGTTAGAGGCTTGCGAATCCCTAGACGGTAATAGCAAGTATTACTATTAGTACTCTGTTTGTCAGTGGTGATAGCCGGGTCAGTGTACCCGAGGTTGGTGTACCTGAGGTATCGACGGGATGGTAATAAGATCATTTGGTGGCCTTGAGGGTATGGACTCGGCCAAGACCTTAAGGGTATGGACTCGGTCTTTTCGATGAGGCTCTCCATGTCTGTGGTGCCAAAGGTATGGTGTATTTTGGAGATAGTCGGTGACCTTGAGGGTATGTATTCGATCATTCGGACGAGTCTCCAGGACTCTACGTCTGACAGGTGGACAATCTTGATCATTCCTGTATAGGAAATGCCGCCCTAGTGCACGAGACAATACCTTACTCTGGTAATTGGATATGGTAGTATAGGATGCCATAACTGATAATCAGAGATGGTAGCGTATCAAGATATGTTCCTGGGACAACCAACTTATCTCATCCTTCTGTGCCCTGAGATTGATGATCGGTCTAGGGAGTAGGGCGATAATGGCCCGCAACATTCAGCGATGGTCAGGGTTTGTAGGGCCGGTGATCAGCCCGAAGGATCGGTGTTATGTGTCAGCCTCTGGACAGTAGAGCCAGTGATCAGCTGAATGTCCAGTGGTTTGAGTCTATAGAGCCGATGATCAGCTGAAAGACCCGTGACACATGTCAGTCTGTATGATGTGGTCTGTGACCATGTGGTCAGATTGTCAGTATGACGTTTCAGTAAGGTCTAGTCTGAGACCGTATGCTCAAAAGTCTGAGCATGATAACAGTTATGTTGATAGTTGTGATATCCATGATGACGATTATTGTAGTTGTGTTGATATGTGATTGTGTTGTGCATGATAACAATATCGCTACTATGCTGTTTTCCTGCTTGATGGTGATTGATGAGTGTCTTACCCCTTCGTTTTCTGTGTCTTCTATATTATATGATGATGTATAGCAGATGAATAAGAAGACTAAATACTTAAAGCCTGGGAAGTAGTGTTACATCACGGCCAGTGTGTTCTGTTGCGTACTCTGATATTGGATTGAAGTTGTGTTGTTGCTAAGATCAGGATAAAGTGACGCCCTGTCTCGGCGGGGTGTTACAGCATACAAAGGAGACCTGCTAGAAAATTCATGGGAAACTAGCAAACTTAAAGAAAAAATTCAGTAGAGAGGGCAGTGCTTTTCAAACCAGTATTGAGGAGACTAAGCAGCAATCATCTTCGACTGAAACATCTCCTTTCACTAAGGAACAATTGGAGCATCTACATAAAAATTTTCCCAAAAAATGACAGCTACTCCTTCTTGTTCTTTAGCCCAAAAAGGTACTCACCCCATTTCTTCCTTCTGTCATACTAAAAATAATTTAAAACCCCTCTGGATCATAGATTCAGGGGCCACTGACCATATGACAGATTGTTCAAAACTTTTTTCTTCCTATAGTCCTTGTGCAGGAAACAAAAAAAAATAAAGGTTACAGATGGTTCTTTCTCTGCAATTGCTGGCATTGGATCCATTCCTCTATCCTCTTCTCTAACCTTACATAATGTTCTTCATGGGCCAAATTTATCTTGCAATTTACTTTCTGTTAGCAAACTTACCATTGATCTGAATTGTCGTGCCATATTTGACTCTTCCAGTTGTAAATTTCAGGATTTGATTTTGAAGAGGATGATTGGCAATGCTAGAGAAATTGATGGACTCTACTTGTTTGAAGATAACAGGGAATTGGGAAGACAAGTTTAGAATTTCTGTCTCTATTCTAGCCTTAGTTCTAAAGAAGATGAAGTTATGTTATGTTATGGCACTATAGGTTAGGCCATCCTAGTTTCAATTATATGAAACATCTGTTGTCGGATTTTTTTATTAATAATAAAGTTATGCCTTTCTTAAATTGTGAAACCTATCAATTAGCTAAACATCATCGTTCTTCTTACTTATCTCAACCTTACAAATCATCCAGCCCCTTCACAATAATCCATAGTGATGTTTAGGGCCCTAGTAGGCATCCAACACCTTCGGGTAAATGGTGGTTTATCACCTTTATTGATGACCATACTAGGACTACATGGGTGTATTTGATGAAGGAAAATCTGAAGTTGAGTCTATTGTGAAAGTATTTTTCAAAATGGTGACAACACAATTTCAAAAGCAAGTTCAAATTTTTCGAAGTGATAATCAGAAAAGAATTTTTTAATAAAAATCTGAACAATTTTTTGCTAGAAAATGGTATTGTTCATCAAAGTTCTTGTGTAAACACACCCCAACAAAATGGGGTGGCTGAGAGAAAGAACAAACACTTGTTGGAAGTTGCTCGGGCCTTCCTTTTTCAAAATGGTGTTCCTAAATACCTTTGGGGAGAAGCTATTCTCACAGCTGCCTATTTGATTAACCATATAGATTTCAAAACTCCTATGGAGGTATTCTTGGATAATTTTCCCGCAAATAGGCTACTGTCCACAATCCCCTTAAAGGTTTTCGGGTGCACTGTTTTTGTTCATAATCATGAACCTAATCAGTGCAAATTAAGCCCGCGAGGCAAGAAATGTGTTTTTAAAAGGATCAGAAGTGTTTGGATCCTAACTTTCAGGAAATTTTTGTCACCATGGATGTAACATTTTTTGAATCTCAACATTTTTTAAGACTCATCTTCAGGGGGGAATGTACGCGAAGATTCGTTACAAACTACTCAAGCTAATTCAACAATAGAATGCATTTTGATTGAAAATGATTCTGAATTTTTTTCTGAAAATTTGGTGGATAATAATGGAGTAGAAGGAGATGAGGTCAGCAATGAATCTCCTAGTAACAGTGATGAAAATAAGCTTAGTGATGGGCAAGACTGTGAAGACAACATAGTTCAAAATGAAGGAAACAATGAACCTTTAGAAAAGGGCAGAATTGAGAAAGAAACACACAAAGGCATAAAACCCTTTGATAATGTCTTCACAAGACGAAAGAAGAACAAGGAAAATGAGTCCAAAGATCAATTTGTGCATTGCCATGAATCCGAGGAACCACAAGCTAATTCTCTTCCTGAATCTTTACAAAAATACCATCATTGATACTGCTGATGAGGCACCTATTTTAGATGATTTAGATCTTCCTATTGCCCTTAGAAAAGGTGTGAGGTCGTGTACCAAACACCCTTTATCTAATTTTGTGTCTTATGAAAAACTCTCACCCTCTTTTCGAGCCTTTACTTCACAACTGTCATGTAGGGAAATTCCAAATAATATACAAGATTCTTTGAAGGTTCCTGAGTGGAAGGGGGCTGTTTTAGAAGAAATAAGAGCTCTTGAAAAAAATAAGACATGGTAGATTGTGAAGCTACCAAGGGGGAAGAAAACAGTAGGGTGAAAATGGGTATTCACCATCAAGTACAACTCCGATGGTACTCTTGAAAGATACAAGGCCCGACTGGTTGCTAAGGGCTATACCCAAACCCATGGCATTGATTACTCAAAAACTTTTGCACCAGTTGCAAAACTTAACACCATTAGGGTTCTCTTATCTCTGGCTGCAAATCTTGACTGACCTTTACAGTAGTTAGACGTAAAAAATGCTTTCCTAAATGGAAACTTGGATGAAGAAGTATACATGGATGCACCACCAGGCTTCGAACAAGGCCTCTATCCAAAGGTATGCAAATTAAAGAAGGCCCTTTATGGACTAAAGCAGTCTCCCAGGGCCTGGTTTGAGAGGTTTGCTCAGTTTGTGAAGAAGCAAGGATATTCCCAAGGCCAAATAGATCATACAATGTTCGTGAAAAAATCAAACGAAGGGAAAATTGATGTCCTCGTTGTTTATGTGGATGACATCATCCTTACAGGTGATGATTTACAAGAAATGGGAAGGCTCAAACAAACTCTTTCTGCAGAATTTGAAATCAAAGATTTGGGGCCCTTGAGGTATTTCCTTTGGATGGAAGTAGCAAGGTCAAGGAAAGGAATTATGCTCTCACAAAGGAAGTATATCCTTGATCTCCTAAAGGAAACCGGTATGAGTGGGTGCAGACCAGCCGAGACACCCATAGATCCAAACAAAAAAGTTGGAGATGGCAAGGAAGGGGATCCTATGGATACTACACGCTACCAAAGACTTGTTGGGAAACTCATTTATTTGGCTCATACAAGGCCAGATATTGCATTCCCCGTGAGTCTTGTAAGTCAATTTATGCACTCCCCTTATGAAGAACACCTTGAAGCAGTTTACAGAATTCTAAGGTACTTGAAAAGTACACCGGGTAAAGGACTATTATTCAGAAAAACTACCCAACAATCTGTTGAGGCATACACTGATGCTGACTGGGCAGGTTCCATAATTTATAGGAGGTCCACTTCCGGGTATTGTACCTTTGTATGGGGAAATCTTGTAACTTGGCGGAGTAAAAAACAAAGTGTTGTTGTAAGGAGTAGTGCTGAAGCTGAGTATAGATCAATGGCACATGGTGTATGTGAGTTGATTTGGTTGAAAGGAGTCCTTGAAGAACTTGGAATGGCTACTAAACTTCCAATGAAGCTGTATTGTGATAACAAGGCAGCAATTAGCATTGTCGAGAACCCGATCCAGCATGATCGAACCAAGCATGTGGAGATTGATAGGCACTTTATCAAAGAAAAAATAGAGAACAAAACTATTTGCATGCCATTTGTCCCTACCTCTCAGCAAGTAGCTGATATACTCACTAAGGGACTGTTCAGAAACAACTTTGAATTACTTGTAAGCAAGTTGGGCATAATAGACATCTATACACCAACTTGAGGGAGAGTGTTATGATATGGACCGGATTTGGTCCATCAATATCACAATTATTCCCTTGTCTCTCTCTTTCCCTGTTTTCAGTCCACTATTTATTTGTTTCCTTTTTATTTCCTTTTGTCTTAATTAGGATTGTAATAAATCTGGATCAATATCAATTTGATATAATTTGACCAGATCCTAGGTCATTTATTTCCCTTTGATTCAGCAGATTGGCTTCCTAGTCTAGAACCAATTGTAACCTATCAAATTATTGAATAAAGCTATTTTCCTCTCTGCACTTTTATAATTGAACCATGAGTCCATGAACTACTATGAGTTTAGGACTCAGCTTTTTTATCAAGATATTTTCAGTTGCAGTAAATTGAGGATATAACTTTTATAACTTGGTTGGATTTACACGAGTCAAAGCAATGTCACTGATTGCGGGCTTAAAAGACTGGAAAATATCAACTTTTTCAATAGTATTTATTTTGGCAATAGATACAGATGAAAACAGAGCGCGTGTTGTGATATTCGGGTTGAATATAAGTAACAACATGAAAAAGAAAATTTTTTATTAGACATTTTTCATAGATAAGTGAAAGAGATCATTAGTGTAGAAAAACATTTTCAAGAAAGAATAACACAAACTAATAGCAATCTTAAATTGGGAAGAACCAAAGGGGATAAGAAAGTGAGGAATCGTGCTTTGAAGAAAATACAAGTGACCTATGACTCGTATTATAATTAATCACTCAGTTATAAAGGTAGAACCATTTCTCATTATGTTTGGAGGATGTATCACATTATTAACTTGATAGCAGAAGTGAACATTGCCTTTTCAAAAGCTACCAAACTTGGAATTATATATGCCTAACAGAACAGTAATCAAACACTACCACAGGAAAGTTTTACCTAAAAATGCCATTCATTTTATTCGGTACAGAAGAATAGGCATTCATCCTATACATAATTAAACAGTCAAAGGTGTACTGCAACATGCTAGCCAAAGGGCATTGATTCTATAACAACAGAAGATGCATGTGTTCCATACAAAAGGAATAGGGGATCCTGCAACAAAAGCAAAATTTCAGTATTAAGATATAACATTAAAGGAGTGTATTTTCCATTGAATAAACCTCATATGGGGGCAAACAAATGGGTAATAAGAAAAGTATGAAAGAAAAAAAGTACCTGTTCATTATTCATCCACTTTGGAGCACTTAGCCACATACATTCAGTGGTTCCAGCACATGAAGATTCTCAATATCAAAGTGTTCAAGAATTTGGTGTAAGTTTCTCTCCAAGATGGCAGCAGTAATATTGAGCCTACGAAGCCACAGAAACCAGTGAAGAATCCTAGCCCCATGCTCATGTATAGTGCTTCCAAAAATGCTGCACTATCATCTTTTGTTGGAAATTTTTGTGGCTTCTGACTCTCTGTTGGTTCTTCTCCTGGACATTTTATATCAAGGGGTTTTCCACAGAGATTGGAATTCCCTTCAAAACTTGAAGCGTTAAAGCTCTGCAACTGCGTTCCAATTGAAATTTTTCCATAGAGGTGATTGTATGACAAATCCAACATAGAGAGATCATCAATATGAGCTAGATTGATAGGAATTTTGCCTGAAAAATGATTTCTTCAGAGATCAAGAGAATCTAGTGACTTTAAGTTTCCTATTTCTGAATTGATTTCCCCACTGAGATTGTTCCTTGATAAATTTAAGGAGACCAATCCAAATAAGGACACAATTTCTATTGGTATTTTCCCTGTAAGATGATTGCTTGAGAGATCAATGGTTTTCAAAAACAAATCTGCATTTTTGTAGTCACGGTCTACACCTTTCCACATCAAGAATAGGTGGAGAGTATATGTTGCATAATAAGTTCCATTGTTGATGTAATGCCCATGATCAATTGATGAAGTTGAGTTCATTTGAGCCATTGAAGTGAAATTCTTTACACAACGTGGGATTCCTCCTGATAAGTTATTTAGTGACAGATCCATGACCCGAAGTTGTCTTAAAAAACAGAGATTTGAAGGTAGACTTCCATGGAAATTATTGGATCAAAGGCTTAGGATCTCTAACTGTTGTAAGCTGTCTCCAATCCATAAAGGTAATGGACCATAAAACGGATTTTCTCCAACACCCAACAAAGCCAAGTTGGAGCAATTCTTCAAGGAGGAAGGTAACTGTCCAGTCAAACTATTATTTCTTAAAATCAAAGCCTCCATATTAGCAAGGGCACCCATTGAGAAGGGAATCTTTCCTGACAACTTGTTATTGCTCTGGTCAACAAACCTTAATGAGTTTAGATTAATCCAACAATCAGGCAACTCACCCTTTAATTGATTGTTTGATAAATCCAAAATTCCCAAAAAATTAGGCTTACTTCTGCTGCTGCTACATACAATGGAATCTAAATCTGAAAACCTATTATTGGAGAGATCCAGTGCTTCTGCTTGAGATAAGAATGATGGAACCAGACCTTCAAGTTGATTTGAACTCAAATCTATTATAGGATTGTAAGTAAGCTTGAGTTCCATGTTGGGAATCTTGTTGGTGAGATTGTTGTTTGAAATATCCATGTAAGCTAGTGTTTGCAATTTGTCCCAAAACCAGTGAGGTATTGGATCCATATTATTACCGACATTTGAAATGTCAAGATAGGATAAGTGATTTTGAGTGTGGAGCCAATTAGGAAATCTAGAATTCAGATTGCAAGATGCTAGATACAAAGATTGTAATTGAAAAGGAGGAACCCAACAAGATTAACCTTCACAAATTCTATCAGACAAATCTAGGAATACCAAGTTGGAAAGGTTGGTGAAATGGGATTCAGAGATGACACCTTCAAAAGAATTTCCACCCAGGGAAAAATCCTGTAACTCAGCAAGCGATCCGATGCTTGTGGGTATTTCTCCAATTAACTGATTTCCACCCAGGTACAAATCCCTTAACTCTGCAAGTGATCCTATGCTTATGGGTATTTCTCCAATTAACTGATTTCCCTCTAAGTATAGTTCCTGTAACGAGGATACATTTCCAATGCATTTGGAATAGTTATTATGAATGAAACTTGGAAGCTCTCCACTCAATCTGTTACCACTAGCTATAAATGACTGCAAGGTGCATATATTCCCAATTGATTTGGGAATCTTGCCTTCTAGATTGTTGCCTAAAAGACTGAGATATTCAAGTGAATGCATTATGTTGCCAACATCATCAGGAATTTTACCTTTTAACAAGTTACCATAAAGGTAAAGGTGTTGAAGATTGGAGCTGAAGTTAAGCACCCATTGGAATATATTTGATGATGATGTCAAATAATTGAAAGAGAGATCAAGGAGACAAGAGAAGTGGAAAAGTTCAAATGGGATTCAGACAAAGGAAGAATTGTTGTAATTTTGTGATATTTCAAAAGTGGGAAGTCCCACATAGGATGGCTCTTCAAGAGTCATAATGTTTATAAGCCAATATGTTAGATGAGGTGGTAATAATGGTTAGGGAAAGAGATGGGTCTCGCGCACATGAGCTTGGCCCAAAGTTGGAGGTTTCAGTACAAATCTTCCGATTTCCCCCCTGCGCGCACGATTAGCCTTGCGTTCCTTTTTAATTCTTAGATTAATATTTTCGAAGATATTTTTTATTTGAGAAGGCTTATCCGAAAACCATTGATTTTAGTCAGTTTTGATCCTTGACCAAGTCCTACACGGTTTTTAGTGGTTATCACGTTCTTAGTGGTCATTATCCACTAACGGTAACATTCCACCGCTAACCCCACGTTTATCTCCACCAACGGCTCTTTTAATTAATTATTTTCCGAAGGGATTTATTAATTAATTATTTTTCGTTTTCTTATTTAAGCCTGAGAGACTACCTTGTGTGATATACAGAAAAATTATTCTTCACGGACCTTCCTGGGTCACACGTTCCAGCTGTTTTTTCTTCTTCTTGCTGTTCTGATACCCCAGCGATCCTGGGACGAACCCGTTGTACCCTGGGGGATTTGCGCGCAGTAGGCGGATAAATCCTTAAGGGCAGTCTCACCGACGCCTCGGGTTTCTTTCTTACGAGTTTCTATTTTGCAGGTTCTTTGTTCGTTCCATCACAATTCGGCAATCTCAACAACAATCTTAAGGATTTATCATGACTACTGATCATACTGCCGATACAACGAAGACGAACAACGACGAGACCAACCATGATCAACATACTGCGCTACCTCCACCGATGCCAAAAATCACCTACGCGAAGCCGTTTCCTGATGTATCAAAAATCAAGGTCTTCAGCGGCCAAAATTTTCGAAGATGGCAAGAACGAGTCCATACCGTCCTTGACGTTCATGGAGTTGCCTATGCTCTAACAGATCCCAAACCGACAACGCCAGCCAAACAAGTCGAGAATTGGACATATGCTAATAAGGTTTGTCGTCACACCTTAATCAGTACTTTGTCTAATGATTTGTTCGATGTCTACTGTTCGTACAAGAAAGCAAAGCAGATCTGGGACTCTATGATCCTCAAGTAAACTGCTGAGGATGCTGGGAAACAAAAGTTCGTGATTAGAAACTACTACAAATGGGAGATGGCTGAGGACAAAGACATCAAGGCGCAGATCAATGAATACTATAAGTTGCTGGAAGAACTGAAGTCTGAGAACATCACTCTGCCAGACGAGTTCGTGGCTGGAATACTCATAGAAAAGCTGTCGGAATCCTGGAAGGACTATAAACAGCAACTAAAGCACAAGCAGAAACAACTATCTCTTCCTGATTTGATTACCCACATTATCATTGAGGACACCAACTGCAAGGAGTGCAGTGCTGTAAGGGCAAAGGCTTTGGCTTCTCGTGCTAACATGGCGCAAGGCAAATCGCAGAAAAAGAGGTACGATAACAAAAGGCCTGATCACAGTAACAATAATAATAATAATAAAAATGATTTTGTCCCACGTGTTGCTAACTCCAATTTCAAGAAGAAAGGCATGTGTTTTGTTTGTGGAAAGCCAGGTCATCATGCACCTCAATGCAGGCATAGAGCGAGAAACGACAATCCTCCTAAGCCAAAGGCCAATTTGGTCGAGGCCGAAGGAGATGATGACATTATTACAACGATCGTTTCTCAAGTCAACATTGTGACCAATGTGAACAAATGGGTGGTAGACTCTGGGGCTACCAGGCATATTTGTGCAAGCAAAGATGCTTTTACCTCCTACACTACTGTGGGGGATGGAGAAGAACTTTTGTACCTTGGTGATTCTCGTACTGCTGCAGTCTCGGGAAAGGAAAAAGTTCTTCTAAAGCTCACATCTGGAAAGACCTTGGCTCTTAGTGACGTGCTGCATGTCCCTAGCATAAGGGTAAATTTAATTTATGTGGCCTTGTTGGGAAAAAGAGGAGTTAAAGTGTCATTTGAGTCTGACAAGATTGTAATGACAAAAAATAATGTCTTTGTGGGAAATGGGTATTGTGATCAGGGACTTTTTGTTCTTAATGTTTCTGAAGTTATTAATGAAAATGCATCTTCTTCTGTGTATTTGCTTGATTCGTATGATATATGGCATGCTAGACTAGGACATGTTAATTCTGCGTATGTTGATACAATGCGACGTTGTGGCATGATTTCCTTAAGCGATAGTCAACATGGAAAATGTGATGTATGTGTAGAATCTAAGTTAAGTAAAAAGCATTGTCCCCCTGTTAAGCGCGGCGAGTTACTTAGCTTAATTCATACCGATCTAGGAGATTTAAAACACACTATGACTAGAGGCGGTAAAAAATATTATGTGACTTTTATCGACGATTTTTCTAGATACACTAAAGTTTATTTATTAAGGCATAAAGATGAAGCGTTTGATATGTTCCTTTCTTACAAAGCCGAAGTAGAAAATCAATTAAGTAAGAAAATCAAACGTGTGAGATCCGATAGAGGTGGTGAATATTTGTCCTTTAATGATTTTTGTGAAAAAGAAGGCATTATACATGAAACTACTCCCCCTTATTCACCTCAATCAAACGGTGTGGCTGAGAGGAAAAATAGAACGTTAAAAGAAATGATGAATGCTATGTTAGTTAGTTCTTCCGCACCCGACAACCTTTGGGGCGAAGCTATTTTGACTGCGTGCTTTATACAAAATAGAACTCCGCATAGAGCTACCGGCAAAACACCCTATGAATTATGGAAAGGTTACCAACCTAACTTAAAATATTTGAAAGTGTGGGGATGTTTAGCTAAGGTAATGTTTCCTGAGCCTAAGAGAAGGAAAATTGGTTCTAAAACCTCTGATTGCATGTTTATAGGATATGTCGAACATAGTGCTGCCTATAGGTTCCTAGTAGTACAGAGTGATGTACTTGATAACAACACAATTGTGGAAACAAAGAATGCTGAATTTTTTGAGAACATATTTCCTTTGAAATATGCAAGTACATCTAAATAGCCATTAGAAATTGCTAATGATGATTTACACGAGGACCTTAGGAGGAGTAAAAGGCCAAGAAAAGAAACATCCTTCGGAAATGATTTTTATACTTATCTTGTTGAAAATGATCCTCAAACTTTTTCTGAAGCTATTTCTTCTTCTGAAGCTAATTTTTGGAAACAAGCTATTAAAACCAAAATTGATTCTATTTCGAAAAATAAGACTTGGATTTTAGTAGATTTACCTCGAGGAGCAAAAGCAATTAGTAGTAAGTGGATTTTCAAAAGAAAATATAACCCCGATGGGTCGATTGAAAAATACAAAGCTAGATTGGTAGCAAAAGGGTTTTCTCAAAAAGAAAATATTGATTATTTTGATACTTTTGCTCCGGTAACGAGAATTTCTTCTATTCGAGTTTTAATAGCCTTGGCTTCCATTTATAAACTTGTGATTCACCAAATGGACGTAAAAACCGCTTTTTTAAATGGTGATTTGGAAGAAGAAATATATATGATTCAACCCGAAGGATGTGTAGTTTCTGGTCAAGAGAATAAAGTGTGCAAACTCCTAAAATTGCTATATGGTTTAAAACAAGCACCAAAACAATGGCATGAAAAATTTGATCAAACCTTGATCAGTGACGGTTTCTCCTCTATTGAAGTTGATAAATGTGTTTACACTAAATCTGTGAATGGAGAACATGTTATTATATGTGGATGACATGCTCATTTTTGGTACTTGTACTGATATTGTGATTAGAACCAAATCTTTCCTTACATCTAATTTTGATATGAAAGACATGGGTGAGGCAAGTGTAATATTGGGAGTTAGAGTCATAAGGAAGGGTGATAGCATAATACTATCCCAAGATCATTATGTAGAGAAACTTCTTATGAAGTTTGGTCATTTTGACTCTAATCCTGTGAGTACCCCTTATGAATCTAACTCTCATTTAAAGAAAAATAGAGGTGATCCTGTTAACCAGTCTCAGTATGCCCAAGTGATTGGGAGCTTACTGCACTTGATGAATTTTTCTCGACCAGACATTGCATACGCAGTGGGTCGTTTGAGTAGATACACTCATAATCCGAGTCAGGATCACTGGGAGGCACTTGCTAGACTCATGCGATATTTAAGAGGTACCATGAACTATGGTATAGTGTATAGTGGATTTCTCGCAGTACTGGAAGGGTATTGTGATGCTAACTGGATATCTGATTCAGATGAGACAAAATCCACTAGTGGTTATGTATTCACACTTGGTGGTGGTGCGGTAAATTGGAGATCAGCCAAACAAACAACAATAGCGAGATCAACTATGGAGTCAGAGTTTGTAGCTCTGGAATTGGTTGGTACTGAAGCTGAGTGGCTAAGAAATTTTTTAGCAAAAATTCCTTTGGGAATAAAACCTACACCAATAGTGTCAATACATTGTGATAGCCAATCGGCAATAGCTGTTGCAAAGAATAAGTCATATAATGGCAAAAATAGACATATACAATTGAGACATAATGTGGTAAAGCAATTGCAAAAACAAGGAACAATATCGATCGATTATGTGAAGTCAGAAGTGAACTTGGCAGATCCTCTGACAAAGCCCATGGGGAGGAAATTAATTTGTGATACATCGAGGGGAATGGGACTTGAGCCAATTGAAATTAACAAGTGATGGGAACCCGACCTTTGTGATTGGAGATCCCATGAAGAAGGTTCAATGTGGTAAAAACAAGTCACTTGTTAGTTCTGCTAACACTAAATTTAATTAATTAAGTTTTTGTCCCTTTCCTATGGTGTTTTTGAGAAAGTGTTAGACACTGCATTACTGAGAGGTTAAGATGTTAGCTTTTAATGATTTTCATATCCCTTATGGGTGGTGTATGATTTGCAGCATACACTTGATGAAATCACCTATATGAGTGTCAAGTGGGGCCGCTTGCATGAGGTCCTGGCGAGATCTCTAGAGCACTCATGAATACCGGGCACGCGCATGGCCTATTAGCGCAAAACGGCGTAATAGCAAGAATTGTGGGGGTGTAGTGTGATTGATAGACCTCTAACACACATCAAGTGTCTTGGGTTCATATAGTTTGGCTACACCAATTCACTGTGTGTTAAGTCTTATTAGTCTAGGACTGGTTCATATAGCTTGGCTACACAGTTCCGATGCACTACATCCAAGATGTTGACCTAGGAATTTTTTATTTATTTATTTCTAAATGTTTTCACACTTTTGAAATATGTGGGGGATTGTTGTAATTTTGTGATATTTCAAAAGTGGGAAGTCCCACATAGGATGGCTCTTTAAGAGTCATAGTGTTTATAAGCCAATATGTTAGATGAGGTGGTAAGAGTGGTTAGGGAAAGAGATGGGCCTCGCGCACATGAGCTTGGCCCAAAGTGGGAGGTTTCAGTGCAAATCTTCCGATTTCCCCCCTGCGCGCACGATTAGCCTTGCGTTCCTTTTTAATTCTTGGATTAATATTTTCGAAGATATTTTTTATTTGAGAAGGCTTATCCGAAAACCATTGATTTTAGTCAGTTTTGATCCTTGACCAAGTCCTACACGGTTTTTAGTGGTCATCACGTTCTTAGTGGTCATTATCCACTAACGGTAACATTCCACCGCTAACCCCACGTTTAGCTCCACCAACGGCTCTTTTAATTAATTATTTTTCGAAGGGATTTATTAATTAATTATTTTTCGTTTTCTTATTTAAGCCTGAGAGACTACCTTGTGTGATATACAGAAAAATTATTCTTCACGGACCTTCCTGGGTCACACGTTCCAGCTGTTTTTTCTTCTTCTTGCTGTTCTGATACCCCAGCGATCCTGGGACGAACCCGTTGTACCCTGGGGGATTTATGCTTGATGGCGGATAAATCCTTAAGGGCAGTCTCACCGACGCCTCGGGTTTCTTTCTTACGAGTTTCTATTTTGCAGGTTCTTTGTTCGTTCCATCACAATTCGGCAATCTCAACAACAAGAATATCCGCATCAGAAAGGCCACACTCTCCTAGACGTAGTTCTTTAAGGTTTGGAAGCTTCTTCCAAAGGAATTGCAGGGTGAGATGAGAAGAATCGTTGAGACCACGAATGAAACTAATGTCAAGATTTCTCAAAGAAGAGAGATTTGATAGCCACTCAACATTGCCATGATTTTGGTTGTTAACTCTAAGATCAGAATTGTAACCAAGATCAAGAGACTCCAACAATGAAAGATTCCCGAGTTGGAAAGGGATTGCTCCTTCAAGACTATTGCGTCTGAGATCAAGATGTTGCAATTGTGAGAGGTTTCCAAGTTGGTAAGGAATCTGTCCAACATAACCACCATATGAGAGATTAAGGTATAGTAAGTTGCTGAAGGAGCCAATAAATATTGGGATGTGACCACTAGTATTCAAAAAACTGAGGTCTAAATATGTTAGATGTTGTTGCTCAGTTATTGAAGGATTGATGTCACCCATCAAATGATGATCAATAGACCGTGCAAATCAAGTCTTTGAACAAAGCCTGTTTGATTGTTGCATTGAACTCCCTTCCATTTGCAGCAATCAGCTGCATTTGGGTGGTCCTTCCATGTAGACAGCATGCCGGATTCATCAAGAAGGCATTGTTTGAACGTGAGGAGTGCATGTCTCTCCCTCTCTTTGCACTTTGTTTCCCCATCCTTGGTTGCAGAGTTGAACCCAAGAATGGAGGAGAACACCAGCAATGTATGAAATGTTGGGAATTTGACTCTTCAAATTCTCTTCCCCAGAAACTGCACTTGTGGAAAATTGGAAAAACAAAGTAGAGAAATAATAACAACACAAGAATTTAACGTGGAAAACTCCCAAACCAGGAGAAAAACCACCAGCACCAGAGAAAAATCCACTATGTAGAAAATTATTACAACTACACAATTTTCTCTCTGCACCTCAAGACACACACAAAGCTTCCCACAAAGAAAACTTATTCCTCACACCTCTCCTTTTACAAGAAATATTCCTAATAAATTCTTTTCTGATGTGGAGGTTCAAACCAAGTCGCAACCACAGAGCATACTAAGAATTCTATTAAATTCTAAAACAAAGAGAGGAATTTATCTAGAGACAAAAGTTGCTAGACAAGCTTTTGAATGGTGTACATAAAACCAAGGCCCAAGCCTCCTTTTATAACAAAGAGGTTCACTCCTCTTTACTATTTTACCCGATGTGGGACTAAAAGTCCCAACACCAACAATCTCCACCTTGTGACTTTGTGGTCCCACAACGCTCCACCTTGATGAAGATTCCCATAGCTTTCGCTATCACTGCAACGCAGTCATGCTCCACCATAAAAGCATAATCACTCAGAACTAGCCATCCCAAGCATTTAACATCGGCACATGTCGAAATATAACCTTGCTGAAAAAACTATGGTGCAACTCCCATATTTGACTCTCATGGAAGTTAATCAGCCATCGACATAAATTTCACCACACACCCTGCATCAATGTCAACCAATGCCCGTGTGCAAAATGTGGTCCAGCTAACATTTAATATCCTTTATCATGGCAACTTTGGGACCCATGCCATAAGGATATACATGTCCTTCTTTCAAAAGACATCAAAATCGGAGAAAATGTTAGCCTCATTATCAAAGATCTCCACTACTTTCAGGAGTAACCACGCCTTCAAAGCCTTGTGTAAACCAGATCAATCAACACATCCTTGACTTGTATTTGCCACAAGCCAAAGTTGATCTTTCCACAAATTTCTCTACATCAACCGACCGCATTTGAAACTCGCTTCCGACATCCTCTTTGGCGTAACTCGTGCTCGATACCACTTGTTGGGAATTTGACTCTTCAAATTCTCTTCCCAGAACTGCACTTGTGGAAAATTGGAAAAACAAAGTAGAGAAATAATAACAACACAAGAATTTAACGTGGAAAACTCCCAAACCAGGAGAAAACCACCAAAGACCAGAGAAAAATCCACTATGTAGAAAATTATTACAACTACACAATTTTCTCTCTGCACTTCAAGACACACACAAAGCTTCCCCACAAAGAAACTTATTCCTCACACCTCTCCTTTTACAAGAAATATTCCTAATAAATTCTTTTTCTGATGTGGAGGTTCAAATTTGTCAGCAACCACACAGAGCATACTAAGAATTCTATTAAATTCTAAAACAAAGAGAGGAATTTATCTAGAGACAAAAGTTGCTAGACAAGCTTTTGAATGGTGTACATAAAACCAAGGCCCAAGCCTCCTTTTATAACAAAGAGGTTCACTCCTCTTTACTATTTTACCCGATGTGGGACTAAAAGTCCCAACACCAACATGAAATATAATAATATAGCTTCTCATTTTAATTCCACCCAAAAAATACAGAGAGGGATTTGGTTAATACAATACTCTCAAGCTAAACAAACACATATATATAAAGAATTGTGTGCAAGAAAGCACGTGTTTTTCTTTCTGCTAATTTTTGGTATTCCTTAATTATCTTAAACTAGTATTTTTCATTGTTCTTTTGTTTTAATAATTTTCATTTTTTATGTTCCCATTAGATGTTTTTTTTTGTATTAGCATTTTCCATATTATTTTTTTTATCACGATTGTTGATTACTTTTTACTATTTTGTGAAGATGTTTCACCGTAGGCTATTTTTTTGTTGTAGTCCATCCATTCAATGCTCAAATTATATATTGTTGCTATCAAAGATAAGATTATGTGGTTTATGCAATCTCAATTTTAATTGATGGAGAGAAACATCAATCCCTCTTTACAAATTGCTCATAAGCAAAATATATGTGGAATTGGGAAAAAAGAAACAGGAAGTAAGTCCAATAAGAAAGACTCATTAAGAGTTTAAGATAAAGGGTGTGTTTGATTTGTAAAAAAAAAAAAAAAAAAAGAGGGACTACACAGCACAAAAATAGGTGTTTTGTGTTTGATTTGAAAAGTAATCGGAGAAACGAACAAAAAAGGGGGTGAGGGACATCACAAAAACTAAAATTTTTGTCTCTCGACAAACCATGAGAGAAGATTTTGTCCATAGACAGACCATTTAAAAGACAAATATACTCATTTTTAGTTATTACTCAATTATTATATTCTTTCTCATCTTTCTCCTCTCTATATACTATTTCTCTCTCTCTCTCTCTCTATCTATATATATATATAAACTAGCATATAACGTAAACTAACCCAGTTGAATAAAAAATTCCCTTGTAAAAAAAACCAGTCAAAAAAAAAAACGTAAACCAATAGATATTATAATATTAATATTATTATCTATTATATTTAAAGCTTAAATATGTTTTTAGCCCCTGTAAATATAGAGTGTTTTAATTTTAGTTCCTGTAAAAAAATTTATTTGTTTTTTGTCCCTGCAAAATATTTTATTTTGATTTTGGTCTTTCTAACAAAAATTCATAGCAAAATTCGCTGAAACACTTCATTTATCAGCCAAATTTCTTGTAAATTTTGATCTGAATAACTAAAAACCATTATTTCGACCAAAATTTATAGAAAACACTTAATTTTCCTACAGAATTTCCTACGAATTTTCGTCAAAAGGACCAAAATCAAAATAAAATATTTTGTAGGGACTAAAAACAAATAATTTTTTTTACAGGGATTAAAATCAAAACATTCTATATTTACAGAACTAAAAACATATTTAAGCCTATATTTAATAATAAATATTATAATAAAAATCTATATTATTATACATGATATTGCAGTTTTTATATTTTAGCATATATAATACATAATATATAATATTATATATAATTGTAATATTATATATTATAATGGGTATTAAATTTAATATTTAGTATAATATATTATAATGGGTATTAGATTTAATATTACATATTAGTATTTCGGTAATACAATACTCTCAAGCTAATCAAACACATATATATAAAGAATTGTGTCAAATAAAGCACTTGTTTTTCTATCTTCTGCTTTTTGTTATTCCTTAGTTATCTTAAACTTGTATTTTTTATTGTTCTTTTGTTTTAATAATTTTCATTTTTTATTTTCCCATTAGATGCTTTTTTTTTGTATTAGCATTTTCTATATTATCTTTTTATCACGATTGTTGATTATTTTGTACTATTTTGTGAAGATGCTTCACTGTAGGCTATTTTTTGTTGTAGTTCATCCATTCAATGCTCAAATTATTGTCGTTATTTTAATTGATGGAGAGACACAACAATCCCTCTTTATAAATTGCTCATAAGCAAAATATATGTGGAATTGGAAAAAGGAAACATGAAGTGGGTCCAATAAGAAAGACCTGGTAAAGACAAGACCTAAAGACTCTTTTAAGTTTGGAAAAATTAACACAAGTGATAGATACCAATCAAGTTTCAACTTTCTCGACAGATCAATTAGTAAAACCTCAAAGAAGAATGAAAAGGAAATAATTAACAGGAAAAATAACCATTGCATAACAAAAGTTACTCCATATACTTGCTGAATAGTAGTATTGGTGCAACAAGCTCTTCATTTATTTTTCAATTCATTTACGAAAATGTTAATAATGTGCTATAGATGTATGTATGCATTGATAAATGACTTTATCAGCAAACAAAATGTTTTCTATATATGCCGTGTGAAATATGGAACAAAGGAAACACATATTAAACTTCTTGACTATTATGATTCAAAGTCTTCTGACTCATTTTATAAGTTAGAAAATTAAGTAAACACGGGACAAGTGGTAAGGTTTCTTGACATGGATTGTGCAAGTTTGAAAGCAAAGACTATACTCCATGACAATCTAAGTTAATTAACTAGAAAATTAAGCGGACTAGATAATAAATTAGAGAGGAATACTAACAATATTATTTTTAAAATTCTCCTCTTTATAAGATTAAATTTATAAGTGATAGTAATTAAACTCACAGTTGCATACATTTCATTTTATTTGTTTCATATATGTGTTTGATTATATGTGTCACCTTAGGAACAATATTTGATTGGCAATGCTCACACATCATGCGGTTCTGATTGAGTATAGATGACACTAATTGAAAGCCTGCGTTCACTATCGGCTAATGAGAACAACGTTCACCAAGCTTTATTTTTTTTGGAGTTCATGTGTGTACACAATGGAATCTATAGAATAGTTGTATATTCTCTGGTAGGGCGATTAACTTCTCTCAGACCGTGGATCGTATTATAGCCTTGTCTTGGCGCTTATTCCTTGCAAGGGCGGGTGCAACTAGTACCCTGGGACCTGTGTGAACATTTATTTTGCTGTTATCTTGTAATGGGTTAGAGTACTCCTAATACTCTCTTGTTAATATTATTTTGTCATTGAAAAAATATTTTTTAACACACATAATTAGAAAAAATAAAATATTAAAATCACCTGATAAAAATACCATTTATTAGTAAAAGGTTGGGAACAGCGACAGATCTACGAGAGGGCAGGCTACGGCTCAAAGACCCCAACCCAAAAAAAAAAAAAAAAAATTCTTGAACCATCAGTTAATACAATACTCTCAAAAGCTATAAACAAACACATATTGTGTTCACGAAAGGTGTTTTCCTTTCTGCTTCTTTTTGTTATTCCCTTATCTTAAACTTGTGCTTTTCATTGTTCTTTTGTTATAATATTTTTCACTTGCCCAATGGACGCTTCTTCTTTTTTGTGTGGTTGTTCGCATTTTCCACATTATCCTTTTATCACGATTGCTGATTATTATGTGTTTCTTTACCGTAGGCTATTTTATTTTAGTTCAACCATTTAATGCGCAACTATCATTATAAGGCCGTTTATTTCAGGTTGAGATAGAATTGATTCTAAAGATTTGATGTTAAAAAAATTGATTTTAAAAAATTGAGTTTAAAAAAATTGTTTTGTGTTGGTTTAATTGTATTTTTGGTCCTCTTATTTTTCGAAATCCATTATTTTGGTCCTCCTATTTTATTTTTCACGGATTTGGTCCCCATACTTTTTATTTTTCACGAATTTGGTCCCCACACTTTTTAATTACACTTTTGGTCCTCCAAAATTGTGGATTTCTTGCACTTTTGGTCCCCCATTTTCCCAATATCCATGATTTTTAGGGACCAAAAGTGCAAGAAATTTACGATTTTGGGGACTAAAAGTGCAATTAAAAAAGTGTGGGACCAAATTCGTGAAAAATAAAAAATATGGGGACCAAATTTGTGAAAAATAAAATAGGGGGATTAAAATCGTGGATTTGGAAAAATAGGCGGACCAAAAATACAATTAAGCCTTTTGTGTTTGGTAATGATATTTTAAAAGTTAGTTTAAAAGAATTAATTTTGTTTGGATGATAAATTTAGAATCACTTTTGATGTATAAATGTAAAGAATTTTGTGGGTCCCAAACCAGAATCAATTTTATTCAACGCAAAAGCTACAACTTCTTGATTCCATTAGAATCAATTCTACCTGCCTCAGAATCAATTTTATCCATCGTGATTTTGGAACCCAAACACATAAACAGTACTTTTCAATTATATTCACCTTGTTTTTTATTCCAAAATTGATTCTAGTCTCTCTAGAATCTTAACCAAACGGGCTCATAATCACAATCAAGGATAAGATTCTATAACCCCAAGGGGTTGGCCTATTGGAACATGATAGGACTTGGACATGTCACGGATTCGAGTCCCCACTACTCTCCTTGGGGTGAGGTAAATGAAATTACCTTCGTAAGTGCTTAAAGAGCTTGGAGGTCTTCTCTGCCTTGAAATGGAGCGCCATCCCCACACCCTAAATTTTTTCTTATGAAAAAAAAAGGTAAGATTCTGTGGTTTATAAAATCTCAATTATAATTGATGGAATGAAACATAATCCCTCTCTACAATTTGTCAAAGGAGAATTCTTGGGTACCCATGAAAAAAGTTGGGTACCGATACCCATAAGGAAAAAAATAACCAAAAACTTAATTTCACATAAAATAATTAAACATGAAGAATAACGTGATGTTAAATAATTGGACATGAGTATACCGTACCCAATAAAACTCAAAGCTACCAGAATTGTTACCTAAAAGCAAGGAATTAGCAACCCCGTTTATGTACAACATATGCCACATCTTCTTTTACATTACATATAGAGCAATTTGTGACCACACATCACTTACGTCCTTGACAACAACTTGTATTTTTTCCTTTCTAAAATATAAATATGAAAGAAATTTTCAATACTTACATTCACCAGCTTGAAAATATTCGATTTGCACAGGTAGATATAGCTTGTGTTACTTTGAACTATTGTTGTAATTTGAGTTCCAAATTCATTAGCTATTTTCTCTTCTTTCCCACCACAAGAGTTTAGGTCAATAATTACCCTCATATATTTATTTCTTTAAAAAAAACTCCTCACTTTTGCTTTAAAATAATATTACCATCTCAGTAGTTCAAATGTTTATATTGTTATAATATTTTGAATACTTCAATTAACATGTACCCCAATTTAGAATAAAATAAGCAAAAAAAAAAAAAAAATCTACGACCTGGCAACGCTTGGTCTCAATCTAGTTTCTTATAATTTAGACAAAAGTTTCTTTCATTGGATGCATCTATTGCAAAAATAAAAAATAATTTTATAAAAGTTGATATGAGTCAAAAAAAACCCGAAATCAATGACATTGCTTTGACCAAAATACTGTTTGATGTGTGACCATTGCCAATAGAATATTTTTTCTATAGTGACACGTATAAGAAATAAATAAAATAAAATGTATGCAGTTGTGAGTTTAATTGTTATCATTTATAAATTTAATCTTATAAAGAGGAGAATTTTAAAAATAATGTAACCATAGTGTTCCTCTCCAATTTACTATCTAGTCCGCTTAATTTTCTAATTAGTTAACCTAGATGGTCATAGAGTATAATCTTGGCTTTCAAGATTGCACAATCCATGCCTGCCAATGTACCTTAATTACCGCTTGTCCTGCTTCTACTTAATTTTCTAACTTATAAAATGGGTTAGAAGACTTGAATCGTAAATAATAGTAAATATGTCTAATTAATTGGATTTATTTCATGTTTCCTTTCCCATTCCACACGGTTTGTTGTTTTCACTCTTCATAAAAATTTGGAAGCTTTGGAAAAAGAGAAAGCAAGTAGTATTTTCCTATTATTATTATTTTAACTAAACCGAATCAATAGAAAATTTCATTTTCATCTTACCATTATAAAAATTCAAGCATTAATTAATGACAGCCACATGATGGATTGGAAAATCATTATATGAACTACAAAGGTATTCCACCAAGTCTTCCAAAGATGTATAGTGTTACTCCCAAAAGCCTCACCTATTGTGTCTGCCTTTAATGCATGTATCCAAAAAGAAAATGTTATGCGGATACTTTATTTTATTATTTGAATTATTATAGCAGACGCCGGTAATCTAATAATTAAGATCCATGCAATTAGTATTTTTACCATGTCTTCAAATCATAATAATTTATTGGAATGTCTTTCTTTACAAGACAAGCTCATCTCATCAAAGCTTTTTCAGTTCATCTTTCATAAAAGTTCCTTTTGGAAAAGATATTTACAATTGCAGTCCCTCATTGTAATTTGATTTCAAGATAGAGGTCACATTCCATCTTTTATATATATACACTTGCACCATGATTTGGAAAAAGAATCTGATTGGCTGAGAAAAAAAATACTCAGTAATCAAAAGGAAAAAAAATAAAGCTAAGTGGATGTTGTTCTCATTAGCCGATAGTGGACATAGGCTTCAATCAGTGTCAGATATACTCATTAATCAGAACCACTTGATGTGTGAGCATTGCCCGATCGAATATTTTTTCTAAGGTGACACATATAATCAAACACATATATGAAACAAATAAAATGAAATGTATGCAATGTACCAAAAAAAAATGAAATGTATGCAACTGCGAGTTTAATTGTTATCATTTATAAATTTAACCTTATAAAGAGAAGAATTTTAAAAATAACGTAAGCATAGCGTTCCTCTCCAATTCACTATCTAGTCCGCTTAATTTTCTAATTAATTAACCTAGATGGTCATGGATTATAGTCTTTGCTTTCAAACTTGCACATCCCATGCCTGCCAATGTACCTTAATTACCGCTTGTCCTGTTTCTACTTAATTTTCTAACTTATAAAATGGGTTAGAAGAATTGAATCGTAAGTAATAGTCAAGATGTCTAATTAATTGGATTTATTTCATGTTTCCTTTTCCCATTCCACATGGTTTGCTGATAAAGTCTTTTATCATGATGATCGACATTAGATAGAGTATTGTCTTCACTCTTCATAAAAATTTGGAAGCTTTGGATAAAGAGAAAGCGAGTAGTATTTTCCTATTATTATTATTTTAACTAAACTGAATCAATAGAAAACTTCATTTTCATTTTACCATTATAAAATCAAGCATTAATTAATATCAGCCACATGAGGTCCTAGATTGGAAAATCATTATATGAACTATAAAGGCATTTCACCAATTCTTCCAAAGATGTACAGTGTTACTCCCAAAAGCCTGCATCTGTTGTGCCTAGCTTTAATGCATGTATCCAAAAAGAAAGTGTTATGCGGATACTTTATTTTATTATTTGAATTATTATAGTAGAGGCCGGTAATCTAATAATTAAAATCCATGCAATCAGTATTTTTACGATGCCTTCAAATCCTAATAATTTCTTGGGATGTATTTCTTCACAAGACAGTCTCATCTCATCAAAGCTTTTTTAGTTCATCTTTCATAAAAGTTCCTTTTGGAAAAGATATTTACAATTGCAGTCCCTCATTGTAATTTGATTTCAAGACAGAGGTCACATTCCATCTTTTATATATATACACTTGCATCATGATTTGAAAAAAGAATCTGATTGGCTGAGAAAAAAAATACTCAATAATCAAAAGGAAAAAAAATCAAGCTAAGTGGATGTTGTTCTCGTTAGCCGATAGTGGACATAGGCTTCAATCAGTGTCAGATATACTCATTAATCAGAACCACTTGATGTGTGAGCATTGCCCGATCGAATATTTTTTCTAAGGTGACACATATAATCAAACACATATATGAAACAAATAAAACGAAATGTATGCAATGTACCAAAAAAAAAAAATGAAATGTATGCAACTGTGTAACATCCCTAGTTCGTAGTCGACCATACAAACTAGAATCATTACCTTTTCGTAAAATCAGAGGTGCACAAAACGGAATGGATAATCTCATAAGAGAATTACATAAAGTTTCACAACCAGTGATGTCTCAGTCATACAAAATAACATGAAGTTTTTTTTTTTTTTTTTTTTTGGAAATACACATCACTTAGCCGAGAAGATACAAATATCCATAAGTGCACAGACCCCTAAAACATAAAGCGGTTCAAGACCGATACATGACACCAAATAAGACTAAATATAGTCTCCATGATACAAAACACTGGAACATGAACTGGTCATGATCTGATAACCTCAGCCGGCAGGACTCTTGCCCTTACTTGAATTACCTGAATCCTTCACCTGTGAATCTGAAAAATCAACAACAATGAGGAATGAGATTACTTAATCTCAGTGAGTTCTCGCGACCCCTTACCATAATATTCTCAGTTGATAAATTTTAAACTTAGCCTAGGGTGCATCCCTCCTAACGTGATAGACTTACATAATATAAAAGCTACCAGACACCGTGAGGGAATCCGACACTCGTAAATAACGAGTAACTGAACCATGAAGACCCCGGGAGCAGTTCATGACACCGACCCCGAGTACACCCTCCATTCTTTAATTAGTTTATTTTCCCTTATGTATAGGATACATAGTCATCTCACACTGTTAACCAAAATCATACATAAACATTATGCAGAAACTTTCAGCACAGCAACATAAACTTCGACAATTTATTTACCCTATCAAACGATATCGGAATCTAACAAACGACCCACCTACAGAAAGCTAATGAGGTCTATTTTCTAACCATGTATTTAGAATTTTGGAATGATGTACCAAAAAGTGCAGTTTTTCGAAACAAAACAGTAAGTTTACAGAATGGGACAGCAACTGTGTCCTAAGTTGGGAGCCTTCTAGAATGACCAAGACAAACTCAAATAAAATGAAACTTGAGCCTAAATGGTAGCAAAATTTGTCTACTTTTCAAAGGAATTGGATTCATAAAAAAATAAGTTCATTTGACAACATAATAACCGAAATACTGAACCTAAGCACAGTTTGGCTTCAGAAATTTGACCTAACTTGGGACACTCATAACTGGAGGTATACTACTTTGAATTAAACCAAACCAGTGCCAAAATGACCGTAATTAAGTCTATTTTCGAACAAGGTAAGCCCCAAAATTTTTAGATAAGCAGAATGGTCCCAGTTTCAAAAGAACCGAACCTACCTGCAGACAGCCTCCACAATTTCACCCTCACTTGTGGGGTCTATAACCTGAGCTATACTACTCCAAATGAGACCAAACCAAAGCCAAAATGACCATCATTTAATCTATTTTCAAGAATACTAAACTATAAAATTTTAGGACTAACATATGTCCCCAGCCAACACGAAACAGAACTGGTATCAGACTGGTTCCAATTTCAAACTTCCACACAAAATTTGCACAATACATCATAAAAATTCAAAACATAACCAGAGGAGTCCAATACAATCAGCCCAGAACATTCATGCAATTTATTCAGAGACAAACACAATCAAAACCCTAGAACTCACCTAGTTGCCGTGTAACTCGAAAACCGATTTCTTGGACCAACGAAAACAAAAGAGCTCAAAGCTTCAGCTCTCCCTCTAATTCATGGAGATAGAGGAGATGGAGTTTTTCATCCAGCCTGTTTTGCTTGTTAAATCTAGTATCAATGGGAGGGAAATTGAAAATGGAGGAGAATGGTGAAGTTTCTAGCAACATGCAATGAAAGAAACTCAAGTTCTCTCCTCTTCTCTCCTGAAGCATCACCCTCTCTTCCATGGACCCCTTTTCAGTTTTTTTTTCAGCCTTTCCAGCTGAGTTGCTCGACTGCAATCTCCCTAGGTTGCTGGTTGTGTTGTGCTCAAGTGTGGGTTTAGGAAAAGACAGTTCTACCCTTACTAATCCTCTCATCTATTACCTCTTTATCCTACCTTGGCTTTCTTATTTTCTAACATATTCCATACTCAACATACTTATTTCTATGTTAATTAGTATTATTGTAAAAACAATTAGATAATTAAATTAACCTACAAATTTATTCCCAGCACAACCCCCCATATTAAAATTAAGCCTACCTATTTCAAATTAACTTGTTGATTTGTAACATGAAATTAAATTAAACAAGCAATTCACACAATTCATGTAACTCACAAATGTTCATGAACTGGGCATACACTGGGTGTTACATTACACCCCAACTTGAAAAAATTTCATTCCCTCAAATTGCTTAAATCTTACCTCATGAAAACAAATACGGATAACGAGCCGATCTCCTCCTCAAGCTCCCAAGTAGCTTCTTCTTCGGTGAATCTACGTCCCAAAGGACTTTTTACCATCTAATGGTCCTCGATCTAAGCTTCTTTCTCTCAAAATCTAAAACTCTAATGGATAGTGGTCGAAATGTAAGGTTCTGAATGCATATCAACCGCTTTCAAAACTAACGGTTGTGTAGGGTCATGGATATACTTTCTCAGCTGGGATACGTGAAACACATCATGAAGGTTTGATAAAGATGGAGGTAAAGCAATTTATAGGCAACAGTCCAATCCGCTCCAGATTTGGAACGGACCGAGCAAAGCTTGGGCCGAGCTTCTTTGTACGCAAAGGTACGACTAATACCTAGGATGGTGTAACCCCGAGGAACACATGATCACCGACCGAACTCTAATGGTTTCCTCCTCTTATCTCTGGCAGATAATTCTTTTGCCGACTGAGCGGTTTTGATTCTTTCTCTAATCTCGTCCGATTTTATCCTGTATCTCTCTCGGCCAAGTCCGCCCAATCAACCCGTTCTCCCAATGTCCCACCAACATAAAGGAGTTCTAAGATTTGGCGTCCATATAGGGCTTTCATACGGAGCCATGCCGATACTCAATGGTAATCGCTGTTATAAGCAAATTCCACCAAAGGGAAGATGATCCTCCATCTACCACCACTATCCGTAACACACGCCCGTAGTATATCTTCCAATGTCTCAATGGTTCTTCTGTCTGACCGCCGGTCCTGAGGATGATAAGTCGAATCGATGTCGAGCCGGAACCCAAGGCCATGTCCAAAGCTCTCCAAAAATCGAGATGTGAACTTTGGATCTCGATCCGACACAATACTAATCGGTACTCTGGAAGTCGAACTATTATATCCTTCAAGTACAGTCGCTTAACTTTGATGTTTTGAGTTGAACGACAGAATGAAACGAGCGTGATTTCGGCTAATCCGCCGACTACAACCCGTGATAAGTCATGGCCATTTCAGAAAGGGGTAAGCCCATCACAAAAATCCATTGAAACACTTTCCCATTTCCACTCAGAATGTCCAATGGTTGTAATTGACTCGATGGAGCTTTTGATGCTCGATCTTAACCTTCGACATGTGTCAAACATCGAAACAAACTCTGGGAGCATCTCGATTTCATCCCCGCCACCAATACATTTCCTTAAGATCTCGATACATCTTGGTGTTGCCAGGATGCACCGAGAATTTACTCTATGAGCCTCTTCCAAAACTTTTCTTTAATTTCCTCATTAGCCGAACATAGATCCGATTTCGAAACAAACAATCCCATCACTATCTTCTCGTGGAAGTCCTGGTGACGCGGTGGATCAGAACTCTTCATCATAGTCCTGCATTTGTCCGATTGCCCTTCAATGCACTAGTAACTGGATTTGGTTCAACGCCGCTTGTCCTTTTTCGCTTTAACTCAAGATTAAGATCTCAATGATTCTAATAGTGTTATCTCACGCATCATCACGAAGACACGTGCAAAGGATTTTCGCTCAAGGCGCCATTACTACATTAGCCTTACCCGGATGATACTAATTCAAATCATAATCCTTGTAGAATTCAACCCATCTCACGCATTGCCTCATATTCACTCTTCGATCGAAAAGATACTTTAAACTCTTGTGGTCACTGAATACTTCAAAATGTGAACCGGAGAGATAGTGCCGCCAAATCTTTAAAGCAAACACAATAGCTGCCAACTCTAAATCATGAGTGGGGTAATTCTCCTCATGGGCCTTTAACTGCCTAGAAGCATAAGCAACAACTTGACCTTTCGCATCAACACACATCCTAAACCCCTGATGCATCATCGAAAATCTGGAATCCTTTACCGGGTCAGAATGATAAGGATTGGTGCCGATGTCAGCCGAGCTTTAAGTTCCAAAAAACATTCTTCGCAGCTAGTGTCCCACACAAACGATTGTCCTTTACGAGTTAAACGAGTGAGTGGAATTACTAATTGCGAAAATCCCTGAATGAATCGTCGGTAATATCCAGCCAATCCAAGAAAACTCCTAATCTCCGAAACTGTTGTTGGGCGTTCCCAATTCAAAACTGCTTCAACTTTACTTGGGTCAACCGCAACACCTTCCCGAGAGATAACATGTCCTAAAAATTTAATCTCTGGCAGCCAAAACTCACATTTTTCCGGTTTAGCATACAGACGCTTTACCCGGAGAGTATCCAATACAATTCTCAAATGTTCTGCATGATCCTCTTCATTCTGTGAGTAAACCAGGATATCATCGATGAATACAACCACAAATTTATCAAGATATGGTCTGAAAATTCTGTTCATATAGTCCATGAAGATTGCCGGAGCATTAGTCAATCCAAAAGGCATTACTACGAACTCGTAATGACCATAACGGGTTCTAATGTCTTCGATATCCAATGCCCGAACCTTAATTTTGGGTAACGACCTTAAATCAATCTTGGAAAACACTGATGCACTTCTCAACTGATCTAGTAAATCATCAATTCTAGGCAATGGATACTTGTTCTTCACCGTTACCTTGTTCAACTGTCTGTAGTCAATACATAACCGCATAGTGCCGTCCTTCTTCTTTACTAGCAGAACAGGTGCACCCCAAGGTGATGCGCTCAGGCGAATGAATTTCTTAGCAATCAAATCCTCAGCTGAACCTTCAACTCCTTCAACTCTAATGGAG
Source organism: Calophaca sinica (assembly GCA_037113605.1). Lineage (NCBI taxonomy): Eukaryota > Viridiplantae > Streptophyta > Magnoliopsida > Fabales > Fabaceae > Calophaca > Calophaca sinica. The sequence goes on from CM073733.1 coordinate 95,786,332, forward strand.
ACATACGATGCGAGCAATCGAGATAGGTCCGCACCCTAACTAGCTCAATAGAGAACTCTATCTCACGATCAGGAGGTAGTGAAGATACTTCATCCGGAAACACATCCAGATACTCATTAACCACAGGAATGGAAGGTAGATGAACACCGTGACCGGAAATCAATGACATGTAGAGGAAACAACCCTCAAACCCGGGAGACGTACAAAGATTTAGAAATACTGATGAAAGTGATGATTCAATACTGACCTTGGAAAGTGCCACTGTCTCAGACGCAAAACTAATTATTCGGTTGTGACAATCAAGCGTGACATGGTGTTTAGTGAGCCAATCCATACCAAGAATGATGTCCATGCCTTTAAGGGGCAAACACACTAAGCTGATAAGGAACGATTTATCACCGACGTTTCCAACACAATCCTCACAGAGCGACTGGGTGGAAACACTGCCCTCGGCGGGTGTGTGAATTTCAATGGGGTGTGGTAAGGTTGTTAAGGCCAGATGGAGCCTCTCAACACAATCTTGAGCAATAAAAGAATGAGACGCACTGTAATCAAATAGAATAACTATGGGACTCAAAAAAGAAAACCCGTACTCAAGAATGTTGGCGGTGGCAACTCTACTGAATTCAAAGCAAATGCTCTCCCCAGTGGTTGGAGCGGAAGTCTTCCCCGAGGCTTCTTAGGACAATCTTTAGCATAATGACCTGGCTCCTTGCAATAAAAGCATTCAGACTCCCGGTCGGCATTCCCCTTTGTGAAATCTTCCACAACGATTACATGCATTAAACCTAGGACCCCCGATTCTTTGAATCGACTTTCCTTTGTTGATATCACCTTTAGGTTTCAAGTTAGAGGTTGAAGTTCCAGATCCCTTCTTTTGCCTTGCCAAAACTCTCGTGCTCATCATACATTTTCTTCAAATCTTCTTACGCAATGTAAGACTGCTCAACTAACGCAAAGTGGTGGCGAAGAAGGAACTTAAACCTTGGGCAATATCTACACGTAAACCTCTTCGAACCTATTAATCTTCCATTCTTCATCCACAAAGATGCCTAGCCAAGCTGGTAGAATTGTGACAACTCCTCAAAATTAGAGGCATATTCACTAACTGACATGTTGCCCTGCTTCAAAGCGATAAATTCCTCTTCTTTCTTCAATCTCATATTTCTTGGAAAGAACTGGTCCAAAAACATCTTCTTAAAATTCTCCCAAGTGATGGGAGTCCCTTGACTAGTCATGAACTCGTAGGCATTTTGCCACCAAGTCTCCGCTTTGCCATTCATCACATCTGAAGCAAATAAAACCTTTTGCTCATCAGAACACTGCAAGGTCCTGAATTTCTTCTCTAAAGCATCCACCCAATACCGTGCCTGCATCGGACCTTCAGTACCATAGAAACTCGGAGGATTTGATTTCTGAAACAGGAAGTACATCTTATTAGGGTCCTCAGGTGGCTGCGGTACAACCGGAGGAGGAGGAGGTTGGTTTTGTTGTGCCTGAATCATTTGCTGAATCATTGCCTGTTGGTTATTAAGCATCTGTTGGTTCATCTGTTGATTCATCTGGTTTTGTGCTTGCATATTCAGCATGAATTGCTGCATCCATTCAGGAATAGGAGCCTCAGGAGCCGGTGCTCTAGGTCCAGTGTTGCGTCTCAGGCCCACCATAATTCTGCATAAAATGCACCAAGCATTGAGTTGATCAGTCTCAATATCTCTTAGCATAATAAGAAGAAGTATAACTGAACACTTAAAACACAAACACAAATACATACTAATCTAAGCCCGACAAGGTCGAACTGCTCTGATACCAAATGTAACATCCCTAGTTCGTAGTCGACCATACAAACTAGAATCATTACCTTTTCGTAAAATCAGAGGTGCACAAAACGGAATGGATAATCTCATAAGAAAATTACATAAAGTTTCACAACCAAGATGTCTCGCCATACAAAAAAACATGTTGTTTTTTTTTTTTTTTTTGGAAATACACATCACTTAGCCGAGAAGATACAAATATCCATAAGTGCACAGACCCCTAAAACATAAAGCGGTTCAAGACCGATACATGACACCAAATAAGACTAAATATAGTCTCCATGATACAAAACACTGGAACATGAACTGGTCATGATCTGATAACCTCAGCCGGCAAGACTCTTGCCCTTACTTGAATTACCTGAATCCTTCACCTGTGAATCTGAAAAATCAACAACAATGAGGAATGAGATTACTTAATCTCAGTGAGTTCTCGCGACCCCTTACCATAATATTCTCAGTTGATAAATTTTAAACTTAGCCTAGGGTGCATCCCTCCTAACGTGATAGACTTACATAATATAAAAGCTACCGCATTAATCGTGAGGGACTCCGACTCTGGTAAATATCGAGTAACTGAACCATGAAGACCCCGGGAGCAGTTCATGACACCGACCCCGAGTACACCCTCCATTCTTTAATCAGTTTATTTTCCCTTATGTATAGGATACATAGTCATCTCACACTGTTAACCAAAATCATGCATAAACATTATGCAGAAACTTTCAGCACAGCAACATAAACTTCGACAATTTATTTACCCTATCAAACGAAATGCGAATCTAACAAACGACCCACCTACAGAAAGCTAATGAGGTCTATTTTCTAACCATGTATTTAGAATTTTGGAATGATGTACCAAAAAGTGCAGTTTTTCGAAACAAAACAGTAAGTTTACAGAATGGGACAGCAACTGTGTCCTAAGTTGGGAGCCTTCTAGAATGACCAAGACAAACTCAAATAAAATGAAACTTGAGCCTAAATGGTAGCAAAATTTGTCTACTTTTCAAAGGAATTGGATTCATAAAAAAATAAGTTCATTTGACAACATAATAACCGAAATACTGAACCTAAGCACAGTTTGGCTTCAGAAATTTGACCTAACTTGGGACACTCATAACTGGAGGTATACTACTTCGAATTAAACCAAACCAGTGCCAAAATGACCGTAATTAAGTCTATTTTCGAACAAGGTAAGCCCCAAAATTTTTAGATAAGCAGAATGGTCCCAGTTTCAAAAGAACCGAACCTACCTGCAGACAGCCTCCACAATTTCACCCTCACTTGTGGGGTCTATAACCTGAGCTATACTACTCCAAATGAGACCAAACCAAAGCCAAAATGACCATCATTTAATCTATTTTCAAGAATGCTAAACTATAAAATTTTAGGACTAACATATGTCCCCAGCCAACACGAAACAGAACTGGTATCAGACTGGTTCCAATTTCAAACTTCCACACAAAATTTGCACAATACATCATAAAAATTCAAAAAAACATAACCAGAGGAGTCCAATACAATCAGCCCAGAACATTCATGCAATTTATTCAGAGACAAACACAATCAAAACCCTAGAACTCACCTAGTTGCCGTGTAACTCGAAAACCGATTTCTTGGACCAACGAAAACAAAAGAGCTCAAAGCTTCAGCTCTCCCTCTAATTCATGGAGATAGAGGAGATGGAGTTTTTCATCCAGCCTGTTTTGCTTGTTAAATCTAGTATCAATGGGAGGGAAATTGAAAATGGAGGAGAATGGTGAAGTTTCTGGCAACATGCAATGAAAGAAACTCAAGTTCTCTCCTCTTCTCTCCTAGCGCATCACCCTCTCTTCCATGGAACCCATTTCAGTTTTTTTTTCAGCCTTTCCAGCTGAGTTGCTCGACTGCAATCTCCCTAGGTTGCTGGTTGTGTTGTGCTCAAGTGTGGGTTTAGGAAAAGACAGTTCTACCCTTACTAATCCTCTCATCTATTACCTCTTTATCCTACCTTGGCTTTCTCTTATTTTCTAACATATTCCATACTCAACATACTTATTTCTATGTTAATTAGTATTATTGTAAAACAATTAGATAATTAAATTAACCACAAATTTATTCCCAGCACAACCCCACATATTAAAATTAAGTCTAGCTATTTCAAATTAACTTGTTGATTTGTAACATGAAATTAAATTAAACAAGCAATTCACACAATTCATGTAACTCACAAATGTTCATGAACTTGGGCATACACTTGGGTGTTACAAACTGCGAGTTTAATTGTTATCATTTATAAATTTAACCTTATAAAGAGAAGAATTTTAAAAATAATGTAAGCATAGCATTCATCTCCAATTCACTATCTAGTCCGCTTAATTTTCTAATTAATTAACCTAGATGGTCATGGATTATAGTCTTTGCTTTCAAACTTGCACATCCAATGCCTGCCAATGTACCTTAATTACCGCTTGTCCTATTTCTACTTAATTTTCTAACTTATAAAATGGGTTAGAAGAATTGAATCGTAAGTAATAGTCAAGATGTCTAATTAATTGGATTTATTTCATGTTTCCTTTTCCCATTCCACACGGTTTGCTGATAAAGTCTTTTATCATGATGATCAACATTAGATAGAGTATATTGTCTTCACTCTTCATAAAATTTTGGAAGCTTTGGAAAAAGAGAAAGCGAGTAGTATTTTCCTATTATTATTATTTTAACTAAACTGAATCAATAGAAAACTTCATTTTCATTTTACCATTATAAAAATTCAAGCATTAATTAATATCAGCCACATGAGGTCCTAGATTGGAAAATCATTATATGAACTATAAAGGCATTTCACTAAGTCTTCCAAAGATGTATAGTGTTACTCCCAAAAGCCTACACCTGTTGTGCCTAGCTTTATAATGCATGTATCCAAAAAGAAAATGTTATGCGGATACTTTATTTTATTATTTGAATTATTATAGTAGAGGCCGGTAATCTAATAATTAAAATCCATGCAATTAGTATTTTTACGATGTCTTCAAATCCTAATAATTTCTTGGGATGTATTTCTTCACAAGACAGTCTCATCTCATCAAAGCTTTTTCAGTTCATCAAGCTTTTTCAGTTCATCTTTCATAAAAGTTTCTTTTGAAAAACAATACTCAGTAATAATTTCTTGGGATGTATTATACACTTGCACCATGATTTGGAAAAAGAATCTGATTGGCTGAGAAAAGAATACTCAGTAATCAAAAGAAAAAAAATCAAGCTAAGTGGATGTTGTTCTCATTACCCAATAATGGACACAGGCTTCAATCAGTGTTAGATATACTCATTAATCAGAACCACTTGATGTGTGAGCATTGCCAATCGAATATTTTTTCTAAGGTGACACATATAATCAAACACATATATGAAACGAATAAAATGAAATGTATGCAGCTGCGAATTTAATTGTTATCATTTATAAATTTAATCTTATAAAGAGGAGAATTTTAAAAATAATGCAATCATAGTGTTCCTCTCCAACTCACTATCTAGTCCTCTTAATTTTCTAATTACTTAACCTAGATGGTCATGGATTATAGTCTTTGCTTTCAAACTTGCACATCTCATGCCTGCCAAGGAACCTTACCTCTGGTCTTGTGTCTACTTAATTTTCTAACTTATAAAATGGGTTAGAAGACTTTGAATAGTAATAGTCAACAAATCTAATATGTGTTTCCAATTTGTTCCATATTCCACACGATATAGAAGACTATATTCCACACGATATAGAAGACTTTTATTTGCCAATGAAGTCTTTTATCAACGCATACATACATCTATAGCACACTTTTAACATCTTTGTAAATGAATTGCAAAATAAATGAAGAGCTTGCTGCACCAATATTATCATTCAACTAGCATATGTAGTAACTTTTGTCATGCACTTCCCTGTTAATTATTTCTTTTTCATTCTTCTTCGAGGTTTCACTTATTGATCTATTGGACCTACTACTGATTTCCTTTTTTCCCCATTCCACACATATTTTGCTTTGGTGACAACTCTGGTACCCTTGAGTTTTATTGGGTACGATAACCATGTCTAATTATTTAATGTCATGTTATTTTTCATGTTTAATTATTTTTATGTGAAATTAAGTTATGGGTTATTTTTGCCCTATGGGTATCGGTACCTAACTTTCTTCATGGGTACCAAAAAAATCTCCTTTATTCTATTCTGTCAAAGTCCTTCATAGTTATCAAAGAAGAACCGATCATTATTGATCCTGTTATTTACTTATCAGGTCCTGTTTATTCTTGGAAAGTAGAAACATTTTGTCATTTTCCCACCATGAGAAAATGCCATCATTGCCATTGATTTATTAATTAAAATATTGAATGGATAGGATTGAAAATAAGTAATTTAATGATTTTTCGTATACATTTAAAACTTATTGGCAAAAAATGTCGCAGATGAATTAAATAATATAAAATTAAATAAAAGTTATCTGAAGTCAACAAATATTACATGATAATTTTTTTCAGCTACTATTTATCATAATGGTCGACCTCTTTATTCTTAGTACATCACCCATGACTTGAAGGATTCTTCACTCTACTTCAACTCAAATAAGCCTCACACAGCCTCTCAAAATTAATTTGACTAAACTATTTAAAAACATTATAAATTATATTACTCCCTTGACAGAATAGCACACTTCATTGTAGCGTAAATAATTTTTTTACGAGCACACTTTTTTCTCTCTCGATAATTTGTAACATAATCAAGAACTAATTGAGTGCTTATTACAAATTTTAGATCTTACAAGATAAAAAAAATTAAAGAAAAATAGAGCTTATAATATGAATATTGAAAATTTTATTTTAATTGTTAAAGTACTACAATTAATAATATGGTTTTCAAATTTAGCCTCTCATAATCGTAAAACTTCCAAAGAAAAAAAGAAAAATACTATAGAGAGACTTGTGAATAGTCACTCAGCAAAATTAAAAGATTTATTTATATTAAAATAAATTAAAAGTAACACACTCCTTTTAAAAAAAAATATTATAGAAAGAGAGAGAGAGAGTCATAGTGGCGACTTAGTGACTGTAGTGGGTTTAGGGTAAGTACGCCGGGGGGGTTGTTAAAAGATAGGTAGGGTTAGTACAGAGAGTGTATATGTTAACAAAGAGAGATGGGGTTAGTAGTGGATTAGTGATAGTAGATAGAGTTAAGGTTAGTAGTGATACAATGAAAGTGATGAGTTAGGAGTAGTATTGATATAGTGGGCAAAAACTATAATTACAGAGAAAAATGTGATATTCATAATAAACGGGCTAACAGCCTACTGCAGATAAACAAGGCATTTTCTCGTGGTGGGAAAGTTACTTTCCCAGCATAAACTGCACCTACTTATCAATGTAATCTGATTTAGCATTGACTACTCAAAGAAGAACACTTTCCACATCTTTAAATTGTTCAGTGGTATGTATGTATCTGTATTTCTATATGCATTTCTTACTTTATTTTGTACTACAAATTTAGACAAAAGGCCCTTTAAAGGTCTAGCATTACTCTTTACTATGTTGTTTAGTTTTAAAATGAAATTACTAATGAATGTATTTAAACTATTAGTTAAGGAAATAAAATAAAACATATGTAATAAAAAATTGTTATATAATTAGCCACAGTTTAAATGTGGCTAATTGTCTATTTTTTAATTAAAAAAAAAGAGTTCCTAGCACTTCGTTCTCTGCCATTGTTACCTCAGTGTTGTATTTGCCAAACCAATAGCAACAAGTGGTCTTCACTCCTCTCACAGCCTTAAGCAACTAGAGTATCTGTTGACTGAGCGGCATCTGCACATTTCTACATATGCAACCTCTGTCAACAACAAGAACCAAAGAGGAATGAGAACAAAAAAAACACTGAATATAAATACAAAATTTGTTCTTCTGTATAAATAGGAAATACCCTTAGTTAAATTAAAAATACCTTAGCTCCCCCAAACACCTAAATCAGATTCCCAACAGGTACAAGAGTCATGAACCTTAGCTACATATATTCATGACAAAATTGTTTACACACGAATGCATCCATACACCATTATTGTCTTTAAAATTCATGACCAAAATAAATATCTTTTCTATTAAGATTTTAGTTATCCAAATTATTTACTTTTTTTTTTCGCTTCATGCCTTTATACTTACTGATTTAAGACAAATCCCCAAGGCTTGTGGGGCAAGACCGCAAGATGAACTCATGAAGCTTAATACATTTGTGATCCACTTTTCTGCTCCATTTTCTAATTCTCTTTCCTATACATCATAACCACACGAGTTATCTATCAATATATGATACTACTCTGGCTTCATTTATAAGCAAAAAAGGTATTTCCACGTTCATTAAAAAATATATGTATCTGGTCCAATTTTGGACCAGATACGTACATTTTTAATTTATGTGAAAATGTCTTTTTTGCTTATAAATGAGGCCGGAAGGAGTATTCAATAACAAGGATAAAGCATAATAGTCGAATGAAATAAATGACACACACACTTACCAATAAAGAGAATAGATATGTTCTGAATCCGATAATGTGGGCCGACCACTAGCAAGAATAGATATTAATTTGACGTCCCCTGAAATTTGAGGTTCCCTAAAATCTTTGTCCACCTTCAGCATCAAAAAGACCATCAGGTAAATTTCAACAGTCACATGCTTAGTAGTAAATAATGGAATGTGGGAAGGGGCATTTTCAGTTCTACTATTAGTTTATTTTGTGAGATTGATATTTAAAGTTTTTTTTCCTGTTTTGTTCCCCCTTCTTTTTGGGTAATTCTATAATCTTATGATTTTTGATTGATTGAGTGAGTTAGTGAGTGAGATTTTGAGTTACTAATTTTTGTGATAGTCAATCGCATGAGAAGATGGGATGGAGTAGTTGATCGATGTGGCTTCTCCTCTCTTCCATGAAATTGCCAAATATTTTATAATTCATTATTGAAGCAAAGTTTTGATTAAGTCATTAATAACATTTAATGATTTCAATCAGTTAACCAAATGTGGAATAAATGTTTGAGTTTCAATCCTTTTCATATCAATTTTTTTTTTTCGAATGAGCATTTGAAGTCCATCAATAGATAGCATTCTTAGTGTGTACATAGCATACCAGCAAAAATGGTAACCAAATCTAATCCGTTGGTGATTTGATAATATTGAACCAATGTCAAATTAATTCAACTGAAATAACGAGAAACCTGGGGAATTTGTTGAAATCTCAGTTAAATACATGAATGACAAAGACAAATTTAAGAGTTTTAATCTTGAAAGAAAATGCCATGGCCCATTCCTTTTACCTTTATTTCAGCTCTTCAGAGTAAGCTTTGTTTCCCATGCAATTTTGTAATTGACATACTGAACTGCTATGCTACTTGCTTGCGTACGGTCAAAGACCTTTATTTGCCTTCCATATTGTATCAGTTCACACTGGTTGTGGCTTTCAACTTTGGTTTCCCTCTTACTCATGTCTCATAAGGTTAATATATTTGCCTCACTTCAGTCCATTACCTTTTTCTGTTTTGGTCATCTTTTAGTTCATTACCTAAATTTTGAAGTACACACTAGATTATGAAATTCTTCATCTCTAGCTTTTACAAGTATAGTGCTATTGGCTATTATTTTGATGTGGCTTCTCCTCTCTTCCATGCTATTGTATTTATTTCAAAATTGATCCTATTTATTTCAAGTAGATTATTTTCAAGTGCTTGTGGTTAGAAATGAAATGTTTATTAACATGATTATTTGGTAATTAGTGCTGCAGTTTACCATGTGGTCAATATTTGATCCATTTCCTTTTTGGTTTATTTGATTTGATTCTTCCACATTGATTCTGTTCTGGGACTGGCTTTTATGTGTTTTTTTCCACACTTTTTCAATGTTGCATGACAAAGATTTCCTTTTTATGTTGGCTGGTATTGCATATATTTTATGTTGGTTGGCTGGTATGGTATTTTATGTTATTACAGGTATTGTATATATTTTGAAATGTCCATATTTTAGGGGAGACTCTGCCAAAATTTTGTTAGAATTTTGATCCAATCTGTGTGTTGATTAGCAGTGGAAGATGAAGAAGAAGAAGAAGATATTAGTGTAATGTTTAGGTATTATTTGTAGCATGACATGTGTAATGTTTAGTTAATGCATTTTAATATTTTAGAGATGATAATTTTGTTAATTGTGACTTTGGCTGAGAATTATATTATAATTTATTCATGTTAATACAATGGATTTGTACTGTTTTTATCAAATGAAATTATATTGTAATGTTAAATTTGGTTTTATAAGTTTGATGTTGATATAATTGGGTGTTAATGACAATTTTGGTGTGCAATTTATGTTATCACAATATTATGCACCGGACAAATAGCAGTAATCATGTGAATATGAGGCGAAAAAATTGGACAAGGAAGCGCTGCTTATTCATATGGAATAAACAGCGCTTCATAAAAGAAGTGTTGTTTATTGCATATCAATAAGCAGCACTTCCTTAATGAAACACTCTATTTAATGTCAATTTTCAGCAACGAATAAGCAACGCTTTCTTAATAAAGCGCTGTTTAATGTCGCTTTTCAACAGCGCTGCAAAAATGTTTTTTTTCTGAAATACATTCAGCAACGGCTAAATATGCAGTGCCTTTAGGCGCTGTTTAAGGCTAAAAATAAACGCTTTATTGTCAAAACTGTTACAGTGAAGCTCAATAGTGTTGTGCGTTAGACACAAAATTCTAATAATCCTTTTGATGGGATGGCGGTGCACACTTTGTGCAAAAATAGATACATATACCATATTCATAAAGCTAGAATAGGATTCACCGCTTTTGAGAAAGCTTTGATCATCAACGTCGAGATTGGGAACTAAGGCTATGTTTGTTTGTAAGGAAAGAAAATGGGAAAAAAGGAAAGATTTTTGAAAAATGTAAAAAGTGTGTATAGGTAAGTGTGACAGGTCAGTTATAGTGTGACACATTAACAATTTTACACTTTAATCAATAAATTTTTTTTCCCCCAACTTTCTTTTCCCCATTTTTTTGGTTACCAAACATAGCTTAAGAGCTAGAGTAGCCTCCACCTCTTTGACAGAACACTTGTGGCAAAAGCATCTTCTGTTGGGAGAAATGAGAGAATGTGACAAATGACTTCATCTGGCAACGGACTAATCAAATCAGCCATCTGCAATTCCAAAACTCAAAGGATCAATCAATTAGAAAAAAATAATGCAATAACACTGTGTCTCGTTGTAAGCAAAATCAACTAGTACACCCGTCCTCTGATATTCTTACCAGCATATGATCCTTTTGCTTAAATTAAGCGAAATTTCAACTGTATTGACGTACTCTGCACTTGGTCTATGTTGAGATATACTCAATTTCTTTTCAGTAATTATTTATTGATCTCACCTATCCATTTGTTTTCTCGAGTAATCATTTATAAAGGCTTTGATATGTAATCAGAAGCTGCATTTATCTACTCCAGCTGTGTGCACTGCATATGCTTTGTTCTTCACAAAAATTGAATTGAAATAATAAATAATAAATATACAAATTAGTCTCGAAGAAAGGACTGACTCCAGTACTATTCCAGAGGTTGAAAGGCTTCGGTCGTTCAATATTGTAGTTTAAATTAAATGTTAGCGGCGGCTGCATTTAACGTTTTGTCTCTTCCAAAATCCTTTTGGTTTCTTCCAAACCAAAAGCTGCTGCATTTAAAGGACAACTTCTGGATATGTACCACTCATACAATACAGGAGTACTATCTCTAGTCCTATTTATAAGAGGAAAAGCTAAAACTTGATTAATTGAATAATGCATGTATATAGACTAAATACATGCGTTATTCAATTAACCAAGTTTTAGCTTTTCCTCTTATAAAGAAGACTAGAGGTAGTATTATGATGAGGTCAATTTATCTAATTGAGCTTGTGCGCAAAAAAAAGAAAAAAGAAAAATATTAACACGTGTCCTTAAGGCATTGGTTAAGGAATCAAAAGAGGTAAGTTGTATGAAAAAATGATGTATTTATTACATCAAAAGGTATTTAACTTGTATTCTCAAGACAAACTTTCCTTTTATAGATTTATTAATTAATGCACTTAGGACACTCGTTAGCAAAACCCAAGAAGAAAAAAATAGTGTGAGTCAACTTTTATTGAAAGTTGATATTGAATTGTCGAAGCCTTTCTAATATATATTATCTATTATAAAAATAGGTTCTCGGATTCTAACGTTGATACGACACATATACATGTTCCACGTAACTATTTGTGTGCCACATTAGAAAAAAATCTGAGGTCTCAACCTCTTTACTCAACCTTTTCTTGGCAAACGCTTTTCTTTAAACATTTATATATACATTGATCCCATACAAATACATTAATATGCAAATGAATGACTTAATTATATTTTAGTTACTATAATAAAACAAAAATATCAATGCCTTCAAATAAAATAAAACTTATCAAATTCAAACAAACATAAATCAGCAGCAATACTACTAAAAAAATATATATAAATACCAATAAGAATAAAAAAAATACATGAGAGATTATCGTTCATTGAAAAATCAATACTCATTGAGAGCTTAAGGTAAAACAAAAAGGACAAAACATAAGAAAAATAAAATAGTGTCCAAGTGGGGCAGCCCAAGTGATGGACTAGGGACATTTGAGGAGGAAACTACCAAGGAGACGGGGATTTGAACCTCACTCACCCCACTAACAAGGAGATATACTAACTCACTAATATTTGTCATTCAAAAAAAAAATAGCAATAATTAGACCAAGAGGAAAAATGCCAAAATAAAAAAAAATGGTAGAATCAAAATCAACAATCATTGCTTCATGCCATTTTCAAATATGTAATTCACTCTTTTAAATTTGCAACAAATCAAAAAAAATATTCTATTACCTATCTCTGTTTCTAAAATAAATTGTCTTCTAGTACATTCTCATTATTAAAATTTTATTTAAAATTTACAATTAAAAACTTGAAAAACAAATTACAACCGGACAATGTGCGGGTCTCGGTCTAGTGCTAAAGTAAATTTAAGCCATTAAGTTAATCGACCGTTGATACTAGTAATTCTTAATCTATGGGATTAATGTGTTGTAACTTAACTTACTCCATCCGTTACCGAATATAAGTAAAAAAAAAAAAACTTCACATCCCTTAAGAAAAGTAGTTAATCTCATTTACTTTTCTTAAAGTAATCATAAAAGAAATTATAAAAGAAATTGCCATTCATGAAAAATTGTTCTATGAGAATAAAATAGTTATTGGAAAATAAAATTTGAATTAATTGGAGGGCATTTTAGGTAAAATATCATTAAATAGATTGAAGTTAGTTAAAATTTACTTATATTTAGAATCATCAAACTTAGATTTTTTATTGCATATATTCGAAAACGGAGGAAGTATTCAATACCAACGGTCAAAAGTTTTGTATGGGATTACAACCTATTAATCTTTTGATATTTCTCATCTCCTTTCTAAGACAAGATTCATTTTTAGGTTGATTTTTAATTATATGGTGCTGCCTCGGGTCGGATCAAGGAACAATGTGATCAAGATAGACAGTTTCACGTAGTATCATATTTTGACAATCCAAATTGACCCTGCCAAATTTTATTTTATTCACAATAATTCTGAGAAGCTTATTTTGGAGAAGAAAATCGGTAAATTACCCTATTGTGAATGGTTCATATTTATTTATAAGGAAAGACTGACAGACGCTAGAGTGGAGCGAGCGAGGGCGCGATACAATAGACATTGCAATGCGAAGAATTTTTCTCGGAGAAAACGAGGAAACATGTATCACACGTGCAAAATCTAAGAAAATACCACATGAATATTCTACCACAGTAGGTATTCAAGAATCAATATATGAAATTTTAATGAATTTGAAAGAAATTGTATTGAGAAGTAATCTGTATGGAACTCGGGACGTGTCCATTTGTTTCAAAGGTCCTGGATATGTAACTGCTCAAGACATCATTTTACCACATTCGGTGGCCAATCTTGAATAAAAGAGAAATGACAAAAAGCTAGTTTCTTTTTTTAAGGATACCTGGTTTCTTTTTTTTTTTTCCAATTTCGTTTTTAAAAAAATGTGGGGACAAATGACAAAAAGATATTGGATCATAACTTTTGAAGAGATGATGGAAGCAGGAGTTCATTTTGGCCATGATACTAGGAAATGGAATCCTCGAATATCCGCAAAGTGTAAAGATATTCATATTACAAATCTTACTCAAACTGCTCGTTTTTTATCAGAAGCTTGTGATTTGGTTTTTGATGCTGCAAGTAGAAGAAAACAATTCTTAATTGTTGGTACAAAAAAAAAAGCAGTCGATTCAGTAAAACGGGCTGCAATAAGAGCTCGATGTCATTATGTTAATAAAAAATGGCTAAAAGATTTTAATCATAAATGAGAAGATTTTTTACGTAGAAAAAGAAAGATAGATTCATATTCACATATATAAAAATTATAGAGGAACAAGAATAATCTTGGATTACTTTTTGAAAAAGTAGATTTTGGAGTACTAAAACTATTCCAATTACAAAAATGATAAAGAAACAACCGTAATAGATGAAAAAAAGGGACATCTTTCACCCAATATCGAAGGATTTGAACTAAGATTTCCAGATGGATAGGATAGAGTATTTGTATATCTGACACATAATTGAAATATGTATATTTATCTTCCAGAAAGGGAAAAATAGAATGAATTGATCGCAAATTTTGATAAGATTTTACGATTTCTGCCTCCTCTAAGGAAGAGCTTAATTGTAGGAAAAATGGAATTTCCATGACGACGGTAGAACCCTCTGAACAACAATCATTGTTTTAGATTGTGATAGAATTGATTCTGAAGAGTTGATGTTAAAAGAATTGATTTTAAAAAAATTGAGTTTTAAAAAATTAATTTGTGTTTGGTAATAATATTTGAAAACTGAGTTTCAAAGAATTGATTTCATTTGGATGATAAATATAGAATCACTTTTGATGCGTAAATATAAAGAATTTGTGGGTCTCAAACCCAGAATCGACTTTATCCAACACAAAAGCTAGGAATTCTTACTGTTGAGTTCTAACAAGAATAGATTGAACAAATATCAAAGGCAACCAATACTAAATTTAATAGCAACCAAAACAATGCAATAAAGTCACTCAAACAAGGAGTAGAGAGTAGGAAGAATCACACCGCTATTTGGTTACGCAGTTCGGCCCCAAAAAGATGACCTACGTCTGCGGGAGAGAGCAGCCCTCCGTTTCACTATCAAAGAGTCTTTACAAGAGATTACAATTGCTTTGAACCCCTTTACAATGTCCAAGAAGAACAAACCCAAGAGTTCCCAATCCCTCTCTCTTTTCCTCTATGAAAACCTCTCAAGAACAACAATAGAGAAAGCCTTCAATCCTCCCTCTATTCTCTCCTAAGATCCCAAGGTGTTTAACAGTGTTTCCCAGCCCCTAAAACCTCACAAAGACGCTCAAGAACGGCTGCACACAACCCTAGAAAGACTGCACCTCTTACACACAATTCTGCAGCGTCAGGTTTATAAAACCCGACTGTGAATCGATTCACAGACATAGGTGAATCGATTCACCTAGTTAAAAAAGTCTCCCCTGCACGAATTAATGAAATGAATCGATTCCTGCAAGCTTCCCATGCGATTCACAGAGGCGTACTTCGATTCACAGAGACTCAAACATGCTTGAATCGATTCACAAAGCTAGGGAATCGATTCCCAGTGTTCAAGAAACACTTTCAAGCAATTCCATGATCCTCCAAACTGATTTTAAGGCACTCTAAACTCCACAATTCTCCACCTTGACTTCAAATCAGTGGTGATGCTCAACTTTATCCATCAACCACTAGCTGCTCTCTCCATAAAATGGAATTACGTCTCAACGTAAATGATCAAGTCCAAGTGATCCTTGAACCTTGATCTAGGAAGATACTTGATGAACTTCTCACAACCATGCGTAATCCCCAATTCACCAATCATACTCTTCATTGCGACTCCACCTTGAGTTGTCTTCACATGCTTCAAACCACCTTTCAAAGAGCCATACCTCCTTTTCCGGTTCTTCCCAATATTCGTTCCAAGTGTCCTTTCCACAATGCCGAGATCCTTCATCTCAAATCCAGAAGCTAACTTCCCCTTGAGCATACCAATCTCCTCCTTGCTGGAACTTGCCTTTTGAATATCATTCACACTCTCCAACTCAAGATTGACCTTACACACAAGCCTCTCCTTGTACCTTGGTTCTTCAAACTCCGGAATACCTTCCGTCTTCATGAAGTTCCACTTGCATCCAACTACCCTTGACTTTTCCGGTAGATTCACAAGTTCCCAAGTCCGGTTCTTCTCCAATGAATTCACACCTTCATTCATTGCCTTCAACCGTTTCTGACTCTCCATGCTTCCCATTGCTTCATCAAGTCCCTTGGTCCCGAGTCTTGAACCTCTTGATCCTGACCAAAGCATAACAAACAAGATCGGCATACCGTATCTCTTGATTGCCAGTCTCCTCCTTTCCTATCTCTTGCCAACCGATAGCCAGGATCCACTTTGTTTGTTGTCTTCCTCTAGAACACGATGGTGGAGGACTATCCTCCTCTTCATCATTCCCTGTCTCACTAGTGGTAGACTCCACCTCAAACCGAAGTTTTCTCCACCTCCACTTCGAGCTACTATCCTCCGTGTCTTTGCACTTCATCCCCATGCGGGTCTCATCGAAAGTGACATCCACGCTTATGATAACCTTTGACCCTCCGATTCCAAATTCCACAACTTGTATCCCTTCACACCCTCCGGATATCCGATGAAGACACATTTCACAGCTCTAACATCAAGCTTGTCCTGCTTGCTATGCGCAAAAGCCAAAGCTCCGAAAACCTTCAACTTGGAGTAGTCTGCCGGTCTCCCACTCCAAACCTCCATAGGTGTCTTGAAGTCTAACGCCGTTGATGGACATCTGTTGATCAAATATGCTGCTGTACTCACAGCTTCGCCCCAGAAGCTTTTAGGCAACCCAGCTGCCAAAAGCATACTCCTCACCCGCTCCAAGATGGTCCTATTCATGCATGTTGCTAGGCCATTTTGATGCGGTGAGCCTTCCACGGTCTTATGCCTCTGAATACCTTGTTTCCTACAAAACTTATCAAAATGCTCTGAAAGAAACTCCAAGCCATTGTTAGTCCTTAAAATTTTCCGTTTAGTTCCTATTTGATTTCCTATGAGAGTATGCCATTCCTTGAACTTTTCAAAGGTGTCACTTTTGCTTTTCAAAATGTAGACCCATACTCTCCTAGAGAAATCATCAACCATGGTGAGGAAATAGGAACCACCCCCATGAGTACTCACTCTAGCCGGACCCCAAAGATCCGAGTGAATGTACTCAAAGGGTTTACTAGAATGATGCATGCCACCCCCAAACTCAACCTTATGATGTTTGCCTAGTATGCACTTATCACAAAATTCTAGCTTATCCAATTTATCACCACCTAGAAAACCTTGTTTAGCTAGTTCAACTAAACCCCTCTCACTAACATGCCCTAACCTATTATGCCATAACATGGTTTTATCATGCAAGGTTTGGCTAGCTAATGATGCATGCCCAATAATAGTTGAACCCTCTAATATGTACAAACCACACATTTTAGTCCCCTTAGCTATTATCAATGCATCATGCGAAATTTTCATCATACCATGCTCAATACTAGTGCAATAGCCTAATCCATCAAACATGCTTATAGAAATTAAATTTCGCTTGAGTTTAGGAACATACCTCACATCTTGTAAAAGGAATTCGCGGTTGTCATACATCTTAAGGCGAATTGAACCCATACCTTGAACTTTGCAACCGTTGTCACCAAGGCGAACTACTCCACCTTGCTTGAGCTCCAAAGTTTCAAAATATTCCTTTCTTGGACACATGTGAAAAGAGCACCGGAGTCCATAACCCAACTCCTCTGCGGTTCCCAACTCGTAACCACTAGAGCCCCTGCATCCTCATAACCATCCTCCATAGCAATCGCAACCTCCACGGAATCTTCATTGCCCCTCTCTCAGGACAATCCCTCTTAAAGTGACCAACCCTATGACAATTAAAGCATTTGTACTTAGCTTTATTGTCCCCTTCCGACTTGGATTTCGCCTTAGGCTTTCCTTTACCGTTTCCTCTACTCTCATTCTTTCCCCTTGAGACACTCAAGCCTTCCCCACTATCTTCCACCTTCAAGTCTTGAAGCTTGGTTAGCTCCTTGGTCCTAATTGATTGTTGGACCTCCTCCAAGGTAATAGTGGACTCCTTGCCATAGAGGAGTGCATCCTTAAAGTGTTCAAAGGACCTAGGCAATGAATTCAATAAGAGTAAAGCCTTATCCTCGTCATCGAGCTTCACATCAATGTTCAGTAAGTCATCAATAATTTTGTTGAATTCCGTTAGTTGCTCCACAATAGGTTTGGTCTCTACCATCTTGAATGAATATAGATGTTGTTTCAGACATAACCTGTGGGCCAATGACTTGGTCATATACAACGATTCTAACTTTGCCCACATCTCCGCCGCGGTCTTCTTTCTTGCAACTTCCCTCAATGCCTTATCGACAAGGCACAAGATAATGGCACTTCTTGCCTTATCTATCATCTCCTTCTTCTCCGTTTGAGACAGGGTGGCCGGCATTCTTGCCTCACCCTTCAAGGCTTCAAAGCACTTATGTTGAATAAGGATTGCTTCCATCTTCACATTCCATAGACCGAAGTCGTTATTACCGGAAAACTTCTCGATGTCCCATTTAGTACCCATGGTGCACAATTGAATTATTTGTTCCTTCCCACAGACGGCGCCACTTGTTGAGTTCTAACAAGAATAGATTGAACAAATATCAAATGCAACCAATACTAAATTTAATAGCAACCAAAACAATGCAATAAAGTCACACCGCTATTTGGTTATGCGGTTCGGCCCCAAAAAGATGACATACGTCTGCGGGAGAGAGCAGCCCTCCGTTTCACTATCAAAGAGTCTTTACAAGAGATTACAATTGCTTTGAACCCCTTTACAATGTCCAAGAAGAACAAACCCAAGAGTTCCCAATCCCTCTCTCTTTTCCTCTATGAAAACCTCTCAAGAACAACAATAGAGAAAACCTTCAATCCTCCCTCTATTCTCTCCTAAGATCCCAAGGTGTTTAACAGTGTTTCCCAGCCCCTAAAACCTCACAAAGACGCTCAAGAATGGCTGCACACAACCCTAGAAAGACTGCACCTCTTACACACAATTCTGCAGCGTCAGGTTTATAAAACCCGACTGTGAATCGATTCACAGACATAGGTGAATCGATTCACCTAGTTAAAAAAGTCTCCCCTGTACGAATTAATGAAATTAATCGATTCCTGCAAGCTTCCCATGCGATTCACAGAGGTGTACTTCGATTCACAGAGACTCAAACATGCTTGAATCGATTCACATAGCTAGGGAATCGATTCCCAGTGTTCAAGAAACACTTTCAAGCAATTCCATGATCCTCCAAACTGATTTTAAGGCACTCTAAACTCCACACTTACTTCCATAAGAATCAATTATACCCACCTCAGAATCAATTTTATCCACCGCGATTTTGTAATTCAAACACATGAATAGTGATTTTTAATTATATTCGCTTTGTTTTTGTTTCCAAAATTGATTCCAGCCTCTCTAGAATCTTAACCAAAACACTCATTAAGTTGAGAGTTAAAAGCACTGGCAAGAGATAAGTTGCTCTAATGCAAATGGAAAAAAAAATGAGCAGATGTATCAACTATATAAAGTTGTTCAACAACAAACTATTCAATATTCTGATGCTGCAGTGCAGAGGTTTAAAAGCACTATTTTAAAAACCGAACCGAACCGAATGGTTCAACCGGTTAAACCATGAACTAACCCAATCAACAGTTTGGTTATTTTGACGGTTCGACCGTGGTTTCGTCCAGTTCGAGCAGTTAAAAACGGTTGAACCATAACCTGGAGGTCTCGCTGGTTCGATATCCGGTTCGGTTTTTAAAACATTGTTTAAAAGATTCAATCATTTGAAACTAAAGAGAGTAAGATGGTTCAATTGTTTAAGGAAAATTATAAAGGAAGAGGAGACTACTTGTCTAATGCTGTTGACATCAGGCAACAAAAATTTTGTGAAAGGAAGTTTTATTCCTCAAGACTAGCCAAAGAAATGTCTAGCCTTAAATCTGTGTACCCAGAGCTTGAAGAGGACTCAGAGCTTGAAGAGGAAACCCCGAGCTTGAAGATATGTCGAAGAAAAAGGAGGAAAGATCAACCAATAGAGAAAAAGATGATAAGAAGGAAAGACTGGTGCATTCTATTGTATTCTATAATATATTTAACAAACTTAACTATAGTTATATCCATGACAATAGCTTATTCACAGGTTAAAAAAAATTTCTGCCCCCTTTTTAGTTCTCAATATGTTTTCCTGCTTCAATCACTTATCTATTACCTATTATCTATTTAAGAAAATCAAATATATTAACTTTAATTATCAATATTGCGCCACGTGACAATATCTCTATCTTTATATAGGAAATATAGGAAGAAAAAAAATCTTGTTGATTTTTTCGCATCCGTGTTGAGCACTGACCTCATCTACTAGTTACGGGAATATAGTATATGACCTTGGATGGTCATATCCGAATAAGGCTGAGCAACTTATTCCCAATTCGCAATATTCTCTTATTCCTTCACTGTTGATAGTGGATGAGAAGGCGGTGATTTATAAGTTGGAATTTGAGATTTGAGAAGAAGCGAGTAATTTGCATGCTCACAGAAGATGAGAAACAAGATGGGATGAAAGCCAGAACCCACTGCTATCATGAAGGGGAAGCAGAAGAAAGTTTATCCTAGACGCCTTGTGCCATTCAGGTTGATCAATTTGAAGTAAAAGGCAAAAATTAAGGCTGTTGCCGAATAAGGAATTGATTGAATCAGAAGCTAGCCATGCATTTCTTTTTAGTCAAAAGTGTAAAGTTTCCATTGAAGCCATGCATTTCTTGGGTGATATGAAAAGACAGACAAATGAGGAATCCACTAGATTGGGTTTGTGTCAAGGGAAGATCGAAAATACATGCTTCCTGAGTAAGAGGAATACTGTTATTGAATTTATGCCTACATAAAATTCTTCAAGATTTCAGGTCATCCCAAGGAGTCCCCCTCTATCATTCAGGCTGATTGGATGTCGCCTCCCTGTGGTTGGATTAAAGTTAACACTGATGGTGCTGCTGAGGGAG
This sequence comes from Calophaca sinica, assembly GCA_037113605.1. NCBI lineage: Eukaryota > Viridiplantae > Streptophyta > Magnoliopsida > Fabales > Fabaceae > Calophaca > Calophaca sinica. The sequence goes on from CM073733.1 coordinate 95,807,460, forward strand.
CCCCAGGTCATGCTGCAGGTGGAGGTATTTTTCGAGATAGTAGTGGTGCCGTGCTTGGTTGTGTTTTCTTCCTACTTGGGTATTTTTTTTTGCTCTGCATGCTGAGCTCTTTGCTGCTATGATTGCTATAGAGGAGACTCATCACAGGGGGTGGCATAGGCTTTGGTTAGAATGTGACTCTCAGCTGGTCATCCTAGCTCTCTCCAATCCGACCATTGCTCCTTGGAAGCTCCGCACTCGTTGGAATAATTGTATTGCTCTTGTTTCTTCCATGCGCTTCAAGGTTTCTCATATCTACAGAGAAGGAAATTCCTGTGCTGATAAGCTAGCCTCATTTGGCACAACCTAGACTGGTTTTTTATGGTGGAACTTGATTCCAAACTTTATTAGGGAAGATTTCTTTCGAAATCGGTTTAGGATTTCCAACTTTCGTTTTGTTTATAAATAAATAGGCTAGGCTTTCCTTCCTATAGTCTTAGTTTTTTCTTCTATGGATCTAGTTCTTTTTGTTTCTGTTTTTGTGCTGCAGATGATTGTTAGGAGTCTTGGTGCCAGCCTAGCTGGAATCATTTCTCCTATAGTGATGCTTTTGAACAATAACTGGTTTAAGACTAGCACTAGCTCTAGTTTCTTCTTGATAGGTTTGGTTTTCATTCCTACTGTTTTGACTTTTGTTATTTTTCTTGGGTTTTGGCCTAGTCCTCCCATGTTTCCTTGTTCCACTTTTTTCCTTTTTTTCTTTTTAATAAAACATAGGGAAGAGTACTCTTTTTCTTCTAGATGTTTTTCCCTAAGGAGGGTTTTACATCAGAAGGTTTTAACGAAGCTCCTTTTCTGTCTTTTGCTTAAAAAAAAGAAAATTTATGCTTACATATACATTTTAGGAAATTATCTTCTAATTTTTTTTTTAAAAAATAAAAAAACCACTTATTAACCTTTCCTATTTGTACTCAGGTTATTTACATGTCATAGGCAGCCTATACATCTCATTGGTTTACTGCACTAGATCAAGTCCGGAAAAGATTTACAAACTTCAAACAAGCAAAAGGGGAGTTTGCCATTTCCTACTATACAAGACTTCCCAGGGTATTTTCCTATCACAATTTCCTTTTAGCTGTTTTACTTTATAAACTCCGACATTTCACTGGAATATCAACTACGTTTCTTTCCTACCATTTTATCATACTAACTTGTAGAAAATCAAATTCCATGCATTCATAATAATTTGTCAAATTTGTTTTTGCAGGATTTTATTAAAATTGTAGGGCATTTTATTAGTTCAATCTTACTATATATAGTTCTTCAAAGTGCCAAAGCAAACTGTAATTCAGTCACTTCTCGAATTCAACCAACAAGGTTTTGCGTATGATGTAACAGTCTTACAGGTAATTCAATTGGGTATGATTCACTGAAGCAAGAAGGAACCCTTTATCTTAAGATCAAAGAAACAATCAGGGAGACATAGAATACAATCATGAGTATCAACCATCAGTCATTATCTAGGCACAAAACTAACGTCTCCAAAAGTACATATATTTATATTAATATATCAAAGATTCCGATCTCTTAGACTCTTCTTAAAAGTATGGCCGTTTCGATCTTTTTTCATCTAATCTTTAGCCATAATTTTATTACAGACCATGTCTACTTATTAGAGCAATATAGTTCTTGCTATGTAAAACTGAGTTTTGTTTGAGTTGTTGTAGCTAACAGCTGATTACTTCAATTCATTTACAGAGACACGCTAACTATAAATATACTTGCTATTATTCACCATCTCACACTAAAATACACAGCAGATTCAGAATAATTTTTTTCCTAACTTGTACATTTTCCTTCAGTTTTATTCCCTGAATACATATGCCGAAAAATTTCTGAATGAAATCTTTGATCTTCAAATTCCTATGAATATAACCAATATTGGCTTGACAATAATTGCAACAAAAAAAAAAAACAAATTAAAAGAAAGAATGAGCTAAGGAAGAAACAAACAGAGCATCCAAATGGAAATTGAGTAAGAAATAGACAAGACAAAGAGTCATAGCAGCTTAAACAAGAGGAACAAATTCATCTTACCATCCCATGATCGAATGAATCCTGATGACATAGGCTGGCTGGCTTTCAAAATCCATGTAAAGTACCAACTCATAATCAATCACCTATCCGATGATACACACACACATGATCGTAAAAATCTTGCAAATAGAGTAGCAGTCTTGATTATTATAGGTTGTATCTCTTTATTCCATGAAGGCATCCTCATCAATTGTGTGTCTGCTGACTATTTTGGTAAAAACAGATAGCAAACACCACCGAACATAGTCTTCCTCTGGTAGGTCAAAAACATAGATAGATGATATCAACTTTCACTGTGAAATTCACTGCATGTTACCATCATCATTTTTCTCTCTGTTTTTTTTTGAAATCTTTAGACAAAGAAAAACGAAAAGTAAAACCTAGTACAAATTTCTTTCACTGTTTTTCTTTTATATGTCACACAAGAACCATAATGATTTCAACCATGGAACTTCTCATGAGAAAAGTCACGATCTTCCAGTATCAAGTCAGGCAGGAACTTATAGCTTGGTTGTTGCACAAACCAGAAAAATACTGTTGTAGTATTAGCTCATTGCTGCATGAAACCATTTTATCACGAACCAGAGTAAAGTATAATACTCTACATTTTTACAGCATCTATCATGAACACAACCAATTCATGTTAACAATAAGTCAGTGCTCAACCACCTTGGCTGCAGCAAACATAATACTAGCACCAAAACAAATCAACTCCTCTCTCTACCAAGAAGCTAACAGCATGCATGGCCTTATCTCTGTGAAGAATAGTTTGAATTATTAGGATAAGATCCATATCATTCAGTCATTTGAATTGCAAAAAGATCCAAATTTTCTAACTCAGATCTGAATTAGGTTACAGTTTTTATCCCTATTTTTTCCCCTTTGTATTTTCCTTAGTTGTAGCAGATTGGTTAGTTTAGCCTAACCTACTCTGCCTTTACACACTAGCATTTTAAGACACTGTGAATAAGAGAAAAAGTGTTATCTCTTTTACAAAATTATACTGATCATTAACACAAAATAAAATGTAAATAGAAAAAAAAAAGTTATAATTTAAGAATAATTGAGCCGGAACCAAAAGAACACTGTTAGTATAACTGTTAGTCAAAGAGTAGCTCCCCAACAACCCTTACTAATTGCACCGAATGGTGCATCCTTATTTTTCTATGGTGGCAGCAGAATATGCGCTGGTGAGAAGAAAAAGTGGACACCGAGCAGCAATTATTTTGTGATCACATTTCCTGATTCTTTCTATAAATAGAAGTTGTAGGATGCAGAAAAAAATTATTCCAACAAACATCAAAACACCGAGAGTGAAAGTGAGAAAAATTACAGTAAGGGAATTTTTGTGAGAGAAATATTTAGAGAGTGAGAAAAATATTTTTTTGGGTGTAATTGAGTTGTAGGTTGTGAAAGAGTGTGTGTGTTTGTAAACACAGTGTATATTTCCTTTTTCAGTAAAAGGTCTGCAGCAGCCTGGAGACATAGGCATAATTGGCCGAACTCCGTTATCAATTTTTATGTGTGCTTCCGCATTTATTTTTCACTCTTCCACTAATCTGACCATGGGAAAATTTTGTGCAATTTCCCATCAACTGGTATCAGAGCTAGTTGGTTATTTCAGCTAAATATTGGCGAGAATACTGTTCACGTGAATAGTAATTTTTGTGAATAGTGAAATTGGTCGGCGCTATCAATTTGTCCACGAAGGTATTCTAAAGCACGGTGTTCGCAGAAATTGCCAGAAACGATCCTGAGATGTCAGACTCGAGTGGGAGTGATGGTCGCAGACGAAGGAAAGGTGAAAATTGAAAAGTTCAATGGTGCGGACTTTGGCTTTTGGAAGATGCAGATTGAGGATTATCTGTATCAGAAAAAGCTATATCAACCTCTCACAGGAAAGAAACCAGTGGAGATGAAGGATGATGAATGGATCCTTCTCAATAGACAAGCTCTTGGTGTTATCCGATTGACGTTATCCCGTAATGTTGCTTTCAACATTGCAAAGGAAAAGACCACAGTGAGTCTTATGGACAAATTTTTTCCAACATGTAATGGAAAAGTCGCACCTCAAACAAAGTTCATTTGATGAGGCTGTTTAACTAGCGGATGACTAAAGACGACGGTGGCACAACATCTCAATGAACTCAACATAGTCACAACCCAGCTTGAGTTCGGGCTTGGAATCGAATTTGATGATGAGGTACGAGCATTGATACTTTTGTCTTCCTACCGTAAAGTTGAATGCTACTATCACAACTATGAGTAAATTTCAACTGGAAACAATAAATTGAAATCGATGATGTTCGTGGATCTAGTTCTCTCGGAAGAGATCCGACGCAGAGTCAGGGGAATCTTCAACCTCTTCAGATTGCATACGTAGTCAAGGGAAAGAAATTCAACCAGAGGAAATGGGACGTGGCAAATCAAAGCGGCGTACTTTGCCCTAAATCCAGAATCATCATAGTTCCCAAAACTCCAACTCAAGACTATCGAAAGTGTTGGAATCGTGGGAAGATTCCGGCACTACAAAAATCATGGGGTGAGTGCACCAAAGAAATAGGAGGCTATAAGGATTTAGGCAATGTTGCTACCACCTCAGGAGGAGGACGCGTTGATATGCTCTTTGGAGAGCAAGGAAGAGTCTCGTGTTAGACCTGAGCATCTTTTCATGCCACTTCACGTAAAGAACTCTTCGAGAATTATGTACCCGTAAACCTTGTAAAGTTTACTCTTGGTAAATAACAATCTTGTGAGATTATCGCAAAGGTGTAGTGAAGATTAAGCTGAACTGTCCAGATGGGTATTGAAAAAATGCTCGACATATTCTCGACCGAAGAACTTAATCTCAATAAAGCTACTGGCCGCTGATTTGCCACACAACAATCTTCCACGGTGATCATTGAAGATTTCAAAGTGCAATGACAATTGCTCGTGGCGAGAAGAGTGGTACTTTACAAGACAATGAGAGCATGCCATTTGATTGCGCGTTAGAAATGAAAGTTTCAATCTATGGCACCAGAGACTAGGCCATATGAGTGAGAAAGGGATGAAGATCATGCACTCAAAGGGCAAATTGCCAGGTCTTCAGTCAATAAAAATTGACATGTGTGAAGACTGCATACTTGGAAAGCAGAAAAGAGTTAGCTTTCAGACAAGTGGAAGAACCCCAAAGAAAGAGAAACTCGAGCTTGTTCACTATGATGTTTAGGGTCCAATGACTGTCTCATCCATTAGTGGGAAGCAATACTTTGTGACTTTTATCGATGATCAATCTAGGAAGGTATGGGTATACTTTCTGAAACTTAAGTCTGAAGTATTTGAGGCTTTCAAGATGTGGAAAGCCATGGTAGAAAATGAGACAGGGTTGAAGATCAAAAAGCTCAGAACCGAAAATGGTGGTGAATATGAAGACACCAGATTCAAGAAGTTCTGCTATGAGCACGGATCAGAATGGAGAGAACCGTGCCATGTACACCTCAACACAATGGTGTAGCTGAGCGTATTTGACCGAACGTTGATCGAAGAAGAAGCTTACGGTGCAAGCCACCGGGCAGCTTCGCGAAGTAGTCAACACAAGACCTTTACTTGATCAACCGAGGTCCATCGGCACCATTGAAGCACAGAATACCAGAAGAGGTATGGAGCGAAAAAGAATTAAAACTCTCACATTACTTAGTCTGGCTTTTATGGAAGCTTTAACTATTTATGGGCTGGTTGTAGCATTAGCGCTTTTATTTGCGAATCCTTTTGTTTAATCTTTTTTAAAAAACAGAAAAATAAAAATACATATTCTTTGGACTTTCTTTGCTGCTCTTGCTTTTTTTTTTTAAATCATATTAAGATTTCACTCCTACAATTTTTTCTTCATTCGGACAACTTAGAGTTTTTGGTTGTGTAGCATATGTGCACATCAGTGATCAAGGTAGGAATAAGCTGGATCCCAAATCAAAGAAATACACTTTCATCGGTTATGGGGAGGATGAGTTTGGCTACCGCCTTTGGAATGATGAAAACAAAAAGATGATCCGCAGTAGAGATGTGATCTTCAACAAAAGAGTGATGTATGAGGACAGGCATAGCACAGACGCCAGCAACTCAAAACAAAGTGGGCCAATGTATGCAAATGTAGACGACAGAAAGTCTTATTGTTGAAAGTCCTCAGTTAGAAGAATCTACTAATCCAAGTAGCGATAATAGTTTTGACCACGGAGCATCATACTCACTCTGTGGTAGTAAAGTTTTCTCGAGTTCCTGCTCCAAGGGAGATACATACGGACTACATGTTGTTGATGATGGAGGAGCTCAAGATTATGAAGAAGCATGTCGACATGAGATGCTAGCAAGTGAGCTTGCCAGAAAGACAAGATGAAGTCTTTAATCTCCAATCAAACATGGAATTAAGTTGAGCTGAAATGGGAAGAAGGCACTTCACAACAAACGGGTGTATTGAGAAGTGGGAGAAATGATGGCTCCAAAGATACAAAGCCCGACTAAGTCGCCAAAGGATTCCAGCAGGAAAGGAGCCGACTACACCGAGATTTTTGCTCCAGCTGTGAAGCTTAATATCATCGTGCCTGTGTTAAGTATTGTTGCGATGAAGAGCTATATATTGGAGCTTAGACGCGGAAGATCATTTCTTCACGGAGACTTAGATGAGGAGATATACATGCACCAACCTGAAGGCTTCTTAGAAGACGGGAATAAAAAATATGGTGTGCAGATTAAAGAAGAGCTTGTATGGCCTGAAACAAGCTCCGAGACAATGGTACAAGAAGTTTGAAAGCTTGATGCACAAGGAAGGTTTCTAGAAATACAATGCTGACCACTGTTGTTTCTTCAAGAGATATAAGTCCAGTTATATCATTTTGTTACTTTATGTCGATGATATGTTAGTAGTAGGTTCAGATATGGACGAGACCAGAAACTTGAAGATGTAGGTCAAAAGAATTTGACATGAAGGACTTGGGTCCTGTAAAGAAGACCATTGGAATAAAAATCACGAGAGATAAGCAAAGAGGAATTTTGCAGTTATCTCAGGCGGAGTACATCAATGTGTTTTGCAAAGATTCAACATGGGCAAAGCCAAACCGGTTAGCACACCATTGGCCAATCATTTTCGCCTATCCAAGGAACAGTCACCTCAGATGGAGGAAGAAAGAGAATCCATGGCTAAGATTCAAAGATGCTGTCACCATCGAAGTTCGATGTACGCGATGGTCCAGACGAGCGACATTGGCCATGCAAAGGAGTTATGTTTATGTCAAATACAGGAAAAGCTCACTGGGATGCAGTGAAATGGATTTGGAGGTATCTACGAGGCACCACAGAGAAGTGTTTGTACTTTGGTAAAGGAGAATTACAAGTACAAGGCTACGTAGATGCAGACTTTGGAGGTGAAGTCAATCACCGAAGAAGTACCATTGGTTACGTATTTACTGTTGGCACTACAGCTGCTAGTTGAATGTCGCGGATACAAAAGATTGTTGCTTTATTCACTACAGAGGCTGACTACGTATAAAGAATGTGGCTTGACAAAGAATTGATATGGCTTCGTGGATTGTTAACAGAGTCAGGTTTCACACAGAGAAGAGTGTTTGCACAAAGGATAGTTGAGGCATATACATCCGCGAAGAACTCGACATTTCATTCCGCAGCAAAGCACATTCGCTTACGTTATCACTTCATCGATCTCCGGCTGAGGATGAGGTGTTAATATTGAAGAAGATTCAAGGAAGTAAGAACTCAACAGACATGTTGACAAAGGTGGTGACTATCGGACAAACCAAGTTGTGCTCTACTTCAATTGGCCTACTCGAGTAATGCATCGAGAAAGGTCACGATGATCGAGGTGTGAAGACCGATTGAAATCAGTCTTCAAGTGGGAGATTGTTAGTCAAAGAGCAGCTCCCCAACAACCCTTATTAATTGCACCGAATGTTGCATCCTTATTTTTCTATGGTGGCAGCAGAATATGCGCTGGTGAGAAGAAAGAGTGGACACCGAGCAGCAATTATTTTGGGTGTTCACATTTCCTTATTCTTTCTATAAATAGAAGCTATAGGATGCAGAAAAAATTATTCCAACAAGCATCAAAACACCGAGAGTGAAAGTGAGAAAAATTGCAGTAAGGGAATTTTTGTGAGAGAAATATTTAAAGAGTGAGAAAAATATTTCTTTAGGTGTAATTGAGTTGTGGGTTGTGAGAGAGTGTGAGTGTTTGTAAACACAGTGTATATTTCCTTTTTCAATAAAAGGTCTGCAGCAGCCTGGAGATGTAGGCAAAATTGGCCGAACTCCATTATCAATTTTGTATGTGCTTCCGCATTTATTTTCGCTCTTCCACTAATCTGACCATGGGAAAATTTTGCACAATTTCCCATCAATAACAAAATAAAGAACCACAGTAGGAGAGGTGAAAACTGAAATGCAACTGACTGAGGCACCATAAAATTGCAAAGTTCTATGCGCAACAAAATTAACAACGCAAATTATTTATTCAAATAACAAACCACTGCAGAAATGTGCTGGAATTATCCAATTATGGTTCTACTAATTAGCATATCTTGTTAGCCTAATCAATTTTTTTTCAATTAAAATATATGTTTTGAATAGAGATTATTAGGACAGACAGAAGAGAACAGAAAACTAATTAGGAACAGTTGGAAGCAGTTAACTAGTTAGTTAGAGTGGATTATCGTTCACATTTGTTAGCATTGAGTATATAGAGCCATGGCTCAATTGTAAAGGGAAACCCTTAGGGGAGAGACTGTTCTCATTGTTCTATTCATTTTTCAGTCAGTCAAGCAATAGAACCACTTCTTTCTTTTTGCTATATCCACTAAAGGTTCATAACAAATTGGTTCAACTTGCCAAATCTCTCATTGTGGAAGAATAAGAAATGAAGAACTCGACGGTTTTGTGAAGAAAGTATCCGGCGGCAGTTGGGGGATACAACCTCTTTTAGTGGATTCCAAAATGTCTGAGATCCAGAAGAGTGTTGACAGTATTGAAGAGCTTATACAGATACTGCCTAATTTGCTGATAGAAATTTCCTCTAACAAAGCCTTTGTTTGGACATTATGGGCCAAGCCAATAGCAATTATACAATACAAGCACACACAACAACTCTCTTACTGTTCCTGCAGCAACATAGATAACAACAGACAGATGAGGTTGAGGACAGTTTCTTATACATCAAGTTTTCAGATTGCAACCTCAACACAAGGTTGAATTTCAAGGCAGTGGTATTGTTAGGACTTGGGACAGAAGAGACGGGAAAATTAGTCAGGCACCATAAAACTTTGAATTGCAAAGTCATGTGCCAAACAATAATATAGATGGAAGTAACTATGCAATTTAATTATGCAAATAACAAAAAACTGCAGAAATGCACTAAAACTATCCAATTATTTTTCTAGTAATTAGCCTATTTTGTTGGCCTAATCAGTTTTTCTCACATCTACCATGTTTTGGAGAGAGACTATTAGGGCAAAAGAGAAGGAAAAGTAGTTAAGAACGGTAAGAGCAATTCGGTAGTTAGAGAGGAGAGGTTAGATAAATCGATAGGCAATGTACGGGGAGAGGTATCATTCAGATTTGTTAGCATTGAGTAAACTGAGTAATGTAGAGATCTATCTCCTTGTTCTATTCATCTTTTAGTCAAGCAATAGAATCACCATTACTTTTCTCTATTTCCATTGTGGGTTCATAACAGAGACAGAACACCGCTAAGTCCTTGCGGTAAAACAAATCATATCTTAGTAATTCAACCAAAACCAAAGTCAGATATATCTCAGGTAACATAAACAATTAGTTACATGTTACATATAAATTAGAAGACATTTCGCAGATCCTATCACAAACTAATAGCACAATTGTCTTCCAATTAAAACCATCCAGTATGCTGCTTAGTCTAAATTATTGATGACCACAATTCTTTCCCGCAATGTCTGACTAGTGTCCAAATATCTTACAAGATACTTGCACTAGCATTAATTGCAGTGTTGTGCAAACTGCTACAATCACCATTACACTGAGGCTCATGAATTGTAATGGTAATATTTTAGATTGCCTAGAATCCTTTATAACTGTAAATACAATATTATTTCATCTAAGAAATTATCTTCTGTTCAAATTTGGTTAAGACACAGATACATGACAATCAGAACATTACACCCATAACAAAATAACTCCATTATGTCATGTCAAATAAACCAAGTCTTCAAAATGATCATTTAGATCTAAGTCCTTTTTAATGGGACAATCAAAACACTAATACTACCAAATGACGTATAAATAAGGATTCCTTTGAGAATACAACTACTTGTTTAATCTTTGTCCATACAAAAGACAGCACGTGGAAAACATGAGAAACACTAATTTACAATTTTCACCCTCCTGCCCCAAATCAAAATTTACCATGCACTGCTCAGAAAATGGATAAACATGGATCTGAAGTCAAAAACAAGAAGAAAAAAAAAGTAGGCAAGTACTAAATCATTTATGGATCATTTTTCCAATCCTCGTGCACCGAGACAAAGCTCATGACCTTCAAAGTTCATAGTTCAAACCACCAAATCCAGCATTTGCATGGTAGAAGCTAATGAAACGACAGCAAGGATAGAGGAACTACTACTAATGAACTGTAAGTTTACATGTTGCAGACGCCCTTGGGCATGAGGATAATAGTTTTTTTATTTCGGTCCGTCCCCTGTTCCAGATCCCCATGGTTTGTAAAACTCTTGCATTCTTCAGAATATATCTTGCTAGCAGAAGCTCACCTTGCAGGCCTAAGAAGTTCCAAAGATTGCAAGTTTTAAGGTGTAATGAAAGGCATTGCGGAACAAATTCTGGGTCCACCCAAATATGTTCGCCTTCTTCTTCAGTCCAATAGACCTCGTCCATGTCAGCCTGTTAATGATACAAATAGAATAAAATAAAATAAAAGGTATTAAGAAAAGATAAATCAGATATGATCTATTAAGGATCTAAAGTCCCTAAACTAAAAGTGTACTCTAGAAGAAAATTTGTTGACTAGTTAGTTAGTGGGGTTTTAAAAGTGAGACAATCAGGTGTGGTTGTTGTAACTGTTTTGTAACAGACATTAGTACGTATATAAGGGAGGAGGTTAGGAAGAATGGGGGCATGTTGAATATATTTTGAATAAACTAAATTCAGTTTGGAAAGGGAACTCATCCCTTGGCAGAGAAATACCTCTGGGTTTTCTTTGATTTTCATCTCTTTTTACTTTCTTTCAATTCATAAATGCAAGAATTTATCACAATCTGATTCTTAAACATAACAAACCTGATCAAGTTCAAGCTTTTGAAGCTTTGGGCAGTGCTTGAGCAGTTCTGCTAACAAATTCCATTTAAAATTGAGATAGATAAGCTCCAGGCGGGTCAAATTGTGAAATGTAGGAATGACATCATTTAAGACATACACCTGAACTATGTAAAGACACACTGTCAGCAATCACATTTTTTTTCTTTCCCATTTCATCAGTGTATTTAGGTAGCATCATATTCATAATCAAACCTTTTCAATTTCGATGCGCAGAGACTCTACATTCTGAAGTGCTTTCAATCGAAAATCAAAAAAAGAGTAAACAATATCTGCTTTGATCAACTTGCTTAAGATCAAGTTTTTCCGCTCGTTACAGTCCTCAGAGCCGAAGAGAACACAAAGTACGTATAAATCCTCAAGAATTGGACATCCAGCTAGAAGTAACATAAAATCTGGAACATTTAGGAAATGAATATGTTCAAAATGGAGGGTTTTGAGAGAGGGAAGTACAACGGAAGAAAAACCCTCCACATTGAAAGAACAAAGCTTGAGAACCACAAGGGTCCTGCAGGTGAGAACACTGATTGGCAATTTGGGATAATCCTGCACGGTGACCACATAAAAATCGAGGATCTCTAGTCTGCGTTGTACTACAAAGTTGACCCATTTGGCGACATTGGCAAAGCCAAGATACGCAGAGTGAGGATAATCGTATAGAATCTGAAGGCGGAAACTCTTGATCGAGTGATCGGCTTCTCGCGAGACCAAAACGGAGTAAACGAACTCGTTAAAGCGGAAATTGGCTTCCTCGTCTCTCACGCTCGTGTTGCAGAAGTCGAGAGCGAGAACTGAGCGCCATAGATGCTTCCACCGCTTCGAAAGAACACTTGTGGCAACGGCGTGTTCGGTTGGGAGAAAAGAAAGAACGTGACAGAGGACGACGTCTGGTAAAGTGCTTATCTTATCCGCCATTGCCATTGTAATTTTCCACTGGGAAATTTTTATCACAACAGAGGACGATGGATGGCGTAGCACATGATTTGTTACCGGCAATTGAAGTGCAGCGCAGTTCTTTTAAATTGGACTTGCCTCTATTGATAAAAAAAAAATTGGTGGATGTTATTTTCCCACCTCCCCCACTTAATTTTAACACCTCATCTTTTTTTTAAAAAAGTCAATAATACTCTTCTAAAATACAAAATTACCCCTCCTCTTTTTCCCCCCACTCCCTCTTTTTCTTCCATCTTCCTCCCCTCACGTCCCTCCCCCCACTCATTTGTCAGACCATTTGAATCCAGTCTCTCACCCTCACTCTCTCAATCTCCCCCATAATATCTCTCTCCCAACCTCATCATCTCTCTGTCATTGTGAAACCTTAGGCGGCGACGACGTCACTGCCACCGTTCGCCAGATTTCTGAGGTGCGGCAACCCTATTTTTTTTCTGCGATTTCCAGCAATCCGAAATCTTGTTTCCGGACGATTAAATCAACAAGAATCAGATTTATATCCAGGAATCTTGTTTCGACGATTAATCGACAAGAATCAGAATTTTATAAATTAGGATTCTTGTTCGAATCATCGGCTTCCGGATGTTACGTTATTTTTAAGCATCCGGATTCTTATTTCCGATGAGTTCTGGAAGTTAGTTTTCGGATGTTATTCAGTTTGAAATTTGATAAATTTCTTGTTGATGCAGATAGCTTTTCAGGAATCACAACCATGAGTTCTGTTCTTGTTTTTATGTTTGTCAATGGTCAAATTACAACAGGTGACAAAGGAATCACATTTGAGGGCGATACCCCTAAATCGTTTAGGGCTTCGAAGGGCATCACACTTCATGCCTTAAAGAGACAAGTTAACGATGCGGTGGTTAAATTCGGAGACACCAGAAGGGTGTCTGATATCCATTATCGATGTCCTGTCTGTTGGGAACATGGTTGTGTTCAATATGATGTTCTGAAACTTCAACATAACGGCGATGTCGAGACGATGTTTGCAGTCCATGAGCAATATGCTAGCCTCGGGCCAATCGAGTTATGTGCAGATCTAGTGAGAAGTCCTGATCAGATTATCTCTCTCCTCAGGAAACCAAGATCAGTCGACGAAACCATCGCACTGTGTACTGACCCCACTAGCTTGACACAACCTTGATGTTTTGTTGTATTTCTCAAGTGTTAGAGTTTCAATTAACTGTGTTTGTTGTATTTGTCAAGTGTTGAGGTTTCCTGTGTTTGTTGTATTTTTCATGTTGCAAGTGTCTTATTTCCAGATAATTGAATAACATTTTAATTTATGTCAACTAAATATATATTTATATATAAATATAAATAACATGTTTGTTACAAACAAAACAAAACACATGTGATGATCATATAAAGAACGCGCTAGATCTAATCGGAGGCCCTATATCTCTTCCTCTGGACATATGTCTGCTTGCAATGTCAATCGGGACGCGCTAGTCTCATAAACTCCTGCACGAGCTCCCAACCCTCTATGTCCGGCTGTATCACCAGGCGCCCTCTAACAATCTATGACCAATCTCATACGTCGTGATCCATCTCGTATCCTACAACAATATATATATATTATTAGTTAATCAGTATTTTATAAAATGTAACAAAATCAGAATAATAATTCCAACATACCTCTGATACTGGAGCTGGCACTGGTACTTGAGCTGGTGGTGCTGGAGTCGGTACATTTTGTGGGTAAATGTACGGGTGAGAGAACCTATGGAACCTGTAACACCCATACCTCAATATAAATTGAAAGTACGACAAATTACATTAAAGTACAGGAATTACTAATAATTTACAAACTTGTTTACAGTAATCCAAGTCATAAATTAAACTCAAATAATTAATCTAATAAATAGATTACAACTTATACAGTACTCGGAATATAAAATTCCATTATACTATAAAACTGGTCTATAAGTCCCAAGCTTGGAGCTTCGCCTCATCATCTTTGGTACCTGTTTATCTGAAAACCAAATAAAAGGAACGGGGTGAGATTATAAATCTCAATGAGCCCTTCACGGACTCCTCACCATTCTCTCGTCGAATCATACTAATGTGAAAAGATTAACTTAGGCTTTATACACCTACACATACTTATCCGGTACCGTAAGGACTTGGTTGAGAACTTACTAGACATCCTAAGCGAAAACGCCCTAGAATGTGATAACCTGAACTTACAACTTAGCATATTAAGAGGTAGGATAATCCTAAGACCAACATATCACTTAAAGGCTTGTGAATAACTAGATACAAAATTGTATAGCAAACACACATTAACTCTATAAACATTCATTCTCTAACCGATACATAACACGGCTAAACTTGGTGCATTATAAATACAACCTTCTTAACTAAGAACTTAAAGTTCTTCCTTACTTACTTACTCACTTTGTACTTAACACATCTTTGCTTTTCTTTATGCTATTAGATTTGATCTTAAGCTTTATACTATAAACCCCAATCAGCCTAGCTTGCTTATCCTTTAGGTGATCTTGTCACAGCTCGTTTTACTTCTATGTATTGTTACTATTGAGTAATTCAGCAACTGAGGATTTACAATCCATAATATCATTAAATAACTAAGCTAATTCCAAGGATATATACATATATGCAAGGAATTCATTTAACATTCATAGACTTGAACATTATTAAGTTCATAGTCAGCTTTGCTTTGCTACTAAGCGCGTTCTAGCTATTCCCACCGGTTGAATCGATATTCAACAGGGAATCTTCGTTACCGGGTTTTGTCAAGGCTTTCGTCCCGAGACCCCGAGTAACGTCTACGATATGGTGGTCAGACGTCTTAATCGTCCAAGTGGCGTCCCACGAGGCTAACCATACCGTGCTTCTCCTTTAAATAGAGGAGTCTTGCCATGGATTTTAGCTTGTTGATAGGACCACGGAAAGTGTACCGAGTCGTTGCAAGTAATAAATTCGGTAAATAACCGGTTATCGTTCTCAAGGATCGAATGCCAAATACCAATATACGTTAGTGACTACTAAGTGAACACCAAAGGATTTTATATGTTTGGAAAGTTCAAGTGACAATGTAATAGAGGTCTTTGAAAAAGTACTCAATAATAAAAGGCATTAGGGGCAAGCTTCAATTGATTTCCCACTATTGCATGTTGATTTGGTATTCACAAGTTATTCCCTCTATAGCTTTGTTATCAAACTCACAATGGTACTCAAATCCTAATTCCTTAGGCAAGTGAATCTTTGTTTCCCCTATAACCCTAATTCCTTAGGTGAATGTAGTTGAAGAACAAGCACTAAGACCAAGAGTTCACAAAGATACTACAATCCAAAGACTATTCCTAGACTAAGAATTGCATGCATGCAATCTCAAGCATTCACATATAAAACTTCCATTCAACATATGAACCTTAAATCATTCCATGGGTGATCAAATCATGAAAAGCATTAAAAACAGAGATTGAATACACAAAGCAAGAGGAAATATGTCATTAGAGTACCCCAAACCAAATACAATAGTGTTCCATCAATATTCACTCATCCCTAATACAAAGGGTTTAGCTAGACATAGAGAAATAAACAAAACAGAGAGTTAAAGAGAAAAAACTAGGAGAATCCATGGAAGAATGTTGATGAATGTCTTCACTTCACACTCTCCATTGAGTTCCACCCTTAGGTTTTGTGCTCCCAAGTCCTCTCCCAGCCTCCAAGTCGTAATCCCCCTTTGTTCTGACCTTAGATGGGTATTTATACCAACTGGGCCTGAAAGAAAGCCCAAAACGCGCAAGAAAAAATAGACAGCAGCAGGCGCCCTGCGCCCTGGCTTCCCGAGAGCAGGCGCCAGGCGCCCTGCTTCTGAGGCGCCCTGCGCCCTGGAACTTCTGCTTCCAGCAGGCGCCCTGCGCCCTGCTTGCCTGGGCGCCCTGCGCCCTGTTTCAGCTCCTTTTTCCACTTCAATTTGCTCTCATGATCTTAGGTACATGTCTCCAATCAAACCTTTTCATACCTACAAAAAGGCAAGACCACAGTAAGGACATTTTTTCCATCAAAACAACAAAAGAGCTAACATGATTGTCAACTAGAATATCTCCGCAACAAGGACTCAAACACCTAAGGTTAGAGGCTAAACAAGGAATAAAGTCTAAGTTTGCATGAGAATTCCCTTTAATTAAGTGCATGAAAATGAGCATACTAGGGAACAATCAAACACTTCAAACTTAAACCTTGCTTGTCCTCAAGCAAGAACTCAACAAAAAGCAACTACCCAAAATGTCAATCTTGATCTAACCACTGGACTAAACCACAATTTTTCGCCACTTTCAAATGTTATCACATAAAATGTACACCAATCACAAATAAATTCATTGGGCTTCATCATCATTAGAACCAACATGAGACTATCACAAATTAGAAATTGGAGTCACATAAGCAAGAATTCACAATATGGAATGTACAATTGAAACTTTCAATGTGATTGAATGCTTTCTTTTCTACTCACAAAGATTAGGAAGAATTTTCACTCCAACTCTCAAGTGTTTGGGGTTTGTGTTTCACTCAGTCAACACTATTTGAGTCCGTCCCCCATGGATTTGATTTTCATCTCTTATTCACATGAGTACCACTTGCACAATGCTCCAATCAAAAGGTCTTTTGAGGTTGTAACTTGGCCAAGGTCGGGGTGGATGGATTAGACATTTAGGCTATCACCCTTCAAAGATAGATGAGCATCAACCAACTCTAAAAATTTTCACTATAATTCCCTTTTTTCTTCATTTTTTTTTCAAAGATGGTATTTGCCCACAAACCCTTTCTTTAAGCTATTTTATCACGTAGTTGTCAATCCCCCCAGTACACTTTGGTCTCAAAGGGGTACTAATCCACAAATGAGCTACATATTTTTTTTTTGAACTACAGCTCAAACCACAACCAATGGTAATGTTGTTCACTTCCCCTACTCCAAACTTAGTTCTTTGTCAACCTTAGTCAATTGATGCTCATCTACCCTCTTTAGGTGGGTACAAGTTAATAATAAGGTTAAAAGCTATTGTTTTGATGGGTTAACAAGAACAAAAGGCTTTAGGCTCAACGGGGCTTTGCAAACAAAAGTCATGTTATGTTGGGTTGGCTTTTTGGCTAACTGGTTTCCAACAAAATTTGCCTTTTGATATCTAAGCATTGTACAACCAATAACATGCAACAGAGATCCAATCAAAGTTAGGTCTCCAAAGAATTATTGATGGAGGCTCTACAAACACCACAGGACAAACACATATCAATCACAAAGACATTATAACAAACCAAAACAGTTGAGCAATGGTTGACTCACTCCAAAAATTTTCTAGTCTCAAGTTGTAACTCTTCAGCAGCCCACTTAACATCACACCAAGTGATTGGTGCTTAGCACAAAATTCAAATCACAAGTGGGTTCAAATCATAGTTCAGCCAGCAGTTATTTCAATTTGACATCTAAGACTTACACCCCAAAAGACTAAAAACATCACAGCCCACACTTTTTTTTTGAACACGAAAATAAAGAAACTCCAAACTTAAGCTTTGACAGACATACTAAAATGAAAGTCAAACAAACTGAATACTAAAAATGCAAGAGAAAGAGATAGAAACTCCCTCGCATGGGTTGCCTCCCATGAAGCACTTCTTTAACGTCACTAGCTTGACGCATGAAGAGGTTGATCATTTCTCCTTAAATGAAGAGAAGAAGATTAAAGCACGTCCATCTTTAGGAAGATGCACACCCATGGCATTGAGTGATTGCAAAGAAATCACCTCCCTTTTCTTCATCGGTCTTCTTTTTTTCCTCTTGAATTTATAAGGGTGGAAATTGTCATCCCTCACATGTTGAGTGCACTCTTTATAGGAATGAGTAGGTTTTGCTTGTGCATTCTTTGGACTTTTGCAATTTGGGATTTGTTTCCCATCCTTCATATGCATACCACCCTTTCTTTTTCCTCCCATTGTCCATCTTCATCTTCCTTCTTTTTGAATTTTTTGATTCTTCGTCACTTCCTTTTCCTTGCACTGGCAATGTTTCATGGGGCACAAAAGTATATTGCTTTCTAGAGGCACCATCATAAATATCATCAACTACATCCATGCGGTAGCATTGTTCTTCATCATTTGCAGGATGCGTAGCCTCAAATACGCTAAATGTTACCTTCTCATCTTGCACCCTAAGCATGAGCTGCCCTTGTTGTACATCGATAAGAGCTCTACCAGTTGCTAGAAATGGTCTTCCCAGTATTAGAGGGACCTGGGCATCTTCCTCCATGTCAAGGACAACAAAATCAGCTGGAAAAATGAATTTATCCACTTTCACCAGGTCATCTTCTATAATACCATAGGGGTATTTGGTGATCGGTCCGCTAAGCTGGAGTGACATCCTTGTAGGTTTAACATCATCATCCTAATTTCTTCAACATGGGCGGTGGCATGAGATTGATGCTAGCCCCCAAGTCACATAGTGCCTTCCTATGAGACATATTCCCTATAGTCCAGGGGAATTGTGAAACTACCGGGATCTTTCGACTTTGGAGGAAGCTTTCTTTGTAGGATTACCTTTGCACTCTTCAGTCAAAACAATTGTTTCATCTTTCAATTTCCTCTTCTTTGAGAGAATCTCTTTCATGATCGTGGCATAAGTAGGCATTTGCTCAAGAGCTTCGGCAAAGGGAATGTTGATTTGCAATTTCTTGAATACATCTAGAAATTTGCCAAATTTTTTCTCATCCTTCTCCTTACTTAACCTTTGAGGATATGACAATTTGATGATTGGCTTTGGATAGACCATTTTCCCTTGCACAGTAGGTGGATTAGATTTGAGTCCTTCTTATCTTTCTCCTTAGGCTCACTTGACTTCTCAACTTCTTTCCTGGGAATGGGCTCAATCACCTTTCCGCTCCGGGTAGTGATGGCACTAACATTCTCATGTCCCTTGGGATTTGGGACGGTGTAAACAGTAGAGAACCAGAGGTCTTTCACATTTGTCTAGCCAGCTGACCAACTTGAGTTTCAAGGTTCCTTATGGAGGCCTCTTGATTTTTGAAAGCAGCCCTTGTTTCGGTCATGAAAACTGAAGTTTGTCCAGCTAGTTTTTCAATAGCAATTTCCCAACCGGCTTTCTGCTCAAGGGCTTGTGGTTGAGATGAAGAACTTCCTTGCAGTCCATGTGAAGCTTGAGCAGCTTGATCCTTTCAAGAAAAATTCGGGTGATTTTTCCAACCCGGATTATAAGTATTAGAATAAGGATTGTTGTGTTGCCTTTGAGAATTGTTGACAAAGTTGACTTGTTCTGAATCTTTGCTAATCTCCACAGGGGCAACACAATCAATGCTAGCATATTCTCCTCCACAAAAACCACATTTGGGGTTTACAGAACCAACTGAATTTACCTTCATCCCTCCAATTTGCTTGGTTATAGAGGCTAATTGTTGACTCATAGCCTTATTTTGGGCTAGAATAGCATCCATTGCACCCACTTCGAGCATTCCTCCTTTCCTATGTTGCCTATCAAAGGGTGCATTCATGGTGTTTTCCGCCATAGCTTCCGTAATCTCAAGGCTTTCAACTGGAGTTTTTAAATCAAAAGAGCCTCTACATGCAGCATCAATCATCACCTTAGTGTTCGGAATGAGCCCATTATAGAATGTTTGAGCTTGAAGCCAATCGGGTAATGAATGTTGAGGGCATTTTCTAAGCAATTCTTTAAACCTCTCCCAAGCATCATAGAGTGTCTCCCCCTCCTTTTGAACAAAGGCAGTGATTTCACTTCTCAGCTTGGCAGATCTAGAAGTTGGGAAGAACTTGCTCACAAACTTGTTGGCCAAATCATCCCATGTGGTGATACTCCCTTCAGGTAGAGAACTAAGCCAGCTTCTAGCTCTATCCTTCAAGGAGAAGGTAAAGAGCCTCAAGTATCAATTTGCACTGTATCACACAACTGGATAAAGACTTCCAAGTGTTGATTCAGATCTTCATGAGGCAAACCGACAAACTGATTCTGTTGAATAACTTGTAGGAGGCCGGATGGAATAGTGATGCTATGGCCTTCAACACGGGGCCTGACAATGCTCCCATAATACCCCTTGGGAGTGGCCTTGGAGTAATCTCGGAGAGTTCTCCTTTCATTGTTCTCATCACCCATCACCTCCTCTGGTGTTTCAACAATGGGTTCCGGAATTGTTTGTTGTGCCTCTCTTTGTCTTAGCCTTGCTTCCCTTCTTCTAGCCTTTGCTCCCTTTCGGTTATGTCGGGCTGTTCTTTCTATCTCTGGGTCAAACAATAGCTCTTGAGGATCTACTGTTCCACGCATACACTGAAAAGCAAGCATCTCAAACAAGTGTCAAAGCAACTGAGAAATAAAAAAAATGTTAAGGAAAATAAAAAAAAGAAGTAATTAAACTAATACTAAAACAGAAATTAAAACGGGTTCGAAGTAGATGTCGCCTTCGAAATTACTGGTAATGGTAAAATCGATCCCCGGCAACGACGCCAAAAACTTGATAGGACCACAGCAAGTGTACCGGGTCGTTGCAAGTAATAAATTCGGTAAATAACTGGTTATCGTTCTCAAGGATCGAATGCCAAATACCAATATACGTTAGCGACTACTAAGTGAACACCAAAGGATTTTATATGTTTGGAAAGTTCAAGTGACAATGTAATAGAGGTCTTTGAAAAAGTACTCAATAATAAAAGGCATTAGGGGCAAGCTTCAATTGATTTCCCACTATTGCATGTTGATTTGGTATTCACAAGTTATTCCCTCTATAGCTTTGTTATCAAACTCACAATGGTACTCAAATCCTAATTCCTTAGGCAAGTGAATCTTTGTTTCCCCTATAAACCCTAATTCCTTAGGTGAATGTAGTTGAAGAACAAGCACTAAGACCAAGAGTTCACAAAGATACTACAATCCAAAGACTATTCCTAGACTAAGAATTGCATGCATGCAATCTCAAGCATTCTCACATAAAACATCCATTCAACATATGAACCTTAAATCATTCCATGGGTGATCAAATCATGAAAAGCATTAAAAACAGAGATTGAATACACAAAGCAAGAGGAAATATGTCATTAGAGTACCCCAAATCAAATACAATAGTGTTCCATCAATATTCACTCATCCCTAATACAAAGGGTTTAGCTAGACATAGAGAAATAAACAAAACAGAGAGTTAAAGAGAAAAAACTAGGAGAATCCATGGAAGAATGTTGATGAATGTCTTCACTTCACACTCTCCATTGAGTTCCACCCTTAGGTTTTGTGCTCCCAAGTCCTCTCCCAGCCTCCAAGTCGTAATCCCGCTTTGTTCTGACCTTAGATGGGTATTTATACCAACTGGGCCTGAAAGAAAGCCCAAAACGGGCAAGAAATAGAAAAAATGAGCGCCTGCGCCTGCTTTGCTGGCGCCTGCATACTGTTTCAGCTCCTTTTTCCACTTCAATTTGCTCTCATGATCTTATGTACATGTCTCCAATCAAACCTTTTCATACCTACAAAAAGGCAAGACCACAGTAAGGACATTTTTTCCATCAAAACAACAAAAGAGCTAACATGATTGTCAACTAGAATATCTCCACAACAAGGACTCAAACACCTAAGATTAGAGGTCAAACAAGGAATAAAATCTAAGTTTGCATGAGAATTCCCTTCAATTAAGTGCATGAAAATGAGCATACTAGGGAACAATCACTTGTGCTTATGCTTTTATGCATATTTATAGAAATGCAACTTAACTAACTAGGATTTATTAACATCATCCTCATTTAACTATTCAAGGAAATTTATAATCATTTCCCAGAGAAATTTAAATGCTGGAATCGATTCATGAGACTTGGGAATCGATTTCCACTGTGGAAAAATCAAAGAAACTTGATTCTAACACATTTTCTTGAGTCCTTCTTCCTAATCCTTGCTAAACTAACTCAAAATACATTCCTAACATCACTTTAAAGCTAATTCAACTCATCTAATCACTTAGAGTCTTCAAAGACATAATATCTTCACTTCTCAATTATGAAAATCAACTTGAATTTACTTGAAATTCACCATTAAACTACACTAAGCTTATGCACATAATTCTGAACTAAAATTGAGGGATTCTTGGGGCGTTACACTACTACCCACCTTTTAAGAATTTTCATCCTCGAAAATTGCTACATCTTACATTGGAACTTCAACTTCAACTTCCTTTCATAGTCCATTACATCCCTTGGAAAACCTAGAAGTGATTAACTTTTACAAAGCATCAATCGATTAGATTAGTTGTGATAGCGTTAACCGGTCGCAGACTAGGCCCTAACTGAGAAATATAATTTGACTGGTTGGAACGGAGTGTGCAACTGGTTAAGTGGAATCACTCTAAGCACTAATCGACAGAATACTCGTAATCGTGAATGACTCTAGGTATCCGCCGATTTGGTGGTAACTTACGTCCTTACTAACTTTAAATCCTTCTCATGAAACAGGTTTTCACTTTAAGACTCCCTCTGTGGAGCTAAAAGTGTAGGAACTTTGTAATAACATCAGCGTGGGGTGAGGATAGAAATTCACCTTTATGGAATTTCGTCCCCAAACTTTGCCTTACCTCCTAATCTCATCCTTCTGTAGGACTGGCTTTCGGTGCTTCCGCTGCGGATTCCGATCCTACATCTTTTCAAATAGGTAAACTCCTTTCATCTTATTTCCATCAAAAGGAATACCTTACTTGCAGTCGGGGAATTTTAACTTTGGTGCTGCTCTCTCATTCAGTTGCTCTTGACTATTGGAAATTCTTACGTTTGCTCTGCATCGTCTGCTACTTGTCTAGATGTTCTGCTATTAAAGCAGTATGTGCTTCCTCCACAATCCTATAGTAACTCACAGTCTCGCATAACTATCCCCCTCAAATTGACACACAACATTACTTGACTTGGTTCGAGTTCTTGCTCCATCTGGAGAGTCTCTTACTCATCATCTTATACACGTTGAAGGTAGGTTGAGTGGATCCTTGCTCCTTGGAAGATGCTTTCCTACGAATACTCCTTGGAAATTACTTTCCTACTAATACTCTCTCGAATTCGCCCAAAACAACATCCCATACTACGTTGGTGGTTTTGTAACTCTTCGTTGGCCAACTAACTTATCAAAATAAAATTGTTACCCTGAGGCAACAATGCATACCTTAAACAATTTTTCCATTCGGAACATTCACTCTTATATTACCAATGGAAATCCTACCCTCAGAGACCTTTTCCGCAATTCAAGGAGTTGGTACTCATCTTTAGCTCACTATACTTAGTCTTACAACCGACTTGGCCTAGGCAACTTGAAATTCTAGGGTTGCTCAACTCTTGGGAGGTATCCATTAGTTAGACTGACTTGATTTTCACTAGTTGGTTACAAACTTTGTCTCACACGAGGTCTAAGCCTTACTTGGTTGGAGACTCAGCTCGTAAGTGGCTAGTTAGAATCACATCAGACCCAACCTAACAAATTTACTCACAGTAACTTATAATCTTAGATGTCCACCAATTAAATCGTGTCCATAACATTTCACTCTTAGTTGAACTTTACTATTGCTCTTTTCAACTTGAGGGACTAATTTCCCTATTTGGTTCAACTGGAATTAAACCGAAAATCCACGCAGCCATGTCTAATAGCAATGTGGATCAACACATCTAATAACCAATGGACTAACTAATATCAAGAAAATAAATTCTTGATATTCTTGGGAATAATCTATCTCACTTATCGGATCTACCTTCTCTACTCCTTCTAGATCATTGGAAACCCAGAGAAGAATTAACCTCTGCAAAGGAACTTATTACAAATAGACTAAGTCTCGATTATATTTGGTGATTTCATTACCTCGATTATAGACTAAGTCTCATTACAAATAATATTCTTATTTGACTAAGATAAAGTCTTTAATTGGTCAGATGAATTCACTTCATTTACCGGTCAATTGGATCGAATGCAAACATTGATAACCTCGAATTTATGTCGACTTAACTTTCGCTTATAACTCCTATCGTTCAAAGACTGTAGTCCATCTCTCCTTCTAGACTAGCTACTCGACCAGGGTCACTATACCTGAAAGGCTTAGGGTTTCTATCTGCTCCTCTAGGGCTTACTCTCCCTTGAGGTTCCTTACTACCATTTAGGCATTGAAGTGAGTGGCTTATTCACAACTTACTTCCTATCCGGACTACTAATCACTTGGAACACTATGGATCACTTAGGTATTATCATAGGATCTCAATCAATCTTGGATCCATTCATAATAGATTAAGCTAAACAACCTGATAAATCAACAGCTGTTGAACCCTAACCTATCATAAACTCCCATCCTAAGTCAATTGAAACCTTACAATAAAAATCCCACGTTGTTCCTAATTATTCCCAGAGCGTCCAGGTTGACGGTACATGAAATACACGCTTGTCCTGCCGAACACTCGCATCTGTGGTTCCAACCACTCTTGAAACATTCCTTGATTCTTGGTTCCGGAGAGGTGGGAACTTGTTTCCCTCTATCCGTATTCTCTGATAGTTCTCACTTATTGAGGGCTCTCGCATTCGTTCCTTCTTTATCTGCATCATCCTTATCCGTTAATCTTTCTCAGAGTTCCCGCTTCTATTCGGTTCCTCTCCCTCGTCCGCCAGCTCCATCTACTACATTCTTCGTACACAGTATATAGTATTAAGTTGATCAGGCTTAATATTCCATACTAAGCATAAGAATATAGAGAGAAGTTCTCGAACAAAAGAAAATTCTGGCTAACTGACTACAGTCCAACAAGGACTAAACTGACACTTCCTAAACTGAGCCACTACTAAACTCGTGACTCACATTCCGATAAGATCGAACTGCTCTGATACCATAATGTAACACCCATACCTCAATATAAATTGAAAGTACGACAAAATACATTAAAGTACAGGAATTACTAATAATTTACAAACTTGTTACAGTAATCCAAGTCATAAATTAAACTCAAATCATTAATATAATAAATAGATTACAACTTATACAGTACTCGGAATATAAAATTCCATTACACTATAAAACTGGTCTATAAGTCCCAAGCTTGGAGTTTCGCCTCATCATCTTTGGTACCTGTTTATCTGAAAAACAAATAAAAGGAATGGAGTGAGATTATAAATCTCAGTGAGCCCTTCACGGACTCCTCACCATTCTCTCGTCAAATCATACTAATGTGACAAGACTAACTTAGGCTTTATACACCTACACATACTTATCTGATATCGTACGGACTTGGTTGAGAACTTAATAGACATCCTAAGCGAAAACGCCCTAGAATGTGCTAACCTGAACTTACAACTTATCATATTGAGAGGTAGGATAATCATAAGACCAATATACCACTTAAAGGCTTGTGAATAACTAGATACAAAATTGTATAGCAAACACACATTAACTCTATAAATATTCATTCTCTAACCGATACTTAACACGGCTAAACTTGGTGCATTATAAATACAACCTTCTTAACTAAGAACTTAAAGTTCTTCCTTACTTACTTACTCACTTTGTACTTAACACATCTTTGCTTTTCTTTATGCTAATGGATTTGATCTTATGCTTTATACTACAAACCCCAATTAGCTTAGCTTGCTTATCCTTTAGGTGATATTGTCACATCTCATTTTACTTCTATGCATTGTTACTATTGAGTAATTCAGCAACTAAGATTTACAATCCATAATATCATTAAATAACTAAGCTAATTCCAAGGATATATACATATATGCAAGGAATTCATTTAACATTCATAGACTTGAACATTATTAAGTTCATAGTCAGCTTTGCTTTGCTATTAAGCGCATTCTAGCTATTCCCACCTGTTGAATCGATATTCAACGTTACCGGGCTTTGTTAAGACTTTGGTCCCGAGACCCCGAGTAACGTCTATGTTATGGTGGTCAGACGTCTTAACCGTCCAAGTGGCGTCCCACGAGGCTAACCATATCGTGTTTCCCCTTTAAATAGAGGAGTCTTGCCATGGACTTTAGCTTGTGCTTATGCTTTTATGCATATTTATAGAAATGCAACTTAGCTAACTAGGATTTATTAACATCATCCTCATTTAACTATTCAAGGAAATTTATAATCATTTCAATGAATCTAGCTTAACATTAATAAAATTCATTTCTAGCTAACCACTCACTTAGAGGTTAAAGCATGCTATACTCATAATAAGACTCATTCGGAATTATGAATATCTACTTCAAACATTCTTCTAATTAGATACTTTCCTAAGGTCCGTGAATTGACCTCGTTGACATACAGTTAGAGCTCGTTTTACAAGCCTCACAACTGACCAATTTAATGGACGAAACGTACATTAAACCCATCCCTTGAAACTCTATGGAGTTTACAAGAGAACAAACATCAAACATACATTCAAGTGTGGGGGGTTGGGGGCAGCCATCCAACCTCTTTCAGACAAACCCACTAATAAAACATAAAAATAATAAATTCAAACTATACTTCATAAGGATATTAAAAATCCCTAACTTGAACCCAGGGTTCACATATTACTAAAGGAAATAAAATTCCTATATGTGGGACTTAATGGTTGCCCATCACCTAGGGGTTGAAGAACTCACCATTGTTGTTCAAGGTCTTGAGCTTGAAAGGTTTAACCTTGCCCTCTTTGACATCCTTGACGTTTTCCCCTTCTTCCCCAACTTAGGGCTTCTTCAAAATCTTGAGCTAAAACCTTCAATCTTCTTCTTCAAATCCAAGAACTTGAGCCATCTTGGAAGGAGCTTGGTCTTCTTCCTCTTCTTCTTTTTCTTCTTCTTCTTCTCTCTAGGGTTCAAATCCAAATCTTCAAAATACCCAAATCTCAACTCACCAACTTGGATTCAAGCTAAGATTTGAGAAAAATCTAGTATGAATCCATGAATCCCCTTTAGGATTAGTGAAACCCTAGGTGTTTCTCCTCTTTTCTCTCTTCCCTTTTCCTTCTTTTCTTCCCATTTTTCCTCATTTTCGCGTTTCAGCTCGTTCTGCAACATTTTTAAGCAATTATGTGCTTGTGAATTGATTCACTGCATATAGGTGAATCAATTCACACAGGCAAAAAGTGTCTGTTGCGAATGTAAGTGAGTGAATCGATTCCCTACAGCTCCCAATTCGACTCCCAGCAGCTTGTTTTTGTGTGAATCGATTCACAAGGTGTGTGAATCGATTCACAACTGTTCAAATTCGATTCCCAGAGAAATTTAAATGCTGGAATCGATTCATGAGACCTGGGAATCGATTCCCACTGTGGAAAAATCAAAGAAACTTGATTCTAACGCCTTTCCTTGAGTCATTCTTCCTAATCCTTGCTAAACTAACTCAAAATACATTCCTAACATCACTTTAAAGCTAATTCAACTCATCCAATCACTTAGAATCTTCAAAGACACAATATCTTCAGTTCTCAATTATGAAAATCAACTTGAATTTACTTGAAATTCACCATTAAACTACACTAAGCTTATGCACATAATTCTGAACTAAAATTGAGGGATTCTTGGGGCGTTATAGAACCACTCCATGTAACCTGGCTCCACGTCCGCCGGCTGCGTGGCACACTGACCACCCTCGATGACATGCTCGTCAAAATGAAGCCACATGCCGTTCATCTGCTGCGGACTGATCGACTGCGATCTGATGCTGCGAGGATCCTCGGGAATGCGTTGCACATATCCAAACTGGCGCAGCACCCTTTCTGGCATGTAGGAAAACATCATAGGCCCAAACCAGATGAATCCTCTGAATAGCCATATAGCCTGGAACTGGCGCTCTGCTCTGTTATCCACATACAGGTCCCAGGTAACCTCCTTAGCAGTCAGTCTGTCCAAAACATGCCTGTATGGCTCCACCAGTCCTGCACCCCTAATCAGCTTCCAACGACAGGCTCTGGGTTGTCCCTCCTAGTACTCGGGTTCGAGCTCCCTGGTGCCGAATGCAACACCCTCGAAGTGCTCGTATATTCATGTCTGTGTGATAAATGCTAAGTCAAATTCTTTTCATTTGTATGTTACATGCATAAAAGTATTTTAAAACAACGACATTCGTACCTGTAATAGCATCATGTAAGAGGCCACCTGCCTCGTCCTATGTCTGCTGGCCTCCTTGAGCCGGTCATACATGCATGCTAATGCCATCGTACACCATGCATAAGTACGAACACTTCTCAGGTCCCTAAACATCTCCAGGTATGCCACCCTTGTCAACGACTGGCTCTTGTCGGCGAAGATAGTGCCGCCGACTAGGTGCAGTAGGAACGCCCTAGTTGCCATGTCCCACTGGCAATCATCGCAACACCTAGGGTACACCACTCTTCGCAGCCAGTCGGGACGAGCC
Source organism: Calophaca sinica (assembly GCA_037113605.1). Classification (NCBI taxonomy): domain Eukaryota; kingdom Viridiplantae; phylum Streptophyta; class Magnoliopsida; order Fabales; family Fabaceae; genus Calophaca; species Calophaca sinica. The sequence continues at coordinate 95,836,205 of CM073733.1, forward strand.
GTGGGTCCCCTGTTCTTGTCAACCTCAGCCCGTGCATCAGCCATGAAGATGCCTAACAGGTTGTGCAACTAAACAGCAGTTGTCTCCCTATCCAGCACAGGCATGGTGAAGAACGCCATCGTGACTAGAATATGGAGTATCTGGGAGACGTCATCCAGGGTGACCGTCATCTCCCCAGTAGGTAGGTGGAAGCTAGAGGTATCTGGCTGCCAACGTTCCACAAACGCACATATCAGCCCCTTGTTAATTACTTTATAGCTGATGCTGCGAAGTTCTTGAAGCTCAGATTCCTCCAATACTACCATAATCTCTGCACGGGACAATAAACCGACGATGTTTTTGCCGTGATTACTACCTTCAGCTCACCGCGATCCTGGTATAAAAAAAATATAAGTCAATTGCATTAAAATATAAAATGAAAACAACATAATAAAAAATCAAGTATTACTTACATCGTCGTGCCATAACCGTGTGGCAACATGGTCACCACGGGTAACGAGGGCTGATGCGTCCTCCGGGCCGACAGGGAATGAATCTGCCTCATCAACGGTAGCCTCATCAACACGTGCTGCCTCATCAACGACAGCCTCATTTTCGCGTGCTGCCTCATCCAGGGCAGCATCCTCATGGGCAGACTCCATGTGCTGTGGCTCCTCATCGGCAGCCTCACCTACGTTTGCAGGCTCCTCGAGCACATCCTGCAGATGTTGACATTGCTCCGTCCATACTTTGCGTGACGACACAGTGGGCCTTATCCGAGGTGGGCCACTAGATGAAGCAACACTGGATGCTTTAGAACCACCCCTGGTGCGTGCCATATCTGTGGAAAATGCAACAACCAAATCAGCCATGTCAAATTATGAAAAACTGAATTTACAGACATTCCGGAAACATGTTTTCGAAAACTTTTTAAACTACTGCAATCTTATTTCCAGAATCTTCCTTCAACTTGATTTGGATCAGTTTTATTTTTGAAAACCATTTTTCAAATCTGGAAACTTGTTGACGGAAAATTTCGGAAACAAGAATCCGATTTCAAACGTCCAGATTCTTGTTGACGGGGGGTTTCGTCAACAAGTTTTCGAAAACTTCAAATTCGTAGAAAAAAATAACGCAGAAGACAGGGAAATGCGACCTAACCTGAGGAAGAAGAAGCGCATAGCGAGCGAGATGGAGATGCGCATAGCGAACGACGGAGGAAGATGGGACGTAGGGAGGTGGTTGACGGAGGGAGGGATTGCTGAAAGAGAAGAGACAGAGGGAGGTGAGGGAATGAGGGAGGGAAATGAAAGTGAAAAGGGGAGGGGAGGGGTTAGTAAATCATAAGGGTATTTTTGTCTTTTTGGGTAAAGGGGAGGTGTCAAAATTAAAATGGGGAGGCCCCAAAATCATGGGCCAAAAATTGGACTTTCCTCTAACGGGGACCCTCTATGGAAAGAGGTCCAATAGTTAACCCTAAAAAATCAGTTTATTTTACTAAAAAAAAAGTCTGTTTACAGCTTTAGTAAAATTACTAGTAAGTTACCGGTGCATGCGCACAAGTCTCATTTGTTTTTACGCATGTGTGCAAAGGGCGAGTGGCTCAGGAACAAGAGAGAATTACTCTCTAACTCAAAATACTCAATTTCTCATAAACTTCAAGATATCCAATACATGGAGGAGAGTGGCCTTTTATACTAATCCTAGAGGCCTTAGGTAGATGGATAAAGTTGTAATACAAAAGAAAATACATGTGAATGCTAGTTGTATAAAAATGCAAGTTGTCAACAATAGTGGCTTTGAGTTAAAAATGATGAGTCTTCACATGGAGGGGTTGGTGGTGGTGCATGCCTGGCTTCTAGATGCAGGCCAATGTATCTGTATCATACTCCCCGGGTTGGATAGAACTCGTCCTCGAGTTTAGATCCGCTTCATTATCTAAATATGGTGAAAGATCAGCGACATTGAAAGTTGCAGAAACACCATATGATCCTGGTAGTTCTATCTTATAAGCATTGTCACTGATTTTCTGCATGACTCGGAATGGTCCATCGCTCTTGGGACAACTTAGCATTTGGTTGATTTGGAAACCGTTCCTTCCGTAGGTGAATCTATACCAAATCTCAATTTTAAAAATTTGTCGCTTCGATGTTTGTCACGCCGAGATTTGTACCTTGAATTACATTTGCGAATCCGCTCGTACTTGTTCATGCGGTTTCTTGATCTCCTTTGCTCGGTTATCTGCATCTGAACTAAAGCTGTTGTCTGCATTAAAGGAGTTAAATCAAGTGGACTCAACGGACGAGTGCCATAGACTACTTCAAAAGGACATTTTCCAGTGGCTTGATTAGTTGAATTGTTGTAAGCAAATTCAACTTGTGCAAGAATAAGATCCCACTGTTTCAGATTTTTACCAACAAAACTTCGAAGTAGATTTCCCAAAAGCCTGTTGACGGCCTCTGTTTGTCCATCTGTCTGGGGATGACTGGCACTACTGAACTGAAGTTTAGTTCCCATTTTTTTCCACAAGGTTCTCCAAAAGTGGCTTAAGAACTTTACATCTCGGTCGGAAGTGATGGTTTTTGGAATTCCATGAAGACGAACAATTTCTTTGAAATACAGATCAGCAACTGAACAAAGATCATTGGTCTTCTGGCAAGGAATGAAATGGGTCATCTTTGAAAATCTGTCTACCACAACCATGATGGAATCTTTCTGACGTTGAGTTCGTGGGAGTCCTAGAATGAAATCCATGCTAACATCTTCCCATGGTGCTTCTGGAACTGGAAGTGGCATATATAATCCAGTGTTTTGGCCTATAGACTTAGCCAAATGACAGATTCTGCATCTTTGTATATGTCGGTTGACATCTCTTTCCAGTCTTGGCCAATAGAAATTCTCTTTTACTAAAGCCACAGTTTTATCTCGTCCAAAATGACCTGCTAATCCTCCATCACGTGTTTCCCAAATAATAGCTTCTCGTAGCGAGCATTGAGGAATACACAAGGTCTTTCCTTTGAATAAAAATCCCTTATGCCTATAGTAGTCTTGTGAAGAATGAAACTCGGTGGCATTCCAAATTTTTTGGAGGTCAGGATCATCCGGATACAACTCTTTAATTGTTTCAAAGCCAACTACTTTTGTTTGTAGGGTGGAAAGTAGAGTATGACGCCTACTGAGGGCATCTGCTACAATATTTTGAACTCCAGCCTTATGCTTGATCAGAAAGGGAAAAGGCTGTAAATACTCACTCCAAGCAGCATGTCTGCGACTAATCTTCTGTTGAGAGTTCAAATGCTTTAAGGCTTCATGATCAGAATAAAGAATGAATTCCTTATTCAACAAGTAGTGGCTCCAATGTTGCAAAGCACGAACAATTGCATAGAACTCTTTATCATATGTAGAATATCGGAGTTTAGCATTGTTGAGCTTCTCACTGAAGAAGGCTATGGGATGACCTTCTTGATTCAAAACAACACCAATTCCAGTGTTGGAAGCGTCACTAACCGAACACTTGATCAAAATTGGGAAGGGCTAACACTGGTGCTTCAGTCAAATGTTTCTTCAGTTCGTCAAAACTTTTCTGTGCGACCTCTGTCCATTGAAACTTGTCTCCTTTTATGCAATTTGTGAGTGGAGCGGCAATTGAGCTGAAGTTCTTGATGAATCTTCTGTAAAAGGAGGATAATCCATGGAAACTTCTCCTCACGGATTGATTGTGGGGCCAGGCGGCTATTGATCGCTTCTATCTTTTACGGATCAACTTCGTATGCCTTCGGATGTGATGATATAACCAAGAAAAGTAACCGTTGGTTAAGAAAGAACATTTTTTCAAGTTGGCATAGAGTTTCGCTCACGAAGAGTGCAGAGCACTTGGCGAAGGTGCTCCAAGTGTTCTTCTTTGTCCTTGCTAAAAATCGAATGTCATCAAAATAGCGGCGACAAATTTACCAATAAAGGGTCGAAGGACTTGATTCATCAGGCGCATGAATGTACTTGGGGCATTGGACAACCCAAAAGGCATAACAGTCCATTCATAAAGGCCATCTCTGGTTTTGAAGGCAGTCTTCCATTCATCTCCGGGCCTTAGCCTGATCTGATGGTATCCACTACGAAGATCAATCTTTGAAAAGATAGTGGCACCATGTAACTGATCCAATAAATCATCAAGTCCTGGTATGGGAAACCGGTACTTGATGGAAATCTTGTTGACGGCTCGACTATCAACACACATTCTCCAAACTTCCATCTTTCTTGGGCACTAGGATTGCGGGAGCGGCCTGAGGGCTAATACTTTCTGTATCGATCCTTTTTTAACAATCCTTGACTTGGCCTGGATTTGACATGCTCCTGAGGACTCATTCGTAAGTGGTCTATTGGGAATGACTGCTCAGGAAATGAAGTCAATGGCGTCTTTGGATGTCTCGCATTGGCGGTAGTCCAGCTGGAACTTCTTCTGGTATAACATCAGGAAACTCTTCAAGTAGCTGTTTAATTTCCACTTGAATGATAGTCTCGTTATTTGACTCGAACAGTAGAATAAAGCTCATGGTTTGAACTTCCTTTGCAGCTTCTTTGAGTTGTTCCTTTGTGACTAAGGACACCAATGGTTTGGCTTCTTTCTTGCCTTTATCAAGCTCATTCGGCGGTAAAGGAGTTAGCTTGATCTTTACTCCATCTTTGATAAAGGAGTAGGTGTTGGTATAACCGTCATATAGTGCATGACGATCATATTGCCAGGGTCTTCCAAGGAGGAGATGATAGGCATCCATAGGTACAACGTCACACCAGACTTGATCCTGATATTTCTGGCCAATGGAAAAGGTCACAAGGCATCGCTTGTCAACTTTCACTTCACTTCCTTTGCCGAGCCAATGCAACTTGTAAGGGTGTGGATGTATCTGGGTTGGTAGATCCAATTTTTCCACCATATAGTTGGAAACAACATTTTCACAACTTCCACTGTCTACAATAACGTCACAAACTTTTTCGGCAGAAGTACAACGAGTGTGGAAAATATTGTGCCTCAACCAAGGTTCTTCCTTTGCCGAGCATCAGTATGCAAGCTTCGTCGATTACTAAGGATTCACCATGGTCGAATGTGAGTTCTTCATCGTATATTGGCTCTAACTCTTCTTCTCCTTCAGGTTCTCCTCGAGCCTCCTCTTCTTCAGAAATTTCATAAGCTTCTCCTTTGATGATGGTAATGGTTCTCCTTATCAGGCGGTTGGAGGCTATATGACCAAAGCCTTGGCATTTGAAACATTTGTGACCTTGGTTTTGTTTTCGATGGTGGTAGGTTTGGCGGGAGGTTTACTAGATGAACTAGGTTGGTCGGTGGGTGGTTTCTGAGTGTAAGGTGGATTATTGGAGGAGAAGTTTACGTAGGTGGATCTCTGGGCAATCGCTTCTCTATTCGCGTAGCAAGGCGAATAACATCTTCTAATGACCAATATTGTTGAAGTTCAACATGATCGGCAATATCGTTGTTTAATCCTCCAAGGTAGCAGGCGATTGTTTGCTCCTCTTTCTCTTGTACATCACACTGCGCATCATCGACTTTTCAAATTCTCTAGTGTATTCTTCTGTACAAATTCTTGACGAAGGTTCTGCGGTTGGATGAATTTGTCTTGATAATATTGAGGAGGTAAGAACATTACGGTTAGCTCTCCGCATTTTTTCCCATGTCTTGATCTTGCTTTTCCCATCACGTTCGTCTCTTTTTAAGGTTTTCCCACCAATTGGAAGCATATCTCTTTAATTTCACAAGAATAATCTTCACCTTCTTTTCTTACGGAATCTCCTTGTATTCAAACACTCTTTCAACTGTTTGAAGCCAATCAACGGTCATCTGGGTGAAGTTTTCCTTCAAAGTCAGAATATCAACTTTGATGTCATCATGTCATTGGTGGTCTCTGGGGACGTCGGGTTGATGAGGAATCACCGGAATATTCTTCCTCTTACGAAGGCTGGTGGCGTTCCTCTAATAGGACTGATGTGCTGTAAAGCGTCTTGTAATTCTGAATTTGTCTTCGCATTTACGCCATTTCAAGGTCTCGTAGAGGTTGTCTTGAGGAGGCATTTTGGACGTAGAATAAAATTGGTGAAATCTTAGGGTTACCAGTTGGAGATTGTAGTTTTATAACTAGAACACCAAGGAAGTTCCCAGGAAAGAGAGGTGTCGCTAAAGCGTGCTTAATAACCTTGTCTTTCCTTAGCGGACCTTTCTTGAAATGCACTTTTTATAATTCCACAATTTCTTTTCCAATAACAAAGAACAATTTGGTACTTTGTGTGGGAAAAATATAGAGGGGCAATTTTATAAATTTGAAAAGTTTAAGGGTCAAATTGCAATTCACAAAAGTTTAGGGGTCAAATTACAATTCATCAAAAATTTAGGAGCCAAATTGCAATTTTTCAAAAGTTTAGGGGCTAAATTGTAATTTTCAAAAGATTAGGTGCAAAAATGTAAATACTGCAAAGTATAGGGGCTTATCTATAATTTCAGTAACCCGGACAACGTGGATGTTGGTGGTCAAAGAGGCAGCGTGGCGATTCTTTGGTTGGTGACGAATGGCGTGGGCTGAGGTGGCTACTGAGTCAAAGGTAGACTTTGACTGGTGATGTGGCTCCCTTGACACGTGGCGTGAAGAGAGTGGCTGAAGGTGACACATGTTTGTGATGTGGCACGCGGCGTGGTCGTCTTCAACCTCAGTTTTCCGTGCAAGTGCGCGGCTCCGCGGTGGTTACGGCTGCCGGCGAGCAGTTTCCGGCGAACTTTCCGGCGACGCTCGTGGAGGCGCGTGGAGGCTCCGTTGGCCTCGAAACTTGGGTTCCTAAGGTTTTCGGCCCTTCCGGACGCGATGGCGGCGTTAGTTTTGCGAAAAAATGGCCGTAAAGTGGAGTTTCTGGGCAGACAACTCTCTTGCTCACCTAAAACACTTAACTTTCCGTTGATTTTCTCACTCAAACTCAACTCCAGGATCTAAGAACTTGCTCTGATGCCAAAATGGCTCAGGAACAAGAGAGAATTACTCTCTAACTCAAAATACTCAATTTCTCATAAACTTCAAGATATCCAATACATGGAGGAGAGTGACCTTTTATACTAATCCTAGAGGCCTTAGGTAGATGGATAAAGTTGTAATACAAAAGAAAATACATGTGAATGCTAGTTGTATAAAAATGCAAGTTGTCAACAATAGTGGCTTTGAGTTGAAAATGATGAGTCTTCACATGGAGGGGTTGGTGGTGGTGCATGCCTGGCTTCTAGATGCAGGCCAATGTATCTGTATCAGCGAGCCTCTTTGTAAAAAGTCTATTATATACTAATAATTTTGTCTTTACTAAATTCATGTACACTAATAACTATTACGCAAAAAATAAAGATTGTATCAACAATATACCGACTTTTTAGTTAGTAAGAAATTACATATGCTCAGTACATTTATGACAGAGCTAATAATTAAAAAAAACAGAGATCACATTTTACAACCATGTAATGTTTCCCCGTTGATAACAAAAGTAAAATAATTATTTATAAATAACAAAGACATTTGTAAAATTGATATATGCTTAAAGACAATGAAATTAAACCAACAACATGTAATGTTTTCTCGCCGGAACTCAAAAGCAAAATAACCATTTATAAAGAGAAAAAAAAAAGAAAATTTAATATAAAAAAAATGAAAACAAAGTAAAAATTTTAATAAAGGTCAAATTAAAAATATTAAAAAATAAAAGAAAAAGATGAAGGTAAAAAAAACCACAGAATGAGATTTTGCAACAGAAGAAGAAGACAAGAGAAAACAAGAAGTAAATGCTTCTGAAAACCATTGTATTAATAAATGTAATTAATGTTGGCTGATAAATACAGTTTTTGTTAGCAATAACCCTACTAGGATATAAAACATATAATTGCATTGAAGATAAAATATGCTCAAAATTTATTGAATAACTTAAGACTGCCTTAACCATCTGGTCCTGGGTTCGATCCCTGACCAGTGCGCATGAAAAAACTTCTGTTGGGATAGGTCAACCCCCTAAATGGATCTCAGTTACTTCGAAGGATTATCCTCTGAAGTTGCGCGTGGAGAATACATTGATTTAAAAAATAAAAACAAAAAATAAAAACTTAAGACCGCTCATAGAATAACTTATGAGGTTTATCTTTTTTTTCTCTCCCAAGAACTCTGATTGAGTGGGGTACATGTTCAAAACTTAAGAGGTACTTTTACAATAATGATTATTATGATTGTTACACACGTCAGGAAAAGGAAATAATGTGAAAAAAGACTGTTTATACGATTTTTTCTACACATGGCCCTTACAACTAAAGGATACAATTTAATAGATCTCGTCAAAATATTATCGAACCTTGCCATCCTTAAACTTTTTTATAAAAAGAGACTCCCATCTCCCCTCGATATTTATAAGTCCTTATGGAGATATGTGGTGAAAGCCAGGAGCTTGTCTTCTCAAGTTTAAATTATGTCCATTCCCTCCATTCCCTTTTGATGTAGAACAATGGATAATTCCATGGCAAGTATATAAGGCATAGATCAGACATCACACATAAGAAAATATCACATACAATCTGTATTTCTTTATCAACCTCCTCTCTCCCACTTTTCTGGTTATTGATTTCTAAGGAATATTTAACTATGAATCTAAAGTAGAATACAATTCTAAAAAAATACCCAAATTGATAAATAGCAGGCAAAATGCATCAGATAGAAAAAGAGAATGCTCTCCTTACAAAAAAAAAAAGATAGAAAAAGAGAGGAAAACAAATGAAAATGAAATCAATAAATCAATTATTTGACAACCTGTTATATATATATATATATATATATATATATATATATATATATATATATATATATATATATATATATATAGATAGATAGATATAGATTAACAGTGTGTCAGTATTGTAGAATCCTTTTCAATGCAACAACATATAAAAAATGACAACACAAAATTCTTATGAGATGGTAAGAAAAATCAATGTTTTATATGATATGTTAGAATATCTGCATAATTAGAACCTCTTGCAATGCAAAAATGGCACTACGAATCCCATCTATTGCTGTAGCAGCAAATCATCATGGTGAGGGTTAGTTTGTTTACACCTATGAAAATATTATTAAGGGATTATAAATTATAGAAGCTAGTATAATTTAATTTACAGCAACGGCTATATAACTGCATAAAACACATATAATCTCAAACTTAATGATTCAATACATGTTCCAAAAATTTATAAATGTATGCAATCCTATGGTATTGAGAAACAAACGGAGAAACAAAAACTCCAACTATTACATTATACTAAGCCATATCGAAGCCACTGAACGAAAAAAGCACTGCTGCAACAACCAAGTAGTAACTCAATCAGCATAAAATAAATGGCCAGTATAGCAAAATAAGCACCTAGTACATACAATTACTTTTTCAGCTAAAACTTTAGTTTTCAAGGCATGTGACTACATTTTCCATAAAACTTCCACTTATTTCTCATGCTGGGTAGATAGCAATAAGGTATTGAGTAAGGATATAGCCAGTCAGCTACATCAGCATCTTACAAAATTAATATACAGAGTTAAAGATCATAATATGGCAATGTATGACAAATTAGAAATGGCCATGAGTTATGAATTTGGAAGATTTTAAAGCCAATGGAGTAAACTAAGTTTCTTCTTATTAGGAAAGCAAATGATGTCTTAAGAACATAAGAGATGCCGAAATATCTAAATAACAAGCATACCTGAAGAACGCCCCACTTTGTATATAACCATGATTGGGAGGAACCATTTTGTTGGCACTTGTGCAACTTTTGTTAGATATGACAATTCTCTACAGTTTTTACCAATGAGTAAAATATTTAGACTGGGGTATCATTAGACACACATGGGTTAGGAGTTTAGTAGTAATGGAAAGAAAGAAACTACTAGAATATGTAAATAATCTTTTATTTTTAGAAACTAATCCTAGAAGATAATCTAAGATATTCTAAGATTATAAACTAATCTTGCGAGATAAACTTGAATAATATCATGATATTCTTATATAGTTTCCTATATTCTAACAAAAACAAAATTAGAGGTTTCCCCCCATTCTAGCTACTTAATATTGATTGCATATGGTATGCATGTTAACCATGTCTGATGATGTTCTTCATTGCTTGCATATGTTTCATTCTCACCTGGTAATCAAATGTTACTAATAACTACAAATTATCTTGAGCTACTATAAGATACATGTTTTTTTCTCGACTTTCCTTTATTAAGCCTTTATTATAGCACTCTTTCATTCTCAGATGTCCTCACAAATAGAGGCTCACTGAATTAGTTTTGAATATACAAAATCTTTAGATTTTCTTTTGTACCTCATAGTGATATTTTTCCCACTTTCCACTCAGCATAAATATTTAATGTCTATCAGATTGAAAATGTCTACTATGATTGCTTCGCTGGTTACATCCATACTGCTGATACCCTTGCCTTTGCTAAATATTGGGCTAAAGACAAAGATAACCCCTGAATAGATATGCAGAGATATATGTCTAGAATTTACGGATGTACCTAGCTTTCAGAAGACATCGTTAAGATTGCCTATCTAGTTGACCTATTGTGGAGGAAGATTGTAATTGGTACAACCAATATATTAGTATTGCAAAATAGACATATACAGGGCATGTCAATAAACATAAGAATCAGAAACCAAAATAGACATGAATCAAAGTCGGGACAAGTATATGATACCGTGAATCAAATTGAGAAATGATAGAATTTGGGAGAAAGATACTTTTGGAGTGATACCTTGCATATGCCAGAGTGACAAAGAAAACATATGTTAAAATGTTAGTTCAAAGGCTGCATAAGTTCAAAGGTTTTTCAATATATAGGACTTCATTCACCACATATGGCATAACAGAGCCATTGAATCATAACTCCACAATCATACTTAAATTTGTTTTCATGCACAATGTCAAAGAGTTACGAATTGCTAAAGATTAAAAACAGGGGGAAACTAAACATCTATAAAAGATTTGGCTTGCCGTACGTGTTATGATTGAGCTCTCCGTGACTGAGGATGTGAAATATGATGATTGCCCAAATACAATCTCAGATTGAAACCAAAATGAGGCTATGCTTTTTGATAACTTTAAATCCACATTATAAAACCAATAAGTAATAAAACATTCTACATATCAGCACAAAATTATCTAAAAACACAAGACAATCAGCACTAAATTTCAAATAAAATAATAGGCAGTAGAGATAGCCTCACCTAAAATGCATGATTGAACTCGTGGGCCATGAAGAACAAATATTGTCAACCAATGAGTTAATATGACCAAAGACCACCAAACTTATAATTGAACCAATGCTTGTCCAAGTAGAACTGATCAACCACATACAAAAGCAAAACATCAATAGCCATATGAACTTCTCTATTTAACAAAATTTCAAAACACAATTTAAATATTTATCAGAGTATAAATTCACTATTACAGTAGAACTTACCTTTAACACTCCCTAAAAACCAACATTGATTTTCTCCCTTCCTTCTTGCTATAATTTTGGCCATCATAAGGGAAGTGCTCACCATTAATCAACCCAAAACCAAATAATTCAATTCAGTAATTTGTATTAAAACTGGTATCTCAACCCGTGTCATGCACCGGTATATGTGTCTTATAAATTTTTCTATAAGATAATTGAAATATTATATATAATTTTTTAATTATTTGTAAGGACTTTTTTTTAGCAAAAGAAAGGGGGAGGGCCTCGTTAAAACCTTCTGATGCAAAACCCTCCTTAGGAAAAAAAATCAAGAAGGAAAAAGAGTACCTCCACCTAAATTTTATTGATAAAAAAAGAGAAAAGAAAACAAAAAAACATGGGGGACTAAACCAAAACCCATGAGCAAAGACAACATTGTAGCCAAAGAGAAGGCTAAACCCGCCTAACATAAGGGAACCGCAAATGCTAAAGCAAATCTTGATGTGCACATGCATCACTATAACGACTTTCATCTCAACTATGTTGCCACCAAAGTCATTAACAATCATATGTAGCACATTAAAAATACACGCAAATAAACAGCAGAAAAAAACTAAAACTAGGCTCATGAAAAGCTATTTGAAACAAAAGTTTGGAAGACCAAATTTATTACGGAAAAAATCAGTCCTGATAAAGCTAGGAATTGAATTCCACCAGGTGTAATCTTTAGAAGAAACTCCAAACGAGGCCAACCTATCCGCACAGTGGTTGCCTTCCCTGAAAATATGAGAGATTTTAAAAGTCATAGAAGAAGCTGTATGGATGCAATTTCTCCACCGGGTTCTTAAATGCCACGGAGCCAAGTCACGATTGTGGAAGGCCTGAACAACCAGAGAAGAATCACATTCCACCCAAAGTCTAGCCCAACCCCTGCACTTAGCCTCCTCAATGGCCATCATGGTAGCCATGAGCTCTGCTTCCAAAGAAGAGGTAATACCAAAATAGTTAGTGAAACAACCAAGAACAGCATCACTCTTATCTCTAAAAATACCTCCACCACAGGAATGACCAGGGGCACCCCTAGCAGAACCATCAGTGTTGACTTTAATCCAGCCACAAGGTGGAGGGGTCCAATCCACCCGAAGATAACTGGAGCCTTGGGAGCATGAATCTGAATACCAAAATCTTTGAGGATCAAAAACTCCTGCAGAGAAGAAGACATACAGTTTCTGGTCATGTTACCAGACAGAGAAGTTGAGCAGACAACTAAGTTCTTAGCCGTCCGGAGGGACAGCTTCTTGCTATCAAACTTCCGCTTGCCTTTGCAGAACCAAATCACCCACAAAATGTTGACGATAGCGGCAACAATCACAATTTTAGTTTGCGGGCTTCAACTATGATTGCAGACCTGGGAAATATCAATGATGGAGGAAGTGTCAATGTTAGTATTAATCAACGAAGCAAACCAGTCCCAAAGAGATTTGGCGAAGCTGCAAGTAAGGAATAAATGAGCAGAAGATTCTTCAGCTACATAACACAAACTACAAATAGAAACACAGACACAGCCGCTAGATTTCAAGCGCTCCTCAGTGGGCATGCGATTATGAAGAAGGCGCCAAGCCACAAAAGACTTGGAAGGGAGAATAGAGGCATTCCGAATGATTTTACTCCAAGAAACAACTGGCTTAGAACGCTTGAAATGCAGATAAGCGTCCTTGGATGATAGCACGCTAGAACTGGAATCTGACCAAACTAACTTGTCAACATCTTGAAAACGAGGAACGTTAATTTTAGCAATATCAGAAGCAACATGAGGAAAGGAAATCAAAATACTTCTAGGAATATGCCACGAGTAGTCTTGGATAAATTCCGCAACTGAGGCAATCAACTTATCATGGCAATTCGGAGGAATGTGAAGAAGTTGCACCAGAGGAGTTGATAGCCAATTATCCAACCAAAAATTTATATTCTTGCCATCTCCTATTTGCCAAATAGAATGAGACTTGTATACAAAAATTTGTATAACATTTGATTTATTTCAATCATGGATCACAAAGTGTAATAATTTACATATAGATATTAATGTTTTTGTTTAAAATACTATGTTTCTTATAAAATATCTATCATCATGTCTTATGTTTTATATACTATATTAAAAGCAAATTGTACTTTTCTTATATAAAAAATATTTGATAATTTTTTACAATATATTTGTAGGCTCGTGCTACGCACAGTATATACTTAAAAATTATAATTATACACTTAGAATTTAGAAGAAGCAACATTTTGTATACATTCAAACTTTCAATGGCCTCCCTTTGAGAATAGATTTAGATCACAAAATCATAAGTTTTTTACGATATATCTGTAGGCTCATGCTGCGAACAGTATATACTTAAAAATTATAATCATACACCAAGGGTTTAGAAGAAGCAATATTATGTAGAATCTGAAAATAAGTATAAAAGAAATGGGGTGAGTCACAAAGACTCAGTGAGAGCAAGATAAACAAAGTGGTAGAGTAGTTATTTCCTAGGGTTTGCATATCAGTCCAAGAGATTTTTCTTTTTGGGTAGGCCCCTATCTTGAGTGGTGGCCATTATTTTACGACTACAGTATGATGCATCTATAGGAATAGGAATTCATTGTCTTTTGGAGTGTCTATGGTCAAGTAGAATTGATGTAAAAATTGTATAGCTGCTATTCTTTTTGAGATCTTGCAAAATGTTGTATTTAAATGAGGTAGACTTTGGTAGCTAGATTATGGATATTGGTATGTACAATGATACAGGTTTTATCGTTGTTGGAATGTTAGAAATACAAAGGGGACTTTGCTGAATTTTTGATAAATGATTGGTTAAGTTATGTCTATGTGTAAAAATTGAGTTAGGCTTGCACAACTAATTGTATGAGGAGTTAGTGTTACCCTGTGCGCCGGTCATGGCATAAGGGTGGGTATATTGAAACCCTTAATATTTAAACCTTCATTTGAGAATATATTTATATCACAGAATCATAAGTTTTTTACAATATATCTGTAGGCTCATGCTACGCACGGTATATACTTAAAAATTATAAGCATACACCAAGGGTTTAGAAGAAGCAACATTATGTATACATTCAAACCCTCAACATCTAAGCCTCCATTTGAGAATAGATTTAAATCACAAAGTAATAATATTTTTACAATATATCTGTAGGCTCGTGCTACGCACAATATATACTTAAAAATTATAATCATACACCTAAGGCTTCAAAGAAGCAATAATCTGGATACATTAAAACTTTCAATATCTAAGACTCTAATTTAAAATAGATTTAGATTATATAATTATAATATTCTTACAATATATCTGTAAGCCCGTGCTACACATAGATTATAATCATATACCTAGGGTTTAGAAAAAATAATATTGTGTATACATTTAACCTTCAATATCTAAGCCAATTGGCAAATTGACTTGATAGATAAGAAGAGGAAGAATGAAAGAAGGAAGTGATTGCGGCCTAAGGAGAAAGTATAGGTGAAGAAGACATCAAGATTCTTCGTGATTTCCAAATAGAAGCCATGAAGAACACATTAGGATATTCTTGACGATTTCCAAATAGAAGTCAGTCATATAGCATCTCATTAACTTCCAAATTGCAAAGGAAAGGGAGAAAATAATTTTTAAATAATAACAATCTCTAAATTAATTTGTAATTTTTTGATAAATTTTATTGGAATGCTTAGTTTTATCAAAATGTCTCAGGTGATTATCTATTTTTTTGTGCTATAATATTAACTTTCCACTTAATTTCTCTAGATGCGCAAAATGAAAGCAATATGATTGAATAAAAATTAATATATTTTTATGTAAAATATTCATATACGTGTAAGTATATATAATCTAATTAATTTATCCTATATTTTTTATTAATGAGCAATGTAAGTACCAACTGCTAAATCTTATCAAACCTTTATGAAAGATATATTTATTGCTAATCATCCCTATATTAATAATTTTTTTTATATAATTTTTATCTACATGAGATATCAATATTCACTAATAGAAAATAAAAACAAGAACTATAATTAAAATATTACTTAAATAAAAGGTCATATTCAATAATTTAAATTAAAAATTAGCAACAACATATCTATAATAGATAAAATAAAAGGAAAATTTAAGTATGTTTAAATAAAATAAAATTTTCAATAGAATAAATTGGTGGGAAGATAATAAGTAAGAAAAAAAAGTATTTATATTAAAATTATACAACAATGAACTAAAAGAAGGTGCTTAGATTATAATAAAATATATATTTTTTCTTTAGTAGTTCATTCGGGCGTTAATATGGTTTCACATAAAATGTTCATTCCGGTGTTAAGTATAATACTTCCCTATATCTATATCTGTATTTTATGTTTTATTTATTATTTTGTTTCACATAAAATGTTCATTCCGGTGTTAAGTATAATACTTCCCTATATCTATATCTGTATTTTATGTTTTATTTATTATTTTAATACGCGTGTGTGTAAAATAAAATTCAATCTCTTTACAATATATTTTACTCTAAAACTTAATTATTAATGTATTTTTATTTAAATAAAAATATGATTTTATACAGTGTAATATATTTTGCTCTTAATTTATCATATTTTTTATTATAATTACTTTTAAGAATTATACATTAACGTGTCTTAGTGTAAACTTCGGTTTTTCAGCTCTATGTAAAATATCTTTAGCTATCAGGATCAATATATTAATATGCTTTATTATTTAGTTTATATTTCCATGAGATATAACATAAGTATTCACCAATAAAAATATTCAGTGATAGTTAAAATTTACTCTATTATTTTGAAAAGCCAAACTCTAATAGTTGAAATTTTGAAATATTCTTCAAAACATTTGTATGGGAAATTATTTAGCAAAAATTTTATAAGATATGTTTGTTTGTACTATGTACCACAAAAGTTGAGCATGTGATGAGTTATCATGTTTGAAATAGAGCAGGGATGGTAAATAAATTTCAATAACAGTTTATTTAATTTAAAAGATTATTTTGAGTAATTTATGTGATATGTAATTTAAGAGATTAGTTGTCATGTTTGAAATAGAGCAGGGACGTTAAAATCGACTTTTAAAGTCGGTTTTGTATTATCACCGGCGTTAAATGTCACTTTTAACGCCGGTTTTGTATAATAACTGGCGTTAAATGTTATTCCATTTTTTTTGTTTTTGAAGACCACTTTTTATGGCGGTTTTTCATAAAATCGACGTGAAAGGTCAACTTTTCATGGCGTTTTTAGGCAAAAGCCACCATAAAAAGTGCTGCAGTTTCCTATTTAAACTATTTTTTACTGCGGTTTTATTATATAGCCGACGTAAAAAGTGATTTTTTTTACGTCTGTTTTCAATCCGGCGTAATAAGTCCAATCATACTACTCAGGGAGAATACACGCCAGATTGAAAACCGACGTGAAAAGTCAATTTTAATCGGCGTAGTAGGTGTATCCTGCACTAGTGTTTTAAGAGATTATTTTAAATAATTTATGTGATATGTATTTTCAGAAAGAATAAAGAAACTCATTTTTGGAACAATGTGAATGACGACATGGCTATCATTCCACAGAGACAACAACTTCAATACTTTATTTTGTTGATAGAAACAACTTCAAATATACTTGAGCACATCTCTAATGCTTTTTTTATGATATGATTCTCACACAAGTGACATTTGTTTTTAACGTTTTCTTCATCAAGATGTTTGGTTTTGGAGGTTAAGTTCTCGAATCTAGGCTAGATTGCTATTACAACTTATCTTCTGAATATAAAAAAAAGGTCAGTATAAAACCAAATGTTTGCATAATAAAAAAAAAAAAAACCAAAGGTTTGCATTATAACTAATAATGTCGATCACTTGAAATAAATAATTTTTATTTAATTAAGGTTTTGATAAAAATTAATGAGGCGGTCTATTATTTATATTATTTTATTTTTGGACATCGCTCCATGACTATATCAAACCAGCACTCTTAATAATTTGGTATATGAGAGAAAAAACTTAATAATGTACCATAGCGTATACAAAACAGCGGCAACAAAAAAATAGCGTATACAAAACAGAGGCAACAATGCGGCATAGGCGTATGAACAATTTGGAGCAATCACACATATTTTTTTCGCAGTTATAACGTAACACAAACAATATATAGTCATTTGCATTTTTGATCTCTGAGATTGATCCAATGATCCTCATCAAAATCAATGTCTGAGAACAATGATTTAGATTTGCATTTTGAAGAGTAAGCTCCAATATTAACACCACTTGTAAAGCTTAACTATTTATTTTTCCCTTGAAGTTGAAAGTTGAATGTGGTGGGTTCATCTCTATTGCCCAGACCAAGAGCTTCTAGGAATCCAATGTGAATTTTTTTCCACTTTGCAATTTCATGTCAGGAATAATCAAAATCAGAACTCCACTCCACTCATCAGCATAAAAAAGTTCAGTGCCCCTAAAGTTGACTAATATCAAATTTGAATCTTTGGAGTTCAGCACTACTCAACCCACCATCTGCTCATGATTCAATAATCAATAAGAAGTATGCAGACATGAATAGGGTTGCAGCAAGCTATTTCCAAATATTACAACTGCAAGGTCATTTCCACAATAAAAAAGATCAGTTGAGCACAAAATCCACTATGTTAAACTTACATAATCAAATCAAATCAAACCAAATAGAAGAGCTCGTGTCCTTATTTATTAACACTGGATTTACTTCATGAAGCTTTTATGAAAGTGGAAGGAATGATGCAAATGTTTGTCTCTTTACAGAGTAAGATAAGCAATCTCAATTATTGATCAGAAAATTAAGGATTAGTATTAACTAGACATGTATAACAAATCACCCTTGATTTTCTCATAAACAGTTGGATTACTTACTTAACTCTCTACCCACTTTAGAGGAGCCAAATCCCCTTATTAACACTGGATTTATTTCATTATGTTAAACTTATATAATCAGATCAAATAGAAGAGCTCGTGTCCTTATTTATCCTGATTGGAAACTAAAGAAAGCACAAAGCCTATAAAACAACTTCAATCACCTCAAAATCCAACCCAACCAAAACTGCCTAAATTTCGTTGCAAGAGGCATAATACATTTGAATCTCGGATATTTAAACCGGATGCTGGTCACAACCTTTGATGAGATCAGTCAATGCCAGTTGGTCATGCCCTATGTTGAGGATTTGAACATTAAACCGTTGAGGAATAATGTCTGTTGTAGTGATTTTGTAGTTCGATGTGCAGATTTTCAACACTAAACCACCAAGATTTACTTCATATTCTTCAAGCATGAAAAAACACAACCCTTGGAATTAATAAATACTAATGATTTACCCCGGCGGGTTTGTTTATATTTAATAAAAATACCTTTTAAAAAAATTGTGAAAGTTATTTAATTTAAATATATAAAAATATTTTTTACAAATCTAGTAATAAATTGGTGTTCACCTAATGCATAGTCATCTTTTAGCATATTTTCAGTTTTTGTTGAAGGACTTTATATGGTCCTTCTCATCTAGTAGGAATAGGTTGTAATTTTTTTTTTTCTGTAGGTCTTAGATCTGCTTTATTATCAAAAAAATATGAAATAAATAAAATTTTATTAATTATAAAATAACATGCAATAATTAAATATAATTATATTAAAAACTAATAATAAATAACTCATTCATTTATGAATTACTTTTCATATAAAATATATCTTATCATGTTTAATATTTAGATTATAAATTTTTAGTAAGGTTTTTCGTTGAAAATTTAATATTTCAAAATATAACTCTATCAAAAAAACTTGTTAATTATGTTATGGTATTATAATATTTTTAGTATGTATATTTCTTATGTTGGTTATCAACAAATAGTTTCAATTATTATGGTTTCATTATTATCTTTTCTGAAAAATATGGTTACATTATTGTTGACAATGAGATATGTAATTGACTAATTGTACATGATAAAATATAATTTTTTTAATATAATCCAATATAATCAGTATTGGTCTTTTTTGTGACTCAATTATTATTGGGTTTTGATTATCATCACTACATAAAATCTATTTATTGAAGATTATTTTTTTTTCCAAATAAAATATTATTTGAAGTCATTTATCAATAAAACTATTTATAAAATAAGTACTTTTACATCGGTGTCACTTTTTATTCCATTACATATTCATAATATAATAATAATAATATTTCAAAGTAAAATAATTGGTATTTGTTTTATAAATATAGTAAAATTAAGTGTTCACAATCATATGAATTGTTTTGTCATTCTTATAAATTTTGGTACTATATCTTTTGTTCTTTAATTAAGCCATTACATTATACTTTTTTTTCAAACTAAATTTCATATGTAAAACTATCATGTAACTTTTGTCACAAAAATTATAGTTTTTATTCAATATATATGATAACTAAATAATAGAGAATTATTTTTTTAATTCATTAATCATTGCATTAATAATAAAAAGTATAAATAAAAGTAATAGACATAGAAAATAAAGATATGCTAACAAATTTGATCATAACTCTAGTTGAAAAATATTATAAGTAAATTCAATTATTTAAAACATTTAAGATAATAATGAATACTCTTAGTTAGAAATACTATAGTAAGATTACATCAATTTTTTTTAAAGTATGATTTTACATAATTTAATATTTTTTTTGAAAATTCTCTTGTTACGAAAATTAGATATGACCACAAATTACTAAATATAAGAATAGGGGCATACATCATAGCTAATTAAAGAAATTTTAAAAAACAATAAGTTAGAGATTAACATAGAGATAATTATTCTTTACTGCTAATTTTTATAGTCAACATGATAATATAAATGACTCCAATTTGTATAACCATCAGTAGTAATAAAAAGTTTTTAACACACTAATCACATTAAAAATTGAAATTGAAAACCTTTTACTCATCCTTTAAATTTCATTCCGATTATAAATGATACAATTTATGTTTAATATTTAATATTTAATATTAATATTTATTAATATACAACATCATCGGTTATACCTAAAAGTTTCTCTCAAGGAATACATATATATATATATATAATATTCGATAATATACAATAACATTTAATTATTTTTAAAATAAATTTGTAAATATTAAATATCACTTAGTGTTGTCATTGACTCATTTTAATAAATAGCACTATATTTTATATTTCATAACAATATTTAATTATTTATAGTGTAATTTAATTATATTTTAATTAATTTTCTCAAATTGTAATTAATAATAAATATTATCATTAAGAATATTGATATTTAATAGAATGTTAAGAAGTTTTATATTTAGTAGTTAATATAACTAATAATAAATTAAATTGATAAATAAAATAATATTTAGTAATATTATTTGAATTCAATAATGAAATGATAAAATTATTAAATAAAATTAATTGAAAGGTTGTAACTCATAAATTAAAATAATTTTAATGTTAAAACTCATGCTTTTTTAGATATATACCAGAAATAATACCGGTGCGATACACGGTTTTTTATGTATTTATAATATTTTATTATAGTTTTTTTTAATAATATAAAAGTGTTTTTAAGAAATGCATGAAATTAGTAAAAAAAATGCATGAAATTGTTACAATAGGTGCATTTGCACCAATATTAATTTCTGTAATCATTTTTTGCTTTTATGGTATCTTACAATAAGAAGTTTTTTACTGTTACATATTTTTTAATGTGTAATGATCATCCCAAAATAGAAGATGAGAAAAATAAAGAGAATAAAAACTATTGGTTACATTTTTACCTTTACATGTTAAGTCGTTGTGATTGGTAGTTTAGAAATACAATAAAATTGAAAATTAATTTTTTATTATTATTTTTAACCTATGAAACTTGGTATTTTGTATCATAATTTTGAGTACAATTTTAAAAAACTATTAGAGATCTTAGACAGACACTACTAACCTTAAATACTAAAATAGACGTTATAATAACAATGATAATAATAGCAAAAGGAGTTTTTTTCATAATAGTTATTATTCATTTTGATTCATATTCATAACAGCTTATTTATTATTAATTTAATGGTTACATATATATATATAGTTACATATGGTTGTTTATATGACTTAGTGTGTATTGTTTTCTTCAATATTAATGACAAATACAAATTTAAGTTTTGAAAAATATAATAAAAAACCATAAAACTTCTTAAATGTATTTGTGAAAACTTTAAAGATTATATTCTAGGCTCTTATTCACATTGTGTAAATTAATCATCTAGATAAAAAAAATCACAAAAAGGGAAAATAGTATCATCCAAATGAGAGCAAAAACAATGCATATTTGGGAGAAACATGATTGTTTGCATGATGATATGATGGTAAGATATACATTTTTGAGCTTTGAAGAAGATGGGTGCTTTGTGTGAGGGACGTAAAAGTGTATATCAAATCAGGGAGAGAACGATGCTTGGAAATAGATTTGGCGAAGATGATGGCAAGACCTATGACATGGGAAAAATGGAACAAAAAATCCATCGCAACATGTTATGGCTACACATGATGGACCCAAAGACCACATTCTTGATTTTCTAACTTTTATTCTTTGCCCTTTCACGAATCCAACTTTGAAGTATTCTTATCCAAATCATGACATTGATTCATTGAAGATGGTGACTATGATTATTGTGATAAAGTAGTGTTGCCTTATCTCACTCTTGAAGCCACTTCATCACTTGTGTTCAACTGAAAGGACTTCTCATTGTTTCCTTGAATGTATAATGTTATCTAAACTGTGATAAATTTTCTCTCCTTATTAACGATCTCTTCTTCTATTTAGGGTGACCTTCATAGTATTTGATATGATGATTCAAAAAAAAAAAGATAGTGTCATGGATGTTAGTAAACAAATTAACAAACAAATACATATAATAACATAAAATTAAATCACATATGAATATTATACTCACCAAAAAATGGCATTAATAATGGAAGATGAGAAACTCAATTGGAGACCGTGACGATATATGAGTGAGGGCGAGGATTTATAGGAATTTATATGTTTGAGAAAAGAGATATGGATGCAAATTAGAGACCTAGATATTGGAAGATAAAGAGTTCTTACCATAAATTAGAACGTTTATTTGTATCAATGTCTATGGACCATAATAATGGTTATGTTTTCTACTATCTCTTTAAATTCCTTTATATTCCAATCCCTTGTTTTTCTAGATGGAATATTGTAAAAAAATATTATTAATACTAAAAAAATTGATGCAATATTACTCAAAATTTATCCAATAACTAACTAAAGTTATAAACCACTAAATTTGCATATAAAATAGCTTTAGAAATAATGTTATAAAAAATTTTGACTTTTGAACTTCAATTTTTGTTTCGACAAAATCAACTTTAAAGTATTAACACCTGGACCTTTGGCTAATAATCTATATATATGTCCAGCTAAATCAATTTTCAGTTAACATTCAACATGCACATATATATATTTCAAGGTAGCTAATTTTTTTTAAAGCACACATACATCTACATATGTAACTCATTCTTTTTAACCATATATGCACATAACACTATAGGCTTTTAATAAGTGATTTGAATTGATGTTTTAATTGATAAAAAATAAAAGTGTTCTGTTGGAGTTAATGTTCTCAAAATTGATCAATAAAAATAATTAAATAATGATTTTGTATTGTAATTTGAAGAAGAAAAGGTTGGAATTTATTGGTCGAATAATAATAATAATAATAATAATAATAATAATAATAATAATAATAATAACAACAACTGATACATTAAAATATTGCTCAAATCTCCTTTGGTGAACTCAAGATTCTATTACATATAGATATATAGATAGATATAAATAGATGGTATTTTGATGTATCATTACAATTTTTTTTGCTACACTTTATACAGATAGATTTTAATATGTATTTATTACAATTTTATAATATGATAGATATTTTTAATAGTTAATATTTAATAATATATATTATCATTTAATATTTTTAAGATAACTTTTCAAGACTGTAAATAGCACTTAGTGTTATCATTATCTAAGGAAATAACACTATACTTATATTTGATAATGTCATTTAATAATTTATAGTGTAATTTAATTATTTTTTATGTATTTTCTCAAAGTGTAAATAATAGTTAACATTATCACTAAGAAATTTTAATATTTAATAGAATTTCTAAGAATTTTTATATCTAATAGTTAATACAACCAATAATAAAATAAATTTATCAATATAATAATATTTAATAATAATACTTAAGTAGAGTAATAAAGTGATAAAATTGATGTAAGGTAAATGAAAGGTTGTAACTCATGAATTAATGCTAAAATCAAGCTTCATTTACATATATATATATATATATATATATATATATATATATACACATATATATATATAGATCATTTAAACTGTAAGTAAATAAGAGAATGTAAAAGATCAGGTCATAGAAGTAATAGTGGAATAATTGAAAAACTGTTATAGCTTGCAAGAGACCCAAAAAGGAGATGACATTGTTGGCCCATCCAAGTCATAAACTTATTGAGTTGAGCTTAAACTCTTTTGAAACGGTGATCATGAGTTAATCATTGATATGATTATGATATCAACTTAAGTTTTCAGCATAAGGCATTGTATGCCTTAGCGAACCTTACATAAGGTGTCCATAAAAGACTTTCACGCGTCCCGAAAAATTATTTAAGTTCCTAAATATTGAAGACTAACCCGATACATCAATTAGAGAAATTTTGATCTGCAAGAAAGCATGTGATGTTGCAAATTCTCACCAGACTGCAGACTCTCGCCAGTTGTTGTAAACATGATGTAAGGTTTACTTTGACGGACACGACTTTCAATTAAAAAAAAAAAGAATCACCATAGAAAACCTGATACAACAATATCAATGAAACAATAAAATAAAGAACACAATTAAAACCATTCCTAGAGGCACTGATGATTAAGACAGTGATCTGTGAACATGAAGCTTAGCAAGATATTCACTATCAAGATCTTGACATGTTGTCTGGCTTCATGTGGGAGAATACCTTTTCATAATAATAAGCCTGCATGATAAATAAAGATATAACCTTTTCTTAACTGGAGACTAAAGTGAGACAAAATATACTCTACAATTGCAAAACCATTGGCAGCATGACATATTAACTGACATGGAAATAGGCTTACAATGATATAATTTATCAGGAACTTCATAAAACATGTTGGTTAACATGGATAAATCTTGTAATGAACTAATGCAGCCCAAGAATCTTCTTTCTGGTTTCTATAAGTTATAGAACCAACAGATTGTATAGGAGTATAAGAGGTTTTGGGAGATATTTGTGCAAGTACCATTTTCCACCCTAACATATGCACTCCGAAACTACTTTTTTTATGGTGCTACTGCTCACCTATGTTCTTGGCAACCATATTTTCATTATTCTTCTGGTTGATCTATATTATGGTCACAAAGCAGAGGAAAATATAGGAATGGTTGATAACATGCGAGACTGAAACATAGGAATGACTGACAATAATATAAACATTGCAGAAAGTTCTTACCTCTCTTCCTAAGGATATCACTCTTATATTCTTTCTCTAAGGTGGTGATAAAAGTGAATGAAAAAAAAAATAGAGGATTGCTCTGATTTCCTACACCTGCCAAAGGAAGATTTAGCATACTGGGTCAACGAAAACACTTATATATCAATAGGCAGATTTATCTTCTATTTTTCATGGTTTCAGGCTATTGAATAAATATAAATCACCTACCAACCACAGCAGGTTGTAATTCATAGACAGAATAATAGTAGTATCTCAAGGACAATTTGGGTCAGTGGTAAATGAGAAAAAACAACGCATCAGCCAGACTTGATATTTAATATTTCCTGTTGCTGCCAATAATGATTAAACAACATCAACAACACACTTTCAAGGGATTGAGAGTACAACCACAACTAAAAATCAAATAGCAGAAATATCACACTTGATTAGCTATGTCATAAGATCTATCTGCAGATGACATGAAGAAGCACTATATCCATCACTGGTTAGACACATAATTTTCCCATGGTAAAAAACCTTTCACCAAAAGAAAATGATTAGTCAAAAGGGGAAAAAATTACCAGTAAAAAATATAATGATATGCAATCAGAACCTCAACTTTTAGCAATACCATGAACAACTACTGTCAATATATTTAATTCATTTATAATTAGATATTGTAATTAGTTTATTTTACTGTTAGACAGTTAGTTTAGCATAGTTGTTAGACAGTTAGTTAGTATCAAATACAGCTGTTAATTAGCTGTAATCAACTTGTATATATACTCTTTTCATTGATCAATACAATTGAGGAATTCATTTTACCAAATTCTGTTTGTTAACATGGTATTAGTTTGTTAGAGAATTCCTCTCCCTCTTCCTTTCGCGTTCTCTGTATTTTCTGCATTCTCTGCGTTCTTTGCATTGATCGGTGATCTCTTTTTTCGCCATTTTCATGGCTTCTTCTCCCGCGAACTCTAATTCTTTTGCTGCGGTCACCTCCTCCACAACCAATTCTCTTCCTCAAGACATTTCCAACCCCTATTATGTTCACCCTAACGAGAATCCTTTTGCGAAACTCGTTACTGCTCTTCTCGATGGTTCTAATTACCATGGCTGTGTTCAAGCGATGACGTTGGTGTTGGAAATGAAGAACAAAATCGGCTTCGTGGACGGCACGATTCCGAAACCTAATGAGCAAGATCCGAACTACAGCGCTTGGAAACGATGTAACAACCTAATTCGATCATGGATCAATCATTCGGTTTCTCCTGACATCGCAACGAGCGTTCTATGGCTGAATCAAGCCTCTGAGGTATGGAATGCTTTACGTAATCGTTTCTCCCAAGGTGATTGCGTTCGGATTCTACAATTGCATAGCGATCTTTATTCCACCAAACAAGGTGATCTTTCTATTACAAGCTATTTCACCAAATTGAGAATTCTGTGGGATGAGTTGTGCAATTTCCGTCCAACCCCTACCTGTGATGCGACTCCCTCTGGTTCTTGCAAGGCAGTTCAAATCTTCAAGAAGTATCGCGATTGTGATAGCGTTCTCTGTTTTCTTCATGGATTGAACGAGCCATTTGCTTCTGCAAAATCTCAGATACTGATGCTCGATCCTCCTCCAAGTCTGGATAGGGTTTTCTCGATGATTCTACAACAAGAACGTCAAATGCATGTTGGTGTTCTGCCTACTCCCACTGCTCAGGCTCCATCAACTACATCACAAGGCCGTGGCAAGGCCTCTTTCAAGTTCAATTTCGCCAAACAAGGTCATGCTCGCTTATGCACTCACTGCAATCGGACTAATCACACAATTGACACATGCTTTTTGAAGCATGGATTCCCTCCTGGATGGAAATCAAAGAAATCTGTGCATTATGTTGCAACTACTAATCCTCAACCTGAGGATGATTCAGACACTGCTGGCATTCTTTCTAGCCTAAACAAGGATCAAATTCAGAGTTTGCTTGCCTTGTTGCTATCTGCTACACCTACTGCCAGTGCTACCAGCTCCTCAAATGTGGTTAGCTCTTCCAACCTTGTTAGCTCTCATCACATTTCTGCTCAGCCTGATGCAGGTAATGTTTTTTGGATCCTAGATTTAGGTGCTACGGATCATTTTGCTTGTTCTTTGAGTCTTTTTGCATCCTATAGAGCTATTAAGCCAATTCTTGTTGCATTACCTAATGGCAAGTCTGCATTTGCTTTGTTTAGAGGCACTGTTGTATTGACTGACTCTTTAATTCTCTATAATGTTCTCTTTGTTGAACATTTTTCAGTCAACATTATTTCTATTACTAAACTCACTAAAAGTCTTGATTGTCAAGCTACTTTCACTCACAACCTCTATTTTTTGCAGCAGATTTCTGGCCAGAAGATGATTGGCACTGCTAGAGAGTTTAAGGGACTATATTACCTGATACATTCTGGTTATTCTGATTCCAAATCTGTTTCTGAAATTCATTTTACTAGTACTTACACACAAAGTCTTTCTTTTTCCAATGTATGGCACTATAGATTAGGTCATCCTTCATCTTGGTGCTATGATACCATTCAAAAACTGCATTGTAATATTCCATCTGTTATAAATAAACCTTGTGACAATTGTCATTTTTCTAAATAGAGGCACTTACCTTTTTCTTATAGTACTACTATCACTAATTGTGTCTTTGACCTAGTGCATGTTGATATTTGGGGACCCTACTCGGTTCCCTCCATACAAGGCCATAGATATTTCTTGACTATTGTAGATGAACACTCAAAATTTACTTGGTAAAAACTCATGAAATCAAAGTCTGAAACTAGGCAGCACCTTGTTAATTTTGTGTCTTTCATTCAAACACAATTTAACAAAACAATCAAAATTATTAGAAGTGATAATGGTGTTGAGTTTTCCATGTCTACATTTTATGATTCAAAAGGAATTGTACATCAAAAATCTTGCGTTGAGACTCCTCAACAAAATGGAGTTGTTGAGAGAAAGCACCAACACATTCTTAACATTGCAAGGTCTTTGATGTTTCAATCTCATCTCCCTCTCTCTTTTTGGTCTTTTACAGTTACACATGCTGTCCATATTATAAACATGTTGCCATCCAAAATTTTACAATCTAAATCCCCTCATTTTCTTCTTTATAATACTAATCCGGATCTTCAATCCTTAAGAGTGTTTAGGTCTCTTTGTTTTGCATCCACCATTCAATCTCATAGAACCAAATTCCAATCTAGAGCTAAAAAATGCATTTACCTTGGTCACTCATTTGGCACCAAAGCTTATCTCTTATATGATTTGCAAACAAGAGAACTCTTAGTCTCAAGACATGTTGTCTTCTATAAGACCATTTTTCCATTTCATACTGCATCTCCTCCTCCTTCTTCTACTGACAGCATGTTTTCACTTCCTCTCCCAGTTTTTGATATTGGTTCTGACTTGTCTTCTTTACCAACCAATTCTGCAAAATCAAATAATTCTACACCTAATTCTGCTCCAGTTCTCTCAGACACAGCCTCTGCAGAATTGAATCCAATTTATGCGACCTCGAAGCTTTCTCTGAGAGGCAGTTCTGCGACCTCAATTCAAGTCTCAGTATCTACTTCAAAAGCAGTTTACATTTACGATTCCATTAATCCTGTTTCTGCTCCTATTAATTCAGGTCCTACTAGAATATCTACCAGAATTAAAAATCCACCCACTTATTTAAAGGATTATCAGTGTAATGTTCTACATACTCTTAGTACTGCACATTCATCTTCATGTACACCCTTTCCTCTTTCTCAATTTACTTATTTTCATCATTTATCATCACCACATGCAGCATATTTGCTATCCTTGTCCACTGTTTCTGAACCTCATACATATGCACAAGCTGTGAAATATCCATGTTGGCAAGAAGCAATGGATAAAGAAATTGAAGCTTTACAAAACAATAACACATGGATCCTCACTGAATTACCTCTTGATAAGAAACCTATTGGTTGCAAATGGGTTTATAAGATCAAAAGGAAATCTGATGGTAGCATTGAAAAAGTTAAGGCTAGATTAGTTGCCAAAGGGTACACTCAGTTAGAAGGTGTGGATTATAGTGAAACTTTTTCACCTGTTTTAAAGCTTACCACTGTTCGGTTAGTGCTTCCCTTAGCTGCTGCAAAACATTGGCATTTACATTAGTTAGATGTTAATAATGCTTTCTTACATGGTGATTTGGTAGAAGATGTTTACATGAAAGTTCCTCCTGGGTTTTCTACTCCTAAGTCTGGACTAGTTTGCAAGTTACAAAAATCTCTAGATGGACTAAAACAAGCAAGTAGGCAATGGAATGCCAAGCTTACTGCTGCCCTCATTTCTTTGGGTTTCCATCAATCTTCTTCTGATTATTCCCTGTTTGTGAAGAAACAGAATTCTCATATTACCATTCTCCTAGTTTATGTTGATGATGTGGTTTTGACTGGTAATCATCTTGAGGAAATAAATTCTGTGAAGAATTTTCTGGATCAGCAGTTTAAGATCAAGGATCTAGGAGAACTTAAATTCTTTCTTGGCTTGGAGGTGGCTAGATCTAAGTCTGGAATTGTTCTATCTCAGCGCAAGTATGCCTTAGAGTTAATCACAGATCTTTGGATTGTTAGTGCCTGCTTTGTTTGATTCCCATGGTACCTAATTCTAAGCTGTCTGCTTCATCTGGTTCTCCTCTGTCCGATCCAACAAGCTACAGGAGGCTTATTGGTAGGTTAATATACTTAACAAATACAAGACCATATTTGTGTTTTGATGTACATAAATTGAGCCAATATCTGTCCACTCCAACACAGTCACATATGGATGCCGCTTTGCAAATTCTGAAATACATCAAAGGCTATCCAGGGAAAGGTCTTTTTTTCTCTTCAGCCAGTGATTTCAAGCTTCGTGGCTTTAGTGATTCCGATTGGGTAGCTTACCCGAAAATTAACCAGGAAATCTATTACTGGTTTTTCAATATTCTTTGGTTCCTCTCTTGTGTCTTGGAAATCAAAGAAGCAATCTACCATTTCTAGATCATCATCCAAGGCCGAATATCGGGCCTTGACAATCACAACATGTGAGCTGCAATGGTTGAGCTATTTGCTCACTGATATGCACCAAGAAACCTCTTTACCGATTACTCTATATTGTGATAATCAATCAGCCATCAAAATTGCGCAAAATCCAACGTTTCATGAGCGCACTAAGCATATAGAGATAGACTACCATCTCATCCGTGACAAAGTGTAGAATGGAACAATTCATCTCATGCCCATTGCATCCAAGGATCAGCTGGCTGATTTACATACAAAAGCACTTTCATTTCCTGTTTTTTCTTCCCTGCTGTCCAAGCTGAACATGACTGATATTCATGGTCCAGCTTGAGAGGGGCTATCAATATATTTAATTCATTTATAATTAGATATTGTAATTAGTTTATTTTACTGTTAGACAGTTAGTTTAGCATAGTTGTTAGACAGTTAGTTAGCATCAAATACAGCTGTTAATTTGCTGTAATCAACTTGTATATATACTTTTTTTCATTGATCAATACAATTGAGGAATTCATTTTACCAAATTCTGTTTGTTAACAACTACAATCATGATAGAAAAATAATCTTAGGGATATATTGATAGGTTATTCATTACATACACTACTAGAAATCAGCTATTTAGCGACCGATTTAGAGACCGAAAAAAATCGGTCACAATAGCGACCGATTTAGAGACCGAATTCTTAGAATTATTGATGAAAAAAGTGCAGCCCCTAAATCGGTCGCAAAATATATATTAGCGACCGATTTAGAGACCGAATACATAGCGACCGATTTTTCGGTTCGCTAAAACGGGATTTTATTTCGTTTTAAAAAATTTATTAAATATTTATCAATTGTAGCGACCAATTTAGAGACCGAATACTTAGCGACGGAATAATCGGTCGCTAAACCAGAATTTTATTCGGTTTAAAAAAGTTAAAAAAATTTATTAATGTTAGCGACCGAAAAAGCGGTCGCTGAACTTCTTAAGTTTTTTTTTAAGGTCGCGCGGACCATTTTTTCCTAGCCCGCGCTTTCCCCTCCCCCCAGCTCCATTGTTTTTCTCAAAAATTTGGAATGTTTCTCAATGTACCTTGGAAAACCCTTGTTCCCAAATTTCTCACTCCCCACCTTTTAACTTGCCATTGGTCTGCACACGATCATCCCCCTCCTCCTTCAATTTCACACACATCCTCCATAGCCGACACCGCCGCTCACGTGACCTGCAAAGCTGACGCCGTCACTCTCTGCCTTTCCTGCGACGACGACATCCAGTCCACCATCCCCCTCGCCCGCCACCACGAACGCCTCCTTCTCACTCCCTTCCTCGTATAACTACTTCTTTCTCTTGAAGGGCCATGCAAAACAGTTTAAGCATGTTGCAAATAAAAAAAAGAAAGACTTGAGAGGATATTGGCCAAAATTGGCCCATCATAATAAAATACCCTGATACCGAGCCATGGTGTTAGTAGAAAATATTAACAAAGTCTAGAAATGTGTATGCTTGATGCAGATTGACTGACCTTTTTGTCCATTGTAGTGCTTAGAACATATTTTAAAGGAAATCTCCTTCTAGTTAGGCCTTCAAAATGAGTTTGCATCGATAGTAAACTGAAAGGAGCAAACCAAGCTTTTCAATATATGTAAGACTAGAAAACAAACTCAAGGTTTATATTTCCGAAACTAAAATGCATAAAGGGTAGATAGTTCACAAAAATCAAAGTCTTTCCTGAGTCCCAAAAGCAATATCAACTCCATTTTTTGCATGGTTGAGGGCTTGCATCATGGTGATGAGGGCTGATCTTGCATTGCCTTCCTCGCCAACCAATGGATTGCGGGCTTCGACTTCGTGATGCCCTGGATGTTATTGTGCTTAAACTGACTTGGTGATTTAAGATTCTGATTGATGGGAAAAATATTTTTAGCCTGACATAGGGTTCAATTTTTGAATAGGGGAAAGACAACTCTAATTGTACACTCGTTGATATGCTGTGAATTGTGAGCATTTATAATATTGTAATTGTAATATTAATGACACGTGAAATTTGTTTTTCCTTGATAACAAATTAAAAATGTATTAATGGGAGAGCACGCCAAGTGAATTATCAAACTGATTGGTAATCAAAACCAAGTTAATTATTGCTGGAATCAAGACCAAAAACTTGCAGTCATAAAATGGGATGACTCACGATTGTCTATTAGTAATATGAGCTGATACCTTATAAATTAATGAGAATCAATTCATTGCTAATTTTATTCCAATTAGAATGAATCCATTAGACAATTTGTAGAAAAAAAATAATAATGCAGATATTTGTATTTTGAAAATCGAATTCTGCATTAATTGGCCTGACAAATTAGTTGAATTTAAATTAATTACTATTAATTGTCTCTTATAATGGTTTTATTTTGTTGCTGACACATAATTTTTATATGATGACAATGATTGACACATAATTAAAAATTATACATGTCATTGTTTTTTTGCCACAAAGGATGACACCTAGAAGGTATTAAATAAGCTTTTCATGATAATATGACATTTGGCAGATAATTCAATGAAGTTATTTGCAATTGTATATACTATTGATTGTTTAATTGATTGATATTGATTACTAATTGATTGATTGATTATTGATGATTGATTGGTTGATTATTGATTGATAACAACTTCTAAACAATCTTTTTTAATTAAATTAACCAAAACAGATTTGATTTAGGATTAGGAAATAGATCTGGTGGTTAGGGTTTACCGTAAAAGATGAAGAAATGGAGAAGAAAATAAGAGGAACAATAACTTACCAAAGGAAGAGGATTTGGGGACGGCGGTAACTACAGAGGACTGCAACGACAGGCGGCTCCGGCGACGGGAGTGGCTTAAAGTAAGAGTTAGTAAGGACATGTAACTAAAAATCCACCCAGACTCACCTTCCTCGGGGTGGCGGCTAGCTGATGGGACGCAGTGGTTCGAAGCTCCGGTGGCAATGCTGGGCTGAAGTGGTGTGACCTTCTATATGGGAGAGAAGAGGAAATGATTTGGGTTTCCCTTAGACTCCGTTTGGGAGGTAGGAGGGGAGGGAAGGGCTTTGGGGAGAGGGGAGGAAAGGGAAAGAAAGAGAAATCCTCCACCTTATTTGAGAGAGTGTTTTTGTAGAGAAGAAAATGGGAATGCTTATGAGTAATATATTTTTAATTTTGAGAGTAATATAAAAAGATGGAAGGGATTTGAAGAATTTTTCTAAGCCCTCCAAATCCCTTCATAATCCTCCTCCAATACACTTTTTGAGTTTCCCCAAATTATGGGGTTTTATTATTATGAAGAAAAATAAACCCTCCATTCAAGGTGGGAGACTATTTTTCCTTCCCATTCCTTTTCTTTCTTCCTATTTCCTAAACTTCTCCCCTCCCCTCCTAAACTCCCAAACGGAGCCTTAGAAATCAGATGATGAGATTTTGAGATGGTGTGATTTGGAAGGAGAAATGAGATAGAGATGCTGGGGGGAAGGGTTTTGATCAGAACATGGGAGAAGAGAAAGAAAATTTTCTCCGATAGAGAAAAAAGAAGAAACCTGTGAGAGAGATGAGAGGAGAGAGAGAAGTCATCTAAAAATGAAAAAGGTATAAACAAATATTTTAAAAGAAAAGAGGGGGAAGTTCTGAGCGGGATATTAGTTTGTTTAATTAGATAGATAGTAGATTAATATATTATTAACTAGTATGTAACCCGTGCCATGCACGAGAACCTTTTTATTAGTATTTTTTTTGGTATGCATCAGTTAGCAACAACTCGTAAAGAATATTCCGTGCATGTCTAATGTATAATCAGCATGATACTTTATATCAATTTTGTATATTACATATTACATATAGTTACATGTAATAACTACATTCAAATTAATACTAATGCATAGTGGATTTTACAGGTTAAATTTTGCAACATATCTTCATGTTTTATGTGCCTCAATCGTATCAGGTATGCACTACTTACTATTATTATTTATTACAAAAAAAGATTCTTGTGCAAATGCGGATTAGCGTTATATAACAAATTTTCTGAGGTCATAAATTCCTTTATGTAATTAAATGTGAACAGTAACATTAAATATGTTTGATTGTTTCAATCATTGTGACAAACAAAATCTGCTTGATTTCATGATCTGTTATACTGTTTATATGATGCATGCTAATGTAATAGGTGAATCATATAATTATGTCAATAAAATGCCTTAAAACTCCAAACGTTTAAATTTCATTCAAATAACGTAAATATTGAAAGAGATAACAACCAATATTCATTACAGAAAAGACAACTCAAAACTAAAAAGAAAAACTAATTGAAATTGAAAATCAAAACATTCCTTCATCTGTGACTAAACACAGTTTTATTCTTTCTCCTTTTTGATAAACTTTAAAGCTGGCAATTCGACATTTATAGGATACGATCTCACAGGGAGACTCTGAGCTTAGATTCACTACTTCGGATGCAACACCTAATTCGTTGACTGACGGTTGATGTGATTCATCAAACTTCCCAATGAGGTCCTACAATCAAAACACACTAACGTACACACTTCAAAGGCAGTTTATATATTTGTCACTTTGTTGGAAAAATCCTATAAAGCATTAAATTCAGAATTTATGGATAAACGCAGATAGTGTGTTGACAGTAATTGGTATTTGTCGGGAATCCTTCATATATCATTATATAGATTAGAAATCAAATTGCATATGGTATTTTGATTTGTATTCAAAGAGTTGGATAATTGGAACTAACTTGAGGAATATTCATATCTTTAAAGCTTTGTATGATGTCAGATCTATTTGTAACTCTCTTCACTATATATGAACTCTCAAATCTTGATCCAGAACCACGATCACATCCGGCTTTGAACAAATACATCTTTCCAAGAAGATCGTTCAACTCATTAGGTATCACATATGAATCCTCCCTCTGAAATATGGACGATTTGATCAAAATCTTATTCCTTTATTTAATTTGCCTTTCTTTAAATAGTATTTCAATTTGACTAATTTACCAATTGTTCAATTATTTATTCATAACCTGATCAATAGTTTGCAGGAGCTTTACACAACTCTGATTCAGCATAATCTCAACATCGCGGTCAAACATCACAAATGTGGCAGAGGTTGCATTATCTTCAATGCGAAGCCTGAAGAAATACCTAAATCATAAACAGAGCATTAATATGCATGTCTTGTATAATTAGTCAAAGTTTAAAGGTTATTACACGCGAAAATCGGTAACAAAATTTATTACTTGGGTGTGACATCCATGACATGTATTTTGCATCTCCCACAATAATATTCATCAGAATCTAGTGTCACCTTTTTTGTGCATTTGTTACATGCTAGATAGTACCATTTCACATCATCTTCAAAAGAAACAATAGTATCCAGAACGACAAAAGGTAAATCCTACAATAATAATACAGATTAGTATTTAACAGGTTTCAAATTAATATGTTGTTAGGATGGTATATTTAATAATTAAAATTTAACAAATCCATAAAATTGCGACACTAAATAAATTAGATCAACCTCAGTAGAAGAATTTTTGTCAGATAGTCGGTATGCTATCTTCACAGTTTGTAGTGTAGCACTCTGAGTAGATTTTATAAAGTCATCCTCTTCACTAATCTTTACAACATCTTGCAATTGGGTCAACCCCTTATTAGGGGTTTCAATTAGGCTGCCCATCTTTTGCTTAAAATCCAAAACATCAGGAATTTCAGGATTAAACATTAGCTTGGACCCATAGGTGGTGCTAATACTTTTAATATCTACATATAAACAAAATGTGTCAGATTAACAAAATAGATAAAAAGTTCACATTTTTAAGAAAAATTTATACATAAGATATTGTTTATTACAATTCCATGTTTTGACTTTAGCAAACAACAAAGCAACTACTGTATTAGATGGTTCACCACTTGATATCAATTTGTTCAACTCATCAACATATTCAGCAAACAACGTGACTTTGAAACGATACCTGTTGAGATGTTAAAACACATAATATTATTAGTTAGGCAATATATGGAAATAACCCAACTTGTATGAATAATGTGTTTCGTAGTTACCTTTCATTTTCAAGCGCAATGACTATAAGCTTAGACTTCCTTTGATTTTTACATATTCACGTTTATTACTAACCCCTGTAAGGACTCCCATTATATCTGAATTTGTACTATTTCAGTTGTCATATCCATTTTGTCATTGTATCATTACATAAAATATTATTATTTTGCATTTAGTAAAAGAAGTCTGATGGTGTAGTATTACTTACCAACTAAATAATTGCAATCAAATTGTGAGGAAAATATTTCTTCAGGAGGTGTGAAGTTAAAAATAGCTTGTGATACACACTTCATTGGTTGTTTGATCACTTGAGTATTTGTTTTTTCAAAACTCAATTTGTATGGGTGTTTATTTGTTTTGTAGTCGCCTAGACTTGAAATCAAATTGAACTTTGAAATAAGATACACCTGCCCCTCTTGCAGTTTTGATTCAAATATGTAGATGAGTGGCTCACGAATGAAAACACCAATTCGACTGCATGCAAACACAAATCATGATTAATATTTGTTTCAAGACGAATACAATGATGAATGTACAACCATTTGAAAGGACTAACCGTTTTGTCCATAAGGACTAACTCTAAGGAAAAAACCTTATCCTTGTTATTAGGATATGAAACCAACCATTTTTGCAAAACCCTAACCAATAGGCGCACATTTGATTGCTTAGCATCAATAATGTCTGAGATTTGTTCATATTTTTGTGCCATGTTTGTAGTGATGAAATTGAAGTCTGGGAAAAGCTTTCACTGTTTGTGACATAGGGCTTGTATACGCCTTATGTATAAATAGTCAGTTGACCGAATTAGGGTTTTTATTTGTGCCTGAATATAGTGATTAATTGTCTTGATTTTGTATTTATTGTCTTTACTGCAGGAAGGAAATTCCACCATGAAGATTCCCCACGTTTTCAATTTGTAATTAAAGCTATGGTATTTTTTTTAATCATTGTATATATATTATTTTGAATTATGTTTTATGGTGTGTTTAACACGTGACATGTTTTGTTGGTAACGTTAAATATTGTCTGAATGAGATTTGTTATTGATTTGTGCCTGAATTATCTTGCCTAATTGTCTTAATCTTGTATTTATTATCTCAGTGTGATTTGATTTTGTATTTACTGTCTTTATTGCAGGATGGAAATTTCACAATGAAGATTCAACACGTTTTGAACAAAGCCTTCCCATTTATTTTCTTTATTGTCTCGCTGTGATTTGATTTTGTAATTAAATGCCTCTTATTTTTTTTTCAACGTTTTTTTTAATTTATTTTGAATTTCGCTTGATTATGTCATGAATACCAGTCGATTGAGTTTGACAATCCACATAACATTCATTAATTGACCTGGCATGTAATTTTCATTCTTGTGAAGACATGTGTTTTATTTCCTGATATATTTTATTCACATTTGTATATAATAAAGATTATTATACTCATTAAATATTTAGTAGTATAACAATAAAAGGATGTTTAATTATCAAAAATAATAATAATAAAAAGACGTTTATGGTGTTTAATAGGAAAAAAAATCTATTTATGGCCTGTTTGTTTTAGATTTTTTCCACCAAGATTTTGTCAAATTTGGCTTCCCAATGCACCAAAACCCAAGTTTGCAAAAGGAGCTATGTGTTAGATTTTACAAAACCCAAGTTTGCGGACTAGATTTTGACTTGAAAATCTTAAACAAACAAGCACTTAATAGGAAAAGAAATCTATTTATGGGAATGAACATAATGGAAACGTGTTTCTTATATGGAACTGTCAGATCCTTTCAAATGATTTCGAAAACAAAATTGAGGAAACATTATATGGATATAAAATATATGTTGGTATTTATTTACAGAATATATATAAGGATGTGTACTAGAAATAAATTAATATAATTGAAAATTATAATTGAAAAATAATTAATTATTAACTGAATATAGGAGAAAGACATGCTATGGTTGATAAGATGTTTGGGATTAGGGGTGGAAATAGGTCAGGCAGCTCGACAGGGGCTATGGCCTGGTTTGTTTATTAGAAAGGCTAGGCTTAAGCTTTTTAAAAATCTTATTTATTTAAATGGGTTAGGCTTGGGCTTACAATTAAGCCTATGAAGCCTGACCCATTTAAATAAATAAGATTTTTAAAAAGCTTAAGCCTAGTTTTCTAATAAACATACATATAAATTGATAAAAAAATATAACATGTTAATAATAAGTTAATGTAGAAAACGTAGCGTCACTGTCTCGTTGATAACCAAAAAAAGAAAATGTACGATCATGCTCCGTAAAATTCCAATCAGAGCATGACAATACATTTTCTGTTTTTTTTTGTTATCAAAATTTTAAAGAGCACAACAATACATTTTTTTTGTTATTAACGAGACAACAACGCTACATTTTCTAATTAGGGATGAATATGTTATATGTCTATGTGTTGTCGAGTATGTGGTTAGTATGCCTTTATGTGGTGATAATAACATGCTTAATTGTCTATGTTGATGTCGTTACCTTGATAGTGTGTAATATATTGGCCTGTTTATGTGACAATATGACTTCTTGATAATATACTATTACATGTATGTTGTGATGATATATTAAATCCTGGATATGTCAGTATGTTGTGATTACTCGTATGCCTAGTTGTAGGCACAGGATCATAGTGGAATTGGAGGTTGATTGAGGTGTATTAAAACAAAAGCATAAACTATAGTATTAAGTTGATGGCAGTGAACTAACTTGTGACCTGTAAGCTGAGAGTAGTAATCTATGTTGAGGAATATTGAGCAGTGAAGAGTAAACTATATTGTGAGACATTAACTGTAGAGAGTAGAGCAATGTTTCTTAAGCTGTATTGTCTACTTGTTTGATCAGCAGTTGTACACGGGGCCAGTGGAACAACCCTCTGGGTGAGCTCAACAGTTGCGCGAGAGGTCAGCAACTGCCTTCTACTAGTACGATGCTACAATCGTGTACATGGCCAGTGATATCGGTTTAGTAGATGATCGATCAGCTGTCACAAATTTGATGATCAGTCGTTACATGGGTGATGACCAGCAGTTGCATATATATAGTTGGATGACCAGCAAATGCATATATGTATATTTTATGAGTTACCGGTAACATATATATGACT
This sequence comes from Calophaca sinica, assembly GCA_037113605.1. Classification (NCBI taxonomy): domain Eukaryota; kingdom Viridiplantae; phylum Streptophyta; class Magnoliopsida; order Fabales; family Fabaceae; genus Calophaca; species Calophaca sinica. The sequence continues at coordinate 95,875,569 of CM073733.1, forward strand.
AGCATGTTTAACAGTGAGACTAGTAGAGAGGCTACTATTAGGTATCATCGAATACTTAGACAAAGTTATGATGTGGAGATATGTTGTTTAGTGGATGATTGTACTTGTCTTATGTGCGACTGTTATAGTAATGGGTTATATGTCCTGTCTTCCCATTGATGACGATTGTTGTTTTTCTTACCTCCCATGTTTTATTGATGTCTCTTTGTATGTTTGTCTGGCTTGGAAACCATGCATATACAGGCTCTGTCTCATTGGCTATACACTCACATCAATCAACTAGAAAAGGGAAAGGAAGATTACTCCTGATGAGTACCCTTAGTAATGCTCCAACCGCCGGTGCCACACTCCTAAGGTCGATACTGAATGCCCTTGTTAGTAGCTGCTTCTTCTCTGTCTAAATTATAGTGATACAACAATACAAGAAAAACGAGGGATCTAAGAAACTCATTACAGACACCAAAGGTTGGCACCAAAACCCCTTTTTGACATGAGGACCTTAACCCACAACCGGTGCTTACCTAGAAGATTGCATGGAGCATAAACATTAACCACAACACACCTCCTATCATCCACCCCTAAGACCAAGGAAACTCCAAGAAATCCAAGAACTCTAGAGAGCATCTCTCTATCCTCACACTAAAAGTGTATTTTCATTCCATCCAAAGTCGATAAAATGAAGTCATACAAGCTTACTTATAGGGAGCCTCTCTATTACCCTAATGAGCCTAAATGAAGCAAATACTAAGGGGTCAATAAGTGGGCTTACATTATATTTCCAAAATAACTAAGTGTAGGAAACAAATAATGCTCCCATCACCCATGACTACACTATTACAACCAAATTAATATATATAAAAATCTAAAAATTATCCTAAAGTCTTGACTTGAATTTTCCTTTGCTTTTCTCCTTATTTGCTATTTCTTGATCTTCATCAATAACGTAGTACGAATAATGTTATAAAAAATATATATAAATAGAGAAGATGGAAAAAATTAGTAAAGTATGTTGGTAAAATGATAACCATGTGAACTCATTGTTGTCGTGAATATGGTATCCCAATTATTGATGATTTTTCTAAGGTGGTTTAGTGTTTTTGTTTCATGCAAAATAGTGGAAGGGTTGTTAACTCCATTGAAAGCGAAGTGAAGCATATCTTTGAGCATATATTTAGGTTTTTTTTTAATGGCATAGTTTAGTTTTTTAGAGCATATCCTAGTTTAGAGCATAGTTTAGTTTTTTTTTTTAATGGCATGGTTTAGTTTTTTAGAGCATATCCTAATTTTCTTTCTTTTTTTATTGAGGGTAGGAAGGAAGGTTTCTCGAGTTTGTTGTGATAACAATGGGCAAGTTGGATTCCATGCTCTCTCGTGAAGAATTTCTTTCCAACTTTTTCAATTTCCAACATTTTCATTTTCGTTTGTCATCTCGCGATTTTGAGGTGAGTTCACAGTTTTGGTTTTGTTCTTTTTTTCTGTGTTTCAGTCGGTCCTGTGCTGGTTTCGATCGTTTGTTTGTTGGGGCTGGTGTTTCCAATTTTCCTTTTTTTTGGTACATAAAGAGGGTCTAAGCCTAAAGAAAACTAACTACTAACACTACTAAACTTGGGGAAAGCAGCCCCAGTATTATCATCAAACAACAGCTGGATGAGCCCTCCTAATGGATGGCTCAAGACCTGAAGCTCCATAGTGGAAGAGGTAATGCTATGATTCGCAAGCCAATCCGCACTCCGGTTCCCTTCTCTCAAAGTGTGACAAAACTGAACCTGCCAATCATGCCTCAGTAGCTCCTTTATCCTGTGCAACAGAATCAGATCTTCACCTAGCCTTGTGCTAGCAGTACGCACGATGGTAATAAGACTTTAAGAATCACTTTCTACAATGAGCCTAGTAATCCCGGCTTGCCTAGCAATCTCCATACCCAGCAGCATACCCCACATCTCAGCTTGAAGTGGTTCATAGTTGCCAAGTTTTCCGTAATAACCCTTTCTCCAATGACCAGTAGCATCACGAAGAAGACCACCACATCCCGCCATGTTAATTCCACTCTTGAAGGAGCCATCACAGTTGAGTTTTACCCATCCCTCTGGCGGATGGAGCCACCTAACAAGAATCATTCCACGAGTTGGTTACATCCTGTTCCCCCTTGAATATTGGTTGTTGTCAATATGATTAGCATACAGTAAAATTTGATCAAGTGAATTAGGAGGTTTACTGAAACCCTCCGCAAAAATTGCCATGTTACGCGATTTCCACAAATACCAGCAAGCAATACTGAAGATTGTGGGCCAACTAATATTGGAGACACTTCCTACATTCTCCGAGAGATTAAAGAAGATCCAATTCTTACAATCATGAGAATAGAACTAAGAAATTCTGTTGGATGGGACCAAACAGATCCACACTTGGGAAGCATAGTGACAATCACGCATGACATGAATGTTTGTTTATGCTTCATGGTCGCAGGGAAGGCAATTAGGGGAAATGCTCGCATTCCACTTGTGTCTCCTATGATTATTGAGTAGTCGGCCATGCGCCGCTAACCAGAGAAAAGTTTGAACTCTGTGAAGGCCTTTCCACTTCCACAAAATCTTCCAATTTCCGTCCACCCCCTGCTGATCACCTGTCAAATGAGAATAGACACTTTTAACTGTAAACTGACCTCTGTGACCGGCATCCCAGATTATAGTGTCATCCCCATCTGTGTCTGTTAGGGTTGGTAAAGCCAAAATTTTTTGCTTCACACCATGATCCACCCATTGATTCAATAAATAAGAATTCCACTGACCACTAGGATCAACCATATCTGCAAATCAACAACCTCATCACTATGGTTCCTACTCAAGATTAAAGGGCCTTCTTTAGGGATCAATTTATCCAGCCACAAATTTATTCGTCTGCCATTTCGTGGCTGCCACCGTAACTATTCCTGGAACTTACTCCACAGAGAAGCAAGAGCTCTCCATAGAGGTGAGTCATAAGGTTGCGACTTGATCACACATTTACTATATCACCATCTCTACCATATTTCCCATAGAGCACCTGACACCAGAGCGCATCAGGATCTTGAATCAAATTCCAGAGAATCTTCATCAAAAAAGCTTCATTCATGGTTTGGATCTGCTTGCAACCTAACCCTCCTTGGTGGCAAGACAAACTACACACATCCCACCCAACCAGATGAGTTTTCCTTTGAGCCTCAGTATCCCTACAAATAAATTTCCTTTGCATCCTCTCAATATCCTGACAAATGGTCTTTGGGATTCTACTATGTTGCATATGATAGAAGGGGATAGTTGTCAATCAGTAGGATTCTACTATGTTGCATATGATAGAAGGGGATAGCTGTCAACACTGATTGCGTGAGAAGCCATACAGAACTTGTCCAAACAATGCATGATGCAATAAGCTTGCTCAATAGATGCCTCTGAGAAAAGCAACAAGTCATCTGCAAAAAGAAGATGAGAAATATTTTGTGGGCCCGACATTCCACCCCTCATTGGCTTCCAATAACCTGCATCAACTTGGTCAGCAATAATATGGGAAAGACGCTCCACACATATGACAAAGAGATACGGTGATAAAGGAAAACCCTGTCTAATGCCGCAAGAAGGAATGAGTTTCTCTGTTTTATCCCCATTCCACAAAATCTTGAAGGTAGAAGACATTAGACAATGGTGAATGATTTGCGTCAATTTAGGAGGAAATTTGCACTCAGTCAAGCATTGAATAACATAGTCCCAGTTTAATCTATCATAAGCTTTTTCTAAATCAATTTTAACTGACATAAAAGCCTTTGTACCTTTCATCCTTGCCATGGTATGAACCATTTCCTGCGCAATAATGATGTTATGATGAATGTTGTGGCCAGGAATGAAGCTGGACTGATTGGGAGAGATAATACCATCCATCAAAGGCTTGACTCTGTTGACAATAATCTTTCTGATCGCCTTGTAGGCCACATTGCAAAGAGATATTGGTCGAAACTGAGTTACATACTCCGGCTTATTGATTTTTGGAATTAACACCAATAGAATTTGGATAGAAATTCCCTGTCACAATAGAATCTCTATCTATCCTATCATCCTGAAAGAGAGTAACAAAGTAATTTCTCACCATCTGTTGTAGCCTAGCATCATCATACTCCCAGACATTTGTAACATTTCTCAGCCCCATGATCTTGTTCTCGCTTGATAATAGTTTTGGAATGATAATACTTTGGGTTACGATCACCATCCACAAGCCATTTTCCCCGGGACTTTTGAAACCATAAACACTCCTCTTGGTACAAAGTTTTGTCCAGCTCCGCCTGCAACTCCTTCTCCAATCTATCCAGAAATCTACTATAACCATATCTCAGGCTCTTCTGAATGCCATTTATTCTTCTCATCAGCTAGTTCTTTCGTTTAAAGATATTCCCAGAAACATCCATGTTCCAAACTTTAAGCTGTGGTGTTAGCTCAATCAGAGTTTAGGTTAGGTGGTCTTCAGTGTGAGTTGTAAATTTGTTACGTGTTAGTTAACCTCTTTTGTGTTTAATTTTATCTTCATTTTATTTAACTAATAACTTTATTGATGTGGGATACTCTCTGCTTCTTTGATTTTGGCAAATACTCTGATTATACTAGACGAGTTCACTAGGAATTGTGCGTTTGATTGTCTCTAAGTGACGGATCCAGAAAGTTATGGGGGCAATAATCTTAAAGATGAGTGAGACACCAAGTATATAGTATATAATATATTGTAAAAAAAACTACTCAACTACATTTTTCTGGTAAAAATTGCTTAACTAATATAATTACTCTAGTAAAAAAAATTAATTTATTTACTTTTTATTTTTTAGTTTTGTTTCTTTAATATTTTACCTATCCTAATAAAGCTAAATGCTCTAGAAACAAATTAAACAAAAAGGAAAAAAGCATTTTGAAAATTGATGAGTCTAATTTTCTTTTCACCAAGATCAACACGAAAAAATAATATTACCTAGAATATAAAATTCCCAAAAAAACACAGCCACAAACAACTAAAAGAAGAAGAAACAATGAAAGAAAAAACAATAGAAAATAATTCAACATCAACCTAAATACCTAAGCACCACGTAGACTTCACGGATAAAGTTCATGTGTACTCTTATTGGATTGATTGTTTTACTTTTTTGGGGATAAAGCTCTGCATATTCCATTAGAATGTTGTAACACCCATAACTTTCTAGAGCTTAATAATTAAAGTCCCTAATGAAAAATGAGATTTATTTCCTAAGGAATTATGGGGTTAATAGCTTAAGAGAATAGTTCAATCTAGTAAATTGACTCATAGTTGAGCCTAAGGGGTAAAATAGTAATTATTTCCAATAATTAAGGAAATATGAGACTACTTATTTATGGGTAGTATTTAAATTGATTAATTTATCTGAGGTTCCTATGAGGACTAAAGAATAAATTATAAAATTTAAATAGGGGTTCATTGGCTAATTTTTAATAAATTATGTCCTTGATCACCCACCATACACCACAACTCTCTTGTATCCACCTTAGTGCCCTCTCATCCCCCATTTACTCCCTCCCAATCGAGATCAGAACCAGAAAAAAAAAATGTGAAAGAAAAGGAGAAAAGAAAGAAAAGAAGAAAGAAGGAGAGAAAGGGAAGAGAGGAAGAGGGAAGAAGCAGGGGCGACGACGTGGCGGCCAGGAAGCTGAGGCGTGGTGGCTCGCCGGAGGAAGGAGAGAGAGAGAGAGAGAGAGACAGTGTGAAGAGAGAAGGAAGCAGAAACCGAGAGAAGGAGAGATCGCGAGAGAGAGAGAGATAGAGCTCGAAAATGAAGGATGAAGAAGAAGATGGAAGAAGAAGAAGGAGGAGCTCCATGAAGATTTAAGGGAAAGCTTAGGGTTTGCTCCACAAAACCCAAATCAAGAAGAAATTGATGAACAATGGAAGAAGATGGAGATGAAGTTGAAGTTTGAACTCAAGTATCCATGGAGGAGTAGCTTGGAGCTCAAGCCCTAGAAATTGGGGATTTACCCCCAATTTCATGGAAGCCCTAAGGTAATATAGAATCCCCTAATTTAAACCTCTCTTAGGGTGTGCTAGAATTAGTTCATTCTTGAATTTAATAATTAATAAGTAGAAATATTGATATCAGAGTGGGCTTGGTTAAAAAGAGGTTGGATGGCGGCCCCCAACCCCCCACAAATGTTTGTTTAATGTTTGCCCCATTGCGAGTTCCATATAGCTCCAATTGGTATGATTGATTTTAGTATTGGTCATTGTGATCACTTGTATGAGAATTAAGTTTAAAGTGGCTTGTATTACACTAGCCTATTTGGTGAATTCTTATTCTTTTAGGTGTTGGGCACCCATAAGTCCCACACTAAGTTTTCCCTTCCTTATGTGTTGAATGAATGTATGTTTTGATGTTAGGGTTTTTGAATAGCATGTGGACTAGAAGTATTTAGTAATGCTTGATTTTATGATTAATGATGATTTCAAAAGAGCTTGTGTTGTCTTGGTCGTAAGATTTGTTAAGGATGCATGTTTTGGATATGTAGTGTTCAATTACATGTAAAGCTTGATTCCTTGATTTTATCATAAATCTCATTGGAGTTGTGTTTTCATTTGGAATTCAGGAAAGTTGTGAAATGAGTTTTTTTCTAAGTATTAGATGTAATGTTTGAGTGGAAGTGGTTGGAAGTGATAAATGTAAGTTATTTGGGTGATTGTTGGTGTGGAAGTGTGGTTGAGTTGCTAAATTTCGTAACCACTATCTTCATATCTTCTAAACCCAATAAAGAGTAGTATGAATTAAAGATTCTTAAGCTTCCACATTTCCAACCAACTCTTTATTCAACCTAGTGAAATATTTTGAATGACATAGAAGAATAATGTTTATGTGAATGGATATTGTAATCGCCTACTTTATGCAATAGTACAAGTATACTACTAATGTTGCTTGTGAGTGATTGAATTGTACACCAAAATTCCTCATAAGAGGAGAGAGTTCGGTATGGTTAGTCTCGTGGGACGCCACTTGAAGGTTAAAGACGTCTAACCACCATACCGTTAGCTATGTTGAGCGGGGTCTATGATCTAAGGCATACGACCAAATCCGACAACATAGATTCCCGATTAGTCTCCAAGTTAACCATCAAGGGAATAGTTAAGATGTGCTAAGCACAAGGTAATGAAGAACTTTATGTTCTTAGTTAAGTTGCATTGCATAAAATTTCATTCATTCTTATTGAATGTAGCGAGTTACGAATAGTTGACATATGTGTTTTTATGCTAAATGTTTCTCACAAATGTGTCTATGTTTATATAAGCAAAATGTTTTGGGCTTAAATGTCTCAAGTATGTTTATCGAAATAGTGTTATATGAGGAGAGGAGTTTTCCGTACGTAGCACATCACGTATGACTGAAAACAATGGTAAATGATTTTTATGTTAAGTCTATGTTACTGAGTTTTTATAACTCACTATATTTTGGGGCGTTGTTTTCAGTACAAGTATAATGAAGTAGTTAGAGCATGAAGTTGTGCTCGGTTTTGCCTTCGCGGTGAGACCTTTCGAGTTCACACCGGTTCACTAGTCGTCTTTATTTCTTTAAGTTTTATGTAAGAGTCGGGTTTGGTTTATAACGTTTGAGTTTAGTATAAGTTTAACTTAAAGTTTGGTAGTCCAAATTGGAGTCATAATTGCTATGAGTCTTTCCGTATCGTCTTCGATTTGGTTGTAGCATGATTAATGTCTTTCGTTATTAGCCTTGTCTGATAATGCTTGACGTAATCAAGGAGTGTTGTTTAGTCAAAGTCTTATTTTTCAAAAAGGATTCATTATTGTTGTAATACGTGAAGCGAAAAATTTTATTTCGTTAACTCCAGTTTTCTATTAGTTTAGTAAGTAATTCCCTAATTGGAGCCAGGGTGTTACAATTGTTTTGTTGGATGGGTTTTTATCCCCCTTCAAATTAGCAGTCTCGTTTTTACCTTCATATTTTTCATAATGAGTACTCTCTTCTCTATTTTATGGAAAATTGCTGAAATTTCATGTGTACTCTATCTTGTTTGTTTCTTTCTTTGTTTTTAGTTTGAATCAAAGAGGACAACTTCCTTTTAAGGGTCCATTTGGTTTAGATTCTGGTAGAATAGATTGTGTAGAATCTTGTTTAGAAAACTGAGTTTTGAAAAATGAAGTTTAAAAAAATGATTTGTGTTTGGTAATGATATTGTAAAACTGAGTTTAGAAGAATTGATTTGTGTTTGGTTGACAAAGTAGAATTACTTTTGAAGTGTTAAAATATCCAAACGGAGTTTTACAAACGGAAAAGCATACTCAGACTCCCTGCAACAAAACGACGTTTCGCGAACGACAAACGACAAATGGAAAAAAACCAAACACTAAAATAAAAAAGTAAACTCTGTTTTGCAAACGAAAAAGGAGAAATGGGGCTCAAACGGCCGTTTGAGCCGGTAACCAAACAGGAACTAACTCTTTGTCTCTGTTATCACCAGAAAATACCAGCCATAGCCGATGAAAGGAATAGCCGATGTGTGAGATAAGCCGATCAGATTTGTAGCCGAAAACTGGTCCCATTGAACCGAGGCTAGAAAGGAAAATGTTGGAAGTTCAGGGAGCATCGTGAGGCCAGCCGATTACTAAAGAGTTTAGCCGGTGTGGATAAAGGAAATATCCAATTATTATGGCCTCATCGGCTGAGCTATTGTTGATTAACATGGAAATTTGAAGCTCGACCAAGGGTTAAATATGTGAAAGTCATGGACTTTGGCGCCAAAATGATTAAAGCTAGCTCTTGAAGGCCTTCAACGCATTTAACACGTGATAAATCGTTTGCCCAGCCGATGGGAGAGCGGTTAACCCACGATACGCATAAGGAAGCAGTTGAGGGACACCCACGACCGCTTGTTGTCAGCCATGAACGTGTGGAACACATAATGGCCAATAGGGGGCGGTTACGTTTTTGTTTTTCTTTTGTATATATATACCTTCGCTAAGAAATGTAAAAAGGAAGACCAATCAATCAAACAACTATTTCTCTTGCAATTTATCAACTTTTTACAGCATTTATCTTAGCCGATTCCATGTATCTTAGTCTTAGCCTTAGCATAGCGTAGATTCGCCACACTCAACGCTTTCTGGAGCAGTTGGGGAACCCATAATCGAGAATCAGAGTTCTGTTCTCGGTGTAATTGCTTAAACAGGAATTAATTTGTCGGCTGGACGTTAGCCGAATCCCTCGGCTGATTTTTCCACGCAAACAAGTTTTGGCACGCCCGGTGGGACCATAGGTGAATTGAAGGACAGGTTTGATTCTCCAGGGCAGGATCACGCTTGGCGTATGAACTTGAGGTCCGGAAAGAAACTCAACAACAACATGGAGTCGAGTTCAAATCCCAAAAGAACCCCACCACGCAAGAACAACGAGTCAGCATACACCTTGGGTATGCCCATAGTGGTTGAAGACATTCCAGTCTCCGTACCAGCCTCTGCAGAAATGAATAACCCAGAGAATACCGAAGCCCCAGTGGTCATGACCACTTCTTTCATCAGGCAGCAGATTGATATGGGGATTCATGACATTATGTATCAAGTGTCAAGGCAGTTGGCAGATATTGTCAGGCCTATGGTGCATAACGAGGTTCAGCAGGCGAGAGACATGGAGACCAGCCGAGGACAGCAAGGTGAACACTCGGCTAGTTCTGCGTTGGCAGGTGGAACGGGCAAACCCAGCATGCGCAAGGCAGTCAGGTCTGGCAGCCTCAGCCGAATGTGGTTCAGACTGGGCCTTTTCAGGCACAACCAATCCCACTACCGGTAGGGCCACCAACCCAGACGTGCGGTGATCAGCAGAATACATGGGTACCACCCCATGCTGGGGTGTAAGTGATGCCACCTGATCAAGCGAATCTGCAGTATGGGCAGATCAACATGGCCCGGAGGCCAGTTAACACGGTTGGCAAATTGGTCTGCCGCCAGTATTGGTCTGCCGCCAGTAATGTCGTATGCTCCAACGCATGGCCCTACTGTGCAGGCAAATACATATGGACAGCCAAATTGACAGCCGATGGGCCCTGGTTATGGTTCAGGGAAGCTATCTGGTGATTGGAACCTCAACAATCCACCATTCTGCCAACCGCAACCAGTCCCCACGCCATACCCTCCAGTAAGTTCAAATATACTACGAACGGCTGGCAACTATGGGGGAGAGCAGGCATGGAACACTGTTCCACCTTTACCCCAGAATGCATCGGCTGTTCCAGGAACTCAGGTCGGAGGTTTTGGGGAATATGGTCCAGAGCAGCAATGGAATACTAATCCACCTCTAGGCAATGTTCCACCAAATACCTTCAACCTTCAGAATTCGTTCCAACAGGCTTCACCTTGGAGACCAGTGGGTCAGAGTGCGCCTCAACTGAATCCACAAGATAATCGGCAGGGAGCCTCCCATTTGATAGACCTAGAAATGATTGCAAGTACCATCAAGAAGTACTTCGGGATACAATTACAGCCATTGGACCGTCCTGTTTACAGGAAACCGTACCCTGAATGGGTGGATCGGATGGTTTCTCTCCCTAGGGGATTCAAAACTCCAGATTTCACCATATTCTCAGGGGAAGATGGCAAGTCTACTATGGAGCACATAGGGCATTTCACAGCCCAGTGTGGTGAAAGCAGCCAGAATGAGTATCACAAGCTTCAACTTTTCCCATTATCACTCACTGGGACAACGTTCACCTGGTATTCCTCCCTGCCTCCAAACTCAGTACAGAATTGGGCCGACATGGAGAGGTGCTTCCATGATAGATTTTACTGGCCTCAACCTCAAGTTACGGTAACCGATCTAACTAGTCTCGAGCGACAAGTTGATGAGTCGGTTCTTGATTATATTGAAAGGTTCAGAAAGAAAGCGGAAATGTTACGTGCAATTCCACGAAGCGAATATACCTCCATGGTGATTAACAACATGCACCCGCAATTGAAGGAGAAATTAGTAGGACAAGCTCGCATGCATTTGAATCAACTGACAGAAAGGGCTATCCGAGTTGAGCAATATATCCAGGAAAAGGAAAAGCGAAGGGCTAGCCGAGGAAAGGGTCCCCATTTAGTCTCTATCATAGAGGCAGAGGAATCTGACTCCGAAGCGGTTGATCTCACCGCTGATATGATGGTAGCCGAGATAGTCAAAGGGAAGAGCTATTCTCGCCAAAGATTGAAGGCCGCCAAGGCCAAAGAAACTGAGTCAACAGAGGATAGGGCAGGGTACTCCTTTGACATAACCAAGGCAGACCGGATTTTCGATTACTTGCTCAAGGACAAGCAAATTCGGCTGCTAGAGGGGCATCGGATTCCACCTCCTGAAGAATTGATGAACAAGAAATACTGTAAGTGGCACAACTCTTATAACCATTCTACAGCTAACTGTGTAGTTTTCAGGAAGGCCATACAAAAGGCTATCAAGGAAGGTAGGTTCAAGCTAGCCGATAAGAGTATAGCCGAGATGTCAGTAGACACCAATCCATTCCCAGTTGTAACCATGGCGATGGTGTCTTTCTCAAGGCCTGATCAGCCCAGGCCAATAAGAGGGGAACAATCCATTAGGAGTGTTTGGATGCCCAAAGAAGAATCCAAAAGAGACCAAGAGGTCACCAGGGGATCTGTGTTTGACAGATTGGGAAACCCACCAGTGTCACCAAAAAACGCTGTGGGCCAACCATCTTCGAGCCGATTCCATGGTAAACCTCCCAGACCCGGACGTTTGACTAACGAGTTGATCAGCCAGTACCGCAACATGCACTCAAAGACTAAGAGAACGCAGTATGCTCAAGAGACTGGGGGGCAAAATCAACTGGGAACCTCAGCTGAAGCCCAGCCGATTATGCCCAGGATCACTGAGGACCCTCTCCCAAAGTCTAAGAGAAGGGTGGCGGAGTTCAATGTCGAAGGGGGAATGTCCTCTCTTCGCATAACAGTAAGGAATGATGATGAACTCAAACCACAGAGGATGATCAAGCCAGCTGCAAATGTCAAAGAAGGGAAGTGGGTGGTTAATCAACCTCCGAAGAAGAAAGAGTTCAAGCCAGTCACACTGACTAGAACGCAGAAGAGAAGGCTGCAGAGGGCTAGATCCTTGCAAAGAATGAAACAAATCCTGCAGATGATAGCCGATACCAAGGCAGCCGATAAGAAGGAGATCCCAGAAGCTAAAGTGGTAGAAGCCATTGACAGGGCTTTTGGACCTTGCGGTTTGAAGCCTGACAAAGTTGAAACTGATCAAGCCAAGGAGGCCCCAATGACAATCACGGTTGCCGAGGTGGACATAGGGCAGCCTGAAGAAGGAAAAGGGGAACCTGATAAAGAGGAAGGGCATATTCACACATACACAAACTGCTTGAATGGTAATGACGAGCCGATCTTAGAGTCTGGTTACCGAGAAGATTCAATTCTGGACTATCTCTCAGATGAGAGTGAAGCCGGATTGATGGCCGCCATTGAGGTCGTTAGCCTGATCCCAAGCGAGTTCTGGGCTGTTATCCCCAGATTGAACACTTAGAAGGAGACGTATGTGTGGAAGAGGCAGAATGGGCAACTTTAGCCGATGACACGACAAAAGATGCTTTGAGTACTGTATTTGGTAGGCCAACTGAAGACATGATGAAGCACTTGAAGCCCTTGTATGTGAGAGCCTACATCAATGGCAAGGCCTTCAGCCGAGTGTTCGTTGATAATGGGGCGGTATTGAACGTGATGCCGGTGGCCACCTTGAGGAGTCTGAACAAGTCTGAAGAAGACCTGATCCCAACTAACATGAAAATGGCTAGCTTCATGGGAGAGGCTTCGTCTGCCTTGGGAATCCTGATAGCCGAGATCACTATATGCCCCAAGAGCATCAAGTCAGCTTTCTTCATGATTGATGGCAAACCATCTTATGCAGTCCTGCTAGGGAGAGATTGGATTCACACCAGCCAGTGCTTACCTTCCACCATGCATCAGAAGCTCATTTTTTGGGAAGGGGATAAAATTGAAATAGTCCCAGCCGATGACAATCCATTCCCAGCTGAGGTACAAAATCTAGAAGCTTTGTTCTACTCTCCCTCTGTGGCTCCCATAGCTGTTACTGAGGAATACGAGGAAGGATCCTGGGAATCTTGTAACTTGACACCCCAGGGATTCAAGATCGAGCAATTAGCCGAACCACGGCTAGCCACGGAGGTTTGTTATGTTTAAAGACACCCAAGTGGTGCAGGACTTATGGGACCGGCTAGAAGCTTTCAGGATTGAATCTCACGTAGCTGAGTCCTTGCTGATAGACAAACAACAAGGCGATGGCCTCACATCGGCAGACGAGATCAAGGAGTTATCGATGGAGTTTGAATCACCTATTCGTAGGACTTTGCCAACCTTTGAATCTCAAGACCCCTTGGAGGACCTCAATTTGGGAACTCCAGAAGAGCCTCGGCTAACGCAAATCAGCGGATTGCTGGGGGAAGAGGATAAGAAAGAGGTGGTAGCCCTGCTGGAAAAATATAAAGACTGCTTTGCATGGGACTATCATGAGATGCCTGGGCTAGCACGAGAATTGGTGGAACATAGGCTACCGATCAAGGAGGGATTTAAGCCACATAAGCAGCCACCTAGAAGGTACCATCCTCAGCTGATACCACAAATCAAAGCAGAAATCGAGCGTTTGCTCAATGCTGGGTTCATCAGAACAGCCAGGTACGTAGAGTGGTTAGCTAATATAGTACCTGTCAAGAAGAAGAATGGCAAGATTCGAGTTTGCATTGATTAGAGACTTGAATTTAGCCACTCCAAAGGATGAATATGTGATGCCTGTGGCAGACATGTTAGTCGATGCAGCTGCCACACATGGTATTTTAACCTTCATGGACGGGTACTCGGGCTATAATCAAATACTTGTAGCTGAGGAGGATACTCACAAGACTGCATTCAGGTGCCCAGGGGCACTGGGAATTTATGAATGGTTGGTGATGCCATTCGGCTTGAAGAATGTTGGGGCCACCTACCAGAGAGCGATGAATGTTATCTTCCATGATCTAATCGGCAAGACTATGGAAGTATACATAGACGATGTGGTGGTAAAATCCAAAGACTTCAAAGCCCACTTGGCCGATTTGGAACAGGCTTTGCAGAGGATGAGGGTCCATAACTTGAAGATGAATCCTGCAAAGTGCATGTTTGGTGTATCGGCTGGCAACTTCCTTGATTTCTTGGTGCATCAAAAGGGCATTGAAATAGACCAAAACAAAGGCAAGGCAGTGATGGAGGCTAGACCACCCAGGAACAAAAAGGAATTACAAAGCTTGCTGGGCAAGATCAACTTCTTGAGAAGGTTCATAGCTAATTCGGCTGGTAAGATGAAGACTTTTTCCCCTTTGCTGAAGCTCAAGAACGCTGAGGAGATAGTTTGGGGTCCTGAACAGCAAGAGGCCTTTGGACAAATAAAGAACGCTTTAGCTAGTCCACCAGTTTTGGTGCCCCCCATGCCAGGGAAGCCTTTGAAACTTTACATTGCAGCTGCTGAAGAGTCTATCGGCTGCCTGTTAGCACATGATGCTGAAGATGGAACTGAAAGAGCGGTGTACTACCTTAGCCGAAGCCTCAATGATGCTGAAACCAGATATACTCCCTTGGAGAAGTTGTGCTTGTCTTTGTTCTACGCTTGTACAAAACTTGAGTATTATTTAATGCCACATGAAATATTAGTTTTATGCAAAATTGACATTGTTAGGTACTTGCTTAATAGGCCTGTCTTACAAGGTCGCTTGATGAAGTGGGCCATTAAGGTCACTGCCTTTGCGTTGAAATACGTCCCATTAAGGGCTGTCAAGGGTCAGGCCCTAACTGATTTCTTGGCAGAACATCCCTGCGTGGAAGTGGAGGACCCTTGGGTATCTCCAATTACTTGCATAAACCAATTGCCTTGGGTCCTAACTTTTGATGGGTCCAAAACCCAGAAAGGAGTTGGAGCCGGAGTGACAATTACCAACCCAGATGGGAAAATGTGGAGGTTTGCGTATCGGCTAAACCCAGGTTTAACTAATAACCAAGCCGAGTATGATGCCATGATCATAGGGTTAAAGCTGTTAGCCATGATGGGCGCTGATTACATTCATGTAAAGGGCGACTCCCAGTTGGTGGTCAGACAGCTAACCAAAGAATATGGGTACAACAACCCAAATCTATTGGCACGTTATGCAACGGCTGACAGATTGATTCACCAATTTATTGATGCAAAGGTGTCATACATCCCCAGATGAGCTAATATGGAGGCCAACGATCTGGCCCAAGAGGCCTCCGGATATAGGAACTCTTTGTTGACTTTGGAGTACGACGAATTACCAGCCGAGGTAATGGTCGCAGACCAAATCGATTCATGGAGGAACGAGTTGATCGAGTACTTACAGGATCCTTCTAAGTGCCCTGACCCCAAAGTTAAGAGACGAGCTCTAAGGTATGTGCTTCTTGATGATGAATTGTATAAGAGAAGCATGAATGGGGTATTGCTAAAGTGCATAGATAAAAATGAAGCCCTAAGGGTTATGGGTGAAGTTCACGAAGGCATATGCGGCTCGCATAGGGCTGGGCCTATTATGAAATGGTTGATTTATCGCCATGGGTATTATTGGCCTACCATCACAGCCGATTGCTTTCAATACGCCAAAGGATGCGAAGAATGCCAGCTGCATGGTCCCATTCAAAGGGTACCAGCAGAATTGATGCATCCAGTGGTGAAACCTTGGCCATTTAGAGGCTGGGCCATGGATTTGATCGGCAAAATCCATCCACCATCTTCCAAATGACACAATTTCATTATTATGGCAACCGATTACTTTACTAAGTGGGTGGAAGCTCAACCAATGGTCAAGGTACAACAAGATGACGTTATCCGATTCATTCAACACCAGATCATATACAGGTTTGGGATTCCAGAGACCATTACCATGGACCAGGGAACTATGTTCACTGGAGATAAGGTGGTTGTCTTTGCTCAGCAGTTTGGGATTAAATTGATACATTCATCCCCATATTATGCACAGGCTAATGGGCAAGCCGAGGCAACCAACAAGATTATTGTGGACCTGATCAAAAAGAATTTGGAAAACAAGTCCAGAAAATGGCATTTAACTCTGGATGAGGCTTTATGGGCCATAAGGAATTCCAAGTCAACGGCCACTGGCACAACTCCATATCGGCTGACTTACGACCAAGATGCAGTTTTGCCTTTGGAAATCAATGTCACTTCTCTAAGAGTGGCGAGACAGAATTCCTTAAGCTTAGAAGAGTATCAGCAAGCCATGCTTATGGAGCTGGATCAGTTGGATGAAGATCGGTTAATGGCCTTAGAAAGAATTGAGGCAAGCAAACACAGAATGGCTAGTGCCTACAACAAACATGTTAAGTTGAAGAAGTTTGTTGAGGGTGACCTAGTTTGGAAAACTATTTTACCAATAGGAGTCAAGGACCCTAAATTCGGTAAGTGGTCACCAAATAGGGAAGGTCCATTCACGGTTAGTCAAGTGTTCGCAGGAAACGCGTATCGGCTAGTTAACATGCAAGGTGAGAGAACCTTGAATCGGATAAAGAGGAGGTATGATGCCTTCGGCTGACCCGGCCATCTACTGAGTTGAGGAGTGAGAGTCAGTTGAATGAGAAGACTCGTCCAAGGAGTCATGGCCGCCGTAGCTATGTTCACGATTTTGAGAATCGGACGCTGAAGACATTGTCGCAAGAAGAGAATGTGCAGAAAGGAAGCTAGGGTTTAAGGGTTCAATGGAGTTCAAACTGCCTGAGTAATAAGAAGAACGAATGGAGCCAGCTATTTAAAGAGGAGTCATGCGCATGGTCAACGATAAAAGTTGTTGAGATATTATCGGATAGCAGCGCAGTCATCGGGTATGGGAAAAGTAGCCGTTCAGGTCATAATGGATGACATTAAATGCACATAAAGTGACTAGCGATTGACGTTTCAGAGACTCGAATCTTATCCGATACATCAATCCAGCATTTACAGCTGAAATGATGTAGGGGGCAATTGTTATCACCAGAAAATACCAGCCATAGCCGATGAAAGGAATAGCCGATGCGTGAGATAAGCCGATCAGATTTGTAGCCGAAAACTGGTCCCATTGAACCGAGGCTAGAAAGGAAAATGTTGGAAGTTCAGGGAGCATCGTGAGGCCAGCCGATTACTAAAGAGTTTAGCCGGTGTGGATAAAGGAAATATCCGATTATTATGGCCTCATCGGCTGAGCTATTGTTGATTAACATGGAACTTTGAAGCTCGACCAAGGGTTAAATATGTGAAAGTCATGGACTTTGGCCCCAAAATGATTAAAGCTAGCTCTTGAAGGCCTTCAACGCATTTAACACGTGATAAATCGTTTGCCCAGCCGATGGGAGAGCGGTTAACCCACGATACGCATAAGGAAGCAGTTGAGGGACACCCACGACCGCTTGTTGTCAGCCATGAACGTGTGGAACGCATAATGGCCAATAGGGGGCGGTTACATTTTTGTTTTTCTTTTGTATATATATACCTTCGCTGAGAAATGTAAAAAGGACGACCAATCAATCAAACAACTATTTCTCTTGCAATTTATCAGCTTTTTACAGCATTTATCTTAGCCGATTCCATGTATCTTAGTCTTAGCCTTAGCATAGCGTAGATTCGCCACACTCAACGCTTTCTGGAGCAGTTGGGGAACCCATAATCGAGAATCAGAGTTCTGTTTTCGGTGTAATTGCTTAAACATGAATTAATTTGTCGGCTGGACGTTAGCCGAATCCCTCGGCTGATTTTTCCACGCAAACAGTCTCGATCCCTTTTTCTCTTGGTAAAAGATTTAGATGATAGCATATGTATATTTTCCCCCTTTTATATTGTGCCTAGCATTCTTCTGAGATTGATCGGTTCTCATTTATGCAGTGTTAATAATTTCTTCATTATCATACTTGAAAAATTCAGTATACTTTTATATTAGGCTGTTTTGAAACAACACATATACTTCAAAAGGGAAAAAAATGAAAAAGTAGAAGGGGTTAGTGGGTAAGAATTCAAATGGACAATATAAAGTGTTGCATTAATCTTGCCAAAACTTGCATACATGATGCATCAGCTAAGAATAACACAGGGCCAAAAGAAGCGAAACGCACAAGTTTAGTTTCATAATAGGTTCATCTACTGTATCAATATAAGCATACAATGGAAGGGTTAAAAGAAAAATCTAAACTATCATATTTTTGACACCTATTATTTTAAAGGGACAAATATGTCAACTTAAATAAAATTATATCAAAATTGAAATTGAATTCTTATAAAAAATTAATTTTTCCTACCTACTTTTAACTCTATCTCTCTCACTTTTTACCTTTATATTAATTTTTTCTACCTACTTTTAACTTTTTTCCTTTCACTTTTCTCTCTCTCTTTTTTTTTTCCTTTATCTTTATCTTTCTCTTTCTCTTTTTTTTTCACTTTTTCTCTCTTTCTTCAAAATAAATATAATAAAATCATTTTAATTTTTCTATTTTGTTTATATTTGTATTTTTAATTTTACATTATTTAATTTCATTTTTTTATATTTTTATATTTTGTCATTATAATTTTTTATTACTGATAAATAATTATTGCCTTTTAAAGTCTCAATAAGAAAATATTACTTATAGCGGATACAATTTTAGTGTCTTTGAACACGCATCAAACTTTATAAATATATTTATTATAGACGATTATTTTATTTTTGGTTCTTAACGGGAGGAAACATTACATACTATCAGTATAATTTTATCGTCTTTGATCACGTATCAAAATTTATAAATATTTATTTTTCTTTTGGGTACAGACGGAGAAACATAAAATGCTATCGGCATAACATAAAAAATTATAAATATCTTTATTATATATTATTTATATAACATTATTTTACTTTTGACTCTTAACGGGAAAAAATATTACACACTATCGGTATAAATGATTATTTATATAAAAAATTATTATTATAATTTTTTATTACTGATAAATTAACACATATCAAATTTGTAAATATTTTTATCATTTATAAATAATTATTTTGCTTTTTAGTCCTTACGGGAAAACATTACATGTTGTCTGTGTATTTTATTATAAAAAATTATTTTACTTTTTAATCCCTACGGAGAAATATTACATGTTGTCGGTATAATTTTATTATAAATTATTATTTTACTTTTTAGTCCCTACGGGAAAACATTACATTTTGCTTTTTAGTGATCAATTAATATAAAAATATATTACTTATATTTATTCACAATTCTCAGTCCCGACGAGAAAACACGTAATGACTTAGATTGAAATTGTAGGAATATTTTCATTGCTTCGAAACACATATCAATTTGAGGCGTGTATTTATCATTTAAAAATAATTATTTTTCTTTTGAGTCCTCTCGAAAAACATGTAATAGTTTTTAACAACTTTTAATAAAAATTTTTCTTTGTATATCAACTCATACTAAGTGTCAAATTTTAGTTTTTGAGATATTTAGACGCGACTCGTGCACGATATCTTGCTAGTTAATAGCTAAAAGAACAAAGCTGTTAATTGAACACAAAAATGGACACAAAAATAGACACACATACTATCCAATTCTCAACATTTTTTTGTTTATCTGGTTAATACAGTTCATTTATCTGGTTAATGCTTCACATTATCTGGTGAATTCCAACTCTGAAACTTAACTCATTCCATTTTATTTATCTGGTTAATGCAGTTCATTTATCT
The DNA here is from genome assembly GCA_037113605.1 of Calophaca sinica. Taxonomy (NCBI): domain Eukaryota; kingdom Viridiplantae; phylum Streptophyta; class Magnoliopsida; order Fabales; family Fabaceae; genus Calophaca; species Calophaca sinica. The sequence continues at coordinate 95,895,359 of CM073733.1, forward strand.
GGTTAATGCTTCACATTATCTGGTGAATTCCAACTCTGAAACTTATTTATCTGGTTAACGCAGTTCACTTATCTGGTTAATGGCTCACATTATCTGGTGAATCAAAAACTCACATTTCATTATTTATCTGGTTAATACAGTTCATTTATCTGGTGAATGCAGTTCATTATCTAGTTAATCACAAATATTTTCTAAACCACTTAAAAAAATCTATAAAAAATAAAAAAAAATTGAAAAAAATAAAAAATATACGTCCGTACTGTACGGACTGTATGTCCATACAGTACGGACCGTATGTGTATGTGTGTTTGTGTCAAAAGACTTTTGTGTTCAAAAAAACATTATTGCTAAAAGAATGGGTGAAAAGTTGACTATGTCAAAGTTAATTGGGTAGTACGTGTATGTTGCTTGATCTTCATGAACTCTTGTCTGTACTCATAAGCATGCTGTTTTCTTCTTTTGGCAGCCTTTTACTTAACCAAGTCTGGTAAACTGTTTTATCATAATGGTTTCTTTTTATTTTTCTTATTCAATTTGTTATTATTCTTCTATTTTTTTTAAGTTTAATAACTATACAATCAAGTTTTCATATTTCACTATCTTACCACGTCATAATATTATACTACTCCGGACTTTATTATAAGCTAAAAAATATATGTATTTGGTCTAAATTTGGACCAAATACATGTATTTTTTTGTTTATAATAAAATCCGAATGGAGTATTTGTTAGAATCTTTTTACATTATGACAAGAGGTGACACTTGACTAGACGTCAAAGTAAAGCATCTTGAATGGACATCATTGAGCTAGAGTCTTTTTTCTTATTTATATAGATGGAGCTTTCTTGAATGGACAGATATTGTGAATACTGCAACGCTTAAGGATGATCTTGACTAGTACTATGCTAGAGCTGGATGACTTTTTTGGGGGTGTTTTGTTGTGTATTACTTAATTATATACTTGTGTAAATTTTCCTTCTTCTGTTGTGTTTATAAACATGAAACTTCTAAGGAAATCTTTTTGTTTTGTTTGCTGTCAAATGCATTTTGCTGTCAAATGGGTTTTGGAAATGTGTATTGGGAGTGAAATTCTTTTGGTATAATGGAGTTTAGGTACATGATTTCTTTGTGATGGGATGATGAGTTCAATTGAAAAGGTTATTACGGTAAGGATTCAGTCGGCAAGAAAAAAAAATTAAAACGATTATTAGCATAATCGATTTAAAAGGTATACCTTTTTAAAATGGTTTTAGCTTAAAATCGTTTTATAAGATGCCTTTTTTTTTCGAAGAAGCAAAAGATTTATTAAAGAATGAGTGACTTGGCTCAAGATAAGCCAACAACACCAAAATTACAAGTAGTACATGTTAGTCTGGTATACAACCTAAGAGGGGGGGTGAATTAGGTTGAACGCTTTTCGAGTAACTTTTAGAGATTTTTCTCGTTCTTTTGTTTTATGGACAAATAGATAGAGTTTGATTGATAAACAAAAGTAAAAGGATAAGGAAAAAGATTGAGACACAGAATTTATACTGGTTCCCCTAACCACTTGGGTACATCCAGTTCTTCTGACACCTGCAGAGCAATCCACTATGATAGAAATTCTTGTTACAAGCAAGCCTCACCCCAAGGCTCCCTAACAATCTCTATACAACAAGATAGCACCCCACTATCTTTTCAAACCAAAACCCAACACAAGGATGAGTTTAATAACTGTGAAGAATGGTAAAGCATATGGTTGTATCAGATCAATATCACTTTGTAACTATACAACTTAGTGCTCAAGAACTTTTTCAGAATATGAAAATAGTAACTAAGTTGTAGGCAAGAAAGTTTTGAAGGTTTAGAACTTGTAAAATGATATTGATCTCTTATGATTTGAAAGAATGAAAGTTGTGTATCTTTTCTGATGTAAAAAGGTATATATATAACCATCAGATCGTGTATGAAGCAAGGTGATCATTTGGCAACTTTTGAAACCAAACCACACCATTTGAAATCACAACGTTTCAGAAAATTTGATTTTTGCAGCGATGGTAATCGATTACGTCGTTATGGTAATCGATTACATGTGTACGTTGAAAATCAGATATTCAAAAATTTAGTTAATGTAATCGATTACACAATTAAGGAAATCGATTACATGTGTATCATAGGAGTTTATGTAATCGGTTACACATTATAGGTAATCGATTCATCAAACTAAGAAAATGTTTTTGCACATCACCGAGCATTTATGTAATCGATTACAAACTTGAGGTAATCGATTCACGAGCGAAAAATGTTTTTCTTAAGATTTCAAAAGGTTTGCTTCAACACTAACTTTGCAAATAACTTAGATTAAGTTTTTAAACTTAAGGAATGACTTGTTTGAGCACATCTAAGTTATATAATCACAGTTTTGCAATATGTCAAAGATACGAATCATACTTACAGAGAATTGAAAAAACATAATTAACAACTCTGTAGAATCTTTGACTTGATCTATCGGAGTCTTTTCTTCTTTTTGATCAGCAATCTTGTCATCATCGAAACCCAGCCAAGTTTAAGAAGGAAATCTTCTTCACAGTACACCATGTGTCAAATATGGCTAAATACAAGACCAACACTACAAGAATTGCAGCCGTTACCGGGGGTCAAAAGCCTTCACTAACACTGAAAAGCCCTCGCTAACGGGGGTTTTACCGAGAGCCCGCTGTCCGTAGGTTAATCGTCCATCGGTAACTGATACGGAGGGTAATTTCAAAAAGGTCATAGGTAATTATCGCGGGCCTTCGCCCGTAGGTAATGTAGCGCAGTTAGCGAGGGCCACTGGCCGTAGGTAATTTTTCGTTACCGTGGGCCTTTGGCCCTCGGTAATCTACGCATTTTTTTTAAATAAAAAAGTTTAGCGCGAACGCAGAACCGGGAACGAAACGCCACAAATGAAAAAAACCTACCCAGAACTTCAAACATAATCCTAGAATCCCAGAGACCAAAACGAAAATGAAGCTATATTAACAGAGACGAAATAAAGAATAGAAGCAGAAACGAAAAAACAGAATCACACAGAAAAAATAATAAAAGAAAAGAGATGAACAAATAAGAATATTTTCATGCTTTCATTGCCATTCCTTTGTTCCACCGTTGTCTGCAAAAAAATGAAACAAACATCATATCAGTAAAACGAAAAAAAATATTCGTGTAAGAAAATATAAATCTGAGAAGAAACAGGAAACAAAATGGAAGAAGGAAGAAGAGAGAATGAGAGAATGAGCAATGAGTGAGATGACACAGAATGAGAGGATGAAGGTGGGGGAGGGAGCGCTCGCAGCTTCATATATCCAGGGAGAATGGGAGACAGCGCTTTTGCCAGCGAAGAAATAAAAGAAGCAGGGAAGAGATCAGCCTGGGCGAGTTATATAGATCACAAAATTATCGTGAGCTTTATGGCCCTCGCTAAGGGTTGCGGAAATTCCGAAGCAGTTACCGTGGGCCTTGTGGCCCTCGCTATAGGGCGGAGTAAACTAGGTTGCAGTTACCGTGGGCCACAAGCCCTCGCTAACGAAGGTGTGTACCGAGGGCCACAAACCCTCGCTAAAAAAATGCATTACCGAGGGGCACAACCCTCGCTAATGTATACTGGCCCTCGCTAATAAAATTAAAAAAATAAAAAAGTTACCGAGGACCAAGAGCCTCGCTAAGTGTTATAGGCCCTCGGTAACAAAAAAAAAATACCTACCACAATGAAGCCCTCGCTAATAGTCCGCAGATAAGTCAGCAAATTCTTGAAGTGCAAGGCATGCTATCTGTAACAGCCCAAATTTTTCATCCTTCAAGATTAGGATATGTCTTAGGGTATTAGAAGATGCTTATAGTTGTTTGGGATGGGTTTCATATGGTTTACCATTCCTTCAGCTGACTGAGTATCTAGATGTACCTTTATTCCTATGCTTAGTTATTTCAGTTATCGTATTCCCCACTTTCGAACCTCTTAACAACTCAATTGGATTTAAGTCCCTTCAGTAAAGTTGTAGCGTTATCTCTTATCTTTTAGTTGGCTTTAGTTCGACTCGATTTCGATACCTACAACTCTAGATATGCTCTCTGGAGTCAACACAACGCAAGCGTAACACCTAGGAATATTATGTATTTTTTCAACTACATGTTTGATCCCGTTAGAGTCCGATTTTGGGTAAGCCTATTAGATAGAAAATTGTAGGAAATTCTCTTAGCTTTCCAAAGACACCTAGAACGCCTCAATCGGACATCTGTAGCTCCGGATACGACCAAAACAGTGGCGCAGAGCGCCCAAACTTAGGCGCAGGGCGCCCAGACTGAAGCTCGGGCGCCCAGGCCTCACAGAGAGCTGGCGCAGGGCGCCCAGGGGATGTTGGCGCCAGGCGCCCACAGCTGATAAGTGACTGTGTGCTGTTTCGCGTTTTAACTCGTTTTGGGCCGGTTCTGTGACCCAGTGTGACCTATTCTCGACCTGAAAGAGCAACCACGACCCCTAGACATAACCTAGCCACTAAGCATCAGTTCTAAGACCCTAAACATGATTAGGAGCTGCTCATAGGATCAACCAAATAGAGAAAAGCTCTTCTTTCCCTTCTTCCAATTTTGTGTTGTCAAGGGCTCTAACTGAAGACTACACTACGGGACTTGACCGGGGAGCATCGTTATTGTAACTCATACAGCCTCATTGGGAGGAATAGGAGGTGGTAAGTCTTCTAATGATAAGCTTTGTCCTTAAGATCAATGTTAGGGTTCTAAACTATGATTTTTCCATTTCTAAACCCTTGCTCTTGTGTTTTGCTGAAGAAAGCTTCACTAGGATAGGAAAAGCTTGGTGTTCTCTCATCCCATCCTAGGATTACGAAATTCGCTTGAGGTAAGGCGTAGTTGTTCTCTTCTAGTGAGTGTATGGAACATGTGTGAACAATAGGGGTGTCCCAAGACCCCTATGCCTCGCGCGGTAACGAAAAACGAGCACTATCACCACCGTGATAGGGAGACATTCGAACTCTTCAATTATTATTCTTGACTGGTGATAATTTCATTGGATTGATGAATTTGATGTGGTGATTGGGTCTTGATTATTTACATGCTTGTTACTCTTGACTATTCTTTTATTGCTCTGAGAGGTGAAAATCTTGGTTGTTGCCGACTTTAAATTGCCATTGTATGAACTCCTACAATACTTGATGACATGCTATATTATTCGTGTTGTGTGCCTAGGTACTGATATGGTTAGCATTTAAAAGTGTTGAATTGCCTAAACCTCTAGTGTTGTTGCAAGAATTAGCGGTGATGATGTTTTAAAAACAGAATGCTGGAGAGGTTAAAATGGAATAAAAGGTGAATCAAGTTAGGATTAATTATTTAGAATAATTGACACATGAATAAACCATGCCTTGATAGAGACTTTGAAGTTTTAACAAGAGAATTGAGGGTCAACGGTAGGGATAAGTTAAGTTGTACAGAATTTGTTTGATACCAAATGATAGGGTAAGGAATTTAATTAGCTAAAGGATAAGTTTTAGACTCTATGACTGTGTAATCACTAAGTATGGATCAAAGAACTCTAAACCATGTTCAACTAAGTTCTGAGGGACGTAATGGTGAGGCATTAGATCCCCGAACGGGTATGAACCCTCTGTGTGCGAATTGGATGACAGTGGCAGGGCACCAGGCGCCAACGATCTCAGGCGCCAGGCGCCCAGTGACAGCCTGCACTCGTGTTGTTTTGTCGTGTTCCCTTAGGGTTCCATAATTAGGTTGATATTGTAAAGCCTAGGTAGGATGTCTAAAGTTCATTTATGATGCCTAAGGATTTATTAGTGTGATAATTTGAGAGAACTAATCTTTCTATTCCAAAGCTTCACTTGGAAGTCATGTGCTTAATCGAAGTTGCTAAGAACATTGAATGTTTATGTTATTGGTTGAAGGCACTGGCTGACTTATGAATTTGTGTCCTGTTGTTGTTGTTGTTACTCTATCGAAGATATTGCGATAGAGGATATTATGGTTAGACACCGTATTTGGTCATGTTCATGCATCCTGGAGTCGGCATTGTTGTTGTTGTTAGTAGGGCGTATCGGGCAAGGTATCCCGTGATCCGAGGTTTCCGATCCCTACAGTTAATGGGGCGAATCGGGCAAGGTATCCCGTGACGGGCGTGGTATCTCGGTCCTGTTGTTATTGGGGCATTACGGACATGGTATTCTGAAACGGGCAAGGTATCCCGGCCTCGTTATAATTGGATCCACATGCATATAGTTATGGTCCTAGAAATACATCATCTTACTTGATAACATGCCTGGTTGTTTAGTTTTGGGTGGTGTACTTTAATGTTGTGGTTGATGTTGTGGCATGTGATATTTAATTGTTGTGGTAACATCTTTATGTCGTGGTTGATGTTGTAGTACTGGTGATTAGATGTCTTCATTGGAATTGTTGTGTATTGCGCATTGTTCATTAATTTCCTACACTGTATGCACTATTTGAGGTTATGATGACTAACCCCTCTTGTGGTTATGCATATCCCACCGGGTATGTGTAGATGTTGAGACTACAGGTGTTGAGGATGTGAATGCCGGCGAGTAATCACGATAGCTCGTTGGGATAGATAGAAGACTTGTGTTTACTTGTTTAAGTCTTTGTATTTTCTTTGGTGTAATAGTTAGGGGAAGAGCTCTGAATTATTGTGACATCGGGAACCTTGGTTTTATCTCCTTTTGATGTTTTCCCTCTTGTACTATGTTTGATTTCCGCAAGTTGAGAGTGACAGCCTTACCTTATTTGAAATGAAAAGCTTTTACTTGGATCAAAATTTTATTTTGTGTTCTTTTCTTTTCACGTTGTTATAATGACATGATGGGGTAGAGGGTGTCACATTTAGTGGTATCACAGCTCGGCTTGTTCTTCAGGCCGTGGTATGTGTCTATCATGTAATCTATGTGTACTCTTGTATGATTATCTATGTTAGAATAGATGATGTTATGAGATTTTAGGACTTTACTTAGTGACTGATTCATTTCTGGACTGCCTAAGCAAGAAGGGATGAAGAACGAGTGTAACCATGTTGTCCTTGACATTGTTGGAAGCTTGATTGATGTGAAGGGACGTTCGACCCGGGATGAGCACCACATTGGATTTGTGGGATGGAGAAAATTGTTCTGAGGGATGACTTGCACGGATGCTCCGAAGGTGGCATTCGCTACATTCAAATTGACCGACGAAGCTGAACATTGGTGGGATGACACTTGCTAACGCTTGGAAAAGCTAAAGTTGCTATCAGCTGGAAGCTGTTCAATGGGAGATTTTCTTTGGAGAAGTGTTTTCTAGTCTGAAGGGTAGCAAGGGTCACTACATTATTGAGTGCCAGGAAACTAAAGTCATAGGTTGCAAGTGCCATAAGCCGGGCCATATTTGCAGAGACTGTAAGGGAGTTAAGCCTGAACCAGCTAGTGGGAGTACGCCTCAAATGCCCTAAGCTAACAAGATAAAGTCCACTGGCCGAGTCTTCACCCTCGCAGGAGTAGAAACGGCTGAGTTAGAGAGCCTCATTCAAGGTATAAGTCGCATTGAGAGGATTTCCAGTTGCCCAATTGTTTCTTGCCCCATTGCTTTGAACGTTTGTTCTTGGGTTGTGATAGGTAGAAGTGTGGGGTAAACCATAGTTGACTATTAACACTGAGTATGAATTAGATTGTTACGTTAGATGCGTTAGATCCCCCATTTTAGATTAGGCGACAGGCCACGGGAGTTAGCTTCGGGGATGTACTATGATAGTAGATAGTGGGTGGTTGATATGGGTAGTACTATTAGATACAAGGTAGATTATCAGAGTAGCGCAGTGGAATTGTGGTAATAACAAATAGGGAGGAACTTTAATAGAGCTTGAGGGTAACTGTGAGGTACCAAGCTCAAGCCCTATCATAGATCCTTATAGAGGTGCTAGTAAATGGCATGTCTGATTGTTGTTGCTCTGGTTACTCGGCTAGACAAGTAGGAGGGATGGCCACCCAATAACTTATCGCCAGCGACCGAAGCAAAGGTGATCGACATGGATAAATAAGATTAGTGGTGTAGACTATCAAAGTTAGATGGATATACATACAAGTAGGGGTTAGTTACCTTACCATGATAACCCTAGAGACGTTCGGAAGGACTAATAGGGAAGTTGCCTTAATAACCTTGAAGACGCTAGGATAGGAGATTAGGTCCTTAACATTTATCGGAATTTCGAGGACGAAATTCTTTTAAGGGGGGTAGAATTGTAACAGCCCAAATTTTTCATCCTTCAAGATTAGGATATGTCTTAGGGTATTAGAAGATGCTTATAGTTGTTTGGGATGGGTTTCATATGGTTTACCATTCCTTCAGCTGACTCAGTATCTAGATGTACTTTTATTCCTATGCTTAGTTATTTCAGTTATCGTATTCCCCACTTTCGAACCTCTTAACAACTCAATTGGATTTAAGTCCCTTCAGTAAAGTTGTAGCGTTATCTCTTATCTTTTAGTTGGCTTTAGTTCGACTCGATTTCGATACCTACAACTCTATATATGCTCTCTGGAGTCAACACAATGCAAGCGTAACACCTAGGAATATTATAGTATTTTTTCAACTACATGTTTGATCCCGTTAGAGTCCGATTTTGGGTAAGCCTATTAGATAGAAAATTGTAGGAAATTCTCTTAGCTTTCCAACGACACCAAGAACGCCTCAATCGTACATCTATAGCTCCGGATACGACCAAAACAGTGGCGCAGAGCGCCCAAACTTAGGCGCAGGGCGCCCAGACTGAAGCTCGGGCGCCCAGGCCTCACAGAGAGCTGGCGCAGGGCGCCCAGGGGATGCTGGTGCCACGCGCCCACAGCTGATAAGTGACTGTGTGCTGTTTCGCGTTTTAACTCGTTTTGGGCCGGTTCTGTGACCCAGTGTGACCTATTCTCGACCTGAAAGAGCAACCACGACCCCTAGACTTAACCTAGCCACTAAGCATCAGTTCTAAGACCCTAAACATGATTAGGAGCTGCTCATAGGATCAACCAAATAGAGAAAAGCTCTTCCTTCCCTTCTTCCAATTTTGTGTTGTCAAGGGCTCTAACTCAAGACTACACTACGGGACTTGACCGGGGAGCATCGTTATTGTAACTCATACAGCCTCATTGGGAGGAATAGGAGGTGGTAAGTCTTCTAATGATAAGCTTTGTCCTTAAGATCAATGTTAGGGTTCTAAACTATGATTTTTCCATTTCTAAACCCTTGCTCTTGTGTTTTGCTGAAGAAAGCTTCACTAGGAAAGGAAAAGCTTGGTGTTCTCTCATCCCATCCTAGGAGTACGAAATTCGCTTGAGGTAAGGGGTAGTTGTTCTCTTCTAGTGAGTGTATGGAACATGTGTGAACAATAGGGGTGTCCCAAGACCCCTATGCCTCGCATGTGATACGAAAACGAGCACTATCACCACCGTGATAGGAGACATTCGAACTCTTCAATTATTATTCTTGGTGGTGATAATTTCATTGGATTGATGAATTTGATGTGGTGATTGGGTCTTGATTATTTACATGCTTGTTACTCTTGACTATTCTTTTATTGCTCTGAGAGGTGAAAATCTTGGTTGTTGCCGACTTTAAATTGCCATTGTATGAACTCCTACAATACATGATGACATGTTATATTATTCGTGTTGTGTGCCTAGGTACTGATATGGTTAGCATTTAAAAGTGTTGAATTGCCTAAACCTCTAGTGTTGTTGCAAGAATTAGCGGTGATGATGTTTTAAAAACAGAATGCTGGAGAGGTTAAAATGGAATAAAAGGTGAATCAAGTTAGGATTAATTATTTAGAATAATTGACACATGAATAAACGATGCCTTGATAGAGACTTTGAAGTTTTAACAAGAGAATTGAGGGTCAACGGTAGGGATAAGTTAAGTTGTGCAGAATTTGTTTGCTACCAAATGATAGGGTAAGGAATTTAATTAGCTAAAGGGTAAGTTTTAGACTCTATGACTGTGTAATCACTAAGTATGGATCAAAGAACTCTAAACCATGTTCAACTAAGTTCTGAGGGACGTAATGGTGAGGCATTAGATCCCCGAACGGGTATGAACCCTCTGTGTGCGAATTGGATGACAGTGGCAGGGCGCCAGGTGCCAACGATCTCAGGCGCCAGGCGCCCAGTGACAGCCTGCACTCGTGTTGTTTTGTCGTGTTCCCTTAGGGTTCCGTAATTAGGTTGATATTGTAAAGCCTAGGTAGGATGTCTAAAGTTCATTTATGATGCCTAAGGATTTATTAGTGTGATAATTTGAGAGAACTAATCTTTCTATTCCAAAGCTTCACTTGGATGTCATGTGCTTAATCAAAGTTGCTAAGAACATTGAATGTTTATGTTATTGGTTGAATGCACTGGCTGACTTATGAATTTGTGTCCTGTTGTTGTTGTTGTTACTCTATCGAAGATATTGCGATAGAGGATATTATGGTTAGACACCGCATTTGGTCATGTTCATGCATCCTGGTGTCGGCATTGTTGTTGTTGTTAGTAGGGCGTATCGGGCAAGGTATCCCGTGACGGGCGAGGTTTCCCGGTCCTACAGTTAATGGGACGAATCGGGCAAGGTATCCCGTGACGGGCGTGGTATCCCGGTCCTGTTGTTATTGGGGCATTACGGACATGGTATTCTAAAACGATCAAGGTATCCCGGCCTCGTTATAATTGGATCCACATGCATATAGTTATGGTCCTAGAAATACATCATCTTACATGATAACATGCCTGGTTGTTTAGTTTTGGGTGGTGTACTTTAATGTTGTGGTTGATGTTGTGGCATGTGATATTTAATTGTTGTGGTAACATCTTTATGTCGTGGTTGATGTTGTAGTACTGGTGATTAGATGTCTTCATTGGAATTGTTGTGTATTGCGCATTGTTCATTAATTTCCTACACTGTATGCACTATTTGAGGTTATGATGACTAACCCCTCTTGTGGCTATGCATATCCCACCGGGTATGTGTAGATGTTGAGACTGCAGGTGTTGAGGATGTGAATGCCGGCGAGTAATCACGATAGCTCGTTGGGATAGATAGAAGACTTGTGTTTACTTGTTTAAGTCTTTGTATTTTCTTTGGTGTAATAGTTAGGGGAAGAGCTCTGAATTATTGTGACATCGGGAACCTTGGTTTTATCTCCTTTTGATGTTTTCCCTCTTGTACTATGTTTGATTTCCGCAAGTTGAGAGTGACAGCCTTACCTTATTTGAAATGAAAATCTTTTACTTGGATCAAAATTTTATTTTGTGTTCTTTTCTTTTCACGTTGTTATAATGACATGATGGGGTAGAGGGTGTCACACTATCAATCATCAGATAGCAGCACAAATATACTTGCAGCCAAAGAGTACATCAATTACAAGCAATTTTAAAGCTCCCATCACCAACCGAATTCCATCAAAACCATAAAAAATGAGCACCTGTAATTGCACGCAGCCATGCGATTGCTGTAGGTGGCTTGTGCTAATTTAGTGAACACCCAATTCTACACTCAGCTGCCAACTCCATTGATTTTGCACTGCAATTACAGTCCTGTTAAAACGCTTTTGCAGTGCAATTTTATGCTACTCATCATTCACCAATACTGCAGCCCTTGAGATACTTGAAGCATGCTCTTCTTTCCAATCTATTGATTGTATTTCTTTACTCCACCCTCCTTTTTAATTGGCAGCTAGCATCACATTCTGTTTAGCTCTCTTTCCCTATTGTACTGACACCTCAACCGCTGCACCAATTTCGAATCTGCTGTCCTGACCAATTTCGTAAAAAAAACTGTAACATCCGTATTTTTGCGATACGTTATTTAGCGTTATTTTAGTATTTTTGGCCGTAATTATGCTATAATAAGCAGTTTCTTGTTCGCTAAGCAACTGATTTAATTAAATCAAGATTAAATTAAGTTTGAGAATTAATATTTCATATTAATTCATGGTTTGAATATCGTCGAAAAATTCTAACGAAGTTTCGTCGCGTTTCGAATCACCGGGCAGTTTTGCCGTAGATAAAATTTTAAATGAACCCCGATTTTGATGAAAATCGAATCGTAACTTGTTGTGATTTTTTTTATTGTTTGAGATTGTTTTTATTATTTATGATAATTTATTTTCTCACGGTAAATTAATTTCTCGGTAAATTAATTTTCGCGAATTAATCGGCAGGAAATTAATTGGTAACGCGATTACTCGACGCCGTGTTTTAGTACCCTAAGACTCTAGGATTAGAGGGTAATCATGAGAGATGTGAGATTCGATGGGTTAGATTAATTGATTTGATTAGAATCTTGCTTTATGAGAGGTGTCACATTTTGTGTGATTAGTTTTTTTTTATTACTTTCTTAAACCCATTCTTTTTTAGCCAAGTGATTATTTTAATATTTTTTTATGCTCCTCCTCCCTTAAGCAGTCCGAGCTGCGCCCCTCCCACTCTCTACCTTCATCATCTTCATCCTTTTCATTCTAGTGAGAGAAGCTTTAGAGAACTTCCATGGTTCCAAGCTTCATCAAGGTTTTCAACTTCATTTCACCTCCAAATTGCAACCCTTCTTGCTCCTATTTCTTTTTCTACTTCATCATCTTCATCCAACCATTTAAGTAAGTTGGAAAAAAATCAATTTCTCCCTCCCTTGAATCAGCCCAAAACCGTGGCCTCTCCCTTAGTTTTTGGAGATGTTTTTCTTGCTTTATGTCTTGTTTTATGCTTGATTCATGCTTGGTCATGATCATTGATGAAGTGAACCAATTTTTCCCTAAATATATGAAACCCTAGGCGTAAAACCTAGAGGGAAAAGGGATTTATGGTGATCATCTTGTGAATCATTTAATTGGTTGATGATTCTTGCTTCTTAGCTATTATAAATGCTATTGTTATTGTTGAAATTTGTTGAATCAAAAGAGTTAGTGAATTTTTGTGAAAAACCCTATTCTTGAAATAGGTTTGGAAAGGGATTGGTTGTGACTAAGCCTTAATTTGTGAATTGGATTGTTGTTTTGTGAACTAATTAGTATGTGAAATGATGTTACATAACTAGTTGGAGAATTTGCAAATTTTTTTGGGAATAAGAAGGTTGGTCGCGAGCTCCCTAGGGCTTGAGGGAAAAATAATTTTTGTGTTCTTAGCTTTATATTGTTGTATGAGATTGTGTGCAAGTTTTGGAAAAGTATGGAAATGGTTTGCTAAATTAATTGAAAGTTGCAATTTTTTTTGGAAAAAAAGGGGTGTGGTAGCCGAGAACCCTTAAGGGGTTATGGTAGGAATTGGGTTGCAAATTTGTTTATAATGATTGAATTGATGTGTTTCTAAGCTTTGGAAAATTTCGGAAAAGGTTTGATTGCATTTGGACTTGTTAGAGATTTTTAAGGCTATGAAGCACATTAGGTAAGTTGGGTTTCTTGAGACCCAAGGAACCAAGTGGAGTCTTGATTTAATATTTGAGAAAAGAGTTGAAAAATGGTGATGTTTTCATGTATAAGCTTTCAAGAAAAGATTTCCTAGTTCTTAAGGTTTGTTTCCTTAATTAGTAAATAATTTTCCAATGTGTTATGTTTGAGTTTTTCAAGAAATGATTCTTTAAAACAAATATTCCAAGTGTGTATTTTAGTATTTCAAATTATGTTTCTAAGTGTGAGTATTTTGGTTAGGAAGAGGGTTTTAGGTTATGAGAACCTAAGGTATTAGGATTAAGTTCCTAGATTTGTGCTAAGTTTGTTCTATGGTGTTAGGACTTGAGAATCGGAATTCGTGCGGCGTGAATTCGGGATGTGCGTTGACATGTGACTTGCTGACTTTTGGTAAGGGCAACTTTAGACATGTTTAGAATTTAATTTTATTTCGTAAAGTGAAGAAGTCTGAGAACCCCAGGGTTCGAAGTGAGGGTCTCGTACCCCTTCGATTTTTAGTTTCTTAAAGTTTTATATTGATTATTCGTGGGTTTAGTTAAAAGCGGTTGGTATTCTGAGCCCGACCCCCCACACTTGTTTGATTTCCTCTTTGTTAACTCCACTGAGTTACAAAGGGATGAACTGTGTTGTTGATGCTGATGATTGTTTGTGGAATGATTTTGTTGGATTGAATCGTGTTGTTGAGACAGTGGTAATTGAATATTTATTTGATATGGATGTCGAATATTTATTTGATTATGCTTAATTGAATTATCATATGAGTTGATACATTTATTGGGGTGGTGGAAGTAGTGTCGTGACGTTTTTGAACTTCGATCCGAATAACCTAGGGTGCTAGGGTCCCCTAAAAAGCTACGGTTGATAATTCGGCAGCTTAGTTAGACGTCGTAACGTCAAGGAACTCGATCTGAATATCCTAGGGTGAGAGGAGAGCCCAAGGTTACGGGTGGTGTTCAGCAGCTTGTTCGGCGTTATTCCGGAATCATAAGTGGTGACATTTAGTTGCATTATAGGGCATTGTTGCATATTTACTGTCTCTTGTATTATGTTGTGTTGTTTATATGCTTATTTGAGAAGTTAACATTTTCCCGTGGTTCCTTCAACGAATGATGGCAACCCAGACGATGGAGAAGACCTTGGTGATCCCGGCGATGGTGACGTCGCCGGACATAGTGTTTGACTTTCTGGACTCGGAAACACCCTCGGAGATGGGGTTTAATCCCATCTCCTGTCGAGTTGTATATACTGGGGATGTAGTGTAGAACTTCAGGGTGGACGGACTTATGTTGAGACAGGAGACTTCCAGGAGGACAGTGAGTTTCCCGATCAGGATGACGCAGATCGTGGACGCGTGGCATCACACTCAGAGTGATCAGGTGTTACCAGCTTCTTCTTCGTCACCAGAGGAGTCATCTGAGATTCCTAAGAGGATTGCGACTCGTTACGCACCCTTACCTATAGGTGCCAGGATCAAAAGGACCGCTCGCAAGAGCGTGGGCGTCAGACGATGGACAGCCAGGGCTTCGACCTCACGTGTGGCAGATGCTACCCCGAGTCCTGTGGCAGAGCCTGTGGTAGAGCCTGATGCAGAGCTGACCTCCCCTGTGGTTGTCAGGACCCCTACCCCTCCAGTGGATCCTTCCCTTGTTTGTGGAATATGTGGTGAGGTGGGTTGCAGCAGAGCGGATTTCATCAAGGAGGTCTTAGTTGAGGAGGACGAGCCCGAGGGGGTACCGGTACCTGTGCCTTTGATTGATCTGATAGGTGAGGATGATGACGACCTGATGGATGTTGATGAGGAGGAGGACCCATCTGAGGGTCTGGGTAGTGACTTCTAGCTGTTGTAGTTTGTCTGCTGTGTAGATGTTTTGGGTGTCTGGGAGGTCTGTCAGTGTATATAGTTTAGAGTGGTGACCAATTAATCTTTTGAGATAGACTTTCTGCTGTACAATTGGGTAGACTGGTGGTATACTTTTGGAGCAGCCCCCTGCTGGGTAACTGCCGAGAGTATCCCAGGAGTATGATCACTCTCGTGAGGGTCCTCATAATTTAGGTACTCTTGTATTATATTTCGTACTAGACATGACCCGCTTTAGTAATGTTTATATATGTATGCGCATTCTACTTGTATCTTTAGATTGCATCATGCTTCTAAACGTTGTGACTACTCTCTCTGTGTGTGTGTGTGTACCTTGCGAAAGTTGTTATTTTAAAAAAAAATGTACCGTATTTTTCAAAGGACATAAGAGTAATATTTTAAAAGTGTGTCGCATTTAGAGTTAAGTTCTTGTCTGTGGCGTTTCAGAAATGAGACGTTTCAAAAACTGACTTTCTAAATCAGCTTTGGAAACAACCGATTTAAAAAGTCACTTTTTAAACCGGTTAAATAACCGCTTTAATAAGTTCCCACATATTATAACGGTAGAATATAAAACGGTTAGACAACCGTTTTAAAAAGTATATTTTAACCGTTTTTAAATTCCTAAACTGCACTAGTGCCTTTTCTAGACTTGTGTTTTCTCTTCCTGGGTGTGGTATGCGATTGTGGGTTGGCTAGTGTATGATTTTGTCATGACGCAAGATTTGTTTACCTCTTTTACTTGTTTTTACTCTCAAGGGGATTCATTGCATTGTCGACAAGGTTTGGCATACCGTTCTTTAGGCTATTTTCGAACTTTTTAATGCCTGTATTTTCTCCGGAAAGGTTCCTAACATCTGTTTCACAATTGTCCGCATTACATCATTATCTTGGAGATGGTTTTTGCTAAGAAAAAGTCACCCCATATCTATTTTAAGAGTGGTATGTAAACCCTTTGGAGTGTATTGTTACGCGCTAACTTCCCCGTGGGTTTCTTTTTTCAACGTTTTAGTTGTTGGTGGGGTTGTTCACTTTTTTTCCCTTGATGTTTGTATCTCGCACTTGGGTTAGAGTATCCATAGTACTCCAACATTAATATAATATATTTTACCAATAAAAACATATTAAAAAATTAAGAGACTGAAAAGTAAATTTTTTATTTCATATAGGTGATCTCCCATATAGTGAGAGACATCACATGGTCTCACACCTCATAAAAAGCATTATTAGACCACTTATTATTCAACCCTAGCTTGGAGATTTTACTCAAAGTACATAGCTTCGAGTGGCATATTCATATGCAGGAATAGCATCATAGAACACAACATCAAAGGGCCGGTCATCTTTAGTCAGGATCAAACGCCTTCCATTCTCATCATTATACCTCCCAATATCAAAACAAAGACCAGGTGGGGAGGGACAGAACACAAGCTTGTAGCCAAAATCATAATTCTGAATGCTAAACTTACCATCTACGATATGGTTGCCTGGATGGTCTTCAACACCACCAATTCCCACAAAATCACTAGGAAAATCACCACTAACAACCACCCATTTGGAGGATTTAGCAAAGTCAGGCACCTTCTTTACAAATTTAATATCCAGTGGAGTACCAGTAAAGATGCTACCTGGTACCTCAAATACAAGAATTATTCTGTGTACCTGCGAATATTACCGAAGGCCTTTTTGTGGTAGGTAAGAAATATGAGTACCGTGGGCCAAGACCCCAGGAAAAAAGGGTTACCCATACCGTGGGTTAAGGCCCTCGGCCCATTTTAAATAATTCGTTGTTGGTTAGCATGGGTCACTTTCCCACGGTAATATGTGACCGTTGCGGGTAGCGTGAGCCAGTCCCTCGGTTAGTTTGCATCAGGTGACCGTTGCAGTTTCTTGACTGTTGCAGCGTTTGCCTATATATATGCCATCCTTCTTCATTCTCCACCTACTTCTCTCTCATTTTTCCTCTAAATAATTCTTCCTCTCCTAATTTTTCATATAATCATTCTCCCACTTTCTATTATTTGACTGTTGCTTGTGGTTTTATCTTTCGTCAATCCAGATATTACAGTAAGTTTGTCTCTATATCTCTTTCTTTTTTTTTTCTCTCATGAAAAAATTTACACTCATGTATTTATATTTTTTTGATAGTAGATCCGGAATCACACCTCGCAGGACTCATCACCACCGAAAGAGCACCTCGTCGGACTCACCGCACCACCGAAAACACTCACTCATAGGTTGATAATATTTGTCAATTACATGTATATGTGATTTTTAATTTTATTATATATATTGTTGTTTTTTATGAAATATTTTATTTTATTATTTTAGTGTTTGTGAAATATAGTACTTTAGGATAATATTGTTTATGTTTAATTGTATATATATTTGTTTTTTTAATCAATATGTTAAGAAATATATGTTTAATTGAAAAATACATGTTATGAAAAATGTATGTTAGTTTTAATTTATGTTAATTTTGGATAATAATACCTTTAGGAAATATACGTTTAGAATTTGTGAAATATACTTTAGGATAATAAATACGTTAATTGTTAATAGTTATTAGGATTATAATAAATTATATGTTAGAAAAAATATAACACCCGTGTTTTAGATGTAGTTTTTTTCGTGAAACATATATTATGATAATTTTATATATTTTTTATTTGTTTATTAAATTAGTTTTCCCTTATGTTAATTGTTAATAGTTATATAGTAAATTATATGTTAGGAAAAATGTAACACCCGTGTTTTTGCTGTAGTTTTTTTCGTGCCACTATGATTATTTTTTATTTATTTTGAACGTATTTATTATACGCAAATCTTTTTGAGCGCGCATTAATTAAATTGTCCGGTAGAAAATAATTGCGTATAATAAATACACTCAAAATAAATCACAAATATCGTATAGCAATAATAAATACTTAATTATAGAAATAATTTTATTGTTAGCATTATACCGACTGGATTAGATCCTATCGGGGACCATTAATTTTAATATCGATCTAAGGTTCAATATATATATTGAATCTTGAATATGTATCATATTAACCTATATCAATCTGCGTCTCTGTATGTAATATGCAGCAAATAGACCGTAGTTGGATGTATGATCGGACTTATTCTGGAAGAAGGGGTTTGAAAAAAGCTTTTGTAAAAGGGATTGATCGGTTTGTCCGTCACGCAAAGCGTCAGGATAGTTACCGTATTGAAGGGCGGATTAAATGTCGATCCGCGACATGCAAGTGCCAAGGTATGTTGACTGAGGAAGAGGTCATATTGCACTTGTATCAGGTGGGGTTCAAGCCTAATTATTAGATTTGGACTAGTCATGGCGAAGTTGTTCCTACTATTGATCTACATGTTGAAGACAATTTCGCGGGTGCCTCAAGCAGTGGACCATTAAATATGCAATATGAGCAGTTTGATATGATGCTGGGGATGATTACTGATGCTCTAGGGGTGAATGTGTCGTTCGATGGGGAGAAATATGATGACACGGAAGAACTTCCAAATGAGGAAGCACAAAGATTCTATAATCTTTTGACAGAGTCGAACACTCCATTGTTTGAAGGGTCTGATCAATCTAAGTTATCAATTTCCGTGAGGCTTTTAGGTCTCAGATCAACCTTCAATTGTGCTGAGATGTGCTTGGATTATATGTCCCAAATTATGTTAGACGCAACACCTGTTAAAGATAGTTTGCCACAGAGTTATTATGATGCTAAAAGGTTGGTGTCCAAGCTGGGTTTAGGCATTAAAAGGATCGATTGTTGTGTGAACGGTTGTATGTTGTATTACGATAATGAATTTGGCACAAATGCAGTGCGTTGGTTGAATGTAAATTCTATTAATAGCCTAGGTATCGTGTCTGCAAAACGGGGACGAGTATGAGTAAACCAGTTCCAAGGAAGGCCATGTTTTATCTGCATATTGTATCAAGGCTACAAAGATTGTTCGCATCGATGCAGATTGCAGGTAAAATGACGTGGCACTATGACAATAGAAGAACTTTAGGTGAGTTGCGCCATCCGTCTGATGGTAAGGCATGGAAGCACTTTGATCGGGTACATCTTGATTTTGCAGCGGATCCACGCAATGTCCGACTTGGGTTATGCTCTGATGGGTTTACATCGTATGTCCAGTCATCGACTAAAGCATATTCTTGCTAACCAGTTATTGTCACCTCGTACAATCTCCCTCCTGATATGTGCATGTCTAAACCCTACATGTTCTTAGCTTGTGTAATTCTGGGCCCAGATTCACCAACAGCTGGTATTGATATATATATTTGCAACCTCTGATTGATGATTTGAAGAGTCTGTGGACTGGTGTTGTTACATATGATATTGCTCGAAAGAAGAACTTTATGATGAGAGCAGCCCTGATGTGGACCATTAATGACTTTCTTGCTTATGGCATGTTATCTGGGTGGGGGACTCATGGTAAATTGGCATGCCCGATATACATGGAGGACACGAAGGCATTCACCTTGCACTATGGGGGGAAGGCTTCTTGGTTTCACTCGCACCGTAGGTTCTTACCAAGCGATCATCCATTTAGGACGAATAAGAATGTCTTCCTCATGGGGGTAGTTGAAAATGAAGGCCCATCACGTAGGTTGACATCGGAAGAGGTATGGAGAAGAGTTAAGGATCATCCAAAAGTAATTGACATCGGAAGAGGTATGGAGAAGAGTTAAGGATCATCCAAAAGTAAAAGTTATAAATGGTGTTGTTGAACGACCAGTAGAGGGTTATGGACAATGGCATAATTGGACAAAAAGAAGTATTTTTTGGGATCTCGAGTATTGGAAAGACAATTTATTAAGACACAATCTCGATGTTATGCACATTGAAAAGAATTTTTTTGACAACATATTTAACACTGTGATGAATGTGAAGGGCAAAATCAAAGACACTGAGAAAGCTAGGAGGGACTTGGCTATTTACTGCAGGCAAAATGACTTGTTGTTGGTGGATGACCAGGCTACTGGAAAGACCTTAAAACCAAAAGCCAATTACACTTTATCCTCCGAAAAAGCAAAAGCAGTTTATAAGTTGATAAGGGACTTAAGATGCCTGATGGTTATTCTTCCAATATATCAAGATGTACCAATGTGGACGGTGGGAATATGCAAGGAATGAAGAGTCATGATTGTCATGTATTCATAGAATGTTTGCTTTCTATCGCCTTTAGTACGTTACCAACACATGTTTTGAACCCACTAATTGAAATTAGTCAATTTTTTAAGAATTTGTGTTCCACAACATTGAGGAGTCATGATCTTATCAAGATGCAGCAAGACATTCCACTGATTGTATGTAAGTTGGAGAGGATATTTCCCCCTAGTTTCTTTGATTCTATGGAGCATCTCCCAGTGCATCTTGCATACGAGGCTCTTCTTGTTGGACCTATTCAGTATAAATGGATGTATCCATTTGAAAGGTCTACATATATATATATATATATATATATATATATATATATATATATATATAACATATTTCCTTAAATAAATTTCAAATTTATGTATCCATTTTAGTCAAAGTTACTAATTCAATTAACCTTTTATGTAGGTTCATGGGTGATTCAAAACGATCAGTTAAAAATAAGGCTAGGGTTGATGGATCAATCTGTGCATCTTACTTACATCGCGAAACAACCCATTTTTGTTCATATCATTTCAACAACACAACGTTGACTCCGAGAATTAGAAGGAATGAGGTGCCTACATCGGAAAGACATCCATTAGCCTTATCAGTTTTTTGTCTGTCCGGTCGTCATGCTGGGAGGGAATCGATTCATTGGTTGACAGATGAATAGTACAATTCAGTGCATGTTCATGTACTTGCGCCGAAGTCAAACCCTACCTAGAGTATGTATATAGTTTAATTTTCTTGTGTTAGCCAGACACTATACATTGTTTATTCATTATTCATGATTGTCATCAGGGTATTCTTGTCATCCGAACAAATAGCTGAACACGAATCTGCTGCTCACATTCATTCAAGATTTCTAATTTAGTTTAGGCAACAGGTGCATACGTCTTCAAAATAATATATATAAGTTTTTCGTATGCATTTGTAAGTTTACGGCCAAGAACCTACTCCTCTAAATCAATACCTGAGGAACTTATCTGATGGTCCTCGTAAATGTGTTAAAGAATGGCACACATTTTTTGTGAATGGGTACAAATTTCACACCCAGGAATGGACGGAGGGCAAAGAAACTACAAATAGTGGCGTTTATGTCAAAGGTGACATCGGGGAGGTGAAAATGACTTCTACGGCGTGATTCAACACATATATGAACTATCTTACACCACTTTAGACTACCATAAAAAAGTGGTTTTATTTTATTGTAACTGGTTTGATCCATCACATAGAGGCACCAAATTGAATCCAATATCTAATACGGTGGATATTAGAGTGAACAGACAATATCCGATGTTTGATCTGTTCATCATGGCACAAAATGTCAGACAAGTATATTATGTCACTTATCCATCAACAAGAACAGACAAACGAGGTTGGTGTGTTGCAATTAAGACGAAGCAAAGAAATCGCATAGAAGTAGATGATCAAGTGGAAGAAGTGCCTTATCAAGTCAATGAAATGTCCAATGTAAATGCAATGATTGGAGTTGAACACATTAGTCGTTTAAGTGATGGAAACACTGGTGAAGAAGTGGATGGAGAAGAAATATTGGATACGACAAATGAAGACCAAGTCAGGGAGGATGACATTGAATCCGAAGGAGATTTCGAAGAAGAATGGGACGAATAGCTAATTGAGAATGTATTCTTCCATGGTTATTCTTGCCTTATTTCGATGAAGAAATGGGAGTAATTTTTCCTTCATTTGCTTTTAAAAAAATGCTAGTATCATGTAGTATCAAATATGTCTGATGGTTATTCTTGCCTTATTTTGCTTGTGTTGATTTGGTATTGACTTTGTAATCTTCTACACTTTAATATATTAAATTCTATACATCAATGTGTAGATATGGCATTAGGAGGAGGTCGAGGTGACGACACACATCCCACTAGTAGAAAAGGGAAGGAGAAGGTTGTTACTACTCGTCGTCGCAGCTGACAACTCGCATTATTGAGGATGTAGGTAGATTTTTTACTATGGGCAGTACGAGCAGTCCATCTATTATTCCATCCACACAGAGTACTACTACATCGATTGCACCTGAGGTATCTACGCAGCACGCACCGGAGGTACCGACGCATCATGCACCGGAGGTACCGACGCATCGGGCCTCTTTTTCTGGGATCCCTGCAGGTTCCCACCACACTGCTAGTGGTACCCCTACACCGTCTAATGGCGACGAGGATGACATCGACAGTCCTGGGTTGCATGATCTAAGGGATGAGGAGGTGGAGATGTTGTCGGACGGGATATTTATTATTACACCTACCGGTAACGCGTAAGTATTAAGCTAATTTTGTTAATTATTTCAATATACTTAATCAATAATATAATTTTATTGTTTAATCTTTTTTTTATAGGTTTCTTCCATCTAAACCATCTTCTACGGCAATCACAACTGTAATTAGAGAGAAGTATAACATCTTTATGTTGATGAGCGGTCGTGGAGAACTCATGTAATTATATTCTTATACATAATTTTGCATATATATTGTCAAGTCTTTCTATATGGTTGTTTATTTTGACTTACATGTTTTTAAAATTATGCGTTTCAGGAGGAATTGGAGGCTCATATGACTCAGTATCGGTCTAATTCTCATGCTAGCAATTGGGTGAATGTTGCTGGCAGGAAGAAGAAGGGACGGGTGGACGGCGCTGGAGCCTTATCCTCATGCTACCGTCCTGGGGTTTCTCGCCTAGATATTAACGCGTCTTCCTCCTCTGGCGGAAGTACTGGATGCTTGGTCCAAAACAGAGAATATTTGGAGGTCCAGAGGCAATTAAAAATTGTGTTGTGCGAGGTGCAGGAGACCAAACAGGGGCAAGAAGACTTGAGGAATGAGGTTAGGGATCTTAAATAGATGTTTGAATTCATGTAGCACCAAGCCAGACCACTGCCACCTCCACCTCCACATTCACAGCCACAACCACATCCACCTCCACAGCCACAACCACATCCATATCCACAGTACTACTACATGCCACCACCTCAGCATCCATAGAACCAGCAACTGCCACGGTACCAGGACAGATATTGGCCAGTATCGCCCCTACCGCCACAGCATTATCGTCCAGCACCACCACCACTAACCCCACCACCAGATGCACAACAGTATTGCCGGCTGGAGGTACCTACACAGTAGGCGCCAAAGGTAGGTCAGGGCACCACATCTTTAGACGACGTGGCCAGTGATTTCACAGGACTACTGTCGCCGGGTTTTAACTACCCGTTCCCTCATGGTGGCAACGATGATGATGATTATTATTACGGCGGTGCTTCAGATGGTCATGTTTAGGATTTGTTTTCATCTTTTTTTTACATGTCACAAATGTTTTTATGTGGATTTACCTAGCTTTTACGATACTTATTTTTTTTTTGACAAAAGCTTTTATGGTACTTATTACATTTTAAGTATAATGTGTCGCAAATTAATATAACTAATTTATAATTATAACTACAAATTAAATTAAAAATTATAATTATAACTACAAATTTTTGTAATTAATTTATTCCAGCATATATAATTATAATTAGCAATTAACTAATAAATAATTCTAAAGGTAATTTTTTTTCTTTATCCAAAAATACTACCCAACCACTAGCTAACTATATTAATAATATTAAATATAAAAAGTGAAAAAAAATAAAATATAATAATAATAATCGTTTTGGTCTTAAAATAAAAAAAAGAAGGCAACAAAAAGAAGCCAAAAAAAAAAGAGTGAAACAAAAGAGAAAAGAATAAAAATAATAATAATAAAGGACAAGAGGGATACAAATAGCAAAACTGGGGGGTGCTAATAGCAGCCCAGCCCAGCTACAACACCCTTTCCCTTCTCTCACGTTCTTCTTCTCGCACCCCACTTTTCTTATTTTCGCCCCTAGCCCATCCCAGCCAACATGGCCATAGCCCACAAAAACCTAACCCTAAACTTAAAAGAGAGCTCAACTATCTTTTCTCTCAGTCTCGTGGCGCCTCTCAATTTCCCTCTCAGCTCTCTTCTCTCTCAGTCTCTTCTTCTCTCCCTCTCAGTGCTCGCGACGGCCTCTCTCTCTATTTCTCTCCTTCTCTTCTTCTTCTTCTTCTTCAAACCCTAACCCTATGGTCTCTCTTTCT
This sequence comes from Calophaca sinica, assembly GCA_037113605.1. NCBI lineage: Eukaryota > Viridiplantae > Streptophyta > Magnoliopsida > Fabales > Fabaceae > Calophaca > Calophaca sinica. Next base: position 95,919,944 of record CM073733.1, read on the forward strand.
CTCCTGTCTCTCTTTTCCTTTTTCCTTTCTCTCCTTCTCTCAAAACCACCCCTCTTCTCTATTCTCTCTTCGCCGCTCAGCCTCTCCTTCACCTTCCTCCTCATCCCTAAATCGCTTCAAACCCTAACCTAAATCACTAAAACCGAATCGAATTCAGATGCAAGATCTCAAAGGGAAATGAAAGGAGGAGAAGGAACTGAGTAGAAAGAGAACAGAAGGAACCGAGGAGAAGAAGGACAAAACCAAGAGGAAGGAAGAGAACTTCTAGGTAATTTTTCTTCTCAGTTTTCATCTTTTTATTTTTTTCTATATTTTTATTCCTTTTCTTCTTTCTGTTTTGGGTTTCAACTTCTGGGTTGGGCTTTGCATTTCTGGGTTTGGTATTTCTGTGGGTTTCATTTTCTTATCAATTTATGGGTTAGTTTATTCTGGGATTTCAATTTCTGTGTTGGTGTTCTGGGTGCAATTTCTATTGGGTTTGAATTGCTGGGATTTCAGGTTGAATATCATTTTGATGTTCATTTTATTTTTTTGCAGAGAACGATGGAGATTCGGACAACAATAGAGCACAAAGAAAGCATTTTTTTTTATCTCTGTTCTTTTGTTTCCTTATTTTCATCTCTGTTCGTATTTGTTCTTTCTGGATAAATTTTCTGGATTTGTATCTCTGTACTTGTGGATTTGTATCTCTGGATTTGTAGCTCTGTTCTTTTGTTTCCTTATGACCATTTCTGTAATTAATTAAAACGGACTTGTTTGCAAAATTCCAATAAATATTGTCTGCAAAAAACAGACTTGTTTAGTAAATTTGTACCAGTTTTAAAATTTGTACCACTTTGCAAATTCTAAAACTACGCTAAAAAAAGTTTGTACCACTTTGCAAATTCAAAAACTACGTTCAAGACCACTTTGCAAATTCGAAAACTATAATTGAATATAATCAGTAAAAGCTGATTAAATTCAAATTTTTTTTTATAAATCTCTTTGTACATTTCTGAGGGTCTCTGCCCTCGGTATTGATTGTATTTACAGGCGGCCTGCACGCCCACGGTACGTACCTGGGGTGTTAGGCCCACAGAAACTCACCAGTACATTGCCAGCGGTCTTGTTATGAAAACCCATGGTAAACATTTCCTACCATCGATTACCCTACAGCCTAATAGCCTTCGGTTGGCCCTTAGTAATGACACCATTAGTGACGGTTTTTATATGTTATAGAGGGCATGTGGCCCTCGATAATCCCTGTATTTTTTGCAGTGAATTGAGTGGGTAGGCCTGTGACAATATCAGAATAGTTTTGAAATACAATAACTGGACATGTTGAGTTTCCCGTCTTGCCAAGCCCTACTCCACCACCAGTTGGTATAAAGATAGCTGGCATAATAAAGTATGTGCCACCAGGAGAGAAAGAGGGTTTCCTTTTGTGTCCTTCACTTGTTCTGCCGCAAAGGCTAATGGAATGTAGGTGGTGAAGGCAAATAGGAGGAAAGAGAGGGTAAGTAATAATGCATACTTCATGATTATTTTTTTGAGGATGTTATGTTGCTATCTGTAATTTGTTTTAGTGGCTTTACCTCTGTTTATAGAGTTGTATGTTCTGAGAGTACAAGTAGGGGTTAGTTGCTTAAGAAATTATTCATTATGTGTTTATTTAAATTTTGATATATAAATACTATTGTAAGTAAAAAAGAGTAGCACGAATGATGTTATAAAAAATATAAATAGAGCACCTGGCAAAAAATAGCAAATTATGTTGGTAAACTATAACCATCTGAACTCATTGTTGTCGTACATATGGTATCCCAATTTATGATTTTTCTAAGGTGGTTTAGTTTCTTTTTCATGCAAAATAGTGGAAGGGTTGTTAACTCCGTTGAAAGTGAAGTGAAGCATATCTTAGAGCATATCTTTAGGGTTTTTTTTCAATGACAAAGAAATATATTGAGAGGAAAGTACTAGGGATACTCCAACTCTAAACAACAAGAAGAGAGAAGGCAGACATCCCTAAAGGAGCATAATGCCAAAAGAGAGGGGAGACACTAACAGAAGACTACAAAAAAAGGACCAACAGCATGCCTTATCTAGACACAAACACTCACAAAACAAACCTAAGTAAATTAGAATCTATCCGGACAAAATAGGGGTTCCACCAACCACTCGTAAAGGAGGCAAGGACCTCCCTTAGCTCTAGCAAGGAGCTACCTGTAAGACAAGGTCTTAAAGTTCTTATCTATCCCTTACGTAGGTCTCACTATATGACATTATTTTTAAGCTACTCAGCCACTTTTTTATTTCAGTATTGATGTAATTAGTCAGTATACTCGAATTGGGCCCAAAAGGAAGGCTCATCATCTCGGTAAACCTAACCCATTAATGTTCCAGCTTCTAGAAGGAAATGGCGACAGCGTAAAATCACTCTTATTCAAGAAGCATATTCCCATGTTCTCTCAAAAACCCCCACGATGGCCCATTCCCCCGAGCACCCAAGCAAGAAGGGTTCCCGGGCACCCAACAAGGCACGTCGCATGGTTTTCCCACGTCAAGCACCGTGCGTGAACAAAAAGTTAAAGGTCATTGAAGTGACTATATATAGAAGACCAATAGACTGAGTTAGACACTTGATTCCTTAGACTACATACATATAGATTAATTAGCCTTGTTATTTCGAGCTCTTATCTTTTTATGCCTAAATGCTATTGTCTTTGGGCGTAGTCCCCATTTTTATCGCAGTAATATTTTCCCCATTTTTAGTGATAATCGTAATTTTTAAGAAATTAAAATGACCGAGTCTCACAAATTGCCCCACAATTCACCCATTTTCTTGTTTTTGCTGCCACCCACTTTTTTTATGCTTTTTTGCCTTTCACAATTTTTTTTAATTTTAATAACAACTAAGAATACTTTTTTTAACGGAAAATGTTAGTAAATCAGTGATTATATTACTTCTATTGATTTCAACCCTGATCTTTTCTAGTTCAACACTTTAAGCGTTCCTCATATCACCAGCCAACCAAGCTACCTAATTGGGATTCTACTAGAAAAAGATAAATTAGTGACCAAAAATAGTTAGATGACATGGCATATAAGGTCTAAGTTTGTTTATTGGCCTATGATTTAGCTTGCCAACTCGGAGTAGTTAACTGCCAGCTAAGCAATTATGTTGGTAGCTAACCAAGTCTGTTGGCACTATTTTATTGGTTTCCTCAGGTTAGTTATGTGCTTCCTAGTAGGATATATATAGCTGAGGATAGGCTATGTTTATGATCAGTTTTTCATCACTGTAATCTGAGAGGCTGAGAGGAAAACAAGAATCACAATTCTTGGATTAGGCTTTCAGTTGTAAAAGGGGTTTAGGGTAGTGAAACACTGTGAGAGAAACAAGGGGAGGTTCAATTCTCATTGTAAAATCTATAGACTTAATTCTTGAATACATCGGACAAGGCAATTGCTAAGTCCCGGAGACGTAGGCCGTGTTGGTGGCTGAACTCCGTCATCAAACCTTGATGTACTTATTCTATCGTTTATCGTTTTTCCATGCTTTATGTTCTGCGCCTGATTCTGTTTTCTTGAATCCATATTCTATTTTGCAAGATTGGTTTTAGCGCCATATTCTAGCTTTTGAAGCTAGGCTTTTCTGGCTTGTTTTACAACAACTGGTATCTAGAGCCATTAAGCAAGAAGGAAGATCGATGGCAATGGCAAATTTTGACATTGAAAAGTTCAATGAAAAGAATGACTTTGCCCTTTGGAGGATGAAGATGCAGGCACTTCTGGTTCAACAAGGATTGGAAGAGGCTTTAGAAAGGGAGAGAAAACTTCCTAGCACATTTTCAGAAAAGGAGAAGAAAAACTTCATGAACAAGGCGCGTGGTATAGTAATCTTGTGCTTGGGAGACAAGGTTCTCAGGGAAGTTTCTAAAGAAAAATCCACTGCGGCTATATGGCTCAAATTTGAGAATCTTTACATGACCAAGAAGACTCTAGCAAATCGGCTCTACCTTAAGCAAAGATTGTATACACTGAAAATGCAATTGGTAACATCAATTGAAGACCACATTGATGAGTTTAATAGGTTGATTCTTGACCTTGAGAACATTGATGTGAAGCTGGAAGATGAGGATCAAGCATTACTCTTAATTCGTTCCTTGACAAGCTCTTATGATGTGTTGGCTAACACTCTCATCTATGGGAGGGAAGCCATTTCTTTGGAAGAAGTTCAGGTGGCGAAAGTCTCATGATCAGAGGTAGAAGTGAAAAGAAAGAGGGGAAGGGAAAGAACAGATCAAGATCAAAATCAAAGACCAAATTCAAGTGCTTCATTTGCCATAAGGAGGGGCACTTCAAGAAGAATTGTCGTGATAGAAAGTCTAAAAAGAATAACAAAGAAAATGACAGTGGTGATACCTCTCTAGCCTCAAATGGGTATGACAGCTCAGAGTTGCTTGTTGCTGCCAATTGCCATGGAGAATCTGAATGGGTGATGGACTTAGGGTGCTCTTACCATATGTGCCCGAGGAAGGAATGGTTCTATGAATACAAATTTTGAAGGTGGTCAAGTTGTGATGGGGAATAATGCCACATGCAAAGTTATTGGCATTGGATCCATTAAACTTAGACTTACTGATGGCACTGAGAAAATCCTGACAAAAGTAAGACATGTTCCTGATCTTAAAAGGAGTCTCACCTCCTTGGGGACTCTTGAAGAAGCAGGCTTCAATTTCAAGGCTGATCAATCTGTGTTAAGGTTTTCAAAGGATCCAGGGTTGTCATGAAGGGAGAAAGGACCAAGAATTGCTTGTATGTGTTAAAGGGTGACACCATCACTGGTGAATCTAATGTTGCTGCAAAAGGTCAGATCAGTAATGGTATTCTTTGGCATCAAAGGCTGGGTCACATTAGTGAAAAAGGGCTAAAAGAATTAGAGAAACAAGGGCTGCTTGGTGGGGACAGATTGGAGAAGCTGGAATTCTGCAAACATTGTGTTTATGGGAAGAAAACAAGGGTTAAGTTCTCAATTGGAACTCACAAGACAAAGGATAAGCTTGGATACATTCATTCAGACCTATGGGGGCCATCAAGGACACCTACTCATGGAGGTAATAGGTATTTTATAACTTTCATTGATGATTTCAGTAGAAAAGTTTGGATATATCTATTGAAAACCAAAGATGAAGCATTCAAAACATTTGTGCAATGGAAAGCTAAGTGGAAAACCAATGTGATAAAAAGATAAAGGCCCTTAGAACTGACAATGGATTGGAATATTGTAATGATATGTTCAATAGCTTTTGCAAAGAGCATGGCATCTACAGAAATCACATGGTCAGTAGAACTCCTCAGCAGAATGGACTTGTTGAGAGGATGAATCGGACCTTGCTTAAAAGAGTTAGATGCATGCTGTCAAATGCCAATCTCTCTAGGCAATTTTGGGGTGAGGCAGTCCATACAGCATGCTATCTTATCAATAGAAATCCTTCTATAGCACTTGAGAATAAAACTCCTCAAGAGATATGAAATGGAAAGTCTGCGGATTATGGAAACCTTAGGATATTCGGGTGCACTTTGTATTATCATGTGAATGAAGGAAAATTGGAACCAAGGGCCAAGAAGGGACTGTTTGTTGGACATCCAGAAGGGGTTAAGGGCTATAGATTATGGTCTGAAGAGAAGAAAAGATGCATAATTAGCAGGGATGTTAAGTTCCATGAATCTGAGTTACTTGGGAATTAATCAATCAGTGAGGTTATTGGAAATTCTTCAAGTAATGGGGGACATCAACTTGAGGTGGAGCTTGAGGGAAGTAAGATCAGTGCGCAATCTACTGAAAATCAAACTCAACAGGGTCAAGAGGAAGAAGGAGCAGAAGAGGGATCAGATCATGAATATCTCCTATGCAAGGACAGAGAAATAAGAGTGACTAAACCTCCTAGCAGATATAGACATGAAAGTGTGACAACTTATCCATTGAATGTTGCCTTGACTTTCACAAAAGAACCAAGGAATTATACGGAAGCTGTGAATTGCAAAGAGTACAAGGAGTGGCAACTTGCTATGGAAGAGGAAATGGAATCTCTACATAAGAATCATACCTGGAAATTGGTAAAGAAGCATTCTAAAGTCAAGCTTGTAGGGTGCAAATGGATCTATGAAAGGAAAGATGGTAACTCTGAGAGTGATCCCCCTAGTTATAAGGCCAGATTAGTTGCCAAGGGATTCACTCAAAGAGAAGGAGTGGATTTCAATGAAACTTTCTCCCCAGTGGTTAAACATTGCTCAATAAGGATTCTGTTGGCTCTTGTCGTTCAGTTTGACCAATGTTTGGAGCAGCTAGATGTAAAAACAGTATTTCTACATGGTGAACTCGAAGAACAAATCTACATGAGGCAACCTGAGGGCTTTGAGGTCAAAGAAAAGGAAGATTATGTGTGCTTACTTCAAAGATCTTTGTATGGTTTAAAGAAATCCCCTAGACAATGGTATAAAAGATTTGATAGTTTTACTTTGAATATTGATTATAGAAGGAGCAATCATGATAGTTGTGTGTATTATAAGAAGCTGGACAGCAGTGATTATATATACTTGCTTCTATATGTTGATGACATGCTCATAGCTAGCAAAAGCAAGACTGAAATTGAGATACTCAAGAAACTGCTCAAATCTAAATTTGATATGAAAGACTTGGGTTAAGCAAGGAAAATTCTGGGAATGGAATTCAAGGCAGGTTGATACTGGTGTTATGGTTATAACTCAGGAAAGCTACATCAAGAGAGTTTTGCAAAAGTTCAACATGACAGATGCCAAATCTTCGAACATTCCAGCGGCATCTCATTACAAACTTTCTTCTGATGATAGTCCAAAATCAAAAAGGGATCAGAAGGAGATGATGCAGATACCTTATGCAAGTGCAGTTGGGAGCCTAATTTATGCAATGGTGTGTACTAGGCCTGATCTAGCCTATGTTGTGAGCTTAGCAAGCAGGTGTATGGGCAATCTGGGCAATCAACATTGGTTGACAGTCAAATACATTCTAAGGTACTTAAGAGGGTCTACTACAGTTGGAATGAAATATAGCAGGTATGAAAATCAGAAATCAGGCGGAGCATTGGGGTATGTTGACACTGATTTCGCAGGGGACAGAGACAAGAGAAGGTCCTTGACCAGATATGCTTTTACTTTGTTTGGGAATGTTGTTAGTTGGAAGGCTTCATTGCAGCATGTTGTAGCCTTATCAACTACCGAAGCTGAATACATAGGTTTGACAAATGTTGTGAAAGAGGCTATATGGCTGAAAGGTCTGATAAATGAACTTGGTGTAACTCAAGAGAGTAATAGTGTGCTTTGTGATAATCAAAGTGCCATTCATCTATGCAAGAATCATGCATATCATGAAAGGATAAAGCATATTGATACTAGACTCCACTGGATCAGGGGACATTGTGGCGAAAGGAAAAGTTCAAGTGAAGAAGGTTCACACTGCTGAGAATGCTGCTGACTTCATGACAAAAATGGTTCCCTTGAGCAAGTTCAAACACTGCCTAAACTTGCTCAAAATTGATACTGGTTGAGCTTGAGTTCTGTGATTAGCTCTGGATGGTCGTACACATCTAGTAGCTAAGTTATTCTAATATGCCAAGGTGGAGATTGTTAGATGACATGGCATATAAGGTCTAAGTTTGTTTATTGGCCTATGATTTAGCTTGCCAGCTAAGCAATTCTGTTGGTAGCTAACCAAGTCTTTTGGCACTGTTTTATTGGTTTCCTCGGGTTAGTTATGATGCTTCCTAGTAGGATATATATAGCTGAGGAGAGGCTATGTTTATGATCAGTTTTTCATCACTGTAATCTGAGAGGCTGAGAGGAAAACAAGGATAACAATTCTTGGATTAGGCTTTCAGTTGTAAAAGGGGTTCAGGGTAGTGAAACACTGTGAGAGAAACAAGGGGAGGTTCAATTCTCATTGTAAACTCCATAGACTTGATTCTTGAATACATTGGACAAAGCAATTGCTAAGTCCTAGAGACGTAGGCCGTGTTGGTGGCCGAACTCCGTCATCAAACCTTGGTGTACTTGTTCTATCGTTTATCGTTTCCATGCTTTATGTTCTTGCGCTTGATTCTGTTTTCTTGAAGCGAGATTCTATTTTGCAACATTGGTTTTAGCGCCATATTCTAGCTTTTGAAGCTAGGCTTTTCTGGCTTGTTTTGCAACAATTAGTAATGGAAAAAATGAAATTTGTCACTAACTTAATTTGGCATCGTAAAATTTAATGAGGAAATTAAAGATAAATTTCACATTTTCCATCACTAATATAACTTTTTTTAAGAATCCTATCATATTGAAGATACTCTTAATTAAAATAGAGAACGGATGCATATACAGGTTATTAGAAAAGTTGGTGCATGGATGGTCGCTATTTGCTGCCAATTAAATAGAACCTAATGTTGTCCTATGAGATAATTTTTTTTCTCAATACTTTCCATGTCACTGACAGCTTCTCCTAAAAACAATCTTGTTTTGTTATTTCGATTTGGCTTTTACTCATAAGTAAATATTTTCATACAAACAATAATTTGTGTTAGTTTCGGGTTGTGTGCATTATGAAAAACGTGTTGATAGGCTTTTTAACATGATGTATACATTTTTGACTAAAAAGTTATGGGTTTTATCTCTATTAGTAGTCTTCCATCAACGAGACATATTATATACTCTGAAAAAAAAAAACGAGACATGTTATATAAAGTGGTGGTTGCATGTGTATTTCTAAAGGTAGTGATTTTTTTCACTTTATAACATGGTGTCAAAAAAAAAAATGCTTGTGAGTAAATAATAGGATTATAACAAGTTTTAAATTATTTCTTGAAAATTTTTTATTTAAAAAAAATTAAATTAGGGGAGGAATACCTCATACAAGACTAGGGAGAATCACTTACCTCAACTAGGGTTTACAATGCAATTTACGTATATAATCTACCAACTGGGGAATTCAGGATTCGAATACAAGTCACATTTAGTACAAGCGAAAGTTTTTTTTTTGAATGACAAAATTATATTAATAAAAGAGTATTAGGGATACTCCAACCCAATAACAACCACACAAAAGCATCGTCGGCCAACATGTCTAACCCGAATCTAAGGACACAGATTTTCTCCTAACTATACAATCAAGGGGATCAACAACCCACTCATAAAACAAGCAAGGAGAGTAATTTTTCGGGACAAAATCCAACGCCATGACAAAGAGCAGATGCGGTCCACAACACACCCCAGATGAGGCACCTTCTTAGAGATGATGTACAGATTCTAGAGATCCCATATAACCATATAGTTGTATGTCAAACAAGCACCAATCAATAGGAACAACACGAAGAATTCCCCAAGGAGCACAAGAAGGAGAAGAGGATGAACAAATCTGGGGACATAACAAAGTCGGCAAAAAAAAAAGTAGAAACCTATCTGCAATAGCATACCACCCCCAAAAAGAAAGATCACATCTAGCAAAGAAATGCATCGGGTCACCCGTCATATTATCCGCGCAGCAAGCCCATTAGTGTTAGACGTAAAGGGTGTATTGAGAAAAACACAAGTCTCATATTAACTAAAGATAATGACTAAAAAATGAGGACTGTGTACATCTAAATGCCTCTCATCAATGATTCGAGCTACTACCCTCTTTATTATAGATGAATTATTTTCTTTTTTCACGGATAGATGAACTTTTTTTTTTTGACAAGACAGATAGATAAACTTAGTTATAAGTGTGTATATATTTTGAGATTTTGTATGCATGTGAATGGTTGGTTTGTGCCTAACTTGACAATGCAACTTTGTTTATTGTGTGGTTTGGTACTAAAGCCTTTAATTTTATATCAGCCTAGTATTAATAGAGACATCATTTTTAATAATAAGAAACAAAATAAAACAATAAATTATTTCTGACGTTCATAGAAAACTAGCGGTATACCCGTGCATACGCACAGGTAGCGTCGTATTGGTTGTTTTGTTTTTTTTTTGTTAAACTAAAAAATAAAGTGAATGGTAAACATATAGATGAAATGTGCAGCATATAGCACAAGCATTATGAAGTGAACCAACTACATTATAGAGCTAAATAATACTAATATTACAACTTAAGTTATGAAATTCAAAATATACTGCATAATATAAAGTTCATTCAAAATATACTGCATAATATATGGTTCTACTTGAATTCATTTTGTTGATAGAAAAATTAACTGAAACTGAAACTGTTGGCATGTTGCTGATCCCTGATAAGTAACTTGAAACTTGTCTCGCCACCAGAAGGTCCACTGAGTTTCAGAGTTTTAAAATTTCACTCCCTGACAAATGTTCCAAAATCTGGAGGTAATCTGTGTAATGAATAAGAATACAATTTATTGGTAAATCAGAATAGGAGTGGTAAATAATATTGCTAATATTACATATTACAAAGTAACCAATTGAAAATGTGCTAATTCTGTAATCTTAAATTGGTTTTCACCCAGATAATGTTTGTAATCGATTTTTACAGCAAAGTGAAGCAATGACGTAAAGCAATGATGCTAATATGACACTAATGTAATAATATTTGATTGGTATTTCAATGAAAATATACTTACTTGCTAAAGGTTTTGGAAAACCTCTTTGTATACCACATTGTTAGTAGTATCTAATGGTTCTCCTTGTTTATTGTGTATCAAGATCTTCAGTCCTTCTTTGCTTTGTACTCTGGAAATTGCAACATACAATTGACCATGACTAAATACAGGTCTAGGCAAATATGTTCCTACATTTGATAGAGATTGACCCTGAGATTTGTTGATTGTCATAGAATATGAGATAATTATAGGGAATTATCTCCTAATAAGCTTGAAAGGCCAAGGTGACTGGGATGGTGACATGGACATTCTTGGAATGTATGTCACATTTCCTATGTTTTTTCAAGACATGATCTTTGCCAATAGAGACATCATTTTTAATAATAATAAACGAAATAAAACAATAAATTATTTCTGACGTTCATAGAAAATAGGCCCATATTAGCCACACACCCCAACTATTTACCACACACCCCCATATTCCCATAATCCCCAAAATGCCCTCCCCAAAAATAACAAAAGCCAAAATTCTTTTCCACAAAACCAAACTTCCGTAAACACACAATTTCCAAACCCTCTCCTTTCTCTCTCCTACGACGAACAACACCAACAACCACCAGGTACGGTGGTTTCCTGCATTAATTTTTCCAATTTTTTGTCAATTACCGTAAATTGGGTATTTACGGTATATATCTTTAAAGTTGCATACCGTAAATACCCAATTTACAGAATATTTTTAAAAAAAAAAAATTCATAGTACTGGAAATAGGATGTTTATGGTATGCAATTTACATACCGTAAATTCATGTATTTACAGTATTTAATTTAAAAAATCAATACCGTAAACACATATATTTACGGTATGTTAACTTTTTCCAGCATACCGTAAATACATGAATTTACGGGATTGAATTTTTAAGTTGCATACCGTAAATACATGAATTTACAGCATGTGTGTTTTTTTAAAAAAACATATCATAAATTCATGTATTTAAGGTATTTACTTTTTTTCAAAAAAAAATATCTATTTATTAATTATTAATATTTATTTATTTAAATTAATATTTATTATCAGTATTTATATTTATTTATTTATAATAATCTTTAGTTGGTTTATTATTAGTATTTATTTATTAATATTAATATTAATATTTATTTATTTTAATTTATTTATTAATGTTTAAATTAATATTAATATTTGATTTTAACTGGTTATTCTTTGATGGTTTCAGATATGCCTCGGTAGAGAGGATGTTTATCGACGGTTGCTTCTTCTATCAGCTAGACATCGGGACTGTATAGAGCGTGAGCGTATGACTGCATCCGTGCATAGGAGGCGAGTTGAGCTGAGAGAGGTTCTGCACGAGGAACCTCATGATTAGGTACCCGAGGACGGGGAACCTCAGGATGAGGAGCCCCAGCCGAACCCTATGGGTCCACTTGGAGCCCGGGAACCCTTTCCTGGCCGGAGGACCTTACGAAAGGTCGCTCCTTACTGAGTTCGAGCACCACGTTTCCTATCAGCTATGGCATGGACGAGTAATGATCTGATTATTGTTTAATTCTTTTCAAATGTATTTTTTTTCTTTTTTGTATAATAAGTGATGTTGACAATGTTTATTTATTTGCAGGAACGTGGTGCTCTTAAGATTGTCAACTACGAGCTAAAGTTTCACAAGTGGATGGACAAGATGGGTTATAGCCAACTACCTAACTTTCTAGGCACGCTAGTCACTCAGGGGGCCTGCCATCTCTAGTATATGCAAGCTTCAAGATGGCTGACAGGGCACTAGTGACAGCCTTTGCTGAGAGGTGGCACTGATAAACGAGCAGCTTCCACTTGCCATTCGAAGAGATGACCATCACGCTTGATAATGTGTCTTGCCTGCTACACATGCCGATTAGGGGCTCCTTCTACATAGCCGCAGTGATGGGCACAAAAATTTCTATTTCCTATCTTCAGGAGTTGCTAGGCTGCACCTATTTGGAGGCATCCAAGGAGATTAGGAAGCGGATGGGTTATCATATTGGTCTGCTATGGTTGGAGGGTATCTATGCTGCCCGAAAGGCAACAGGACAGTCGGAGTATGCTTCCTGGGCCTTCCTCATGTACCTGCTGGGCAGTACTATCTCAGCGGATCAGGGCCAATATACGTTGACGTGAAGTACCTGGAACTGATCTGTGACTTAGGAAACCTTAATAAGGTTTCATGGGGTAGCGTCACCCTCTCAGTGTTGTACGGATATCTGGGCGACACTAGTCTCTATGAGATTAGGCAGATAGGAGGGTATATGACTCTACTTTAGGTACATATATTTCTTTTTAATACAAGTATTTATTTTATGTATTTATTTTAAATTTTAAATACTAGTGTAGTATTTATAGTATTTATTTATACAAGTATTTATTTTATGTATTTATTTTATGATTCTATAATGTTGTGACAGACATGAATATATGAGTATTTCCCCACTATCTGCCCACAGAGGGATTTGTTGGCGACGGCTACAGTGAGGCAATGACACGAGTGAGGAGGTGGGTGCTTGTTAGGGGTATGGGCCAGGTGGGGCCTTTTAGGAGAGCATCGGACGCGCTTACGCCGGAGGACGTTTGTTGGATGTCGTGGACTCCCCACAGGCTGTTGTATCCTGTTTAGGAGATGTCCCTATTTTCAGGGTACATCCGTTGTGCCTTGTACATAGTGTCGCACCTGTCGGAGAGGGTTGTTAGACAGCTGGGCTATAGGCAGGATGTCCCTCGACCACCACCACGACGTCCCACGGCTGAGGATATTACGCATGCGTGGATCAACTTTCCCATTCACTCTATCTGCTATACTGTTCATCCACTGGATGCGGCTGCTCATCTAGGGGAATGCGCTAGGGGATACCTCGAGTGGTATCACAGGATCTCGCATCCATTTGTCATACCTTCGGCTATCCCAGGGGCTGGGCTTGAGCCTGTAGCTGAGCCTGATGCTGGAGCTCAGCCTGCTTGTGTAAGTGTTTATATATACCATATACTTATTGTATTTTTTGGCTGTATCTAATGTCTTATTGTTATATGCAGGCGAGTTGTTTTGAGTTGACCCAGAGGATAGATTCTATCGCCAGCATTCTTCAGATGATTTAGGATGATACCGACATTGTAATAGACCCTCTGGTTGCTGATTTATTTGCTCGGGCACTGCAGCTAGCAGATTTTCGTACTGATTATTTATTTGTTTTTATTTTTGTCGGATAACGTTTACATTTTTTTTATTTTGTTTAGACACATTTACATGTAAAATTTTATTGTTTGTTTATCTTATTAGTTCATAGAAATTAAACGTAAACTCGTCAACAACTTGAACGCAAAAATTCAAATTGAAACTACAATCTCCTCAACATGAAGATATAAAGGCAAAAACTTAAACTGTAAAATCTAAATCGAACGCGACTACTTATTCAACAACACAACATACACGACATAATCATCAAATCTGAGTCTTGGCTATGGTTCACGCAAGCTGGTAATGATCTCGTTGACAATCTTTGGTTCACGCAAGTTTTCAATTATCTTATCAGTCGATCTAAACAACACAACATACAACTCTATTGGCTCACGACTAGAATGGTCACCAAACGACTTCCACATCCTTTGTATGTCACCATTGTCTAGAAGTGTCATGTTCGTATACTGAACACGCCCACTACATACCGAATTAAGGCGTCAATAGTAAAGATCTGCCACTTTGCATGACCCAACACCAAGCTTTCGTTGAATCTTTCGCTTTAATTCTTCAAGAGTAATGGATGACTTTATTCGAAATATTTCAGGAACCTCACATTGAAACACCACATCATCAGAACCGCTTGTTATTCTGCCATCACAATAGACAACTGCCATGGTCGTGTCCATTGAGAACTGGATTGACTGAGCGAGTACCATGGTTGAGTGATGAATTTGGGTTACGGTTATGTGAGAACGGCCTTGCTCGTGTCTATTTATATAACACTTGATCCTATCTCAACCGTTGAAACTATCGGTCGCATCTCCTCCGTTGGTTTTAACAAGCACGAAAGGACAACTAGAATTGATTCCTTCTGGCTCACACACCGACTTTATGGCAAATGACAAGACCACACACCGGCCTTCTGGCAAAGGACAATACCATTAATTAAAGGAATGCACAGTAAAAATTAATAAAGTTCATTACAAACCACTAGGATTTAATCAATCTTCGCTCAAGTTTATAGGGACATTTGGATCCTGTGATGAATAGGGATACCGCGGTGGAAATAATATAATCTATTCCTCCAATCAAGCAACATACCCAGCTGGCCAAGACTGAGCCTCAAGACGACAGTGTTGACGCCAACTAGGAGCAATAGTAGGTAATGGACATTCGGGTTTCAAAACTACATGAAATAATGCAAATTAAATGGACAAATTAATAATGTTTCAAAAAATTCAATCATAGTAAGTCTCAAACAATTTATAAGAATAAATAAATTATCTATTCCTAGTGATTACCGTTGACAAACCTAATGCAAATTAGAGTGTCACTTGACTGGGTTGGTTAGCACATGCCCCTAAGAGGGAAAAATGTAAAACACGTCGAACTAGAGGGCGATAAAGAGACTAAAATCAATTTATATTTTAATGTTATCGCGTAATCAATGCCTGGTAAGGACATCCACTTGTCAAGAATGCAAGGACCATTTACACCAAGCAATGACTCCCTCAATTCTTGATACCGGTCTCCAAAAAGCAGGCCATATAGATCAGGATGCGTTCTCAACTCTTTATCTAAGTCTTGATGGACTATAGGACATTCGTCCTCAGAATTACGAAGTAATGCTGCTGCAGTACGATATCCATAGTTTCCATCATCACACACATCTACTATGTCATCAATATATTTACGAAATTCCATAAGAAACTGATCCAGGTAAGGCAATCGTTTCTTCTTCCTTGTGGGTATAGTAGATGATGCCTTTGATGAAGGCTGAGTAGGTACATAAGAATACATCTTGTCCATAAGCCTAAAATAGGATAGGTCGCGTCTAACATCATACCCGTCCATTTTCGGGGCCTTACCTGTATGTTTTTTTGGTGTTCCCTTGGTGTTCACCTTTTCAGGAGGTGGACACATTGAAATTGTGTCTGGAAATACCACATGCACTTTGGCAAACAGTGTTATCTTGCCAATAATGTCAAGTGTCTAAAATCGCCTTACCGAAGCATCCCACTGGACCGCAAGCTCTTCCTCTGATACCCCATCTCCTGTCTAATCTTGTCTTTCCTCTTGCTCTTGCCCTTGTGGCTGTTGATGCTCACTAAAATGTAAACTCCTCCAATGCACGTGAACTGCCTCCAGTGGAGTTGGAACACTCACCATACTGTAACGCGCCAGCACACAGGCACAAGGTAAACCATGTGTGGTTCTAATTATGCAGCCACAAGCAGATTTATCAATACCTACAGAGTTCACTTTACTGAACTCCTCAGCAATATGTTGTAGTGAAGTCCTTGATACAAAACCATGCAATCTGATTAACATTGTGTTGTGCCTGTGCTCCACTACATTTATGCTTCTCTCAAATGATGTCTTGATCTGGTTGTGTTGTAGTGTCAGTATATTGTTCATGGCTTCCCAACAACTACACAGATCACCTCTACTATTTCTGATTTCTCTTCAACGCCCAATCAAGACTCAATCCTATTAACAAACAAAAACTAAACCACATAGATACAATGATACATAAATTTTTTTAATAAAAGGAAATTTATCTATTACCGTGAACATGCCTATTTGCTGTTGTATTCCCTAAGTGCATCCATCGGTTGGTCCATGCCGCAACAAACTTTTCCCTGTGACCATTCAACTAAATATTCTTCACATACTGGATAAAAATAGGAAACTCTGGGCATACACACTCAAAAGCCATCAGGAGCTATGCATACTTAACCTCGTCAGCAAAATAAACAACATTATCCCATGCATTCTTCACTGCCTGCTGTTTGTCATCAGGAGTTACCGTCTTCTTGCACTTCGCATATATGTTCTTGCCTATGTGAAATTGACACAGCAAATTAGATGAGGTTGGGAAAACAACTGCAAGTGCATTCATCGAAGCAAGTTCCCTGTATATCCAAATCACTTGAGGAATTGATTCCTCTCTCACAAACAATCCTCTTAACTTCTATAGTGCCCAAACAAAGTTATCCTCCTGCTCAAGATCCAAATAGGCAAATGCCACTTTAAATGTAAGGGTCGTAGAAGTAACCCCAACAATTTCAAGGAGTGGCAACTGATACCTGTTGGTTTTGTAGGTGCTGTCCATGACCAAGACAAGGGGAAAAGTATTCAACAAATTGATAGAGTCTGGATGTGTCCAAAATATATCCCTGATAATGTCGGTACCTTCATGTCTTTTATACCAAAACACATATCGATCACGTTGTATTAGGTTCAGCAAGTGTTGCATTTCAGTCTTGGGACCTCTTTGAGTTGATCGAAACTTATGCCACTCGTTATAGACTTGCCAGATGGTACATTGTGTTTTTTCAGTGTCAGTAGAATGCTTCCCGGATTGACATTGTTCTTTGTCATATCATGAACAATTTCTTTATCGCTTGCACTTAACCGACCAACAAACGAGTGACCTGTCAAGCCTTTAGGTAATCGATGGTTGTGAAATCCACAGATAACTCTAAGTATTCTTCCCTCACCAGTTGACAAAGGTCTTCCCTTGAGCACGAATGTACACTCGCACTTATGAGAACCACTTACCTTTAAAGAAGTTGCATCCTTGGTTGGCCTAAACTTTCCACCCCGCTCACACCCCAGAATCAATTTTGATTTCCTTCCTCGTTGTCCAGTGTCTGTGTCTAATCTTCTATGACAACAACAAAACTGGTTTGCTTTCCCACCTCTCGACCCCAATATAATAGTTCATCTAGTGTAGGAAGTATCTAAAAAAAATTTAAATTACTTAGTGATATATTATGAATAACAATATCAAACAACAATTAAATTAAATTAAATTACGATATATCAAACAACAATTAAATTACTTATGTAGTAGTGAATGCATTAGTAAAATCGATAGGTTGAGAAACATTGGGAGGCTGGTCAACTTCGTCCGAATTGAAGGCGTTAAATTCATCCATTTCCAGTAAAACAAAATTAGAACAAACCATAAAAAATATCATTAATAAAACATACAGAAATATTAATAAAAATATATATTAATAATATATACTAATATAATTAACAATCAATAATATACATATATAAATATAAATATTAATAAATATAAAAAATAATTAACAAAATAAATATTAATAGTCATAGTAATTTTAAAAAAAATAAAGCTATCATAAATAAGAAATTTACGGTACACAAAATACATACTGTAAATTCCTTATTTACGGCACTATGCAATTTTTTCTATGTACCATAAATAAGGAATTTACGGTATATGTGAAAAAATTCCATAGTACTGTAAATAGACTATTTACAGTAGGTTCCGTAAATAGTGTATTTACGGTACGTATTACAGAATTTCAGAGAACTTACCGTAAATAATAAATTTACGGTAATAAAAAAAATTCTTACCGTAAATTCGAATTTACGGTAATTCAGAGTGGATATTGGAAACTAGGGGACAACCAAGTGGAGAATGGTGGGGAAAATAAAAAATAAAGGGGTATTTTGGAGATTTAGTTGAATTGGGGGGGGTGTGAGAAACAGGTGTAGGAGTGTGGCTAATATGGGCCATTTGTAGAAAATATATTCATGACCTCCTCGTGGGCCAAAATATATTCATGAGATCGCCTCGTGGCCCAAGAGAAGCGTAACTTAAGGGCTTTGATTTCTCCACCTCCCATATTTTCAAAATCCAATTTTACCCTTGCCCTAAAATACAAATATTTAACCTATGTTTTCACGTTCCTCACCTCCCTCACATCTCTCCCTCTCAAACCTCACCTCTCCTCCATCTCTCCCTCCCTCTCTCAATCTCTCTCGCCCTAAAATACAAATATTTGTGCTACTCTCTCCTTGTTTACTTGATTGAAGGCGTTTTATCTCCAAGCTGAGGTGCGTTCGCGTCCCTTTTTTTCTTGAGATCTCTGGTTTTCCGGATTCTTATTTCCGGAATATTCCGGATATAAGAATCTGGCAATTCAATTATTCTCGGTAATTAGAATCCGGAATTTACCGAATTTAAGAATCCGAATTTTATGTATGGCTGAATTTTTGCATGTCTTTTCCTGTGTAGTTTCAATGGACTTTCCACCACCGACACAGACAACCATGACTTCTGTTCTTGCTGTTGTGTATTCCGGTGGTCGGATTAAAAGAGGGGACAACGGCGTCACATTTGAGTGCAAAAGTCCAAAATCTTTTAGGATAAACAGAGGCATCGCCCTTAATGCCTTAAAGAAAAATGTTAGTGACATAGTGGTTCGACCATGAGACGACCGAAGGGTGTGTGATATCCATTATCGATACCCTATTTCTTGAGAACACGGGCGTGCTGAATATGATGTCCTGAAACTTGAAGATAACGGTGACGTAGAGACAATGTTCACTGTCTTTTCATAGTATGCTAGCCTCGGGCCGATCGAGTTATACGCAGATCTACGGAGAAGCATTGACCAGATTATCTCCGCCTGCAGGAAACAAAGATCTGTGGACGAAATAATCGCTATGTGCACTGATCCAGAAATGTCAAGCGTCACCAGTTTGACAAAGCCGTGATGTATTTTATTGTTGTTGTTGTTGTTGTTGTTATTGTTGTATTTTGCATTTTCATTGCATTCAGCCAAACATTTAAGTTGTTGTATTTTGCGTTGTTATCCTATTTCGCCTTGTTTTTCAGTTATTGTATTTTGCATTATTATTGAATGTCACCTTGTTTTTCAGTTGTCGTATTTTCCGTTGTCATTGAATTTACCTTGTGCATTGTTACGAATAACATCAAATTTGTGAACAAATAAAATACATATATCTCAAAATACAAATACAAATATATGTCTGATTAAAATATATATGAAAACACTAAAAGAGTGCTACTACTTGCGCCTACGCCTGACCCGTCGCCGTGCATATGTCTGAAGGCCAGGGGGCATGCTAATCTCTGGAGCTCTAGCATCAGCTCCCAACCATCAGTGTCGGGCTGGATGTGCAAGCGCCTATCCATCACTGCCTATGCAATCTCATCCACCCTAGCCCATCTAGGACTCTGCGACAACAAAAAAAGATATTATTTTCTAATTGACAGTCGTTTAAGATATAAATAAACTAGAGTTATAACTATAACATACCTCTGGTAGTGGTGGTGGTGATGGTGAAGGTGACGGTGGTGGTGATCCTGGAACTGGTACATGATCAGGATAAATGTATGGATGTAAGATCCGTCGGAACCAGTCCATGTATCCAGGCTCCATGTCCGGATATCCAGGCTCCACCCAGGACCAAGCGCAATGGCGTGCTGATCAAAATGAAGCCACTTCTTATCCATCTCCTCTGGACTGACCGACTGCCGTCTAATGTCTCAGGGATAGTCGGGTATGCGTTGCACGTGTCCAAATTGGCGCAATACCCTGTCTGGCAGGTATGGATACATCAGAGACCTGAACCGGATGAAGCCTCTGAATAAAGATATAGGATTGAACTCCCATGCCTGCCTGTGACCTACATACGGGTCCCAGGTAATATCGCCTACAGTCAGCCTAGCCAGGGCCCGTCGGTATGGCCTCACCAGTCTTGCGCCCCTTACCACTTCCCAACTAGAGGAACGGGGTAGTTCCTCCTCACACGTCGGATCGACATGTCTGGATCCGAAGTCATCAGTCTGGAAGTGCTCATAAATCCAGGCCTGCATGAAAATTAAAAAATCAGATACTTTTAAATTGGCGCTTTACAAGTATAAGAAAAATTATTTAATATAGCAACATTTGTACCTATAATAGGGTCGCAAAACCTGCCACCTGCTTTGTCTTAAACCTGCTCGCATCCTTCAGTTGGTCATACAAATGTGTAAGGGCCATGGCACCCCATGTGTAGGTATGGGCACGGCTCAAGTCCCTAAACATGTGCAGATATCCTATACGCATCAAGGACCCACTCTTCTCGGCGAACAGAATGGTGCCAACAAAGTGCAATAGGTAAGCCCTAGCTTCCATGTCGCACTCTCCATCTCTGCAACACCTCATGTATACCACACTGCGCAGCCACTTCAGCCGAACATAAATACCTCTGTTCCTCTCAATCTCAGCATCTGCATCAGGTCCCACCCTCACCTCTCTCCACGGCCCCCTGCTGTGCGTGATCCTCATGGGCAGCCTCATGAACCACGGCCCCCTAATCCTGATGTACCGGCTCCTGTACCAGCTCCACTACTGGCTCCACTACCGGCTCAAGTACCAACTTAAGTACCGGCTCCACTACCAGCTCCTGATGTGCGTGCTCCTGCGGAGCGGCCTAGACGTCACCTATAGCCTCAGGCACACCATGCTGAAGTCGGCACTGCTCGTCCTGCTGTTTGAGTGCCGATATAGTAGGTCTCCTCCGATATTCAATAGTAGCTGATATCCGACCACCCCTAACGGGTGCACCACCCCTAGGGCTGCACGACCCCTCGCGGCTGCACCCCTTGTACGTGCCATAATTCTGCAAAATAAATTCATAAAGATAATGTTAATATGGTTATTATTATATTATTAATAAATAAAATATAAATAAAAAATAAATTAATTAATTGTTGAAGTTTAACAAACTTCCGGATTCTTGAAACCGGATCAATCCGGAAACAAGAATTTGGATGAACAAAGTGCATTAATTCAGTTTTGAACGTCCGGATTCTTGAATCTGGATCAACGGAAATAAGAATCCGGATGAACAAAATGCATCAATTCAGTTTTGAACATCTGGATTCTTGTTTACGGATTGATCCGGATTCAAGAATCCGGAAGTTTGAAATTGAATAAATTCCTTTTGTGCCTCCGGATTCTTGTTTTCGGATTGATCCGAATTCAAGAATCCGGTATACCAGAGAACACAGGGAAAAAAATAAGAGAAAGGGAGGAAGATTACCTTGAAGACGAAGTGGAGAGGAAGTGAATGGCGGGAGAGAGGCGTTCCCGCGAAGGGGGAGACATGTTCGAGAGGGAGAGAGAGGAAGTGAGAGGAGGTGGCGAGAGGTCGAGAGGGAGAGAGAGGAAGTGAGAGGAGGTGGCCCGAGGAGGTGAGGTTCGAGAGAGTGAGGGAGGTGAGGAAATGAGAAAGGAGGAAGGGGAGGGGTTAAGGGATTTCAAAGGGATATTTTTGTCTTTTCATTGGCTGGGGGAGGTGGGAAAATTAAAGATGGGAGGTGGGAAAATCATGGGCCTAACATTAATTTTATATATGTCTTGGAGGACACATGCATATTGGTCTATTTCAATGTCCATTCAGTCTATTTTTGAACGTGAATTGCAGAGCCATAACGTCCCTTGAAACTTACGATCAATTACAAACAATTTAATGACCCCTTTAATATGAAAAATTATTAGAAAGAGTAGACTAAAGAGCAGCCAAATCATTCACTTATATAAATAAGTTATATCTAAAACATGTATATATTCAAACATATTATCTGAATATTTTAAAGGAATTTCTATGTACGAACATTGTATCCAAAAATATTTTACAAATTCAAACAAGTTATATAAAACTTAACAAATTTCTAGAATGGTGAAAATGATGTAAATCAAAATATAAGGGAATATTTACTTTCTTAAAATATTTTTATTTTTTATTTTCTAAAATTTATATGTATTCATTTTAAGTTGCTAACAACCAGTGGCGGAGCTTCCTTGTGACAAAGGGGGGCCATGGCTCCCCCAAAGATTTTATAGTTTTTTTTTTGTGAAGTTTGATATATACAAACGAATATCTCAAATGGCGCAACGGCTCTGGTTTAATCCCATTCACTTGTTTTTTGCGTATTTTCGTAGCACTTGCACAAAAAATTGCTCAAAAAACATCAAACGATTCTTCATGGAATTGAACTCGGGATTCTTTGTTTCAAAATGCCTTGTTACCACCAAGCCAAAGTTGAATAGTTCATCATATGAACACATTAATAATATATAGTTATGTTTGGCCCCCCCTAAAAACCAATTCAAGCTCCGACACTGCTAACAACAAGATGGAAGACTCCTGTAGTGAATAATTGTGGCAGAGAGAAGATGAAAGGCTAGCTAGGAAGAATACATTTTTGGAAATAATGAAAACAATTTTTTGGCAATTTCAAAATTTTTGGAAAAACTGGATCTGTTTTAAAAAATTGATCAAAAATGGTGAGGGAAATATTGGATCTCTCTTCTCTAACGTATCTTAGTTTTAATGGAAATGAAAACAGAAAACAATGGAAGTAAATAGACCTTAAATAGTTTTTCAAAACCAGTTGGTTTATAGTTCAAATTCACTTCACAAATGAACCCTACTTGGTATATGACTATCTTTTAGTGTCACCGATTATGTTGGAGAACTGAATTTCCTCTAAACTGTGCATGTAACACCCCGATTTTCGGAGCGCTACTTTGCGAATATCAATACTAAATACAAAATATGCATTTGATTAAAAATACTCTTCTTGCATAGTTTTCATAATACAGTGAGTAAAAATCTTCTTTAACACTTTCAAAATAGATTTAAATACAACAAGTCAGAGTAATGCAGCGTTTTAAGAAACATGATGGAATGACATACAACATAATGCACTGAACTTGACCATGCAACTGAGTAGCAAAATAAAAGTCGCTCGTGGCAAACCACATTCAAAAACATGAGCACGGCTCAATTCGAATACCATGAGTACATAAATTATCCTATAGCTGGTCAGCATACTAAAACACTTACTAATTCGTTCTAGTAAGCACACATAATATAACTCCACGAACATAGCCAGTAGATATCTCCACAGCTATGCTTCCACTGCGCCACTCCAATCGCTCGTGAGGCACTCGATAAATGAGGACAATCTCTGTGTCATATCCATTGTTTGGATAGCCACAGGCAAGGGTCATCTTCCAGTAAAACATATATATATATATATATATATATATGTATGTATATATATACATGTGTGTGT
Organism: Calophaca sinica; assembly: GCA_037113605.1. Taxonomy (NCBI): domain Eukaryota; kingdom Viridiplantae; phylum Streptophyta; class Magnoliopsida; order Fabales; family Fabaceae; genus Calophaca; species Calophaca sinica. Next base: position 95,943,670 of record CM073733.1, read on the forward strand.
GTGTATATATATGTGTGTATATACACACACATATATACACACACACACACAAATATATATATACATATATATATATATATATATATATGAATGCAAAATAATATACAACAAGATATAGCATGCAGTAGCAACAATAATCATCGACAAATCATGACAAGGCAATAACTCAAGACAAACAACACGCACAAATACATAGTCAGCCCCTATGGTCAGTCTATATACCAGTGCACACGATTCCAGAATATCGCCAATAATACCCATACCAATGGTCTATTCAATGAATCTAGTACCCGATCCGTAACTAGTTCATGATAAAAATCACTGGTACCAGCTCGGTAGCCAGGAAGGCACTGGTACCCGATCCGTATCCAGACCGCTTTTCCTACAGGAAAATTCATGTCAGTAGCCCTATCCGGAATTACCTGAGACACACTACCACTTTCTTCCCGCTCCGAGGTGACTGTCGATACGTACTCGTATCTAGGTCTGGCTCATGTACGATTGCTCAGCGTCGGCCGTTCCCCTCAGCCGGCATCGATATATATGCATGTCAATGCAGCACCATATGTTAGTCAACACTATCGGCCCACTCGCGCTCCAAGTGTCCGTAATATTCTCATTTCGTTCTAAAACCCCCCATTGGCTTAGAACTCCCACCAACTTTCGCTTCAAAACCTCACCACTTTCCCTAAGGTTAAATTCTTGTTCGTAAGAAAATCCCTATTAGTTCAAAACATGGTTTTGAAAATGTACTTCATAGAACTTAATAGTTTGAAAATACTATTAGTTCGCAAATATATTAAATTTGTTCCTTAACTACGCTCGTTTCCTTATTTCTTTGGAAAAAGAGCGATTAATTCCTTTACTCATTTAATTTCTTCTCATAAAAATTATTTGGAATGACGGGTTATTTTTAATAAAACTCTTAATTAATTTCTTTTCAAAAATTATTATTTCAAGTTGTCGCGGACGGTCACACCGATGTGTGCCTACACAATCTCACCATGGAAGTTCTCTCAATTCCTGGTATCATCAATATATAGATCAACATCATCATTCAAACATCCAACAATATATCATAACAATCGATCATGCATTAATATATACTCCATCCGTTTTCATATATAAGCAAAAATCACTTTTTTAGTTCATTGAATAACTCATGTATTTGGTCTATAATATAGACTAAATACATGAGTTATTTAATGAACCAAAAAAATGATTTTTGCTTATATATGAAAACAGAGGGAGTAATGCGGATAAAACACGTACGCCAACAAATGCCAAACAATACATTCCCGTACAAGAATTTAATAAGCAATTATATGAAGGCGTATAACACACAACACTTAGCACGCACAACATGTTATCAACATTGTAAACACACATATGTACCATAAATATTTTGTGGTACAATGCCCTTACCGAATACGTTATGTTCACGGGATAATTTGCTCACACACCGAATATGGCCTTGACCTCGGTCGTCGGACTCGTACGCAACGAACTCTCGAGAACCTAAACCACCCAAACACAACTATTAGGACTAACTCTAACTAGGAAAATTCTTTGTAAACTCACTTTTGAATGTTCCGAGCAAGGAACGAAGAGGTGGCCGGAGTCGCTGAGGTTGCCGCGTGTGGTGGTAGTGACGACGGAGAATGGTGGTGGGGTACCTGTAAAAGGCACTCCGACGCTCAAGTCAGTATGGTTCTGATGAGCTCAGTATGATGTAATAAAAACATACCTTATTCTTTGTTGGTCCTCCTTATATATGACTCCTTTTAGGGTTTGGAGTAAGTGGACGGTGATCGGTCGATCAAGTCCCTCATGGTGTGTTGTGGGCCATTGATCAGATTGACGGTCCTCGTTCCGTAGCGTAAAGGCAACGCGAAACAGGGACCGTCGATGAAATGGGCATATCAGATCGGAAACCATTGGTCGATCATGATAAGTTGATGGCGTTGGGCCACAGAGGTAGTTTTAGGAGGAGTGGGCCTTGGCCCAGTCCGGAATGCCCCCCAAGTCGATTATGAAGTTTGGAGGACTTTGACTTCAGTTGTGGATTGTTCAGATTGCGATTTTGACTCAAGTGAATCTACGAGTCGCGACATAGATGTATGTCACCGAAGTGTGACTTCTGACACATTGTCGAAGCATGACTTCGGGTTCACCTGAGAGGTGGTGACTTATGATGTATCGAAGTGTGACTTCGGAATATACCTTTGAAGTGCAACTCCGATATTTTGTCGAAGCGTGACTTCGGGCAGAAACTTTGAAGTGCAACTCCAATATTTGTCGAAGTGTGACTTCGGAATAAACCTTTGAAGTGTAACTCCAATATTTGTCGAAGTGTTACTTCGGATTGAACCATTGTCGTGCGCAACACTCATCGTTGTCTGATGACGCTTTCTAGGGTGTTCTATGTCAGAAATCCTAATCGACGCGTCACTTCAATCGTTTCAAAATCGAAAGGGCGGCCTCGTTTCACGCACATGCGGCGTGTCAGTTATTCAACCGAGGCGATGCTTAGTTTGGCGTGCCTATTAATGCAGTTAATCATTGATTTAGCCTTACAAATACAGAGGAGAAAGTTCATTTGGCATTTTGGTTGCCATTCCTTCCCTCTGCGTGTTTCCTGTTCCGCGAAAACCTTGGATTTCTCACCTTCTTTCTTTGGCGCTGCATCTGTGGTTTCATTCGTCGTTCTCAAGGAATGTTCTTCATCTCCTTGCTTATTCTTGTTGGTTATGGATGTGGTTGCCGTGGAGGTTGGGTGTTTTTACCCCTCGTCACGGTGGTCCACCGTTTTTCAGAGTATCTAGGCTAGAATGTTTATTTTTGGGATGAGTTTTCCGACGATGACTATAAATTTTCCGGCGGGGGTTGAGTTTTCCGGCGATAACTTATGAATTTTTCGGTGAGGTTTGAGTTTTCCGGTGAATGTTTCAGGGATTTTGGGTAACCTGTTAGTTTAGGGAGGTCTGGCATTTAAGCTATCCTTTCTTTGGACAGGTCGGAGATGGGCAAAGCCAGAGACCTCCAAAGAAAAGGGGTCATCACCTACCTCCCAATGCCAGCAAGTACTCATGGGTGGCCGACGACGCTCTCTATCCCCAGTCGATCTACTGCAACGAAGCAATTCTTAGGGCATTTCTACCTTATTTGGACGTCGGTAAAGGGAAAAGAGCGTTGGAAGATTGGGAAGTGATTTCGCCCGGCGCTAATGATCGAATTTGCGCCTTGCAGCCGGCGATGGAGAAAACTTCTTCCTTTCGATGCTCAAGATATGCTTTATGGAATTGAGCGTGCAGCTTCCTTTCGTAATTTGAAATCGGCATTTTCAACCATCTAAGAGTGGCTCCTTCCCAGCTTCACCCGAACTCGTGGGCATTCATGAAGAGTTTCGAGCTTCTCTGTTCGCACCTCGACATTCTACCTTCAGTGTGCGTATTTTTTTCATATTTTTAGCCCGATGAGGTCGGTAGATAAGAGTAGTTCTCCGTAGGGTAGGTTGTCCCTGAAGCCGAAACTTCGGCTCTTCGAAGCTTACAACGATTCTATTCGGGGTTTCAAATTGGAGTACTTCTATCTGAGACCTCGGACCAATGAAGCTCGGAACTGTTTGGTCAGAATGCGAGAGGGCTGAACTGAGGAGCTCTTCCGATTATACTGGAGTCAAGACCACTACCTCATCGAGCGCAAGGACTTTGGGTTCTCCGAAGATGTCTTGAGTGTTTAAGACATGGCCTTCGTGACCCGTTTAAAGGAATATGTCGAGGGATTTTCTGCCAAAGAGAGGGAGACTCCGGAGGGGTTGAAAACCTTTCATCGTTTTGTGAATTACTCGGTTTCAGGTGCGATGGGAGATATCGAAGCTTTGAATGTGTTTCTATCTAAGAAGAAAAAGGCTATTTCAGGGTGCTCTTCCTCGACAGGGGCTTTGGTTAGCTCTTTGGCAGGTTCGCCATCGTCGACAGTAGCCGCCTCTCTGTCTCCAGCTCCCCATCGTGCTTCAACCCTGACTTCGGATCACCCTGAAGACCTGGAGTTCGAAGAGATTCAGGCTCCTACTTCCCACGGAGAGAAGAGGATGGATACTGAAGTCCCACAATGTGTCCGGCCTTTGAAAAAGCAGAAGAAAGACGATGGGAAGAAAGCAAGTCGCCTGGAGAAGGTTACCGGGAGCAGCGACTTCTTGGGAAGCGATGGTCCGGTGGTGTGGACGCATAACAATGCTCTAAACCAGCTCCACTTCCCTTTCGGTTAGAAGATCCACCAATGAAGACTGTCCATTTGTCTGCTGGCGATGACAATGAATGCGGAGTGAGTTCTGCCACGAAGTCCACGAGTAATTGAGCTTTAACCGCCTTCCTCGGTTCATAATTGATGTCGAACTTTGAAAGCTTGATCGACCACTTAATCATCCGACCTGCAAGAACGGGTCGGTATAGTATCTGTTTTATTGGTTGATCGGTTCTGACCACAATGCGGTGAGAAAGGAAGTATTGACAAAGTCTTCATGCTGACACGACGAGAGCTAGAGCCATCTTCTCGACTCGCTGTTATCGAGATTCGGGCCCTTGAAGGGCTTTCTTTGATAAAGTATCTGGTTTACGCCTAGTGATGTCTTCTCTCACCAGAACAGCGCTCAGGGCCTCTTCAGTCACAGATAAGTATAGATATAATGTCTCCCCTTCCTAGGGGCGACTCAAAACTGGAGGAGTGGAGAGAATCTCTTTCAACCGGGAAAAGGCCTCTTGGCATTTAGGGGTCCACTGGAAAGGGATCTCCTTCTTAAGCAACCTAAAGAAAGGAAGCGCACGTTTTGCCGAGGTTGATATGAACCTGGTGAGTGCGGCCATTATCACGGTTAATCGTTGTATTTCCTTCTTCGAAGTCGGTTCTTTCGTATCGATGATTTCTCGACACTTATCTGGATTGGCCTCGATTCCTCTTTCGGTTAGGTAAAACCCGAGGAACTTCCCCACCCTCACGCCGAAAGTACATTTATCAGGATTTAAGTGCATGTTGTGCTTGCGAAGTTCTGAGAAAACTTCAGCGAGGTGGGTGACGTGGTCTTCGTCCTGGACAAATTTGACTATCATGTCATCTATGTATACTTTGAGCAATCTTCCGATCTGTTTTTTGAAGACTTTGTTCATCATTCTTTAGTACATGGCACCGCATTTTTTAAGCCAAAAGGCATGACCTTATAACAGTAGTTGGCACCTTCGGTTATAAAAGTTGTCTTCCCTTGGTCGGGCTCATACATTGGTATCTAGTTTAGCCAGAGTAGGCATCCATGAATTACAAGAACCAAAAACCAGATGAGTTGTCGACGAGCTTGTCAATGTTCGATAGCAGGTATACGTATTTAGGGCACGCTTTGTTGAGGTTGGTGTAGTCAACACACATTCTCCACTTCCCGTTTGACTTCTTCACGAGCACCACATTTGATAACCAAGTTGTGTACTTAGCTTCTTTTACAAAATTTTCTTTGATTAGGTCGACCACGGCTTTCTCGGGCTTTGGGCTTTCTCGGGGGGAATCGGCGTCGTCTCTGAGCGACCCAACGCGCCGACGGATTGAGCGCCAACTTATGACACGCCACATCGGGCGATATCCCGGGCATCTCATCTGCGGTCCAGGTAAATAGGTCGACATTTGGAGGATTTTGATCAAGTTCGCCCTCAATTCTTTGGGAAGATCGTCCCCTACCTTTGTCGTTCGAAAAGGATCCTTCCCGATCTGGACGTGGGAGGATTCGCCATTAGGAACTGGTCTCTCGATTTTCTTCGCGAGCTCTTTGGCCAATGGGTCACTGATGTCCTTGGTCCTAATCTTGATGTCCTCAGCCCCGAAACGGGGATCAACATCGGTTAACATTACGCTGTGTGGGGGTAAGGAGTACTTTTCTGGTATCGACACCTTCCCGATTTGATCAACCTGTGTGCTCTTCGGATTGATCTCAAAGCATCTTCTTGCTGCGTCTAGGTTGCCATGTAGGGTGATGATCTCACCACTGGAGATGTGGAATCTCATTTTTAAATGGATTGTCGATGTTACGACTCCGAGATTGGCTAAAGTAGGTCTGCCAATGATACAGTTATAATCGTAGTCGCATTAGAGGACTAGGAACTGTACCTTGACTGTTTTCGACTTCGGATAAGTACCGAAGGTTACCATTAATTCGACATATCCCAATGGAGTTGTCTTGGCCCCATTGAAACCCTGCAGGTCCATTCCCTGGTAAGGGATGAGGAGGTCCTTCAAAAGCTTCAACGTATCAAATAATCCTCTATACATGATATCAACGGAGCTCCCCTGATCGACAAGATTTCTCCTGACGTCGACATTTTCCATCTTCGCCCAGACTAAGAGAGGGATGTCCTTGTTGGGCTCATCTCTGTCGGTCTTAAATGCGTAAAAAGCAAGGGGTGGTCTGCTTGACTTCGGAAGATCGACAGGAGGGTAACTAGAGTTGACAGCAGCTCCTGCAATGTCCTTAAACTTCCTTTTCTCGGTCTTGATGGATGGACCCCCCGGTCTGTTAGGTCCTCCAGTGATGACCATGGCGATTGTTGTGGTCTGGGTTTTATCTTCCTTGTCTTCAACCCTTTGCCTGGGGTCTCGACTTGTAAATGCGTCGTGAACTTGTGCAGCTAGGGACCTCGACCGCCTCCTTCCTAGCCTATCGCGGGTATAATTCTATAACTTACCTCACCTTATTAGCTGCTTGACGACATCCTTTAACTAGAAACAATCTTCTGTATTGTGACCGTTGATGCGATGTCATCGGCAGTACTTTGTGTTGTCTGTATCCGGCCTTTGTTTTATCCGGTTCGGGAGTTTGATCCCGGCATCCTTGAATTCGGTGTGTAGACAATCTTCCAAGATGTGGGCTCATGAGGTGTTCAATGGTGTGTAGTCGGTGTTTTTGATCACCGAACTTTTGGCGTCTTTCTCCCTTTTTGACTTGGACTCCTTGTGGGCTGATCCCTTCGCTTGCGGAACTTCTCCATGGTTGGTTAACATGCATTCATCCTCATAGCCGATGAACCTTTTAGCGCGGCACGGGAGGTTGTTATAATTGCGTGGGCGCTTGACTCCGATGTCGACGTGGAACAAGCTTTTCTTGACTAACCCCTGCTAGAGGAGGTACATCTTCATGTCTTCTCAGACTTCTCTGGCCAGCATGGCCTCTTGGGTGAACCTCTCGATGTACTTCCTCAGGGATTCATTTTCACCCTGTCGGATAGCAGCGAGGGTTGCTTCCGACTTAGGCTGTGGCCGAGAAGTGGTGAAATGATAGGTGAATTTCCTGTTGAGTTCGCCCCACGATCCAATGGAGGTCGGCCTCAGTCCTTGGAACCAAGCCAAAGCTATCTTCGACAGAGTCAGGGGGAACAACTTGCATTTAACTAGTCCCTTAGCGTTCCAATACCTCATGATGGTATCGAAGCGTCCGATGTGCTCATCAGGATCCCCTATTCCGTCATCTAGCTCGAAGGTTGGAGGCTTCTCGAGCGAATGGGGAATAAAAAATAGTGTGATTTCTTCAGCGAATGGTCCAGCTTGAAGTAGGTCGTCATCGTCGTCGTACCTCCTCATGCAGCGAGGTGGTGCGCTTTTGTTAGAGGCTGATGACGGGGATGGTGATCGATGCGAAGGCAACCTCCTCTGAGAGTGCGGTGAAGTGTTGCTCCTTCCGGTCGGTGACTGCCCCGTGGTTCTGCCGGTGCAAGACGATTGGCAGTGCGTCTCCCTCCTCAGGGGAGATCGTTCACTTGATCGCCTATGGCGCGGTGACCTAACCGTGCGGTGTCCTCCGATGGTGGATCGGTGGAATTCTCTAGATCTAGGGTTCTCATGATGCCTTTCGGTTCTGGACTCTCCAGATCTGGATGAGGACCTAGATCTGCGGCGAGATCTGGGTTGTGTGACGGTGCGTGCAGTAGCCTGTTGAGTTTCCATTATAGCAATCCTTCAGTTTTGGTCTTCGATCATTTGAGTCTATCTCTGGATGATCGAAATGACGTTCTCCAGAATAATAGATAAGTATCAAGCTAGAATCAATCTTTAATGAGATTATTGATTTGCTCAATCAAGTGCTATAATGCACCAGCTTGGTACCACAATGATTTGCTCAATCAAGTGCCATGATGCACCGATTCGACACCATCAATTCTTTCCTTATCAGAATTATGGCACATGTTTCTTGTGACAGCAAATCTGATTTGTGTAGTTAGTTTTAGAGATGTCAATTCCTTGTCTCTAGCAAGTAGCATTGATTAGGTTCATTACTTGTAATTATAAATAGGCACACTGTTGTATCTTTTTCAATCAAGCAGTTCTGAAATTCTTTATGGTATTCAGAGCATTCTAGCTTAACAGCTTTTTTTCCGATCCAAAACTCTCTCTTTCATTCTGCATCTATGGCTGCAGTCCCAGGAATCGAAGGCCTAGTTGTGCTTAATGCTAATTCACAGCTGCACATCAAGCTTGTTGGAGACAATTTTCCAGCATGGAGAATTCAATTCCTTGCATTGTTGACTGGCTAGTTGGTCATCTCGATGGCACCAAAATCTGTCCAGCAAAACTCATTGGTGAACCTGCCACTCCAAATCCCGAGTTCACAAAATGGACTAGACAAGATCAACTAATTGTTCATGCTATCGTTTCATCAGTGACAGCAACTGTTGTCACTAATCTTGCAATGGTCAAGACTGCCAAGCAAGCATGGGACACCCTCAATACAATGTATGCCGGTAGATCTGAAGTCGAGTTATGACTGCTGAAGCACAAAATTTCAACTTTCATCATTGGCATTCAGTCTATGGCAACATATCTCCAAGGTATAAAAGCTATTTCTGATGAGCTGTCTATTATTGACCATCCTCTTGATGAAATAGATCTAGTTATTCACACACTCAATGGTCTTAGTCATGAGTACCATGACATTGCTGCTGTCCTCCATAGTAGGGAGACTCCAATTCACTTTGCTGAGCTTCATGAGAAACTCATGGACTATGAAACAGTGGTGCATCGTGATCAGCCAGCAGCACTTGATTCTCTTGTTGCAACTGCAAATGCTGTGGCACGCAACAGAGGACAGTACCACAGGAACAACAACCACCAATCTGCTCAATCAACACATCAGCCTGTGAATCAGGTCATATGCCAGTACTGCAACAAACTTGGCCATATAGCCCGCAATAGCTTCAGACTTAAGGGATTCCCAAAGAAAAATGGACACAAACCAGTTGCCAATGTAGCCACTCAGCAGAATGCAAGCTGGATAATGGACACAGGAGCCTCAGATCATATCACACAAGATCCGCAGCAACTCACTTTGGCAAATCCATATCCAGGTTCAGATCAAGTAACCATTGGTGATGGCTTAGGTTTGAATATAACTCACACTGGAAGCACTTCTATTACCACACACACCAAACCTCTTCATCTTAAACAAGTATTGTGTGTTCCAAATATTCAATCCAACTTACTATCAGTTTCTAAGCTTTGCAAAACTAACAAATGTTTGGTTGAATTTTTCCCTAATTGCTTTGTTATGAAGGACTTGAGTTCGGGCCAGGCACTGATGCAAGGACCTCTTAAGCAGGATCTCTATCACCTTTCCACCTCATTCATCAACCACCCCACTCCAAAAGCATTCACAACCAACATTCAGTCATCCACCACATGGCATCACAAACTTGGTCATCCCTCATCTAAAATAATGAAACATCTTGTGTACAACCAGCATATTCCAATAATAGGCCCCTCATCTCAAGAATGCGACTCACCTTGTATGCTAAGAGCCATGGCTCCCTTGCTCCATCCATGACCTTACTAGTAGCAAGCCTTTGGAGCTCATTTTTTCTGATGTATGGGAACCAGCCCTGGTAAGATCTCTAGATGGCTACTCTTACCATGTAGTCTTTGTTGATCACTTTTCTAAATATGTTTGGTTGTATCCAATGAAAAATAAATATGATGTTTTCACCATTTTCACTCAATTTAAGTCTATTGTTGAAAATATTTTTGGAATACCTATTATTTCATTATTCTCTGATAATGGTGGTGAATTTATAAAATTAAAATCCTTCTTAGCCAATCAAGGAATTTCTCATTTCACCACACCACCACATACTCCTGAAATCAATGGTACTGCTGAAAGAAGACATAGACACATAGTTGAAACAGGCTGTGCACTTTTACAACATGCTCAATTACCGCTTCAATTCTGGTCCTTTGCTTTTAGCACAACCACCTTTCTCATTAACAAATTGCCTACACCCACTATACAAATGCAAAGTCCCTTTGAAGTGTTGTTCAAAAAACAACCAGATTACACCAAACTCCATTCCTTTGGTTACCTATGTTTTCCCTGGTTAAGATCTTACACTAAGCTCAAACTCCAACCAAGATCCCTACCCTGCATATTCCTTGGCTACTCAACCTCTCAGCATGCTTTCAAGTGCCTTGAACCTGTGTCAAACAGAATCTGTGTATCCAGGCATATTAATTTCATTGAAGATTCTTTCCCTTATTCAACATTAACTCAACCACTTTTTCGGAATGGTTTCAAGGTGCGGTTGGTGTACATCTGGGCAATAGTGAGAAAGTAAGTTTTTGGCTACATAAGTGGTTGGGGGCTCGTTCTCTTATGTCTGATTTTCCTGTATTGTTTTATCTTGCTTCAAACAACTCAGCCACAGTTGCAAATTGTGGTAATTGGGTGAATGGTTGTTGGAGTTGGCATTGGAATTGGAAGAGGGCCTTGCAGCCTGATGAGGAACTTTTGAGGCAGCAACTGGAAAATGTCTTGCAGGGTGTTGTTTTAAACATCTCTACTGCGGACAAGTGGTTTTGGAAGCACAATCTGATTGAACAATTCATCGTAAAGTCAGCTTACCAACAGTTGGTAAGACTATCTCGTGGCCAAGATAGCCCTATAGATTACCGACTGTCTAAAGCTTGTAATGGGGTGTGGCGTTCCGCTATTCCTTCAAAGGTAGCCATTATGGTGTGGAGAATGATGCTAGACAGGCTTCCCACAAGGAATGCTCTAATAAGTCATGGAATTATTACGTCTAATCATAATGCTTGCTGTGTTCTTTGCTTCCACCAAGAGGAAACTGTAAGTCATTTATTTTTTAATTACTCTTTTTCCTTCGCGGTGTGGGGCTCTATTTATTCTTGGATTGGGCTTTCTGGGGTGTGGCATAACGATGGAGTTGAATATTTCCTGCAATATGGTTTGTTGTGCTTGGGAAAAGTGAAGAAAAATGTGAGGTATCTAATTTGGTGTGCTGTGGTGTGGGCGTTGTGGTCCGTAAGGAACAACATTCTATTCAGAGATGATGTTGCGGAACACTCTGAAATTGTGGCAAAAATAAAGGTAATTTCTTGGAGTTGGTTCATTGCCAAAGCTGGGAGAAAAGTGGGCTGGCAATTTTCTGATTGGTGTTCAAATCCTCTGTGTTGCTTACAATCGATTAAGTGATTCCTTTTTGTAGTCTGGATGATGAATTTTTGTCTGAGGAAGCAATCTGTGTTGCTGCGTTTTCTGGCTTGTTGTCTCTGGAATAGGGGAAGAGTATCGCCTGCTTTTGTGTTTGGTGCTGTGAGGTGGTTGTAGTGCTGTGCTGTTTGGTGGTGGGTGTCAGGGGATAAAACAGCGGGCTTTGTCAAAATTTTTGGATTGGCCTTTTCCTTAGATCATTGGGAGGTGACAGCCATCAGTTGTTTATGTGGTGGAGTGGTTGCAAATGAATGATGCTCTTTTGCAACTGTCTCTGTTATTTTTTTTCTGTTGGGGTGTATTATGCCCATAATCTTAGTTTGCTCAGTCACTTTTTAATTTTGGTGGAGCACGTTTGTATTTGTATTCCATGGTTGGTGTACTCTTTTTCCTCTCTTAGTCTTTTTCCCAATGGGTTTTAGCTTTAGGAGGTTTTAATGAGGTACATCTATGTTGTTTTTGGGTTGGAGTACCCCTTATATTCCCCTAATAAAATTATTTTCTTATAAAAAAACAACACTTAAACAAACTTGAAAACCTTCCAAAAATACTCCTTAGGGTTCGGATTTCTCAACAAAAATCTAGGGACTAAAAAATTAAATCTTTTCATTTACATTCATAAGGACGTTTTAGCACTAAACTCATGGATTTCCAAGTAAGAAAATCAAGTGAAATTCTTCCCTTTTTCCCCTTGAAGCTCACGGTTTCCTTTCCTAAAAGCATAGGGAAAACTTTCATTTTCCTTTTCTCACTAAATCCATGATAACTTTCATTTTCTAAAATCAAAATCACATCTTTAAATTACTTCTTAATTTTAACTAACATTTAATCACCAAAACAACAAAGTTTTGGCAAGGTTTTTAGAAAAAAGATCACCCCCTAAACTCACTCTAAACTCAAAGGTTCATGCCCTTAAAATATCCAAGAACGTTTCTTCCAAAACAACCAAAAATCATATTTTTAAAACACCTAAATCTTTATCAACACAAAACCACTAATCAAGCTTTTAAAATAAAGTTTTAAGCAACCAAAACAACCCCTAAATTCTCCCCTAAGGTCTCGGTTTTGAGCTGGAAAAATGATCAAGAAAAGCTTTCCAAACAACTTCCAAAACAACTCAAAATCAACTTCAAACACAACATAAATTACGCACTAAAAAGAAAGGGCTTCATGGGTTGAAAACCTCACCCAAAATACTCTAGAACCCCACGGTTTCTAGGCTAGAGAAGGGACCAAAAATCTTTCCAACAAATCCTCAAGGATCAAGGTGATTCTTGAAGCTAAAATGAAGAGGAAATGGAGGTATATATATGTTTTAGGGTTCGGTTTTATGGAGAAAAAGAAGGAAGAAAGTGTGGTTCATCTAGGGCAAGTGTTTCGATGATTAAATGACAAGAAAATGAAGTGAAAATGGTGGAGATTGGTGGTGGTGAGTTTCGGCTAGCAAGAAGAAAGGAGGAAGAAAGTGTGCTTCCGAAGCTTAGGATTTAGGAACATGAATATATGGCTTTGCAAATGATAATATAAATGAGCAATTTGGTCCCTCCCTTGGTCATATATCCAGCCGAGAATCACAAGGAAAGAATGAGCAAGACTTGGTCAAGATTTGGTCAAAATAAAATCCTTGACTTGAATATTAGATTAGGTATGTCTTGGTCAAATTAGTATAATTTTCCATTTAATTTTCTAATTACATGACAGCTAAGCTCCTTTAACCTAACCACTCCCTTTGACCCTTGACCAACACCTTTGACCTCTAATTTACTGTCAAGTGTCCCTATAACTCGGTTCTCGAGGTTCGCTCTTTCGCGTTGTCGATTAGTCGCGCAAAGCGATTAACCGATTAAACTGGATCCGCGCGACGAATAAATTTATTCTCGCTTTGATCCTTCTCTAAAAATTCTAGGACTTCATACATCAATCATAAATATTAAATGTATATAAACTCCGTTTCGAATTTCGTCGATATCGAAGTTCGTTTTAAAATTTTCATTACGGGCAAATTTGCCCTGCAGGTCTAAATATGGAGAAGTTCTCATAAGAATTTCTCGACGATATTTGAAGCCTAACTTACTAATAATTATTAAGTCTTAAATTTAATTTCATCTTGATTAAATTTACTCACTTTTATTAATCATAGAAATCGTATTATTTTCATAATACGTTAAAATAGAACAAACGTACAATGAATACACTGTAGCTAAAGGCATGGGTGTTACAATCACGGCCAACCACCACACAAATCCGGCATCACCACGCTTCCCTCTTCCAGATTCGGCCACCTCCGGATCTCCCCCCGCCTCGGTTTCCCTCCGCCTCGCCTGTCTTTCGCCTCCTCCACCATCCACCACTTTCCCTCCTTCTTCTTCTCTCCAATGTCACCCCCTCTGTCTCCCACTCTCGCCCTCACTTTCTCTCCTTTCTCCCCTCTCTACCGGTCCCTCTTTCCTGCTCGATCTCTCTCTGTTGCTCTCTCTCTCCCCCTCCCTCTCTTTCTTTCTTTCTCTGTTTTCTGATTTGCCATCAAGTGAGAATGGAGGGACCGGGGTCGGGGAACATATAAAATTTTAGAAAAGGGATAAGTAGGTCTTCTAACAAAAAGCGCTAGCGACTCTTCCGGAATAAGTAGCGCTTCTAACAGGAGGCGCTAGCAATTCTCCCAGGAATAAGTAGCGCTTCTTTAAGGAAGCGCTACATATTTTTTTTCCCAAAATTTTAGTTACTTTTACTAGTGCTTTAATGGTAAGTGCTACCTATTCTTTGGCCTTCACTAGCACTTCCTAGAGGAAACGCCATTTATTCATTTCCACTCATTATAACTAGCGTTTCAAAGGGAAACGCTCTTGATTGATGTGCCATTTAATACTAAATCTGGAGTAGTGCATGCATGTTATATATATTGTGTATGTCCATCATCTAATTTGTCTTGATCTAATTTAGGTATTGAATGTGTGGTTGAGATCCTTATTGAAATTGACAAGCAAAGTAGATTTCTATTGACAAGCAATGTGGATTCCTTTAATAGAGTGTTTCCACTGGGATCCTTGTGCAATTATCCTTGTGATACTATGATGTATATGCCCATAATCTAATCTCCTCTAATCTGTTGTATTTGGCATATTCACTACTAGAAAAAGATAAATTAATGACCAAAACTAGTGAACAAAAAAAAATGAAATTTGTTACTAATTTTGGAGTCGCAAAATTTAGTGAGGGAATTAGAGACGAATTTCATATTTTTCTGTCACTAATTTTTCATCACTAATTTAACATTTTTTAGTAGTGAGAATACTGGATTTGACTCCAGATAGAGCTTCCTAAAGAATATATAGAAACTTGGTACATACAAGACCTGTTGAACTATTAATTTTTAGTGTTTCTATGCATGTTATAGGAATATATATAGTGTAGAGAGAAGACATGTCGAACTTATAATTTTCAGTGTTTCTATTCATGTTAGGAATATATAGGTCGCAGAGAGAATACATGTTGAACTTTGAAATTTTTGTGTTTTGTAACGAATTTTGAAATTTTGTTGTTGAACTTAAAATTTTTAGTGATATGTATTGAGGTATTAGTTATTGACTGCTAATTGCAATGGGAAAATACATTAAACAGCAAAAAAAACTCAGATAACGCTTCTTTGAGGATGCGTTATTTGAGGGCAATTAACTTGACGTTTACTTAAGAAAATGTCATCTGAACAATGTATTTCATTAACATTTTCTCGAGGAAGCATTATCATAGATGTTAATCTGGAGAACTAGTGCGGATTCTGAATCGTGTCCACTCTTCAAAAGTGCTATCTAAAGGTGCGCACTCATCAGATGATGGTCAATCACATAACGTTACGCATTATCGAAATCAATTTTAAACGTTATTGGAATCAAAATTCAGCGTAGTATATAAATATCTTTTATCTTCTAGTAGGAGAACTCATTTATGTTAAAGTCACATTACCTATAAACAAACCTCTAATTACATGAGGAGGACCCCATTCAATCTTACAATGGTTAGGGAGATTTTGATGGATATGGATTCGAGTGAGGGATCTGTGCACTCACGCAGTCATTAGACCCCTTATTAAGATTTCAAGCAAGTTTTTTAACTAGTTTAAAACCCAATTTATGAGCTCAAAATCTTATGAAGATCAAACGGTGTCAAATTGCTGACCGCGTGAATGTAGGAAATCTGTTGGTAAGCGAGTAAGTTGGGTGTAGGAGAGAAGGCTGAGGAGGAAGTAGAGAGAAGTGATGGACCTGGGCACCAGGCTGTGACTGTACAGGAGAGATGTGAGAGGAGGAGAATTCAAATGGAAGAGTGAAAGAGAAGGATGTTGTCACTTTTTTTTTTTTTTTTTGTTAAAAATTTAAGAGACTGAAAAATAAAGTTTTTATTCATATAAGTGATATAAAAAACGGTGAGAGATCTCACCTCATAAAAAAACATTATTAGACCACTTATTTTTCAACCCTAGCTTGGTGATTTTACTCAAAGTACATAGCTTCGAGTGGCATATTGATTAGCACCAACGAACACAACCTCAAAGGGGTCATCTTTAGTAAGGATCAGACGCCTTCCATTCTCATCATTATACCTCCCAATATTATAACAAAAATTAGGTGGGGCAGTGATAGTAGGACAGAACACAAGCTTGTAGCCAAAGCCATGTTTTTGAATGTTAAACTTACCATCTATGATACGCTTGCCTTGTTGGTCTTCAACACCACCAATTCCCACATATGCACTAGGAAAATCACCACTAACCGCCACCCAACTGGAGTGTATAGCACACTCTGGCTTCTCTTCAAATACAATATCCATCTCTTCGCCTGTAAGGATGGTAGTAGGGAGTATTTCTGGTACAACGAATTGCACTATCATGCCATTGACAACCTCAGAATAGTCTTGAAGTACAGCAACTGGACATGTTGAGTTTCCTGTCTTACCAAGCCTTACTCCACCACCTGCTGCTCCAAAGATAGCTGGCATAATATAGAGTCTGTCATGAGGAAAAATTGGGTTTCCATTTGTGTCCTTCACTTCTTCAACTTGTGTAAAGGCTAGTGGAAGATAAGCTGTGAAGGCAAAGAGGAAGAAAGAGAGGGTAAGTGATGCGGACTTCATGGTTTGTTAAGGATGTTGCTATCTGAACTTTGTTTTAGTGGCTTACCTTTATACACGTATAGGGGTTCATTTGCATAAGAAATTATTCATAATCTTTATCTAAATCTTGATATATAAATAATACACTCTCTGGACTCAAATATAAGCAAAAATACATTTTTAAGATACGTTAAAAAATGTATATATCTAGTCTAAAATTTGGACTAGATACATATATTTTTTAATATATCTTAAAAAGGCATTTTTGTTATAGTGTAACTTAGTACGAATGTTATGAAAAATATAAATAGAGCACATGCATGGCAAAAAAAAAAAAAGTAAATTATGTTGGTAAACAATAACCATGTGAACTCTGTGGGATGGGTAGCTCAACTGGTTTGAGCTAAGAGTATGAAGGAGTGAAGGAGTTAAAGGTGCAGGGTTCAAATCCTGCCGAAAGAGAAAACTAATCTAACATACTAACATTTACCTATAAAAAAAAATAACCATGTGAACTCATTGTTGTCGTACATATATGGTATCCCTATTGATGATTTTTCTATGTTTAGTTTTTGTTTCATGCAAAATAGTGGAAGGGTTGTTAACTCCATCAAAAGTGAAGCGAAGCATATCTTAGAGCATATCTTTATGTTCTTATTTTACCCTTATGTAGGTCTCACTATATTACATTATTTTTAGTCTCCAAGATATCGGAAAATGTTAGTAAATCAATGAATTTTTTTTTCCCCTTTCCAAGATTCAAACTCCGGAATTCAACTCTTTAAGCGTCCAACTAACCTGCTTGGTAGATGTAAAAAATCCTATTGAAGATACTCTTAATTAAAATAGAGAACAAGTGCATATACAAGTTATCAGAAAAGTTAGAGCATGGATGGTCCCTATTTGCTGCAAATTAATTAAATAGAACCCAATGTTGTCCTATGAGATAAATTTTTTTTTTTCAATATTTTCCAGGCCACTAACAGCTTCTCCTTAAAATAATCTTGTTTTGTTATTTCGATTGTCTTTTACTCAGAAATAAATAGTTTCTTACAAACAATAATTTGTGTTTAAGTTTCGGGTTCTGTGTATTATGAAGAAACGTGTTGATAGGCTTTTTAATATGAGGTATACAATGTTGACTAAAAAGTTATGGGTTTTATCTCTATTAGTAGTCTTTATTCGACGAGACATTAATATCCCTGCCTTCTTACAAACAATAATTTGTGTTTAAGTTTCGGGTTCTGTGTATTATGTAGAAACGTGTTGATAGGCTTTTTAATATGAGGTATACAATGTTGACTAAAAAGTTCTGGGTTTTATCTCTATTAGTAGTCTTTATTCGACGAGACATTAATATCCCTGCCTTTCAAGTACCTTGGTTTGCCGGTAGGTGCAAATCGTAGGAAGCTGAGTACTTGGTAGCCTATGTTGAAGGTTATCAGATCGAGACTGAAAGCGTGGCGAAACAGGTTCGTAAGCCTCGGGGGTAGGATTGTACTTATCAATTCAATCCTCAATAGTATCTCTATCTTCTTCCTCTCCTTCCTCAAGATGCCTATGCGGGTCTGGCATGCGGTGGTCCGATTGCAGAGAGAATTCCTGTGGGGGGATCCAAGGGGGGTAGGAAGATCCCATGGGTCAAATGGTCTGATGTGTGTAAACCTAAGGCGGGGGGTGGTCTAGTAGTGAAGGACACTAGTACACGAAACGGAAAAGAATTAGGTATTTTACACCGGTTTTGCGTTTAACTAGTATAAAAAGTGACGCGGTGGCAATTTTGTAATTATCGCGTAACTTTTCACACCGATTATATAAACAACAGGTGTAAAAGGTTAAATTTTTACACCGGTTTTTTTTAACCGGTGTAAAATGAAACACGGTGGCAATTTTGTAATTAACTCGTGATTTGTCTAATTCTTTCACACCGGTCTTTATAAATAACCAGTGTAAAATCCTTTTTACACTATCTCATTCAAATGGCGAACCCCTGTATCAATTGTCACGTTCCAAATTTCCATTGCCTATACGATTCCGTACGTAAGTCGCTTTTTTATAACATACTTAATCGCAAAAACGACGTACTGAATTGCATAGACACCGAAAAATTTGAAGCGTGACCAAGGATATAGAAGTTCTGCCATTTGAACGAGATAGTGTACCTGGAGCTTTCGCGAACGCACACAACAAACATCAAACAGGGGATTAACATGAACATGAACTTGTGATGATGAGGAAGAAGTTGTGAACTGGTGATGACATCAACAAACTCAAGGTGTATTTATAATGAAAGGAATATTCAATGCCAAACACATCTATTGACTAAAAAAGGGTGCAGATGAAAACGTGAGAGTTGCTGGACAGTGTGGTAAATGCGTTTTAAAAGAAAGAAAAACGTTTTACCAAAATTTAAAACGTGTCACTTTTTACACCGGTTTAAGGTTTAACCGGTGTCAAAAGTGACGCGGTGGCAATTTGGAAATTATCGCGTAACTTTTTACCCCGGTTATTTAAAAAATCGGTGTTAAAAGTCATTCTTTTTTATTAATAACTTTTTCCCTCTCATTCTCTGATACGCGCGAAGCATTTTTCTCCTTATTCTGTCTTTCTCTCTCGCCGCTGCTCCTTGTTCTCTCCATCGTTCGAGACCTCTCTTTCGCCGCTGCACTATCGTCGTTCACATCCTCTCTCGTAGCCGTTCGAATACCTCTACTTCACGTGGTTCTTGCTGCCGTGCTCCTTCTCGTGGTTCTCCCTGTTCTCCCTGAAGCCCTGTCGCAGATCTGGTTTAGTTTTCTTCTCCTTGCTTATAGGTTTGTTCTTTTACCCTGTAGCTTTGGCCCTTTTTGGTTTTAATGTGTTTGATAATCTCTTTAGGTTTTACTGTACACTCTAATTTTCCCTCTGAACAAAGCATAAAAAACCGGTGAAGAAGAAGAAGAATCCCTCGTAGGTGCGTCACTGCTTCATTTTTTTTCATTTTCTTTCCTTTTTTTTGTTTATCTATTTTGCTTTCGCTGTTTTTTGCTCTGTTGATTTGCGTTTTTATGAGCTTGTATCGTATGATTCTTTGTCTAGGTTTCCCTTGTACATGTCGAAAATAGTAGATGTTAGAAATAGTAGATGGAATGAGATTGTTTATAGGATTCGGTCGGAAATAGTAGATGTTAGAAAAAAGAAAATTGTTGTTCATGTTATGGATGGGGTTATTATGGATGCTGAGTTTGAGCAATCGGTTTTATCCGATGAAACAGAGGAGGATTGACTGTATACAGGTTTTGCTCTTTGATTTTCATATTCATATTCATATTTTGTGGTATACAATACAACTGAGATATATGGTATGAACACTTGTACATGTAACAGTGTGTGTATGTTATCTCCTTTTTGCTTAATAATTGACTATTGTTGACAACAGACCATGTCTTTAGATGAAAACCATAGTCGTGGTGGGCGTCGTACTCGCATGGCTTCCAAGAGGTCACGTCCCCCTATTAACAGGCGTATCGAGCTATCTTTGTGAGGAATGAGGAACGTGTTGCTCGTCTTGGCTATCCTTATCGCGATGAGGATCGCGATTTGATGAACCAGTATGATGATCCCCGTGTTGATGCTGACCGTTGGGGCCCAGGCCTTCATATGCACATGCTTTAGAGGAGACCACCCTCTACCAGGAGGCCCGTAGCTGCCAGGGAGGTTCATCAAGGGTTGGACGTTGTTCAGATCCCCAGCGATGAGGATGAGATCAGAGAGTATAGTCCACCCGCACCGGAGTATTCTCCCATCGTACCCGAGTACACTCCATCGACTCCTTTGGAGGAATCTACTTCCCGATTTTGTCCTAGTTACTCCTCTAGTACTGGCCAAAACTAGCCTCAAGATACCCGTCATCGCTGTTGTTATTTCTTCTAAGTGCTTCAAAACTAGGCATTTCATCATCGTGCACCCAAGATGGACACTCGTCATCGCTGTTATCATTTGTGTCAGTTCCCTTTACTGATTCTTCAAATTCAACATGTTGTCATTTCTGAGACGGAACCTTCCGAAGGCTTCATGATTCTTCTTCACATAATGCATATTTTCTAGGGTTGATGCATTAGTTAAAAAGATACAATGAAGAGCAAGCTGATGCATGTTGTCCACCAGATGGTGGCTGAAACAATGAGTTCTTCTCTGGTTTCTATAATGGTGTCATGAAAATAACTCCCTGGTTTTCCTCCTCGCTGAAGAAATTTGTAACGACCCGTTTCCGGACCGCTACTAAGCTAGAACAATACTGAATGCAAGTAGGTTTTCGAAATAGTACTCTTCGTGTCTTTTGGAAAAATGCGGTAAATTTTTTTTTTTATAAACAAGTGTCTTTTGTAACACACATTCAAAGTACGAGCAACGTTTTCGAAACATGATGGAATTATAAATGCAATTGACTACTACAGCTAAACAAGGACATACACACATGCCCCAAAAGATAATCAGTTGAAGAGTTTTACACATCGGAAGCAGTAAATGAATATGCATAAGCAAGAATATACCCTGAGTATGAAAACCCTACAATGTTACTACATGAGGTACTCTTGGCAGTTACCCATGCAGGGGGCTGCTCCAAAAGTAAAACCTCGACACCTAAACAACAACTATCACAAAGTCAAACAAATTGACAAACTGGTCACTAACCCAAAGCTATATACAAAACAGTTAAACACCGTCAGCTACCAACTACTCAAATCTTTTGCATCAAGTCATCTGCATCCTCGTCGGTTCCTCCACGCGAAGATCTCTAGCACACCTACCATACATACATCTCAGCCGTGAGTGGGGATTAACTCCTAGCCGAGGGAATCTTCATGCTCGGGAAGTCAGAAGCCATCTTCAATGATGTCATCGTCCCTGGAATCTCCACCACGTCCGTCAATGCCTTGTAACGACCAAATACAATAAATAACGTTAATTAACGTATCGTAAAAATACGCGTGTTACAATACTCCCCCTCTAAAAATAGTTTCGTCCTCGAAACTACAGGTGAGTTACGTACCGTGAAAAAGCTCCGGATACGAAGTCTTCAACTTCTCTTCCAACTCCCATATTACATCTCTGGTTTTCTGATCCCTTACAACTTGACAAGCTGTATCTCCTTGTTCCTCAATTGCTTGATCCTTCCATTGACAATCTTTGCAAGGAATACTCCAATAACAAATCTTCTCCTTACTGAATCATGTCCGATTCGCCAATGGAGTCCTCATCATCCCGATACCAACTTAAAGGTGTCTGACACTTACGTCCATACAGGTAGTGCTTACAATTCTCCAATGCAAAAAAAAAACACCGCAACCAGTTCCAAATCATGCACAGAATAATTCCTCTCGTGCATTCTTAAGCTATCTCGAAGCATAAGCCACAACTTTCCGATGTTGTATCAGTACACATCCTAATCCTTGGTGTGACGAAACCTCACAAGGTTCTTCCAGTTGAGGCAAAATCAGTTCAGGTGTAGTCATTAGAAGTCCCTTCAGTCTCTGAAAATTGGATTCACGTTCTTCAATTCACAGAAAAGGTTGATTCTTCCTCGTAGATCATGTAAGTGGTACTACTATCTTCGAAAAACCTTCTATAAATCTCCGGTAGTAGCCTGTTAATCCAACAAAATTTCTGATATCTACCTCAGTCTTCGGCTATTCTAATCTTAAGACCGCTTCAATCTTGGCTAGATCCACAGCCAAACCGTCTCTGGTGATCACGTGTCCGAGAAAATTCACTTCTTAAAGCCAAAATTCACACTTAGACCGGTGAGCATAAGGCTACTCCTCTCGTAGTATCTACAGTACTTGGCGTAAATGCTCTTCGTGCTCTCCTCTGCCCCTCGAATAGACCAAAATGTTGTCAATAGATACTGTCACGGACTGGTACATTCTTCAACTCGGTCGCTTGGTAACTTCTATACTAGCGAGGGAATATGAAATCCTGAGCTCTCTCTTACAAGAATCTTCGATAGAATTAACAGAAAGGTATATGAAGACTCCAAAATTAGGAAAAACTGCGATTTTTTTGGGCACAGTCCCGAAGGATATGGTAATTCGAAAACCAATCCGACCCGAGAATAATGGTAAGACTTTTAAAGATACGCGACTTGAATTGACAAAGATTTTCTATACTCAACAATTACTACACAATGAAGTCATGCAGTGTTAGAAACTAGAGTCTTAGCAGTTGAAGTAATTCACTACTAAGTCGAAAGATGAAACATCGCAAGCAATATTTAGATCACCTCACACAATCAAAAGAAATAAAATAGTGTGCAACATTAGAATCAAAGATTATGGATAGAGAATTACCTTCAATTTTGTAATTCCCCTGAGTTAGATCTCTTGGTCGCTCCGCCGCCTTGCCGCCCATGCAGAGGACTCTGCCCTTGGTAGTCGAACGCCTTCTCTTTGGCTTCACGGCATTCACACTTGGTTCTCCCTTCAGAGGTTTGCAGTCTTTAACAAGGTGCCCTGGCTTGTTGCAGTTGAAGCACAATACCTCTCTCGTAGGACACTTGCTGGAAAAATGCCCCGTCTTTCCACAACGAAAGCAGGTTAGGTCTCTTCGATCTTTACCTCCACCACCTGAATTCTGGGTCATAGGGCGGTACTGCCCCTGGTTGTTCCCCTGAAGCTTATTGTAGGGTTATTTTTGCTGTTTCCCTTTCTGATTACTTCCCTGGACCTAATTCTGCGATCTGATAGGCCCGTCTGCACCATTCTTTCTCTTGTGGCTCCTCACACCTTCCACCTCGATGCATCTGTCAACCAACTCTTGGAAGTTGCGAATCCTCAGGGACACCACAGACTTCTGGATGTCGAACCTCAATCCCCGCTGGAATCTATCACTTAACCAACTCTGATCCACCCGATCACGAAATGGACTGAAGTACCTCGAAAGTGATTCGAACTTGGCGGCATATTCCGATACCGTCATGTTGCCCTGATGTAAATGGAGGAATTCCTGCTCTTTCTCCATCCGTGCAGTCTCAGGAAAGTACTTCTCTAAAAATCTCATGTGGAAGATCTCTCAGCTAATCTCCTGACACTCAGTCATCAACATTTGTTTGACGCCCTTCCACCAGTACTCCGCATCTCCCAACAGCAAGTAAGACGCATAATTCACCTTGACATTTTCTGGGCAGTGGAGTGCTTCAAAAATCTTCTCGACCTCCTGAATCCATAGATCAGCCTTGTCCGGATCCGGTTCACCGTAGAACTTCGGTGGATTATGCTTGCAGAAGTCAGCTAGTCCTCTAGCTTCTGCATCTCTTTCAGCCCTCTGTTGTTGTTGCAGATTATATTGGTTCATAGTCGCAGTCTGTTGAGCTATAGCAGCAGATTGTTGGATCGCAGCAGTAGATTGTTGAGCTATCGCCGATGCCATCTCAGTCATCGCTTGGATTGCTCTCTCCATAGTTGAGTTATCCGGTCCAAACGTACGGTCTCTACGAGGTGGCATTAGATTCCTACAAGGTTTCAAACCTGTCAGAATCTCACACTCTAATGATGTATTATCACACATTGCTTCAATTAAGAAACAATACAAACAATTACAAGTAGAGTTACCCTACTTGAGGAGCAATCAAGCAAGCATGGTTTGACTCTCAACAAGACACAGTTAGATCACAAACTCTACAGAATCCAACAAAACAAGACCCGACACGGTGACCAGCTTAAACACCCAACTCACAATCCGGTTTGAACCGAACTGCTCTGATACCACTATTGTAACGACCAAATACAATAAATAACGTTAATTAACGTATCGTAAAAATACGCGTGTTACAAAATTTGTCCCAAGATGATGGGAAAACCAGGGAGTTATTTTCTTGACACCATTATAGAATCCAGAGAAGAACTCATTGTTTCTGCCATCATCTGGTGGACAAAATGCATCAGGTTGCTCTTCACTATATCTTTTCAACAAATGCATCAACCTTAGAATCTTGCATTATGTGGAAAAGAATCATGAAGCCTTTGGAAGGTTCCGCTCCAAAACGGCAACATGTTGAAGTTGAAGAATTAGTAGAGGGAGTGACGCAAATGACAACAGCGATGACAAGTGTTCATCTTGAGTGCACGATGATGAAATGCCTAGTTTTGAAGCACTGACGGGTATCTTTAGTTTTGGCCAGTCCTAGAGAAGCAAGTACAACAAAATTGTAGTAATGTAAATCTTTCCCTTGTTTTGAAAAGTTTAGTAATTATAATGTAGTTTTATGTCATTACTTTTTAATAGATGTATAAAATTAACAGCTAAATTAGATCATGGTTTGAATTTGGGCAAATTAATTTGGTGCCAATATATTCTACTGCCAATTCTTGTCAAATTTACTGTATTATTGTCATTTTAGAAAGACTCTAGGAAAGTATGGATAATTTCAAACCAAAAAAAAAAAAACTTTTTACGCCGGTTATCTAAATAATCGGTGTAAAAGGTCCTTCAAAAAAATAACAAACAGACAGAAATTGAAATTTTACACCGGATATATAACCGGTGTAAAACATTCGACATTTTACGCCAGTTAAATAACCGGAAACCCCAACATACTACACCAGGAGCATTTATACCTGCACCAAAACAAGTGTAAAAAGTCAATTTTAACTGTGTAAAATCCTCATTCTGCAATAGTGGGACCTGTGAGCGTTTAACAATAGCCTGTTAGGGAAGTGGCGATGGAGGCAGTTGGATGGTAGGCCTGCCTTTTGGAAACAGGTGGTTACTGCAACGTACGGTGACGATGTGACCAGGGTGCCAGATCTGAATTCAAGAACGATTCATCGTCAGGCCTCCTGGTGGTGGAAGGATTTATGCCTGATGGGGCTGCAAGCGGGACTTCCTCCGGATTGGTTCTCAGAAAGCCATGTGAGAAATATGGGGAATGGGGCTTCTACTCGCTTTTGGTTGGACATCTGGGAGGGGGATTCCACCTTTTCTTCGCTCATTCCACATCTATTCTCGGTATCAGTCCAGCAGCGTGCGGTGATTGCAGATATGGGGCACTCGGTGGGAAATGACTAGGTGTGGGAGCTAAGATGGAGAAGGGGGCTTTTTGTTTGGGAGGAGGAGCTAGTTCATCAACTCAAGAATAGACTTAATGAGGTACGGCTATCTCAGGTGGATGATTGTTGGCTTTGGGCGCATAGTGTTGAGGGTGTGTATTCGGTCCGCTCTGCGTATCAGCTCCTTACTGTTGACAACTCACAGATATCAGGCCGGTTGAATGATGACGTTAGGGTTCTTGGGAGCCTGTTGACGAGTATTGCTCCATCTAAGGTTATTGCCTTCTCTTGGAAACTGCTCCTATATAGGGTTCCTACCCGGGACAATTTGCTCTGGAGGCGGGTGATCTCTGACGTGGGAGGGACTGTTTGTGCCATATGTGGGGCTCCCCGGGTGACAAGTGTACACTTATTCCTTACCTGTGATCTTGCTTGCCCTATCTGGTATGATGTGTTTAAGTGGATAGGATCGGATCTGGTACTACCGCACGATTTATCTCAGATGTATCTCCTTTTGTGTTCACTGGGTGGTAGGCGTAGGTAGACGGGGCTTGCGATAATATGGCATGCCATGGTTT
This sequence comes from Calophaca sinica, assembly GCA_037113605.1. NCBI lineage: Eukaryota > Viridiplantae > Streptophyta > Magnoliopsida > Fabales > Fabaceae > Calophaca > Calophaca sinica. The sequence goes on from CM073733.1 coordinate 95,969,910, forward strand.
GGGTAATCTGTGAGACATGAAACCAGAGAATCTTCTCGGATAAGGTGTGGAGCGTGCAGACCTTCTTGAGAGAATACAAGTAGTTTTGTGGAGGTAGTTATTGGCAAGGGAGAAACTGCACCTCTGCCTTTTTTATGAGTGGTTCACTGATCCCATAGGTTGTTTATTTAGGTGAGGGAGTACTAGGAGGGAATTAGGAGTATAGCTGCTTTGAGCTGTTGCCTTAGAGGTATCAGGTTGAAGTACCCCTTAGTATTCGGTATTATGAGTTGGAGTGCCCTTTTTGTACTTAATATATAAGGGTTGGAGTACCCCTGAAGTACTCCTACTTAATGATAATATATTCTTTTCTGCTGTTCAAAAAAAAATTTACCGGATAAGGTGTGCAAAGTGCTTTTTTTCTTATGCGACAGTGGAAGTGGATAAGGTCATTATAATATTATTTTTTTCCCTTTAGATAATTACTAAAAACTGTTGCTGAAAGTATAGATAATGTTCTTTTAAGTGGTGGTTGTCTATTTCTTTGTTATTTTTTTTTTTGGTATTAGTCATTTTCACTTTATAACATGGTATCAAAAATATTATTACATCCGAGTAAATGATAGGGATTATAACAAGTCTCAAATTATTTTGTTAAATTTATTTGATTTAAAAAAATTTAAATTAGCAGAGGCACACCCTTATAGTAATGGAGAACCACCAACCTCAGCATGGGTTTAAGATGTAATTTACATATAGTCTACCAACGGGAAAATTCAGAATTCGAATTCAAGTCACAGCTAATACGAGTGAGAGGTCGACCATATATGCCAACTCTGGTTGGCTTTCTTTAAAATTCTATTATACTTTTTTTTATTAAATAAAATTCTATTATGCAAACGTATATGATTAAATTACTCTTTTATTTTTATGAAATGATTATTAAATGAAAGTTTGCAATGTATTATTTTACCTTTTATTTTTTTGGTGAAATTATTTTACCTATTTTAACTTATGTGAGGGAAAGGTAATATGATTTTTATATGATTTGATTATTTGGAATAATACGGAATTCAAACGTACGAATTGTGTCTTACTGATTTTGTGGAATTACTGAAATATCATTGAATAATTATTATTTCTGATTTGATGATTTGAAAATGGCAAAGATATTAAATCAAGCTTTAAAAAATAGGAGCCGCCTGAGAAAATTCAAGACACATGCTGCAATTTTCAAATACTTAAATGTTAAGACATGATGCTAATGGATGATGGAAGATAACCCATGGAAATTGAAGCACCACTTGGAAGATTATTGAAGATATGTCCGGCTGCAATTTTTTTTACCACACTTATGATTGGGCCAAGTTTTTAAAAAACCACTCCATTGTTGTTTCCGTAGTCATTAAGATTAGAATTTTATAAAATTTTTTCGTCATCTAGTAGAAATGGTAAACAACAAACACACACGCATCCAAACAGCAATACCCGGGTTCAAACCTCGGTCCCGGCGTCCCCATGTCGCTGAAATTGCCAAAGCAACCAGCAGTGGGGGACTTATAACGTTTTAATTGTAAGAGATTGTGCCTATAAAAGGTTTGTGATTACAGAAATGTTTTTTTGACAACTTAAAGTTGTCAAACACCGTATATCCATACGTTTTAACCTTTTTTTTAATTTTTTCTCTTTCTACGGGTAACATCAGAAAGCTGGTTTGTGTGTGTGTGTGACACTGCGTAAGCTACGATGTCAACTTGAGAGTTGTCAAATTATCAGTGCTCTTGTGAATATTAGTATGTGCCTCTAATATCAAATCAACTGATTGTTTCTTTGATGACCATGAAATTGCACCTGTGCCCAAATAAAATACGTACTCTGACGTGCTTTTTCTTGTAGAAAATATCTCCTGCCCAATCACTATTTGTGTATCCAACAAGCTTCACATCATTATTATTAGCATTAAAAATTCTATCGGTCAGAGTACCTTTGATATAACGTAGAATTATCTTGGCCTTTTACAGATGACAAATGTGAGGCTTTTCCATAAATCTGCTGAGTAATCCTACTCCAAAGACAATATCTGGTCTGGTCGCACTTAAATATCTCAAACTTCTGATCAAACTTTTATAAATGGTTGAATCAACCCTTTTGCCATCAGTTCCTCTTGTTAGCTTCAATTTATCTTCAACTGGTGTTGAAATCGGCTTGGAATTCTCCATCTTGAATTTCTTCAACATATCACTTGCATATTTCTTCTGAGAAATGAAAATTCCCTCATTCTACTGAGCGACTCCAATGCCAAGAAAATAGAACACTAAGCCTAAATATATCATTTCAAAACAGTTTATCATAGCCTCCCTGAATTCTGCAATCATCTTTAAGTTATTGTCAGGGAAGATTAAATCATCAACATAAAGGCAAATAAGAAGAATATCTCCAAGCTAAAAAAAAAAATTGATATATAAAGTGTGTTCAAAGGGGCATCTTTGAAATCCATGCTGCATAAAATAGGAATCAATCAACTTATACTATGCTCTTGGTGCCTGCTTCAAGCCATATAAAGCTTTCTTCAACTTGTATACTGTGTCTTCTTTTCCTTTGACTATATATCCTACAGGTTGTTCTACATAAACTTCTTTTTCCAAGGTTCCATTAAGAAATGCAGACTTAACATCCATTTGGAATATCTTCCAATTATTTTGAGCTGAGAGAGAAATAATCATGCAAATTGTGTCTAATCTTACAACGGGAGCAAATACCTCAAAGTAATCAACACCTGGCTTTTGCTTATAGCCTTTAGCCACCAATCTCGCTTTAAAGCGATCAATCTCTCCATGAGGCTTTGGTCTTGTATACCCACTTCACTCCTATAGGCTTTTTATCAAATGGTAAATTTGTCAGCTCCCACGTTTTATTCTTCTCAATAGCATGAATCTCATCATTCATAGCTTTTCACCAGTTCTCATTACCTGAGGCTTCTTCAAAAGTTACAGACTCACAATCTGCAAACAAGGCAAAATTGATAATCTCCTCATCAGATGGGTCATTATCGTTACCCACAGCATAATCCTCCAGTCACCCACAACATAATCCTCCAGTCTGACTGGTAATCTACGGTGTCTCTGTGGTCTGTTGGATGTTTCTGGCTCATTAGGTGTTGAATCTCCATGTTCATTATCCTCTTCATAATTGTTTAGAATCACCATCAGCTCCTTTTGGGACTTTGAGGACCAATCCCACATTCCTTCTTCATCAAATGTCACATCTCGACTAATAATCACCTTCTTTGTCTATGGATTGTAAAGATTGTAGGCTTTTGAGTGCTATAGCCTACGAAGATACACCTTTCTCCTTTGTCATCTACAAAGGGCCAAGAGAATTCTATGTTATATCAAAGGTACTCTGACCGATGGAATTTTTTATGCTAATAATAATGATATGAAGCTTGTTGGATACACAGATAGTGATTGGGCAGGAGATATAGAAACAAGAAAAAGCAGGTCAAGGTACATATTTCATCTGGGCATAGGTGCAATTTGATGGTCATCAAAGAAACAACCAGTTGTCACACTCTCTACCGCAGAAGCAGAATATATAGCATCAACCAATTGTGCCACACAGACAGTATGACTGAGAAGAATACTTGATGTGATGCATCAAAAGTAGAATACTCCTACAAAAATATTTTGTGACAACAAGTCTGCCATTGCACTATGCAAGAATCCAATTTTTCATGGGCGGTCAAAGCATATTGATATTCGGTTCACAAGATACGAGAGTTGGTGACTAAAAAACAAATAGAGATCGAGTATTGTTCCACCGTAGAGCAAGTTGTAGATATTTTTACAAAGCCTTTGAAGAGCTAGTTATTTTACAAGTTAAATAAATTGCTCGAAATGATATGTTTTAAGCTTGATTTAAGGGAGACTATGTCAAAGATATTAAATCAAGCTTTAAAAAATAAGAGCCGCCTAAGAAAATTCAAGACACATTGTTATACCCCAGTTTTGTCCACTCATTTTTACTTGTTTTATCTATTATTTTACTTTTGGTTTGAAATAATAGGATAATTGTTGCTTGGGCTTTTCTTGCTTTTGCTATGTTTTAGTCTTAATCCTCTGGGTCTAGCTTGGGCCCAATAGCTGAAATAGATACCAACAGTCCATTACATGTCAAAAATTGCAAAAATACCAACAGTCCAATACAGTCCATTCCATGCCCAAAATACAAACCAAGCCCCAAAACAATCACAAAATCAGAATGAAGTAAAAAAAAAAACAAAAAAAGCAAAAAAAAAAAAACAAAGCAAAGCAGGAGTGCTGCGCCCCTGCTACTCCCAGCAACAACCAACAGCAACAGAGGTAGAAGCATTTGAAGAATGGGTCCAAGGTGCTTTCTTCTTGTTCCTTTGCTTTTTTCCATTTTTTCTCCAACCAAGCAGCTTTGCAGGCACTACTCTGCATCCCCTGCATCCTTTAGCCCTCCCACAACCCTGCAACCAGCAGGCCATCATTGTCCTATTAGGGCTCATCAGCTCTATAAATATCAATACACAAACAGAGAAGGGGAGGAATTTCTGAGAAAAATTCTGGGCGTTTTTACCACCAATCAAAGAATTAGAGGCTCCACACTGAAGCCCTAATTCAGCAACACCAAAAAAAAACGCAGAAGCCGAACCAAAAAAAAAGAAGAAGAATAGAGGGAGAAGAAAATAGAATCAGAGAAGATGAAGAAGAAGAAGAAGAAGAAGAAGAAGAAGAAGAAGAAGGAGGAGAAGAAGAAGAAGAAGGTTCGCATCTCCCTTTCCCTCTCCCTCTCAGCCCTGCATCTCCCTCTTCCTCTTCCTCTCCCCTTTCCCCTCTCCTCTGCACCCCCCTTTCCTCCCTGTTTTCTCTCTCCCTCTCAGTCCCGCATCTCCCCCTTTCCTCCCTGTTTTCTCTCCTCCCCTCTCTCTCGCGACGGGCCGCGCCCCTTTCCTCTCTCCCTCTTCGCGACCGGTCCCTCCCCTCTCCTTCTCGATCGCGGCCGCGCGCGGCCAAGGGCTGGCTCGCGGCGGCCGCCTCGCCCCCTTCTCCCTCTCCCTCGTTCGTGACCTCCCTCTTCCCCCTAGTCCCTCTCTCTATCTCGCGATTTCCCTCTCTCTCGAACCTCTTTCTCCTTCCTGTGTCTCGATCGCAGTCGCGCGCGACCAAGGGCTGGCGCACGGCGGCTGCCTCGCCCCCTTCCCCCTCTCCCTCATTCGTGACTGCACCTTTTCCCCCTTTTTCCCTCCTCGCCAACGCAGTTCTCCCTCTCTCTCTCCATGGCTGCGCAACTCTTTTCAATTTGGGATTAGGGTTTCAAATGAAACCCACGGAGTCTCCCTCTTTTCTTTTATGTTTTTTTCATTTTTTTATTTTTTCGTTATTTGTTTGGGCTTCGGCCCAGTTTTCTACGCACCCTCTCCCCTTTTTTTTATCTTTTGTTCTTTTCCTTTTTTTTTGTTTGGGCTTCAGCCCATTCTTTTTCTTTTTACACCCCTCCCCTTTTTTTATTTCTGACCCCTTTTATTTTTATTTTAGGCTTCAGCCCACTGGTTTTGACCCGATCTAGGGTTCCTAACAAAAAAAACCATATGAATGTCCCCCTCATCCCTTTTATTTATTAACCATACTTTTTTATTGTAAAATTCTTCAATCCTCTTTTGGTTTGGTCATCATAAAATCCTAATAAAAAATCTAATTAGTAGTGACAACGCCAAATCCGCTTTTGGTTTGGTCACTATGCAAACCCTTTTAAAAAAATACTTAAAATCAATGACTACTCCAAATCCTCTTCTGATTTGGTCATTACAACAATCTAAAAAAAATATCTTAAAATATTAGTGGTGATTACGCCAAATCCACTTTTGGTTTAATCACTACGCAAACCATAAAAATTAAGTCACAAATTGATTAATTAAAATCAACTAACACACAACCATTTTCTATCCAAGAACTACGTAGCCTTTGATTTCTCCACTGCACCCGGAGATACGTAGGAGCAGGAGCATACTCCTGTCAAGCGCAAAAATAAACAACTTTTATTAAGTCATTTTTTTATTATTTTATCATTGTTAATTCCTGTCTATTTTTTTTAAAGGGAAATAAATATTTTTTAGAAGTTAATATAAATTTTGCACAATTAATTAGAGGTAACCCTTTTCGAAAGGATGTCGTGGGGTGCTAATACCTTTCCTACGCATAATCGACTTCCGAACCCAAATCTGGTCTCAAGGACCATTTTCTTCAACAAAGGTTTTTCCAGTATTTTTCCCTTCAAAATAAATTATTGGTGACGGCTCCATTAAACTCGAACAAATCCCTCTGAATTTTTCGGTCGCCACACAGATGCTGCAATTTTCAAATACTTAAATGTTAAGACATGATGATGCTATTGGATGATGTAAACCCATGGAAATTGAAGCACCACCTGGAAGATTATTGAAGATGTGTCCAGCTGCAGTTTTTTGACCACACTTGTGATTGGGCCAAGTTTTAAAAACCACTGCTTTTTTGTTTCCCTATTCATTAAGTTTAGAATTTTATAATGTTTTAATTTGTAAGAGATTGTGCCTATAAATGGCCGTACGTAGGCATATCGTGAGTTGTGAGTTTTTTGTGAATATTAGTATGTGCCTCTGATATCAGAAAAATATGGTGGAGCTATTGGAAAATAATTTGATGATTTCGACATGAAGAATATTGGAAATATTGTCAATCATGGATTGAAGATCTTTCTACAAATGTAAGTTTGTGATTTTTGGATTTTAAATTATTTTGAGGGAAAACTTTCTCAGAACACTGCAGCTAATTGTAGGTGTTACTTAGCCTAAAAAATGAAGAATGTGTACATCAAAACGCATCTCACCAATGACCCAAGCTATGATCCTCTTTATTATAAAATGAACTTTTTTATGACAGGTATAAAATGAACTTAGTTATAATTAAGTGTGTATTTTGAGATTTTGTATACATGTGAATGGCTAGTTTATGGCACACTATTGACAATGCAACTTTGTTTATTCTTTTAAAATGCTAAGCTCTTGGGTAGTTGTTTTTTTGTCAGCTAGTAGAAATGGTAAACTACAAACACACACACATCTAAACGGCAACACACGGGTGTTTACTGGGAAATTTGGTTCAGTAGAACTGTGTCTACCAAATTCATCAAACAAACAAATAATTAGTTTTTTCAAGTGATTGCGTGATCGAACGAGTTATGTGGTAATCCATTTTTTTCAACAAATGGTTTTATCTCTGAGTAAACGGTCGAATTCTCGACCGAGAGTCACTTTGCAATGTTCTTGGCCACTAAGCCATTAATCATTGTGTTTTTACCAATTTTAAGTATGATAATTTTCAACTAACAAGTGAATTGTAGTCGAAATGGTACAAATTATAATAATTTAACCAAGTTTGGCTGTGACTGACCAATGACTTGATTATCAAGTAACTTTAAACAGAAAGTAAAGTTAAAACATCAAAATACAACACATAAGCATGCATTTATAGAAATAAACGTGGATTAAAAAATTTGTGAAATAGTGGTTGACATAAAAGTATAAGACGTGAAATGTAAATAACAAGAAAAACAGAATAAATTAAGTGCCAAAAACGCTGGAATGCAAATGACTGTCGAAATAAATAACAGGAAGTAAAGTACAATATTTGAAATGAATGATGTATATAAAATGACTTTGAAAGCAGGTAACATGCAGAAAGTAATGAAGAGAAATGTAAGTTTCGAAAGACAGTAAAATAGCCAAAGTTAAATTTAAATGCATAAACAGAATGTAAACTTGCAAATAAATTAAATGAACAGGCAAAACAATAATTGATAAAATTGACTTGAAATTGAATTGCTGAATGTGAAAGTTTTGGAAGGCATACAGTGATCGTTTTCCTTTAATCTGCTCTGCTGTCGAGATGTTAGGAACTTAGATCATGTATCCAACCCTGATTACATTGTGCGAACTACTATTTATAGACAAAAAATATGAAAAACTACCTATCATCCGACCAGACACGTGTACGGATACAAGGTCGGTAGTTTATTTCGCTAAAAACTATAAAACTTCGACAGTAGCACTTCCTGTCGAGTTGTACATTTGTTTGCTTAATGCCTAAGTCTTACTCAACCAACCACGTCTGACATCTTCGACGCTTAAAACATCCCGTCGAACAACCTTCACATCACCTAGTCTTTAAGACTTAGTCAATTCTTTACTTCAATTTCTGGCTCCTTGCCTCTTCATTCATCGAACCCCTGAGCTCTGTCGAACAAACTCCAAATCTGAAATTTGGCACCTAACAGATGCCCCCAAATTACGAAGTTTTCGACGCCCATATGTGAAGAGAACCAGAATTTTCTTACTCCACTCGCGATTTACTCTACAACATTGTCCCATCATCGAGCCGTGTTTCCCACTTCCTAAAAAATAGGCCCATTATTACACTTGAAGTAGCGGTTACAATCCCGTGTGCTCATTCTCACCGCAAGCTAACTTATATATATCCACTAGGGTTCAAGTGAAAACACTTTCACTTCCTCTGCATTCTCGAAAGAAACTTGCTTTCTATCAATGGCGTCTTCTTCCATTCCAACTCAAAGCTCTAAATCACCTTCCGAGGAAAACTTGGAGCAATCACGATGTCGATTCGTCGATCCCATGGCAAAAGTCTAAGGTAATCATACCTCATTTAATCGATCGTTCTTGTCGTTTTGATCCACCTGTTGCTTATTTAGGACCAGTTATGACTCTTTCCAATTTTCCTGATGACTTTAAAGATTCTTTTCCAAATAAGGATGGTCAAACTGATATTCTCATTTTTTCTCCTAGTTTGTACATGCATTATTTCCTCAAAAGTGCTAGGCTTTTCAGAACCCCTCTTTTGAGTATAAATGGATATTTTGCTTGGCTCAATCGTGTCGAAGCCAAGAAAAGACTTATTTGGAAACAATTAGGTATCTATGACTTGATTAAGTTGTCCGAGCATACCTTTAGGTTGGACCCATCCATGTTAGGAGCTGCTATTTTCTTTTGGAATCCTACTACTAATAATTTCCACCTTCCATGTGGAATGATTGGACCAACTCTTTTTGACGTTGCTGCTCTCACTGGCCTCCCACCGGATGGCCACATGATTCACCCTTTGTGTGCTCCTGAAAACGTCATTGATGTTTTCACTGTCCAATCCCTTGCTTTCTCCAAGTATATTGCTAGCCAAATGCAAGACACACAAGAGGTTTCTGATCAAGAGCACGTAGCCTTTCTGTTCCTTTGGCTATGTGCCTTTGTCATTTGCAACAAGAATGTTCAAATGTCAAAGTCATTGCTTGAACTGGCCAACCTTCTTCATGAAGGTAAAAGATGGGCTTTAGGCCCCTTCCTTTTATCTAACCTCTACTCCAGCATGTCAAGTTTATACAACATGGTAAAAGGTGGGGGAAAGAAAGTTGGAATTGGTGGCCCAATATGGCTTTTACAACTCTGGTTGAATGCCATATTGCCGGGTCACACTATCAATAGATCTCCATCGAACCTTGAAATTGATACCTATGGCACCTTGGCCATGTATCGTGTCCCCAGACCTTTCGACATTGAGCTCGACAGTTTCAAGTATTACTTTGAACTTTTTCATTCTTTCTCTGCTGGAACACCAGGTATTCGCTTCCAACCTTTTATTGGTAGAGAACATGGTCCTGAATGGTTCACTAATCCTTTCGATCCCGATGACCAATTCTGCAAAAACATTTGGCCTCACTTCCTTGCTCGCCAAGTCTTTCCTGCAGGATTACCTGGTTCGTCAGATAATTCTGCTTTCTCTTGCTTACCCAATTCTTCTGCTAACAACATTGGTTTCTTTCAATCTATCCCTGGTCCCTTTCCTTACAAGAAAGAGGATATTCTTTTGTACACCATCACTCTTAAGGAGTCCACCATCAGCAGCATACAGAACAAGAACAAACTTCGCAGGGAGGCTGTCAACCTTATCTCTTTTACCCCTTGTTTGGGTATATCCCAAGATTTTGAGACATGGTGGAATGATTACTACATCAAGTTCCACCCTTCCTTTGATGAATGTATGGCTAAACTTGTGGTGCAGGAACAGGACCCTTCGACAAAGACCAAAGGTGAGCACTTGCAAGATATTCTCAAATTTGAAAGGTTTTACAAAACGAAATGGGATCCTATTGTTCGACAGGTAAAGGAAATGACTGCCAAATTCAAAGAAGAGCATAAGAACAAGTGGGGTATCAAGGCTCTCAAACATAGAGAAGCCACAGGACAAACACTTAAAATACCTCCTTGTCTTGACCCAGTGCCTTTGCCTTGTGCAAATTTCGGTTTCGCTGATCCATTTCTGGGTAAATCGACAAGAGCTGGTAACTTCCTTGCATTAGAAAGACTTCGGTGTCACTCTAACATAGGCAATTTTGAAAACAAATAAGTTACTTTCACTGGTCAATTTGCCTCCTTTTACGAACAATATGATGAGGATGTCAAGGTCATCTCCCAATTTCCACAAGGTACTACTGTCGATTCTTTCTTCCAGAGAGCACAGTTGCTTTGTGCTTACATCCTTCATTTTCTTTTTAGCTCTTGGCCTAAAGGAACCTTTAAAATACAAACAACCAAGTGGCAAGGTCCAAGAAGCTGAAGACGATGAAGGTGATGATGAAGACAGTGAATCTCCCCTTCAGGCATCTGCTCCAAAGAAGAAACCCAACAAGGCTTCTGTCAAGAAAGCAGAAGCTAGTAAGAAACCTCCTGTGTCAAGGAAGAAACCTGCTAAGACCAAGCGCTCGACTGGCTCTTCCCCTGGCTCTTCCCACCAAGACACACCTAAAAGAAAGGTGAAAGAAGCCAGTCCTCAAGCTCACCCCAAAAGACGCAAGATGACAGTTTCTGAAGCTCCTCCCTATTCGACACCTCAAACGGTTCTTCCTTCTCTTTACTTGTGCAACACTTTCTTTACGCATGGCTCATTTTTTTTTTCTTAAAAGCTTCAAAACTTCATATTTGTTCCCCTTCTAGGAATACCCTGTCGAAAAATCTGCTTCCGCGAGTTCTGAAAATATTCCATCAGCTGATTTTGCGGTGGTATGCTATATGAACCATTATTTCTCTTCGTGATTTCATTTACATTACACAAGTATTGACTCACAGTTTACACCTTTACAGAGACCCAAGGCCAAACCTTCACAAAAAGGCACTTCGCAAGAATGCACTTCTAAAGACCTCCGTTCGGTCGAAGAGATTGGCTCGTCGAGTACTGACAAGGTACATTCCTTCACATCATATCTTGATGCATCTTCAAACACATTTTCCGTTTAAACTACATTTCTGTTTCACTCAACAGGGCTCCCCTGAGCGGCCATATATAGATACTTCTTTACCTTTGCAAACGATTTTTTCAAACCAAAAAACCGCTGAGGTAGGCCTATTTCTCACCTCCTTTGTCAAGTTTAACATTAGGCTTGTAACTCATTTGAGTTTTATTTTCTAATAGGAAAATCCAAAGCCTCAAACTGCACCAGTGATCGAAGAAACCACTGCTATGGACGTTGAAATGGCTCAACCTCAACTCTCGACGGGAAGTCCAACTCCAAGCCCTTCTCAACAAACTGATCCTGCTCCCAGTATAGAAATCACTCCTGCCCCCCAAGCCACTGCGACGGTATCTCCTGTGGTGATTATAGCAGAAAGTGTTGACATGGATCGATTTTTTGATGATCTGACCATTCCATCTACTCAGCCTGCTTCGTCGAACAACCCTGTGCCACAAGGCACCAACATTGAAAAGGGTAACGTTGGAGTAGATGAGTGGATTAACTTGCTTTCAGGATCTAGCAGCAGGACTTCTCCCATGTCTGTGCGTTCTTCCACTCTTCCTGGGGACAACTTCACCGAGAAACTTGATGGCCTAGTTGAAGAGTTGAAAGGTTTCTTTAAATACTCGTTTGATGGCCTCTATCTCAAACCAGAATTCAGAGGCAAGCTGATGCACACAGTACAAGAAATTCATGCTCTTCGCAAAAAGCTGCCTCCGGTTCAACGAGGTTACTTCAATGCCATCTATGAGTTCATTGAAGATCTGGCTCCTAAATTGCCACAACTCGACAACAGCATACTGCCTTATCTGCAAGCTCTTAAAGAAAAACAAGAACTTCGTGATAAGCTAGTATCACTCCGACAGCGTCAGGTTGAATTAACCAAGCAAGGTGCTCCCCATCAAGCCAAAATACCTGAACTGGAAAAGACCGTGGCTCGCTTGAAATCAGAACTAGCCATTGCAGAGGCTCAACTACTTGAAGCCACGAAAGCATCATGTTCAGAAGAAATCAAAACACTTGATCAACAATTGGCTAACAGTACTGTCGAGGCACAAACGATCTTGTCCAAAGTTGAAGACCTCGAAGTTGATTTTGCAAATGCTGAAGCCGCAAAATTGGAGTTTGCTGCAATTTGGGATGATATCTAAAAAACACCACTTTAATTGGTTTTTAGTTTCCTTCCTGAATTTGTATGAATTTTCCTGTCGAATGCATTCACTCGACAGAATCTTTATCTATTCTGAAACAACTGAACTTGATTTGACATTGTTTTACATCAATCTTTCCACCGTCCAGTTTACACATTTCTCTTGCAACTTTAATTTTTAGTTTCAAACCATAACTCTCATTTAAGGCCCTTGACCAGTCAAATTGACTGGTAGAACTTAAAAATTAACGCAACTTGCACTATAAATAGAGGTGTTCACCTGGCCATTCATACCAACTGTAACACGCGTATTTTTACGATGTGTTAATTAGCGCTATTTAGCGTATTTGGTCGTATTTACGCTATAATAAAGCAATTTCTTATTCCCTAAGAAAGTGTATTAATTAAATCAAGAGCAAATTAAATTTGAGAATTAATATTTTATATTAATTCACGGTTCGAATATCGTCGGAAAATTCTAACGAAATTTCGTCGCGTTTCGTATCGCCGGACAGTTTTGTCGCAGATAAAATTCTAAATGAACTCCGATTATGATGAAAATCGAATAGTAACATGTTGAGACTATCTTTGAATATTTGACATGATTTTTATTATTTATAATTAAATATTTTCACGCGATGAATTAATCTCTCGTTAAATTAATTTTCGCGAGTTTATCGGTAACGCGGTTTTTCGTCGCCGTGTTTTAAACAACCCCTAGACTCTAGAATTAGTGGGTAATTATGAGAGATGTGAGATTAGGTGGGTAAGACTAGATGATGTGATTAGGTGATAGGTGTCACATAGTGTGTGATTTATTTCAAAAAAAATTACTTTTTACCTATTGTAAATTATTATTAATAAGGTGTTCATTTTTTAAGTGAATAAAATGTGAACAACCCCCTTTTTTTTCAGCATCATTCACGCCACCCCCCACCCTCTCCAACCTTCATTTTCTTCTTTTCTTCCCTTGAAAAGCTCCAAGCTTCCATGGTCATGTACCTTCCTTATCTTGAGTTCTAAGCTTCCAACCTTCATCAAACTTGTTCAAGAGCTTCATCTACATCTAGTTCTTCATTCCTAGCCATCCAAGTAAGAAGAAAAACAGATTTTTTCTCCCTTTTTACTGCACAAAAACAGCGCCCCTCCCTCTCTTTTTACTTCTTGATTTTCTTGCTTTTCTTTCTTGGTTTCATACTTGTTTAAATGTTGTTTTGTGTGGTTGATGATTGGATGAAAGAGATGAGCATGTAAGTCCCCAATCTTGGAAAACCCTAGGCGTAAATCCAAGGGAAAAAGAGGGGCAAAGTGATCTTGAGGTTCAATCTTGAAATTAATGGTTTGATTGAGTTTAAATTGTGTTGTTGTTGTTGATTGGAGGGGTAGATTTAGAATTAACATGATGTTTAGTTGTTTTTGGGATGAACACCTATTCTTGGCAAAGAGGATTTGTAGGATTTGATTGTTGAAGCAAGTAATAAAATTGATGAATAAGCCTCTTTGATATAGTTGTTGTTGTCTTAGTTAAAGTTTTGGGACTAAAACCTTGTTTAGGTGAATTTTGATGAAAAACCTATTCTTGAGTTAAGTTGATTTTTATTTGAGACTCTTGAAGGTTGTAAGAACATGTATAGCTTTGATGATGATTTGTTTGAATGTTTTGAGTGTAGTTTGATGAAGTAGAAGAATTGATAAAATTGGTGTTGGTGAGGTTGTATTGATGCCTAAATGAATTGTAGCTTTGATAAAGCATGCTTAACTTGTTGTTCATGACTTTTAACTATTCTTGAACTTTAGGAAATGTAAATTTTAATTGTTGAACCATGTGTTTGATTGATGAATGATATGCCTTGAGTGATTTAATTGCTATTGGATTGATTATGGTAATGTATTAAATGTCTTAGGATCCTTGAATTTGGGGTTTGGTGGGTTGAAAGACTTTTTGGGAAAACACTTATTCTTGAAAAAGTGGGGAATGAGTTTTTGGGAATGAAAAGTGATTTGGAAAAAAAAAATTGATTTACAACATATTTCAAGAGTATGTGTGAAGGATGTTTAGATAGGAATTGATGTGTTGCTCTTAAATATGGTTGATTGGCTTGAAAGTGTTAGTAGTAATGAAAAGGAGAATTTCTTGCAAAAAAACTTGTCTTGATATAGATGTGCATGTTTAATTGGAACTTAATTTCTAGATTTTGTGAAACCTTTACATTTTTGAAAGAGGTTTGAGTTAGGTTTGGTTTTGATTTAAGTTTTGGCTTTATGACATTAGTCATTGATTTGTGAAAGAATTAATAAATAGAAAAGTTGTTTTGCACTTTTCTCCTAGCTTATGGCTAGTAGTAATTATTTTGTGAATCTTGTACTTGGTTGATAGTTTTTGCTCCTTAGTTGGTATGTGTGTTATTGACTTTGTTGAAATTGTTGGATAAAAAGAGTTAGTGAATTTTATTGAAAACCTTTGTCCTTGAGGGACTTGAAAAATGACTTTTGGGTCTTGATTACACTTTCTCTTGTGTAATAGTTGGTTGTTTTGTGGAAGTAATTTCATATGAAATGGTGTGGTTATAATAGTTTAGGAAATTTGCAATTACTTCCTCTTTTCTTATGAAGGCCGCGAGTCCCCTAGGATTTGAGGGAGAATGAATTGTGTTTTTTTTAGCACTATATAGTTGTATGGAATGATGTTATAGTTTTGAAAAAATTTATAGAAAAAGTTTGATTTCATTTAGAATTTATTTTGAGAATTTGGGGCAATGAAGCACATTAGGTAAATTGGGTTCCTTGAGACCCAAGAAAAACCAAGTGGAGCCTTGATGTAAGGTTTGAGAAAAGAACTGGCTAATTGATATTGTTTTTTTGCCATAAGCTTTCAAGAATGTAATGATGTGTTATGTTTTAGTTTTTTCAAGAAATTGTTCTAGTCTTGGAATTTTACTCTTTTAATTAGTTAGTAAAATATTTTCAATGAGTACGTAATTTATTAAAAACTAGTATTTCAAATTATGTTCTGAGTGGAGGAGTTTTGGTTAGGACGAAGGGTTTGGATTTTGAGAGCCCAAGGTTATAGAATTAAATCTTTAGATTATGCTAAGTTTATTTGTTGTATTAGGCCTTGAGTAGATCCGAGATCGTGCGGCGTAGGATCAAGAAAATACGTGGACGCGTGGCATGGAGTTCGGTAAGGGCGCTTCACATTTATATTTATTGTTGTATGTCCTTGTGTAAGGGCAACCTTGGATATTGTTAGAATTTAATTTTTAGCGTTATGCGAAGAAGTCTGAGAACCTAAGGGTTCGAAGTGAGGGTCTTGTACCCCTTCGCTTTATTTTTATATATATGCTGATTATTTAGTGGGCTTGTCTGCAAGTGGTTGGTAGTTGTCCCCAACCCCCCACACTTGTTTGTTCCTCTCTGTGAATTCCATCGAGTTGCAGAGGGATGGATTCTATGATTTGATTGTCGTTGATTGTTGTTGAGCTATGAATTGCTTATGCTGTTTGTATTGTTGAATTGTGTTTTTTCATGCAAACTGCTTTTATTGCTTAAACTGTTGAATTGCGTTTCTTCATATTAAGCATGCTCTTATTATTTGATATGCGGTCGAATAATCTTGCGTGTAACTCTTTGAATATCGTATGCGGCGAATTGTTCATCGAGTGTGAGAGCTAGTCGTGTCATTTTTGAACTCGACTTGAATATCCTAGAGTAGTGGAAGAGCTCAAGGCTTCGGCCGGATGTTCAAGGACGTTGTCCATTGTCGTGTAGTGGGTGACTCGACCCGAATATCCTAGAGTAGTGGAAGAGCTCAAAGCTTCGGCTGGATGTTCAGGGGCGTGGTCCATTATCGTGGCGTTGGGTAACTTCGACTTGAATCTCCTAGAGTAGTGGAAGAGCTCAAGACTAAGGCCGGAATTCAAGGGCGTTGTTCGTTGTTCCGGAAATTGTCGAAGTGTCGAGAGAGAATGAGTCGTGAGATGAGTCGTGAGAGAATCTGGAGTTGTGCCTTGAGAAATGTGTATGCTGTTGTTTGTTTAACGCTTTGTGATTTGCTATATCTTGTTACGATGAGAAGTTGACCCTTGCCAGTGATTCCTTCAATTAATGATGGTAACCCAGGCGATGACGGATGTGGTGGAGATTCCGGCGACGACGACATCACCAAAGGTGGCTTCTGACTACCGAGCATGGAGATTCCCTCGGCTTGGAGTTAAACCCCCCACTCTTAGCCGATATGTTTGTATAGAAAGCGTGTTGGAAACCTTCGCGTGGAGGAACTAACGAGGATGCGATTGACCAGACGGAGGAGGACTGCCAGGATATCGGTGTAGTTGTGTAGTTAAGAATGTTTAACTATTTTATTTATGGTTTTTGGTTGGTGACCAGTTTGTCATTTTGTTTGACTTTGTGACAATTGTTGTTTAGGTGTCAAGGTTTTGCTTTTGGAGCAGCCCCCTGCTTGGGTAACTGCCGAGAGTACCTCATGTAGTATCATTGTAGGGTTTTCATACTCAGGTATATTCTTGCTTATGCATATTCATTTACTGCTTCCGGTGTGTAAAACTCTTCAACTGATTATCTTTTGGTAGCATGTGTGTATGCCTTTATTTAGTTGTAGCAGTCAATTGCATTTATAATTCCATCATGTTTCGAAAACGCTGTTGATACTCTGACTGTGCTTTGTAAAAGGCCTTGTCTATAAAAAGAAAAAAAAATTACCGCATTTTTCCAAAAGACACGAAGAGTACTATTTCGAAAACCTACTTGCATTCAGTATTGTTCTAGCTTAGTAGCGGTCCGAAAACGGGTCGTTACACCAACACACTCTATTTCTCTCGTGTACAAACACTCTCAAAACTTTCCCAGCCTCTTGTTTTGAATCACTGAGAATGCTTTGTTGTTACCTTTCCACAGAAACTAAACCCACGTCACACTCCTTCTTACCACCAAATTAACTCGACTGAAAGTGCCAAGTTACGATGGGCAATCCTTCCACCTGTTTCAAATCCTTGCTTCCTGGCTATTATCGCCTCATTTGGGAACCAGGAGACTCTAAACCCGAAACTTCTTTCAAAAGTTTCTGTCATGGTAATTTGCCTAATATTAACTATGAGTTTTGGTAAGTTGCCTAATGTGGCTTACCAAGCTCATTGGTATGTGTGAGAAAGGTAAAAGCCTGAGGCATTTTTCCTTAGAATAGTTTTGCGCTCCTTGACACCTCATGTTGAAAAACCTTACATGAAGGATCTGCAAACTATAAGGAAAAGTTTTGTCCCGTCGAGGCCGATTGTCAAGCGCATTATGGCCTCGACTGCAAATCTTAGTCTCAGCTCTCCTTCTGCTCACTTGGGACCTGGGCATTCCTAATCGACCTGTTCAAACTTCGACTTCACATCCCCGTCGATTTGGATGCCGCTCCCTTTCAGCAGCTCTTGCAGACTTAATTGGCTCGACCAATAATCTGCTGCTGCCCCCCATGCTTTTTGAATTCCTTCTCTTCATGGGCTGAATTCCAGCATGGTTGCTGCTATTGTATCTGATACTTGTTTTTGTAACAACCTTGAGTTTCAGGACTTTTCTTTACTTGTATAACCTGGCTATCAGCCTATTCGACAATGTATTGTAAATTGCCAAATGGCCTATAAATGAAGGAGTTCCTTTTATCTTTCAAGGTTGTATTTTCACTTCGCACATTGTCGGTCTATATGACTTTAAATATTTGCCATTAATAGACTTAATTCTAAAACCAGAATTAACATCGACAAGTGCATAAGCATTCCCTGAGAACACCTGAACCACCTTAAATGGCCCTTCCCACTTCGGGGACCATTTTCTAAATTCTCGACACTTTTTATCCATTGGCAGAATAACCTTCCGTACCAACTCACCAACTTTGAAACGTTTATACTTAACTCGACTATCATAAAACTTAGCTATTCTTTCCTTCTGTCGAATTAAGTGTTCTAAAGCAATCAACCTCTCATCATGAAGTTCATTTAATTCGTCAAACATTAAGTCCCAGTATTGATCCACTGGTATCGCATCTTGTTTTTGAATTCTCAATGACCCTAGATTTATTTCAACAGGTAATACGGCTTCATGCCCATATACTAACTTGTATGGCGTCGTACCTGTCGATTCCTTAGGAGAGTTCCTGCATGCCCAAAGGACTTGTTCCAAAGTTGAATGCCACCTCTTCGGGTATCTGCCAATGTGCTTCTTTATCAATCCTATGATAATTTTGTTCATAGCTTCGACCTGTCCATTTGCCTGAGCATAATATGGTGTCGAAGTAATCATCTTAATCTTCCTTGACTCAGCATACTCAACGACTTTCTTACCAACAAACACTGACCCTTGGTCTGTTGTTATTGTTTGTGGTATACCAAATCTACAAACAATGTGGTTCTCGATGAAATCCACAATGTCCTGTTGTGTTACTTCTTTCAGAGCCACTGCTTCTACCCACTTGGTAAAGTAGTCAACTCCTACTAAAATGTACTTATGCCCTTTGGAAGAGGTAGGATAAATTTGACCTATGAGGTCTAGAGCCCATCCCCTAAAAGGCCAAGGCTTAACAATGGAATGCAACTCACTGGCAGGTACATTCTGTATATGGCCATGTTTTTGACATTCTTCACAGGATTTTGCAAATATAATACAATCCCTAGCCATGGTAGGCCAATATACCCTTTGTCTTCTTAGAATCCATTTCATTTTTTCACCTGCCTGATGAGAGACACAAATCCCCTCATGAACCTCTGCCAAAGCCAAATGTGCATCTTCTTCACTAAGGCATGTTTCAAGATTCCCATCGACAGACTTTCTATACAAAGCCCCTGCAAGAACAACGAACTTAGTTGCCTTGTACTTAACTTTCCTATTGACGTTATCACTTGGATTTTCCAGGTATTCGATAATTGGCTTTCGCCAATCAGCAACATTCGACGAGTTTGAAACGAGGACATCCCTCTCATCTAATGGGTACAGTAACTCACGAATCTCTATGAGTTCCGCTAAAACCTTTGAGGATACCTTATACCTTGAAGCTAATTGGGCTAACTCATTAGCCCCTTGATTTAATTCTCTTGGTATATGTTCCAACTCAACATTGTTGAACTGCTTCATCAACTTGCTAGCCACTCGACAATACTTAACAAGATTATGGCTAACACATTTATAAGTTTGAGTTAACTGCCTTATAACTAACTGTGAATCGCCAAAGACTTTGATAGTACGAGCCTGCATTTCTACCAAAATCTCCAAACCCATAATCAAGGCTTCGTACTCAGCCTCATTGTTAGAACAAGCATATTTCAACTCAAACATTAATTTGGTTGGCACACCTAAAGGTAAAATTATAAGAACGCCAACGCCAACACCATTTTTATGTCTTGAACCATCGAAGTACAAATGCCAAGGCTTTAAATCAACCAGCCCTGTCGATTCTTTTATTTCCAAACAAGGAAAGTCTGTCAAAAAATCAGCAACTGCTTGACCTTTAAAAGCCTTCATAGGTACATATTGCAAAGAAAATTCAGACAACGGAAGTGTCCATTTTCCAATTCGACCATTCAGAATTGGCTGGGACAACATGTACTTAATTACATTTGTCTTCGACATCACTAACACATTACAAGGCATCAAGTAATACTTGAGTTTTGTACAAGAAAAATACAATGCTAAGCAAAGCTTCTCTGTAGCACTATATCTTGTTTCTGCATCATTCAGCACTCGACTAAGGTAGTAAATGGCCCTCTCGACATTGTTCTCATCTTCTTGAGCCAGTAAACAACCTACGGTCTCTTCTGATGCAAAAATGTACAATTTCACCGATCTACGTGGTACTGCAGGCATCATGACCGGTGGACTTATCAAATACTGCTTGATTTGGTCAAAAGCTTCCTGATGCTGTTGAGTCCATACGAAAGCTTCCTCTGCCTTGAGTTTTACTAAAGGAGTAAAAACTCTAGTTCTTCCTGAGAGGTTTGATATAAACCTTCTAAGAAAGTTAACCTTTCCCAGGAAAGACTGAAGTTTCTTTTTGTTAGTGGGTGGCCTAGCCTCCAGAACAGCCTTAGCCTTGTTCTTCTCTATTTCAATGCCTTTTTTATGCACCAAAAAGCCCAAGAACTTGGCAGCAGACACGCCAAACCCACATTTCTCAGGATTCATCCTCAAACTGTGCTTCCTCATCTCTTGAAAAGCTTGTTTCAGATGCTCCAAATGCTCCTCCTGACTACTTGACTTGACAATGACATCGTAGATGTAAACCTCCCCAAACTTGTCTATCATCTTGTGGAAAATGGTGTTTATTGCTCTTTGATAGGTTGCACCAGCATTCTTTAAACCAAAAGGCATCACCACCCACTCGTATGTTCCAATCGAACTTGGGCACCTGAAGGCAGTTATGGGTACATCTTCTTCAGCAATGAAGATTTGGTTGTACCCTTCATGTCCATCCATGAAACTAAGAAATTCATGGCCAGACGCTGCATCCACTAGCATATCAGCTATAGGCATTGGATATTCGTCCTTAGGACTAGCAGCATTGAGGTTCCTAAAATCAACACAAACCCTCATCTTGCCATTCTTCTTTATGACAGGCACCACATTCGATAGCGATTCAACATATCTAGTTGTCCGAATGAACCTGGCCTTCAACAAGCGTTCCACTTCTTCTTTTATTTTCAAAACAACCTCAGGAGCAAACCTTCTGCAGGCTTGTTTGATAGGCTTACACTCAAGTTTCAGAGGCAACCTATGTTCCACCATGTCTCTCCTCAAACCAGGCATTTCATGATAATCCCAAGCAAAGCAATCCTTGTATTCTGAGACTAACTCCACAATCTTCCTTTTGAACTGGTCTGACAACAAGGCACTAACATATATTGGCTCCTTCCTGTCAGCATCCCCCAGATTAACTTCTTGTTTACTGGGAAATTTTGTTCAGTAGAACTGTGTCTACCAAATTCATTAAACAAACAAATAATTAGTTTTCTCAAGTGATTGCGTGATTGAACGAGTTATATGATAATCCCATTTTTTTAACAAAATGGTTTTATCTCTGAGTAAACGGTCGAATTCTCGACCGAGAGTCACTTTGCAATGTTCTTGGCCACTAAGCCATTAATCATTGTGTTTTTGCCAATTTTAAGTATGATAATTTTCAACTAACAAGTGAATTGTAGTCGAAATGGTACAAATTATAATAATTTAACCAAGTTTGGCTGTGACTGACCAATGACTTGATTATCAAGTAACTTTAAACAGAAAGTAAAGTTAAAACATCAAAATGCAACACATAAGCATGCATTTATAGAAATAAACGTGGATGAAAGAATTTGTGAAATAGTGGTTGACATAAAAGTATAAGACGTGAAATGTAAATAACAAGAAAAAGCAGAATAAATTAAGTGCCAAAAGCATTTGGAATGCAAATGGTATCGAACTAAATAACGAGGAAGTAAAGTACAATATTTGAAATGAATGATGTATATAAAATGACTTTGAAAGCGGGTAACATGCAGAAAGTAACGAAGAGAAATGTAAGTTTCGAAGACAAGAAATAGCCAAAGTTAAATTTAAATGCATAAACAGAATGTAAACTTGCAAATAAATTAAATGAACAGGCAAAGCAATAATTGATAAAATTGACTTGAAATTGATTTGCTGAATGTGAAAGTTTTGGAAGGCATACAGTGATCGTTTTCCTTTAATCTGCTCTGCTGTCGAGATGTTAGGAACTTAGATCATGTATCCAACCTTGATTACATTGTGCGAACTACTATTTATAGACAAAAAATATGAAAAACTACCTATCATCCGACCAGACACGTGTACGGATACAAGGTCGGTAGTTTATTTCGCTAAAAACTATAAAACTTCGACAGTAGCACTTCCTGTCGAGTTGTACATTTGTTTGCTTAATGCCTAAGTCTTACTCAACCAACCACGTCTGACATCTTCGACGCTTAAAACATCCCGTCGAACAACCTTCACATCACCTAGTCTTTAAGACTTAGTCAATTCTTTACCTCAATTTCTGGCTCCTTGCCTCTTCATTCATCGAACCCCTGAGCTCTGTCGAACAAACTCCAAATCTGAAATTTGGCACCCAATGAATGCCCCCAAATTCGAAGTTTCGACGCCCATATGTGAAGAGAACCAGAATTTTCTTACTCCACTCGCGACGGTTACTCTGCAACATTGACCCATCATCGAGCTGCGTTTCCCACTTCCCTAAAAAATAGGCCCATTATTACGCTTGAAGTAGGCAGTTACAATCCCGTGTGCTCATTCTCACCGCAAGCTAACTTATATATATCCACTAGGGTTCAAGTGAAAACACTTTTACTTCCTCTTCATTCTGCAAGAAACTTGCTTTCTATCAATGGCGTCTTCTTCCATTCCAACTCAAAACTCTAAATCACCTCTGAGGAAAACTTGGAGCAATCCTGATGTCGATTCGTCGATCCCATGGCAAAAGTCTAAGGTAATCATACCTCATTTAATCGATCGTTCTTGCCGTTTTGATCCACCTGTTGCTTATTTAGGACCAGTTATGACTCTTTCCAATTTTCCTGATGACTTTAAAGATTCTTTTCCAAATAAGGATGGTCAAACTGATATTCTCATTTCTTCTCCTAGTTTGTACATGCATTATTTCCTCAAAAGTGCTAGGCTTTTCAGAACCCCTCTTTTGAGTATAAACGGATATTCTACTTGGCTCAATCGTGTCGAAGCCAAGAAAAGACTTATTTGGAAACAGTTAGGTATCTATGACTTGATTAAGTTGTCCGAGCATACCTTTAGGTTGGACCCATCCATGTTAGGAGCTGCTATTTTCTTTTGGAATCCTACTACTAACAATTTCCACCTTCCATGTGGAATGATTGGACCAACTCTTTTTGACGTTGCTGCTCTCACTGGCCTCCCACCGGATGGCCACATGATTCACCCTTTGTGTGCTCCTGAAAACGTCATTGATGTTTTCACTGACCAACCCCTTGCTTTCTCCAAGTATATTGCTAGCCAAATGCAAGACACACAAGAGGTTTCTGATCAAGAGCACGTAGCCTTTCTGTTCCTTTGGCTCTGTGCCTTTGTCATTTGCAACAAGAATGTTCAAATGTCAAAGTCATTGCTTGAACTGGCCAACCTTCTTCATGAAGGTAAAAGATGGGCTTTAGGCCCTTCCTTTATCTAACCTCTACTCCAAAGATGTCGATTTTATACAACATGGTAAAGGTGGGGAAAGAAAGTTGGAATTGGTGGCCCAATATGGCTTTTACAACTCTGGTTGAATGCCATATTGCCGGGTCACACTATCAATAGATCTCCATCGAACCTTGAAATTGATACCTATGGCACCTTGGCCATGTATCGTGTCCCCAGACCTTTCGACAATGAGCTCGACAGTTTCAAGTATTACTTTGAACTTTTTCATTCTTTCTCTGCTGGAACACCAGGTATTCGCTTCCAACCTTTTATTGGTAGAGAACATGGTCCTGAATGGTTCAATAATCCTTTCGATCCCGATGACCAATTCTGCAAAAACATTTGGCCTCACTTCCTTGCTCGCCAAGTCTTTCCTGCAGGATTACTTGGTTCGTCAGATAATTCTGCTTTCTCTTGCTTACCCAATGCTTCTGCTAACAACATTGGTTTCTTTCAATCTATCCCTAGTCCCTTTCCTTACAAGAAAGAGGATATTCTTTTGTACACCATCACTCTTAAGGAGTCCACCATCAGCAGCATACAGAACAAGAACAAACTTCACAGGGAGGCTGTCAACCTTATCTCTTTTACCCCTTGTTTGGGTATATCCAAGATTTTGAGACATGGTGGAATGATTACTACAGTAAGTTCCACCCTTCCTTTGATGACTGTATGGCTAAACTTGTGGTGTAGGAACAGGACCCTTCAACAAAGACTAAAGGTGAGCACTTGCAAGATATTCGCAAATTTGAAAGGTTTTACAAAACGAAATGGGATCCTAGGTATCCTTTTCATATTGTTCGACAGGTAAAGGAAATGACTGCCAAATCGAAAGAAGAGCACAAGAACAAGTGGGGTATCAAGGCTCTCAAACATAGAGAAGCCACAGGACAAACACTTAAAATACCTCCTTGCCCTGACCCAGTGCCTTTGCCTTGTGCAAATTTCGGTTTAGCTGGTCCATTTCCGAGTAAATTGACAAGAGCTGGTAACTTCCTTGCACTAGAAAGACTTCGGTGTCATTCTAACATAGGCAATTTTGAAAACAAAGAAGTTACTTTCACTGGTCAATTTGCCTCCTTTTACGAACAATATGATGAGGATGTCAAGGTCATCTCCCAATTTCCACAAGGTACTACTGTCGATTCTTTCTTCCTGAGAGCACAGTTGCTTTGTGCTTACATCCTTCATTTTCTTTTTAGCTCTTGGCTTAAAGGAACCTTTAAAATACAAACAACCAAGTGGCAAGGTCCAAGAAGCTGAAGACGACGAAGGTGATGATGAAGACAGTGAATCTCCCCTTCAGGTATCTACTCCAAAGAGGAAACCCAGCAAGGCTTCTGTCAAGAAAGCAGAAGCTAGTAAGAAGCCTCCTGTGTCGAAGAAGAAACCTGCTAAGACCAAGCGCTCGACTGGCTCTTCCCAGCAGGACACACCTAAAAGAAAAGTGAAAGAAGCCAGTCCTCAAGCTCACCCCAAAAGACGCAAGGTGACAGTTTCTGAAGCTCCTTCCTCTTCGACACCTCAAACGGTTATTCCTTCTCTTTACTTGTGCAACACTTTCTTTACGCATGGCTCATCTTTTTTTTCTTAAAAGCTTCAAAACTTCATATTTGTTTCCCTTCTAGGAATCGCCTTTCGAAAAATCTGCTTCCGCGAGTTCTAAAAATATTCCATCAGCTGATTTTGCGGTGGTATGCTATATGAACCATTATTTCTCTTCATGATTTCATTTACATTACACAAGTATTGACTCACTGTTTACACCTTTACAGAGACCCAAGGCCAAACCTTCACAAAAAGGCACTTCTCAAGAATGCACTTCTAAAGACCTCCATTCGGTTGAAGAGATTGGCTCGTCGAGTACTGACAAGGTACATTCCTTCACATCATATTTTGATGCATCTTCAAACACATTTTCCGTTTAAACTACATTTTTGTTTCACTCAACAGGGCTCCCCTGAGCGGCCATATGTAGATACTTCTTTACCTTTGCAAACGATTTTTCCAAACCAAAAAACCGCTGAGGTAGGCCTATTTCTCACCTCCTTTGTCAAGTTTAACATTAGGCTTGTAACTCATTTGAGTTTTATTTTCTAATAGGAAAATCCAAAGCCTCAAACTGCACCAGTGATCGAAGAAACCACTGCTATGGACGTTGAAATGGCTCAACCTCAACTCTCGACTGGAAGTCCAACTCCAAGCCCTTCTCAACAAACTGATCCTGCTCCCAGTATAGAAATCACTCCTGCCTCCTAAGCCACTGAGAAGGTATCTCTTGTGGTGATTATAGCAGAAAGTGTTGGCATGGATCGGTTTTTTGATGATCTGACCATTCCATCTACTCAGCCTGCCTCGTCGAACAACCCTGTGCCACAAGGCACCAACATTGAAAAGGGTAACGTCGGAGTGGATGAATGGATTAACTTGCTTTCAGGATCTAGCAGCAGGACTTCTCCCATGTCTGCGCGTTCTTCCACTCTTCCTGGGGACAACTTCACCGAGAAACTTGATGGCCTAGTTGAAGAGTTGAAAGGTTTCTTTAAATACTCGTTTGATGACCTCTATCTCAAACCAGAATTCAGAGGCAAGCTGATGCACACAGTACAAGAAATTCATGTTCTTCGCAAAAAGCTGCCTCTGGTTCAACGAGGTTACTTCAATGCCATTTATGAGTTCATTGAAGATCTGACTCCTAAATTGCCACAACTCGACAATAGTATACTGCCTTATCAGCAAGCTCTTAAAGAAAAACAAGAACTTCGTGATAAGCTAGTATCGCTTCGACAAATACGATTGAATTAACCAAGCAAGGTGCTCCCATCAAGCCAAAATACAGGCTGGAAAAGACCGTGGCTCGCTTGAAATCAGAACTAGCCATTGCAGAGGCTCAACTACTTGAAGCCACGAAAGCATCATGTTCAGAAGAAATCAAAACACTTGATCAACAATTGGCTAACAGTACTGTCGAAGGGAAAACGATCTTGTCCAAAGTTGAAGACCTCGAAGTTGATTTTGCAAATGCTGAAGCCGCAAAATTGGAGTTTGTCGCAATTTGGGATGATATCAAAAAAAACACCACTTTAATTGCTTTTTAGTTTCCTTCCTGAATTTGTATGAATTTTCCTGTCGAATGCATTCGCTTGACAGAATCTTTATCTATTCTGAAACAACTGAACTTGATTTGACATTGTTTTACATCAATCTTTTCACCGTCCAGTTTACACGTTTCTCTTGCAACTTTAATTTTCAGTTTCAAACCATAACTCTCATTTAAGGCTCTTGACCAGTCAAATTGACTGGTAGCACTTAAAAATTAACGCAACTTGCACTATAAATAGAGGTGTTCACCTGGTCATTCACACCAACACACTCTATTTCTCTCGTGTACAAACACTCTCAAAACTTTCCCAACCTCTTGTTTTGAATCACTGAGAATGCTTTGTTGTTACCTTTCCACAGAAATTAAACTCACGTCACGCTCCTTCTTACCACCAAATTAACTCGACTGAAAGTGCCAAGTTACGATGGGCAATCGTTCCACCTGTTTCAAATCCTTGCTTCCTGGCTACTATCACCTCGTTTGGGAACCAGGAGACTCTAAACCCGAAACTTCTCTCAAAAGTTTCTGTCTTAACGGTGAAAGAACCACTGGGTTTTGGTAATTTTCCTAATATTAACCATGAGTTTTGGTAAGTTGCCTAATGTGGCTTACCAAGCTCATTGGTATGTGTGAGAAAGGTAAAAGCCTGAGGCATTTTTCCTTAGAATAGTTTTGCGCTCCTTGACACCTCATGTTGAAAAACCTTACATGAAGGATCTGCAAACTATAAGGAAAAGTTTTGTCCCGTCGAGGCCGATTGTCAAGCGCATTATGGACTCGACTGCAAATCTTAGTCTCAGCTCTCCTTCTGCTCACTTGGGACCTGGGCATTCCTAATCGACGTGTTCAAACTTCGACTTCACATCCCCATTGATTTGGATGCCGCTCCCTTTCAGCAGCTCTTACAGACTTAATTGGCTCGACCAATAATCTGCTGCTGCCCCCCATGCTTTTTGAATTCCTTCCCTTCATGGGCTGAATTCCAGCATGGTTGCTGCTATTGTATCTGATACTTGTTTTTGTAACAACCTTGAGTTTCAGGACTTTTCTTTACTTGTATAACCTGGCTATCAGCCTATTCGACAATATATTGTAAATTGCCAAATGGCCTATAAATGAAGGAGTTCCTTTTATCTTTCAAGGTTGTATTTTCACTTCGCACATTGTCGGTCTATATGACTTTAAATATTTGTTATTAATAGACTTAATTCTAAAACCAGAATTAACATCGACAAGTGCATAAGCTTCCCTGAGAACTCCTGAACCGCCTTAAATGGCCCTTCCCACTTCGGGGACCATTTTCCAAATTCTCGACACTTTTTATCCATTGGCAGAATAACCTTCCATACCAACTCACCAACTTTGAAACGCTTATACTTAACTCGACTATCATAAAACTTAGCTATTCTTTCCTTCTGTCGAATTAAGTGTTCTAAAGCAATCAACCTCTCATCATGAAGTTCATTTAATTCGTCAAACATTAAGTCCCAGTATTGATCCACTGGTATCGCATCTTGTTTTTGAATTCTCAATGACCCTAGATTTATTTCAACAGGTAATACGGCTTCATGCCCATATACTAACTTGTATGGCGTCGTACCTGTCGATTCCTTAGGAGAGTTCCTGCATGCCCAAAGGACTTGTTCCAAAGTTGAATGCCACCTCTTCGGGTATCTGCCAATGTGCTTCTTTATCAATCCTATGATAATTTTGTTCATAGCTTCGACCTGTCCATTTGCCTGAGCATAATATGGTGTCGAAGTAATCATCTTAATCTTCCTTGACTCAGCAAACTCAACGACTTTCTTACCAACAAACATTGACCCTTGGTCTGTTGTTATTGTTTGTGGTATACCAAATCTACAAACAATGTGGTTCTCGATGAAATCCACAATGTCCTGTTGTGTTACTTCTTTCAGAGCCACTGCTTCTACCCACTTGGTAAAGTAGTCAACTCCTACTAAAATGTACTTATGCCCTTTGGAAGAGGTAGGATAAATTTGACCTATGAGGTCTAGAGCCCATCCTAAAAGGCCGAGGCTTAACAATGGAATGCAACTCAATGGCGGGTACATTCACGTATATGGCCATGTTTTTGACATTCTTCACGAGATTTTGCAAATATAATGCAATCCCTAGCCATGGTAGGCCAATATACCCTTTGTCTTCTTAGAATCCATTTCATTTTTCACACGCACGATGGCGACACAAATCCCCTCATGAACCTCTGCCAAAGCCAAATGTGCATCTTCTTCACTAAGGCATGTTTCAAGATTCCCATCGACAGACTTTCTATACAAAGCCCCTGCAAGAACAACGAACTTAGTTGCCTTGTACTTAACTTTCCTGTCGACGTTATCACTTGGATTTTCCAGGTATTCGATAATTGGGTTTCGCCAATCAGCAACATTCGACGAGTTTGAAACGAGGACATCCCTCTCATCCAATGGGTACAATAACTCACGAATCTCTATGAGTTCTGCTAAAACCTTTGAGGATACCTTATACCTTGAAGCTAATTGGGCTAACTCATTAGCCTCTTGATTTAATTCTCTTGGTATATGTTCCAACTCAACACTGTCGAACTGCTTCATCAACTTGCTAGCCACTCGACAATACATAACAAGATTATGGCTAGCACATTTATAAGTTTGAGTTAACTGCCTTATAACTAACTGTGAATCGCCAAAGACTTTGATAGTACGAGCCTGCATTTCTACCAAAATCTCCAAACCCATAATCAAGGCTTCGTACTCAGCCTCATTGTTAGAACAAGCATATTTCAACTCAAACATTAATTTGGTTGGCACACCTAAAGGTGAAATTATAAGAATGCCAACGCCAACACCATTCTTATGTCTTGAACCATCGAAGTACAAATGCCAAGGCTTTAAATCAACCAGCCCTGTCGATTCTTTTATTTCCAAACAAGGAAAGTCTGTCAAAAAATCAGCAACTGTTTGACCTTTAAAAGCCTTCATAGGTACATATTGCAAAGAAAATTCAGACAACGCAAGTGTCCATTTTCCAATTCGACCATTCAGAATTGGCTGGGACAACATGAATTTAATTACATTTGTCTTCGACATCGCTAACACATTACAAGGCATCAAGCAATACTTGAGTTTTGTACAAGAAAAATACAATGCTAAGCAAAGCTTCTCTATAGCACTATATCTTGTTTCTGCATCATTCAGCACTCGACTAAGGTAGTAAACAGCCCTCTCGACATTGTTCTCATCTTCTTGAGCCAGTAAACAACCTATGGTCTCTTCTGATGCAAAAATGTACAATTTCACGGTCTCATTAGTACTGCAGGCATCATGACCGGTGGACTTATCAAATACTGCTTGATTTGGTCAAAAGCTTCCTGATGCTGTTGAGTCCATACGAAAGCTTCCTCTGCCTTGAGTTTTACTAAAGGTACAAAAACTCTAGTTCTTCCTGAGAGGTTTGATATAAACCTTCTAAGAAAGTTAACCTTTCCCAGGAAAGACTGAAGTTCATTTTTGTTAGTGGGTGGCCTAGCCTCCAGAACAGCCTTAGCCTTGTTCTTCTCTATTTCAATGCCTTTTTTATGCACCAAAAAGCCCAAGAACTTGGCAGCAGACACGCCAAACCCATATTTCTCAGGATTCATCCTCAAACTGTGCTTCCTCATCTCTTGAAAAGCTTGTTTCAGATGCTCCAAATGCTCCTCCTGACTACTTGACTTGACAATGACATCGTCGATGTAAACCTCCATAAACTTGCCTATCATCTTGTGGAAAATAGTGTTCATTGCTCTTTGGTATGTTGCACCAGCGTTCTTTAAACCAAAAAGCATCACCACCCACTCGTATGTTCCAATCGAACCTGGGCACCTGAAGGTAGTTTTGGGTACATCTTCTTCAGCAATGAAGATTTGGTTGTACCTTGCATGTCCATCCATGAAACTAAGAGATTCATGGCCAGACGCTGCATCCACTAGCATATCAGCTATAGGCATTGGATATTCGTCCTTAGGAGTAGCAGCATTGAGGTTCCTAAAATCAACACAAACCCTCATCTTGTCATTCTTCTTTATGACAGGCACCACATTCGACAACCATTCAACATATCTAGTTGTCCGATTGAACTTGGGCTTCAACAAGCGTTCCACTTCTTCTTTTATTTTCAAAACAACCTCAGGAGCAAACCTTCTGCTGGCTTGTTTGATAGGCTTACACTCAGGTTTCAGAGGCAACCTATGTTCCACCAAGTCTCTCCTCAAACCAGGCATTTCATGATAATCCCAAGCAAAGCAATCCTTGTATTCTGAGACTAACTCCACAATCTGCGTTTTGAACTGGTCTGACAACAAGGCACTAACATATATTGGCCTCTTCCTGTCAGCATCCCCCAGATTAACTTCCTCCAAAGGATCCTCCACCTCGAAACCATTCTTATCTTCAAACCCCTTTTCAAATCCCAAAGGGCCATCGTCGAATATGCAATCAGCCAACACACCTTCTTCAGCATTTGGCTGTCGATCGGCCTCATGGGCCGATAATTGTGTTTGACAGTTTTCAAAGGACATTGCTGTCAATTGGCCGATTGTCTTCGGCCTCATCTAGCAATTTGACATTGAACTGCTCCATCAAGCACGCATTCAAAGTCTCTTTATCGATAATACCATCCTGCACAGATATTGGTTTCACCTTTGGGTCATACACCTTGAAATCCACATGCATCTGTTGTAAATAAAATGGACTATCATCAGCTTCAATGATCTCAATATCATCACATGAATTCCAAAAATCGACTTCGATGCCTTTGTCGAAGTGCGGCTCAACAAAGATGAATCCAATCTACGCCAACAGGACATTGTAACTAGACCTTAAATGAATAACCACAAACAAAGTGGACCTCTCTAAAGATCCAACCTGTACATCTAGCATGGCTACCCCATCTGTTGGGGCAGATCTTCCTCCAAAATCAGTAACCACTATGTTGGTGGGCAATAAATCTGTTTCATCTTTTCCTAGCTTCTTGAACATAGCTCTTGGGATCAAATTCACGGACGCACCTCCATCGACGAACACTCTATTGACTATCTTTCCTTCAAGCATTGCCTTAATATGCAATGGCCTTAGGTGACTTCTTTCTTCATTAGTTGGTTTGTCCAAACGGGCAAAGTTGTCAAAGATGGTTACCATGTCCTGCTCGACAAAGTGCCAACCAACAGGAAAGTCATCAAATTCCTCTTCATCAGGAACTTCAACAATTAACTCATACTGAGCTTCGTACTCTGCTGGCAATATTGATACCAAGTTTACGTTGAGATTAGTAAACTCCTCTTCAGTAGCCATTTCTTCATTCTCCAGATGACTCCCTAACTTCATATCCTTCTTGTCGAAAAGATTTTCTTGAGGTCCTAAATCTGACAGAGTTGTTCCCATTGCCACCACTAACTCATCCGGATCTCGCCTAAGTTAGTGTCAATATCGAACTCCTCTTTGTCATTCAAATCAATGAGATCTCTGGGTCATACAATGCCTCAATAACCTCTTCCATGGACAAATCTGTTTTGACACCTATTCGTTCTCATCGCTCCATTGGTTCATCCAGTGGATCGTAATCATTAGCTATGATCCTCAATCCTCCATGGACACGCTACTTCCAGATCCTTCTGCAGGGCCGCTTTGACACCAATGTTGCCTTGGACTAGGGCTATTCTTTCAGCTTGACCAAACCCATCGCGAGGCTTTATTTCCTCCTTCGAGAATTGGCCTTGCAGGTTTGACACTCTGCTTGAAACCTACTACGGTGTCCCTGTCCCTACCAGACGTTTGACCCTTGTCGGTTAGTTCCCTTGACATCAACTACTACACTTTTCAATTTCGGTCCAGGCTCTTTAGACAATGGCACCTTCCTCAAGACCCACCATGAAACAGTTTCGCTTGGGGCTTAGACGACTCGGCGATCTTCATGTTATGTTTGTGTGTTTTCCTTATCCGCCGTCGACGTTTCGACTTCTCGACAATGGTGCCTTCTTCACTTGGTCACCACCGGATAAGGGATTACGCCACACCGTAATCTTCATCCCAAAATGGCATCCGCCGAGGATTACTCTTCCTTGCCGCTTACCCTATTTACGTGCTCGGGGCAACAAGCCTTTGCGAAATTCTCGACCCATTTATTCACCATGACATTAGCATCGGGTTTCCTAGTCTTGTTTACAACTCGACCGTAAGACCCCTATGGTTGCTTCCTACCGACTCCTTGAGGGTTCAACCACCATCTCCCAAGCTGCTCTGTTAGGCTATATGCAACATGTGCCTTTGCATTTGGTTGGTGAAACAGCATCGTGTTTCTTTGGAGCATGCCTGCGGTTTCTTTGGAACAGGTTTAAAGCTCCTATTTGCATAACCAGTCTGCATGTTCTGGCATGCTTTAGCCTTCTGAACATTACTGGCTTTCTGAGCAGCTTTTTCGTCAAAATACCTATCACAATGTGGGCACAATTTCAACTGGCCCCTATTGTTTTTCCTCCTCAGAAAGTCTTCGACAGTCTCATGAGGCCTGGGGTAAATGTCAAAAGGATCTCCCACATTCACCACATATTTCTGCTTGGCGCTGATGTTCACCATGTTGCAGCTTCTTGAATTTTGGCCTTCGACATTGGATATGCCTTGGCCAAATGGATCTGTGTCCACCTTCATGCTAGGCTTCTGCTTGTCGGCAAACTTGAGCCTACCTTCTTTGAGAGCTTTTTGAATCAAATCCCTGAAACGAAAACATTCATTAGTAGGATGGCCTAAAGCCCCATGGTACTTGCAATAATTTAAACCATTGGAGTTTTCAGGCCCTTTCAATTTATGATCATCTGATAACTTAAGCTGTTTGTCTTTTATCAAGATATCAAATATTTTATCAGCTTTTGTTATATCAAATGTGTACGTTTTCTTATTCATAAAACTCATCTTTTCCCTTCCCTTGGAATGTATTAATGCTTGACAAGCATAAGATGGCCCTTCTTTTAACTCAGCAAGACTTATCTCTTGCTCAGCAATAGCCTCATCCTCGCTGTCTGTTTGATCTTGTTCGACACAATTAACCTTCTCACGCCTTACGAATTTCTTATTGTTTTTGAAATTCTTTTCAGACCTGAGTTGTTCAATCTGTCGAACTTTCTCCCCTAACTGGGCAAGATCTACTATGTGTTGGTTTACTAATTTCTTTTTAATATGGTAATCCAACCCACTGGCGGCCATCTTAACAATTTGCCAGGAGCAGTGTGAAACACCTGCTCTTCATTTGCTTGAATCTAGATATATAATCATCTATAGACTCATTGTAAATACACTTGACATTGAATAAATCAGTCAAGTTCACTCTTAAGTCACCCCTGAAGAATTGATCATGAAACAACCCTTCTAATTGTGCCCATGAATGGACTGAATTGGCCCTCAGCGTGGAAAACCAAGAAAATGCATTCTTTGTCAAGGAACTCGGAAAGAACCTCATTTTCAACCCTTCCATTGTAGCCAATTCTCCCATTTCTATGGAGTATCTAGCTACATGTTCGACAGTTGATTCTCCACTATCACAAAAAAACTTAGACTATTTGGGGATTTTCATTCCTCTTGGCACTTCCGCTTGTTGTACCCACTCAGGGAACGCAGATATAAAGTATGGCCTATTGGCTTGACCAATATTAAAACCAAGTCTATTAAGCATTTGCTCAATAGCTTGATTCACATTCTGCTCAATCTGGTTCCCTATGATATTGTGCCTGAGGTTGACCAAACCTTGGTGCATTGGAGGTCCTTGATCATGATTCCTTTGCAATATTTGCACTTGGCCATAGGCCAAATTATTCGCATTATGACCAAGGTTCTGGTTTGGCTAAACTATCTCATTTCGCACCATAATAGGGTTATTCACATCTTAGGGAATGCCCCCATGCCTTGACCTTGAGGCGTGGTCCCTAAGCCCTGCTGAAGAATTGCATCTACTGGTGCTGCCAAACCCAATGCCTGATTCAGCCTTTCCATTTGTAAAGCCAATGCATTGCATGCTTGATTAGTAGTCTGCATGAGAGGTGTAATTACTTCACCCATCTGCTGTGTGAACACGTGCACCATCTCATGATTGCTATCATCGACTTGCTGTCGAATGCTCGCCAGCGAGTTTTGTGTCATTCCTCCATTATTTTGGGGTATCAACCTCGACATGTCCCCTGCTCCTGACCCCTGTCGATTAGTTGTAGTAGTGGTCACACCTATCATGCCTTGAGTATTAGAAGAACCCCCAAACGGCACAAAAGGCTGGTTGGCATATTGGTTGAACGTGGTCGAACCAATAGCAGGAACCGTCGAGTTTTGCAAATAACCATAAGCATCCCAAAAGGAGGTTGTGTTACATGTGTCGTTGGTCTAATGCTCGAATTCCTCGCACTTCCAGGCGTTGTTTGGATTTCTGGAGCACTTTGAACCACCAAAGGCTCAGAGAAGGCAACGCTTGAAATAGGTTCTCCCATCGCATTGACCATTGCCATCCGAGTACCTGCGCCAATGACAGAATTGTTCCCTTGAGGAACATTCGATACCCCAGCGTTTGTACTGGAAACCGACACGTTCGAATTGCTTGTCGAAGCATTCGCGTTAGTAACACTTGGAAATGTGGCACTGCTACTTGCGCTGCCACTCATGTTTCGTTGTCTAGACACGTTAGAAGCAGTTATTTTTCCACTTCTTAAACGCATAAAACCATCGTTTACAACGAGTTACTCTAAACTCGTCCCACCGGGCATGCCAATTTGTTTACTGGGAAATTTGGTTCAGTAGAACTATGTCTACCAAATTCATCAAGCAAACAAATAATTAGTTTTTTCAAGTGATTGCGTGATTGAACGAGTTATATGGTAATCCCGTTTTTTCAACAAATGGTCTTATCTCTGAGTAAACGGTCGAATTCTCGACCGAGAGTCACTTTGCAATGTTCTTGGCCACTAAGCCATTAATCATTGTGTTTTTGCCAATTTTAAGTATGATAATTTTCAACTAACAAGTGAATTGTAGTCGAAATAGCACAAATTATAATAATTTAACCAAGTTTGGCTGTGACTGACCAATGACTTGATTATCAAGTAACTTTAAACAGAAAGTAAAGTTAAAACATCAAAATGCAACACATAAGCATGCATTTATAGAAATAAACGTGAATGAAAGAATTTGTGAAATAGTGGTTGACATAAAAGTATAAGACGTGAAATGTAAATAACAAGAAAAACAGAATAAATTAAGTGCCAAAAACGCTGGAATGCAAATGACTGTCGAAATAAATAACAGGAAGTAAAGTACAATATTTGAAATGAATGATGTATATAAAATGACTTTGAAAGCAGGTAACATGCAGAAATAATGAATAGAAATGTATGTTTCGAAAGACAGTAAAATAGCCAAAGTTAAATTTAAATGCATAAACAGAATGTAAACTTGCAAATAAATTAAATGAACAGGCAAAGCAATAATTGATAAAATTGACTTGAAATTGAATTACTGAATGTGAAAGTTTTGGAAGGCATACAGTGATCGTTTTCCTTTAATCTGCTCTGCTGTCGAGATGTTAGGAACTTAGATCATGTATCCAACCCTGATTACATTGTGCGAACTACTATTTATAGACAAAAAATATGAAAAACTACCTATCATCCAGGCCGGACACGTGTATGCGGATACAAGGTCGGTAGTTTATTTCGCTAAAAACTATAAAACTCGGCGGTAGCACTTCCCGCCGAGTTGTACATTTGTTTGCTTAATGGCTAAGTCTTACTCAACCAACCACGTCTGACATCTTCGACGCTTAAAACATCCCGTCGAACAACATTCACATCACCTAGTCTTTAAGACTTAGTCAATTCTTTACTTCAATTTCTGGCTCCTTGCCTCTTCATTCATCGAACCCCTGAGCTCTGTCGAACAAACTCCAAATCTGAAATTTGGCACCTAACACCGGGTTCGAACTCCGGTCCCGGCGTCCCCATGTCGCTGAAATTGTCAAAGCAACTAACAGTGGAGGACAAGTTCTCGGGTAGTTTGGTACCAAAGCCAATAATTTTATATCAGCCTAGTATTAATAGAGAGATCATTAATAATAATAATAATAATAATAATAATAATAATAATAATAATAATAATAATAATAGTAAATTATTTCTGACGTTCAAAGAAAAATATTTACATGACCTCCTTGGGGGCCAAAATATATTTCTAAGATCTCCTCGTGGCACAAGTGGAGCGTAACCATAATTTTAGGGATTCAGTATCCACACCCCCCACTTTAGTAGGATGCACCACCTAGGAAGGTGTTTCTTTGTGGATTTACCCTCTCCGTAAATATATTTATAGAAAATGTGGCATCTAGGGTGAACCACCATTTAAGTGGTTCATTGTGAACCATGAATAACAACCATTGGATCTCACAGTTCTACCACACCTTATGATGTACCCTCTACACCGGATCAAGTCTTTCCTTTTCTCTTCTACATTGCAAACCTCCGATCATGATGCCTCTCCCTGAGTTTCACCAATCTCCATCAAGGTACTTTTTACCTTCTTTTCTATCACATACTAGTATCATTAGCAAAAAAATAATAAAATGTAATAGAAAAGAATGATTCCACTGTGGCCTTCTAGTTCGTGAACCAGTTAACCAAAGCCCTGATAATGAGGCTATCTCCCATCGACTCACCATGGAACTATCTCTATGATCATTGTTATGTTTATACTTACTCCCTGTTGAAAATAGTTGAAGAAATCAAGTCAGTATTAATAGGAAAAGAAAATCAATAAGTAACGAAGAAAACATAAAAAGAGAGATTGAAGAAGGAAGAGAAACTGAGAAAGAGAGAAAGGGAGGTTCCCCGTCTTAACTCTGGCACAGTACGGTGCCGCCTCCATCGCTGGCCCCCCTGAAATCACCCAGCTCAGCCGACCTGGTTGTCCTTCATCGAGTCGGAGCACACGGCTCCTCGTCGCGCCGCCGTGATCCTAGTCTTCCATGCCATTTGTCGTGCTGTCATCTCAACGACACCTCGTCCTTTGCCAGCACATTTTCGCGAGGGCTCTCCTTTGTATTCTTCGTGATTTCTTCTTGCATTTCCCACCTCACGCTTTTCTGTTGCAGACCCACACAAAAACTAGATTCAAACACATTTAATGAAGAATACAAAGGAAAAAAACCAAATCCTGTAGAAAACTTCAAGCTTTATTGAAGAAGAGGGCAACGAAACAACCAGATCTAGAAACCGGCGTGGGTATCACAGGCGAGGGAGAGGTGGGGTAAGAATCGGGTGGAGAGAGGTATAGGCATAACTCTTTGTTTTCAATATATCTGAACCCTCAGATATTTTTTAATAGATCCAACGGTATATTTAAGTGGTTCACCGGTGAACCACATGGTGAGAAAGTTCACCCAAGAAGCCACCTTACAGAAAATCACTTAAATTCATTTTTTAAAACTCTTTTCTTCTTCTTCTTCTTCTTCCTCACCTTTTCATTCTTCTTCCTCACTTCTTCTTCCTCTTCACTTCATTTCCTCAACTCTACTAATCTCAAATCCCCTTTTCCATTTCCCACACCTTCTCTTCAATCCTTTCTTCCATCTCATCAAAAAAAGCTTAAGCCCCTCTGTATCCCTCTTTTCTCGTTTTTTCTGCATTTTTTTATATTTTTCTGTGTTCTGGTTAAAGTCCGTAAATATGATTACGGAGGCCAGAAAGCCTTCTTCCGTAAACTTATTTACGGATGTACAAAAATGTTGCATAAATGTATTGTCTAAATATTTATTTACAAATGATGGTTTTATCTAATACATTCGTAATTATATTCATGAACAACAATTTTTTCTAACACATCCGTAAATATATTTACGGATATGTTCAAAAAACCAGTTTCCATAACAATAGTTCTAGATTATACTGAAAAGCTAGAAAATTGATTCTATTGTGTGTTTCATTGTTTGAAAGAGTTATGGATGATGATGAGTGGATTGGCTTGATGTCTAAGGAGGTGACAATGTCATCCGAGTGGGGGGCAGGATACAATGTCATCCGAGTACTTACCCGAGTACCTACCCAGTACCATACCTGACAGGACGTAGGGTACTGTGACAACCACCCTGAAAATTGAAATGGAGCCGCCACCAATATTTATTTTTTTAGGAAAACATTGGAAAACCTATTTTTTGGATATTTTTGAATTTAACGATGAAAAAGGTCTTCGAACCAGATTTTGAGTCCGAGAGTTGGTTACGTATAGGGAAAGTGCTAGCACCCCTAAAATGCCCATAAAAATGGTACCTTTAATTGTTTGAAAATTAATATTTGCCTTTAGCAAATTATTTCCTAAAAGAAAATATTTTTGTTTTATCATTTGAACTAAATCATAAATACTTTTTTCGAAAAAGAACATTTTCAGTTAAACAAAAGACTTTTCCTATTTTACACCACATCTAAAAAAAACTCCTTGTTATTAACTTCTTGTTATGATTAATTATTTATTCTTAACAAATAACAACACTAACCCTAAACGCTAGTGATCTAAAGTTATCTCCTTTTCCATTTTTAAGATAAACAGGGTATATGTTAAACATCTGATTTTATTAACTCAGTTTGAATTTTAGGAAAAAAGGAAAACTTTATTGATAAAACGAAAATAAAAAAATAAAGTAAAGTAAAGTAAAACGTGAAATGGCCTTTGGAACCCTAATCTAGCGTGAATCCCGAATTTGAGCAAGGCGGCGACGGCGGAGGTGGCGCGGCCAGGAACCTCTGTTCCGGCCGGCGCCGTTTAACATTCAACGGCGTAATCGATGAGAATTGTAAGACGAAAAGGAAGAGATGTAAAAAGGAAACATTACATGATAATTTCAGTCCCAAATCTATGTTCTTATTACATGAATTATATGGAAACAGAACGAACCAACAAAAGAGGAGAGAAAGGGGAAGAAATGGAACCTGAGTTTCCTAGTGTCAACCAGAAAAATACACCAAAGGGGGAAATAAAAAAAAACAACCTAACTAAAAGTATTTGCTCTCTTTGTTTTGGTGACCTCACGGGCGGTTTGGCCGCAGCTTATTTCCCGTCCTCCCTTCCTTCTGTTCGAGCTCCTCCTCTGTTTCTACTAGGGTTCCTCTCTTTTCTGCTCTCGATTTACTCTTAGGGTTAGGCCCCCCTTTCTCTTCAGCTTGTATGTCCTTTTATAGGCTCCAATCTTGGTTATCATCTGCGAAAAAGAAGGGGAACAAGTCAGTTGAAAATTCAAAATCAAATATTAGATCAAACAAAAATAAAGGAAAGAAATGAAGACTCCCTTTTTTTTGCTTCATCTGAATCTTGGCGATCTTGAGGTGTGAAATACGGATTTCAGATTGAGAGAGACTTAGGGCGAAAGCACCGCGGCTTGGTTTGGAGATTATGGTTATTTTTGGTGATCGAGAGGCCGAGAAAGAAGGGAGTGTGGCGGCTTAGGGTTTGTGAGAAAGGGTTGATTAGGGTTTGGTGGAGTGGAGGAAGAAGGAAAAGATGGAGGGCGCCGCGGCTATAGGTGGAGCGAAATTAGGGTTTGGTTTGAGGGAGTGAAGGATGGAAAGGTTGAGGCCGAGATTGGGGGAGAAAGATGAGGAGATGGATGCGGAAATGGAGGAGAGGATGAAGGGAGGTGGCGCCGTTTCTGGCCTAGGGTTAGGGTTGAGATATGAAGAGGAGATGAAGAATGAAAGAGAAAGAGAGAAGAATGTGGGAGAGAGGGAGAGGGGCGCCGTGGAGCTGCTTAAGGTTATGGAAGAAGGGAGAGTGAGGGAGAGGAGGAGTGAGGCGCTGCGGCGCATGAAGAAGGGAAAAGGAAAAATGAGGGAAGTGAGGGTGAGAAATTAGGGTTAATAGGATTAGGTTAAAAGTGGGTTGGGCTGCAGCGTGAATGGCCGTGCGTGGAGGCTGGGCTGGAGGGATGAGTTGGGCTGGGTGTGCGAATGGAGAAAAAAAGGGTGCAGGAAGCAAGCAGATGTAAGGGGGGAGCGCAGGGGTGTGGAAGAAAAAAAGGGGGTGTGCTAGTAAAGGAAGTGGGCTGGGCGTTGGAGGATTGGGCTGGGTCACCAGCCTGGTTTGCTGCAATTTACACCACCCAGATTTACCTTTTGCACACCCCTTCTCAAATAAAAATCCTTTTTTCTTTTTTCCTTCTTTTTCATTTTCTTTTCTTTCTTCCCTTTTTAATCTCTTTTATTTTTTTTATTATAAAACCAAAAAATATTAAATAAATAATAAAAATAAAATAAAATAAAAAGGCCGGACAAAATTAGGGTACTACAGGTACCATGCCACCTGAGTGGTCTGCGGCGGCTAGTCCACAATGCTTTGAAGCTATACTCGAGGTTGAACATCCAAACTTCACTGAACATTTCATCACTGACGAGGTTGGTGGTTTGAATTATGAATTTTATTTTTGAAGTTATGAAAATGTGAACGTCAAAATAATGCAATGTATTTTTTTTAGGTATATGGTTCTCGAGATGATCTCTTGAACTACGCTCGAGATGTTGCGAAGAAGTTATGATTTGTCATTGTCATTTCAAGTTCAGACACTGGTGCACCTGGAAGGAAGCCAATGTTGGTCTTAGGTGGTGCAAAGAGTGGAAAATGCAGGAAATACAAGAACCACTTTCCTGAGTTCACACATCAATGGATTGACCATGTTATTGATGTGGAAGCGAACGGTATTTGTGGTTTTGTTTGGTTGCAGCATTACTTGGTAGGCATGAGTCCCAATAGGCCGCCATCCATTGTGATT
The DNA here is from genome assembly GCA_037113605.1 of Calophaca sinica. Classification (NCBI taxonomy): domain Eukaryota; kingdom Viridiplantae; phylum Streptophyta; class Magnoliopsida; order Fabales; family Fabaceae; genus Calophaca; species Calophaca sinica. The sequence goes on from CM073733.1 coordinate 96,011,531, forward strand.
TGCAGAGAGAGCCTAATAACTACAAGAATGATTATATCCAGCTCTATGGAGGTGAGAAGCGACAAAATGCTGTAAAGGATGCCTTGTGGTGCCTCAGGAATAGGATCGCATCGAAATCAAAGTGGATGACCTTTTCGGACATGGGTTTTTTAATTACTAACGCATATAACAGGGTCATGGTTTTCTTGGCGCAGAACAATACCGTACGATTTTTCCTCTTAGAGGTCACCACAAACCCATCATTGAATGATTTGCATCACCATGTGATGTCGTGCCACATTGTAAAAGATGAACTAATATATTTAACATTAATTTGTATGTTTGAGTGATATCATTGTTTAACTAATTCATTATGTGTTACTTACAAGTGTACTTGAAGGGATGGTTGTCTGATACCTCCTACGTTAAGTTATTGGCAGAGATATTGTAAACCCGAAGTTACTATCGGGGATTTCCCATATATTGATAGGATGACTACTTTTAGTTCATTTATTCCTGCCCGTCCTGAGCGTTCAAATGATGTAACCAAAAAATGTGTTATAGACTTAATTGTATTTGTATTTCCACATTGTATACCTAATACTGTTATTTTTTATAATCCAATAGTTTTTGAATGATAAAAAATGTTGAGCATTATGATTATTTGGGTGTATGTAGTTGGTTGTTTTAATGCTGACTAGAAGTCTCTTGGTTTAACACGCAATATTTTAATGTTGTCAGATTTTTTCCAAGTCCAGGACACGTCCGTAAATATACTTCTGCACGCCTATCAAACGTGTCTGGAAGTCTATTTACGGAGACTGTCTATAACATGTCTACATTAAACTTACGAAAGTCATTTTTTGTGTGTCCGGAAATATATTTCTGGAAGTTATGAATTGTCTGTAAACTAATTTGCGGAAGCCTTTTTTCCTACCGAAGTGGACTTAAGACGTCCGTAAATACATTTTCGGACATGGGCATTTTGGGAAAAAAAACAAAATCTGATAGGGGGTGTATCCTACTAAAAAGGGGTGGTTACTAAAGCCCAAATTTTATATATGTTTCGGAGGACACATGTTGGTCTATTTCAATGTCCATTTAGTCTAGTTTTGAACATTTCGACCAAAATAAAAGTCTAGTTTTGAACGTGAATTGTAGACCCAAAGAGGTCCCTTGAAACTTACGTACGATCAATAACAAAACAATTTAAGGACCCATTTACTATGAAAAATTATTATAAATGAGTAACTACTCAATTTTGTCTCCGACATTGTGGGACCACATCAACTTACTCACCCATAATATCAATATTCTATAGTGATTCCAAAATTTTAAAACGTTAATGAGGTTCGTCCCTCTGTCAGTAAATGCATATCTAACATTATTCACTTAATTTCAAATAATCATTGAGATTACCAACTTAATGTCATTATAGTCCATACAAATACTAATGAAGGGACGAACCTGGTTAATATTTTACAATTTCGGAGATTATTTTGGAATAATGATAATGTGAGAGATTAGGTTGATACAGTCCTATAATTTTAATGACCAAATTGGGTATTTACTCTATTAGAAAGAGTAGACTAACGAATAGCCAAATCATTCACTTATATAAATAAGCTATATCAAAAAATATATTTTTTCAAACATATTATCTGAAAATTTTAAAGCAATTTCTATGTTCGAACATTGTATCCAAAAATATTTTACAAATTCAAACAAGTGATAAAAACTTAACAAATTTCTAGAATGGTAAAAATGATGTAAATCAAAATATAAGGGCATGTTTACTTTCTAATAATATTTTTAATTTTTATTTTCTAAAATCTGTATTCATTTTGAGTTGTTGACAATAAGATGGAAGACTCTTACAATGAACAATTGTGATATAGAGAAGATGGAAGGTTGGATAGGGATAATACAATTTCAAAAATAATGATAGCAATTTTTTTATGCATTTTCAAAATTTCTGGAAATATTGGATCTGTCTTTCGAAAGCTTATAAGAAATAAAGAAAGGGTTTTTCTTAGTACAATAAGTCTCAAAGAGAGAATAAGAAATAAATGCTCAGAAGAAAACAAATAACTTTTAATTGGAAAGAATGTACAATAAAAGCTTGAGAATATTTTTCCAGAGTTTCAACTCTTTGAATGTTTGATATTACTTGCTGTTGAATCCTCGTTTTGCAGGCGTATTTATAGCCAATTAGAGGTGGTCTTGGCCAGAAATGCGTTGTGACTCAGAGAAATTCTATAATGGTGCTTTTTCAAAATATTATCTGTTATTCTTGTCGTTTTCTGAGCAATGAAAATATCTCTTGTACGATGCCAGCAAATATGCAGAAAAAGCAGCCCGTACATTGTACGAACGATTTGTTTCTCCGCCAAATCAAAGATTGCCTTTTTCAATGATGTGGAAGATAATCCTTTTTTTGCATTAAGCGTCTTTAGTCTTTGATACCTTGTACATTAGAAGTAGAGCAGACAGACTCACATGATTCTTTGTTTAAGCAATCCACATGCAGACGCATGCTTAAGACACACAGCCATATGCAGTGTTTGGTGATAATGTTTTGCTTCATGTGTCAGTCAAACGTAGATTCTTGTTGAGTCTTACAAAATTTCCCACTAAAGAATTGATTTGCATATACTTGAAATAACTTAGTTAAATACCTCAAGAAAAATTATTCACTTAAGATAGTTGTGTTATCATCAAAATTATTAGAGGACCAGATTTATCAATCGCTTGGTTTCCAACAAAACTAAAATATGAAAGAATGCAGAAGCTAGAGCCTAGGTGCCCAAACTACAGTGGTCTCTGGAAGTCCAGCGTCCAGGCACCCAGGTTCAGAGCCCAGGCACCCCGTCAACTAGGAAATTCGGGATTCGAGAGTCCAGGTGCTCAAGGCTAGAGCCTAGGTGTTGACATCTGCAAAACTATGCAGAAATACAATTTTTCATGGTCTAAAGGGTTTGTCTCTTTCACTAATACTTGTATTCTTCCATGAATCTTTGTATCTATTCATCCAAAATAAAGTGATGCATTCATTCATGAAAAGTTGAGTCAATTCATATTAGAATATGACTACTCATGAGGGGTTGTTTCTCTTCACCAAGAGGCATGAGATTGTCTATATATTGAGCCAAATTTCATGCAGAAAAACACATGAAATTCATTATTGTTCAGATCATTCCAAATCATTCTTTTCATCTCTTATGCGCAAAGGGGAGTAAAAGAATTATTCTATTGTCATCTACCATTGGTGATACGCTTGAATTGGAAGTGCAAGCCAATTCAAGAAACTTTATAGTATCTTGAAAGAGATTCGTTGTTCATCCTATTACATCCAGTATAGAGTGATTGATTGGGCGAATTGAACCAAAAGCTTAATGTTTCACAAATACTTTTGAGTTGTTACGCTTTCATCTTCTTTCTTCTTCAGGATGCTATAGCATCCTCACCACAAAATCACCAATAATCTTTAGGTTTGATTTTCATTTTTGATCAACATTGGCTGCAATTTTGAATGAAATTACTTCAGAATTTCTTAGACTAGAGAGGTTCGATGATGGAAACTTTGTTAGATGGCATAAAAATATGCACTTGCTACTCACTACTTTGAAAGCGGAGTATGTTTTGAACAGTCCAAGACCAATGGATAAAGAATAATGAGACGGTTGTTGAAACTCACGAGAGGTAGAAGTGGGACAATGATGACTACATATGCACGGGACACATACTCAATGGAATGGCAGACTTTGTTCAATGTGTATCAAAGTGAAAGCTCAGCCAAAGAACTTTAGGACAAACTCGAGGCAAAGTACATGTCTGAGGATGCAACAAGTAAGAAATTCCTTTTTTGAATAATTATAAGATGGTTGATGGTAGATCTATTATAGAACAATTGCATGACATAAAATGAATTCTCAATAACTACAAACAACATAACATACATATGGATGAAACCATTTTTGTCTTCTCAATCATAGACAAACTCCCACCTTCATGGAAAGACTTGAAAAGTGTTTGAAGCATAGGAAGGATGATATCTCTCTTGAGCAATTGGGTAATCATCTTTATTTAGAAGATGATAATAAAAAATAAGATGATACTAAAAACTAATCTACTCATGAGAAAATGCATGTGATAGAGGAAGGAAAGACTAACAAGTCTTACAAGAAAAGTGATCGAGATTGTGAAGAATCTCGTGACAACAACATTGGGAATGACGAAAGGAAAAAGAAGAAGAAATGTAGTTGCTTTCATTGTGGCAAATCGTGACATTACAAGAATGAATGTAGACTCTTGAAGAAGGAGAAGAAAGAGAAGAACTCTAGTGCATCAAAGGACTACCATGAAACATAGTATTCACTTTCTAAAAAGTGAATATTCTCAAGAATAAATGTTATGTACTCGATGAATTTATTTTCTATACCAATACTTAACAAGTACGGGTTTATATGTGTATTTGAGGGAGACAAGTTTATCCTCAGTTGGAGGATATGTTCATAGTAAAAAGATATATGTATGAGAACTTGTTCAAACTTATTATGATATGATTTTTATGTAATTGATAATGACATTATTAAGTTCTGTTTATTGTTGAGTTATTGAAAAAGGTGTTCCTATCACTTATCATATAACCTCTTCTATTTGACTTGGTCTGAAGCATATGTTCCTTGTGTTTTTTATAATTCCACCTGGATGCTTGGTAATGGTTATGATATAAACTTCTGGACGGATAAGTGGTTATCACATCCTCTTGTTGATTTACTTAATATTCATGTTCATCTACATGGTTCATTAGTTGCGAAGGTATCTGATCATCTGCGGCTTCTTTAAAGCTTGGTTGGGAGTTCTTTAACTCTGATACTCAATGGTTTGTCTTATTGCATGTCAAGGTGCTTCACAATGATGTTCCTATCTCTTATTATATACCTTCAACTATTTGGCCAGGTATCAAATCTAAGTTGCATGTTATTCAGGAAAATGCAAAATGGAAAATTGGTGATGGTAGTAATATTATGTTTTGGATAGATGTTTGGTCTGATGTCCCTTTGGTGGAGTTATTTAATATTCCTGCTACTCAACATGGTTTATTAACTGTTAAAGTGAAGAATTTTATCAGACATGGTAGCTGAAGCATACCGGCTCAATTGGTTAATTTATTCCCAGGCATCCATGATGTTCTTAAGAAGACTACCATTCCATCCTTTGATTCTAAGGATCACAGAGTTTAGAATCTTACAGTTTCTAGAGACTTAACATTTAAAGATGCTTATTTATTTTGTCGCCCAGCTGGACAACAGTTACCATGGACTAAGATGAACTAGAATTTATCTATACCACCCTAAAAAACTTTTCTATTATGGAGAGCCCTTCATAATAGACTTCCTACTGATGAAAACCTTTGGAAAAGAGGGTGTCTTATTGTTTCTATGTGCAGTCTCCATGGTAGTGCAATAGAATCCATCTTGCATTTTTTTGTGAATGTCCTTTTGGATAATTACTTTGGAATTGGTTAAGTTCCTTGGTAGGCTTCTCTATTGATACTAGCTTTGTTCCTAACATTATGGATATATGCAACAAGCATTGGTCTACTCAAGCTCTTGACGTCTTAATGGCTACAGTAACAAATATAATTTAGGTGTTTTTGAAGTACAAGAATAGTCTCTGTTTTGATAACAAGTGTATTTCACATCAGGTTGCTATTGATCTAATTATTGCTAGTGTCTCTTTAGAATAGCATATCTGAATAATCACCAAAAGTGGAAACCCGAATCACACTTGGATAACATCCAGTTTTGAGTTCAATGGTGAAAATACACTTTAAAAGTGATTGCATGTACTTGACAATAAATTCCAAGGTTTGAAAGTGCATGGACTATAATGATATAAAATGGAAGGTTGAGTCTTAGCTCTTAATGGACCTATAACTTGAATGAGCTGAGGTGCTTATTATGGGAGCACTTCTGATAGAGCCTACCTATATGAGAGTCAAGTGGGTGAACGTGAACACAAGAAGGGGGGTTGAATTGTGTTGAAATCTTTTCGCAAACTTTAAGTTAAAAACACTTAGAACACAGGTTTTTCAAAACAGTTTGTGTATCGGACGCTGGAAATAAACCGGACGCTGGAAAAGCAGTTTGTGAAAACTTGTTTTTAACAGAACAAGATAAAGATAAATAGAAAGCAGTAAAGCAAGAGACACAAAGATTTATACTAGTTCACTACCAAACTGGTAGCTACGTCTAGTCCCTTCGTTCCTGAAGGATTTTCCACTATAATCAACTGATTACAAAACCTTAAGAGTATTCTACTGTCATAACTTTGACAATACTCTCAACTTCTCAAAACGACTCAGTACATTCGAGCCTTTGAGGGAACAGCCTTAACTAGGCCAAAACAACTTTTACAAGTAAGTTGAATACAAGTATAAATAACTCTCACAGAGAGGATAAAAATTAGGCTCAATATAGAAATGATTTCTAAAAGAAAGTGTCGGACGCTGAGTTCAATTCTTGTAGTCCAGAGACTTGGCTCGAAACTTGGTTGCTCACAAAAGCAGTGCTTTCAGAGTATTGACTCTTTGTAGTGTATAGCAACAGTGCTTGTTCTCAGTAAATGAAGCAATATTCTCTTGTAGAGTTTCGGCAGTTTCTTCAATGGATACCTTGGGGTATTTATAGGAGTTATAAAGGATATTACCGTTACAGTAAAAATGGCTCCTTTCCATTGAGTGAGGTGATTTCAAAAAGCTGTCTCTTTCTTCTTTTCCAGAGAATATCTCAGTAGTACACATTACCGTTTTCGTACTACCTTGCTTTTCACAATTACTTGTACGATTTTTGTCTTTTAGCTAAAGGTGTCACCTTTGATACCTCGTCCAACAATTTTAGCGCATAAGATCAAATTCGAAATCCGTTCCAGAAACTTCTGAGAGGAAGAGCAACTACGTGACCAACACGTGATTTATAATGAAGTTCAGATGCTTGCTCAGAACGGAAGATCGGACGCTCATAGCAAATGGATAAGACTAGTGTAACAAAAGGTTAATTCCAGACGCTCATGAAGACAGTTTACTAAGATGAGCCGGATGCTGACACATAGAGTGTATCCTTCTCTTGAGAGCTTCTTCCTTCTTGTTTAAGTAGCTTAGAAATATATGTAATATTAGTATCTGCACACTTCAAGAATTGTTAGAACATAAATTGTTCTCTTGTGAATATTTTGTTATCATCAAAATTAATGAGGGTCTAAACTTCTCAACCGTTTAGGTTCCAACAATCTCCCCCTTTTTTATGATGACAAATATCTAAGGTTGATGAACAATTTAGTTTCAAAATGACATCAAGGGTCTCCCCCTGAATTTAACAATTTTGATATATAAGATAATTCTAGTATTAAGGCGATAGTTGATAAACAAATTCAATTAAGTGATCGTAAAAAAAAATACGTAGATGTATCTGAGTAAGATCGGATGCTGATCAAAAAGATTGATTTAATCAAATTGTACCAAATTCATTGATCATTATAAGAGCACTAGATCAATGAATATTAGTGCATTAATAAATAACCACACAAATGCTATGTATGAAATGCTATGCATGATACTTCAGTTCCAGTGTATCCATTGGAGTGTGAACATCGGACGGTGAGTTAGTCAGATTTTCACGTGTTCATCATACCTTTCTTTTACTCCCCCTTTTGTCATCAGACAAAAAGAGTGTAAAAACACATCATAGTCAAAATAAGACTTAGAAAAATTTGAATATAAGTCAGATGTAGGTATATATATTAACAGATAATCAGAGCAAAATTAGTGTATATATATAAGTGTATCAACAAAACAAAGAAATAGTTTATATCACACAAAAATAAATAAATTCAAGGGTTTGGAAGAGGTGGTGGAGGGATGTTGAGACGTTCATATAGTAATTTCAGAGCAGTCTCCAGCTGAGTTACTTTCATGTTTGTGGCCTTCATTTCTTCAAACTCGCTTGGGAATAGTGACCATCTCAATCATAGGAGTAGAAGTAGAAGGTCCAACTTCGCACGGTGCAGGTTTCATCTTCTGATGCTCTGTTAGCACCCAGTTGGATAGCGTCAGTCTCAATTCCTTCTTCCGTTGAGCTCTTAGAAAAAATGCATCATTTGGTATAAACCATTTGATGAAATTTCCAAGTTTTCTGAGCTCAGATTCTGTTTGAATTTCCCATTTATACTTCACATCTTCTGGATACAGCAAATTCATGAAGATGATTTCTCTTTGTAGAACTACATCAGCAGTGAAAGCATCAAACCTATTTCCAGCCTCTTCTCCCCATATGCTTCTGATAAAGACACTTAATGCTTCACAAGCGAAAGAGAGTGCTTCATTTTCTGCCAGGTATATTCTTCGTAGATTTTCCCTGTCATCTTCTTCTAGCACTAGGGGGACGAGGCATGGTAACATGGCCTTGTCTTTCCAAGACTCAGACCATTGACTCCAAGTAAATCCAATGTCGAAGTGCTTGGTCACAGCAGCCCATTGGACATATATCTTCATGCAGTCAAAAGGCCTGATTACTGAGCATCTGAACATATCATCGAAGTGGACTGTTCCAAGATTGATGTCAGTAATTCTGCTGATTGTGCCAACTATTGGAATAGTGGCCTTCTCGGCATTGCAGCAGTTTGAGGAGCCAGTTCTCCATTCATCTTCCTTCAGAGAATTCAGGTAAAACCTTCTGGCATGATCCTCAGAGATCTTGGCAATCGGAAGCTTAGAGAATTCCTTAAGGTTGTACTTTTTGGGAGCCTTCTCATACTCCTTGAGCCCGATCTTGCTGAATGGCTGCTTTCCCGGAGCAGGTTCTTTCCTTTTCCTAGGGATGGACCAAGGTAGCCACCTTTGTCTGTCTGGTACAATCTTTACCGACATGAAGGATCCTCAGATCGTCTGACATTTCAATCTTCTTCATCTCAAGACAAGCAGCCATGAAGGCAGCTTCTTCATCTGTGATTCACCTTCCGCATTCTTCCAACGTGAGTGGTTCATTGTGGTAGGGATCTAGGAAGATCAACAGAGAAAGGAATTGCTCGCTACCGATTCTTTGGTCTCAATCTTCCTTTAAATGACATCTGAAAGTGGTATTCTCCATCCTTGAAGGTAGCACTTATCGGAGAGGCAATCTCCAATCTGGCAGCTCCAGAGGTGAAGGTTTTCAAATGCCATGTGGAGGGACGATTATAGATGCTATGATATATCTCATACTTAACAAACCGTGGTTTGTATGAGACATTCTTCCTTCCACCAGCGTCTGTAGGTTTATGGGTAATGGTGAGTAAGGTGGGAGTGGTTTTGGTGATTTTGTAGGTTTTAGGTGTGTAGGGTTTGAAGGGATTAATGGGAGGTATTTTGAATAATAGATTAAAGGGATGAGAGTGAAGTTTGGAAATATATGTGGTAAGTGAAGTATTTGAAGAATTTTGTGGTAGGTCAAGGTTGAGTGTAGTGGATGATGGTTGGGTAGGTTTAGAGAGGGTTGAGGTTTGTTGGAGGCTCATTCTGGTTTTCCTGGTTTGTGTTTGTGTTTGTGGTTGTGAAACAGACAAAGGTGGTGCAGGAATAACATCATGAGCATCAAACACAGATACTGATTCATCAGCAGTAAAATCAAGTACCTTTGGGTTAACCTCTGATGACTTGACCAACCTTCTTTTCGACCCTCTGGTGACAACAAAAGCAGGAGGAGGAGCAAGAATTTGCTTCCCTTGATCGGACGCTGAAGCATCCTTTTCTGTTGCTGGTCTAAACTATTTCTCCAAGACCTTTCTGATGGGAATTCTATCCTCATCTTCTGGTTCTTCAACAGTAGGTGCAGGTGCTACCTTCTGATTTGTTCTTTTGATCTCCCTTGAAGAAGACTCAGCAGGTCTTTTCACACCAGTCATTGAGCTTCTGGTGGTTTTCTTTTCAGCTTCTCCTTCCTGTTGCTCTATTTTCACCTTCTAGATATGGAGCCTGTAATAAGCTGCATCCTGACCAAACTGTTGACTCCAAAAACTTCTGGACGAACAACAGCACCAACACCAAAGTATTTTTCCTTTTCCTCTGTGTTGATGGAGTCAGTCAGCTTCCTTACAATGCCGTCTTTGATCATCATAATGGAGAGAAGAACTCCATATGGGATTATCTTGACGATATTCTTCTTATCAACATTCTTCCTTGAGAAGACAAGGGCATTTATCAGATTGTTGATAATCAACCTTGGCAGATTATTTTTCTTTCCATCCATGTAGTTCCTCATAATGAACTTTTGCTCGTAGTTCACTATGTCGCTTGAGCCAGCCTTCAGAATCACGCTCTTGGCGATGATTTTGTGCAGTACTCGGTAGTGGCTTTTCAAGTCTTTAGTCGTGGGAGTGATGTTCTTTTTCTTCAGTTCACGGTAGTTCTCAAACAGAGCTTCATTGACGTTTTCAAGTCCTCTGTAAGCATCAGCCCAGTTTGCATGGTAACTGATTCCTTCACACGGACATTTGATTGTCTGAGCAATAGAGTTGATAGTGAAGCGTAGTTTGAATCCTCTGATGTGACCTTCTATGATTTTCCCCAGAAGTAAGTATGCACTTCCCCAGAATTCCTTAATAGCGTAGCTCAGTACGTCAACTGGTTCCCAGATGAAGTAGTTTTTCCAGCCCAGTTTCTCAAGACCTTCCTCAAAATCAAAACCGTATAGCTTGAAGTTCCCGAAATCAACCCGGTTCTCATTCAGAAGTTTTGCCTCAGAGAAGACATCGAAGGCAGCAGTGTATTGTCCAACCTTTCTGTCGGCCATTATAGCAATTGAAGAGAGGGTGATGGAGGTTTTAGGGTTTGAAAACACACACACAGAGAGAGAGAGATAGAGAGAAAGAGCACGGTTTTGCAGAAAACGCAGAGTGAAGTGGTGGAGCGAAAAATGTGGAGTAGTGGAAAAGTTAATAGAGAATGGTACAGTCCTTTTTTCAAAATATCGCTTCGTATTTCCACATAAAAATTAAATCAAAAAGAAAATAAAATAAAGATTTGCCTTTTCATTAAATGCAGACGCCAAAAGAAAAGTAAAATCAAGAAAAAGATTTTTTTCAAAAGACATAAACAATTATGACTTAGTAGATATGATGAGACGCTTAAGTCCTTAACACGTGTGACACGTGTGGGTGTGCTCGGACGCACGCAACCGATTCACCAGACAATGAGTTATGATGCATATGACAAATAAGATGCTTATACACATACATGCTTATGTCATATCAGATGCTGAGATTTTGTTTATTTTCAGACGCTGAGATTAATCATTCTTCTATAAGATGAAAGTTTAAATTTCTTCTTATAAAATTGAATCTATCTTCAGCAAGGGGTTTTGTAAATATGTCAGCCCACTAATGATCAGTGTCTACAAATTTTATTTCTAGAATACCCTTCTGAACATAGTCTCTTATAAAATGATGCTTAATCTCAATATGATTGGCTCGTGAATGCAATATGGGATTTTTAGTAAGACAGATTGCAGAAGTACTGTCACAAAAGATAGGAATGTTACTCTCTTTTATTAGGTAATCTTCAAGTTGATATTTCATCCACAGAAGTTGAGAGCTGCAACTTGCTGCTGAAATATACTCAGCTTCTGCCGTTGAGAGTGCAATTGTGCTTTGCCTTTTGCTTGACCAAGATACAAGATTTGCTCCAAGGAATTGGCAGCTACCACTTGTGCTTTTTCTTTCAATTCGGCCTCCAAAGAAAGTCAAGATCACGTAAACCTACTAATTTGTAATCTTTTGATTTCTTATAAAGCAAACCAAGATTAGTAGTTCCTTGCAAATATCTCAATATTCTTTTGACAAAGACTCAGTGTGATTCTCTAGGATCCGATTGAAATCTAGCACACAGCAGACCGAACATAATGTCAGGTCTTGAAGCCATAAGATAAAGTAGAGATCCAATCATACCTCTGTACATTTTCTGATCTACCTTCTTACCAATTTCATCTTTACTAAGAGTGCAGGTAGGATGCATAGGTGTACACATAGGCTTACAATCCAGCATCTTGAATTTCTTTAATAATTCTTTGATATATTTGCTTTGATGTATATATATACCATCACTGCATTGGTTGATTTGTATTCCAAGGAAAAACTTTAATTCTCCCATCATGCTCATCTCAAATTCAGCCTGCATAAGCTTAGAAAATTCTTTGCAAAGGCTTTCATTAGTGGCTCCAAAAATGATATCATCAACATAGATTTGAACAAGTATGAAATGCTTGTTAGAAGATTTTCTGAAAAGAGTAGTGTCAACTAAACCTCTTGTAAATCCATTTTCCATTAAAAAGGAACTTAGTCTATCATACCATGCTCTGGGAGCTTGCTTAAGACCATATAGAGCCTTTTTAAGTTTAAAAACATGTTCTGGAAATTCAATATCTTCAAAACCAGGAGGTTGTTTAACATAAACTTCCTCAGTTATAAAACCATTTAGAAAAGCACTTTTCACATCCATTTGATATAGTGTTATCCCATGATGTGCTGCAAATGAAAGTAAAATGCGAATAGCTTCTAGTCTTGCAACAGGTGCAAAAGTTTCAGTGAAATCAATACTTTCTTCTTGTGAGTAACCTTGAGAAACTAACCTTGCTTTATTTCTCACAACTTTACCATCTTCATCAAGCTTATTTCTAAATACCCATTTAGTACCAATAGCTTGCTTATCTTCTGGTAGAATGACTAGCTTCCATACATCATTTCTTTGGAACTGATTTAGCTCATCTTGCATTGCTAGAATCCACCCTTCATCTTCCAATGCTTGATCAATCGTCTTAGGTTCTATTTCAGAGAGAAGTGCAAAATCAACATGCTCCTTGAAAGAGGATCTGGTTCGTACTTTATCACCAGGTTCTCCTATGATTTGATCTTTTGGATGATTGGTTTTGTACTTCCAGCTTTTTCTTGCTTCACACCTTGAGTAGAATTCTTCGTCTTGTCACCACCGGATGATGAAGATGCATGTTCACCGTCTGACTTGTCACCGAGGTTTAATTCTAAAAATAACTCATCTAGCTCTGACATAGCGGTGTCAGGCTTTTTATCATCAAACTTGACATGAATGGACTCTTCAACTGTCAAAGTTTCTTTGTTGTATATTCTAAAAGCTTTAGATCTTTCAGAGTATCCCAAAAAGATTCCTTTGTCAGCCTTGGAATCAAACTTACCAAGCTGATCTTTAGTATTCAAAATATAACAACTACAACCAAAAGGATGAAAGTAAGAAATGTTTAGTTTTCTACCTTTCCACAATTCATAAGGAGTCTTATTTAAAATAGGTCTTATAAGAATTCTATTTTGAATATAACAAGTTGTGTTTACTGCTTCTGCCCAAAAATGTTTCGCAATATCAGCTTCATTGATCATGGTCCTGGCCATTTCCTGGATGGACCTATTTTTCCTTTCTACAACACCATTTTGTTGAGGTGTTCTAGGATAGGAGAAATTGTGGGAGATGCCATTTTCTTCACAAAATTTTTGAAAGTTTTCTTTTTCAAATTCTCCCCGATGATCACTTCTAATAGAAGAAATACAGATGCCTTTTTCATTTTGAACTGATTTGCGTAAAAACAAGAAATACCTTAAAAGACTCATCCTTGTGGGCAAGGAATTTAACCCATGTCCATCTAGTAAAATCATCAACAATGACTAATCCATATTTCTTTCCAGTTAAAGAGGCTGTCCTTGTGGGACCAAAAGATCAAGATGTAAAAGTTCAAGTGGTTTAGAGGTCGAAACAACATTTTTTAAATGAAAGGAAGTTTTAACTTGTTTTCCTCTTTGACAAGCCTCACACAGGGCATCAGATTGGAACTTAAGATTTGGTAAGCCTCTAACAAGATTGTGCTTGTTTAATTTTGAGATTAACCTCAAATTGGCATGACCCAATCTTTTGTGCCAAATCCATTGCTCATCTTCAACAGACATAAGACATTTGACATCTTGTTTTGCAAGTTCAGAAAGATCAACTTTATAAATGTTTTGTTTCCTCTTTCAGAAAGAATATAGATCCATCATTTTTGCTTTTAATGAACATCCATTTTCTCAGAAGACAACATTATAACCATCACAAATAATTGACTTATGCTCAATAGATTATGTTTCAGTCCTTCAACATATAAAACATTATCAATAGAAGGAAGAGAGCCTTTACCTATGCGACCAATTCCAACTATTTTACCTTTCTGGTTTCCTCCGAAACCAACGAATCCAGCTTCTCTAGGTCTTAGTTCTTGGAACATATGCTTTTCTCCCGTCATGTGACGCGAGCATCCACTGTCTAAGTACTAAGATAGGTGTGTCGACTTTGTTGCTAAGCAAGTCTACAATATAGACTATTTTATCTTTAGGTACCCATATCTTTTTGGGTCCTTTCTTGTTAGTTCTTGAAGGATATTTGTCCTTCTTAGTTGTAAACACAGTACACGCACTTTTCAAATGACCAGATTTATTGCAGTAAGTACAATGCAAGCATTTACTATGATTATTGGATTTATCAGATGCTGAATCATTTTCTAAAAGAGGTTCATCTTATATATAACCAAGACCATGAGTTGTCGTTTTACTGACACCCCAAATCATAGAAGCTTGCTTGCTTCGAGTTACACTCTCTGCAAGAAACTTTTGAAATGCATGTTCATAGTCATTTGATTTACAGTTAGGATTGCCTGTAACTACAGAGCTTTTAACTTGAGAGCTCTCAGCTTCTGGTTGCTTGTTGGCTTCCAGACGATGGTTATCCACCGCATAATCGATTTTCGCCAAATTTTCAGGTTCTCTTCATTGAGTACGTAGTTTTCATTGTGTAAAGAATGAAAATCTTGTGATAGTTTTGAAAATTTCTTTTTCAAATTCTTATACTCAATAGAGAGAGTGGCGTAATCCTTTAACAGATCATCAAATGCAAGTTGAAGTTCGTAATAAGAGTCATATATTATTACCTCTTCAACTTCTTCTTCAATCAAGATCGATGTCTCCGCCATGAGGGCAATGTGAGCTTCTTCTTCTTTATCTTCCTCAGAGAAGGATTAGTCAAGATCTTCCCATGTTGCCATGAGACCTTTCTTCTTTTTCTTGAAGGAGCTTCTTGTGGACTTTTCCTTAAGATTAGGACACTCGGACTTGAAATGTCCAGGCTTCTTACATTCATAGCAAATGACTTGGGCTTTGTCCTTGTCTTTGCTTTCCTTCTTGTCCTTTGTATCTTTCTTCCAAACCTCCTTCTGAAGTTTCTCTTCTTCCACATTCTCTGGATCTTCTTAGATATGAAAGCTACCTCATCATCTGATCCATCATAATCTCCTTCTGAAGCTTCATCATCTGATTCTTCTTCTTCACCAAAAGCTTTAGAAGTACTAGGTTTATGTTGATTAACTCTTAAAGCAATAGACTTACTCTTCTTGGTAGGTTCTTCTTCATTTAGCTCAAGTTCATGAGCTTTCAAAGAACTCATAAGATCTTCAAGCCGAAGGACATTCAGATATTTTGCTTCTTGAATAGCAGTGACTTTAGGTCTCCACTGCTTAGTCAAACTTCTCAAGATCTTTCTCACATGGTCAGGTGTAGTATAACTTTTTCCAAGGGCCTGCAACCCATGAACAAGTGTTTGGAACCTTCAAAACATAGTTTCAATGTTTTCTCCATCTTCCATTTTGAATAGCTCATACTGGCGAACCATCATGCTAGCCTTTGTTTCTCTTACTTGGGCAGAACCCTCATAAGACAAAACAAGAGAATCCCAGATTTCTTTGGCAGTATCAAACTTACCACATTTATCATATTCTCTTTCTCACATAGCACGTATGAGAATAAATCTAGCCTTCGATTGGTTTGATATCTCTTTTCTCGATCATCACCTAGTTTTCCCTAGGTATTGCAACACCAAGGGCATTAGCGGAGACATGTATCCACTTTCAACTATATCCCACAAATCAAAATTTTGTGCCTCAAGGAATGCTTTCATCTTATCTTTCCAGTAATCAAATTTTTCTCCATTGAATAGAGGAGGACGGTTCATATGACCACCTTCAGCAGACATGTTCACGCAGAGGATCTTTACTCTTAACATCATAGTGCTCAACCAAGAGGCCGAGCTCGTACCAACCGAACGTGAACACAAAAGGGGTTGAATTGTGTTGAAATCTTTTCGCAAACTTTAAGTTAAAAACACTTAGAACACGCTTTTTCAAAAGCAGTTTGTGTATCGGACGCTGAAATAAACCTGACGGATATTTGAAGCGATTTGTGAAAACTTGTTTTTAACAGAACAAGATAAAGATAAATAGAAAGCAAGAAAGCAAGAGACACAGAGATTTATACTAGTTCACTACCAAACTGGTAGCTACGCCTAGTCCCTTCGTTCTCAATGATTTTCCACTATAATCAATCGACATAAAACTTTAAGAGTATTCTCATTCACAACCTTGACAATACTCTCAACTTCTCAAAACGACTCAAGACATTCGAGCCTTTGAGGAACAAATTTTAACTAGGCCAAAACAACTTTTACAAGTAAGTTGAATACAAGTATAAATAACTCTCACAGAGAGGATAAAAATTAGGCTCAATATAGAAATGCTTTCTAAAAGAAAGTGTCGGATCTTGAGTTCAGTTCTTGTAGTCCGTAGACTTGGCTCGAAACTTGATCGCTCACGTATAAAGGCTTTGAGTATTGACTCTTTGTAGTGTATAGCAACAGTGCTTGTTCTCAGTAAATGAAGCAATATTCTCTTGTAGAGTTTCGGCAGTTTCTTCAATGGATATCTTGGGGTATTTATAGGAGTTATAAAGGGTATTACCGTTACAATAAAAATGGCTCCTTTCCATTGAGTGAGGTGATTTCAAAAAGCTGTCTCTTTCTTCCTTTCCAGAGAATATCTCAGTAGTACACATTACCGTTTTCGTACTACCTTGCTTTTCACAATTGCTTGTACGATTTTTGTCTTTTAGCTAAAGGTGTCACCTTTGATACCTCGTCCAACAATTTTAGCGCATAAGATCAAATTCAAAATCCGTTCCAGAAACTTCTGAGAGGAAGAGCAACTACGTAACCAACACGTGATTTATAATGAAGTTCAGACGCTTGCTCAGAACGGAAGATCGGACGCTCATAGCAAATGGATAAGACTAGTGTCACAAAAGGTTAATTCCAGACGCTCATGAAGACAGTTTACTAAGATGAGCCGGATGCTGACACATATAGTGTATCCTTCTCTTGAGAGCTTCTTCCTTCTTGTTTAAGTGGCTTAGAAATATATGTAATATTAGTATCTCCACACTTCAAGAATTGTTAGAACATAAATTGTTCTCTTGTGAATATTTTGTTATCATCAAAATTAATGAGGGTCTAAACTTCTCAACCGTTTAGGTTCCAATAGTGGGGTGATAAACCAACATTTTACATGTTTTTATGGGGTATTTGCTTGTTAAATAGCCTTTTTTTATGGTTTTTATCCCCATTTCTCATCTATTTTCCTTCATATTCGTAGAATTAGCTTGGAAAAGAGAAATATTGCAAAACTGTGCAAAAAGATCAAAATGAAGATTCTGTACGTATGCAAAGACTTGACATAATCTACAAAGCCTTGACATGATTTCTACACATATGCAAAGGCTTGACATACTCTCTGCACAATATGCAAAGGTTTGACCTATTTTGGGTCTTTTCTATAAATTTGAGGTTGTCATCATCATTTAGAGGACCTTTGAATTACATTAGAATATTTTACCAACAAAGGAGGACTATTCTTGAGCACAAGAGAAGGTTCCCAGAGGATTTCGTGAAGATTCAACTGGATTTTTATTTGTTTAATGCTTTCTGTAGCGACACGAGCATCTGAGACGGGAACGCTTGTGACACCCTTATTTATTTATAATATTTCCCATAATTTCGTATAATAATAATAATAATAATAATAATAATAATAATAATAATAATAATAATAATAATAATAATAATAATAATAATCAAGAAATACAGAAGGAAATAAAAAAATTTCATTATACTATAATATTTTACATCAAGTTTGAAATACATACAAGGGTTCCTTGGAACCGCCAAAATAATGTACATCAGTGTCAAAACCCATTAGGGTACAAAAATGTCACTCCTAAACAAAAGGGTCAAAGTCAATGGTCAAAGGTCAAAGTCAAAGGGGTCAAAGGTCAAAAGGTCCAACATCCCCACATCTTACAGTCCCACAAACCAACATCCAACAACATCCCGGAGAAACTCCTATATCTGGTCAGGCCTAGGGATCCTAATCCTGAATCGTGGTGGCAAGCGGGAATCCCCGGTATGAGGATGCCCTTGAAACCTAGGTTGATACACTCTCATGGGATCCCTAGAGGTCAAAGGAACAGTAGGCTTGGAAAGACGTAAACCTGTAACACCTACACAGTCTCTGGCCACACTGAAGGATCCTGATGAAGATGGAGTAGTATGGTAATGTCGTCTCGGCACCCGCTACATGCAGTTAAAAGGCAACTGTTGGGCGATCCGGAAACCCCCAACAAAAGATGCTCTGGGTGATCCTTAGATACGGAAGAAAATACTAACTAAGCCTATATATATGACGACATGACGTTTGTAATCTATCTCCCAACTATCGTTGTCGATGTCTGTGACACCCTCTACCCCGTCATGGCATTTTAACAATGTAAGAAGAAAAGAACAGGAAATAAAATTTTGGTCCAATTAAAAACTTTCATTCAAAAGAAGTAGATTTATCACGCTCACAACATGCGAAAATAGAAAATGAGTATGAAATACAAATAATGAAAATAACCCAAGTTCCCGATGTCACAATATTCAGAGCTGACCCTTACATATTACATCGGAAATAAAACATTTATTCAATAACGAAGCCAACAAATCCTAACTAAACGAGGGCTCTCAACGATTTCTCCTCGATCTCATCTTCATCAACACCTGCAGCTTCATTGTCTACACATACACAATGGTGTATGCATAGCCACAACAAAGGGGTCAGAAATCATGCACTCAAGTAGCACTTTAAGGTAAAGGAACTAAATGAACAATGCGCATAAACCGAACAACTCCTAACATCAACATCGTACTTACAACAACAACACATAGTAACAACAATCATCTAATCATCACAATAAGGTAACCCACAAAAAGCAAGCAACCAGGCATATTATCATGCGAAATGATGTATTTCTAGGACCATAACTATATGCATGTGGATCCATTTATAACGAGGTTGGGATACCTTCCCCGTTTCGGATTACCATGTCCGAAATGCCCCAATAACAACAGGACTGGGATACCATGCCCACACGGGATACCTTCCCCGATTCGCCCTTTTAACCGTAGGACCGGGAAACCTCGCCCGTCACGGGATACCTTGCCCGATACGCCCTACTAGCAACAACAACAATGCCGACACCAGGATGCATGAACATGACCAAATGCGGTGTCTAACAATAACGACCTCTATCGCGATATCTTCGATAGAGTAGCAACAACAACAACAGGACACAAGTCAATACATCAACGAGTGCCTTCAATCAACAACAGAATCAATCAACACCCTTAGTCAACTGAGTTTAAGCACACAACACTTAAATTAATCATCAAATTAAATAATTGGCCCCTCCAAGTTTTATCATGTTAACCATTCGTTAGACATCCTAGACAAGTCCTAGACATATAATATAGTCCATAAGACTCTGCCTAAAACACGAGAAACGACGAAACATGAAGAAGTTACACGGTGACCATTACCCAGAGGGCGCCTGGTGCCTGACAGAGTGGGGCGCCTGGCGCCCTGCCTCTGTCCAAGAATTTACGTTGTGCGGTCTCCATGCTTTCGGGGACCGTTCGGGGTGCCGTTACGTCTTATAAATCATACTTGGCACTAATCCAAAGTCCTTAGACCCATACTTATCCTCTATGAAATTATAAAATTCAAAGCTTGAGACTTTTTAACCAACCAACCCAACACTTTGCATATTTACAGAATATTCTGCATAATAGATTTTGTATCTTCCCTACTCTTCTTTTATTAAACACTTAGGGCTATAATACCAACATCAAGTAATCACTAAACTCGCCTACCATTTATTTAGTACATTTAATCTAGATTTTAACCTTTAAAAATCCATTACCCTTATTCCAATTTTCTGTATAATTTATTAAAACCAAGACCACTACTTCAAACAACATTTTGCACAATCTAGCAATCCAATCATGGAAAAATAATCAATCTCAAGACATGAAATATCAACATCCAAAGGGCATATTCATCACTTAGGCATCAATCTCACAATAGGGAACTCACAGCATGTTTTCAAGCATCAAAGGGAACATAAAATCATAGGTACCAATAACAAGCAATAAAAACTCAGCTATTAAACATAACTCAATCATACAAGCAACATGATCACATTGTTATAACATCAAATCAGTGGAGAACATATTTAAACAATAATCTACTGGTTATAGAGTGATTTTCCCGTCACTATAGTGCCGGTACTTTCTCACGGCAACCGCGCGAGGCTTAGAGATCATGGGACATCCCTATCGCTCATTCACATTCCATAAACCCACTACATAAGCATCAAACTACCCCCTTACCTCTTAAAATTTCGTGCTCTAGATATGGTATGTGAACTCCAAGCTTTTCCTCTCCCTTCGTGACTTTCTCCATAAAAAAAAACACAAGGATAGGTGATGAGAAGTGAGAAAACTAATGTTTGGAACCCTAACGGCGATCATAAACTGAAACTTAGATTAGAGGCATTACCTTAAACCCAAGCCCTCCAAGAATGATGAAGGATGTTGGTAGAGCAAAGCCCCAACAATGGTTCTTCAGTCCCAAGAGTAAGGTTGAAACTCACCAAGTGCAGAAAAATAGAGAGAATGGAGAAGTGAGGTTTGATCTTTGGTGAGAGGTTTCCAAACGTGATTAGGGTTCAAAACTGAGGCTTAGTGGTTGGTTTGTAACCCTAACATGTAATCTTAGTGAATTGGGTCGAGTTTGGGTCCAATGGGTCGGATTACACGTGCCAAAAACGCAACAAAACGCGCAAAAACATGCAGAAATCACCTGTCAACAGGCTCCTGGCGCCTGGACTGTGTGGGCGCCTGGCGCCCTGCCTCTGTAAGCCCTGGGCGCCCGTGCTAGGGTCTGGACGCCCTGCGCCACTGTTTTGGATAAATCTGGAGCTACGGGTGTCCGATTGAGGCATTCTTGGTGGAGTTGGAAAGCTAAGAGAATTTCCTACAATTTTCTCTCTAATAGGCTTACCCAAATTCGGACTCTAACAGGATCAAACATGCAGTTGAAATATAATATAATATTCCTAAGTGTTACGCTTGCGCTGTGTTGACTCCAGAGAGCATATCTAGAGTTGTAGGTATCGAAATCGAGTCAAACTAAAGCCAACTAAAAGATAAGAGATAACGCTACAACTTTATTAAAGGGACTTAAATCCAATTGAGTTGTTAATGGGTTCGAAAATGAGGAATACGGTGACTGAAATAACTAAACATAGGAATAAAGGTACATCTAGATACTCAATCGGCTGAAGGAATGGTAAAACATATGAAACCCATCCCAAGCAACTATAAGCATGTTCTAATACCCTAAGACATATCCTAATCTTGAAGGATGAAAAATCTGTGCTGTTACAATTCTACCCCCTTAAAAGAATTTCGTCCTCAAAATTCCGACAAATGTTAAGGACCTAATCTCCTATCCTAGCGTCTTCAAGGTTATTAAGGCAACTTCCCTATTAGTCCTTCCGAACGTCTCTAGGGTTATCATGGTAAGGTAACTAACCCCTACTTGTAAGTATATCCATCTAACTATGATAGTCTACACCACTAATCTTATTTATCCACGTCGATCACTTTTGCTTCGGTCACTGGCGATAAGTTATTGGGTGGCCTTCCCTCCTACTTGTCTAGCCGAGTAACCAAAGCAACAACAATCAGACATGTCATTTACTAGCACTTCTATAAGGATCTCTGATAGGGGCTTGAGCGTAAAAATATTGGTACCTCACAGTTACCCTCAAGCTCTATTAAAGTTCCTCCCTATTTGTTATCACCATAATTCCACGCTACTCCGTAATCTACCTCAGATCTAACAAGATTACCCATATCAACCACCCACTATCTACTATCATAGTATATCCCCGAAGCTAACTCTCGTGGCCTATCGCCTAATCTAAAATGGGGGATCTAACACATCTAACGTAACAATCTAGTTCATACTCAGTGTTAATAGTCAACTATGGTTTAGCCCACACTCCTACCTATCACAACCCAAGAACAAACATTCAAAGCAAATGGGGCAAGAAACAATTGGGCAACTGGAAATCCTCTCAACGCGGCATATACCTTGAATGAGGTTCTCTAACTCACCGCTTCGCTCCGTGAGGGTGAAGACTCGGCCAAGGACTTTATCTTGTTAGCTTGGGGCTTCGAGGCGCATCCCACTAGTTGGTTCAGACTTAACTCCTTACGCCTCTCTGCTGATATGGCCCGGCTTATGGCACTTGCAACCTATGACTTCAGTTTCCTGGCACTCACTAATGTAGTGACCCTTGCTACCCTTCCGACTAGAAAACACTTCTCCAAAGAAAATCTCTCCTTGAATAGCTTCCAGCTGATAGCAACTTTAGCTTTTCCAAGCGTTAGCAAGTGTCATCCCACCAATGTTCAGCTTCGTTGGTCAATTTGAATTTAGCGAATGCCACCTTCAGAGCATCCGTGCAAGTCATCCCTCAGAACAATTTTCTCCATCCCACAAATCCAATGTGGTGCTCATCCCGGGTCGAATGTCCCTTCACATCAATCAAGCTTCCAACAACGTCGAGGACAACCTGGTTACTCTCGTCCTTCATCCCTTCCCACTTAGACAGTCAAGAAATGAATCAGTCACTAAGTAAAGTCCTAAAATCTCATATCATCATCTATTCTAACATAGACAATCATACAAGAGTACACAGAGATTACATGATAGACACATACCATGGCCTTAAGAACAAGCCGAGCTCTGATACCACTAAATGTGACACCCTCTACCCCGTCATGGCATTTTAACAATGTAAGAAGAAAAGAACAGGAAATAAAATTTTGGTCCAATTAAAAACTTTCATTCAAAAGAAGTAGATTCATCACGCTCACAACATGCGGAAATAGAAAATGAGTATGAAATACAAATAATGAAAATAACCCAAGTTCCTGATGTCACAATATTCAGAGCTGACCCTTACATATTACATCGGAAATAAAACATTTATTCAATAACGAAGCCAACAAATCCTAACTAAACAAGGGCTCTCAACGATTGCTCCTCGATCTCATCTTCATCAACACCTGCAGCTTCATTGTCAACACATACACAATGGTGTATGCATAGCCACAACAAAGGGGTCAGAAATCATGCACTCAAGTAGCACTTTAAGGTAAAGGAACTAAATGAACAATGCGCATAAACCGAACAACTCCTAACATCAACATCGTACTTACAACAACAACACATAGTAACAACAATCATCTAATCATCACAATAAGGTAACCCACAAAAAGCAAGCAACCAGGCATATTATCATGCGAAATGATGTATTTCTAGGACCATAACTGTATGCATGTCGATGTACTAGGCAATGCTTAAAGTATGTTTTGTTTGGCCAATCGATCCTATGATCCGTTTTGTTGTTAGCTATCAAACTTGTAAACTAGTACAATTTTTTTTTCAGTACCTGAACAATATGTAAAGTTCATATGAGCTATATGCTCTTTTTGTTGAATGAAAACCATTTCAGGTTCTGAAAACTTGCTTGCACTATTATCAAACTCTCTCTAGCAAATTTTTAAATGTTGAATATTTGTATGCATAGATTCAGGGGGAGCACAAATATTTCCAATAATCTTTATAATAAGTTTGGTTAAACATTAGAAAACTTATCACTTTCTCAAAAGTTTGTCATCATCAAAAAGGGGGAGATTGTTGCGACAATTCCTAAAATCTTGAGTTTTGAGTGATGATCAAACCTTTGACAAAGAGTGAAATGTTTTCTAATCATTGTTATCTAATGTCTCTACTTGAGCTTTATGATATAAGACAGGACCAAGAGACATTATGCAAGAAGAAAGTTAAAGGCAGTCAGACAAAAATTTGAGTATCAAGAAAGTTCATTAATCTGTTTTGAGAAAGTTTTTTCAACACAAGAAAAGGATCAAAGACACCTTCCTTGTCTTTGCTACTTCAAGGAAAGATAAATTAGAAAATCCTCACTCAAAATTGAATGTACAAAAGCATCGAATCAAAGTACTATTGTACAGCCATCAAGTGAAGACACTTTTAAGATTCAGTACGAGGAAGATCAAAGGCTGATTGCCTCTGAGTTATGCTTGAGAAGGTTCGCAATGAAAGAAACAAAATCCACCCGTTGAAGACTGACATGACTAGCCTGCAGGACTGCAACAGAGTTGACTCTACTGACACTAGGACAAGGCTACAAGTCAGAAGCTGCGTGGAGCCTTTTCCAACGGATATAATGAAGGGAAGCCTATAAATACCAGTTGAAATGCTTCATTCATTGTGAGAGAACTTACTGGAAAACACTGAAAGTAAATCCTAGCCAGTCTTAAACTTTCTCTCATCTGCACTCAGATTCAGCGCTAAATCATTTTGGGATACAACTTACTGAGTGTCCTAGTAGCTTACACTTCATCTTATGTAAACTTAGAATATTCAAAGCTATTCTTTTCCCACAAACATTTTATTGTATTTGTAATCTTGTTTCTCTCTTCTACCAAGCTACCAAAGTGGTGAGTGTTGGCAAGAAGGTTTAGCAAGTAGAACTTTTTAAACTTTTTGAAGTTTCTAAAGTTGAGACAGTTGATAGGGCTGTAGAGCAAACTATCTTGTAAGCTTTTGGGTCTTGGAGGGACTTGAAAAGCAGTGTAACTATTTGAGAAAATAGTGGAAATACTCACTGGAAGTGAGGAATGGAAGTAGCCTAAGTTGGGTGAACCACTATAACTCTTGTGTGTAAAATTTCTATCTCTTATCTCATTTATATCTCTCCACTGCTCGCATTAGAAAGTTTAGATCATTTAAAAATTCAATATTAACAAGTTCATCGTAGCACACATCTTTTATTAAGAATTTCTATTGAATTTAAATATTAAAATATATATTCAAGCTTCCATCTACATTCACAAAAGATCATTTTATCAACTGTCCATTCATTAGAAAGTTTGGTCATTACTGATTCATTAACCCTTTGTACTCCAAGAAACTTCTTGAGAGATAGTTAGCTTGTTTCAGGAAGTTAAATTTTAAACAGTCACAGTTCAACGCCCTTCTCTGTGACATCAAAACACTTCAAATACAACATAGCATCAACCATCAAACATCCTCAATCAACGTATGGATTACCCCTAACGTCGCTTAGGCCTATAAACACATTTTCAATCAACACGTCAACAATCACATGCATACAATTATAATTATAAGTCATCTACCCTAGGGTTCTCCACACATCACATTAATTATTCCTATGGTTGATAATCTAGCGACGACTATCCTTTGCAGTTGTAGTCTCTACACCCCTCCTAGGGTGTTGGGGTATCAACCCCTATTAGGGCTAGGGCAACCTTACTTCCCTATTCTACACCTATCATATTCCTACTATCCCTAGTGTATAGGGTTTGGATCTCCCCATACCTGATTAGAAGACTGCTGCCGCCCGTACCCCCGCCTCACCTCTGGAGCTCTCCATGCGTCCTCCAAGTGAAGGATGAAGAGAAGGTGAATGGAGAGGAGGGTGGAGGACTCTATTTATAGGCCAATTTTGGGGCCATCGCGTCGCGATGGGCTCCTCTCACAGACACCATCGCATCGCGAGCCTCCTTCTTCTTTTACACGTGTTAGCAGGCCAATGGTAGCATTGGCAGAGGATCTTGCATCACGATTTCCTTCCTTCATGGGCCCCTCGCGTCGCGATAGTGCTTATCCAAAAATATCTAGATTTTTTATTTCTAGAGTTTTCTAGAACCTTCTTTAGCTTCCAAAGGGCATTTTTTTGTCCTTTTTAAATCTTCTTTAGTCTATTTTTATCATATTGTGTCTTTCCTAAATATTTCTTTGACTATTTTATTTCCTGGGAATGTCACATTACCATTCCTCTTACAATAATTTTCGTCCTCGAAAATTGCCGATCACGTACCTATGAAGAGATGAGGGTATTGTCTTCTAATGTCCGTTTCTTATTCCCAGGTGGAGTCGCCAGTTCTTTCATCCCATATAACCCGTACTAGAGGAATTTGTTTACCTCGAGGTTCTTTTATTCTCCGATCCACAATCTTTGAAGGCAATGCTTCATATTCTAGGTTATCTCTGAGCTGTACCAATTTAGGCTGAAGAATGTGGGAAGGGTCGGGATGATACTTTCGAAGTTGAGAGATGTGAAATACGTCTTAAAGATTTGATAGGTTTGGGGTAAGGCAATGTGATAGGCAACAGGTCTAACTTTTCGTAGAATTTGAAAAGGACCAATAAACCGAGGAGTTAACTTTTTGGATTTTATGGCTCTACCAAAGCCAATTGTAGGAAAGACTCTCAGAAATACATGATCTCCTGCTTCAAATTCTAAGAATCGATTTCTTTTGTCATGATAACTTTTCTGTCGGTCTTGGGTTGCTTTCATCTTTTCCTTAATCATTTTTATTTATTCTGAGGTTTGTTGGATTAGTTCTGGTCCTAAGATTAAGTTTCCTCCCGTTTTGAACCAGCAGACGGGTGTTCGACACTTTCGACCATATAGGGCTTCATAAGGAGCCATTCCAATATTGGAGTGATAACTATTGTTATAGGTGAATTCTATTAGGGGTAATAGTTCATCACAACTTCCCATTTTCTCAACAATACTTGCCCTTAAAAGATCTTCAGAGGATTGGATAGTTCGTTCAGATTGGCCATCGGTTTGAGGGTGATAAGCTGAGCTCATACTTAGTGTAGTACCCATTGCTTGATGTACCTTTCTCCACAACCTTGATGCAAATCTAGGGTCTCTATTGGATATGATGGTAGTAGGGGCATCATGTAGTCTTACTATTTCCTTAATATAGAGTTGCATTAATTTCTCTAAGGAATAGCTTCCGTTAATTGGTAGGAAGTGGGCATTCTTGGTAAGTCTATCTATGACAACCCAAATAGTATCATATCTCTTTTAGGTTCTAGGTAATCCTACCACGAAATCCATGGCTATACCATCCCATTTCCATTCAGGTATCGCTAAGGATTGAAGAGTTCCTGTAGGCTTTCAGTGTTCATTTTTAGCCTTTTCACAGACTAAGCAGGATAGGACAAAGTTTTCCATCTTTTTCTTCCTTCCAGGCGACCAAAATAGTTTCTTTAGGTCTTGGTACATTTTGGTAGCTCCGGGATGAATACTTAATCTACTCTTATGTCCTTCATCTAATATCATCTTCCTTAATTCTAAATCCTCAGAGACATATATCATTTCTTTAAATCTTATTGCTCCATCCATTCCTATGTTGAACTCTAGGCTTCTTCCTTCTTCAATTGGCGTTCTCATTTTCCTAAGGTACTCATCTATTTCTTGTTTCTTTTTGATAATTTCGAGGAAATCATTGGTAATGGTAACTTTTCCTAGATATAACTTTTCCTTTTGAACTTCTACTCCTAATCTTAGATCCCTAAATTGTTCTATCAGATCTAATTCCCTAATCATCATGGCAGACGCGTGTAAAGATTTTCTACTAAGTGCATCTGCTACTACGTTGGCTTTCCCTAAGTGATAGTGTAGATCAAATTCATAATCCTTTATAAACTCCATCTATCTTCTTTGTATCATATTTAATTCGTTTTGATCAAATAGATATTTTAGACTTTTATGGTCACTATAAACAGAGAATTTAGCCCCATACAAATAGTGTCTCCATATCTTTAGGGAAAATACTATGGCTGCTAATTCCAAATCATAGGTAGGGTAATTTCTTTCATGAATTCTTAACTGTCTAGAGGCATAGGCTACTACTCTTCTTTCTTGCATTAGTACACATCCTAATCCTTGATGGGAGGCATCACAATAAACCTCAAACTCCTTAAAGGGATCGGGTAAGATTAAGACTGGAGAAGTAGTTAATCGATCCTTTAATTCCTAAAAATTTCTCTCACACTTATCTGACCACTTAAAAGAAGATCATTTCCTAGTTAACTAGGTTAGAGGTAAGGCCATCTTAGAAAATCCTTCTATAAACCTTCGATAATACCCTGCCAGTCCTAAGAAACTCCTAACTTCACTAGCTGTAGTAGGTCTCTCCTATCGTAGTACTCCTTCTACTTTTAAAGGGTCTACTGCTATCCCTTCTTTATTTATAATATGTCCTAGGAACTGGACTTCTTCTAACACAAACTCACATTTGGATAGCTTAGCATAGAGTTGTTTATCCTTAAGGATCTGTAATACTATTCGTAAATGTTTTACATGTTCTTCCTTCTTCTGAGAATAGATCAATATGTCGTCAATGAAGACAACGATAAACTTTTCCAGGTATGGGTGAAATAACCTATTCATGTAATCCATAAATACTGCTAGGGCATTGGTTACTCCAAATGGTATAACTAGGTATTCATAATGTCCATATCGTGTTCTAAAGGCATTTTTAGGGATATCTTATTTCTTAACTCTAATCTGATGGTATCCCGATCTCAAATCTATCTTAGAAAAGACAGAGGCTGCTTTCAATTGATCTATTAAATCATCTATCTTAGGTAGTGGGTATCGGTTCTTGATGATGACCTTATTTAGTTGTCGATAATCCACACATAACCTAGATGCTCCATCTTTCTTCTTTACGAACAGAACTGGTGCACCCCATGGTGATACACTAGGGCAGATGAATCCCTTCCCTAATATCTCATCTAAATGTTTCTTTAATTCTGCCAACTCTAAGGGTAACTTCCTATAAGGAGCTATCGAGATGGGCCCTGTTCCTAGTATAAGATCAATGGTAAATTCTATTTCCCTTTCAGGTGGTAGTCCTGGAATACCTTCAGGAAAAACCTTAGGAAATTCATTTACTATGGGCATACTTTCTAAGTTTGGAGAATCCTTCCCTTCTAATGAGCATAACATCATGCATACCTGAGAATTTCTTTTTTCTTTTCTATCATCGGCATTGGCAGACCCATCGAAAAAGGTTAGAGTTTTTCGAGCACAGTCTAAGATAACGTGGCTAGTTGAGAGTCTTTCCATTCCTAAGATTATGTCTAATTGTTGTAGGGGTAGGCAGACGAGATCTACCAGAAAGTCACGGTTCTCAATCTTAATAGGAAACTGGCGACACACAGTGGTAGTAGGAAAAGAATTGTTTGTAGGAGTTGAAACAATTAAAGTTCGTGGTAACGAGGATACGAGAAGTTTTAAATATTCTATGCAATCATTTGAAATAAAGGAATGAGTAGCACCTGAGTCAAAAAGTACAGGCAGAAGATGTCTAGAAATAAGGCACATACCTTGAATCATATCAAGAGATTGAGAAGATTCTGCTCCTTGCACAGTGAATACCCTCCCGATAGCTGTAGGCTTATCAGATTGTCCCCTTGGTAGTCTTACTCCTCCTGTTTGGTTATTCCCAACCTCGTATCCCCTACCTGTCGCTAGCCTATCCTGATTCTTCCTGGGTCCTCTATCGTTTGCTGTTCCCGCAGGTGTGGAAAAAGGGCTCATTCTACAATCCTTTATAACATGTCCGAGTTTTCCACATCAATAGCAGACCCTTTGATCAGCCTGGGGACAGTCCCGTACTAAATGATTTCCTCCACACCGAAAATAGGGTGAAATCCCGTTGAAGCGCTGAGAAGCATTTTCGTTGAATTCTGGTTGAGTCTTCCCAGGTTGTGCATACGGATTCCCTCAATCTCCTCGTCCTTTTTGGGAAGATCCATTATTCCTAAATGGTCCACCACTTTTTAGTTCTCGTCTTGGTTCTACATTCTCTAATTCCATACACCGTTCAACCATATCCAGAAAATTTGTCAATGTTAAGGGCAATATTGACTTGCAAAGCTCAACCCTAAGTTCATCAATAAATCGATGACACATCCATTCCTCACTGGGGTTGAGTTGATAGTAATCGGAATACTTGACAAGAGGTTCAAACCTAGTAACATATTCCCCTACCGTCATGCCTCATTGGACCAAGGAACTAAATTCTCGTTCCTTCTGTTGTCGTATAGTATTCAAAAAATATTTTTCGAGGAAACATTCCCCAAACACTTCCTATGTAATAGCTCTACCTTCCACTTCTAACACTCTCTTCTTTCCCCACCACCAACTTTTCGCTTCCCCCACTAGCAGAAAAGCAGCATAATCTTGTTTCCGTTCCTCCATGCACCGCATTGCTGCAAAAATCTTTTCCATTTCCTGGACCCACTTCTGAGGACCTTCCGAATCATACTTTCGCTTAAATTGTGGCAGATTTCCTTAAAGAAAAGTTACCAGACCCTGATCGGTTTCATTTTCCCTTTGTGGCCATCATGCTATTCGAATTAACTTGGCATTCTGTTGAGTCTGTTTCAACACAGCCGTAGCCAGGTCTTGAAGAATCCTGGCCTCGGGGATTCCTTGATCGTGCCTTACATTCCGAGCTCCCGATGATTCAGGCCTGGAATTATTTGATTCAAACTTCCTCCGTTCATGTTTCTGGTTCGTACCATGACTTTTTCTGAAAACCTGAAGTTCATTCATAAGATAAATCTTATGAATAGCTAGTAGCAATCATCTGTATCTGCTCACTCAGACAAGATAATTGCTTATCGAACTCTCACTTCTCCCCCTTATAGTTGGTGTTCGGTGGGAACTCCAACTAGGATGTGGGCAAGATTTTATTACCCCCAATGACTCACAGTATGATTAGGACCGAACTGCTCTGATACCACCAAAATCAGACACCCCATGCCCCATTTATAATATTCTCATTATAATATCGCATTTATAAACGAATAGTAAAACATCAGAGTACAGCGGAAGAGAATCATACAATATCATTATCATATAAAAGTTTTTATACATATTGGTTCCTCCCTAGGAATCACCAAAAGAATAATATACAATGTCAAAAATATACACATGAACCCCATAAGGGTATACAAAAAATCATCATCAATCAAAAATATAACAAACTCCTAACGAGAGTCCTCCTACATCTGGCCCATCCTATGAAACCTAACGCATGGTCATAGTGGTAAACGGGAATCCCCAACAGAAGGGTGTCCCTGGAACCTGGATGAGTAGGCCCTCAAAGGCTCTACAAAGGGTGCTATCGGAGAAAAGGGGACAGTCATCTTAGACCTACGATGCACTTCCTAATCTCCTATGCTACCTCTGGCCATACTATGAGACCCGAAATAAGAAGGAGTAGAGTAGCGTCGTTGGGTCCTAGGCTCCCGCCACATGCGATTGAAGGGTAACTGTTAACACACCAATTTGTCTACTTTTATTGGGCATTTTTAGTATCTAAATATACCATTTTGCACTAATTAGAGCACAAAGGTACTCATATATGTCCTATTATGCAGAAATATCATGAAGACACCACTCGGAGCGAAAGATGCTACAAAGGACAAAAAATTAGCTAGTTTTGGTGAGTTTAAATTAGCACTACTGGACAAGCAGTACGGCCTGACCTATATCCAGTACGGCCGTACCTAGAGTAGAACTACAGTAAGGGCGTACCCCCTCAGTCTGTATCACCTGGTGCCGATGAAATAGTCCACACGGTCGTGCCAAAGGCAGCACGGCCGTACACAATTGATGTCAGGGCTGCAGCACGCATGGGTACGGTCCAGCGTCATCAACAAAGCTCGGTACGGCCATGTATGTTTGTGGTACGGCCGTACCCCATCTCAAAAAGTGCAGATTTGAAAGCCAGATGACCTAGTTCGCAGCGTAATCTATAAAAAGGGGCTCTTAACCTTTTCTAAAGACCTTTTGACGAATTCCCAAGTCAAGAGCCCCTTATTGAGAGTTATTCACAAACACCGCACGATTGGAGTGAGTCTTGGATCATTGGAGCTTCCCATCAATTCTGAATTGCTGCCAGTGTTCGTGGAGATGTGAGGAACACATGAGAGGATCACCGTCTTACCGAAAGGGTGTCATAATTCTATTAACTCATGTCTTTTAGGAGTTTGGATTTATTTTACTTTCTTTTGTTGCACAACATTATGAGTAGCTAATTCCATCACTAGGGGTGATGGGGGATCTTGTACAATGTCCTTGATATCTATTTAACTGCTATTTTGAATTCCTTATTATCCTTATGAATGAGTTGATCTTAGTACGCTTAATTTCATAGGGAGTAACTAACCCTTATAAAATTAGTTAATTGTGGTAACAGGATCATAGTTAGCTAGTGGAACTCTAGGATCACAGAGCTCGCTTTATACGCCGAATAGGTTATTGCTTGTTTTTAGTCAGTTATTAGATTAACAAACTTGCTTGTCCTTAATGCTCTTTCCTTTAGTTACCTTCTGGGACCAAACAGAGTGATTTGTTAGGAGGAAGGATATTGTAAGCTAGGTAGCCCTTAGTAATTTAGAGTGAGTGATTGACATTCGATAAGGTAATACAATTCATGATAGCAAGGAAGTAGATTCAGGGTCTAGTATTAGTGAACCCGGTTCCCCTAGGTTTCTCCTATTCGATCTTGCTCTAATTATTTTAGTTCAAAGTTTTATTCTAATTTCCCTTAATTTTCCATTCAATCCCAATCCAAATTGTTGGAACCCAAACGATTGAGAAGTTTAGACCCTCATTAATTTTAATGATAACAAAGTATTTGCAAGTGAACAATTTATCTTCTGATAAGTCTTAGAGTGTGCAGATATTAAAATCACTCATGTTTTATAACTCACTTAAGCAAGAAGAAGAAATTCACAAGAGTTTGAATACGTTACATGTGTGTCTGCATCTGGTTCACTCCAGTGTTTTGTCTAAAGCAAGCATCCGGTAGTGTTATCTTTTGACATGTGGATTACTCAATTGCTGCGAGCGTCCGTCCATTATTCTGAGCGAGCATTTGATCTATTAATGAATCACGTGATGGTCACGTTTGTGCTCTTCTACCTCAGCTATTTTGGAACGGAATTCGAATTTGATTTTGTGCGCTCATTTTGATGTACGAGGTATCAAAGGTGACACCTTTAGTATAAGACAAAATTCGTACAAGGCAATTGTGAAAAGCAGATAGTACAAAAACGGTAATGTGTATTATTCTGATATTCTCTGGAAAGGAAGAAAAGGACAACATTTCAAATTACCTCACTCAATGATATGGAGCTGAAATTTACTGCAACGGTAATACCCCTCAAAGAATCCTATAAATACCCTAAGGTATTCATTGAAGAATGTTGCCAAAAACTGCTAGAAACTACATTCTGAAAGAGCTATTACTCAAGTAAGCAATCAAGTTTCGTGCCAAGTTTCTAGACACGAAGAACTGAACTTCATCGTCTGATATTCTTTCTTTTAGAAAGTTATTTGTTTTTGTGCTTAATCTTTTCATCCTCTCTGTGAGTGTTATTTGATTGTATTCAAAAGAATATTACTTTGTAAAAGTTCTTCTGCCTAGTTAAGGCTTTGTTCCTCAAAGGCTCGAACGTACTGAGTCGTTTTGAGAAGTTAAGAGTATTGTCAAATTTGTGACAGTAGAATACTCTTAAGGAATTTGTAGTCAGTTGATTATAGTGGAAATCCTTCAGGAACGAAGGGACTAGACGTAGCTACCAGGTTGGTGGTGAACTAGTATAAATCTCTGTGTCTCTTGCTTTACTGCTTTACATTTATTCTTATCTTGCAAAGAAAAAAAAATTCTCAAACTTGATTTCCAGCGTCTGATCATACTCCAGCATCTGATAACTTACAGATTTAAAATCAAGAGCTCAAAAGTGTTTTTAACTTAAAGTTTGCGAAAAGTTTTCAATACAATTCAACCCCCTTCTTGTGTTCACGCTCAGTTGGTACCAGAGCTTGGCCTCTTGGTTGAGCGCTTAACAGTGTTAAGAGAAAAGATCCTATACTGCGAACATGTCTGCAGAAGATGGTCACATGAACCGTCCTCCTCTATTTACTGGAGAAAAATTTGACTACTGGAAAGATAAGATAAAAGCTTTCTTTGAGACACAATAACTTCAGTTGTGGGATATTGTTGAAAGTGGTTACATTCTTCCCACTAATGTTGTTGGTGTTGCAATAGCCAGAGAAAATTGGAATAATGAGCAGAAAAATAGATATCAAATCAATCAAAAAGCTAGATTCATTCTTATCTGTGCTATGTCAAAAATGGAATATGACAAATGTGGCAAATTTGATACTGCCAAAGAAATTTGGGATTATCTTGTTTTGTTTTATGAGGGCTCTGCCCAAGTAAGAGAGACTAAAGCCAGCATATTGGTTCGCCAATATGAGTTGTTCAAAATGGAAGATAGTGAAAACATTGAATCTATATTTGGAAGGTTCCAAACACGTGTTCATGGGTTACAGGCCCTTGGAAAAAGTTATACCACATCTGACCATGTGAGAAAGATCCTGAGAAGTTTGACCAAGCAGTGGAGACCCAAAGTCACTGCTATTCAAAAAGCAAAAGATTTAAATGTCTTACGATTTGAAGATCTCTGGAGTTCTTTGAAAGCTCATGAACTTGAACTGAATGAAGAAGAACCTGTGAAGAAAAGCAAGTCTATTTCTTTGAAAGTCAACAAACATAAAGCCAGTACTTCTAAAGCCCTTCAGGCTGAAGAAGAATCAGAAGATGAAGCTTCAGAAGGAGACGTTGATGGGTCGGATGATGAGCTCACGTTTATTGCCAGGAAGATCCAAAGAATGTGGAAGAAAAGAAACTTCAAGAAGAAATTCCACAAGAAAGATGTCGAGGACAAGAAGGAAAGCAAAGACAAAAGCCAAGTTGTTTGCTATGAATGTAAAATGCCTGGACACTTCAAATCTAAATGTCCTAATCTTAAGAAGAAGCCCACAAGAAGTTCCTTCAAGGGAAAGAAGAAGAGTCTCATGGCCACATGCGAAGACCTGGATTTATCCTCCTCTGAGGAAGATAATGAAGAAGCCAATCTTGCCCTTATTGAAAATACTGATTTAGACTCTGAAGAAGAAGTTGAAGAGGTAATAATATATGATTCTTATTCTGAACTTCAACTTGCATTTGATGATCTTCTTAAGGACTCTGTCACTCTCTCCACTGAGTACAAAGCTTTGAAAAAGAAATTTTCAAAATTATCACAAGAATTTCAAGTTTTGAAAAATGAAAACTCAAAGCTCAGTGAAGAGAACCGTGTTCTAAAACCTAAAATAGCATCTGGTGGATAGTCAGCGTCTGGTAACATATCAACAACCAGAAGCTGAGAGCTCTCAAACTGAAAGCTCTGAAACTAAAGGCAATCCTAAGTGTAAATCAAATGATTATGAATATGCCTTTCAAAAGTTTCTTGCAGAGAGTGTAACTCGAAGCAAGCAAGTTTCAATGATTTGGGGTGTTAGTAAAACAACAACTCAAGGTCTTGGTTACATATCAGATGAACCCTCTTTAGAAAATAAAAATCCTGCATCTGATAAATCCAACGATCACAGTGAATGCTTGCATTATACTTACTGCAACAAACCTGGTCATTTGAAAAGTGCATGTACTACTTTTAAGACTAAGAAGGACAAATATCCTTCAAGAACTAACAAGAAAGGACCCAAAAAGATATGGGTACCTAAAGATAAAATAGTCTATGTTGCAGACATGCTTAGCAACAAAATCAACACACCTATCTTGGTACTTAGACAGTGGATACTCGCGTCACATGACGGGAGAAAAGCATATCTTCCAAGAGCTAAGGCCTAGAGAAGAAGGATTTGTTGGTTTCAGAGGAAACCGGAAAGGTAAAATAGTTGGAATTGGTCGCATTGGTAAAGGCTCTCTTCCTTCTATTGATAGTGTACTTTATGTTGAAGGACTAAAGCATAATTTATTGAGCATAAGTCAATTATGTGACAATGGTTATGATGCCATTTTTACCGAAACTGAGTGTTCAGTAAAAGGCAAAAATGATGGCTCTATTTTCTTTATAGCAAAAAGGAAACAAATTATTTATAAAATTGATCTTTCTGAACTTGCAAAACAAGATGTCAAGTGTCTCATGTCTGCTGAAGATGAACAATGGATTTGGCATAAAAGATTGGGTCATGCCAGTTTGAGATTAATTTCAAAACTAAACAAGAACAGTCTTGTTAGGGGCCTACCAAATCTTAAATTCCAATCTGATGCTCTCTGTGAGGCATGTCAAAGAGGAAAACAAGTTAAAACTTCTTTTCATTCGAAAAATGTTGTTTCAACCTCTAGACCACTTGAGCTTTTGCATCTTGATCTTTTTGGTCCAACAATGACAGCCTCTTTAACTGGAAAGAAATATGGGTTAGTCATTGTTGATGATTTTACTAGATGGACATGGGTTAGATTCCTTGCCCACAAGGATGAGTCATTCAAAGTATTTACTGTTTTCTGCAAATCAGTTCAAAATGAAAAAGGAATTTGTATTTCTTCAATTAGAAGTGATCATCAGGGAGAATTTGAAAATAAAAGCTTTCAAAAATTTTGTGAAGAAAATGGCATCTCCCATAATTTCTCCTTTCTTAGAACACCACAACAAAATGGTGTTGTAGAAAGAAAAAATAGGTCCCTCTAAGAAACGGCCAGGACCATGATCAATGAAGCTGATATTGCAAAACACTTTTGGGCAGAAGCAGTAAACACAGCTTGCTATATTCAAAATAGAATTCTTATTAGAGCTATTTTAAAGAAGACTCCATATGAACTGTTGAAAGATAGAAAACCAAACATATCTTATTTTCATTCCTTTGGTTGTATATGTTATATTCTGAATACGAAAGATCAACTTAGTAAGTTTGATTCTAAAGCTGAGAAAGATATCTTTTTGGGATACTCTGAAAGATCTAAAGCTTTTAGAATATACAATAAAGAAACTTTGATAGTGGAAGAATCCATTCATGTCAAGTTTGATGACAAAAAGCCTGATACTGCTATATCAGAGCTAGATGAATTATTTTCAGAGTTAAATATCGGTGGTACAACAAACAGTGAACCTGTATCTTTAGCATCTGGTGGTGACCAGACACAGGATTCTACTTAAGTGGAAGCTGAAACCAGAAAGTGTTGGAGATATAAAACCAATCATCTTAAGGACCACATCATAGGAGAACCTGGAGATAGAGTAAGAACCAGATCCTCTTTCAAAGAGCATGCAGATATTGCACTTCTCTCTGAAATGGAACCTAAGACGATTGATCAAGCATTGGAAGATGAAGGTTAGATTCTGGCTATGCAAGAAGAGTTGAATCAGTTCCAAAGAATTGATGTGTGGAAATTAGTCACTCTACCAGAAGATAAGCAAGCTATTGGTACTAAATGGGTATTTAGAAACAAGCTTGATGAAGATGGTAAGATGGTAAGGTAGTGAGAAACAAAGCAAGATTAGTTGCTCAAGGTTACTCACAAGAAGAAGGTATTGATTTTACAGAAACTTTTGCTCCTGTTGCAAGGTTAGAAGCTATTCGCATTTTACTTTTATTTGCTGCACACCATGAGATAATTCTTTATCAAATGGATGTGAAAAGTGTTTTCTTAAATGGTTTTATAAATGAGGAAGTCTATGTGAAACAACCTCCTGGTTTTAAAGACACTGAATTTCCAGAACATGTTTTTAAGCTTAAAAAGGCTCTGTATGGTCTTAAGCAAGCTCCTCGAGCTTGGTATGATAGACTGAGTTCCTTTTTAATGAAAAATGGTTTTATCAGAGGTCAAGTAGACACTACTCTATTTAGAAAAACATCAAACAAGCATTTTATACTTGTTCAAATTTATGTTGATGATATTATATTTAGAGCTACTAATGAAAGTCTTTGCAAAGATTTTCAAAGCTAATGCAGGCTGAATTTGAAATGAGCATGATGGGAGAATTGAAGTTTTTCCTTGGAATTCAAATTAAGCAATGCAATGATGGTCTTTATATACATCAAAGCAAATACATCAAAGAGTTGCTAAAGAAATTCAAGATGGTGGATTGCAAGCCAATGAGCACACCTATGCATCCTACATGTACTCTTGGTAAAGATGAAACTGGTAAAAAGGTAGATCAGAAAATGTACAGAGGTATGATTGGATCTCTACTTTATCTTACTGCTTTAAGACCTGATATTATGTTCAGCGTCTGCCTGTGTGCTAGATTTCAATCTGATCCTAGATAATCGCACTTGAGTGTTGTTAAAAGAATATTTAGATATTTGCAAGGATCTACTAATCTTGGTTTGCTTTATAAGAAATCAAAAGATTACAAGTTAGTAGGTTTCTGTGATGCTGACTTTGTTGGAGATCGAATTGAAAGAAAGAGCACAAGTGGAGGCTGCCAATTCCTTGGAGCAAATCTTGTGCCTTGGTCAAGCAAAAGACAAAGCACAATTGCACTCTCAACAGCAGAAGCTGAATATATCTCAGCAGCAAATTGCAGCTCTCAACTTCTGTGGATAAAATATCAACTTGAAGACTATTTGATAAAAGAGAGTAAAATTCCTATCTTTTGTGATAATACATCTATAATTTGTCTTACTAAGAATCTGATATTGCATTCTAGAGCAAAGCACATTGAGATTAAACATCACTTCATAAGAGATTATGTTCAAAAGGGTATTCTTGAAATAAAATTTGTAGACACTGATCATAAGTGGGCTGACATCTTTACAAAACCCCTTGCTGAAGATAGATTCAATTTTATAAGAAGAAACTTAATTTTTCATCTTATAGAAGAATGATTAATCTCAGCGTCTTATGATATGCATCATTCAGCATCTGGTATGACATAAGCATTCACACGTGTACACATATGATATGTCATTCACATCACATAACTCAGCGTCCGGTGAATTTGTTTGCGTACGTCCGAGCACACACGTGTCACGTGCGTGTGGGACCTAAGCGTCTCATCACACCTAATCTGAGTCATGATTATTTTGGTTTTTCAATAAAATCTTTTTCTTGATTTTAACTTTATTTTGATAACTGCATTTAATGAAAAGGGGAATCTTTATTTTATTTTTATTTATTTATTTTTTATTCAGAGGAAATGTGAAGAGGTTTTTGAAAAAGTAACTGTACTATTTTATCAAAACTTTCCCAATACTCCACATCTTTCGTTCCACACTCACTCTATTTTTGTCTGCGAAAACCACTTTCTCTCACTCTCAAACCTACCAACTAGTATGGTGCCAAGAAATATGTGCCATCTATAAACAAATCACGATTTGTAAGAGAAAATGTGTATCATTCCATTTATGATCGCCCTTCTCTGTGGCACTTGAAGACATTCACCTCTGGGGTTACAAGACTGGAGATTGCCCCTCGTTCACGCCTCACTGTCTCTGAAGATGGTGAGAAAGTGGAAAGGTCATTTGGTGGAAGTTTAAGACCTCTTTCAAACAGAGGAATTATTCATTTCTCTATTGATTTTCCTCATGTTCTGCCACAACACGAACCTCTTATTTTGGAGGAATGCGAAAGATGGATCACAAATGATGAAAAATCATTCATGGCTCACTGCCTTGAAATGAAGAAGATGAAATTAGTGTATCTAAAGAAAGATCCCTCCTCAGCATCTGTAAAGATTGTGCCTGATAGGCAAAGATGTCTACCCTGGTCTATCCCTGATAAAAGGAAGGAACAGCTCCTGGTAAACTTTCAACATCTATTGGTCTCAAGGAGTATGAAGAAGCTCTTAGGAAATATGATGTTAAAGCATTCTCTGAGCTTTCGGTTAATAAGCTATCTGAAGACCATGCTCGGCGTGTGTATCTGAACCTTCTCAAAAGAGATGATTGGAGAACTGGTTCTTCTGGCTGCTGTGACGCAGAAAATGCAATCATCCCTACTGTTGGCTCTATCAGCAGGGTAACAGACACAAACCTCGCTTTTGTTCATTTTGATGACATGTTTATGTGTTCTGTTATTAGGCCTCTAAGTGTTATGAAACTGGA
Source organism: Calophaca sinica (assembly GCA_037113605.1). Classification (NCBI taxonomy): domain Eukaryota; kingdom Viridiplantae; phylum Streptophyta; class Magnoliopsida; order Fabales; family Fabaceae; genus Calophaca; species Calophaca sinica. The sequence goes on from CM073733.1 coordinate 96,051,698, forward strand.
AGATCAATGGGCTGTTATTTGCAAACATTTTGACATTGGATTCTGTTGGAGTCAAATGACTATGTCTTGGAAAGACAAAGCCATTCTACCTCATTTTAGGCCTCTTAATATTGAAGAAGATGATAAGGAGAATCTGCATAGATTGTATCTGGCTGAAAATGAAGGCATCAACTTCATTCTTGATGATATGGGAGCTTTGATAAGATGCAATTTTGGAAAAGCTGCATTTGCAAAATTTGAAGCATATGTAAAAGACTTATTTAAGCACAGGGAAACTATCTTTATGAGTATGCTTTACCCTGAAGAGATTGTGCATAGATGGGAATGGGCTATGGATCTTGAGAAATAGAAGCTGGGAAAAATTATCAAATGGAGCTTACCAGATGATGATTTCTTCCAGAAGGCTCAGGAAAGAAAGGAAAGGACATTGAGTTTGTCACAGGCAGTGTTAGCAGAGCATCAGAAGCTGGAGTCACAAAGAGTTGTTATTGCTGAACCTGTTCCAGAAGCTGAGCCTTCTTCTGCTCCTCCTACTACAAATGATGACGTTGTCGTCTTGCCAAGAGCTGAATTTGAAGCCATTATAGCTACAAATTGAAAAGTGCATCAGTTGGAAAGCACTGTGAATCTTCTCTTGGAACGCTTCAATCAACTCCTTCCTCCTCCTCCACCAAACCCTTAAAAACATTTCAAATTTTTTTTAATATTTTTGTATTACTGTTAACTTGTTACAAATTTTTTTTACTTGGTTCATATTTTGAATGATCTAACCTTACTTGATCTAATTTTTGGTACAATTCAAATTTTTCTAGTATTATTACATATTGTTTTGACTTTTGACTATGATGTTGTTTACACTCTTTTTGTCTGATGACAAAAGGGGGAGTAAAAGAAAGGTCTGATGAACACGTTGAAAGTCTGATGAGCACACTGAAGTATTCACGCTGAAGTATTACACATTTCATGCATAAATCATACATAGCATATATCATACATAGCATATCTTTGAATTGCTCAACTACTCATTTATATTCATTGTCTGGTGCTTTGATACTCATTAATATCTATTGGCACATTTTTATTATAATTGGTACAATGAATTTCAGCATCTGATCCTCAACAATTGCTTAAGTATATTCATTATTGGTACAATGATCTCAGCATCCGATTTCACCGCTTAATTGAATATATGCTCTAATACTTGTATGTATTTTGCGATCACACAAACGCTCTGATTATTATAAATCACTTTGATACCTAAAATATTTAATTATATCTGAGTTGTTGAACTCAGGGGGAGACCCTTGAAATTTTTTTTAATTAAATTGTTGATCAACCTTAGATATTTGTCATCATCAAAAAGGGGGAGATTGTTGGAACCTATACGATTGAGAAGTTTAGACCCTCATTAATTTCGATGATAACAAAGTATTTACAAGTGAACAATTTATCTTCTGATAAGTCTTGGAGTGTGCAGGTATTAAAATCACTCATGTTTTATAACTCACTCAAGCAAGAAGAAGAAATTCACAAGAGTTTGAATACATTCCATGTGTGTCTGCAACCGGTTCACTCCAGCGTCTTGTCAAAAGCAAGCGTCCGGTAGTGTTATCTTTTGACACGTGGATTACTCAATTGCTGGGAGCATCCATCCATTATTCTGAGCGAGCATCTGATCTATTAATGAATCACGTGATGGTCACATTTGTGCTCTTCTACCTCAGCTGTTTTGGAGCGGAATTTGAATTTGATTTTGTGCGCTCATTTTGATGTACGAGTTATCAAAGGTGACACCTTTAGTATAAGACAAAATTCATACAAGGCAATTGTGAAAAGCAGATAGTACAAAAATGGTAATGTGTACTATTCTGATATTCTCTGAAAAGGAAGAAAAGGACAACATTTCAAATTACCTCACTCAATGATATGGAGCTGAAACTTACTGCAACGGTAATACCCCTCAAAGACTCTGATAAATACCCCAAGGTATTCATTGAAGAAGGTTGCCAAAAACTGCTAGAAACTACATTCTGAAAGACCTATTACTCAAGTGAGCAATCAAATTTCGTGCCAAGTTTTTGGACACCAAGAACTAAACCCTATTGTCTGATATTCTTTCTTTTAGAAAGTTATTTGTTTTTGTGCTTAATATTTTCATCCTCTCTGTGAGAGTTATCTAATTGTATTCAAAAGAATATTACTTTGTAAAAGTTGTTCTGCCTAGTTTAGGCTTTGTTCCTCAAAGGCTCGAACGTACTGAGTCGTTTTGAGAAGTTAAAATTATTGTCAAGTTTGTTACAGTAGAATACTCTTAAGGAATTTGTAATCAGTTGATTATAGTGGAAATTCTTCAGGAACGAAGGGACTAGACGTAGCTACCAGGTTGGTGGTGAACTAGTATAAATCTCTGTATCCCTTGCTTTACTGCTTTACATTTATTCTTATCTTACAAAGAAAAACAAGTTTTCTTAAACTTAATTTCCAACATCCGATAACTTACAGATTTAAAATCAAGAGTTCAAAAGTGTTTTTAACTTAAAGTTTGCGAAAAGTTTTCAACACAATTCAACCCCCTTCTTGTGTTCACGTTCACAAATATCTCGTTAGCTTAAAGAATTAAAGATCTTTATTACGCTGGTACTTGCACATTCCTTGTGGGTTCGACATTTGGAGTCCTAATTATACTCCACTATTATTACAAGTTATGATCCGGTACACTTGCCTGAGCCGCAACAGTAACCGCTACGCTATCCTAAAGTCACCCATGAAGGAGTCTCTCGGTGACCCTAACAGACAAAATAAAACACTAACTAATCCAGTGTAGATCACGGCATGGCGGATATAGTCAATCTCCCAGCAGTCCCCATCCATGTCGTGGTAATAAACCTTGAAGTCACCCCAAACTGGGATGCTCGGATCCTCCAGCATCGACGGGTAGAAATAGTGCGACATCTTCACTCTAGTGGAAATCTGCAAAATCTAATCATATAAAGAATAGCAAGAAAAGAAAGAAAATACATGGGACCAGCGTATCCTGTACTGACTGCATCATACCCGTACTTCGGTACCTAATCTCGTACACAGCTTTTGCGCACGGAGGTAGATTACAACTATGCATATGAAACCTCACTTCATAATCTAACAGCTTATTTCAGCACTTATCAACTTATTTTCATTAAACAGCTCAGTCAAGGCATCATATTCCCACATACAACAATATTTCAGCATTTACATAATATCAGCATAATTATGAATACAACATAGCATCAACCATCAAACATCCTCAATCAACGTATGGATTAACCTTAATGTTGCTCAGGCAACTTACTATAAACACATTTTCAATCAGTACATCAACAATCAAATGCATACAATTATAATTATAAGTCATCTACCCTAGGGTTCTCCACACATCACATTAATTATTCCCATGGTTGATAGAATAGCGATGACTATCCTTAGCCGTCGTAGTCTCAACACCCCTCCTAGGGTGTTGGGGTATCAACCCCTAGTAGGGCTAGGGCCACCCTACTTCTCTACACCCTACCACCCTACGTCGCGAGCCTCCCCCATTTTACACATGTCTGCGGGCCAATGGTAGCGTTGGCAGAGGGTCTCGCGTCACGATGCCCTTCCCTTATGGGCCCCTTGCATTGCGATAGTGCTTATGCAAAAATATCTAGATTTTTTATTTCTAGAGTTTTCTAGAACCTTCTTTAGCTTCCTAACCGCATTTTTTTTGTCTTTGCTAAATCTTCTTTGGTCTATTTTTATCATATTGGGACTTTCCTAAATATTTCTGTGACTATTTTATTTTCTGGGAATGTCACAGGAAGAAGCAGAAGAAGTGGTTGTACAAATGCAATCAATTCTTCTATCTCGATGGTACTTCGGAAAACACAAAGGTACGTGACGGTTCCCTCTAATGCTCAATTTCATGCACTTAATTGAAGGGAATTCTCATGCAAACTTAGACTTTATTCCTTGTTTGGCCTCTAATCTTAGGTGTTTGAGTCTTTGTTGTGGAGATATTCTAGTTGACAATCATGTTAGCTCTTTTGTTGTTTTGATGGAAAAATGTCCTTATTTTGGTCTTGATTTAATGTAGGTAAGAAAAGGATTGATTGGAGACATGTACCCAAGACCATGATAGCTTTTTGAAGTGGAGTTCTTTGCAGGTCGAGTGCAGGCGCCAGCCAATCCAGCGCGAGGCGCTGGGAAGCATGGTAGCAGAAGTTGCAGGGCACAGGGCGCCTCAGAGGGGCTAGCGCCTGGCACCTGCTCTCGGGAATCCTGGGCGCAGGGCGCCTGTTGCTGTCTTTTGTTCTTGCGCGTTTTCAGATTTCTATCAGGCCCAGTTGGTATAAATAGCTAACTAATGGTTGACCTAGGAGGGGGGATGACGAATTAGAGGCAGAAAGAGGACTTTGGAGCACAAACCCTAGCACACCCATTGAAGGAGGCAAAAGGAGAAGAGTGGAAGCTCAATTCCTTGGCTTGTGGATGGGTTCTTATCTCTTTTCTCAGTTTTTCTTTTCATTCTCTACTACCATCATGTTAAACTAAATCTCCCTTTGTTGGAGTTGAGTGGATTTCTATGAACACTATGGATATTTGATGTAGTTTTCTATTAATGCATGTGAGTTTCTCTTAGTTTGGTGATCTCCTTCCTTCTTCTTAATGCTTTTTGAGACTTGATCAATCTTGGAATGAACTCTTGATTGAATGGAAGTTCAATATGCTTTTGTGCCCTAGGAAGGTGACCCTTGTTTCTTTTGAGCTAGGAATAGCCTTTGGAACTTGCTATCTTTGTAATTTCTTTTTCTTAATGCTTTTACCTTCTTGAATGCATCCAAGGAATTGGACTTTCTAGCTAGATAAAAAGGGTTACTTGCCCAAGGAATTAGGATTTAACTGGTTTAATGAAATTGATAGACAAACTAGAGAACCATGTTGTGTTAATTGCTATGTTAAAGTATTCCATAGTTGAAATAGAATGAAGCTTAACTCCAACACATATTCCCATTGAATTAAATCACCCTTTGCATTGTGTCCTTATTTTTCCACTTCTAAAACTATTGTTACCTAATACCATCATTCATATTAAAACCCCTTTGGTGTTCACTTAGTAGTCGCTAACGTACATTGGTGTTTGGCCTTCGATCCTTGAGAACGATAACCGGTTATTTACCGAATTTATTACTTGCAACGACCCGGTACACTTGCCGTGGTCTCATCAAGTTTTTGGCGCCGTTGCCGGGGATCGATTTTACCATTACCAGTAATTTCGAAGGTGACTTCTATTTCGAACCCGTTTTAATTTCTGTTTTAGTGTTAGTTTAATTACTTCTTTTTCATATTTTTCATAACATTTTTTATTTTCTCTCAGTTGCTTTGACACTTGTTTGAGGTGTTTGCTTTTTAGTGTATGCGTGGAACAGTAGATCCTCAAGAGCTATTATTTGACCAAGAGATAGAGAGAACAGCCCGACGTAACCGAAAGGAAGCAAAGGCTAGAAGAAGAGAAGCAAGGCTAAGACAGGCACAACAAACAATTCCGGAACCCATTGTTGAAACACCAGAAGAAGTGATGGGTGACGTGAACAATGAAAGGAGAACTCTACGTGATTACTCCAAGGCCACTCCCAGGGGGTATTATGGGAGCATTGTCAGGCCCCGTGTAGAAGGCCATAGCATCACTATTCCATCGGGCCTCCTGCAAGTTGTTCAACAGAATCAGTTTGCCGGTTTGCCTCATGAAGACCCAAATCAACACTTGGAAGTCTTTGTCCAGTTGTGTGAGACCGTGCAAATTGATGGTGTTACTGATGATGCCATTTACTTGAGGCTCTTTACCTTCTCCTTGAAGGATATAGCTAGAAGCTGGCTTAGTTCTCTACCTGAAGGGAGTATCACCACATGGGATGATTTGGCCAACAAGTTTGTGAGCAAGTTCTTCCCAACTTCTAGATCTGCCAAGCTGAGAAGTGAAATCACTGCCTTTGTTCAAAAGGAGGGGGAGACACTCTATGATGCTTGGGAGAGGTTTAAAGAATTGCTTAGAAAGTGCCCTCAACATTCATTACCCGATTGGCTTCAAGCTCAAACATTCTATAATGGGCTCATTTCGAACACTAAGGTGATGATTGATGCTGCATATGGAGGCTCTTTTGATTTAAAAACTCCAGTTGAAAGCCTTGAGATTATGGAGGCTATGGCGGAAAACACCATGAATGCACCATTTGATAGGCAACAAAGGAAAGGAGGAATGCTCGAAGTGGGTGCATTGGATGCTATTCTAGCCCAAAATAAGGCTATGAGTCAACAATTAGCCTCTATAACCAAGCAAATTGGAGGGATGAACGTAAATTCAGTTGGTTCTGTAAATCCCAAATGTGGTTTTTGTGGAGGAGAACATGCTAGCGTTGATTGTGTCGCCCCTGTGGAGATTAGCAAAGATTCAGAACAGGTCAACTTTGTCAACAATTCTCAAAGGCAACACAACAATCCTTATTCAAATACTTATAATCCGGGTTAGAGAAATCACACGAATTTCTCTTGGAAGGATCAAAGTGCTTAAGCTTCACATGGACTGCAAGGAAGTTCTTCATCTCAACCACAAGCCCTTGAGCAAAAAGCAGGTTGGGAAATTGCTATTGAAAAACTCGCTAGGCAAACTTCAGCTTTCATGACCGAAACAAGGGCTGCTTTCAAAAATCAAGAGGCCTCCATAAGGAACCTTGAAACTCAAGTTAGTCAGCTGGCTAGACAAATAACAGAAAGACCTTTGGGTTCTCTACCAAGCGACAAAGTTCCAAATCCCAAGGGACATGAGAATGTTAGTGCCATCACTACCCGGAGCAGAAAAGTGATTAAGCCCATACCCAGGAAAGAAGTGGAGAAGTCAAGTGAGCCTAAAGAGAAAGATGAGAAGGACCCAAATGAAGCACCTAATCCACCTACTGTGTAAGGGAAAATGGTCTATCCAAAGCCAATCATCAAATTGCCATATCCTCAAAGGTTGAGTAAGGAGAATGATGAGAAAAACTTTGGCAAATTTCTAGATGTATTCAAGAAATTGCAAATCAACATTCCCTTTGTCGAAGCTCTTATGCAAATGCCGACTTATGCCATGTTCATGAAAGAGATTATCTCAAAGAAGAGGAAATTGAAAGATGAAACAATTGCCTTGACTGAAGAGTGCAGTGCAATCCTACAAAGAAAGCTTCCTCCAAAGCTGAAAGATCCTGGTAGTTTCACAATTCCCTGCACTATAGGGAATATGTCTATTGGGAAGGCACTATGTGACTTGGGGGCAAGCATCAATCTCATGCCACTGTCCATGTTGAAGAAATTAGGGACAGATGATGTTAAACCTACAAGGATGTCACTCCAGTTAGTGGACCGGTCATTCAAATACCCCTATGGTATTATAGAAGATGTCCTGGTGAAAGTGGATAAATTCATTTTTCCAGCTGATTTTGTTGTCCTAGACATGGACGAAGATGCCTAGGTCCCTCTAATACTGGGAAGACCATTTCTAGCAACTGGTAGAGCTCTTATCGATGTACAACAAGGGCAGCTCATGCTTAGGGTGCAAGATGAGAAGGTAACATTTAGCGTATTTGAGGCTACGCATCCTGTAAGTGATGAAGAACAATGCTACCACATGGATGTAGTTGATGATATGTATGATGGTGCCTCTAGCAAGCAATGTAATGTGGCCCTTGAAACATTGCCAGTGCAAGGAAAAGGAAGTGAGGAAGAATCAAAAAATTCAAAAAGAAAGGGTGTTATGCATATGAAGGATAGGAAACAAATCCCAAATTGCAAAAATCCAAATAATGCACAAGCAAAACCTATTCATTCCTATAAAGAGTGCACTCAACATGTGAGGGATGACAATTTCCACCCTTATAAATTCAAGAGGAGAAAAAGAAGACCGATGAAGAAAAGGGAGGTGATTTCTTTGCAAGCACCCAATGCCATGGGTGTGCATCTTCCTAAAGATGGATGTGCTTCAATCTTCTTCTCTTCATTCAAGGAGCCATGATCAACCTCTTCATGCGTCAAGCTAGTGACGTTAAAGAAGCGCTTCATGGGAGGCAACCCATGCGAGGGAGTTTCTATCTCTTTCTCTTGCATTTTTAGAATTTAGTTTGTTTGATTTCATTTTAGTATGGTTGTCAAAGCTTAAGTTTGGAGTTCCTTTATTTTTGTGTTAAAAAAAAATTGTGTGTGGTATGATGTTTTTAGTCTTTTCAGTTTATAAGTCCTAGATATCAAATGGAAATAACTGCTGGCTAAACTATGATGTGAACCCACTTGTGATTTGAATCCTGTGTTAAGCACTAATTACTTAGTTTGATATTGAGTGGGCTGCTGAAGAGTTACAACTTGAGGCTAGAACTAATTGGAGTGAGTCAACTATTGCTCAACTGTTTTGGTTTGTTATAATTTCTTTGTGATTGGTATATGCATAACCTGTGGTGTTTGTAGAGCCTCCATCAATAATTCTTTGGAGAGGACACATTTGAGTTTACGTTCCCCTAAATTTGATTGAATCTCTGTTGCATGTTATTGGTTGTACAATGCTTTGATATAAAAAGGCAAATTTTGTTGGAAGCCAATTAGCCAAAAAGCCAACCCGACATAATATGACTTTTGTTTACAAAGCCCCGTAGAGCCTAAAACATTTTGTTCTTGTTAACCTATCAAAACAATAGCTTTTAACCTTGTGATTAACTTGTTACCCACCTAAGAAGGCTGGATGAGCATGAATTGACTAAGGTTGACAAAGAACTAAGTTTGGAGTTGGGGGGAAGTGAACAACATTATGATTGGTTGTGGTTTGAGCTGGAAAAAAAACCAGAAAAACCAGGAAAAAAAATGGCTTGTTTTTGGATTGGTACCCCATTTGAGACCAAAGAGTTATTGGGGGGATTAATAATTGTGTGATACAAAGTTGTTTAAGGATTGAGTTTTTGGAAAACACCACCTTTGGAAAATTTAAGAAAAGAGGAATTGTAGTGAAAATTTCTAGAGTTGGTTGATGCTCATCTACCTTTGGAGGGTGATAGCCTAAATGTCTAATCCATCCACCCTAACCTTGACCAAGTTACAAACTTGAAAGACCTTTTGGTTAGAGCATTGTGCAAGTGGTACTCATGTGAGAAAGAGATGAAAATCAAATCCATGGGGGACGGGCTCAAATAGTGTTGACTGAGTGAAACACAAACCCCAAACACTTGAGAGTTGGAGTGAAAATTCTTCCTAATCTTTGTGAGTAGAAAAGAAAGCATTCAATCACATTGAAAGTTTCAATTGTACATTCCATTACTTGTTGAGTTAAAAATGGTGAATTCACGCTTATGTGACTCCAATTTCCAATTTGTGATAGTCTCATGTTGGTTCTGATGATGATAAAGCCCAATGAATTTATTTGTGGTTGGTGTGCATTTTTGTGTGCAAACATTTGAAAGTGGTGGAAATTGTAGTTTAGTCCGGTAATTAGATCAAGTTTGACATTTTGTGTAGTTGTTTTTGTAGTTCTTGCTTGAGGACAAGCAAGGTTTAAGTTTGGAGTGTTTGACGGTTCCCTCTAATGCTCAATTTCATGCACTTAATTGAAAGGAATTCTCATGCAAACTTAGACTTTAATCCTTGTTTGGCCTCTAATCTTAGGTGTTTGAGTTTTTGTTGTGGAGATATTCTAGTTGACAATCATGTTAGCTCTTTTATTGTTTTGATGGAAAAATGTCCTTATTTTGGTCTTGATTTAATGTAGGTAAGAAAAGGATTGATTGGAGACATGTACCCAAGACCATGATAGCTTTTTGAAGTGGAGTTCTTTGCAGGTCGAGCGCGGTGCCCGGCCAATCGGCGCTAGGCACTCTTGGGAAGCATGGTAGCGAGATTCACGAGCGCAGGGCACCTCAGAGGGGCTAGCGCCTGGCTCCTGCTCTCGGGAATCCTGGGCGCAGGGCGCCTGCTGCTGTCTTTTGTTCTTGCGCGTTTTGGGCTTTCTTTCAGGCCCAGTTGGTATAAATAGCTAACTAATGGTTGACCTAGGAGGGGGGTTGACGAATTAGAGGCAGAAAGAGGACTTTGGAGCACAAACCCTAGCACACCCATTGAAGGAGGCAAGAGGAGAAGAGTGGAAGCTCAATTCCTTGGCTTGTGGATGGGTTCTTATCTCTTTTCTCAGTTTTTCTTTTCATTCTCTACTACCATCATGTTAAACTAAATCTCCCTTTGTTGGAGTTGAGTGGATTTCTATGAACACTATGGATATTTGATGTAGTTTTTTATTAATGCATGTGAGTTTCTCTTAGTTTGGTGATCTCCTTCCTTCTTCTTAATGCTTTTTGAGACTTGATCAATCTTGGAATGAACTCTTGATTGAATGGAAGTTCAATATGCTTTTATGCCCTAGGAAGGTAACCCTTGTTTCTTTTGAGCTAGGAATAGCCTTTGGGAACTTGCTATCTTTGTAATTTCTTTTGCTTAATGCTTTTACCTTCTTGAATGCATCCAAGGAATTGAACTTTCTAGCTAGATAAAAAGGGTTACTTGCCCAAGGAATTGGGATTTAATTGGTTTAATGAAATTGATAGACAAACTAGAGAACCATGTTGTGTTAATTGCTATGTTAAAGTATTCCATAGTTGAAATAGAATGAAGCTTAACTCCAACACATTTTCCCATTGAATTAAATCACCCTTTGCATTGTGTCCTTATTTTTCCACTTATAAAACTATTGTTACCTAATACCATCATTCATATTAAAACCCATTGGGTGTTCACTTAGTAGTCGCTAACGTACATTGGTGTTTGGCCTTCGATCCTTGAAAACGATAACCGATTATTTACCGAATTTATTACTTGCAACGACCCGGTACACTTGCCGTGGTCTCATCAGTACGGCTTGCATCGATTCATCTGGAGGGAGTTGCTCTCCAATAGCATGTGAACTATATGCGGTCCAAATTCAACCTGTACCCACCATGGACAGAGTATGTGATGGAGGTGACGCAGCGATTTGGAGAAGTTTTTGAAGATCCTGTTGCGGCTCTGATTCAGGTGAAACAAACAGGGGATGTGTAGGAGTACATTGCTGCATTTGAGCTGGCCCTAACTCTGGTATCCCTCTTCCCTAAACAATCTTTGAGAATTTTTTTGGATGGATTAGAAAATACAACCCAGATGCATGTGCGTATGTCCCACCCCACATCTGTTGCCCACGCTGCTAGGTAAGAAAAATTTCATGAAGCCTCTAAACTATTAGCTCATATTGTGAATCGATTTCCCAGCAAACCAAACACTCCATTCAATAAACACACGCCCTCTAGCCCTAAAACACCAAACAACAATAACCCCTCTTCCATTTCCCTAGCAACCATAAAACCCTTGATCCAAAAAATATGTCGAACCTTTTCCTCAGCCGAAATGTCTGATAGGAAAGCCAAGGGTCTCTGCATGTTGTGTGATGAGCCCTTCACTCCTAGGCACCACTTGAAACATAGGAAAACTCAATTATTAGTCATGGAATTAGATGATGGTGACTCACCAACTGAGGAGCATGAATCCAGTGAAGATAATAATACTGTGAGTGTTGAGAATACTCAAGTTAAAGATCTGCAATTGTCTTTGCATGCCTTAACTGGGTTGCCCTCTTATCAAACTATGAAGGTTTGCGGCTCTCACAATAAGAAGTGTTTACAGATTCTTTTGGACAGTGGCAGTACTCATATTTTTTTAGATTTAGAGGTAGCTAAGAGGTTGGGATGTAAGTTGGAACCTGTGACTCAAATGATGGTTACAACTGGTGGTGGAAATAAAATTCAAGCACCATACATCTGTAGAGGCTTCTCCTGTCAGCTTCAGCAGACTATGTTCACTACTAATGTGGTGGTTCTGCCCCTTGATTGTTATGATTTAATCTTGGGAATTCCTTTTCTCAAGTCACTTGGACCAATATTGTGGGATTTCAATGAGCTGAAGATGGAATTTAAGTTCAAAGGCCAAAGGTTTATGCTGAGAGGTGCAAAGCAGTCAGGAAAAAGGGATATGTCAGTATGGATATGTCAAGTATTCAGCCTGGATGTCCATTTTGTCATGCCTTGAGCTCTGATGAAACAGTACCTTTAGAAATTGTCAAGATTATTGATACTTATGCAGATATATTTGAAAACATGACAAAGTTACCACCTACTAGACCTGTTTTTGACCTCAAAATACCTTTAAAAGAGGGAATCAACCCATTCAGTCTCAGGCCCTACAGATACTCTTCAATTCAGAAAGATATAGTTGATAATTTAATGGAAGAAATGATGGAAAAAGGGTGGATTCAGCATTGTACCAGCCCCTTTGCTTCTCCTGTAGTGCTGGTCAGAAAAAAAGGGAGGAAAATGGAGACTCTATGTTGATTATAGGAGGGTAAATCAGCAGACAATTAAGGATAAATTCCCCATACCCTTGATTGAGGACTTAATGGATGAGTTGGGTGGATCCATGATTTACTCCAAGATGGATTTACAATCAGGGTATCACTAAATGAGAGTGGAACCTGGGGAGGAATATAAGACAGCCTTCAAAACTCATGCTGGACATTTTGAATACTTAGTGATGCCATTTGGCCTCACTAATGCACCAACCTCTTTTCAATCATTGATGAACAGAATTTTTCATTCATTTTTGAGGAAATTTGTGATTATATTTTTTTGTTGACATATTAGTGTACAACCATTCATTACAAGACCACGTGGTCCACCTTGCAAAAGTGTTTCAAACTCTTAGGGAACACAAGTTATACCTGAGGAGGGAGAAATGTTGCTTTGCCACCCATAGAGTTGAGTACCTTGGTCATTTCATAACCAATGATGGAATGTCCACTGGTCCTACAAAAATCCAAGCTGTTGCTACTTGGCCTGAACCCACAACCATCAAACAATTGAGAGGATTCCTTGGTCTTGCTGGTTATTACCGAAGGTTTGTCAAGAACTTTGGTAAAATAGCCAAGCCTTTAACTGATATGCTGCATAAAGATAGTTTCAAATGGTCTCCCATTTCCACAGCTGCCTTCCAAGAATTAAAGACATCCCTCACAACAGCCCATGTACTAGCTTTACCAGATTTCACCAAAACTTTTATAGTGGAGGCTGATGAATCTGGAACAGGCATAGGTGCTGTCTTGATGCAGGAAAAACATCCAATTGCATATATTAGCAAGGCATTAGGGTTAATATAGCAAGCCATGTCCATTTATGAGAGAGAACTTTTAGCTATTGTGTATGCAGTCCAGAAATGGGGTACTTATCTTGCACATAGGCCTTTTATAATTAAAACTGACCAAAAAAGCATCAAATTTATGCTTGAGCAGAGACTAAACACCCTTTTTCAGCAAGTTTGGATGTCTAAACTTATGGGGTTTGATTTTGAAATACATTACAAAGAAGGGGCTGAGAATGTAGCTACAGATGCGTTTTCAAGAAAAGCTGGAGCTGAATTGTTGCCATCGATGTTAAATAATGCTCAGAAGGGTCTGCTGGATAAAATTAAAGCTTCATGGACTGCTGATGTTGCTTTCCAATTGTTGATTTCAGAGCTGCAGCAGAATGGCAACTCTCATCCTAAGTTCACTTGGCATAGGGATGAATTGAGAAGGAAAAGAAAGTTGGTTATTGGTTCGGATTCAGAACTGAAAAAAATAATCTTGCAATGGTTACATGATTCTCCATATGGGGGTCATTCTATAAGAGATGTCACAACATCCAGAATCAAGTCTCTATTTTATTAAAAGGGAATGAGCATGGACATCCAACATTAAGTGAGAACTTGTGATGTGTGTCAAAGGTGTAAGCCCGACCTTGCTGCCTACCGAAGGTTACTCCAACCCTTACCCATTCCATAGAAAATATGGGATGCTATTAGTATGGATTTTATTGAAGGGTTACCCACTTCTTCGGGTAAGCAAGTTATTTTTGTTATGGTGGATAGATTGAGCAAATATGCTCATTTTCTTACTTTTTCTCACCTTTACACAGCACTTGACCTGGCTCAACTGTTTCTTGATAATATATTTAAGCTCCAAGGCATGCCTAGTAAAATTACCAGTGATAGAGACCCCATTTTTCTCAGCAAAGTTTGGAGTGAGCTTTTCCAATTGCAAGGTGTTGCACTCAACAAGTCCACTGCTTATCATCCACAATCCAATGGCCAGACAGAGATTGTTAATAAATGCCATGTGTGACGACCTTGTTCCATTTTTCAAAATTCCTAAGTATATTAATTTATTAATAATAGTGGAAATAATTTATTTTATTATTGCACGGAAAAGTACAAAAGTAACTACGAATGTACCTAAATATTTCCTTCCTTAGGGCCCTATCTATACAATGTGTATGATAACTTAGACTCCCCAGCTGACTCACTGGCTGTGGATCAACGATCTCTCCCTCTTCTGAATCGTCTGATACCTGCTAGGACCGTAGACAGAAATATACAAAACAGGAAATAAAACGGGAGATTCAGAGCTCACTATACGCATCATTAAATAAGAAAGCAGGAATTAGAACTCATGTATAAAAAGGCAAGCACACACAAGCAGATCAATGACTCTCTTTCTCATGCACCTAGAATTCTACTTGCCTACATGGCCACACAACTTCCAAGAATGGTAGAAGCGGCCCCACCTTAGCCACCTTGCCTTTATAGATAATATCTCAACAACCTCTCACCGACATGTGAGTAGGTCAAGCCAGTTGTCCATCCCCCTATGCCGCTCATCATACCCCTAAGAGTGCATCCATGTTCCCCAATTTCGACGTTAGGAACAGGTATTGCGGCGACACTCGGGATCAGCACTATGGACAGTGATACAACAGTACTCCGTTAGGATAACTAGGCTACCCAACGACTCGACACAATGGCGACTAAACCATTGGTCACCTGTGGAATAGAGCCGGACCCAGATTATCCCTAAGGACCGACGTGTCCTGTACTGACTGTATCGTGCCCGCACTCTGGCACCTGGCCTCATGCACAACTTATGTACACAGCGATGGATTACAACCATGCATATGAAACCTCTCCTCGTAATATTTCATTATCCATCATTTTATCTCAACACTTACCATCTTATCATCAACTCAACCGGCATCAGCTCGACCAACATCAACATCTTATCTCATCTCTTATCCTTCTTCATCAGCTCATTATTCTTCTTTATCAGTTTATTATTCTTCTTTATCGGTTTATTATTCCAGCCATTATTGTCAACTTATTATAGATAAACAGCTCATCATATGCAATAATATATAATAACTTAATATCAAATCAACATAAGCAATACCATCAGCAATACAGCACTACTACTAGCATACCACATGTCAATTATCACCATCCTTAACCAACATATAGATCAACCTTAGTGTCGCTTAGGCGACTTACTACTGCCATGTTATTAATCAGCATACCAACAGTCACACACAATCATAAAGAATCACCACATCAATTAGCATCCATCCATAGATATCAATAGATCAATTCCTATGGTTGACAGAGCTCTGACAACTGTCCTCAGCTATCACAGGTCACAGCCCCTCTCCTGAGGTGCTGCTTTTATCAACTGCTAGTAGGGCTTGGGTCACCCTATGCCTAGTTATACCCTTATTCTAGTCCTACAATCTCTAGTGGATAGGGTTTAGATCTCCCACCTGGTTAGAAGACCGTTGCAGCAAATGCTACTATCTGCATTCTCGCCGCTCCTGCTACTCGTACTCTTACCTCTGGATACTCCTACCTTGTCTGCTAGGCCGCTCTCATTCTCCCCTCTCTGAGGATTACCTACTAAGGGCATTTCTGATGCACCAGATCCTCATTAGAGGCGAGTGCAGAGCATACTTGCTCCTTAGTGGCCCTCTAAATCTCACTCATTTTCTCAATCTCAAGGATTACTTACTAAGGGTTTTCTAATGCACCAGATCCTCATTAGAGGCAAGTGCAGAGCATACTTACTCCCTAGAAGTTCCTAGAGAGATAAAGCTAGAGAGAGAAGAGGATTTGAGGCAAGTTAGAAATGGAGGAGTGAAAGGGTATCTATAGGTGAGATTTGCCACCATCGCGTCGCGATGGCCCAAGGTACAACCTCCATCGCGTCGCGACACTGCCACGTGTCAAGCATCTAATAATCGCGATCACCGACTTTCCACCGACTTTTTTCGTCGCGATGGCCAACAGACACACAGCCCATTGCGTCGCGATTGTCAAAGTTCTACATGGTTCCAGAATCTTCTACCATCGCGTCGCGATGTCTTTCAGTGTAATCTTGGTCGCGTCGTGACCGTGGCTAAGGAGAGACATCCAGTTCCTTTGTTTCTAGACATTTCTAGGGGTTTCTAGACCCTTCCTAGGGATATTTTGATCCTTTTGAGTGTTTCTATAACTCATCTAAGCCTATTTTCTTCCAAATTAAGGTTTTTAATGCCCATTCATCACCTTATTATCATTCTGATTTTACTTTAAATATTAAAGATTTTCTGAAAAATTGGATGTTACACCTTGAAACGTATCTTAGGTGTATATATGCTGAAAAGCCTTCCACATGGTTCAAGTGGTTATCTCTAGCAGAGTGGTGGTATAATACCAATTATCCATCTTCAATTCACGCCACCCCCTTTGAAGTGGTGTATGGTCAACCTCCTCCCATCCATCTTCCTTATCTTCCAGGAAAGGTTGTTACTGCAGCTGTAGAAAGGACTCCAAGTGCTAGGGAAGCTGTCATACAGCTCTTGAAATTCCATTTATTAAAAGCTCAAAATAGGATGTCCCAGTAGGCTAATAAACATCTAAGTGACCGAGTGTTTACCATTGGGGATTTTATTTATCTTAAGCTCCAACCTTACAAATAATCTTCCATCCGCAACCAGCCACATCTCAAGCTTATGCCCAAATTCTATGAACCTTACATGGTAACTGATTGGATAGGTGCAGCAGCTTATCAACTGGATCTTCCTGCTTCAGCTGACTTACATAATGTTTTTCATGTGTCCCAACTGAACTTTTCCGCGACCCAAGAGCCAACCCCATGCATACCTTACCTGCAATGCATGATTTATCCACTCCTAGCAGTGAGCCCAAAGCTATTCTAGACAGAAAAATGGTGAAAAGAGGAAGAATTGATGCTACTAAGGTTTTGGTGATGTGGAAAGGTCACCCTCAAGAACAAGCCACATGGGAGCTCTACTATGATTTGCTTCAAAAGTTTCCAAATTTTCACCCTTGAGGTCAAGGGTGATGTTGAAGGGGCACGTGTTGTTATAGAATTGTCCATAATTCCCCAAAAATTTAACTTTATTACTGCTGTTATTTCTCTTTTACAAGAAATGCTTCTAGAAGCATAATTAGCTGATTTATTTTCTTTAAAGGGTAGAATGAGGTGGCATCAGTAGTGCTGGTTAGCAAGAATATTCCTATTGAGTCATCATTGTAAATGCCTATATAGAAGGCACATGAGAATGAAATGAGTATTTAGAATTTCACAAATCTTTCTCTCTCTCATTATCTCTGCACACTGCACACACTCTCTTGCTATGGAATTCCTTTTTAATCAGAATTCCATGCTTGGGGTTTAGGTTATTCTCGCACCTTACTCCCTCAATATCAAAAAATCTATCTCAAAATATCTCATATTGAATTGACCTTTATTCCCAAAAGTGAATGTTTCATACTATAATTTTGGGTATGACAAATTTTGTGTTATGGTTATTGATGTAGTAGAGATTAACATTGTCTTGGTGATTTAAGATTTTCATCTGAGAATATATCTCATGTGAATAACATAACAATGGCAAAGAAACATTGATCATACCTTAATGTTCTTATTTTATTTGTCCTAATATGTTTTTATCTTCTCTATTCATGTTACCTTAATTTTGTTGCATGTATGAAATGACATTAATCATACCTGATATATGTCAAAATTTTGCTAAGAATTACAAGCGGGTTTGAATTGGGTAAATACGAATATTTGTCTCTTAAATCCTTCAGGTAAGCTACATGTTAGTTTTTTTGTTCAATTTAAAATATGTATGCATGGTTTCTAGAGTTTTATTCATTGGGAAAATTATGTGTTCTAAATTCTTTATGTATAAATGCTAATCTCAGATATTTGTTTGGTAGTGCAAAAGATAAATCAAGTCTATAAAATATCTATTATATTATTTTCTTTGGATAACAAAAGTTTAATAAATTATTTTTCATTACCAATTCAAATAGATATAAGCGCAATAAAAAAGTATGCTAAGGTAAACAAAAAGTTTGTTATGCACTTATTAAAAAAAATTATATATTGTTGTAAACCTGAAGTGTATGAGTCTAAATAAATTTATTATTTGGTAAGTATTTTAAAATTTTTAGAATTTATTTAAGATGATATTTATCACGTATGTACTTATTATTAACTTGCAACCAGAAGTTTACAAATATAATTGAATGCTCTAGAAGAGTTAATATATTGCTGCATAGAGGAACAAAATTACACACCGATACTGCATTTTATTGTAAGTTTTGTAGAAACTTATTAAGTTTCATGGATATCTATCTAAATAGATGTTATATCAAAACAACAAATGAAGGAAATATTGAATATCCTTATATCATGAGACTTATCTTATAAAAAAAATGGATATTGAAAAAATTACTTGTTTTTCCTCTGGTTTGTACTAAACACATATTAGTACAATTGGAACACATATTATCATAAACCAGAAGTTTATGGATCATAATAAGTTTATTGTTTAACCGGTTGGGCCATCTCGAGTCTATATGATGCGAAAAATAATTGAAAATCCATGTGGATCTCCATTGAAGAGCTAAGAAATTCTTAATAATGTACCCTTGTTCCCAAGGGAAGTTGATACTTAATTAGTCTGGTAGCACATGAAGACCTTAATTTACATATAATAGATTTGAAGGTCGAACCCGAGAATGACCTCTACCTGGAAATTCCCAGAACATAAAATATTTTTGGAGGACAAAGTTTTGTCTCGACCTGCAGATCAAACAATTAGTTAATTGAATTTTTGTCGAACAAATTATAAAGAAATAGTTCTTATGTGACTTATGATAAATTGTATCTATTGAGTACATGAATTGTTTGTCAAGAAGATAACAAATATCTTGGTTCTGAAGACCATAACTTAGTGCTATAACATCATACGTGCATATATTAAATGTTACATGGCTTGATACAATAATATTTTTGTGATACTTATTAGTAAGATATAGTTCATCACCAACCAAAAGAATTTGAAACAAAATGAAATATATATATTTTTCTATATTTTCACAACACAATTGATGCACTTATTTTATAAGAATATGTTCAGCTGATTGACCATGCAGATGCAATGTATTTTTTTTTATCCAAATGAAGTGAGTTCCCAAACATATTATTTACACGTGTATCATTACAATCAAAAAGGCAATCTATAGTCATCACTTCATCTTATCATGCTCAAATAATAACAAGTCAAGAAAGAAGTCCTGAAGATAACACTGCTTGTGAAACTCAATTGAAATGAGAATGAATCACATTTGGCAGAGCAAAGCATACTGGGTCACAATATGTATTGATTAAACAAATCGTTGGAATTCCCAATGCGATACATGTTTTAAGTATTAGAGAAACTTCTATTCTAGAAGTCTTTTGTTCAAATGCTTCAGAGGGAGAAAATCAGAATGCTGGAATTCATATGCTTAAGTGATGCTTCTAACGATGGGAGAAAACAGTACTCTTTTTTTCCATTCGCTATAGTTTTGTCCATTGAGTTTTTCTGATAAGGTTTTTAACGAGGCACTCCCACACATAGGATATTGTACTCTTTTTCCTTTACTGAGATTTTTTTCCACTAGGTTTTAATGAGGCATATCTTTAATAGACATCTAAGGGGGAGTGTTATGAATAATATATGTGTCGATGTCCATATCCATTGTCTTTTTATATTGCTTAGCTCATATAATGCCAATGAGTAAAATACTTTCACTAAGTTATTTCACTCACATTATGTTTAGCAATGTAAAGATAACACATAATATCTCACTTTCTCCGATCTCCTTTGCCTCTTCTCACTTTATCCTTTACCTCTGTTCTTTTGGTTTATTTTATAACAAGGTTAAAATAATGTTTTAGTCTCTATATTTGATATCAATTCTTAATTTAGTCCCTATACGAAAAAAAGTTATTAAAACAGTCCCTACACGTGCAACTATTACCCATTTAGTCCCTGCCGTCCAACCACGTTTTCTAACTGTTACCCATTTGGTCCCTATACGTGACATAAATTCTTAATTTGGTCCCCATACGAAAAAAAATTATTAAAACAGTCTCTGTAAGAAACAATGACTAAAAGCTTATTAATATGGTCCCTATACGAAAAATAAACTATTAAAACAGTCCCTATACGAAAAAAGACTATTAAAACAGTCCCTATATGAAAAAACTATTAAAATAGTCCCTGTAACAAAAAAGTGACTAAAACCTGTCCATGTTGCAATCCAAATATGGTCCCTAATGTGACATTTACCCATGTGTTAGGTACATATATGACATATTTAATCTCCAAACACATATATAAGATATTTAATCCACAAACAAACATATAAAACCACTTTGATTAGGTACATAAAAGTGCATATAAATCCACAGCATAATATGTTTGTTTGTGGATTAAATGTTTTATATGTTTGTTCGTAGATTAAATATGTCTTATATGTACCTAACACATGGACAAGTGTCATATTAGGGACTATACTTAGATTGCAACATGGGCAAGTTTTAGTCATTTTTTGTACGGAGACTGTTTTAATAGTTATTTTCGTATATGGACTAGTTTAATAGTTTTTTTTTTGTATAGGGACTGTTTTAATAGTTTATTTTTTGTATAGAGACCATATTAATAAGCTTTTAGTCATTGTTTCTTATAGGGACTCTTTTAATAATTTTTTTTCGTATAGGGACCAAATTAAGAATTTTTGTCACGTATAAGGACTTCTAATAACTGTTTTAAATAGTTAACGCCGTTAGAAAAAGTGGTTAGACAACAGGAACTAAATTAAAAATTTATACACGTATAGGGACTGTTTTAATAATTTTTTTCGTATATGGATCAAATTAAGAATTAATATGACGGATAAGAAATAAAACATTATTTTAACCTTATAATAACAATTATATCGTGCGGTTTAGGGGTGGAGGAGGATTACCCTAAACAGAACCACCGTCCGTGAGGTAATCTATTTTGCTACCTCATGCTAGACTTCACCATCTGCAAGAATATTAGGGCTTGTATATTGAAGTATTGAACCCATTCTACGACCCAGAAGAACTCATTTTGCTGTAATCCTCATTCCTCACCTGCGATGTCCTCGTCGCGCTTCTCGCGTTGGTCAAATCTAACGGAAGATAGGATTAGCGCCTTACCAGACCCAATTCTCTGTCACATCCTCTCTTTACTCCCAACCAAACTCGCTGTCTCCACAAGCATCCTCTCAAAGCGATGGAAGCAAGTGTGGCTCTCAGTCTTCGCCCTCGACTTCGACGATCAAAGCTTCCCAGACTTCGTTCACTTTCGCAATTTCGTGGACTCAGTCATGCTCTCGCGAGACATCACGCTACCCCTCCAATCATTCCGCCTCAAATGTGGACACTGTTCTCGCTTCGACCAACAAGATATCAACAGATTTGTTAACCACGCCGTGCAATCAGGAATTGAGAATCTCAAGCTGAACATGTCCAGCACAATCAATTTGCCTCCCAGCGTTTTCGATTGCAAGACTCTCACAATTATCAAGTTGAAGATGCTAACCGTCAATGATCTTCCCTCTGTCGTCGATTTTCCGTTACTCAAAACCCTCAATTTGGATTTGGTCACTTTTAAATGTCATGCATTTCTTATCAATTTTCTCTCTGGGTGTCCTGTTCTAGAGGATTTACGAACAAAATGTTTACGAGTAATTGAACATCCTAGACTTCATTGGGGGCGGTCCTCTGAGGGAACGGTTAAAAGCTTAGCCAATTTGGTCAGAGCAAACATTTCTAACTTGCATATTCCATTTACTTTGCTATACAAGGCAGAGTCTTTACGAGTACAACTGGTATGAATATCATATCTTTATAACTCCTGCATAGCTCTTTATATTTAAAGAAATTGTGATTATTTTGTTATGGTGTTTTTTGTCTTTATAACTCCTGCAGAACTATTTATATTTCCCCCATGATCTCGCATTTTACAAGCTAATCCAGTTGGAGCTTATATTTGCTTCTAAAATGAGCCAAAGCCATTGGAGGTGGAAGTGGTTGGTAGAATTGTTCAAGCATTGCCCCAAACTTCAAAATCTTACACTTCATGAGGTTTTGTTGATGTTTAGGATGATTTTTCTTTTTTCCCTCAACTCTGCTGCTATATATATATATATATATTTTTTTTTTTTTAAAAATCATGTGGACTGTTTACAGGATTGTACTTATGAAGACAGAATTTATTACGAACACTGGACTGACCCACAAATTGTTCCGGAATGCCTTTCGTCACAGCTGAGGACATGCTTGCTTAAAGATTATAAAGGCACAGAATGTGAGCTTCAATTTGCAAAATATATTATGCAGAATTCAAAATTACTGCACACCATGACAATTCAGAGTACTAATTCCGTAGATATATATGTCAAGTACGAAATGTTAATGAAATTATCTTTGTCCCCAAGAGGCTCTGCGACTTGTAAACTTTTATTTTACTGATAGCATCTAGGGCATGACTGCAATAGTTCCTACATGTCTATCTTTTATATTAGAATTAGATTCTACATTTGGAACATTAGATTTGATGGTTCAGAAGACATGGAATTGTATCCTATTCCTCTATGACATATAGGTTTTAAATATATATTTCCTTTCATGTGATTAATTGATTATAGCTGCTCCAATAATTTTTCTTTTTCTTTCTTTTCTTATCTTATCTTACAAATGGTTGCTTCTTATTTGAGTTACAATGATGTCTATCATTTTCTGCCAGTTGTTTGCTAAATATTGATATGGTGCACCCCGGACAAAGGGTGTAAATTATGAGTGCGTTTCTTAAATTTGTTAGGTGGTTCATTTTCTATCTACTGCACAATAGCATATGTCATGTACCGCATGCCAAAAGATTAAACATGTAGTTCTATGCTAGAAAAGGAACCTTTTATTTTAATTTTTTGATAGAATTAAGGTTCTGATTGTTATGTTTATTAATTATTATGTTTGAGTTATTAGAGGGATGATTGATTTTTCTGATGTGCTATCTGTTTTATCAATTAGCCATTTTTATCATTAGGGTATGGGAAGTAGAGAATCAGCACATATGGGTAAAGTGGACAGAATGGGAAATATTCAGTTGCACCATAACGGAATGCCTACATGGAAGTGACAACTGACAGATTAGGAAATGGGGAAATTCAGTTTGGGGCACCATAACGGAATGCCTACATGGAAGTGACAACTGACAGATTAGGAAATGGGGAAATTCAGTTTGGGGGCTTAGATAAACGTTAAGAGCACGATGAGTAGGAGTTAAGCGAGAAATTGAGTGGAAGATTTGGGGCCCTTCGGGCAGGGGAGGTTGGGAAACCCTTAATAATCCTCAAAAGTTTCTATATTTTTTTTATTCTGGTTCATTGCATACTTGTTAGGCATTTGGTTTGCATTTTGCTATTGCTATTACTGATTGCTTGTTTGGTATTTGGTTTGCATTTTTCTGTTTCTATTGCTGATTGCTTACTGTTTTGTATACTGGTTCATTGCATTGGTTTGCATTTTGCTATTGCTATTATTGATTGCATACCAGTTTAGCATTTGATTTGCATTTTGCTATTGCTATTGCTATTACTGATTGCATACTGATTTTCATCGTGGTTTGCGTACTTATTCATTGCATACTGGTTTGGAACTGTTTTTGTGGGATCAGTCTACATTTGTATTCTGATTTTTTATTTGACTGCAAAATGTTAAATGGAATGGATACTCTCGTGTGCTTTTTTGTTGAACAGCACAAGGAGTCCTTACTTGCAAGTACCTTATAGGAGCTTTTGGTCTATGTTTCTTATAAACTAGTTGCCATCTGCACTTGTTTTGGCCTTTTTATAAAATAAAAAAAATAAAAATGAATACATGTAAAACACACACAAGCAACCACAAACTTGGGGGATCTTAGAATTTGGGCTTAAGGCCTAATTCAACCCTACAAAACTAACTTGTAAGGTGGTGAATGCCCAAGCCTTATAGGTACTACATAGACCATATCTCTAGTCGATGTGAGACTCTCAAACATCCCTTCATGTTTTGGGAGAAAGGGGGTGAAGTACCAGAAAGTATTGGAAAAACACAAGGAGAGGTTGAATTGTGTTTTGAAAACTTTACGCAAAACATTGTTTAAAACACATATGTTGATCAGTTTAGACATTAGGATGTGTGAACTGGATGCAGACAGACCAAGTCAATCAGATGCAGACACAACATAGACAAAATTTGCATATGAAGGTTTTGTAAATCATTTTACCAAACACAAAATTGTGCTTTATGCAAATTCATTTTGCATGATACTTATTGCACTTTGTTTTGAACCATACTTAGATCGGTATGTTCCAACGACAATTTGCGTAAGTATAAAGTATTGATTTCAACTAGATGTCAGGTTGTTGATCTAGAGGTTTACTTAAAAATATTTTGACTACAACTAATCAAAAGAGTAAAACTATAGACGAAAGGGTAAAACAAGTTTACTAGATAAAAACAATTTATTGATGAAAACAGACAGATAAGTAAAGCAGACAAACAGAAAGCTACAAAAGACACAATGATATATCCTGGTTCACTATCCAACTGATAGCTACATCCAATCCCTTTGCTACCGAAGACTTTTTCCACTATAATCATCCTGATTACAGAACTTGTGAGTATACGTATGTCAACCTGACTTTACCCACAACATCTTATACAACCACAATATCTTTGCGACCTCTAGGAAAGGAGCAACCCGGTCATCCTTGCATACATACTTCTGCCGATCTGACTATGTACCAAGTATCCTAGACAACACACACCACACTATTATGCTTCTAAGGAAACTAGCCTTTCAGGTGGTAATCACTGTTGTTAGGGTAGCAAGCCCATTCCTAACAAAGGTGTAGACAAATTCTTTCAACATGGAAGAATGTTCATTAAAAAGTACATTTTCCTCACTTTTATTGAGCAGATTTGTACTAATTTCGCTCGTGTTTTCACTCAACTCATAATCTAAGAGGATATTATATTTTCGCTCAAGTGCTCTTAAGCTAAACTCTCATGGATATGATATTTCCATTCAGCTCTGATGCTTTTTCTTCTTCTTCTTCTTCTTCTTCTTCTTCTTCTTCTTCTTGATGATGACTCTCATTGAGAGGATATGTATGCTAAGTCCATTGGCAGAGTGGTGTGTTCTTGATTAAGTAGATCTTTTGCTTATGTTGTTCACACTTCGTCTCACTCACACGCACACTCGCATGTTCTTCAGTCGTGATCTTCCGTATTTATAATCTTCGACAATTTGAATGTAATTTGTTACCGTTGAGACTTGAGATTGATTTCTTCGAAAAATATGTCTGTTGTTTTGTCTTGTAGTGCTTTTCGTATTGAAACATTTTACACAGTTGTCCTTTGTACATAAAAGTACTTTTGCTTTTCAACGGCTATCTCTTGACAGTTGGGAATACTTGAATATTTATTTCTTTTGCCCTTTGTCTTTTCATTCGTCTTCCAGATCTTCAAGGATGATAAAGAGACATTTGTTTTTTTCCTATTATCAGACACAGTAGTACAGTCACTGTTATGTGTAATTGGTCAGACACAAATTTGTCTTTTCTTCGTTGTAAGCTTGAACTGGATTCGTGGCTTGTAACTTGTCTTTTTGTCAAACAGACAAACAAGGTTTCTTCAATTTTCTTGTACCAAATTCGTGGCTAGTAACTTGTCTTTTTGTCAAACAGACAGACAAGGTTTCTTCAATTTTCTTGTACCACTAAGACTTCTTTAGACGGTGTCTTCATCAGACATTTTCATTTGTCTGCATTTCTTCGATTCAACTTCTTTTGTCTTTCCGTCTTTCATAATCCCTTGTTGGATAAATATCTTCTATTAGAGCTTGAATGCCATCGTTATGTTATCAAATGATTGTATTTGTGTCTTGACTTCCCTAGTCAGACACTGCTCTGTATCAGATACAACATATGATTTTTCTGGTGTTTGTTGCCTGATACAACTTATTTGAGCTTTAATGCTTGTGTCAGATATGCACATTCCACATTCCATTTAGAGCTATTGAAGTTATTTCAATAAAGCTTAAGGCTCCAAAAGGCTTTTTAAGATAAGCATTCTTCTGATTCAGACACATCTTTTATCTTGTTGTTTCTGATCAGGTCTTCTTCTTCGTCTTCTATTGTGGCTGAGCTTCTCAGGTTGACTTCAGATTGATTCGTTGTTGTGGAGAGTTCATCATCTTCTTCTTTTTCCTCTTCCTCCTCTTCCTCCTCCTCTTTCATCGTCTTCTGTTTGTATCATCTTTGATACCTATTTTGAGCTAGGTCTTCATGTTCATCTTTATCTAGTTTAGACACTACCATTTAGTGTACTAATTTTGAACTAAGTCTTCATGTTCATTTATATCAAATATAATTGTTTTGATATGTTATATTTGACTAGGTCTTCTGATGTCTTCTAAATCAGACACAATAGTAAAAATATTGCTTCTGATGCTCTGTTGTCTTCTCCCGTCTTTATGGTTGCCTGATTTGTTGTTGTCTGATTAGAATCTGTTTATCAGACATTGCTTCACTTCTTCGTTGTTGAACTTCAGGCGTCTTTGTTGTTTGGCTTCAGGCATGCGTTGCTTTGTCTTACGTGATTTTCTACACACTTGACAAACTAGTAAAATACTCATGAGATTTAATTGTTCATCTTGTTTCTGCTGTCTTTGTTATCATCAAAATTAAAAGAATGTTAGACGCAATTTCACATTTTGCTCTAACAATCTCCCATTTTTTATGATGACAAACCAATGAAAAATTTGAACAATTTATCTTGTACCTTTCACTATTTAAAAGCTCCCCCTGAGCAAATACTATAGAGTTTTAAATAGAAAAATAACACAAGATAACAGAAACAATATTTCGTAAGATTGTCAACAAACATTATTAATTATCATTAACTCATTTTTATTTCTTTTTTTCCCCTATTATTAATCAATCACGTTTTCATAAGATTATTACTGATTGATTCATATTATTTTATTATTATTTCTCCCCCTGTTTGTTATTATCACCAAAAAAGGGGAACCAAACAAATATTTGCTATTAGTTATTTCTTCCCTATTTGAGAAGAGATAATAATTCAAACAAATACAGAAGAACAAATAAAACAATATAATACCAAAATAAAATATTGAAACATATAGAGGTGTAAAAAATGAAATTAAAATACCGAGTAAAAGTAGAAAGATAATACTTATTGAAGACAATACACACAAAAAAACTTATGAAGATACCAAATAAATTTAAATCACTTATGAAGTTAAAAAGGCACATAAAAACATGAATTTTTCTAACGTGTGCAATATTGCATGTGTTAAGGCTCATTTAATTATCATTTTTTTCTTTATTAATGAATCACTTTCCTATTTAGTAGGAAGAGAGAGATTAGATACATAAAATAAAAAGGAAAGTGAGTAATTAAAATGGAATAAAAATTGATAATTAATAAGCTTTAACATGTGCAATATTGCACACTTTAGAAAAACATTAAAAACATTACTAAACAAGAGAAAGCAATCAATATTTGAATAATGGCAAGCAAACATACCCAAAAAAAAAATGAAACAGAAACATAATACAAACGCAACACAAGGGTAAATAAAAGTAACCTGATACCAAAAAAGCAAAAAAGTGAAAGACTGATACCAAAAAATTTATGAAAGACTGACACAATTTTTTTTTTTTTGAAATATTGATACCAAAAGTGAAATAATAAAAAAATTTATGAAAGACTGATACCAATTTGAAAAACTATACCAATTGAATATAAAAGTTGAAGTTAAAAGAACTTATACCAATTGAAATTTTGTTGAAAGAAAACGAATCGTTTTAAAACAAACACATGTCATGTATGCATATAACAGACAAGTATAAACATATATAGCAGACATATAATAATAGACAGCTATATCAGACACAAGATAACAAAAGATAATAAAAGGAATTACACTCTTGTCAAAAAAATAATAAAAGGAATTACATAGAGACTTATGAAGTTTAAATAACACAGAAATATTACTAACATAGAAAAGCACACAACATTTAAATAAAGTCAAACAATGATACCAAAGAAAATATATAAACATAAATGTAAAACAAAAACCAAAAATAAATAAATAATTTATTTATTTATTTTATTAATATAATATCCCAAAATGGGATACTACTACAAACAAATGCATATGCATGAATCCTATTCCTATGTTCTACATGCAAACAATCAATATCACACAAGAAAAACAAAGGAAAGTTCATGAATTGCAATGTGACAAATATAAAGAAAATATTTAAACAAAGTATAATTTTCACAAAAATGGGTAAGCAAGCAGTCACAGAGAAAGAGTAACACATACACATTTATCAAACTATCAAAGCGTCACATTCAGCAAGAAAAAAAAAAATTAAAGCAACAAGATAGAGGATAAACCAGACATACATGCAAACTAAGTCATGAAAGCTTTGGCAATGACGTCATAGCCGTTCATAGACTTGATGATGAGTAGAGACCGTAGAGTCTCTGTTCATCAAAACCTAATGTGTTTGCTGACGCTACATGCGATATGTATATTATATTATACTATTATAATACTTCTGCATAGCATACAATCAGACGACGTACTATCATCAGACATATAATATCACGCAATCAGACCAATTTCAAATTTGTTTTAAAATAAAAACATTTTTCAGAAGAAAATGTCTATATAGTTATATTTTAGTCAAACGCAAGCAACACTTACTAGTAGTGTCAATCACTTTAGCACCGACCTTAATCAGACAGACTAAGTGTTAATCCTTTATTACTTAGTCAAGAACTATATCGTATCTGAGATTCGATATTAGTTAATTGATTTAAATAAAGTTAAGAATTTACCATTAGGCCGAAAGATAAGGATTAAGCGCTTATCACTTGGTCAAAAGCTTATCACTAGACCAAAAGGGCTATAGCTTATAACTTTCGTGATAAAACACAAACATGCTTTTAGCGAATGAACTAATTGTATTAAGATTAAAAACTAAATAAAGCATGGAGCACTAAAACACAAGAGGTACAAAATAACTTTTTATAAATATATAACAGATAATTACAAAAAGGCAAATAAAAAGAACACAAAGAAAAAACGAATGACTATTCATCATTGTCCTTATCAAGGCGAGAGAGAATGCCTTGAGCGATTCCACGAAGAGCGTCGATGGCAGCACGAAGTTCCACCATCTCTCGATCTCGTTGGCTCCCAATCTTTAGAAGCCTTTTGAGATTCGTCCTGATGGCAAAAGAGTCTTGCTCTTCTCCAAAAGGAAGGTTGTAGATTAGAGAGAGTTCCCTTTGTCTTTGTCTCGCATGAACTCTCAGTTCTTGGTAGCGCACCATCTCCTCAGTAGGAGAATCAGTCTCCATGATCCAACTGCGTTCCATATTTTCTTTTTCTTTTCTATTCTTCTTAACAAGGACAGCTTCCCCAATATCGGCGTTTTTCTTCGTCAGACTACACTTAGCATAAACAGTGTCAAGGAGCCGAGTCTTGACACGTTCAGCCTTAATCTTGCGCTTAATGTCTTTGAAGGTTTGTTCCTTGAGGTTGTATTCTCGTTCCTTAGGAGGAAGCGATTTAAGGACACACATTTCTTCTTTGGTGAGATGGCGATTACGAGGAAGAGGAGTGTTGGAAGAGGAAGATTCCATTTTCAGAAGAAAAAACAGAGATTAAAACTTGAATGGTGAGAGAAAGAAGGATTATAGGGTTCAGACGATGAGTGATTCTAGGGTTATACAGAAGCAGTTCCTTAATGAAGAGGATTAATGAAGTGACATACAGATTAAGAGAAGGATGCATGCGTTCCTTAGGAAATGCACAAGAACCGAAGGGATTACATGTGACGTTTGGAATGATTAGGGTGTTTGGGAAACGAGGAGACTTAGAAGGCTTCATGATGAGTTATTTGGAAGAATGATTTTTGTATGAATTGAAGAATGCGTAACCATGAGAAGGAAAACCTCTTAACATCTTAGGAAGGTATTATAGAAATAATTTCTCCAATCTATCTTACAGGGAATAATTATTTTCTAGTTTAGTAAAGTTTGAAGAATCATAAGAATTTTCAATTTTTTTATAAATCCAGAATAATAAGCTGTTCCAAGATAAGATAATTTTCCTTAGATATTTTGAGATATGTGAAGAATTTGAAGGAAGATGAAAGACTTGAAATGTTTTAAGAACATTTGAAGTATAAGATTAGGGCAGCTTGGGATGAGAGTTTCAGATGAATCTACGAATCTAGATGAAGGAGAGGATGTGATGAGAAGGGGATTTAGAATTGAAGAGAAAGGTTCTTCAATTACTTGAGATTCAAGTTAATGAATGTCTTTACTTAGTGATTAGTTGAAACAAGTGTTTTGTTCAACTATTCTTCATAATCAAAAAATTAAGATTAAGTAATAAATATATCATATAACTTACAATGCAGATTTCTAACGAACTTTTGGGAGTTTGAAAGACACAGAAGAATTTCAAAAGGAATTTAATAGAGTCATGTTGAAGAAATTTAAGAGGTTAAGGTTGAAGAATTTTCTTCAAGACATAGATAATAAGAGCACGAGTGAAAGAAAATCTTCAGAGAGAGTGTTTAGGAAGAGTCCAAAGATTGGAAACCTTTGAGTGAGGGCGCGAATTAGAATGGAAGAGATAAGAAAATTCGCATTTGCTGGAAAGGAAAGAAAGAACCAGTTTTATATGGTTTCACTAGAAATAATAGAGAGGAAATAGTAGATACATATGTAATAAAATAACTTTTAAAACAAACCCCTAAAAACAAGCAATCAATAGAATTTAACACACATGTATTCAATCAATTATGCATATGAGAAAATGCAACTAAACACTTACACAGACAATCACACACAAAAGGATTTTGAATACTAATCCTACAAAAATACAATTGCACACTTTTAAACACACATCCTATACACATAAAGCAAACATGTAGTACACACACAAAATGGATTTTCATACTAGAAGAAGGTAAGAAAATCATAACATAAGTAAATCACATAAACACATATAACTTAACCGAGTTAGTGATTCCTTTGGAGCTTTGTATTGATTACCTCCTTTACAATTCTGCTAATGACTTTTATTCTTTTCTTCAATAGAAAAGACTTGATCTTTAGCGTTCATGTTGTGGAAGATAAGATATTTGCTATGTTAAGAGCTCAACCCAGAGGCCGAGATCTGATACCAACTGAAGTACTGGAAAGTAATGGAAAAACACAAGAAAGGGGTTAAATTGTGTTTTTAAAACTTTTCACAAAACATTGTTTAAAATACATGCACTGATCAATTCAGACATTAGAATGTGTGAACTGGATGCAGAACAAGCAAGTCAATCAGATGCAGACACAACATAGACAAAATTTGTATCTGAAATTTTTGTAAATCATTTTACCAGACACAAAATTGTACTTTATGCAAATTAATTTTGCATGATACTTATTGCACTTTGTTTTTGAACCATATTTAGATTAGTATTTTCCAACGACAATTTGTATAAGTATAAAGTACTGATTTCCACTAGATGTCTTGTTGTTGATCTAGACGTTTACTTAAAACATTTTGACTACGACTAATCAAAAGAGTAAAACCATAGACGACAGGGTAAAACAAGTATACTAGATAAAAACAGACAATTGATGAAAACAAACAAGTAAGACAGACAAGCAGAAAGACATATCGATATATCCTGGTTCACTATCCAACTGATAGCTACGTCCCGTCCCTTAATTACTGAAGGTTTTTTCCACTATAATGTCGACCTGGCTATGTACCAAGTATCGTAGATAGGACAGAACAGACTATCATGCTTCTAAGGAAACTAGCCTTTCGGGCGGCAATCCCCGCTGTTAGAGTAGAAAACCCATTCCTACAAAGGTTTAGACAAATTCTCTCAACATGACGTCCTAATTTCAAATATACTAATAATATAAAGATAAATCAGAGTGCACAAAGCAAATATTTTTTTTATTGATATTCCCGTGAAGGGAAACATAGTGTCATAACAACATTATTACATTATTAAAGGGATAGTAACAGGACTCAATACTGGCCAACTTCGAGAATTCTGGGATGGATGAGGATTAGATGAACCCTATGACAACATCCATAGAAATCTCAAGAACAACCTTCATATGGTTGGGTGGTCATGGACTTCGTCTTGATAATCTCCATCTTCTTCCACCTCATCCGTGTCCATGGAATCTATATTTTATATAAATAAAAGAAACACAAGAAAATAAATTGGGAGATAAGAAACTGACTAATGCACCAAAAAGGTGGAAAAGTACAGTTAGAATAACAACATAAATAATTAAGGATTAGGGCCTACAATTTCATTTTTAAACCATATTTTATATTTTATTTCTCTCTATGTGCCAATTTTATACTTATCCCGTGGACACTATCTATATCAAATCCTCCTTGTTAGCCCCACCAGGCCTACCTATGTGGTCCCTACCTCACCGACCGAGAATAGGAATGAGCCAATCGTCCATCTGGCATTTCAGCTCATCGTACCCCTAAGAGTGGCTCACTGCCCGGATGGTAGGTGTCGAGGTGCCTTTGGATAGAACATATTATGGACTCTGATATGCCAGTAACCCCGTCAAGATGATTGAGTTACCCGACTACCAAGACATAGAGGGAGCAACCCGTCCGTCACCAAAGGTATGTCAGACTCAAACAGTCCTCAAGGAAATTGAAAGTCCTCTGTACTGCGCATATTGTACTCAGACTCTAGTACTTCTGGCCTCGTATGTACTGGCCAACCCAATACGCACAGTGGTGGTTCATCTTACTCTCTCCTTATAATCCTTTTCACTACTCTTAAAAGATCGAAGATTAGAATATTCTAATCCACAACCATCATATATTCTCTCCAGATCTTTGCATAATTTTATCTAAACCATAAAGATTCATTCCAACATTATCCTAACCAGATACTCATAATCAAACAATCACAAATAAAGCATTATAACAACCATCACATAATTCTAATGTCGCTTAAAGCGACTTAACAAACAAAGAGGTTGCCTAACCTAGGGTTATAACCAACATAATGATTCGTAAATGGTTAATAGGTTTACGACCACTGTCCTCAGTATTCGTATCCCACAGTCTCCTCCTAGGAAACTGTTATCATCCTCTAGTAGAGTGTGGGTCACTTTACACTATTTATACTATTAATTCTAACTTACTATCCCGGTGATTAAGGTTTCTTTTTCCCACACCTGGAATTGACGCCTAATAGAATTCCTAGCTTTCGCCTCTCGCTCCTTTCCTAGCTCCCTTCCTTGCCTTCAAGTTCGTCAGAGCCTAGTTTAGAACTGTCTAAACAAGAGGGAAATTTCATCCTAATCTTAGTGAAAGAGAATTTAGAGAGAGAAGGATAGGAATGGTGGGAAAAATGGCATGGAGGAGCGGCTCGTGACTTGATGTGTGGTCTCAAGCCCACCTCAAGAAACAACAAGTGATTGGCTGGACTCCATTATCCTAACTGTGTGGCTAGGTTGTTTGGACCCCTGCAACACATTCCTTGGCCCTATTTGTCCAAGCTTGCTCAACTGGGTCGGCGGCTAATGATGTAGCCGAATTAGTTGCCACCAATTTAAAGAAGATTAACTGCTTTGTTTGAGCTTCCTTATAACCAGCCTTTGGGAAACGTTTGCATTTGTTAACTAGTGGCCTTCTGTCACCCAAAATATGCTCCAAGAGACCTTCAATAAGTATGTCCTTTGGCTCGTAGAAAGTTCTGATGATGAAGAGGAAGTAGTTGGGCCAACTGCCCAAGGAGGCAACACTCCTCCTCTCGACATCCCTCCTGTCAGCATTAGAACTCCTCAGAGGACATCATCAAGGTTTAAACCCTCAGTTGCAGCCCAATGTAAGCATCTTTGAACCTACTTAGTTTTCTTCTTTTATTTATGTTTCCTTATGTTAACATTCAACTACACTTCCTTGCAGCTAAACCAAATCCCAAGGTGATTCTCATAGATGAAGATGCTCTTACTCCACCCTCCAAAAAGAGAGTTAGGCCCTCAAGGATCCATATTTCTGAGCCTACCAATCCACCTGTTGTGCCCAAAGACACTCATCTTCGGCTGACAAGGATAAGCAAATTAAGGTAATTTTTTTTCCTGTTCTTTCCTCATTGGTTAACCTTATTAGCCGTTTCTAACTTTTTTCCTTTCTTCTTTCTAGAAGCCACACCATACTCCTGATGCCTTCACTACTCCCCCTCGCGAACCAGCTTCCAGGATTAAGGCTCTAACTTAGGTACAATATAGTCTCTCTTGATGATTCTAATTTTGGTTTGATTCCATCGACTAACCTAAGCTTGTTCAATATGCAGACCTCAAAACCCATACCAGAGTCCACTGTTAGAGCCTGAACAATCATACTCCTCCCCATCCATCTCCACCAAGGGTCGTAGTACTAAAGGTATAAGATGAAGAGCTGTCCAAGTACTTCACTTCAGCTGGCCCTATTCAGATGGTCTCCTTGCCCATTTCAAATCATATAGAGCGAGTTAATTCAGCACTGATGGGTGAGATCCCCGCTGACAGGGATCAGGTTGTAGCCCTAAGAACATCGATGTTCAAACTGGCCAATTCAGCTGATATCCCTACAACTAGCCGCTAAGTATATAATCACATGGCCCTTCAAATTAATGATCTTTATTACAAGTATTGTTGCTTAAAGGAGTGTTATGATGGTGCCTCCTTTGACCTTAAAAGGCTTAGGGAGCTACAAGAGAAGAAATCTAGCTATCAGGCCACCTATAAAGCCCTTGAGGATGAACGCCAAGCTGCCCTGGCTAGACAAAAGGAAGTCAACGATCGTATGTTTGTGTAATAGCCGAACTAGATCGTATTTAAAATGAAATGGAAGAATAGGGCCTTCATTCAACATAGTTAACTGCCCAGTTGACCTCCTACTCAGACCAACACATCACTATACTCCCAGACCACACCTCTTGAAAACGAGATAGAGGTTTTACTTTACCAGAGGGTTGGTCTAGAAAAGGACTCGAAAAATGGCAGTGACGGGCTAACTGAGGCCAATAGAACTTAGGATAACCTACGATAGATGTTGGATTAGTAGAAGAAGGATGGAGCAGCTACTACCAGTGACACTTTCATCAACCAACCTGAAGAAGCAACAGATCCAGGTTTTCTTGTAGTCAATACTCCTATGGGGACTGTCTCTATTATTGTTGGCCCCTCTACAGCTGATAAAGACCTTACCCAACCCTTCGAGACCACTAAAGGCTCCTCAGATGCACTAGCTGCCTAGGCCTTAGTTGTTTTTCCTTTTCTGCTTTTGTCTTTTGTTATTTAACTTAGGCAAGGTGACCTGCCTGTGGTCGTCAAGTTTACCTTTGAACTTTTTAGTTTTCAATGATGCCTTTAACTTTCAATCACGCTTTTTCAAATAGTAGGATGGTATTTCTTTAAATACTTACAATTGATACTTGTAGTTAGCTCTTCGCCTTGCATGTTAACTAGCCGATAAACACCTCCACTATATGTTTTGCTAACAATGAATGGCCCTTCCCAATTTGGTGACCATTTCCCAAACTTAGGATCTTTAATCCCAATAGGTAAAATGGTTTTCCAAACAGGGTCTTCTTTAACAAACCTTTTCAATTTTACCCGTTTCTTGCAGGCTTTAGCCATTCTTTGTTTGCTTAACTCAATCCTGCTTAGAGCCATGAGTTAATCCTCATCAACTGAGTCTAACTCCATCAACATGGCTTGTTGATAATTATCTAAACTTAGTAGGTTTTGTTTTGCCACTCTAAGTGAAGCTACATTTATTCCCAATGGCAAGACAACATCTTGTCCATATGTTAGCCGATAGGGTTTGAAACCAGTCGTATTAGACTTGGAATTCCTAATAGCCCACAATACCTCATACAACCTCTCATGCCATTTTCTTGACTCAAGCTCAATGTTTTTTTTGATCAAGTCTACGAGAATCTTGTTAGTAGCCTCAGCCTGCCCATTAGCTTGAGCATAATAAGGAGATGAATGGATCACTTAATCCCAAATTGTTGAGCAAATGCCGCAACCTTCTCTCTAGTAAAGACAGTGCCTTGATCAGTGATGATAGTCTCAAGAATACCAAACCTATAGATGTTTTGATGTTGAATAAACTTTACAACATCTTCTTGAGTCACATTCACCTGCGATTATGCTTCCACTCACTTGGTAAAGTAATCACTTGCAACTATGATGAAAGCATGCCTCTTAGATGATGGGGGATAAATCTTTCCAATTAATTCCATGGCCCATCCTCTAAAAGGCCAAGGTTTAATCACATGGTGTTGTTGTTCGGCTGGTACCCTTTGAATTGGACCACACAACTAACATGCTTCACACCTTTGGCATATTGAAAGCAATTAGTTGTAATGGTATGCCAATAATAGTCATGCCTATATATTAGCCATTTCATGATAGGACCAACCCTATGTGTCCACAAATCCCCTCATGGAGTTCACCCATGACCTTAAGAGATTCCTCTTTACTAATGCACTTAAGCAACACCCTGTTGGCACTTCTTCTATACAATTCATCATTGGGCCTTAAAGGCAAGAGTTGCCTTCTGTATAGGAGACTCCATCTCTACTCGTTTGGCTACAAGTTGGGACACCCTTTACCCTGCATATTAATAATTAAGAATAAAATAAATAAATAACATGCAGCAAAATTTGCAGTCTATTTAAAAATTATTCAAACGAAAGGTAGAGTCGTCACATTCAACAATTAATGTTGCGGAAATAAAACAAGAGTCATTACAACCATAATAAAAGAATAATTGAAAACAAGTTCCCCGATGTTACAAGTATCTCAGAGCTGACCTTAAGTAAATACATTGGTAACATCAACTAAATTCCAAGTGCATAACAACAAACGAGAAATCCTAAACCACGTGGTGATCGCATCCTTGAATCATTCCTCAGCCGTGAAATCCTCATCACCTGCAAGCTCATCGTCTAAACATACGCAATAATGTATGGTAGCCACAACAAAGGGATTAGAAATCACATACAATGATAGTACTTACTGGCAAAGGAAATAACGTAAGCAATGCTCATAACCAACAACACGTATCACCGTAAACATTACATGCAACCAAGATGCATGACCATATGAGTACACATGCAATTCCTAGACTGGCGCCTACTTCGGAATGTATGCAGATCCAACTAACTCAGGCAAGCGAGTGAGGTGCTCCTATCACTCTTGATTACGAACAATGTCTAGTCAAGGTTCCGGTTTATAACTGAGATGCCCCAGCGGTGCCCCGCCTTTACGTAAGACCTCCTACC
Source organism: Calophaca sinica (assembly GCA_037113605.1). Lineage (NCBI taxonomy): Eukaryota > Viridiplantae > Streptophyta > Magnoliopsida > Fabales > Fabaceae > Calophaca > Calophaca sinica. The sequence continues at coordinate 96,089,459 of CM073733.1, forward strand.
CGATCAACCTTCAAGGCTAGGTACCTTGTCCATCATGGTCGTCACTATTACGTATCCATTTTGCTCACCGCCAACAACAACAACGCAACACCTCATGTTACATGAACACAAAAGAAAACAAGGTGTCTATCAACAACAACTTATCAACAACACCAACCAACTTAGCAAGTAGTCGACAATAACATGATCAACAAGGTACTACTTGTTAGTACGTCGACAAGTTTTCCCCAACCTTAGAACAAGTCCAAGTAACCATCCTACCTCACAACACTAATTCTTAGCCAATTTACCTTAACTCATAATCCTTTTTCTCAAGTGATAAATTCTATTTAAATTTATTCAAGTGGGATCATTCCCTAGGATACCCTATTGAGCCTCAAAAACCCTTAAAATACAAGATACGGCACTGCCCTAAGCCAGGACGAACCAAAACGCACGAGAACATAATGCCACAAGGCTTCCCAGAGGGCGCTTGGCTCCTATAGATGTGGGGCACAGGTGTCCCCCAATCTTTACACAAATTTTTAAACGTGGTCCCCATGCATTTGGGGACGACCGGACGTACCCTACTACTCCTAAATAATTATGGAACACTAATCTAAAGGGTTTGGATCATTATTTAACCTATCTTGAATTTAAAAATTCGATTAGTGAAACTTTGGGTTTTTTGTCAACACTTAGCCATTTTTCTGTTAGTCTTTCTGTACAAAATTTTCTCTAGGTCATCCAGCTCCACTTGTTCCCACTCTTATACACTTAAACCATTATCATATGAAAACCATCATCATTCCTAGATTCTATGATCAATTTGAGTCCATAACTTAGTCACTTGGATGCCACATTTACCTTAGAAAAATTCTACACAATCACAACCTACTACTCCTACTAATAATTTTCAGTCACATGGCCATTAACACTAAAGGTAAGACAATCAATCTATCATATAATGTGCACATGTCAAGTTATCATAAAATCAATTCAAACAACACAATACAAGACATTTCTATTTAGCATTAACATCATGATAGCAACCAACTCATGAATTTCCCATCACAATGGTGACGATACTCAATCATGCATAATCGCACCAGGCTTAGGGACCATGTGACGTCCCTATTGCTTAATTAATTCCATAAGCCCATTATCACACATCAGTCTACCCCCTTACCTTAATCAAATTCGTGCTACGTAACAAAGGTGGAAAGAAAGAGTCCTTGCTTCTCCAAAAGTGGCTTTTCTCCTTCAAGAATGCAAGAACATGACAAAAAATGGAAAAACAGTGAGTTTAGTACCCTAAGAAGGAAATAAAGGTTAAACCCTAACCAAAGACACTCACCTTATGATAATCACTTCCAGAATGAGAGGAGAATGTCAGAAGTAACAAGCTCTAAATTCGAGTTCCACAATCAAGGTTCAAGGATAGAACCCTCAAGTGCAGAAAATGGAGAAAAGAGGAAGAAGAGCAGTTCTTTGAGTTTTTGATTCTGAAGGTGGGAAGTTATGAACCAGTTTAAGGATCAAATAAGAGTGGTTTAGTGAAGGTTAACACCCCTTAATCCGTAACTCTTCTTAATGGGTCAAAAGTGGGTCTCACAAAGTAAGAAAACATCCCCAAAACGCTGCAAAACGCAAAAAAAGCGCAAAAAAAACGTGCAACAGCATGCAGCAACATGCGCCTGCGCCTAGCTTCTGTTTCTTCGCGGTGCCCTACACCTCCTGGTGCTGTCTTTTTGGTCCGTTTCGCGTCTTAACTCGTGTAGTCATGTCACGTATCGATCTAATGAATTCCTAATCATCCAAAATCATTTCTAAACATATAATCACACATCATAACATAACACACACATGCAAGCACTAAAAATTCTATGTCCTAGAAACGAATTTTGAGGGTGTTACACAAGTTGCTTTACCATCATAGTTGAATCAGTTCTCTTAAGTTATGGCTCTTTAGGCACCAACAATTCTCCTTCATCCCCGGTGTCTTTGCCTAAGAACATAGCCTCCATAACTCTGGACTCAGCTAAAATGACTCTAGCCGATCCAACAAGTCCCCAAGTACTTGCGATTCTCTATCCATTAATCACTTAATTGGAAGGCCATGGATAGGCCTGAGTTCTTAATTTAAATTCCTCATTAGTAACATTGCATGCTATTCACACACTCTCTTCATATTCTTCTGGAATCGCTATAGATCCTAAAGGTCATACTTGTGGTACCTTCAGCTGCATTATCCGCTAAAGGGCCTATTTTGTTTCCTCTATAAACACATATCCTTCCAAGCCCCTTGATTGATGATCTCCTGCCCAAAACTCTTCAGGAATTTGCGAAAGTGATTCGTTTGGATAAGATTAAAGGAGACAATTTACCCTTAAAATGGTGAATTGTCAAAATTTGAAGAATGAATATTTTTGTAATTTTGCCAGCCTACACATTGCTTATATATATCGAACTGGTGATGTGACAGATGTGAAACAATGAGTTTGTCTTGATTTCACAGGTGAAAAAGCAATAAGTGATTAGGTTGGATTAGATTGAAGAAGACAAATTTACCCATAAAATACTGACATGTCAGAATTCGAAGAATGAGTATTTTTGTAGTTTCGCCAGCCTAAACATTGCTTATAGATATATAGATATAGATAGATAGATAGATGTGTATGTTTGGTTCTATGGTGACGAAAATTGATTTTGACTCAATTGATTTTATAAAATTGATTTTGGTTAAAAGTGAGTTGAAGGTAAATTGACTTATGTTTAGATACATTCACAAAGCTACAATTCGCATTTGAATGGCCAATTTCGCGTCCCAATGCAAAGCCACTGCGGAAAAATAGAAGCTACAATATGGAGCTTCTGCATGAACGTAAAAAAATGGACGTGATTTTGCGTGAACGTGGAAAAATGGACGCCAAACCAAACACTCTCTGAGAGTAAAAATCATGTTTGAAGGCAAAAACCACAAATTCTAGTTTCAACTTACAATCAATTCTCTTTTGTCAAACAAAATGTTAGAATCAATTCTAGAGGCAAAACTAATTCTACTTGAGAACATCTAACCATGCCAAAATCAATGTTTCCATAATCACTTTTTGGCGATCCCAAAAGTGAATCCAAACATACACTGGTTTGGATCAAAATTGTTTTTGAGTGTGTAATGAGAGAAGATTGACTATCATTTTTGAAATAAATATGAGAATCAATTCAAGTACACCTTGAAAGTTAAGAATCTCAACTTCTAGGTAAAATTGATTTTCTACTTATGCACCAATTGCATTAACAAAAATCCAAGATGAGTGCTACCAACACACTCTTTAACACTCTTTCCTATACACTTTCTCCTATTGGTTGAAATTCAAATGGGTCTTACTAAATCATAGCCGAGGAACAGAGTTCCTTTCTTGGCATAATCGCTTGTAGGAAAAAGAATCACTATTGAAGGTGTTTAGTCAATTCACTCGGCTAAGTTCTAAACATGACAACAGTATGTATTTTGTTCGTTCGTATTTTCTTTCCATGGACAAGATGTCGCTTACTGATCATTTGAAGTCTCCTGGAAATTGGAATACTATCTGGAATCTTCATGTTCCCCCAAAAATTAAGAATTTTATTTGGAGATTGTGTCATGATTGTCTTCCAACGAGAGTCAGGCTTCAGTCAAGGGGTGTTAACTGCCAAGTATATTGTGTTTTTTGTGTTTACGGTTGGGAAAATGCATGACATGATTTTTTTTCCAATGCCCAGTAGTGTGGATTGTTGGATTAAGGTGGGTTTGTGGACCAAGATTGAGCAGCTAGTGTTGGTGAGTGAATTAGTTTCTAACTTGCTTTTTAAGCTGCTGTCAGTGCAAAATAATATTGATCGGTCTAACTTGCCTATGATTTTATGGAGTATGTGGCTTAGAAGAAATGAGTATCTTTGGAATAATAATCTAGAGAGCCTAGCGAATGCTTTATTCCGAGCAAAAAAAAATCTACCAGGTTTGGGTGACTGCCAACATAGCAGTGGGGAGGTCTTTGACTAATTACTCTAGTTGCAACTTGATTTCAAGGTGGTCTAAGCTGCCCTAGGGGTATCTCAACTGCAACATTGACGCAGCGTTGTTTGTTCACCGAAATCCTACCAGTTATGGTATGTGTCTTCAAGATGCGTCGGGTATTTTTAGGGAGGCCAAATCAGCTTGGTTTGAATCGTGTCCTTTGGTTTATGAAGGAGAGGCTTTAGCTCTTCAAGCAGCTTTGCATTAGACGAGGCAATTGGCTTTGGAGCATATCATTTTGTAGCTTGATGCTTAAAACAATGGTTGATTATATTATTTCTGTCTGTAATAGCTCTTATAGATAGACAATATTGTTTAGTAAATTTTGTTAAGCGACAAGCAAATACTATTGCTCATGTTCTTGCACAGGCGATTGTAGTCTGTATCTAAGCCTTGTAGTTGTGTTTTTTTATTATGTTCCTGATTGTAATACAAGTTGAAATAATAAATAATAATTACACCCATATTTGTCACAAACTCATCTAGGATCGACAATATTGGTGCATCGCAATTTTGATCAAAGGTTGGTGGTGTTTTATATGGTATTCGATAATTTAATAACCGGGTTGCACTTCAATCCAATGCAATTAAAATTGCATCTTTCAAAAAATAAAATAAAAACATGAAAAATTATTTTTAAAATTAATGATTTGTCGGCTTAAACCTATTAAATAGTTGATTCTATTAAATGGACAACGTTAAAATCACCACCTCATTTTAATTTCGGCACTTTTCCCTCCCACCTAAAATGGATAAAATAACCTTACCTTAAAAAAACCGAAACTAATCATCTCCTTCCCCACCACCTCCACATGACCACCCCACAACCTCCCATATTCATTTGCCGCCCAAAACCCCAATTCCACCATCTCCATGTCGCCACCACCCTCTCCACCCTTCTCCTACCTTTCCCGACACACTCGTGGGCATTATTTTTTTCCCACGTTTTCAAACATTTCGAAAACCTATTTCTAAATGCGTTTAGAATCTAAATTCCATACGTATAAAGTTTCTAAACCGTAGATGTGATTTTTTTCAATACAAAAAAAATAAAAAAATACAATGAAAGTGAGTGAGAGATGGGATTGCAATGGAGAAGTGGAAAATAGGGTAGGGGAGATGAGTGGGATGGGGGTTGCAGGGGAATGGGTGGGTTGGAAGGGGAAGTGGGGGTGGGGTTACCCGAGACGTAGGAGGTAGGGAATAAGGGACGTTTAAGAAAAATTTAAAATTGGAAAAAATGAAAATTAATTTAGGAAGGTGGTTTTAACATTGCCCTGTTAAATTTGATTATTTTTTATCAACTTCTAATTCAATCAAAATGATCCAAACACAAATGATTTGAATATTTTACACATTCGTATCGCCAGACGTAACATGCTATGGTCCCAACTAAGTAGCTCAAGTGGTGAACTAAGAGACAGCAAGGAGTTGAAGGTGTAAGGCGTTCAAGGTTTTATCCTTTTCAACTCCAATAACATAACAATTAACAACTAACATTTGCCATTAAAAAAAAAGACATAACATGCTATTAGAAAAATGTTAAATATTTTACATTATAAATTATTGACCAAAAATTTTAAAACTTCAATAAAACTTGGTGAAGAACATAAGTGGCAAAATTCATGTCAAACAAATAGTTAAACTATGATTGAAACCATTTTCTAAGCTGTTTAGAATGTTTTTTCTCACCATCATTGCCTTGGTAACCCTTGTGTGAGAACTTGGATCTATATTGTTCTATAAGCATGTCAAGCTTATCTACTACGTCCTTCCCTACTGAATCTTTATTCTTCTTTGGCCTTTTCCTAGAAACCTTTTCCCCTGCTTGTTTTTCTTGGTTTTGCATTTTCCTTTTTCTATATCCCACATCATCTCTGTTCCCTGAATTTTTCCTATTAGTGTCAATGGCAGTAATTTTACCTTCATGTAATTTAGCACGACGGTTCTGGCCATCTTGGTTATTCTTTGACTTCATGGCCAAAGCTTTTGGACTTTCTTTCAATGATAACACTTCAGCATTTGCACTCTTTTGGTTGCCTTTCTGTCTTTTGGATTTGTGTCCTTGAGGTGATTTTCCATTTGCCACTTTACCACCTGATTCACCATTTGTATTCTGTACCGAGTCCTTTGCAGGTTTGTCATGCTCTTGAGATTTTCGTTTTCTGTCCTTTACATGTGTGTGAACTCCTGCATTTTCCTTGGAATTGTTGTCATCGTGAGGAGCCTGATGCTGAAATTGTAGCTTTTCATTCCGAAGTTTCAATGTTTGAACATTATCAAGTGCAAACTCCACAATAGGTCGATGTTCAGGACCAAAAGTTTCTATTGTCAATGAAAGACAACATTAGATTAAAAAAAAAAAAAATCAGGGTGCACACAGTCCAATCCCCCACTTCACATAAATAAGAGAAATACAAGCAACACACTCTTATTTATCAATTATGATTGGTTAATTTTTTAAAAAGTCGATACATTTCTTGAAAAAAGACCAATTTACGTGACCAAGTGTGTTGCTTTTTTCAAAAATGAACCAATCATAAAAAGTGCGATGCTAATATTCCTCTGACCTCTGATAAGAAATTGGATGTTACCAGGATTATTATTAAGAACTCTCAAAGCCACAAGGGCGTGCTGATGCTCTGAAAATTCTACAAAGGCAACTCCACGTGAATGGTGTTCTTGGGAAACCTTTCCATTCCTTCCATCTTTCAAACACTTTATCTGCAAAGTAAAAGTGTAACATTAAAAATAGAATGAAATTCCTTAAGCTTCACAGAAACAATAATTGACAGCTTCAAGTCATGAGACTCATGCTACTTAACCAACCTGCCGAATTGCAGGTTTTTGCTTGGTAGCTCTAGAGATGACTGCATCAATGCAAAGCTTCTTTAGTTGTTTTTCAGTCATTGACTTTGGTAAGTTGTAGATAACAAGTCTAGTTCTTGAAACATGAAAATTTGGAGATTGAAGCTTTGTCTTCTTTTTCCTTTCCAATCTACAATTTTCCACAAATAATGTGAAAGAACTAAAATCAGCTACAGGAATTACACTCAAAGCAGGAAAATAACATATTTACCACCCAAATATGGAAAGATCAAATGCAACTTCATTATAACCATCCACTTTTTTTCATTTACTCTTACTTGATCACTCACATTAATGGCTCATATTTGGTTTGTGGATCTGTGCACAAAATGGTTTGTGCAAGAATCACTTCCATGTTAGAAATTATATTTTCTTAGCTTTTCAAGCAACTGGGTTTTCTTGTACTCTTGTTATATTTCTCAACAAATACCTGAGCTAAAATGAAAAAGGAAAACAAGCAGAAGAAAACAAGCCCATTTTTTCCTCCTAAAAATGAAATGAAGATAAATGCTGTAAATGCAAGGACCAAAAATTGATTATCTCAATATTAGGTGAATTAGAAAGAAAACCATAAGTAACCAAACACAATGATCAAAACCTCAAATGCAGCATAGCCGAGCCATAGCCATATCATAGATGTGGGTCAAAATACAGTCACTCAAGAGCATCCCAAAATAATTAAAAATTTAAAACCAATGTGACAGGGGTGAGTTAATATTATAAATGATACTGGCACTCAAAACCATAAAATACTCACTCTTTGCGTTTTAACATATCACTGGCAGAAACCCCTTCAGCAGCTGGAGTCTTCTCAAGAATAAGTCCCTCCTGTTACAATTCAGTAGAATACAAATGTTACTCCTAATTGCATATCAGCTATCACAGCCTGCTACACAAGAGGTACAGAGGAGCAGACAAACCTTTGCCAAGTAAAGATTATGTGGTCATGAACCTCATTTTTGCTTTGTCCAGTTCCTTGTCATGAGCTGATTTCTTGTCCAACGCCTTTAAAACTTTTAATGGTCTACCCTTCAATAAAATACCCAGCCCAGAAGCAGCACTGGCAGTTGAAATTGCAGTATTAGCTGCTTCCACAGATTTAAACTTAAGAAAACCAGTCCCTCGTGGTCGCCTGCATTGAGTAAAAGGAGACTATGAATAATGTTATGTGAAACACAGATACACACAAAATAATGTTCTAGGGCATACTTGGTCACTTGGTGGAGAACAGGAGCAAAATATTCTACTTCCCCAAATCCAGAAAACCGTTGCTTCACTTCTTCGTTATCACATTCAAAGGGAAGATTACTTATAAAAACTGTTTTTTGCAAATCATCTTCTGTTTGGTTAGGATTTGATAACTTGCTTCCGCTGGAAGTTTCAGGCTTAGAAACACATGAAACCTTGTCAGACTCGTTAGATGCTTTACTGTCTGCATCCTTAACGGTTTCTTTGGATTTTGGCTCCTTATTTTCTTCAGAACACACAGAATCATTATTTACAGATGCATCTTTGGCGGAGGATGTAATCAAGTTGTTGAGAACCTTTCTTGCAATGTCTGCTTCCTTGTCAAAATTATCTTCAGAAGGAACATCTTCCTCCATGACATCATCAATATCACTATCATCTCCATGATCAGACTGCTTGTCAATATGCTCAACATCATCCTCAGTAGTACTACCATCTTCATCTCTTGCCTTTTGTTGTCCTAAAGAAATCATAAAGGATGTCTTATTTAAATAGTTTTAAACATAGTTAAGATGGAGGGTATTTGGCATTCTAAATTAAATAGGTCAAAGATAGAGAAAGAGATTTATGTAAAGCCACAATAGTGGAATTGCAGTGTTGAACAATAATGAAAAACCTCTCAACAAATAACATGTATAGCATAACTAAAACAATGACCCAATGCTTCCAATGTTGGATATCAGTCATCCATAAAGAAAAAAGCTCAAACTTCTCTATATGATTACATCAAATTTCCTAGTAAACCCAAGTAAAGCATTAAAAGGGACAAGGATAATCATCCTATCAATTTCAAAAGGCTTAAAAAAAAAAAATAATAATAATAGTCACCAAATCCAGTAGAGTTAAATTTTAAAACTTTCAGCAAAATATTGTCATTCTAAGTTCTCCAAAAAATTTTATCACTACTGTAACTTGTAAGTTGGTAAAAACTCAGCAGCCTGGCTCCAATTGATTTGCTACTTTATAATCTATTAAAGTTTAGAACACCAATACACCATGAAAGAATGCAATAAGAAACATATATTCAGTTACTTTCCAAGAGTAGTAATAACCAGTAAGCGAGCCATGTATACAGCGAGCTATATATACGGGAGCTAACTTGTCTATTCCACAAATTTACCCAGCAACATAATAGGGAAGATGAAATCAGACCCCGAATATACCCAAACAGGTGAGCAGAGATGATTGAGACTACCCCTATGTCTATTTCAACACTAGAGCTGTATAGCACTATTTTGGCCTGGCACTTTGGGGTCTGAGCACATACTGTTATATTTCACAGACAATAAACTTAAAAGTAAAAATATTAATATACCCAGGCATGTGTGTATTTACTTCAGATAAATGATGGAAAAAACAGAACCAAATAATTGCCCCGATTTCATAAATAGGATTTCTGACTTTTAATTATCTATGTTTCTTCAGATATAAGAATTAAGAAAAATACAATGCTTTTGACAATTGTAAGTGAAGACATGTTGCACATTCATTCAAAAAAAATGGTCAATACGTCTACATCTGAAGTATGGGCATGTCAAAAGCGCCATGTTTTAGCATACTCTAATAGATTAAAAAATAGATAAATAACCTTTCTAACAAAAAGTCCATTTCCAGATAATAATATTAATCTCTCATAAAACTAGTACAATGAAATAATTGGTCATAAAGGATAGCATTTGAAATAAGTTTACTTCTTTTTGCTTTCAAAAGCAGAAAGCAGTTTAAAGCATTTCATTCCCTTCAACTGATTATGGACTCCACCCTCAATGTATTAAGAAATGTGGGGCAAGCACCGAACTTTTGTACTGTATGATTTTATCTGATGTAGTTGTCAATTCCGAATAGCAGCGCATAGCGGCCTGCCTCAAAAACAATATAGCAGGATAGCGCATAGCAGGATGACCGCTATTCAGAAATTTTTTATGCATATTAAATAGTTAATACTATATATATAAATACTGAAAAAATAAAATAATACTCAAAGTTCATGAAATATTCATAAATAACAATAAAAAGTCATAGGTCTTAAGCAAAACATAGAAGTAAATCCCAAAAAAAGTCAAGAAAACAAACAAGTTTAAGCATCTAAGGCTTAAAGTTACTAATAATTCAAATTCAAATTTAAAAAGTGACTAATATAACAAGTTTTTTTCCTGACGCATTTAGCGTCCGCTACAACCGCTAACAACCGCGATTTTTGCCGCTATAGCGGGCACTACAACCACTATAGCGCGCTATTGACAACATAGATTTTACCTACTCAATATTTTAATTAAAATGAATAAGATCTAGACTAAAAATATCCAGACCTACATAACTTTTCCCAAGTCAAATACAGATAAGAATGGCTGGTGGCAGTATCACTTCCACTTAAGATACAAATTATACCTTTCGCTGAAGCAAGAGCATCATTGGTATCACTATTAAATATCTTTTTTGCAACAGCCCAGTCAACAGCTATGAGCCGTTTCCCAAACTTCGATCCATTGAGTTTTTGAATGGCCTGAAACAGCAACAGGAAACTTATTTGCAAGTAATTTCAGAATACAAACAGTATGTAAAGTAAAACCTTGGTAACAGTTCATACTTTTTCCGCATCTTGCTTACAGGTGAATTTTACAAAAGCAAAACCCTTTGACAGACTGCAAACAGGAAATGAGGGAAAAAAAAAAAAAGCTTAAGAAAACATAATATATAATACTGCATTGAAAAACTTTATGTCAGGAAAAGAAAAAGAATATACCCTGTGTCTGACTTGTGCGGAATAAATACATCCCACACATACCCAGCAGATGAAAACGCATCTCTTATTTCATTTTCTTTGGCCTGTATCCATATTTAGTTAACTAGTCAGGAATTAAGGTCTCCAAACAATAAATTATTTCATGTTCTGTAGCTCTACACATCAAACCTTGAAAGGAAGGTTTCTGACAATAAGCTTCCATTTCTGAGTCTTGGAGCCCTGGCCCACATACAGCAAAAGAATGTTAACAAACTAAAATCTAATACATGATCATATTCATTAAACGGGGAAAAGTTGACTTCATCTATGACCAAATTGAAAATCAATAAAAGAAAAGAAGGAAATAAAGCATAAACACAATGAAGTCCATTGTCAGAAACTGGTTAAGAAATACAAATTATAGGAAAAACAGAGTTGATAGAAACTGGTTCAGAGCACATAATTTATAGAAGCAATAGAGGAAGTTTTACTGCTATAGCAGAGAAAAAAACAAGGAATCACAAGGTATTCGAAAGCCCAGCCTCTCCCTTAACACAATCACCGAAAATCCCCCAGCTCACTACATTCTTTTCCGTATTTATATGAAAACAGATTCTATGCCCTAATCAAAACCTAACTAACAAGGCCCAACCCATTTTATTCTTTGGGGCTCATCTTTGTTTCTCCTTGAAAAACATGTAAACCCTAATGAACGAAATAATTACTCTGTTGTTGTTGGTTTTTTTTTTTTTAATAAATTCTGGTGCTGGCAAGTGATTGGTACAGTCTGTGGTGCCAACCGGGTTGGGATCACTTTCTCTATAGTGATGCTTTTGCACTCCACTTTTGCCCTTAAAAAAAAAAAAAGATTCTTCGAAATAATAAAGCCTAACTAATAAGGCCTGACCTACTTAATTACTTGGGGCCATCCTAATTCCTCTTAGAGTAAACCTTCCTAATTGGGGATCGGTCATTGACATCTATCTTCTACCACCTAACAGATTATTTAATGATTCTGACAAGAAATGCTCATATTTTCAAGAAAAACCAAAGTACAGCATACAGTCACTAAATGACATTCCAACCAGGCTGAAAACCTTCTTCATGTCTATGTAGTCTTTCAGCCCAAATGTCAGACAGGGAAGATAAACACAACTTCTACTTCAATGAACTGATTGTCACATTTCAGAATCAGACACAATGAAATGAAAGAAAAACAATTTAAAGAATACCTTTCTCTACAAACATGAGCAATTGGGACTAAAACTAAAAGAAAAACCTCTAGAGGCATCACGTATCACAAATTTCCATTATGTAACTTCCTATATGTTAAGACAATGCATGCCAAACTGCCATATTTTCATGATCAGTAGCAGGAAGAAATTTATAGCTAGGAATGGTTTTTTTGAAAGAGGAAGATGAAGAGAATAGGTCATTTTATATTCAGATTTTAGAAGTAAAATAACACATTTAATATAACAGCATGGAATTCAAATTTATGACAAAGCAAAAATATACATTTTATGAATGCAAATCAATACAGCCTCTCCCATCAGCTAGCAGTTATCCCTCAATATAGAAGATACTTTTCTGGAGCATGATATTGATAATATTATACTTTGGTGAGTTCTATGACAAACAATTTACCTCTCCACCAAGTTGGCGTGCCCAAACAGTTCCCCCTCCTATCTCTTTTTTATGCAATGTTGCAACAGAAGCCCGAGCTGATTTTACGCTCGTATAAATTACAGCTGAAGCATCCAAAATACAGCCATCTTGCAACAGACCTGAGAAAAATTTCACAATGACCTCTACCATCCTAAGCAGTATAAAGAATCTTTATATACATAATAGATGATTTAATCTTGTTGATCTACATCCTAACTGAAAAATCATCTCTTTAGAAATTTTAGTGAAAAGAACAAACTTCAATGTCCATATCAGTATACTCAATATGATCATATGGGATACAATACAGCATTACAACTAAATATTTGTTTATAAAATGAAATGGGTTTAGCATTAAAAATTAAAAACAACAAGATTGACAACTTTCAAAGCACTTAGAAGTTAGAACAGTAAAAGACGGGAGCAAATCTACATTAGAATCTGCTTCATACATTAACCATGAGATGAGTTGCAAAACATTGGGAAAATATGAACCGAAAACAACAGGAATACAGTCTATTATAATTGTTAAACAAATGAAAAGAATAGTTTCTCTTATATCTATTTTTAATATAACATTGACATATCTCACCATTAAATAAACATAAAACCTATCTTGTCTGTAATCTGAAAAGAAAAAAAATCTACAGTTACCATGTTGCTCAAGATCATTCCTTGAAAGGGGATACTTAATAGAACACACAGTCCCAATCTCTCTGGCTTGGCAGTGAACATCTTCAGCCATATCAGAATTTATGAGACCACCAAATACAACAGTTCTAGCAACCCTGCCAAGGAACAGCATTTTAGTAATGAGATATACATCCACATATAAGAAAAGAAACACCCATAATGTCAGGGCCAGCTCATCTCATTTCCTCTTAATCTCAACCATTAAAAAATCAGCTTTCAGGGATTATTTTTTACTTCTTGAATTAACTAGCTGATATAAAAAAAATGGCTGAAGTACAATTCAGAGAAGGGAGAAGAGTAAATACCTCTGCTTTTCTGAGCCACCCCCCTCATCTGCCACATTATTACAAAGAGCTGCTTTTTTAATTTCCATAGGCTTCCTTGAGTTTTTTTGTTTATTCAAAACTTGCCCTTCTAAAGAGATGAAATATAATATCAAGAAAAAGCAATAAACAAATAAATGAGCAACTAATAAAGATAATCGTACGCACAGGAACACATTCACAACCTTCTTCCTTCAAAACTGAAACAGGTTTCTCTGCTCCAGATAATATGTTGTCTTTATCATCATTTTTTGACACTGCGAGATCTTCTGTCTTGCCCACTATAACATGACAAAAGAAAGAGGGAGAAAAGAGAATAGAGGAATATTGATAAGTTTAAACCATTTGCACATCTTTCAGAAAGTATATAACATAATATCACAGCATGCTCTATCTGAAACAGAATTAGAGGGTAGCATCAATCAACCTTGATCTGGTTTTAATTGATCCGGTTTTGATTTCCGTTCTTCACGGGGAGGACGAGGCATTGCGTTCTTCACTGTAATTTTTCGGCCTCCAACAGATGAACCATTCTTCAGCTCAATGGCACGGTTAGCGTCTTCCTCAACAGCACTGAAGAGTACGAAAATTAATACCAAACCAGAAAAAGTCGAGTCACAAATTCTAATTCTAATATATGTGAAAGAAAATATTCTTATCTTTACATAAAAAAGACTCAATTGACAAATCGTGATTATGAATTAGTTTCCCCAATTACCACAACAACACGCAGTTATACAGTAGAATCGCAGTTGCACCAACCTCATATTATTGAAGCACTATGAAACTGTTATATCTAGAATTAAGTTTAAAAACAGTGCGTCCATCAATATCCTCTCAAGTAACTTCGCAAACCCACAGTACTATATATTTTGTCGATTTTCAACATGCACACAATCAGAGTGCATTTTCCAAAAAGGACCAACTTTTACTTGGTTGCAGAGATGGGGTTTCTGTTTAATATTATTCATACCTAGCTACAGTTGAATTCATCCGTTGCCAAAAGCATAAGCAAGAAACCAGATTAAAATAATAAAACTTAAGAACCCAACAACATAAGTTAAAGCTGGAAATTCAATGTTTTCACTCAAATAGCAAGACACCAAACAACCACATATGAAGAGAGCAGTGAGTTAAATCTTTGGTAGGCAAAAAATAAAAATAAAAATAAAATAAACTTACAATTGAACATAACCGAAACCACGATGCTGAGGAGACCCTGTGGATCATTAAGCAAAGATAAAAATATGTGAGAAATATAATACTAAAAATATACTACATTCATGTCTTCAATCTCAGCAGACTTGAGATGTGTCACTTAATGCACAAATACATTGGTTACTAATTGCAATTGCACTTATTATTATCAAAACAAAAAGGAAAAAATGAATGATATTGTGCATAAATAAACCCCAAATTTAAAAATAAAAAGTTGCATTTTTTTTTGTATTTTCCTTAATCCATCCTTACCCTTCTGTGCGACCATGAAGCAACGTCTGACAGGTCCAACCTCACTGAACGTCTCCTCAAGCTGATTTTTTTGGGGGAAAAATAAATAAATAAATTAGAATCGTTGGGAAAACAATAAACTGGTAACTAGCAGAAAACGATGATGAATATAGTGAACAAAGAAATAATAAAAATAATAAAAATAAAATAGATGAAGTAAGTGGAATGAGAATGAATACCTGAGAGTTGGAAAAGGAGTAGGGCAAGTTGGAGACAAAAAGAGTTGAGGAGCAGTGTTGTTTGGCAGTGCCATCATTTTCCTTCAATTTGTTTTTCTTTCCCATCTCTCTCTGTGTTGACAAGTGAAAGTGAAGAAGGGCTTCTCAACCTTAAATTCAATCTCTTTTATTCACTACTCAAAATCCTAAAATTAGGGCTTATAGATAAGTAAAGGGAAAAGAGAAGGAGAAGAAGGAGCAGCAGCAGCCACCTGAGGCTGAGAGTGGAGGGAATGCAGAGTTGAGTCGAGTTGCCTTTCTTTTGGTTTTACGGTTCTAGGGGTTCGGTTGCATTGCTTTGCTATTTCTTGGGCTTTGGGCTTTGGGCTTTAGTCAGGCGCTTACCGTAACCGGTTAGAGGCGGCAAATTTATAGGTTGGCCCGCGAAAAATGGTTGCTATTTGTACCCATTTTTACCTATATACTCTCTTTCCCTCCCCACTCAAAATACACCTGTCTAAAAACATAATCTCGGAGCCAATGATTTCCGGTAGTTTATTTTATTATATTTTTGTAATTTAATTTTTGAAACACAAATTCATGCATTTCAAAATCAAATCCGTAATGCATATACCTACATTCTGAACATTAAGTTCTAGAAATCATATTATACTAGACGTTTCACCCGTGCGATACACGGATAAATTATTTGGGAATAATATTTTATATTATGTTATGTTATAAGACAATCTTTTATATTTAAATATTAAAAATAACAAAAAGACTAATTATTAAATATTTCTGTTATAAATTATATTTGATAAAGTAGATAATAGTTGCCGCACAAAATTCATTATGATGTAGTGATGGCCATGCTTTGCATGATAAATAATAAATACTTAAAAATTATATATATATATATATATATTACAAAATATTTTTATAATAATAATAATAATTGTATTTAATAAAACAAAATTGTTGTTTATTTTATTTTTATAAGATATATTTATACAAAATAAATAATATTTAATTAAACGGATAATGATTGTTACATACATGTATACTGAAAAATTAATAATGGTTGTCACATTCATGTAAATTGTTCTAAAAATATTGTAAAAAATTCTTTATGAAGTAGTGAGGGGTCGTACACCTCACGCTATACAATAAGTACATAAAAATTATTATTTTTTTGAAAGAAGTACATAAAAATTATATATACTAAAATATTTGATTTTTTTAGTAAAATATATTACAATAAAATATTTTTATACAATAGATACATAAAAATTGTATATAGTAAAATATTTTAAACAATTACGATACGTATATGACTCAATTCGCTCAATTAAAATTTGGGAGACCAAAATCACCTAATCACAATACCTGAAAAATATAATTAAGCCCACAAAATAATAATAATAATAATAATAATAATAATAATAATAAATGGTGTTTGATAAAGCAAAATTGTTTCTTATTTTAGTTTTATTAGATATACAAAATAAAAAATAAATAACATTTGTTAAAGTGGATAATATTTTCTACCTGCTTAGACACGAAATTTTTTTCTATACAACATGCAGAAAATTTATTATGAAATAGTTATGCCCTTACCCCACACGGTATGCAATAAATTTTTATTACGAAAGTTTTACATGTTAAAAATTATTCTACCATAAACTGGGCAGTGTAACTTATTTACAAAACAGCTTTTTAATTAAAAAATGGTTAAATATATTTTTAGTCCCTATAAATATTCCTATTTTTATTTTTAGTCCTTATAAAATTTTATTTCGAACTTTAATCTCTCACTTATTTGTTGTTTTCAACATTAGTCTCTGTTGTTAAGTGACTGCTTATGTGGCTAACGGAGTGATAGTTGCCCTTCAAAATCGCTCCTTTACCAATTCCAGGAAAGAGAAAAGAAAAAAAAAACAAAGAGGTTTAGGATGTGAACCGAACCCAATTGTTAGTTTCATATGAGCAAAATGTAATGTATTGTTGGGATCAGGTTGGTCCTCCTGTTGGCATCTCAAAGTTGATGACGACGACCTCTGCAATGCTCATTTTGTCTTCTCTTGTATCCAAAGCCAAAGCCAAAGCTAAAGCCTTTGATTCTTAAATAAAAAAAGTTTTAGTCCCTGTACGTAACATCAATTCTTAATTTGATCTTTATACAAAAATAGTTTTTAAAACAGTCCCTACATGTGTATAAATTCTTAATTTAGTCCCTGTCGTCTAACCACGTTTTCTAACGGCGTTAACTGTTTAAAACAATTATTAGCAGTCCCTATACGTGATATAAATTCTTAATTTGGTCCCTATACAAAAAAAATTTATTAAAACAGTCCATGTAAGAAACAACAACTAAAAGCTTATTAATATGGTCTCTATACGAAAAATAAATTATTAAAACAGTCCTTATACAAAAAATAACTATTAAACCAGTCCTTATCTGAAAATAACTATTAAAACAATCCTCGTAATAAAAAGCGGCTAAAACATGCCCATGTTGCAGTCCAAATATGGTCCCTAATGTGACATTTGCCTATGTGTTAGGTATATATAAGACATATTTAATCCACAAACAAACATATAAGACATTTAATCCACAAACAAACATATTATGTTGCGGATTTATATGCACTTTTATGTACTAACGCTCATGATGACGCCATAAACGCCGTTGCAGTTTCTTACGATGAAGATGAAGATGAAAAAGCAAAGAAGTCCGAAGAAGAGAAGAAAATAATTTGGGAATTTAGGTTTTTAGTATTTCTATTAATTTAGGGAGTAAATTAGTTAACTAAGTGAGTCAGATGCCACGTGGTTCATTAATTGACGTGGCATCCACGTGTCAGGTGCCAATTGTCACTCTGTTAGCCACATAAGTAGTCACTTAACAGCAAGGATCAATATTGAAACGGCAAATAAGTGGGGAACTAAAGTTCGAAATAAAATTTTATAGACTAAAAATGAAAATAGGAATATTTATAGGGACTAAAAATATATTTAACCCTTAAAAAAAATTATTCTACCGTAAGAACTTCTATTAGGCACCTCCTTGTGGCATGGGGGCCCCCCTTTTGAGTGTTGCTCTAAGCATTTAGATCTCTCCTTTTCTTTTGGTTTTCTTCATTTATGTAATTCACCTAAAAAATAAAAACTTTTTAATTATCCCCAACAAATATACCGAAGGGAAAGGTCGTTTAATTTCCAAATGAAAAATATAAAAAAAAAGTTATAACATTTTACACAGTAATAAAAAAAAAAACAAGGTACCAATAAAAAATAATAATAAAAGTTGTAATTCTCGAATGGGAACGGCCCTCTCTTTACTCGTGAAAACAAATCAGCCAACACTCACCAAATATGTTTTTATCTTGGGCTTCCCTTTAGCAGGTTGTGCAAAATGACCTCATTAGTTGCCTTCAAGACCCTCTAATCATGCTTGAAAGCTTGGCTCTATTCTCCAATCCCATGGTATTATATTGGCCATCTATAAGTGCGCCATACCTAATAGCCCATGCGGTCTTGGAGCAAGTGATTGAGAAATTTTATCCTTTAACTTTGGAGCTGCCTAACCCATCAAGGAAGCATGGTATATAAGACCATACTCAGTAGTAGTGTGCTACATTATATCAGATGAATATGATCAACTACATATCTTATATTCGTTGTATTTATGAGTTATCATTTTAGTACTTTGAATTGTAATGAGTTTACGATATAAATTCAGAAGCATCAAGACCATTCCAAGTATTCTAAAGAATTGAAAGATACTGTTAGTATTTGTATCCTAATGTGAATATGTTTGTGGCTTAAGAAAAAGGTATGTTTTTACCTAAGATCATTCAATCGTATTTCTTTGGGATAGTAACAAAAGGTTCAATTTTTACATCACAGAAAGCAGCATAATCTCCTCTCGGTTCTCTACTATTAGTATAAGCAGCACAATCTTACATTTTGAATCTTTCATTTATTTCACGTGATTCTTCAGTTGTGTAGTAAATATTTCAATGCCAATGCCTTAAAGAAGGATTTTTTTTATAAGGTCCGCAATAGTGAAGCAAAACTCAAACAACAAAGAAATCAATGCTTGCAAATGAAAATACCTCAGTGCCTCACAAGCTCAGATCCTCTATTATTCAATCTGAAAAAGAGAATAAAAGAGCTCGTAAAAAGAAGGAAACATGATGGAAGCCAATCTTAAAGCCACAGCAAAACACCCCCTCAACCAAGAGACAAAAAAGAATACGAAATCCACAAAGGGCAGGTAAAAGACAATAGCAAATAAAAATAATATATGAAGATGAAACTCAACACATAAATTTATATGTTATGGGTTTGATCTAGGATGCCATTTTTCCTTCGGACAAATCAACATATGTACCCACATATTTGGAATTCCACCTGGATCAAGCATCTAAACTAAACATATACCAAATAAGTTACCAAAAATGACAGTTCTGAAAAAAAAAATGACAAATTTTAAACACAAGAGATCAGCAGGCATTAGAATCCCATACTCCCGGCATTTCAGCCCATCCACTAACCTCACGAAGAAGACCAATTACCTAGAAAATGGACAATATGGAACCGAAAAAAAATTCCAGAATATCAAATTCCCTAAATTGAAACTCCAAAACGCAAAGCCATCCAAAACAAACACCAAAATTCTCTATTAAATTGGTTAACCTAGAACACCAAATCCCCTATTCTGAAACATCAATAGGAATTGCAGAAAATGACCATTTCATAATCAGACAACCCTAAAACAAATGAGCAAAATTGAAACAAAAGAATTAATCATACACAAAACTTAAATTACAAATATCAGCTGAAGAGACCCCAGAAGAGAGAAGAAGCACAATGAGTAGCTACAACTATAGCCTTTATAGAGAAAAAGAGTATTTCAATCGAAGATGTAAGCTTTGCCACAGGTTTCAGTCCAGACCAAAAACAACAAACCCAAACTGCATGAATCTGTAACTATCACCAAGTCAAGGTGCTAAACTACCATAAGCAAATTGTGATTTTAAAAGAAATGAACAATATTCAAGCAAAAATGACTAATTGTAATACCTAAGGAATATCATAGAAGACTAAGAAGCTGAAATTGAAATAAATAAACAGAACATGTACTCTAGAAAAACACTTACAAAGATGAACTGATGAGAACCCCACGGTTGACATGGCTGAGTTGGCAAGGGGCGAGGGACCCACTGGATTCACCAAAGTGTACGTGAGAAAACGCAAGAAGGGTCAGGCACATGATGAGGGGAATGTGGGGGAAAATGATGTAACTAACTCTGCCTAGCTGGCAGAGTGAGGGGGGAGAATGTGAGTCATGCGATTATGTTGCATGAGAGTGGGGAAGGGAGTATATGAGGGAAAACATGAGTGGAGAGAGGTTAGGCTGGTATTAGGATTGGAATTGGGAGAGAACTAGGCACTCTCTAATTTGCCTATTATCTGTTCTGTTTCTTTCTTGTATTTTTGGGCTATTCACACTGAATCAGTCCTAGAAGAGATAAATAATACTACATTACCTTGTTGATTTCCCAATTGATTGTTAGTTCTTATAAATTGGTATCAAAGCTCAAGGACCGGAGCTCTTATGGTAGCCACGCGATCGTCAATGGAAGCAAGAGTAGACACCTTGGAATGTGACCTCCAGGAGTGGAGATTGGAGAATCGGGGTCAAATAGAGGAGCTCTGGCACTTGTTGACCCGGACACATAGGAGGCGAAGAGGGCGATCTCGCCTCGTGATGATTCCATTTCCAGTGCGAGTCGGTCTCGCTCAAGGCAAACATTGCGGGAAGACGGTAGTCATCCTCCACGATACTACTCCTGAGGACGAAAACTAAAACTTCCAGTGTTCAACGGAGACGAGGCATATGGGTGGCTAGTCTGGGTGGAGAGATACTATTGGTTGAACGAAGTGCGTGAGGCGGAGAAGTTAGATGTGGTGGTGATTGCGTTGGAAGGGCGTGCGCTGAATTGGTACCAATGGTAGGAAGAGCAATCCATCGATCTGAGTTGGGAAGCGTTCAAGCAAGCAGTGATTTGTAGGTTTTAACCCAGGTTAGTCCAGAACCCGTTGGGACCTCTGCTGAGCATTCGCCAAAAAGGGAGGGTGATGGAGTACCGCGAGCAGTTTGAGATGCTCATCGCGTCGTTGAAGAGGGAGGAACAGGTGATGCTGGAGAATATTTTCATCAACGGCCTGAAAGAAGAGATTCAGGTGGAACTCCGACTTCATGAATCGAGGTCTCTCTCAGAGTTGATGGACCGAGCGTTGCTTATAGAGGACAAGAACGTAGTGACGCAGAAGGGAAAAGGTGGGACGAAGGAGAAGGGAGAGTGGGCGGATCGGGCCAGCAAGTGGAAATCTGGGTCGAGTTGGGAGCTGGGTCGGGCCAAACACTACAGCCCGAAGCCCAATTACAAAACAAAAGGCCCAAATGGACCCAAATCCACTGAAACAAAACATGAACCCAAGACAGGGCAGTAGGGTGACGAGAAGAAGCCCAGTATAGCAGTAGAAGGATCTCGCAGGAGGAGCTGAGGGAACTTAGTAGGAAGGGCTTGTGCTTTAAATATGGTGAGAAATGGGGCCCTAACCATGTGTGTAAATTCAGGAATTACCAATTGGTTCTACAGAAGGAACAAGAGGGAGAAGAGGAGGTCGAGCAACCCAGTACGGAAGAGGAACTGGAAATGGAAGCCAAGGTGTTGCAATTATCCTTGAAGAGCAAGGAGGGGTTGACTTCAAACCGATCCTTCAAGGTTATGGGGATTATTAGTCAAAGACCAGTGCTAGTCTTGATTGATTCAGGTGCTACCAGCAATTTCATCTCCCAACAGTTGGTGAAGGAACTCAGTTTGGAGGTAGAAGACACTCCTAAATATTTTGTGGAGGTGGGCACGGGTGAAAGGGTGAGTAACAAAGGAGTGTGTACAGATGTGAGTCTGGAAATACAGGGGGTAGAAATGAAGCAACACTTCTTCATCATGGAGTTAGGGGGCACATAAGTGGTACTGGGAATGGACTGGCTTGCTAGCTTGGGGGACATTAAGGCCAACTTCAAGCAATTGCTCATTAGGTGGAAGGAAGGAAACATGAAGTACTTGATCAAGGGAGATCCTTCTCTGTGCAAGAACCAAGCTTCATGGAAGGCAATGCTTAAAGCAATCCAAGATGAAGGGGAAGCCTTCTTAATTCGGTATCAACACTTAGCAGGCCTTCAAACTATGTCACCGGAGGGATTGGGGAATGTAGAGGAGATCTTGGAGGCTTATAGGGACATTTTCAAGGAACCCGAAGGACTACCACCCAAGAGGGAGCAAGATCATGCCATACTGCTCAAGATTGGATCATCTATCCCCAATATCTGCCCTTATAGGTACCCTCACTACCAAAAAAATGAGATAGAAAAATTTGTAAAAGAGATGCTTCAGGCTGGGATCATCAGACCCAACATAAGTCCTTTTTCAAGCCCTGTAATTTTGGTGAAAAAGAAAGAAGGAGGGTGGCGATTTTGTGTGGATTACAGGGCAATGAACAAGCTAACAGTCCCAGATAAATTTCCCATCCCTATCATTAATGAGTTGCTTGATGAGATAGGGGCAGCAGTGATCTTTTCCAAGTTAGATCTTAAGTCCGATTACTACCAAATTCGGATGAAAGAGGAGGACATTCCCAAAACAACATTTAGGAATCATGAGTGACACTATGAGTACCTTGTTATGCCATTCGGATTGACAAATGCGCCTTTCACCTTCCAAGCTCTCATGAACCGTATCCTCAAACCATTTTTGAGAAGGTTTGTGTTGGTATTTTTTGACAACATCCTTATTTACAGTAGAGATGTAGAAAGTCATAGGCAGCACCTACCAACAAGTGCTGCAATTACTGAGGGAAAATCAGCTCTTTGCCAACAAAAAGAAGTGCAGTTTTTCTCAGCCACAGCTGGAATATTTGGGACACTTAATTTCTACAGAGGGGGTAGCAGCTGACCCAAACAAAATTGCTGCCATGGTGGACTGGCCGGTTCCAAGAGATGTGAAAGGATTGAGAAGCTTCTTGGGACTTACAGGGTATTACGGGAGGTTTGTGAGGAATTATGAGAAGATTGCTTGACCACTAACACAACAACTAGAGAAGGAGAACTTTAAATGGGGAGAAGAAGCACAGGGAGCTTTTGAACAATTGAAGATAGCCATGACCACTCTCCCAATTTTGGCCGTACCTGATTTTGAGAAGCATTTTATTGTAGAGACCGATGCTTTAGGGAAGGGAATTGGGGTCGTGCTCATGCAAGATGGAAGGCCCATCACATACATGAGTAAAACGCTATCCGGGAGGGCACAATGTAAATCGGTGTATGAGAGGGATTTGATGGCAATCGTGTTAGCTGTCCAAAAATGGTGACATTATCTATTGGGGAGGCATTTCACCATTCACACCGACCAAAAGAGCTTGAAATTCTTGGCTGATCAAAGGCTTATAGGTGAGGAGTAGCAGAAATGGGTCTCTAGGCTCTTAGGATTCGACTTTGAGATCAAGTATATGAGGGGAATGTGGGGGAAAAGGATGTAACTAACTCTGCCTAGCTGGCAGAGTGAGGGGGGAGAATATGAGTCATGCAATTATGCTGCATGTGAGTGGGGAAGGGAGTATATGAGGGAAAACATGAGTGGAGAGAGGTTAGGCTGGTATTGGGATTGGAATTGGGAGAGAACTAGGCACTCTCTAATTTGCCTATTATCTGTTCTGTTTCTTTCTTGTATTTCTGGGCTATTCACACTGAATCAGTCCTAGAAGAGATAAATAATACTACATTACCTTGTTGATTTCCCAATTGATTGTTGGTTCTTATCATGAACAAATCAACACTTGATCTATTAATGCATTATAAAGTTGAGAAATACAACAAACAACATCCACTTGCCCAAATTGAAGTAGAGAACTACTATTTACCTACTATTTGTTCATTGGTTGGTACCAAAAAAGTAAAATTGAAAAGAGCAGGTATTGTTCCTTCCTTGTCTGCTATCTATTTGTTCCATCCTCAGGACAGTACTAACACATTCCCATTTGCTGTATTATTAACCCCACTTCCTCAACTCACACCAGATTCATTTACCATACTCCCGCACTGCACCGATAAACCCATAAAAAAGTTGTATAAAAATAAATAAACAACAGTAAGAGAAATGATGTCAAAAAAAATTGCAAGAGAAATGAAGAGTAAGAGGAATGCAAAGTTCATGCCAGTGCAAAGCTTATGGCCAGAGTATGTAACCCAGCTTCAGTACATAGAAAAAGAATAGCTGGAAAAGAAACCCTCAATCAGATGTACAAAGAAGATTAGTAGAAGAAAACCAATGGAATACATAGAAGAAGAATGTCAGAAATAAAAATCCCCAACCGAATGCACAAAGAAGAACTGGAAAAAAAAAACTCGATGGAATGGCCAATAGTACCTATAAGTGTAACCCAGCATATACGGTATTAACGGAGAAAGGATAGGAGGCCCAAACCCTAAACCCAAAATGAAAACAAACATATATACAGGAAGAAAAATTTGATCTCCCTGAAGCCGCTGCCATTGTGACGGTCCAGTGCTCACAAACAGTTGAGAAGTCGCATTTGAAATGGTGCTACTAATCACAGCATCGCGAAGGATCTTGAGGGATTTATGGCATGCCTCCAACGTCAAATAAATAACTAATCAATCCAAGAGTAACAAATTTGCAGCACATGTCTTACCGTCAAGTGGAACACCAAATTGATGATTCCCCAAATCCTTTCTGTGTCTATGCCCAAGAATGCTATTTGTTATATCGATTTTCCACGAAAAATGTTCAGAAAAAAAAATGAAGGGAAAGGACAATGGAATCGAGAAATCAACCCAGAAACCCCAAAATGTCTGAAAGATGAGGGAATTTATGGCAAAACGAAAACTGCCGAAGGTATTACACAGGAAACTCCAAAAGCAAAACATTTGAAAAGCAAAAACTCTACTCTAATCCCACTATTCGACACAACCCATAAAAATATTTCAGAAAAAATGAGGGAAGAGAATAGCAGAACCAATCGAGAAGATACAACAGAAGAAAGAACAGTAGGAGAAGAGTATTTGCAGAACTTAAAATCCCAACGGTGGACAGAAGATCGTACCCAAAATACCGTATGACAGTTCATCTGCATATTTAAGCATCAGCATATAAGATGTGTCCTATCTCTTTCTTTGGGGAAAAAAAAACATGCGACCCTTCCTTTTTCTTTTCATTGAAGAGGAATAGCCAACTCATACAATAGATTGCACTGCAATGTATTAATTGAGGGCCACTAACAATAGGTTAAGGAGTGATTTAAAATTCAAATTATCAGTGATAATGACATAATTGCCCATAATTAGGAGGGAAGTTAGGGACCTCAAACATTATAAAAACATATATGTATATAGATATATGTATACAATATGATTTCTAGAACTTATTTTTCAGAACATAGATTTACGCATTCCAAAAATTTGATTTCAACACACATATACTTGTCTTCCAAAAATTGAATTCCATAACACAAGTTTTTTTTAAAACTAATGTTTTTTGGAACTTAATTCTTGAAATTAAATTTTTGTTTTCAGGAACTTAGTCATTCTTTGAAACTTAATGGTTTTTCGGAAATTATGACACCAACGTGTAGGGGAGGGCGAGGAGGGGAGGGGCCTGCGACCATTAATGTGAAAAAGAGAGGTGGTCTTTTGACTATCATTGAAGAAGGCAGAGAGAAGGGGTTGTCAGAAGTGCTTGGGCTGTGTTGGTGGATCTTGAGGATGGGACCATTTAGGACCCGCGAGGATGATGTATTTGTGCGCGAAAGAGCGGCCATGGGAAAAGGGAGAGGGGAAGGTAAGAAGGAGTGGGTGGGTGGGGAAAGTGAGAGGTTTAAGAGGACTAGGGAACGAGAGTAGGGAGGGAAAGAGGAGTGGGGACTGGTTCAAGAAATTATTTTCTAGAAATGGGTATTTTAAGGGGGGAATAAAAAGAAGGGAAGGGTGTGAATAGCAATTCCAAAAAAAACAGATTGATGAGTTGATATATATATATATATATATATGTATTCGAATTGCTGGTGAGATCAAGTTTCCTTAGCTTACTCGCTTATTCCATCATCATCACATCGAGTTCGTAAAGTTAGAAACTACACCATGTTCAAAAGAACTTCCTAATCCAAACAAGATTCTAATCAACAGTTGAGGTGGCTATAAACTCGACCTCACTAACAGAATTGACAATTGTCTCAAACCTAGAACTCTTCCTGTTCACAATGCTACCATATATGCGAAACGCAAATTCAAAAAACGATCTGAATTACCTCTATCGGTTTGGAAGCATCATCGATTTACAACGACATCTTCCTTACCATCATTTGTCAAGAATATATCATTTGTCCTTCTCATGTATTCAAGGATATTCTTGACTACAATTCAGTGACCTTTGCCGAAATCAAATTGGTACCTTCTCCTCATGCTCCAAGCATATGAGATATTTGATGTAGTCCATATCAGGGCATGTATGATAGATTTTATTGCCTGAGTACATGGAATCTCACTCATGCATTCCCTCTCATCTCATGAACTAGGGAACTGCCCTTCGGACATGTACTTTCCATGTAACATATGCAAGATACCATACTTGGAATCATGCATATTAAAGCGCATAAGCACTTTGTCACCATATGTACTTTAACTAAGGTTGAGCAACATCCGAGATCTATCCGATAGATTCTAATTCCTAACATTTTGGAAGTCTCGCCTAAACCCATTATCAAGAAACATTTCCCAAACTATGCTTTTACGCTTGGTAGTGATATATGTTTCCGATGCGCAATTTCATGGCCACGAGTTGGAAAACATAATTTCCTCGCTCGATCATGTGACAACATGAGATTACATGATTCCTTATTCATATGCATGTTCAGGACTCTGGATTTGGGCTTGAGACATGCCTAGAGTTAAGGAGGGACCAAAATCAAGATTTTTTATGTTGGTCTATTCGTTGTGCAAATCTGCGTGAGTCAGCTTGCGAGCTGTCATTTCGCATGTGTCTCAATTGACACGTGTCACAATAATTAGGACACGCACCTGCAACATTTGTTCACTACGAGAAACATATAGGTTCACTAAGTGAACATGCTAATCGATCCAAACACTATAAATTCACTTTTCTTACGAAATTTAACCCCTTTTTCTCAATCAACCTAATAATCTAAACCCCCATTCTTATACCAGAAGCAACTATATTCTACTTGAGCTTGATTTCACCGTGTTTTCACATCAAATCCTAATTTTGTCGTTGTAATCGCGTTCATTGTCTTAAGACAGTTTTCGTGCTCGATTTGTTTCATCATTTCGCGACAGTTTTCATAAGACATAGTAGCTCGTTTATGTCATTTTTATTGTGATATCAGTCCTATCTCCTTTGATCTTGAAATTGACATCGTTATTACGTTGTTTTAAGTCCTTGTCAGAGATTACGATGCTCGCACACGCGGAGTTTTTGTCTGATGTTTGAAATACAAAGGAAAAAAAATACAAGAATGAGTGTTGAATTGTGTTTTTTAAAACCTTTTATGAAAATGCCTTTCAAAAAATACTTTGCAACGAGCAGACGCAGTAAACCAAAAGATATTTTGAGAAGAGCATATGTTAGTGAATTGTCACTAACTATAATCAGTCGCAGATGCACAGAAAACCACATATACAGATTTGGAGTTTTTACAAAAGACTTGAAAGATAAAAATCCTTTGAAAGAACCAAGTAATGAGAAAGCATAAAGGATTAGGAAAGCACAGAGAGAGATTTATACTAGTTCACTATCAAATTTAATAGCTACGTCCAGTCATTTCATTCTAGAAGCATTTTCCGCTATAATAAGACTAATAACAACTTGTACGTATCTCCTAGACAACCAGACAATACGTACACAACCTTGTACCCTTAAGGAAAAATGCCTTTCCAAGGCTTACAAGAGGTGATAAAAAGATTTTCTTCAGATTTTCTTCCACTAGATCAATACTAATTATAATGTCTTGAATATAACTCAGAGATTCCCCACTCTAAAAACCCACTTCTTGAGGTACCTCACCCAAGAACACAAAAGGGATCCCTCACCCTTAATCACAACAAGAATAGGGAAAGAATATAAATCCACTCTTACTAGTGGTGATTATACAAATTGAAGCCCTTTGATTCTCAAAGTGATGAAGAAGATGAAAGCTTAGAGAGAATGCCAAGATTTGTGTTTCAAAATCACAGTTCAATGTGTGTGAAAACCCTAAGAAAAGCCTTTTATATGATGCCCACAAAACTGCACAAAACTGATTCAGAATCTGCAAAAAAAATCACGCATGAATCGATTCATTGGACTGTGAATCGATTTATGTCACTTAAAATTCAATTCATTGGACTGTGAATCAATTCACCACTTAGATTCATAGAACTGGAAGTTTTAATATATGAATCAATTCATGAACTATCTGAATCGATTCATGGACCTGTTAATGCATAAAAAAGTGATTTTGACCATTTTAATTGATTCAACACCTTAGGAAACAATTCATTGGGACTAAAAGTTGTAAAACCATTTTAGAAACAACCACAATGGTCAAAATTCATTTTTAAACATATGTAAAACAACTATGCATGCATGATTCAAATTCTTTTAAAGGCATTCTTTAAGCTTTACCCATTATCATACTTAAGACCCTTACATTTAATTCTAAACTTAGATAAAATATAAAACTAATTAATCAAAATAAGTATAGAACCAAAATCTTCATGTGTTTACATCTTCAATACACATAGGGGATGCATTCATCCACAAACTTCCCTTTTTTATGATGACAAACACTTGCACTTGCCTTTCTAATAAGAAACGGATACCAAATAGCGCGCGTAAAGGCGAAAGCGTGTAGCAATTAATAATGAACCAAGTGTATTCCCCCTCAATGTGTGTCAGCTCCCCCTTTTGACATTATCAAAATTAAACTCAACAAATAAAGGGTTAGATGCGCTCATACACACACAAAATTTCATTAATAAAACTCAACAATTTACTACCAATGAAATTTAAAAAAATAACAATGTAGGCAACTTAATCAAAGGCAGTAAAAGTACGTTAATAATGCATAAAAGTAAATTGTAATCCATGAGATACATCCCCATCATGATAAAAGATAACTAAGTACATGCAAAGTCTCAAAATGAAATAGTCAAAATATACAAAACCAGACAAAGTCATAACTAGCTACATAATGAAATGCCAAAAAAAAAAATGTGCACCCGAGCACATATAAGATCACGAGTCGGCCAAGGGTCGAAGAATCAGGAGGTGGAGGAAGAACATAAGCAAGGTTATTGTAGAAAATATATCTGAATAATATTTCATTAACTTAACTTTGAATACACACACTAATGTTATTATATAGACTACGCTAGACTTAACTTAATGGGCCTGAACAATGGACCGAATAACTAAACTAGGTTACAGTACAAAAGGTAAATATTTACTATTTACTCTAATTATTTACAATACTCCCCCTCAAGCTGGTGAGTGGATATCAATCATTCCTAGCTTGCAAGTAAGTTGGCGGAATCGATGCAGCAGATAGCCCCTTTGTAAGCACATCTGCTAGTTGGTGTCCAGTAGGAATGTATGACGTTGTTATCAGTCCACAATCTAGCTTCTCCTTTATAAAGTGTCTGTCTATCTCAATGTGTTTGGTCCTGTCATGTTGTACAGGATTATGAGCAATGCCGATTGCTGATTTATTGTCACAAAACAACCTCATTGAGCCTTCATAATTCACCTTCAAATCATCAAGTATAATCTTCATCCACAATAGCTCACAAATTCCATGAGCCATTGCTCTGAATTCTGCCTCAGCACTTGATCTGGCCACTACATTTTGTTTTTTACTCCTCCATGTAACAAGATTACCACAAAAGAATGTGCAGTAGCCAGAAGTGGACCTTCTATCACTCACTGAGCCTGCATAATCTGCATCAGTATAGGCTTCCAATGTCAGTCTTCCGTCTCTTTTGAACAAGAGACCTCTTCCTGGAGTCGCTTTAAGGTATTGCAAAATCCGCTCTACTGCCTGCAAGTGCCTCATCCTCGGATCATGCATAAACTGACTGACTACGCTTACTGCATAAGCTAAATCAGGTCTAGTGTGTGCCAAGTAAATTAGCTTCCCCACTAATCTCTAATACTGAGGCTTGTCAACTCTAGCACTCTCCTCTTCAGTGCTCATTTTATGATTTTGCTCTATGGGAACACCTGCAGGTTTACACCCAAGCTTGCCAGTTTCCTGCAGAAGATCAAGAACATATTTTCTCTGAGAGATAAAAATTCCTTGTTTTGAGTAAGCTACCTCAATCCCAAGGAAATACTTGAGAGTTCCCAGATCTTTCATCTCGAACTCTGCAGATAATTTCTTCTTGAGGAGTTGTCTCTCAACCAAGTCATTCCCTGTAACAATAATATCATCAACATAAACAAGAAGTACTGAGAGTTTTCCTCCATGTGAATGTTTGAAGAAGAGGGTATGATCTCCTTGACTCTGTTTGTAACCAAGACCCAACATAGCCTTTGTAAATCTTCCAAACCATGCCCGGGGAGACTGTTTTAGCCCATACAAGGCCTTTTTCAATTTACACACCTTATTAATCCCAAGGGTTGGATCAAATCCCGGTGGGATGTCCATATACACTTCCTCCTCTAAATTTCCATGCAAGAATGCATTTTTAACATCAAACTGATTAAGTTCCCACCCAGAACGAGCAGCAAGAGATAGTAAGATACGGACAGTGTTCATCTTAGCTACCGGTGCAAATGTCTCCTCATAATCAATGCCATAAGTCTGGGTGTACCCCTTTGCTACTAATCTGGCCTTATATCGATC
This sequence comes from Calophaca sinica, assembly GCA_037113605.1. NCBI lineage: Eukaryota > Viridiplantae > Streptophyta > Magnoliopsida > Fabales > Fabaceae > Calophaca > Calophaca sinica. Next base: position 96,120,674 of record CM073733.1, read on the forward strand.
AAGAGTGCCATCTGATTTGTACTTGACAGTATAAATCCACCTGCAACCAACTGGCTTCTTGCCTCTTGGCTTCTCAACTATCTCCCAAGTTCTATTCTTTTCAAGGGCTTTCATTTCCTCATTCATGGCTTTGATCCAATTTTCATCTTTAAGTGCCTCTTTAACAGATGCAGGGATTCTTACAGAGTCAACTGCTGTCATAAAAGCCTTATGCTGCGGGGAAACATGGTTAGATGAAACAAATTGAGAAATAGGGTATTTGGCACACGACCTTTTCCCTTTTCTCAAGGCAATAGGTAGGTCAACTGAATCAAGATCAAGTGTATCGGGAATAGAAGAATCAGAAGCAAAAGGGTTATTTTCAGTACTTACCTCCGGCTCAGACGGTTGGGGTTGTTTCTGGACCAGGTCGGGTTTTCCTCTCCTCTGATATGTCAAAGTTGGCTCACTAGCCTTTGTCTTTGCTGGTGCTGAAGGTGCTGTTTCCTGCAAAATAGAAGGTAAAGGAGAAACAATAACAGGTGACTCAGAAACAACTGGAGACTCAGGAGGTAGTAACTCGGGAACAGCGACAGGAGACTTCGGGGATAGGAGACTCGAAGCAGCAGCCAGACTCGGGAGGATCACCTGACAAAGATGGTGACTCAGGGTGCCACGGACCAAGGAGAAGAAACTCGGAATCAGATTCCAAATCACTAATATTCTCCCCCTGAAGGCGAGGGCGAGTGAAGAGCGGGACATGTTCATGGAAAGTGACATCCATAGAGACAAAGTGTTTACGATTTGGAAGGATGGTAACACTTGTATCCCCGTTGTTAGGCGCATAGCCCAAGAAGATGCATCGAACAGCCCGCGAATCCAACTTATTGCGATCTTTGCTTGTGGATATGAACAAATGCAACACAACCGAAAATTCGGGACTCTAGACTCTGCATGATAGGAGCAGACGGGTAAAGATAATATAGACTGAGCAGATCGAGATTACCTAGAACACGGGATGGAATCCGATTGATGAGATAAGCGGCCAGTCAAAGCGCTTCTCCCAATACGAAGTTTGGGCTGATGTTTGGAAGAGAGAAGGGCACGAGCAACCTCAAGTAAGTGGCGGTTTTTCTTTCTGCAACTCCATTTTGTTGTGGAGTATCAACACACGTTAGTTCATGAAGAATACCATTTTTACTAATAAATGAAGAAAGAGATTGGTTAACATATTCTCGACCATTATCCGACCGTAGTCTTTTAATGCATTTGTCAAATTGAGTTTTTATCATGTGATAAAATTGAATGAACAATCGAGATACTTGATTTATCTTTCATTAAGAATAGCCAACTAACGCGAGTACAATCATCAATAAAAGTAACAAACCATCGCAAGCACGAAATATTAGAAACGAGGTGCCCCCAAACATCGTAATGAATAAGATCAAAGGTTCAGACTTCTATTATAACTAGAAGGAAAAGACACGTTTGTGTTTGGAAAATTGACAAACATCACACTTTCTTGTAAAAACAAAGCTGGAAACATAGTTTTAAGTAAGGAAAATGGAGGATGTCCTAGACGCTTATGCTGAAGCCAAACTTGAGAGGAAGTATGGTGAGACTGGACGGAGGAAGACAGCACCTTCAGACCATTCTCTTCAGCAGATAGAAAGTATAACCCTCCCTGTTCCTTAGCAACTCCAATCGTCCTCCCCGTGGTAAGATCCTGAAAAAGACAATGAGTAGGAGAAAAAGTTATTGTGCAGTTCAGATACTGAGTAAGTTTGCGAATAGAAATTAAGTTATTTGAGAGTCCAGGAGCATAAAGCACACTTCTCAAATAGAAAGGGGTGTGGAGATTAATATCTCCAAAACCTACAACAGGAGTGTGAGAACCATCTGCAACAGTAATATAGGGAATGCTTGAATGAGGGTTATAAGTGGAAAACAATTTAGAGTTAAAGGTCATATGGTCAGTAGCACCAGAGTCGAGAATCCATGCATCCTTAGGAATAGTACCAGAGGCAGTAAACGATCGAGAACATAGAGCCTTACCAGTCATTGTCAGGGAACTAGAATTAGAAGGCTTACGCAAAGAGTCGAGAAGGCTCTGCAAGCGGTCCAAGTCTTCAGCGCCCAAGGGGGAAGGTGCAGTTGGACCAGATAGAGGATTCTGAACAGTTCCGTCCCCTTCCATAACAACAGATCAGACGTAGTAAAAAACAGGGCAACGAACGAATGAACGTCAAATAACCCACAAAAATGAAAGTTCTCGGATCGGAGAGTGGACCCCCAAAACGGAAAGAGGAGGTGCCGGGGATGCTCTTTGAAAACGGCGTCGAGCGGAGGTGCGGATGGCGGCGCGTGAGCCACACGCCGCGTGAGGTGAATCGACGGCGGTGGCGCGTGGCGGGGTGGTCGGACGGCCGGCGCGGTTTGTGGGGCCTGGCTCGGAATTCTGTGCGAGGTGATGGTGTGGGTGGTGAGACCGGATCGGCAATAAATGATGTGGAACAAAAGCAAGCAGACGATGGCGGTGTGTGGTGAGCGATGCAGTACCAATCCAAACAACAAAGCGCAAAGGCAGCCAAAGCAGAAGGCTGCAATAGGGGGCAAGGAAAAAACAACCACCACAATAAAGGTGGCGGCTAGGGTTTATCTTGAGCGAGGCCTCAAGAACGAGAGCTTTGATACCATGTAGAAAATATATCTGAATAATATTTCATTAACTTAACTTTGAATACACACACTAATGTTATTATATAGACTACGCTAGACTTAACCTAATGGGCCTGAACAATGGACCGAATAACTAAACTAGGTTACAGTACAAAAGGTAAATATTTACTATTTACTCTAATTATTTACAATAGTTATCTTAACTAAGCATCTTGGAATCAATCCAAGTCTTCCAGTCGGCCATCCTCTCATTCTGACGACGCTCCAAATCCTCAAACTGTTGGCCCACCCAACTCCGCATTTTGCTCTCATAATGATCCATATCAACTATAAACCAAGGAGGCACTGAACCCAAAGTTGATCTGGAATCAGTAGGCACACTAATCGAAGGTTGATCACCAACAGGGGCTGATCATCCGCAGGGGACTAATCATCATTCTCTTCATCGGAGTCATCATCACGAGACTCACGATAAACCCACTCATTTCCTACACGAGTCAATCGCATCCTATTAACACAAATTTCTCTAAGTCTATCAGAAGGCCTCACAGTCTTAATTTCATCCTCAATTGCATGAGCATCAAAGTGACTAATAAACAGAGAAATAAGAAATCATAAGGTAATGTGGCCTTATCATCAAATGCAACCTTAGCCATCCTATCCATGATAAAACGAGGCCAGTTAATCTAAATCCCATTTGTCAAAGACCAAACCAGAAAACATCACTATCAGAGACTCTTGCAAAATTTCCTTTTTGGGATATAAAATCTTAGCAATAGTGAACTACAACATTCAAGGCTTACCTTGAAGTTTCCAAGCAGTGAAACTTTGACAAGTCGGAATGCGCGTAGAACCCAATAGAATACTCCTTAAAGCATTATCAGAATTATAATCTTCAAAATTTTTCAGACTAGAAATATCTAAAACAGTACCATTCATATATAATCCAGCCAAAGATAACCACAACTCAGTAGTAATAACAATTTCTTTATCACCAATTGAAGACTTTAGCACCCTATTTCTTACAACAGTAAAACATTCTTACCAAGTCAGGAAAATAATCATTTTGGAGTCCCAAAAAGGTTTTCAATCCTGGAGCAGCCAGTAAATATTGGAAGTCAAATCTCAACCTATGCATTTCTTTTGTGTCCATATAATGAGGATGAATTACTTCTCTTTTTCGATATCTAGAATTAAATCTTGACAGTTGCTCCTCATAAATAAAATGCCTAGGTAAATCTACTTGAGCAACATGCATAGATTCATCAGTTATAGGTCTATTTTGGCGATCAGGACGCCTATTAGCCACTGTCTTAGTTAGTATGCTTAACACAAGAAGTTCCTTCAATTTCAAATGAAACACATACCAAGAAGTAGACTATAATTCTAGAAAAAATAATTCCATAGACCAAAGAAACTGCTGTCAATTAAATTATCACAGAACGAAAAAGAACATTGAACCCTCTCAACAGCAGAAGTTTCAACCCAAACTCACAGAACCAAATTAATATAGTAACAAAAACCAACCTGAAAACGTGCTTGGCTAGAGATGAAACGCAAGAGCAAAGTCATAATCGCGAAAACGCAGCAGTACAAAGCAGAAATGCAAATAGAGGTAAGAATGAACCCAATGAATTCAGAAACGTGAACAGAGGCACAAATCCATGCAAACGCGAACACACACCAGAACAAACCGAAACTAGTGTATCTACACGAACACTCAAACGCGAAACTCAAAACCCGAAATGCACAATGCATAGCCCAGATGTAGAAGAAACGCGAAATCAGGAGGGCCTCAGTAATGCAAAATTAGGTTCTTCTTTGCAGTGATGGAGGATTAGGGATGGTGGAGGTAAGATTGGGAGTCATGGTGGTGTTGAAGCAAGATTAGGGATTTAGGGTTCTAAGATATTAGGGATTTGGAAGAAGAGAGAAGAGAGAAAAGAGATGTGCAGGGTAGGCTGAAACGAACTTTAAGTGCTATGAATCGAATTGGTGAATCTGTTCACATCATTTAAACAGAGATTCACATTTGTGAATCATAGCAATCAATCGATTCCCACTTTCAAATTTCTATTCATAAAATGGGCCAATTTTCAATATATGCACAAAGAAGCTTATGAATTGATTCATATTAAGCATGAATCGATTCACAAACTGTGCAAATGCCAAATTATGCATAATAAATGCAATGAAACTGTATGAAAAGCTTAAAAACACTTAAAATGCATACAACAACATAAAGCAAACATAGATCACCAAAAATATATCTCCAAACAAGTGTCAGTACACAATAGGATCATTTTCAATGAGCAATTTAAAAAAAAAAAATTCTAACAAGACTATGACATGGTGAATAGCACAATTTCAATTTTAAAAGGATTATGAGACATACCTTGCATAAGAAATGCTTGTGCACAAAAAAAAAACACATAGCCGCATAACTTGTTAGTGCACCATAACATGGGTAACCACACACATTCACTCAATGCATGAAATGTCTAGAATGCCTAGTTCATTTCCAATATTAGAAAAACTTTCTTTAGCAAGAGGTTTTGCGAAAATGTGAGCTAGTTGCTTAGATGTTTCCACAAACTCAGACACACATTCTCCTCTTTCAAACATGATCTCTAAGAAAGTGATGCCTTATCCCTATATGCTTAGTCCTAGAGTATAAAATAAGATTTTTAGTCAAGTTGATTGCATTAGTATTATCACACCTTATGGGGATGTGATATAGCTTGAGTCCATAGTCTAGAAGTTGTTGTTTCATCCAAAGGATTTGAGCACAATAACTTCCAGCCGCTACATACTTAGCTTCGACTGTGGATAATGCCACACTAACTTGCTTTTTATTATGCCATGAAATAAGTGAGTTTCCAAAAATATGACATGTGCCACTAATACTTTTCCTATCTACTTTGCAACTGGCAAAGTTAGAGTCGGAATAACAAACATTTAGGATACCATAGACCTATATGTATTGTGCCTATAAGGTACCTAAGAATCCTCTTAATAGCTGAGAGGTGTGATTCCTTAGGTTTAGCTTGAAATCTAGCACACATATATACAATAAACATGATGTTAGGTCTACTGGTTGTTAGATAAAGAAGAGAACCAATCATACCTCTATATTTTGCAAGTTTCACGGATGTCCTATTTTCATCATTGACAAGATAACAACTTGTGCTCATGGGAATGCTAATATCCTTTGCTTTTTCTATGCCAAATCTTTTAATAAGCTTCTTACAATAATTAGATTGATTGATGAAGTTACCATTTTTAGTTTGCTTGATTTGTAGCCCAGGAAAATAATCGAGTTCACCCGTCATAGAAATTTCAAATTCGCTCTGCAACAACTTAGAAAACTCCTTGCACAAATATTCATTAGAAGATCCAAAAATAATGTCATCAACATAAATTTGTACTAAAAGGAAGTTATGACCTTTATTCTTAATAAAAAGCGTTGTGTCAACTTTACCCCTTTGAAAACCCTTTTCTAAAAAAAAAATTGTTCAATCTTTCATACCAAGCTCTTGGAGCTTGCTTAAGCCTGTAAAGAGCCTTTTTAAGTTTAAAAACATGATTAGGCAAATCATAACTTTCAAAACTAGGGGGTTCAGCAACATACACTTCTTCTTGAATATAGCCATTTAGGAAAGCACTTTTAACATCCATTTGGTACAATTTAAAATTCATGATGCAAGCATAAGCAAGAAGTATTCTAATGACTTCTAGTCTAGCTACGGGGGCATATGTTTCCTCATAATCAATACCTTCCTCTTGATTATAACCCTTAGTTACTAATCTAGCCTTATTTCTAGTAATTATATTGATTTCATCATGTTTGTTCCTAAAAACCCATTTTGTGCCAATTACTTGATACTTGATGATTCTTTGGTCGTGGCACTAGCTCCCAAATTTTGTTTCTTTCAAATTGATTTAACTCATCATGCATGGCCATCAACCAATGTTCAACAATAATTGCTTCATCAAGAGTTTTAGGCTCAATTTGTGAAGCAAAAAGTAGAGTAATTACAAATATTTCTAATGTTAGAGCGAGTAGTTACCCTTCAAAGATATCACCTAAGACTTGATCAAAGGGATAATCTTTTGACACTCTCCATTCATGAGGTAGATTTTGGTGTTAAACTTCTTCGTTTTCCTTGTGAGGCATCTCATCATTGTTGTTATTTTCTTCATGCTTTTCTTCTATCTTTTCTTCATTTGAGAGCTTTAAGCTGGCACCTATAATATCATCAAGAGCAATAACATTTCCCTCCTTTTGGGGGTTAGATTTATCAAAAGCTACATTTATCAAAAGACGCGAAAATGAGAGATATTAGGCTTTCTTCCTTTGTATAATTCTTTGTATAATTCATAAGGTGTCTTTTTCAAAATTGGTCTTATCAAGACCCTATTTAACACAACCATTGGTATTAACCGTATCTGCCTAAACGTACTTAGGAAGATTTGTTTCATTAATCATAGTTCTGGTAAGCTCCTTTAAAGAACAATTTTTCCTTTCAACTATTCCATTTTGTTGTGGAGTTCTAGGAGCTGAAAAATTATGATTAACTAGATTATGACCCACACATTGCGCGGGAGCAATATTTTATTTTGAAGTTATTATAATAAATGTTATTAAAGTACATGCATTTTTTTTATTATCTTAGATTTTGATTTGAAATTTGTTTTAAGTTTTTTATGAGTTTTGTAATTTGAGTAATGTTGTTTAAAAAATCAGTTTTTTTCCTTAGTACAAACTATCATGGGGCGGGAGATGGGGACGGGGAAGTGGAGTGTTACAGATTCGATCTCGTTCTCCCAATATCCCGCATCACTTTATCTTTTGGCTTCCTTCTCTGGGACTAATAAATAAGATTTTAATTGAAAAAATATTTGAATGATTTAATATTTTATAAAATTAGATAAGTACAAAATGAAATAATATTGAAATGACGGTGTTTAATTGATAATGGTGACATGATGCAATAATTTGATTTTAAAGACCAATTAATGGTTTAGTCATTAATAAATATGTAATCATTAATAAACATGTAATGTAACTAATGTTTTTAGAGAAAGTAACATCTACGTTTTGGTAATTTAACGAAGTAGCTATATATAATGAGAAAAGGTAATAACTAATTGAATTTTAGTGTGATGGGAAGGGAAAAAAATTAGCATAGCCACTGAGAACGAAGTAGGAAAAAAGCATAAGACCATTCAAATATTAAAAGTCAACATAGGAATAAATACTTAATAGCATTTTGAGTAGGATTTGAATGTCAAACAAACATAATTAAAAAAGGAAACGCAGGTGGAAACCCTTTGGTGGCGTTTGGGCCTGCGTAGATGGGCCTGAAGTGTTATTAAGGAGATGAAGCAATTGAATAGGTGGTAAATAAACCGGTGATGGTATAATATGATGACACATCAGCTATTTTCATGAAATGGAGCCACTACAGTACTTGCCTTAGAAATTATATAGAATAAATAGTTGCCATTTTCTTCATAAAAAGCTTTAAAGAGATGGTTTTCTAATTCACCTCCATTATCACTTCTTATGGATGCAATTTTCAAACTCTTTTCATTTTGGATAACTTTAGCAAGTTTTCTAAAAGCATGAAAAATATCATTTTTGCTAGCAATGAACAACGTCCATGTGTACCTAGAAAAATCATCCATAATCACTAGACCATAGTAATTACCTCCAAGACTCATAATTCTTGAAGGATCAAATAAATCCATGTGCAAAAGGTTGCAAAGGCCTAGTGGTTGAAACAACATTTTTGGCTTTAAAAGGAGTAATGATGTTTTGACAACTAAAATTTGAGAACTCTTGCAAAAACTTTTAAGTGATTAATACAGTTCAAATACGTGGTTAATTACGTTGATAAATGGTTACTAGATATATCGGGTGTTAAAACTCATTAACTATCAACATAACTTCATTAACCACATATTTGAATATGATTAACCACAATTTTTAGGTGTTCATATCTACATGTAGTTGAACACTTGGAACGTGGTACAAATTCGTGGTTAATCAAGTTCAAATTCGTGATTAATGAAGGGACGTTGATGGTTAATGAGTTTCAACATTAACCATTTGCTAAACGTAATTAACCACGTATTTGAACTGTGTTAACCACTTAAAATTGTCGCGAAAGTTGTCAAATTTTAGTTGTCAAAATATCATTACTCTTTAAAAGAGGTCTTAACTTGCTTCCCCTTTGACATGCATCACATAATTTGTCCTTTTGAAACTTGAGTTTTTGTAGACCAATTACTAAATCTTTATAGATAAGCTTATTTAAATGGTCCATGTGAATGGGAGTCATTCTTCTATGCAATAACCAATTATCATCATTTTTAGTCAATAGGCATGGTACATCATTTGAAGATATATCAACTAGACTAATCATATAAATGTTATTTATCCTATGACCAATGAACTTAATTTGCTTATCATCCATATTCTCAATTTTGAAACAAGTTGAATTGAAAACAACTCGGTACCCCTTGTCAAATAATAATGTTAAGCAAATTATATTTTAATTCCTCCACATATAAAACATCGTCAATAGTAGTAAAAGAAGACTTACTAACTTTGCCAATATCAAGGATTTTTCCTTTATTGTCGTCTCCATAGATGACATGCCCTCCATTTCTAGGAGCAAGTTGTAGAAATTTTAATTTATCATCGGTCATGTGTTTGGAGCAATCACTATCCACATACCAATCCTTGTTATTGAATTTCAAGAAAATCTAGAAACAAAATTAGGGTTGGGACTTAGGTACCCAAATTTGCTTGGGTCCTTATATGTTAGTGCTGGAACCCTTGGGTATCCATTTTATTACTATCAAAACCATTCTTCCTAATATTGCATGTGAAAGTAGTATGACCATTTCTACCACAATAATGACATGTTGCACGTGAGTTACTTGATATGCTCGATGAAACAAAAAGGTTTTTGAAAGATTTTCTTTGAGTGTTGGGATTGAAACCAATACCACCTCTAGCAAAAGTACATCTTTGTTTACTAAGCATCATGTCCATATAATCCCTACCCATTGTGAGCCCTACTATAGACTTTTTCAAATAATCAACATCTTTTTAAACGTCTATACATTTCTCACATTTGGAAGGAGTAATAGCATTATTATTAGGACATGCTTTAAATGGGGATTCTTCACGAGCAAGCTTTAAAGATTCAATTTCACTTTTCAAATTTTAAATTGCTCTTTTTCTTTTGAAACTTGCTTTTCTAGACTAAGTATAGTTTTCTTTTGAGAAGCTACTTGTCTAGTGACCTTTACAAGTTCTTCATGAAGTTCCATAAAAACATTTTGTAACTCATCATATGCAGGTAAAAGTTCAAGTTCATAATCACTTACCTCATCTTCTTCGTGATGGCTTGCCAATAGACATAGGTTTGCTACTTCATCATCTTCCGAACTATTAGAGGAATCCGTGTCGTTCTCTTCCCATGCTATGTAAGCTCTTCTTCCTTTATTTTACTTCTTAGCCTTTCTCCCATTCTTCTTTTGATAGATTGGATACTCAATCTTCATGTGACTGGTTTTTCCACATTCATAGCAAGTAATTATTGAAGTGTTCCCTTCCTTCTTAATAGACTTCTTTGACTTGTTGAAGAATTTGTTGTTGTTGTTTTTGCTTCCTCTTTTTCCTATAAACTTACCAAACTTCATCACAATGAGACCTAAATCTTCTTCACTTGAATCTTCATTTTTGGAATCTCGACATTCCTCATCATCCTTATTTCTTCCTTTTGTAAAGGCGGCAACTAGAGCAATACTCTTCTTTTCCTTCTTCTTATCTCCTTTTTCATGCTCGGTTAGTCTATTTAGTTTAAGCTCATATTCTTGTAGCTTCATGAACAAGGTTGCCAAACTCATGATGGATAAATTTCTAGATTCCATAATTCTTTGTCACATTTGGTTGCCAATTCCTACTCAAACATCTTAAAAGTTTATTGATTAAATCTTCATTAGGAAAAGTCTTACCTAGATCGGCTAAATGGTTCACAATGTGTGTGAATCATTTTTGCATGTCTTGTATGGCTCCATCATGCTTCATACGAAACAATTCATACTCATGTGTGAAAGTATTTACTCTTGCACTTTTCACCTCACTAGTAACCTCATGGGTAACTTATAGGGTGTTCCACATAACTTGAGATGTTAGGCAATTGGAGTCTCTAAAAAACTCATCTTGGCTTAAGGTGGCGGTGATGATATTTTTCAAACTTTTTCTTTTTCTCATCGGTCCATTCATTTCTAGGTTTTTCAACTTTCACACCACCCTTTTCAATAGTTGGGTTAAAAGGACCATTCTCAATGGCACCCCAGACATCAATATCATGAGAAATGATGAAAATTCTCATTCTCTTTTTCCAATAGGGATAACTTTCACCTTAAAAACAGGGGCCTTATTATAGGACCCATTGGGTTGATAAAACGAGTTCGAAGTCATGATTTTCTTGAAAAAAAAATGTTAGGCTAAATCATAGATACCTGCTATGGTACCACTTATTAGCCAGGTGGCTAGAATATTCAAGAAGGGGTGAATTGAGTATTAACTTTTTTCGAAAAACTTTTCGAAAACTTGGTTGTGAAGGTATATGTATATTGAATAGTAGAGAATTAAACCCGTAAGAAATTAAATTGATAATGGAAAAGTACTTATTACTAAGATAGACGCGAAATTGAATAAAAGCGAAATTAAAAGTTGCAGGGAAGAAGATCAAACCAGAGATTTATACTAGTTCAACCACTAACCATTTGTGGCCTACATTAGTCCCTAAGCCAAGCTTGGGATTTTCTTGCACTAGATCGATACCAAGATTACAATGTCAACTCAAAGATTCCCCACTCAGAAAACCCACTTCTTGAGGTACCTCACCCAGGAACACAAAGGGGATCCCTCATCCTTAATCACAACAAGAATAGAGAAAGAATAGAAATCCACTCTTAGTAGTGGTGATTATACAAATTGAAGCCCTTTGAATCTCAAAGTGATGAAGAAGATGAAAGCTTAGAGAGAATGCCAAGATTTTTGTTTCAAAATCGTTTGTTCAATGTGGGAAAACCTTAAGAAAAGCCTTATAAATGATGCCCACAAAGCGCCCAAATCGACTCGAGAATCTGCGAGAATGTGAATCGATTCATATCAATTAAAATTCAATTCATTGGACTGTGTATCGATTCATCACTTAGATTCACAGAACTGAAAGTTTTAATATGTGAATCAATTCATGGACCTGTTAATGCATAGAAAAGTGATTTTGACCATTTTAATTGATTCAAAACCTTAGGAAACAATTCATTGGGACTAAAAGTGATAAAACCATTTTAGAAACATCCCCAATGGTTAAAAAGCATTTTTAAACATTTGTAAAACAACTATGCATGCATGATTCAAATTCTTTTAAAGACGTTCTCTAAGTTTTACCGATTATCATATTTGAGACCCTTACATTTGATTCTAAACTTAGTTAAAATATAAAACTAATTAATCAAAACAAGTATAGAACTAAAGTCTTCAAGTGTTTGACAACTTCAAAACTATCTTCAATACGCATAAGGGATGCATTTATCCACACGATTCACTGATAATATTATTGAATGGAATAAGGTTGTCTTTAGTAATATTTTTCAAAAGAAAATGAGACTAATCCACAGACTTGAAGGGATTAATGGTAAGCTCTTGGTGGAGAATAATGATTACTTTGTCCACCTGTGCCACACTCTTTGGACTGAATACACTTTCACTCTCCATCATTAAGAAGCTCACTGGTTCCAACAACCAAGAAGTAAATGGATCAAATTGGGATCAAAATACCAGATTTTTTCATCAATCCACTCTTGCTAAAGAAGATTTAATAAGATTGATGCCCTTCTAATGAAAGAAATGAGTGGGTTTATGATATTGATCGATTCATACTCTTGCCACAAATTTTTATAGGGTCTCTTTTCTTTAAATCGGGCTTTGTTTAGAGTGTTTATCTACACTCAATTCATTCCCCACCCTTATGGAAGGTGATCTGAGTATTCTTGGAGGTGAAATCAATCGCCTTGAATTCCGTACGACTCTATTTACCATGGTAAACTATAAATCTCCGGGTTCTGATGGTTGTCACCCCCTATTTTTTAAGAGCCAATGGGATCATATTGGTCCTCTAATGGTTGATTTTGTGAGGGAATTTTTTATGGAGTCGAGAAAAATAGTTGATTTTAATAAAACATTGGTTACTCTAATTCCTAAGTGTGGGTAACCTTCTCTCATCTCTTAGTTCCGCCCCATCTCGCTTTGTAATGTCATAAATAAGTTGGTGACGAAAGTTATCACTGTCAAACTGAAGCCTCTTCTCCCCCGTATTGTCTCTAAAGCCCATAATAGCTTTGTGCCCAGACGCAACACGGTGGATAATGTTATTATCCTTCATGAGCTTATTCACTCTATGAATAACATGAGTGGTAAGAAAGGTTTCATGGTGATTAAGTTATACTAGGAGAATGCTTATGATCGACTTGAATTGGCTTATATAAAAGACACTTTAGTCCTCTTGGGTCTTTCGGGGAACACTATTGATATTATTTTGGCCTCCATCTGTTCTTCTAGTATGGCCATAAACCAGAATGGTTATCCTGGTCCTTTCTTTAGTCCTCTCGGGGATTCGGCAAGGGACCCAATCTCTATGTATCTTTTGTCCTTGTATGGACCGCTTGTCGCATAAAATTATGGATGAGGTGGATGCCAACACTTGGAAGCCTTTGTTATTAGAGGAGGACCTAAGATTTCTCATTTATTTTTCGCAGATGACATTATTTTGGTCTCTGAAGCTACTATGGACCAGGTAAATGTTTTAAATAACACTCTTGATTTGTTTTACAGTGCCTCTAGTCAGAAGGTGAATAGGAGCAAATCCAAAGTTCTATTTTCTAAAAATGTGCAACCGGACCTTGTTGCCTCTTTGAGTACGTACCTACATATTGATAGTACCCAAGACATTGATGCATACTTGGGTGTCCCAATGATTACAAGAAGAAAGAGTAGAGAAGAATACAACTTCTTGGTGGATAAGGTTAGAAAGAAACTCACGGGGTTGGAAGGCGAGTACCCTCTCTCTAGTAGGTGGGTCACCTTGGCCCAATCTGCGGTTATGAGCCTACTGGTTATATAATGCAATCAACTTTGATCCCAGTGGCAGTATATGATGAGAATGAAAAACTTTGTCAGGATTTCATTTGGGGGAGCACTGCAGACCAAAGGAGTTGTAATATGGTAGCTTGGTCAACCATTTTCAAACCAAAATCTGAAGGAGGACTTGACTTTTTCGTATTTTTCGTGTTTTGAATAACTGCTATATGATGAAATTGGGGTGGCAGCTTTTGGATGACCCTAATAGACTTTGGGTGCAGGTCTTGCGTTCCAATATGGCTGTGGCAATCTGACTATGCCAAATGTTCATGCTGTTACCCGATCCTCGCATGTATGGCGTGGTATCATGAAGAATTGGAATTTTGTCCAAGAAGGCTTCTGTGGGTGGTTCATAATGGTCATGATGTTCAATTTTGAAGAGATCACTGGGTGCATGGCCTGGGTTCAATTTTGAAGGATCAGTTGCATGTCCTAAACATCAATAGGCACCAGAATTATCAATTTGAGGATTGTTTGAGGTTCTTCTTGAGTGCGGGTGTACTCTGTCTTGATGACAGTTTGAGCAACTACAGGTGGATTAGGCACAAACGATTCATCAAATCGAAACCAGCAATTAATCACAGAGTGTCCATATTTGCCACAGAGCTGACAAGTAGGACGATTACTAGCATTACCACGGCCTCTACCATAGCCACGACCTCTTCCTCTATTGTTCCTACCACGACCTCTGTAACCAAAACCAGCACCACGCTGAAAAGAATTATTGTAACCTGAATTCTGACATCCATGAGCAGGTTGAGACTGTGAATAGTTGGGAGCAGTGTGCGCAACATTAGCAGACAAGAGTGGTTGACAATTCTTGTTTAAACTTGTCTAATTGAGACTCTTGCACTAGCAACAATGATTCAATCTCAGATAAGGAAGGAGTATCAGCTCTAGCAAACATCCTCATCACAAAATTGCTATACTCTTCCTAAATCCATCAATAACTACATCTAACAATTCCTGATCTGATATATTTTCTCCTATTGCAGTCAATGAATCAGCCAAAGCATGAATGCGCAGAGTGTACTCTGAAATGGAACGGTTACCTTTCTTCGTGGTTTTGAGTTCAGACCGAAGCTGTCTCACCTTTGCTTTAAGCGTAGCATAGTAATGTGTATGAATTTTATCCTAAACCTCATGCGGGTGATGACAGTTGAGCACTCGCGGCAACACAGCTTCAGAGAGTGTGGAAAGTAGCCAGGTGAACAGCGACTGATCCTGAACAAACCACTTCTCGTACACCGGAGAAATACGATCTAATTGCCGATCTAAATCGGAGGAAAATTTCTGCGGAATTGTAGGATTCACCAGGATGAAGTTTGTGCATCGCGATAATGCCTTGAACTTGCTGATTCCAAAGAAGAAAATTCTTGTCATCAAGCTTGATCGAAAGTTTCGGAACCTTCGAGAAGATTGTTGAATTCTGCGATTCAGCATTGGGATTTTGTGATTCGGCAATCGAAGAATGAGTCGGCGAAGATGCCGCCATTGCCGAAACTTCAAAGGCACAGAGAATTTACAAGCGCGAAAGAGAAATTGGAAACCCGAGGACCGATTTGGCGAGTGATACCATAATCGAAGTGAGAGTAGAGAGATTTCTATGATTCATTTCATTGCTAAATTCATAACATATAGAGTTGATGAACATTGCAGTATTTATACTGCATGAGCTCGAGTAATCGCTTCCCTAACAGTAATGCCGTCGGGCCGCCACGTGGGCTTACATTAATACAACCACCATCACTTTAGTCAACTAATCACTTATACTATTATTAACCATGTCACTGGAAATGTTCCAACTCATGAAGCTAATTTCCCGGTTCATAGTTATTCTAGCGATGGTCAGTGGAAATGGGACGTTATTCATAGGGTTTTTCCGCTAATTGTGGCTGCTCGATTTTATAATCTAGTGCCTCCTTCGAGCACCCTTGCGGATAAGCCTTGCTGGGCTTACTCAGATGATGGAATTTTCTCTCTCAAATCTGCTTATGAATTCCTCAACAACAGGGAGAATGCTGACCCCTTGTTCCTTTTCCTTTTGAGATGGTTTGGGATTGGTCAGGTCCAAGGTTTTAAATTGCGGTCCGCAATTGCAATTGCACCCGCAACATAACGGATTTTTGGGTCTCCGCAACCGTATCGTATCCGCAATTGCGGCCGTATCGGCCGCATTTGACCGCAATTTTTCGCAACGTAACGGTTTTTAAGGTCTCTGCAACCGCGACCGCAACCGCAATTTAAAACCTTGGTCAGGTCCTCCACACTTTTTTATGGCAGCTTGCTTATGGCAAAATCCTCACCAATGTGGAGAGACAACATGGTGGTATGACTTTTACTTCGGACTGTCCTAGATGTCATATGGCGTCGGAAACTGTTATGCACCTTCTCAGGGATTGCGAGGATGTTGCTTCTATCTAGCACAAGTTTGTACCGGAATCAGAGTGGCATGAGTTTTTCAGTGATGGGTTGCAACGTTGATTGCGCTCTAATTTGACACCGGATGCTAGCTATACATCTCCTTGGTAGTGGTCTATATTCTTTGGAGTCATGGTCCATTCTATTGGGAAGACAACAACCTGATTGTGTTCTCAAATAAATCCGACTTGTACTCTAACTTCGTTCATCGAGTAATCACCTTTTCGAAAGCCATCTCTATTGACTTATTGCGACTTCGGTCTGTGTTCTTAGAAGGCAGCAAACGCGAAATCCAACTGGCTTGGTCTCCTACCCTTCCTGGCTTTATAAAGGTGAACACTGATGGATCAGTCAGAGGCTAAATTACAAAATTAGTCCTCTAAGTTTATTTTAGGTTTTAATTTGGTTCTCTACGTTTTATTTGTTTCGTTTTGGTCCTCTACGTTTTATTTTAGTTTTCAATTTGGTCCTTTCCGTCACTAAAAGCTAATTGTCCGTAGCTAAAATTTAGCTACGGACAATTAGCTTTTAATGACGGAAAGGACCAACCTGTTGTAACTTTTAAGCGACCAAAACGAAACAAATAAAACATAGAGGACCAAATTGAAACCTAAAATAAATATAGAGGACCAATTTTATAATTTAGCCTCTGAGACAAAGAACGATTGCTGTAGGCGGTCTTCTTTGTGACAGCTGTGGGAGACTTATCCGTGCTTTTCATTGTTTTTTGGGCACCTGCAATCTTGTTTGGGCTGAGCTTTGGGGGTTGTTTCATGGTGCTAGGATTGCCAAAAGTTTGCTCTTTAAACATTATCAAGTATAGGTGTTTGCATAATGCGTTGTTGGAGTTCATTGTACATGAAATTATTTCCCTGTTGTCTCTCCCGGATTGGAATACTGATGTAGTCCATACCTATAGAAAGGAAAATACTTGTGCGGATTATCTAGCCAACTGTGGCCATGGGGGCGGACGTGAGGTTTCTGTGACACATGTTGCTTCTCCGGAGCTTGCTCTTCTTTTGAGTGATCTTAGAGGGTGTAGCCTTCCCATGTGTGTTCCTTATAATTAGGCCTCTGGCATTTTACCATTGTAGCATAAAAAAAAATGAATTTTGAGAAAGAAGGACTTTACTTCGTATCATATAGAAAGCATGAGACAAGTGACAATAATAGCTCATATAAAATTAATTCTTATAACTCTACCTCTAAGCTCCTTTCATATGATCATAACTAGCAAGCCTACTCCTCTTAATGATGACAACCACAACCCTAAATTAATAAAGAAGTATAAAGGAACTTCTGTCAAGCATTATTTATTTGCAAACTAGGATTATTCCTAAAGCATTAAGATTGTTATAATTGCAGCCATTATGACCAATATGATGAATGATGATGACGAATAACTTGCCTTTTCCACATGCTATATAAGAGCTTAGTGTCATGTAATATTGCACAAAACAGTTAAGAAAAAACTACTACAGTGTCTGCAACATGCTCAAGAGAGGTGCTGTCACAACATCGATGTTCTCAAATTCTAATAACCTGTTGGTTGGATTGTGCCGTCCTCGGAGGCGGCTCCGGCGGCGGAGAGGCAGCAGCATCCGGCTAGGGAACAAGCGAAGAGGGTTCTGCCTTGGATGCCGGCCAGTGGTACAATGGGGTGTCATGGCTCCTCTTCGGATGTTGAAGAAGATCATCACGGAAATTGCACCAAAGGGACACTGGATTGAGGCTTATTGTTGGTTTCTACCTCTTCTACGTCCCCAATTATTCCCCCTTTGTTAATCACAAAATGGATTCCATCCCTTCCCTCTCCATCAAAATGTGAAATCACAAAACTTAAATTACTCTTTACTTTTGTGTAATTCTGTGTAATTCCCTCTCCACAAAGTTTTATTGATCTTGGAGAAAGAATTCTGTGTACATTTTCTTTTGAAATCCATCATGTAAATTGTCGATCGAGAAAAAAGAATCAAATTACTCTTTACTTTTGTGTGATTATTTTTTTTTTCTTCAAGATTATTCTCCTTACATGTTGAATACACACTTAATAATTATGCAACTTTTCTCGACACTTAATAGATGTAATTCAAGCATTTTTTTTTTGAGAATAAGATGTACTTCAAGCATAGACTGCATGATTTTAAGAAGTTTGACTACGTTAAAATGAATTTATTTTTTTAGAGGAAAAAGTAAAACATGTCTTGTTAACAAAATATATCATTTTAATCAAGTTTTTTTATTCATTTTTCACGAGGGTTTTGCTTTTAACACCACTTTAGTTCGAATGGTCCGAAAATAACTTTATCTTACCGAAAGAATAATAATAATAATAACAATGTTAGCAAAAAAAGAAAGCATAAAAATAAAAATAATTTTTTCCGGAATAAAAATAAAAATTTTAAATACATAAAGCAAATGCAAAAAATAAAAATCTTAATATTTAGTTAGAAATAATTATAATTTTTTTTTTGTCTAGACCGCTCCAGTATTCAGGGAAAAGGGGCACTGATTAATCCAAAGTTCGGTCGGGAGGTAAGTTAAGTCTGAACCCAAGTTGTTCCATCACCAAGATCGAACTCAGTCTTGCCAAGTCAGTCCCTTTAAAATGGAGTCGTTAACCACTCACACCCAACCTTGAGGTTAAATAATAACTATAAAATTTTGATCATTGATTTTTTTGAATAAAATGTCAACTTATTTTTAATATAACTCTTGAAAAGTATAAGAAACAAATTTTCAAACTCCTTTCTTTGACATCGTTTTCATAGTTTCTCTTTCTATCTCTAGCTTCTTTTTATACATCTCTCTTTCTCTCTATTTCCTTTCTATTTCTCTTTTTTTTGTACACCACCCACGTAGTTTGAGAGAATTATTATACTTTAAAAAATATTTTGGTAAATTATTGATAGCACTACAAGAACTTCAATCATTATTTAGGTCCAAAATCTGTCGATAATACAAAAAAAAATTATCGGTAACCAAAATTACCGACGGTTACATGGTCGCGTAACCATATCTCTTCAATAAAGTTACCAACAACCACAAAAAGGTAATCAATATTTCTCACAGCTTCACTCTCGGTATTGGCAAAACTTGGACTGAAAATTTGGGGAGCCAAAATAGTTTTTAATGCATAATTCAAATATATAATATCATATGAATGATGTTTGTCAAAGAATTACAAGATTATCGTATTAATTTCCTTAAAAAAAAAGATTATTGTATTTTATTCAACGTTTTGTGATTGTATTCAACAAAAAAACCGCCACTTTGAATTCACGAGAAAACAGATCATTTCAATCTCCACCGTTTCAAAAAGTCAATAAAACTAATAAGGATAAAGAGGGAAAACGAAAAAAGAGAGGTTTATTTCTATGTTCTTTCTTCGTATACTAGAAAAGAAAATATCAAAGTAGTGGGTCCCAATTAATTCTCACACTCTCTTTTCTCTAATTCTTTCATGAACCAGCCAGGATAAATATCTCATTCTTGCCCCCGCTCTCTCTCTCTCTTACTTCTCTCTTCAATAAATGTGCTCAACCAATCGCACCATAAGTGTATGTATAGTTGTGGAAAAGAGGATTTGGTTTGCTTCTTAATTCTCACAATTGAGATGTCTAAATATCTAAACACACTTATCTCTCTTCATTTTTAAGTATTGATCCCTTAGTAATAGCATTTACTTTGATTCTAATTCTCACTTGAGAGTTGAGATATCCCACTCCAAGCGAAATGCGGTCAAATCCAATGACAAATGGGATTAGCACCCTTCCAGATCTAATTCTCTGTCACATCCTCTCCTTTCTCCCAACCAAACTCGCTGCTTCCACAAGCGTCCTATCGAAGATGTGGAAGCCAGTGTGGCTCTCAGTCCCCACCCTCGACTTCGATGACCAAAGCTTTGCAGACTTTATCAGCTTTCGCAATTTTGTGTACTCAGTCATGGTCTCGCGAGGCATCAAGCTACCCCTCCGATCGTTCCGACTCAAATGCGGCAACTCCTATCTGTGTGACCCACGCGATGTAAATCAAATTGTTTGCACGTCTGTGCAACGAGGAATTGAGAACCTCAACCTCAACATATCCGGAAGGTTTTAGGTTCAAATCAAATTACCTCCTACCATTCTCTGTTGTAAGACTCTTAAGGTTCTCAAGTTGAAGAAGGTAACAGTGAATGATGTTTCTCACATAGATTTCCCCCCTGCTCAAAACTCTCTAATTGGATAGGGTTTCTTTTAAACTTGTTGAATATATTACGAAGCTTATATCGAGTTGTCCTGTTCTAGAGGATTTGAAAACAAAACAATTAGGTGTAATTGATTGGAATAGTCTTGCTCCAATGGAAGAGTTTGAAGCATTATCTAATTTGGTCAAAGCAAAGATTTATGATCCGTATGTTCCGATTGCTTTGGTTAGTAAGGCAAAGATTTTGCATGCAGAACTGGTAAGAATATCATGGCTCCCAAATATAAGTTAAAAAAGATTAGGGTTTCACACCATACATTTCTAATGTTGTGTATTTTTGTAACTCACGCAGACTTGCACATGCTGTCTCCTCGAATTTCCCAAGTTTCACAATCTAACCCACATGGAGCTTATCATTAAGTATAAAGATTGTTGTGCTTATATGGAGTGTAAGTGGTTGCTAGAATTGCTCGAACATTGCCCCAAACTTCAAAATCTTATCATTCATGAGGTTTTGTTGATTTTTTTAATTTTTTCCCTTTTTAACTCTGTACTTCCATATATTTCCTTTTTTAAAAACAAAGTTCTGTGAATTGTTGACAACATTTTGTGGAGGGAAACCAAATTTTGAAGAGGAAGGATCCACCCAACGTTCCAGAGTGCCTTTCATCACAGCTTAGAACATGTTCGCTTAGAGGTTACAAAGGCATGGATTGTGAGCTACAATTTACTAAATATATTATGCAGAATTCAAAAGTATTAGAGACCATGACTATTAAGAGTGACTGCTCCATAAATATAAATGAAAAGTACCAAATGTTATTGAAATTATCTTTATGGACAAGGGGCTCTGCAGCATGTAAACTTTTATTTGATTGATGGCTGGGGCATGTCTGCAATATTATGTCAGTCTTTTATATTACTATTAGATTGTGCGTATGCAATAATAGGATTTGATAATTTGAAAGACTGAACTTTCATTTTGTCCTCTATGTCATTAAGAATTTCAAATATATATTGGCTTTCATGTAATCAATTGATTCTTTTCTCTAGATCGTTTCAACGTTTTTTCTTTTCTTGCTGGTGATTATTTTTTATTTGAGTTATATAGATGTCTATCATTTTTGTCAATTGTTTGCTAAGTACTGATATGATGCGTAACTGCCTGGACAAAGTGTTGAAAACCTGGATATGCATTTCTTAAGTTTGTAACTGGTGTATTTTCTCTATCTCTCACACAAGGGTATATGTTGTGCACGACATGCCAAAAGATCTAACATCTAGTTCTATGCTAGAAAAAGAACTTTTCTTTTGTACTTTATGGTCTTTTGACAAGATTAAGGTTCTAATTGTTATCTTTCTATGCCGACCAAATTTTATAAGAAATCAGCTTCTTACATAAGCCTCATATTTGAATCATAGCAGCTTATTAAGGTTTGCAGTTGGCATGTGTGCATGTATCTTGTACACGGACAACAAGTATATTGTAGACTTGTGGGAAAGAACAATGTACATCATAAATTGAAACTACATAGACTAAAGTAGTAGAATTAGAATTACAGCATGCTTTCAATGGAAAACAGCTAGTGTGGTCTTAGTTTGTGCCCAACTCTAAAGCTTGAGAATCAAGTTCAATACCACTCTCATTGTGGTAGCATTTAGAATTTCATCACTAATTACTTTTGAAAGTTTTGTGGCATCCACTTTCTTGACTAACAGGAATCAATGCCTATGACAATTAGGGCTAGAATTTTTTTTCCCAATAAATTGAATATCAGGTAACAATGAAAATCATTTATATTGCCTAGATCCTTTATTAACATTATTATTAGGAGGGGGGATGGGTAGCTCAACCACTACAAGAATTTTCGTCATTATCGACGGCCAATTTCCGTCGGTAACGCAAGAAAGCCGTCGGTAAATCGTGATTACCGACGGATTACCGACGGCCTCGGGGCCCTTGGAAAATCGTTCGTTGGAAATTTTTTACCGACGGCCAATTAAATCCGTCGGTATTACCGACGGCTTAGCCTTCGGTAAATTATATACAGCCGTCGCTATTTCGTTGGTTTTTTTAAACTTTTCGTGAGATTTACCGACGGAAAAGCCGTCGGTAATGCGCCACCGTGCACGGTGGCGCATTACCGGCTTTTCCGCCGGGATAAATCTCACTTGATTTTCCATTGGCAAATATGAAAATTTCATTGAATTTACCGGCGGCTAAGCCGTCTGTAACCCTCTCAAAATCTGGATTAATTTAGCGACGGCTTGGCGTCGGTAATGTTATTTTTATTTTTATTTTTCACGAAATTTTTGTTTTTAAGCGACCCCAAAATTTTACGGTACCTTCCATATGAGCATAACAACAACAAAGGCTTCCTTTGCAGAAAAAAACAACAACAACAAAGGCTTCAATGGCCATCAACATACATTAACAAAAAGAATCAATTCTATTACAAAGACATTGATACCATCTTTCTTTGCGATTACACAAGACTTGCTACTCGGACATCCTCCCAAAGAAATCACAACATGTAAGAATATGTAAAAAATGACTTTGTTAAAAAAAATCAAAGAATCCTCCTTTTGAAGGTTATAATATGGTATATGTATAAGTCTATGTCCACTTTTCTCTCATCTGTCCTATGCACTCTCTTCCAATGTTGACATCAATACCATTTTCTTTAGAATCCATATTAGTATTGGATTCCTGCTCCACGGATGCAAAGTGTGATGGAAAACGAAGGTTGTCTGCCGCCTCATCACCTTGTCTTTCCTTCCTGTAGAACAAAATTAGTTAAAGTATATGCAATGTTATTAAAAATTAACATGTCATTATGATGCATCAGAAACAAGCAGTGGAAACCAAGTTTATAGAATTTTCCCTTCAGTCATTTGCATCTGCATTGACAAAGCTCCTATAAAGAAGCACCATTCTATTTCTTACCTTGCAAATTTCCATCGATTGCCAAAGATAGCCTGATTTTCCCATCTGCACTGACTATAGATCTACAAACAAATACAACAAAGAAAAACTTAACCACTGCTTACTTAGCATATAATAGACAATGTCTACCCCACATGAAGGTGAAAACATATTTTTATGATTCAGAAACATTGGAATGACCATATATAGAAGGATATGAACCAAGCAACTTAGACAACACCAAGTGATTGGAACAAGCATAGACACTAATTACTGAGTTATCACTACTTACAAGAACAATGACACATTTTAGGTATCATAACTGTGAAAGTACTGCAGATTTGGATAAAAAAAGAACTTTGTGCATCCAAAATCACTTTGTGCGCATCTAATGTACTATGATTTGGATAAAAAAGAAAGTAAACATTAAATTTGGAAGTGATATATGTAGAGGGAGAAAGCAAAAAAAACACGAGCGAAATGAATCACTCTAAGTATCCTTAGCATGGCTTCACAAACCGCCAAAGATAATCAATATATATTGTAAATATGGACGGATTCCACCATCTCCTAATGCTATAATACTATTAGTTAAAGGCTTAAAGCAACATTTCATTGGATTAAAAATGTTATTATAAAACAAACAATAAGGCTTTATTTGAGGATGAAATTTACCTTCCGAGGCATTGGGCGAGAACCTTGGGGATTGAATAAACATCTCTGTATCCGGAGGAGTAACATACATCTACAAACAACCAAAGATTCGACAATGAAAAGAGTAGCAAGAAGAATAAGAGGTTGATTGGAAGGGTACTACCAACCTCTCTGAAATCATAGACATCGTTGTCGTCGGTCGGGGTTTCCTTATGAAGAAATTGCGCCTAACAAGCTAATCTTGTGAAACTTCGTCTTCGTTGATTACGTAATCAGCAGCGGTCTCGAGGTCCGTCGTCGGGCTCGTGCTCGATGTCGAGGTCGTCTGATTGTTGAAATTTGCTCTGCTCGATGTCGAAGTCGCGCCCGTCGGGCTCGTACTATGTCGAAGTCCTTCTTGTTGTCGACCTCCTCCATTTCGTCGTCGTCCATCTCGTAGTCGCCGAGGCCGGGCGAGTCGACGTCTCCGTCGTCGGCGGTCGAATTGGTTGTGCCTGGACCTAGACCTTGACGGAGGTTGGAGGATGAAAGTGGTGTTGAATAAGGGTTTGAGTTTGAGAGTAGGGAAGGAGGAGGGTTAGAATTTTGAGAGAGCGAAGGTAGCGGTGGTGATGAGAGGAAGAGAAGGAAGTTAGAGGAAGTGGTAGTAGTTGACATGGTCAAGGCTTTCGATGAAGCGAGGAACCTCGATGGTTTGGGGAAGCGAGGAAGTGGCGAACAAGAGAAGAGGGGATTAGGAGCGATGATCTTTGTTGTGGTTGGAGCAGGTTTGAAGAATTTGAGGAGAGCAAAGGAAGAAGGCGGAGAAGGGTGAGGAAGTAGGCGAGAGAAGGAGGGAGTTGATGCGTCTATGGCGCCAGGTCGATATTCTCACATTGCTTTGTGGTTCACATTGCTTTGTGGTCAACAAATTTTGTCTGAATATTACCGACGGCTTAGTCGTCGGTAAAGCCCGCCGTCGGTACTTCGTCCACCGTCCGCCAATTAAACGCGGGACAACAAAATTTTTTACCGCCAACATAATTTTATGCAAGCGGCTTAGTCGCTGTATTCTGACGACCCAAAAGCCGTCCGAAATTACCAACGGCTTAGCCGTCAGTAACGTAGGAAAAAAATCAGTTTTTATATTTCAACGTTTCCGACGGCTAAGCCGTCGGTAATGTCTGAAAAAAATAATTTCGCAAGTCATATTTTTTCGGCGCCTTAGCGACGGCTTAGCCGTCGGTAATAAAAATATTACCGACGGAGTCGGGGCTGTCGGTAAAATTCCGTCGGTAACGAGCTGTTTTCTTGTAGTGAACTGGTTTGAACTAATGGTATGAAGGAGTCAAAGGTCAAGGGTTCAAACCTTGGTGAAGGAGAAAAAAAACTAATCTAACAACTAACATACTAATATTTGTCTATAAAAAAAATTATTATTAGGAAAAATAAAGAAAGCTGAAGATAAATGAAATTCTTTACTCGGATGTTATTACAGTCTTATGAGTAATGATATATAACCCCTTTTTTTTCTTTTATTGAATTTTTGTTAGCACCATTCAAACATGTTCACATTATGTCCCAAAACGAGACAGAGACAGGGACTAAAATAACTCAAAATAGTTTTTGTATCAAGAGATTTGACATAGGGACTAATGTTTTTTTCTTTTTGCACAATTTTGTAATGATATAATAACGGATTACATAAATCTATGAATCCTCCCCCAAATCTAAAAATTTATTTATCTTATTATTAATCAATAATTTTGTATATAGCTAGAACGACCCTCACAAATTGCAAATTCTAATTTGTTAAGAATTAATCGGATTGAAGCCATAACATCAGTCTTATGAGTAATGATATATAACCCCTTTTTTTTCTTTTATTGAATTTTTGTTAGCACCATTCAAACATGTTCACATTATGTCCCAAAACGAGACAGAGACAGGGACTAAAATAACTCAAAATAGTTTTTGTATCAAGAGATTTGACATAGGGACTAATGTTTTTTTCTTTTTGCACAATTTTGTAATGATATAATAACGGATTACATAAATCTATGAATCCTCCCCCAAATCTAAAAATTTATTTATCTTATTATTAATCAATAATTTTGTATATAGCTAGAACGACCCTCACAAATTGCAAATTCTAATTTGTTAAGAATTAATCGGATTGAAGCCATAACATCATCATTAGCTGGAAACGAGATATCTGCGAGATCTGAGTCACAATTTGTATCGATTAAACAAATCGTTGGAATTCCCAAAGTGATACATTCTCGAAGAGCCGTATATTCTTCTTGCTGATCAACGATTATTACAATATCGGGTAACCCCGTCATACATTTTATGCCGCCCAAATATGTTTCCAAATGAGATAATTGTCTCTTCAACATAGACTCATAATAATGTCACGTGTTCATGAAATTACGCGGTGAAAATATTTAACAGGTGTTTACACCCAAAATATTCCTAAGTGTCAGCCGAATCACAGGTCAGCCGCAATTGCAGCTAACAAGCTGAAAGCATGAAACCAAGAGCTGGATGAAGGTTTTGGGCTTATTGGGATGATATGAAGGTATTATTCCTATTGTACTGAAGTGAAGTCATCATTGGGCCAGGATTAAAAGTTGCTCCACGGGTCGAAAATGGTGGGAGAAATCCTGCATTAATTTAAATTTAAATGAAATTCAAAATGCGGATTGTTCCCTGATTTTTAGGAGTTGAGCGAGGGAATGAGAAGATAAGATCGCATAGATAGAGCCGTTGGTTGGGACGTGGCCTTGAAGCAAGAAAGCGCCTAGAATCTAGGAACGTGGTTAATGGAACAGGGGCACGACTCAGCCAATTAACTATCAACTAGGATATGTTGTTGTTAGCCATTGAACGTGGCAAATATGGGTAGTCTTAGTTACTACTATAAATACATATGTTGCACATAATTTTACAATACAAACAACTTATTTTCGCTTAGTCGCATTTATGTTTACCTTTATGTTCCTGCTTTTAGATTAGTTCACTATACTTAACGCTTTCTGGAGTGAGTTAAGGAACCCATAGTTGAGGAACAGAGTTCCTTCCTCAGCGTAATCGTTTGAAGAAAAGGGAATCACTGTTGTGGAGTTAGTCGATTTATCGGCTAAGTTACATTCCAGTCAACAAAATTGGCACGTCCAGTGGGACCAAAGGTTAACAAATCAACACATTCGAATCCCCTGGTCAGGATTACCATTGGCGTATGCACTTGCAATCTGGAAAGAGTCTAAGCAGCACCATGCACCCGCCTACGTCAACCTCAAAGAAGAACAATTCCAACAAAGTTGTTGAAGGGAATCCCTCACTGGGAATGCCCACTTCAACAACTGAGCCGGCGCATGTGGTGGCGGACTCTAAACCCACTGATCCTGCACTGGTGATGTCTACTTCGTTTATACGCCAACAACTTGATTTGGGTATAATGATATCATGTACCAAATGTCTCAACAGTTGGCTGATATTATGAAGCCTGTGGTACACAATGAAGTGCAGTAGGCCAAAGAGATAGAGGCTAAGAGGACTCACTTAGGCGAGAGCTCTATCAATTCTGCCATTCCAATGCAAGTGGGGTACACTACTCAGGCAGGACCTGTCACCCAGCCAAATGCAGCTCTGGTAGGACCAACTCAGGTTCAGCCGAGTATAACCCCGACATGGATAGAATAAGTTCAGCCTACCTACGCGCATGAAGGACCTACTCAGGTTCAGCCGATTGTAGGATAGGTACCTTTTAATTCAATTAATTCACAACCTAGTACTTTTTCCACTGTGAACACTGGAGGTCAACAAGTAGTGAATGATACACCTAACCGGGCTAATCTTCATTTTGGACAGGTGCATATGGCTAGTTGATAACATCAATATTGCATCATTTTATTAGGAATAGTAGAGTGTGATTTGAATAAATTATTGAATATTATCAGTTGAAATTCACTCTCTTTTTCTCTATATTTTGTAGAAATGGAAAATTAGGCAATACGGTGGTCAAATACAGTTATGGGCTTGAAATTGGGCCAAAAACCAGGCCCAGAATGCTAAACCAGACCTTCAACACGGCCTGTACATGGCAGCACAGCCTTGAGGCAGTTTAAGAAGCAGAGCACGACCTCTGCATTGACCAGCACGACCTCTTCATTAACCAGCACGGCCTCTTCATTGACCAACACAACCTTAAGGCGGTTTAAGAAGCAGAACACGGCCTCTTCATTGACCAGCACGGCCTCTCCATTGACCAGCACGGCCTCTCCATTTGACCAGCAAGGCCGTGCTCAAGCAAACATATCATAAAATCATGTCGGCAAGGTCGGTGATGCGTAGAACAGGTGTAGATGGAGCACGACCTTGGAGCACGGCCGTGCTGGTGTTGTGCTGACCCCAAATTTTGCCTATAAAAGGAACGCGCAGCAGAACATTTAAAAGTTTGCCGGGATTGATTCTCTCCCAATTCTCTTCTTTTCTCTGTAATCTTCTAGTCTTACTTTATAGTTGTTCTGCTAGTTTTAGTTTGAAATATGTCTTTTGTAAACATGTTGTTGCTATCTTCAAATATGTTTAGAAACTAATCCCATCATTGAGGTGACGGGGGATCTTTTACTTTATCTGTGATATCTTTATGATTTATAATATGAGTGTTTAAATCCTTTTGATTAAATTATTCCTGGTACTATTACTTTAAAAAGAATTAGTTACTCTTTACACAGTTAATTAATTGTTCGGCGATCGTACCTTGAATTAATTAACAGAACTCTAGGAATAATTGAATCTGCATGCTCTGCCGAATCAAGGATTGCGTGTTCATTTTCAGTCAGTCATTAAATTGATAAATCTATTGACACTTCATGCTCTTTCTGTTTAATTACTTTGCATGATCAAACTGAGTAATAAATTAGAAAGAAGACTGTTAATATTGCATGATCATTGGGTATTAATAGCTTTTAAATAGGTGATTGGTAATCAGTAAGAATTGTTACTCGTGTTTTAAATTAATCAAATACACAAATATAAGTATTAGTGAACCCATTACCTTAGTGCTTTTATAATCTAATTCCTTTCTAAAATATTTTATAATCTCTTTTTGAATTAGTTTTTATACACTCTTTAATCAATTTCACCTCGAATCATTTGTCTAAATAACAAATTGATCTAAGTAGAGCAGTAATCATTTCAATTCCCTGTGGAGACGATAATCTTTTATACTATAACTTGGCAAGATCGTATACTTGCGATTTTGACCGAACAAGTTTTTGGCGCCGTTGTCGGGGAATTGTTAATGGTATTGGTCAAAATGATTAATTGTTAATTTAGATGCTTTTTGTAATTATTCATTTTATTTTATTTTTATGTTACGTCTCCTGTTGGAAGACTATGTCTCCTGTTGGAAGACTAGATTTTATTTTTATATTTCGTCTCCTGGTTGGAAGACTAGATTTTATTTTGTGTAGCGTCTCCTGGTTGGAAGACTAGATTTTCTTTCTATTTTATTACTTAAACTTATTATTTAGCGTCTCCTGGTTGGAAGACTAGATTATTTTCTCTTTTCTTTTAATTTTTCTTTTCTTTTCTCCAGACTAACCTTAAAAATAATTAAAATTTCAGTTTTTGATCACGTGATCCAGCTTTGTTGCAGTGTATGCTAACACGCTCTCAAGATCCTATCCTTCAGTTTAATCCTAAAATTGAAAGAACTGCAAGAGCTCTCAGAAGACAAAGAAGAGTTGTTAGAAGACAAAGAGGAACAATGGCAGAACAGGAATTGACTATGAATGAATACTTCACACCGACTTGTGAAGAACATGATAGTATCCAATATCCAGTGGTGGAAGCCAACAATTTTGAGCTTAAACCAGGCCTAATTTCTATGGTCAAAGATGTGCAATTCTCAGGCTTACCACATGAGGACCCAAATGCCCATCTAAAAAGATTCCAATGATTACAAAAACTGTAAAAATTAATGGGGTTCCTCCGGAAGCCATTAGACTCTGCTTGTTTACTTTTTCTTTGCAAGGAAAAGCTCAACTCTGGTTGGACTCATTGGAAGCCAATTCCATCACAACTTGGACAGATCTGAAGAGTAAATTTTTGAACAAATACTTCCCACCTGGGAAGTCTGCTAAACTAAGAGCAGAAATTTCTGGATTTACTCAGAAAGATGGTGAAACTATGCATGAAACATGGGAACGATTCCAAGATCTAATCTTAGGCTGTCCCCCTCATGGTTTTAATAAATCCCTGTTAGTTCAAATTTTCTATAATGGTCTTTCTTTTCCAGATAAGGCAGCTATAGATGCAGCATGTGGAGGATCCTTAGGCTACAAAACACCATCTGAATGCTATGAGATTATGGGCAGGATTGCCCAGAATAATGCTCAGTGGGCACCAGGAGAGAGACATATCCCGAAAAAATCTCCACAGTCAGGTATGTTTAAAGTAGATTCTAATACTGCTTTAGAGGCCAAGATTGAGGCATTGAGCAAGAAGTTAGAGGCTCTCTTAACCTCAAAGTCTAAAACAGTTGCCTCGGTTTCTCATGACAATGATGAATGGCCTATTGAGTTTAGTGGCATGACTGAAGAAGTTAACGCCATTAAAGATTCTGATCCAAAACTTGAAATGCAAGAAGCAATGCTCAAATACATGCGAAGGCATGGACATCCGTGTATGGGTGTCTTGGCTAGTTATATGGAGAAAACCAATGAAAGGCTAAAAAGCATTGAGAAGAAGGGCCCTATGACCTCTTGTAATTCTTGTGGAACAGTGGGTCATGAGACCAAGGATTGTTTAGAAGAAGTTAATTTTGTAGGCACTAGCTCTAGGCCTAGAAATGATCCATATTCTAATAACTATAATCCGGGTTGGAGGGACCATCCCAACTTCGCGTGGGGAGGGCAACAAAACCAGAATCAGAATCAGAATAAAAATCAGATTCAAGCCCCCTACAAACCCCCTAACATGCAAGTCCAACCTCAACCACAAAGAAGGCCATACCTTCAAGATCAAATTGATAGCCTTGTGGGAACTGTTAAATCACTAGAAAATACAGTAAATACTTCAGTTTCCAACCACAAAAACTTAGAAAGCCAAGTTGCCACTCTGGTGCAACTAATGACCAAAAGGGAGCAAGGGTCGCTCCCCAGCCAGCCTGAACAAAATCCTAGGGAGCAAATGAAGGCCATGAGTACTAGAAGTGGTAAAATTCTTAATTCACCAATGAATGAGAGTAGTCTAGTCCCTACTGAAAGGGACTCAAGTGAAAAAATTGAAGAAAAAGAAAAAAATGAACAAACTTCACCAATTCCTGCAGTTTCATCACTTCTACCCCAAAACCCTAAGCCAAATATCCCATTTCCACAAAGGCTAAAAGGTAACATAGTTGATCCACAATTTGCCAAATTTTTGGATATGTTAAAACAACTAACAATTAACATACCCTTTGTGGAGGCAATTTCTCAAATGCCCAAATATGCAAAATTTTTGAAGGACATTGTGTCCAATAAAAAAAGGCTAGAGGAATTTGCCACAGTCAAACTTAATGAGGAGTGCTCTGCTATACTTCTGAATAAATTACCTCCTAAATTGAAAGATCCAGGTAGTTTTACTATTCCCTGTTCAATAGGTGATTTACATTTTAAAAAGTGTCTGTGTGACTTAGGCTCTAGTATCAACTTGATGCCTTTGTCCATTCTGAGAAAGTTGGGAATTCAAGAGCCAAAACCCACAACTATCCAAATCCAACTGGCAGATAGATCTGTGGTGTATCCACGAGGTATAGTAGAAGATATTCTTATTAAGGTAGATAAATTTATCTTTCCGGTAGACTTTGTGGTTTTTGATATGGAAATTGATAAAGAACCAATTCTTCTGGGAAGACCATTCTTGGCCACGGGTAGGACTCTAATTGATGTTCACCAAGGGAAACTTACTCTAAGGTTAAATGATGAGGAGGTTGTTTTCAAAGTTTTTAACTCTATGAAAACCCCGTCTACTTTTGAATCCTGTAATTTCATATCTTCTGTGGATAACACGAGTGCTTTAACTCAGTACAATTTGCAGGAACTATTAAGTAGTAACAATCTTGAAAAAGCTTTAACAATGAGTGAGTTTGATTTTTTGGATAATATGGAAATGTTGGATGAAGTCAAAGCCTTGGATGCTGGAACAAATCAAGGAGGTGTCAAATGGAAAGGGCAATATGAAAACTTGGAAAGACATAATCTACAAAAAGCCAAGCCTTCCATTGAATAACCGCCTGAGCTTGAGCTTAAACCTCTGCCTGCTAATTTAAAATATGCATTCTTGCATCCCCCTTCCTCTTTGCCTGTTATTATTTCTTCATCTTTGACAGGTATAATGGAAGAAAGGCTATTGAGAGTTATGAGGGAACACAAGGAGACATTTGGATGGACTATCCATGACATCAAAGGAATACGCCCATCCATTTGCACTCACAGAATCCATATGGAAGAGGACCACAAGCCAAGGGTTCAACCCCAAAGAAGGCTCAACCCAAATTTAAAAGAAGTGGTAAAACAAGAAGTTATCAAACTTCTTGATGCAGGTATAATCTATCCTATATCTGATAGTCCTTGGGTGAGTCCTGTCCAAGTGGTCCCAAAAAAAGGAGGGACGACAGTAACTGAAAATGATAAGAAAGAATTAATTGCTGTTAGAAAAGTTACTGGGTGGCGTGTTTGCATTGATTATAGAAAATTAAATGAAGCCACTAGGAAAGATCATTTCCCCCTCCCCTTTATTGATCAAATGTTAGAAAAATTGTCCGGGCATGAATATTATTGTTGCCTAGATGGCTATTCCGGATATATGCAAATACCCGTGGCTTTTGAAGATCAAGAAAAGACCACTTTTACGTGCCCATACGGAACATTTGCATATAGACGAATGCCATTTGGTCTATGCAATGCACCTGCCACCTTCCAGAGATGCATGATGTCTATCTTCTCTGATATTTTAGAAGATTGCATAGAGGTATTTATGGACGATTTTTCTGTGTATGGTACATCATATGATGCTTGTTTAATTAATCTGGGACTTGTCTTTGAAAAGATGTCTGAGAAACAAATTTGGTTCTAAACTGGGAAAAATGTCAATTTATGATCAGTGAGTGCATTGTACTCGGGCATAAAATTTCTGAAAGAGGGATTGAGGTAGATCCTGCCAAAATAGAGGGTATTGCAAAACTTCCACCTCTTAATTCAGCAAAAGCTATCGAAGCTTTACGGGTCATCTTTGGATTTTAAGGAGGTTTATAAAGATTTTTCAAAAATTGCAAAGCCTCTATCAACCCTTTTAATGAAAGATATGCCCTTTCAATTTTCTGAAGATTGTTTGAAATCTTTTAACACTCTGAAAGCAAAGCTGATTGAAGCACTGTTGTTATGGCTTTGATTGGTCAACGCCTTTTGAACTAATGTGTGATGCTAGTGATATGGCAGTGGGGGCCGTTTTGGGCCAGAAAAAGGATAAGGTATTTCATGTCATTTATTATGCCAGTCGTACTCTTGATGATGCGCAACAAAATTATACGACAACTGAGAAAGAGTTACTGGCAGTAATATTTGCTTTTGACAAATTTCGTCCTTACCTGGTTTTATCTAAAATAATTGTTTATACTGATCATGCGGCTGTTAGACATTTGCTTGCTAAACAGGATACTAAGCCAAGACTAATCAGATGGGTACTCTTGCTTCAAGAGTTTGATGTAGAGATCAGAGACAAAAAGGGAGTTGAAAATGTCATTGCTGATCATCTGTCCAGGATTGATCCTGAGGTAAGACCAAATGTTGTTGAAGGGATAAAGGAAACCTTCCCTGATGAACAATTGCTGGCAATTTCTGAATTACCATGGTATGCAGATTTTGTAAACTACTTGGCTGGTAATGTTCTTCCTCCTAATTTATCTTATGCTCAACGAAAGAAATTCTTTTCTGATGTTAAGCATTATTTTTGGGATGAACCATACTTATTCAAGATATGTGCTGACAATATCATTAAAAGATGCATTCCAGAAGTGGAATTTAATTCCATTTTAGAGCATTGCCACTCTAAAGAAGTGGGAGGTCATTTTGGTCCCACAAAGACTGCACACAAAGTTTTACAATGTGGTTTTTACTGGCCTAACCTTTTCAGGGATGCATACAATTTTGTCAAATCTTGTGATAAATGTCAAAGAAGTGGAAATATTTCCCGGAGACAGGAAATGCCCCTAAACAGTATTTTAGTCTGTGAATTGTTTGATGTTTGGGGCATAGATTTCATGGGACCTTTTATGTCATCCTATAATAATGTTTATATTCTGGTTGCAGTAGACTATGTGTCCAAATGGGTAGAAGCGGTGGCTCTAACTAAAAATGATACTAGGGGAGTGATTAAATTTTTAAAGAAAAATATTTTCACTCGTTTCGGTACTCCCCGGGCAATCATAAGTGATGGAGGCTCCCATTTTTGCAATAAACAATTTGAAAATCTGTTAGCAAAATATGGAGTAACTCACAAAGTAACCACTCCTTACCATCCACAAACAAGCGGTCAAGTTGAAATTTCCAATCGAGAAATAAAGAAAATTTTGGAAAGAATCATAACAATTCTCAAAAGATTGGTCATTAAAACTTGATGACGCTTTGTGGGCATATAGGACGGCATTTAAAACTCCTATTGGCATGTCTCCTTATAAATTAGTTTTTGGAAAAGCTTGTCACTTACCTGTAGAATTGGAACATAGGGCCTATTGGGCCATCAAATATTTGAATTTTCAAATAAAAGATGCAGGTGAGAAGCGGTTGTTACAACTGGATGAGATGGATGAATTCCGTCTAGAAGCATATGAAAATGCTAAGCTATACAAAGAGCGCACAAAGAAATGGCATGACAAGCATATTCTGAGACGAGAGTTTAAAGTAGGTGATAAGGTTTTAATTTATATCTCTCGTCTTCGTCTCTTCCCAGGTAAACTTAAATCCAGATGGACTGGACCATACAAAATAATCAAGGTATTCCCATATGGGGTTATTGAATTACAAAAAGATAATGGGGAAACTTTCAAGATAAATGGCCAAAGGGCCAAGATCTATGAGGAGGGTTTCCAACAAGAAACCCTTACTGTCAATTTAAACTAAGCTTTGTGAAAAATATATCCGTCAAGCTCGGGACGTTAAACACGCGCTTTGCGGGAGGCAACCCGTATTTTACTTAAAAAAAAAAAATATACAGCACGGCCGTGCTCCTCGATGCAAAGGCCGTGCTGCTCGTCTTCCAGCTTAAAACCAGAATGAAGAGGCCGTGGCTCTCATTAGCACGACCCTCTACTATTCACTCCAGAGAGAAAAACGGGAGAACGCTTGTTTTCTTGATCTTTTGTGCAGTTCTTTGTGTATTTCTTCATCAATCTAAGCCAGGTAACATTCACATCTCTATTTCCTCTAAAGATTTATGGTAGTCTAGGGATTTATTAATGTTTTTGGGAGAAATCTCATACCTAGATCCTAAATACAATGATATAGATGTGTTTTTAGACCTAGAAATCAAATAGAACTCGTTTTGTATGTTGGGAGATGTCTATTTTGCATGATTCTGGTTCAAAAATGGCGAAAATTGATGTTTTTGGCTATCTGGACTGATTCTGCGATCTGGGAATCGCGTCTGACAAGGGAGCACGGTCGTGCTCCTCATGAACAGGTCGTGCTCCTAGGCCGTGCTAAAATTTTTTCCACTTAAAGGCCTTAAATTGTTATTCTGACAAAATTATATTTTTCCTTGTTATCTTGTTTAATCTATTTTTCAAGAAAAATAGCCTAAAAGGGCCAGACATGACCACGCTGTCAGATCCAGAGTGCTAGCTCCTGTTCCAGGTCATATCCCTCTGAATTTGAGGGAAAGATACCGCCAGGTCTGAGGATTTGAGTTCCATCCTACCAGGTACCTAGACGAGCACACCTTAGACAGATTTCATATGCTGAAACACGATCACCACCTGGCTGGAGAGGATCAGATGGACGAGGGTTGCTGCCATACGACATCCCACTTACATAGAGCCGGTGATCGAGATTTTAGGTACACTGACGTACTACGATGCACCAAACCCAGAGGAGAAGTACTGGGTTAAATTCATGCTTGATGAGGTGGAGCATGATTATTCTTTAGCAGAGTTCAACATCCATCTGGGGTTCCACACACCAGAGGAGGTTGAGACACTTGCATATGAGGGGGCCCACCATGATGTTCTGCTCGTGAATCTGGTCCGACGGAGTTACCTGGCGTAGATGACAGTGAGCCACCGCCGCTACAATCCCGCATACCCAAAGCAAGTAAGCTCCGCAACCCTATTCTGAGAACTGTACACCGTTGGCTCTCTTCATCGGTGCACGGTAGATTCTCCAGTGAGGGGGTTGTCTCCAGAGGCGACCTTTTCCTCTTATGGTGCATGACTAGGGAGGACGGACAGCCCTGCAACCCTGGTATGTGGTTTTTACGTACGTGCACTAACCTAGGCAAGAGGTTAGCTGCCAATAACACCAGACATGTGGTGTTTGGGTCATTCTTATCTCAATTGGCTGTTAACCTCGGTTATCAGCCTACTGAGGAGACCACTACTCAGACTACGTTATTATCCATCGGTGTTCTCCGGCGGAATGATTAGGGAGTCTTAGTTCTGGATTATGCTGTAGAGGAGCCCCAGCCTATTGATGAGATGATGGATCAGGATGAGGGGCATGATGAAGATCAGCCAGAGGCCCACGGGGAGGATGTTGAGGACGTAGCGCACAAGTTTGATCAGGCACCCCCTCCACCTTCACCGGCTCATGATCAGGCACCACCTCCACCTCCACCACATTATCAGCAGCACGAGTATTTTCAGGGGTTGGATCAGCGCTTCCATGACATGAGGCAGCATTATGACGCAAGGTTTGACCAGATGGTTGCAGACTTTCAGAGAATGCAGCAGGATTATACTGCTCGATTTGATCAGGTAGACCAGTCACAGGCTACCATCATAGAGCTTCTCCGGCAGATGCAGCTGCACTACCCGCATCCACCCCCGCATTGATGCCATGCTTTCATGATATTTTGTACAAAATGTGTTTTGCTTTTGTATGATGTATTCCAGGACATCCCGGGGGAGTTTTTATCGCTTTATTATATTTTCGTATTTTATTTTGCTATTTGGAAATATTTGACTTTTTTTTATTTTTCTTTCACTAGCTTTTTGGTATTTAGCTAGTAATAAGTGTGGGGGGGAGAACAACACAACTCATGAATTCTCAATCAAAAATTGGAAAATTGAAGTTAATTAATTTTTGGGGAAAATAAAATTTTTGGACAGCTTTAAATTTCTTAAAAGAAAATATTTTCTGAAAAGCTGAGAAATTTGAAATAAAGCCCTTCATTGACAAAATCTCCAAGAAAAACTTCTATATGTGAGAATTCAAGCCTAATCCAGGGGTTACATTTAACAGATTGATTTTTAAAACCCCTATTTTTCATTTGAGTGTTTTCAGTAACAATTGTGTTCTAGAACTTGACATGTGACCATTCAAAGCGAAACTAATTTACAAAATTTTTGAAAAATGATTGAGGCACTTAGGATTGTTTCTAGCCTCCAACACTTTGAATTGGAAATTTTTACCAACTAGCTGCCCACTTCGAGCCTTCAAGATAAAATTCATTTGATACCTCATATTCCTTTGAAAGAACTACAAAATTGGTTATCATTGAGTTATAAAGAGCAACGTGGCATTGGTAAAAAAAAAAAAAAAGAAGAAAAAAACAAGTTTATGAAAATGTGGTTTTCTGCACCTAAAAATGCCAAAATTGTGAAACAAGGATTCATGCTCAAAAAAGAAATAACTGAATTTTCCAAAGCCCTTGTAAAACCATTTTTTCTAGATCTTTATACCTTGAATTTCTACCCTTAGCCTCATTACAACCTTATACCAAGACCTCTTAATTTCAAAATTTTCTGTGAATTGTTAGTCGAGTTTTGGTCTATTGTCAAGCCTATGGTAATGCATTGTTTCTGAGAAAATGTGTGAATTCCCCTTAACCATTGAAACACTTGAGAGATTGAAAGAGAGCGACATATTCTTGGTTGATTTAAATATCAAAGTGCTTATCTTTTTAAAAGTTTCAATCAAATGGAAATATTTTTTTCAAAGAGATAAAAACTGTCTTTTAGAAACATTTGCTCTGCCCCATTCATTGTTAGCTGTTGTTGAAAAATTATTGAGAATTCATAAAACCAATTTGCTTGAGGGCAAGCAAAATTCAAGTGTGGGGGTATTGATAACATCAATATTGCATCATTTTATTAGGAATAGTAGAGTGTGATTTGAATAAATTATTGAATATTATCAGTTGAAATTCACTCTCTTTTTCTCTATATTTTGTAGAAATGGAAAATTAGACAATACGGTGGTCAAATACAGTTATGGGCTTGAAATTGGGCCAATAACTAGGCCCAGAATGCTAAACCAGACCTTCAACACGGCCTGTACATGGCAGCACAGCCTTGAGGCAGTTTAAGAAGCAGAGCACGGCCTCTTCATTGACCAGCACGACCTCTTCATTGACCAGCACGGCCTCTTCATTGACCAACACAGCCTTAAGGCGGTTTAAGAAGCAGAACACGACCTCTCCATTGACCAGCACAGCCTCTCCATTGACCAGCATGGCCTCTCTATTTGACCAGCAAGGCCGTGCTCAAGCAAAAATATCAGAAAATCATGTCGGCAAGGTCGGTGACGCGTAAAACAGGTGTAGATGGAGCACAGCCTTGGAGCACGGCCGTGCTGGTATTGTGCTGACCCCAAATTTTGCCTATAAAAGGAACGCGCAGCAGAACATTTAAAAGTTTTCCGGGATTGATTCTCTCCCAATTCTCTTCTTTTCTCTGTAATCTTCTAGTCTTACTTTATAGTTGTTCTGCTAGTTTTAGTTTGAAATATGTCTTTTGTAAACATGTTGTTGCTATCTTCAAATATGTTTAGAAACTAATCCCATTATTGAGGTGACGGGGGATCTTTTACTTTATCTGTGATATCTTTATGATTTATAATATGAGTGTTTAAATCCTTTTGATTAAATTATTCCTGGTACTATTACTTTAAAAAGA
This sequence comes from Calophaca sinica, assembly GCA_037113605.1. NCBI lineage: Eukaryota > Viridiplantae > Streptophyta > Magnoliopsida > Fabales > Fabaceae > Calophaca > Calophaca sinica. The sequence continues at coordinate 96,159,890 of CM073733.1, forward strand.
ATTAGCTACTCTTTACACAGTTAATTAATTGGTCGGCGATCGTACCTTGAATTAATTAACAGAACTCTAGGAATAATTGAATCTTCATGCTCTGCCGGATCAATGATTGTGTGTTCATTTTCATTCAGTCATTAAATTGATAAATCTATTGACACTTCATGCTATTTCTGTTTAATTACTTTGCATGAACAAACTGAGTAATAAATTAGAAAGAAGACTGTTAATATTGCATGATCATTGGGTATTAATAGCTTTTAAATAGGTGATTGGTAATCAGTAAGAATTGTTACTCATGTTTTAAACTAATCAAATACACAGATATAAGTATTAGTGAACCCATTACCTTAGTGCTTTTATAATCTAATTCCTTTCTAAAATATTTTATAATCTCTTTTCGAATTAGTTTTTATACACTCTTTAATCAATTTCACCTCGAATCATTTGTCTAAATAACAAATTGATCTAAGTAAAGCAGTAATCATTTCAATTCCCTGTGGAGACGATAATCTTTTATACTATAACTTGACAAGATCGTATATTTGCGATTTTGACCGAACACTAGTAGGCCACCAGATGCAGTGGGGCAAATTGGAATGTCGCAAGTAATGCCATATGTGCAGCCCTATGGTACTGCTATGCAGGCGACTAACCCACAGTACACTGGGGGGCAAACTCTTGGCCCAGGAGGAGGTGTGATAAGGCCACCTGGGAGCTATACTGGACAGCCGCAATGGAGTAATCTTCCACATGTATCGGCTAATCCCCCATTCTATCCACCTTATCCTAAAGTACCTGTAGGCACTCAAATGAGGTCCACTCCTCTAAGGGCACCTGTTTAGTGACGGAGCAGCCATGGGAATAGATCCCACCTCCACCATTTAACACAGGTGTTCCAGGGATTCAATACAGGGTGCTAGTTGAAGGAAGCATGGAGCAACCATGGGCAGTTAACCCACCTCCAATGCTAAGTTAGGCAGGTTATCCCAATCCTCCAGAGCAAATATCATAGGCATGTAACAGCCCGTATTTTCAGTTTTTAGGGTTTTGTGTTTTTGTGCACGTTATTGTATTTTACGTGTATTTTACATTAAAACGGTATTTTGGTCTTTTTGTAAAGTGCGTATTTGAGAAAATAGATTTCATATTTGAATTCTAAACATTTTATTTAGTTGTGGTAAAATTTTCATATTTTAATTTTGACGGAAATTGGGTAACGTTTTGGCCACCCGGGTAACTTTTTACCACCGAAAAATTCTGTTTCGACCCCTGGGCAGATTTTTTTGTAAAAATTTCCTTTTAATTAAGGCGGCGGCTAGGGTGGGGAAGTACCCCAAGTGGTCCATAATGGACCAATTTTTTTCACAATTTGATCAAATCGTTCGATCGTTAAATTAAAAATGAACAGTCAAAAATAAAAAAAAAATAATATACTCTTACCCACAAACTTGTCAATGAGGTCCGAAATATAAATTTTCAGCGCAAAAAATGATCCAAATTATACTGCCGGTGCAAAACACTGTCCAGAATTCAGTAAAATTTTAAACCCAAATTTTTACCATAGCCTGTCATGATATAATACGTTTAATCTATTAATTTACTTTAGTGAAATTCACTCATTTAATCATAGATTAAAAATACAGTTAACCTTGTGTTAATAGGACAAATTTAACAATTAACTGTATCATAGATTAAATGAGTGAATTTCACAAAAGTAAATTAATAGATCAAACGTATTATATCATAACAGACTATGGTAAACATTTGGGTTTAAAATTCTACTGAATTCTGGACAGTGTTTTGCACCGGCAGTATAATTTGGATTATTTTTTACTCCCAAAATTTATATTTCGGACCTCATTGACAAGTTTGTGGGTAAGAGTATATTATTTTTTTTTTATTTTTGACTGTTGATTTTTAATTTAATGATCGAACGATTTGATCAAAAGTTAGAAATAAATTGGTCCATTATGGACCACATGGGATACTTCCCCACCCTAGCTGCCGCTTTTAATTAATCCTAATTTTTTAGATGAAAATAAAATTTGTATCAAATGTATTTTCTGCCGATGTTAGGTTTAATCGTATAATGATTTAATCGCGCGATTAGAGCCGAAGCCGGTTAATATTAAGAGATAAGAATTGTGACAAGGTTTTGGATAAGCTTAAATCTTTTAATTAATTAGATTGGAGTTTATTTTGAAATCCATAAGTTAATTTGATAATTTTTTTGGATTACAAAACTATATTCTATAATTTTTGAGTTACATAATATATTTTATTCTTTATCCTTTCTTCTTGAACAAGAAAGCTCTCCTATAAATAGGAGGCCTTCCCTTCATAAATTTCCATCCCACCTTGAAGCATTTCCAAGGTATTTTTTTTTAGGAAGTTTTTAGTAGTTTTTATATATAGTTTCTAATAATTTTTATATTATTATTTTGTGTAGTAATTAGTTTAAATAGTTTTATATTCCAGTCTTAGTTTAATTAATGAATTTCACATATGCAACTGATATAGCTTAATTAGATAAGTACTTTTGGCATAGATAGTGTTTGGTTAATAGATAACTCATTAATTATTACATGTTTAATTATTAGGCTTTTTACTTAGATAAATCATAACTAATTATGTTTTGATTATATGCTTTTGAAAATTAATATGTAGGCTTGTATAATCATTCTTAACATGTACACAAATTTTGGTTTTAAAATTAATTGGCTTTAGGAGTTTGATAAATAATACATGTCTTGGAAAGTTCTGACTAAAGTAAGACTTGATATTTAAGAGATAAGTTCCACCTCTCTTACCTGGGAACAATTTGATATATTATATATTAAAACTCGTAGAAAAGATAATAAACGATCACTAGTTATAGATATTAGACGATTGATCCAGTTGGCTCTTCCTCGCTTCATCTCTAATATTAATTAAAGTTATCATATCCCTTTTTATCCTTAAAAATCGTAATGATTGAATAGAAAATAAAAGAGGTTTATTTTGTTAAGTGATTATATAATCGAGTTATTAGTAAAAGAGTTTATGTTTTGATGAGTTTTAGGTCTAAACTTATCTTGAAAGAGTTACTTCAAAGCTTGGGAGGAAAATCTTTTAAGGTAAGGGGAAGATTCTCTAATGAGTTTTGATAAATCCATGAGTTGGGTGATTGTATGCAATTGTTGTGGATGAAACTCTTGGATGAGAGTTTGATCAATTTGTTCTTGAGATTAATTTTATATATATATATATATATATATGAAATGATTGGATGTATTATAATTATGATCATGATTTGGATTGTGATAGTGATATGTTGGGTTTTACATATTTTGTTGCATTCATGCATGGCATAGACCTAGCAAATTACTATCAGCTAGTTTTCAACGTAACCTGGACTTATATTAGTCATTTGATTTGCTAGTCATGAGGCTTTTTATGCCGTAAGACTAGTTAAGTATGGACTTGGCAATTTATTATCAGTTGGACTGAAAAATGTTCTGTGGGTTTTTAGCCTTTTGGCGTGATAAATTATTGTCACTCGGCTTATTTGAAGTCTAACATTTGCATTGGCAGAAATGTCTTTGGCTTTTATTCAGCCATACTCATACATTTCACGGGAAATCATCATCATGAGCTTATTTAAGTCATGTGAACAATTATTGTCTTATTACTAAAATTATTATTTGTCTATGTATAAATTATCTATTTTATTTTACTTGTGCGATTGTCGCGATAAAACTCGTGAAGATGAGGTTTTCACCCTTTCTATGTATTTGCTTGTATTTCAATGGATCTATAGATGACAAAGAGATTACTCTGAGAGATTTCAATTTTGCAAAAGGACCCAAGACACGTGGATGGGGAAAGTGGTCTACCAAAGAAGTTGATGATACTAAGTAGATGACTTAGGAGTTATCAGGAGATAGTCTGGAGTCCCCTTATGTTTTGAGTCCCACGGCCAGTGGAGTGTCTTTATGACTTTTGTAGTGTAGTTACTACATTTGTAATTTCTTCCGCATTACTGATAAATAAATGTCAAGTGTTCGTATGTTTAAATACGATGTGTTTTAAAGTTTTTAATTTTCTCACCATTAAGTAACCATAATCACCAGTAGCCCCGAGAGGGTGTCACATTAGTGGTATCAGAGCCGTTAGTTTCAAACCGAACTGTGAGGTATCAGTTAGAGTTCTGGATGTGTCTAGTTGTGTGTCTAGTTATATCCGCTCAGGATACTAACTATGGTTAGTAGTTTGGAAGTCAGATAAAATGAGAATAGCAAAGTGAGACTTTGTTGGAAAGGATTAGTGAACACAATCATGATAGTCGAAGTAAAACATGAGGAGTATCCACTATGGGAATGTGCCCCTGTAGATACGACCGACTCTTGGAAGAAAGTGTTAATCGACTATCTAAAAGATCCTTCAAGTAGTATTGACTTCAAACTAAAGTAGAAAGCACTTAAGTATGTGTTAGTGGATGATGAGCTCTATAGAAGAACTATCAATGGAGTGATATTTCGCTGCATCTATAAAGGTGAATCCATGAAGGTTATGGGGGAAGTACATGAAGGAATTTGCAGCTCTCATAGGGCTGGACCTATTATGAAGTGGCTAATATACAGGCATGGGTATTATTGGCCTACCATTACAGCTGATTGTTATCAATATGCCAAGGGGTGTGAAGCCTGTCAGCTGCATAGTCCAATACAAAGGGTTCCAGCTGAGAATTTGCATCCAGTGATAAAACCTTGGCCGTTTAGGACTTGATAGGTAAAATATATCCTCCTTCTTCCAAGAGGCATGCGTTTATCATTGTTGCGACTGACTACTTCACTAAATGGGTAGAAGCACAACCTATGATGAATGTGACTCAAGATGATGTGATTAGTTCATACAATGCTAAATCTTTTACAGGTTTGGTATTCCTGAAACCATTACCATAGATCAGGGTACTATGTTCACTGGAGAAAAAGTGGTGGCCTTTGCATAGCAATTTAGGATTAAGATGATTCATCCATCCGCTTATTATGCACAGGATAAAGGGCAAGCAAGAGCTACTAATACAATTCTTATTGATTTAATCATGAAGAATATTGAAGATAAGCCCAGGAAATGGCATGAAACGCTAAATGAAGTATTGTGGGCTATAAGGAATTCCAAGTGCAGTGCGACTGGATTCACTCCTTATCGGCTAACATATGGACAAGATGTTGTGTTGCCATTAGAAATAAATGTGACTTCACTAACAATAGCAAGCAAGGCTTGTTAAGCCTAGATGAATACCAGCAAGCCATGCTCATGGAATTAGATTCAGTAGATGAAGATTGACTCATGGCTTTGAATAGAATTGAACGCAGCAAACAGAAGATGGCCAGGGCCTATAACAAACAAGTAAAAGGGAAAAAGTTTGTTGAAGGGGACCTTGTTTGGAAAACCATATTACCTATTGGGATTAAAGATCCTAAGTTTGGAAATTGGTCACCAAATTGAGAAGGACCATTTATTGTTAGTAAAGCATATAATGGTGGTGCTTGTCGGCTGGTTAATATGGAAGGCAAAGAATTGAATAGACACATAAATGAGAAATACCTTAAAAGATACTACCCTACTGTATGGCAAGGCATATTGGAGGAATAAAGGAAATTAATTCAAAAAAGATAATTTCATGGTGACCACAGGTCGGCCACCTAGCCTAAATACTTAGAATAAATTAAAAGGAAAAATTCAGAAGGGTTAGGCAACCGCTGGTGAACCACCTACAGTTTCCTCCATATGCATTGATCCTTGTTCGACCATAAAGGGATCTGAAGTTGCAGAAGGATCATCTGTAGCCGAAGTGGCAGCAACTTCAGGGGCAGGATAAGCTGGGGCCTCCACAACAGGCACAACTGGATCAATTGGCTCTTCTTGCTGATTGGTTGAGGTATCAGTTGCAGAGGAGTTTCTATTCTCTTTGATTCTTTTAGCAGCTGCATGAAGGAGTCCCATGTCCTATTGGCTTCAACTATGCCATCACTTCTAGTTTTTAGGTCCTTTTCCAAGCCATCCTTTTAAGCAAATAGCACCACTATCACACTATCCAGAGAAGAGGATTGAAAATAAAGGGCAAGGCGCTAGTCAGAATAGGAATCTAGCTGTTGAGATAAGGCGATTGATTTGGGGGCCAGATCCTCTATTTCCTTCTTCATTCGATCGAGCTCAACTGTTAACATGGCTAGCCGATCATCTATAGTTTTGCGTTGGGCCAAAGCTTCTTAGCGTTCTGCCTCAAGGGCCTGATAAGAGGCTTGAAATTTAGACTTCTTTTCTTGTAGCTCTCTTAGCCTTTTGAGGTAGTAGGAGGCAATGTCATTAATCTCCTTAGAGCGACCATATAGGTTAGCCAAGTCATTAAGCTGAAGAGCTATGTTGTTTTACACCTCTCGGCTAGTTGCAGGGATGTCAGCTGAATTGGCCAGTTTGAACAAGGAAGTTCTCAGCCGCCACTGATCCTCTTGGTTGGAATTCCCCTATCAATGCTGAATTGACTGTCTAAATGATTAGAGATGGGAGAGGAAACCATTGGAAAGGGATCAACTGAGGTGGAATATTTAGCCAATTCTGAACGTGAACACAAGAAGGGGGTTGAATTGTGTTGAAAACGTTTTGCAAACTTTAAGTTAAAAACACTTTTCTTTGAAAACTGTTTGTTATCGGATGTTGAAGTAAGACCAGACGCTAGAAATAAGTTTATGAAAACTTGTTTTTCTTTGCAAGATAAAAGTAACTGTAAAACAGTAAAGCAAGAGACACAGAGATTTATACTAGTTCACCACCAAACTGGTAGCCACGTCTAGTCCCTTCGTTCCTGAAGGATTTTTCACTGTAATCAACCGATTGCAAATTTTCTTAAGAGTATTCTACTGTCACAAACTTGACAATAATCTTAACTTCTCAAAACGACTCAGTACGTTCGAGCCTTTGAGGAACTAATCCTTTAACTAGGCAATACAACTTTCACAAAGTATTTCTTTTTTAATACAATCAAATAACTCTCACAGAGAGGATGAAAAGATTAAGCTCAAAACAATAACTTCTAAAAGAAAGAATATAAGACGCTGAGGTTCGGATCTTGGTTTCCAGAAACTTGGAACGAAACTTGATTGCTCACTTAAGTAATAGCTCTTTCAGAATGTAGTTTCTAGTAACCTTCTTCAATGAATAGCTCGAGGTATTTATAGAAAACCTTGAGGATAATACTGTTACAGATATTTTAGCTCCAAATCATTGGGTGAGGTAATTTGAAAAAGTGTCATTTTCTTCCTTTCCAGAGAATATCAGAATAATACATATTTTCGTTATGGTACTATCTGCTTTTCACACAATTACCTTATGCGAATTTGTCTTATTCTAAAGGTGTCACATTTAATACCTCGTATATAAAAATGAGCGCATAAAATCAAATTCGAATTTCGTTCCAGTATAACTGAGGTAAAAGAGCATACACGTGACCATCACGTGCTTCATTAATAGACCAGATGCTCGCTAAGAGAACAAAACGGACGCTTGCTGCAATTGAGTAACCACGTGTCATAAGATAACACTACCAGACGCTCGCTATAAACAAGTCGCTGGAGTGAACCGGATGCAGACACACATGGAATGTATTCAATTTCTTGTGAAATTCTTCTTCTTGCTTGAGTGAGTTATAATTCAAAAATGATTTCAATTCCTGCACACTTCAAGACTTATTAGAAGTTAAATTGTTACTTGAAAATACTTTGTTATCATCAAAATTAATGAGGGTCTAAACTTCTCAATCGTTTAGGTTCCAACAATCTCCCCCTTTTTGATGATGACAAATATCCAAGGTTGATGAACAATTTAGTTTCAAAAATAATTTCAAGGGTCTCCTCCTGAGTTCAACATACTCAGATATAGTCAAATAATTTTCAGGTATCAGAGCGTAATACATATAAGTATTAGAGCATAATACACACAAGTATTAGAGCATATATTCAAAAAACCATTGAGGATCAGATGCTGAGATCATTGTACCAATATTAGAATAAAATAGTGCCAATGAATATCAATGATTATCAGAGCAATACAAATATGTTATGTGATACTTAAGTGCATTCATCAGACCTTACTTTTACTCCCCCTTTTGTCATCAGACAAAAAGAGTGTAAAACACATCATAGTCAAAACATAATATATAATAAGAAAAATTTGAAGGTAAAAGCTTTAATACCATTCAAAAGATAAGGACAATTGCACCAAATTAACAAGTAATACAAAAACATTTGAAATAAATGAAAATGTTTTTAAGGTGGAGGAGGAAGGATTTGGTTGAGGCGTTCCATGAGAAAATTCACAGTGCTTTCCAACCGATTCACTTTCTAAGAGGTGGCAATCAAATCATCATACTGTGCTTTAGAAATGGTGACAGGTTCATCTGCAGCCGGAGAAGCAGGTTCAAGTTTCGGTATATGTTCAATTTGTGCAATAATAGCCCTTTGTGGTTCCAGCTTCTGATGCTCTGCAAGCACTTCCTGTGACAATCTCAGTCCCATTTCCTTTCTTTCCTTGGCCTTCTGAAAGAAATCATCAATCATTTGGTAAAGACCATTTGATGAGTCTTCCAACCTTCTGTCTTTCAAACTCGATGTCTTGTTCCCATCTAAGCACTATCTCTTCTGGGTAAACCATATTCAGAAATACAGTTTCCATGTGCTTGAACAATTCATCAACATAAGCATTAAATCTAACCAGCTCAGCTTCTGATAAGTTTCTTCTTATACCTTCTTCTGTCTTAGCATGACAGGTATTAAGACCTTCATTCTCAGCCAAGTAAATCCTTCTCAATTCCTCTTTGTCATCTTCATTATCAGTGACAAGCTTCAAACGAGGCAGAATAGCCTTGTTTTTCCAATTCATTCCCATTTGACTCCAATTAAAACCAATATCCAGATGTTTGCTAATTGCAGCCCATTGTTCTTGCAGTTTAGTAAAACTAGGAGGCCTAATAACAATGCACATCAGCATATCATCGAAATGGAGAATAGCAAGGTTAGTGTCAGATACCCTGCTGACAGAGCCAACATTAGGAATAGCGGCTTTCTCTGCATTACAACAACTAGAAGAACCAGTGCCTTTAGAATCTCTCTTGAGCAAGGTCAGGTTGACTTGCATAGCATGGTTTTCAGGTAGCTTTCTAAGCTTTTTCTTAGAGAAAGCTTTTGTGTTGTATTTTTTGGGAGCTTCCTTAAACTCCTTGAGAGTCATTATCTTGGGAAGTCTTCCAGGTGGTTTATGCTTCCTCTTCTCAGGAACTGACCATGGAAGCCACCTTTGCCTATCAGGCACGATTTTGACAGATGCTGAGGAGGGATCTTTGTTCAGATAAACTAACTCAATCTTCTTCATTTCAAGGCAGTGAGCCATGAAAGCCATTTCTTCATCAGAGATCCATCTTCCGCACTCTTCCAGAGTGATAGGTTCATGTTGTGGCAGATTGTGAGGGAGTTCAACTGAAAATGGAATAATTCCTCTATTTGGAGGAGGTCTCAACCTTCCACCAAAATTAGTCTTCAACTTTTTATTCACATCAGAGAGTGGGGCAATTTCCAGTCTTGCAACCCCAGAAGTAAAAGTCTTCAAGTGCCAAAGAGAAAGGTGGCCATATATAGAATGATACTCTTCTTCTCTTACAAACCTTGGTTTGTTTACAGATGAAACAAATTTGGGGGCATTAATGTGTGAGGTATCAGAAGTGGGAGTAATGGTTGTGGATGAGGAGGTGAGGGCAAGAGTGGAAGTCACTTTGACTTTGTAGGTTTTGGGTTTATTGGGTGTGATTTTGAAAAGTTGATTGAAGGGGTAAGAGTGGAATGAAAGTGTTTTAAGAGAAGTGTTTGAAGAGGTAGAGGTTTGTGGTGAGGGGAATGAAAGTGTTTTGGTTTTTGTGGTTTCTGGGAGGTTTGTGGTTCGGTGGATGGAGGTTGTGTGGAGTGTGTTTGTGGTGATGAGACGAAAAGTGGTGGTGCAGGAATAACATCATCAGAATCAAAAGCAGTAACTGAATCATCAATAGTAAAATCCAGTACCTTTGGATTAAGCTCAGAGTGCCTAACCAATCTCTTTCTCTTGCCTTAAGAGGCAACAGCAGGAGGAGGAGGTGGAGGAACTTACTTCCTAGGGCCAGACGCTGAAATGGGCTTTTCAGCTTCTACCTTTCTCTTCTTCTCCAATATGCTTCTAATAGGGACTCGGTCCTCATCATCTTCTTGTTCATCTCTCCTTTCTGGTGCAGGAGGCACCTTCTGCTTCTTGCTTCTTGTCTCCCTTGCTGGAGACTCAACATTTCTTTTTACACCAGCCACTGAGCTTCTGGTGGGTTTTGTCATAACTTCACCAATAGTAGCACCAGCTACTTCTCTTTGTTCCTGTTTCACCTTCTTGATCATATTACCAGTGATCAATTTCATTCTAACCAGGCTATTGACTCCAAACACCTCAGGATGAACAATAGCACTAAATCCAAAATACTTATCTCTTTCTTCTCCCTTCAAGGCTCCAAGCCTTCTTGCAATACCATCCTTGATCATCATAGCAGTAAGAAGAACTCCATAAGGAATGACCTTGATAATGTTCTTCTTGTCAGCAGAACCCTTCCTTGAACCTACAAGTGCATTGACAATGTTGTTAAAGATCAATCTAGGCAAGTTTATCTTGTGCCCAGGCATATAATTTCTCATAATGAACTTCTGCTCGTAGTTCACAATGTCACTTGACCCAGTCTTCAAAATAACACTCTTGGCTATAATCTTGTGTAGTACTCTGTAATGACTTTTTAGGTGCTTGGCCGAGGGAGTTTCAACATTTTCCTTCAACTGTCTGTAGTTCTCGAACAGAGCCTCGTTGATGTTTTTCATTCCTTTGAAAGTGTCTTCCCAACCAACATAGTAACTAATGCCTTCACAGGGGCACTTTATGGTATCAGTAATGCTGTTTATGGTAAACACCAACTTGAAACCTCTGACATGACCTTCAACAATTCCACCCGAAAGCATATGAATGTTTTCCCAAACTTCCTTGATAGCATGAACCAGATCCTCAACAGGATCCCAAAAGAAGTAGTTTTTCCAACCCAAATTGTTGAAACCTTCATCAAAGTCAAACCCATAAAGCTTGAAACTTTTCAAGTCAATCTTGTTCTCAATCAAAACTTTTGCTTCTGTCATGGTGTCGTAGATTGCAGACTGCTGTCCAACCTTAACGTCAGTCATGGTTGCTGTAGAGGAGTAGAAGACGGAGGTTTAGGGTTTCAGAGAGAGCAAACAGAGAGAGAGAGAAAACAGTTTTTCAGGGAAAACAGAGAGTACAGAGTGATGCGAAATGGTGGAGTAGTGGGAAAGTTTTAAAGAAATGGTACAGTTACCTTTTTCAAAACCGCTTCACATTTCTTTTAATAAAAATAAATCAAAAAGAAAAAAAATAAAAATTCGATTGCTTTAAATGCAGTTGCCAAAATAAAGTAAAATCAGGAAAAAGATTTTATTGAAAACACAAAATTAATCATGACTCAGTAGGTGTGATGAGACGCTTCAGTCCCACACGCGTGTGACACGTGTGTGCTCGAACACACGCAACGAGTTCACCAGAGGCTGAGTTATGCAATGTGAATGACATATCATATGTGTACCGTGTGAATGCTTATGTCATACCAGATGCTGAATGATACATTTCACAAGACGCTGAGATTAATCATTCTTCTATCAGATGAAATTTAAATATCTTCTTATAAAATTGAATCTATCTTCAGCAAAGAGTTTTGTGAAAATGTCAGCCCACTGATGATCAGTGTCTACAAATGTAATTTCAAGTACACCCATCTGAACACAGTCTCTTATGAAGTGATGCTTAATCTGAATGTGCTTTGCTCTAGAATGCAATATTGGATTCTTAGTGAGATAAATTACAGATGTATTATCACAAAAGATAGGAATGTTACTCTCTTTTATCAAGTAGTCTTCATGTTGATATTTTATCCACAAAAGTTGAGAACTGCAACTTGCTACTGAGATGTATTCAGCTTCTGCTGTTGACAGTGCAATGGTGCTTTGTCATTTGCTTGACCAAGACACAAGATTTGCTCCAAGGAATTGGCAGCCTCCACTTGTGCTCTTTCTTTCAATTCGATCTCCAACAAAGTCAGCATCACAGAATCCTACTAACTTGTAATCTTTTGATTTCTTATAAAGCAAACCAAGATTAGTAGATCCTTGTAAATATCTAAATATTCTTTTAATAACACTCAAGTGTGATTCTCTAGGATCAGATTGAAATCTAGCACACAGGCAGACACTAAACATAATATCAGGTCTTAAAGCAGTAAGATAAAGTAGAGATCCAATCATACCTCTGTACATTTTCTGATCTACTTTCTTACAAGTTTTATCTTTATTAAGAATACAAGTAGGATGCATAGGAGTGCACATTGGCTTACAATCCACCATCTTGAACTTCTTGAGCAATTCCTTGATATATTTGCTTTGATGTATATAAATACCATCATCGCATTGCTTAATTTAGATTCCAAGGAAAAACTTCAATTCTCCTATCATGCTCATTTCAAATTTAGTCTGCATTAACTTCGAAAATTCTTTGCAAAGGCTTTCATTAGTAGCTCCAAAAATGATTCATCATCATAAATTTGAACAACAAGTATAAAATGCTTGTTTGATGTTTTTCTAAATAGAGTTGTGCCTACTTGACCTCTGGTAAAACCATTTTCCATTAAAAAGGAACTTAGTCTATCATACCAAGTTCTAGGAGCTTGCTTAAGACCATACAGAGCCTTTTTAAGCTTAAAGACATGTTCAAGAAATTCAATGTCTTCAAAACCAGGAGGTTGTTTTACAAAGACTTTCTCAATTATAAAACCATTCAAGAAAACACTTTTCACATCCATTTGATAAAGAATTATCTCATGATGTGCAGCAAATGAAAGTAAAATGCGAATAGCTTCTAATCTTGCAACAGGTGCAAAGGTTTCTGTAAAATCTATATCTTTTTCCTGTGAATAACCTTGAGCAACTAATCTTGCTTTGTTTCTGACTACCTTACCATCTTCATCGAGCTTGTTTCTAAACACCCATTTAGTACTAATAGCTTGTTTATCTTCTGGTAGAGCGACTAACTTCCAAGCAACATTTCTTTGGAATTGATCCAACTCTTCTTGCATAGCCAGAATCCAACCTTCATCTTCCAAAGCTTAATCAATCGTCTTAGGTTCCATCTCAGAGAGAAGTGCAAAATCTGCATGCTCTTTGAAAGAGGATCTTGTTCTTACTCTATATCCAGGTTCTCCTACGATTTGATCCTTTGGATGATTAGTTTTGTATTTCCAACTCTTTCTGGCTTCAGCTTCTACTTGAGTAGAATCCTGTGTCTGGTTGTCACCATCGGACGCTGAAGATGCAGGTTCACTGTTTGATGTACCACCAATATCTAAACCTGAAAATAATTCATCTAGCTCTAACATAGCAGCGTCAGGCTTCTTGTCATCAAACTTGACATGAATGGATTCTTCCACTATCAAAGTTTCTTTATTGTATATTCTAAAAGCTTTAGATCTTTCAGAGTATCCCAAAAGGATACCTTTGTCAGCTTTGGAATCAAATTTACCGAGTTAATCCTTAGTATTTAGAATATAACATATGCAACCAAAGGGATGAAAATAAGAAATGTTGGGCTTTTTACCCTTCCACAATTCATACGGAGTCTTCTTCAAAATAGGTCTAATAAAGACTCTGTTTTGAATATAACAAGCTGTGTTTACTGCTTCTGCCCAAAAATGTTTTACAATATCAGCTTCATTGATCATGGTCCTGGCCATTTCTTGGAGGGACCTATTTTTCTTTTCTACAACACCATTTTGTTGTGGTGTTCTAGGAGAGGTTAAATTGTGGGAGATCCCATTTTCTTCACAAAATTTTTGAAAGCTTTCATTTTCAAATTCTCTCCCATGATCATTTCTAATTGACGAAATACAAATTCGTTTTTCATTTTGAACTGATTTGCAGAAAACAGTAACTACCTTGAATGACTCATCTTTGTGGGCAAGGAATCTAACCCATGTCCATCTAGTAAAATCATCAACAATGACTAACCCGTATTTCTTTCTAGTTAAAGAGGCGGACCTTGTTGGACCAGAAAGATCAAGATGCAAAAGCTCAAGGGTCTAGAGGTTGAAACAACATTTTTTGAATGAAAAGAAGTTTTAACTTGTTTTCCTCTTTGACATGCCTCACAGAGAGCATCAGATTGGAATTTAAGATTTGGTAATCCTCTAACAAGACTGTGCTTGTTTAATTTTGAGATTAATCTCAAACTGGCATGACCCAGTCTTTATGCGAAGTCCATTGCCCATCTTCAACAGACATGAGACACTTGACATCTTGTTTTGCAAGTTCAGAAAGATCAATTTTATAAATATTTTGTTTCCCCTATGCAGTAAAGAAAATAGAGTCATCTTTCTTGCTTTTTACTGAACATCCAGTTTCTGTAAAAATGACATCATAACCATTGACACATAATTGACTTATGCTTAATAAGTTATGCTTTAGTCTTTCAATGTAAAGTACATTATCAATAGAGCGAAGAGAGCCTTTACTAATGCGACCAGTTCCAACTATTTTACCTTTTTGGTTTCCTCTGAAACCAACAAATCCTTCTTCTCTAGATCTTAACTCTTGGAACATATGCTTTTCTCCCGTCATGTGATGCGAGCATCCACTGTCTAATTACCAAGATAGGTGTGTTGACCTTGTTACTAAGCATGTCTACAACATAGACTATTTTATCTTTAGGTACCCATATCTTTTTGGGTCCTTTCTTGTTAGTTCTTGAAGGATACTTGTCCTTCTTAATCTTAAAAACAGTACAGACACTTTTCAAATGACCAGGTTTATTGCAGTAAGTACAATGCAATCATTCACTATGATCATTGGATTTATCAGATGCTGAATTTTCATTTTCTAAAGTGGATTCATCTGATATGTAACCAAGATCTTGAGTTGTCATTTTACTGACACCCCAAATTATTGAAGCTTACTTGCTTTGAGTTACATTCCCTGCAAGAAACTTTTGAAAGACATATTCATAATCATTTGATTTACACTTAGGATTGCCCTTAACTTCAGAGCTTTCAGCTTGAAAGCTCCCAGCTTCTGGTTGCTTGTCAGAATCCAGACGCTGGTTATCCACCAGACGCTGAGTTTCTAATTTCAGCTTCTGGTTCTCTTCATTGAGCTTGGAGTTTTCATTGTTCAAAGCTTGAAATTATTGTGACAATTTTGAAAATTTCTTTTTCAAAGCTTTATACTCAATGGAAAGAGTGGAAGAGTCCTTAAAGAGATCATCAAATGCAAGTTGAAATTCAGAATAAGAATCATATATTATTACCTCTTCAACCTCTTCTTCAGAATCTAAGTCAGTATTTGCCATGAGGGCAAGATTGGCTTCTTCTTCATTATCATCCTCAGAGGATGAAAGGTTCAGGTCTTCCCATGTAGCGATAAGACTCTTCTTCTTTCCCTTGAAAGAACTCCTTGTGGGCTTTTTCTTAAGATTAGGACATTCAGACTTGAAGTGTCCCGACTTTTTACATTCATAGCAAATGACTTGACTTTTGTCTTTGCTTTCCTTCTTATCCTTGACATCTTTTTTCTGGAATTTTCTTTTGAAGTTTCTTTTCTTCCACATTCTTTGGATCTTCTTAGATATAAACACAAGCTCATCATCTGTTCCATCATTATCTCCTTCTGAAGCTTCATCTTCTGACTCTTCTTCGGCCTGAAGGGCCTTAGAAGAACTGGCTTTGTACTTGTTGACTTTCAAAGCAATAGACTTGCTTTTCTTCACAGGTTCTTCCTTGTTCAAATCAAGTTTATAAGCTTTCAGAGAACTCAAAAGATCTTCAAGCCGTAAGACATTTAAATCTTTTGCTTCTTATATAGCAGTGACCTTGGGTCTCCACTTCTTGGTCAAACTTCTCAGGATCTTTCTCACATGGTCAGGAGTGGTGTAGCTTTTTCCAAGGGCTTGTAACCCATGAACAAGTGTTTGGAACCTTCCAAACATAGATTCAATGTTTTTACCATCTTCCATTTTAAACAATTCATATTGGCAAACCAACATGCTAGCTTTAGTTTCTCTTACTTTGGATGAGCCCTCATAAGACAAAACAAAAGAATCCAAAATTTCTTTGGTAGTATCAAATTTACCACATTTATCATATTCTTTTTTCTGACATAGCACAAATAAGAATAAATCTAGCTTTTTGATTAATTTGATATCTCATTTTCTGCTTATCATTCCAGTCTTCTCTGGCTATAGCAACACCAGCAGCATTAGTGGGAATAAGATAACCACTTTCAACTATATCTCACAACTCAAGTTGTTGTGTCTTAAAGAAAGCCTTTATCTTATCTTTCCAATAATCAAATTTTTCTCCAGTAAATAGAGGATGACGGTTCATATGACCACCTTCTGCAGACATGTTCACAGTATAAGATCTTTTCTCTTAATACTGTTAGGTGCTTAACCAAGAGGCCGAGCTCTGGTACCAACTGAACCTGAACACAAGAAGGGCGGTTGAATTGTGTTGAAAACTTTTCGCAAACTTTAAGTTAAAAACACTTTTTTTTGAAAACTATTTGTTATCGGTTGCTGAAGTAAGACCGGACGCTAGACATAAGTTTATGAAAACTTGTTTTTCTTTGCAAGATAAAAGTAACTGTAAAGTAGTAAAGCAAGAGACACAGAAATTTATACTAGTTCACCATCAAACTGGTAGCTACATCTAGTCCCTTCATTCCTGAAGGATTTTTTACTATAATCAACTGATTACAAATTTTCTTAAGAGTATTCTACTGTCACAAACTTGATTATATTCTTAACTTCTCAAAACGACTCTGTACGTTCGAGCTTTTGAGGAACTAAGCCTTTAACTAGGCAATACAACTTTCACAAAGTTTTTTTTTGTGAATACAATCAAATAACTCTCACAGAGAGGACGAAAAGATTAAGCTCAAAACAATAACTTTCTAAAAGAAAGAATATAAGATGCTGAGGTTTAATTCTTGGTTTCCAGAAACTTGGCACGAAACTTGATTGCTCACTTAAGTAATAGCTCTTTCAGAATGTAGTTTCTAGCAACCTTCTTCAATGAATAGCTCGAGGTATTTATATAAGACCTTGAGGATAATACCGTTGTAGATATTTTAGCTCCAAATCATTGGGTGAGGTAATTTGAAAAAGTGTCCTTTTCTTCCTTTCTAGAGAATATAAGAATAGTACATATTTTCGTTATGGTACCATCTGCTTTTCACACAATTGCCTTGTACGAATTTTTCTTATTTTAAAGGTGTCACTTTTAATACCTCGTACATAAAAATGAACGCATAAAATCAAATTCGAATTCCATTCCAGTATAGCTGAGGTAAAAGAGCATAAACGTGACCATCACGTGCTTCATTAATAGACCAGATGCTCGCTCAGAGAAAAAAACGGACGCTCGCTGCAATTGAGTACCCACGTGTCATAAGATAACACTACCAGAAGCTCGCTATAAATAAGACGTTGGAGTGAACCGGATGCAGACACACATGAAATGTATTCAATTTCTTATAAAATTCTTCTTCTTGCTTGAGTGAGTTATAAATAATAAATGATTTCAATTCCTGCACACTTCAAGACTTATTAGAAGTTAAATTGTTCACTTGCAAATACTTTGTTATCATCAAAATTAATGAGGGTCTAAACTTCTCAATCGTTTAGGTTCCAACAAATTCCTTTTCAAACACCTTGATTAAAGGAGCTCTAGGTGGAGAGGGTACAGGAGGAGCGTCATGAGCAGGCTCTGAGGAAGCAGGTGGAATAGCGTAATACTTCGAAGCCTGAATATTCCAATAAAGTGTTAGTCGATGAACAAATAATTAGATAGTGTATGAAAGAGGAAAGGAGTCGACTATACCATTGGGGAAGCCTGTGAACTTGTGCCTTGAAAATAATTTGGGATGCCAGGAGAGGGAAGCACTACACGCGGCTTCTGAAAGCATAAGGAATAGTTAGATTCAGGCTGATAGGAGGAAAGTTTGAAAAACTTAAGGAAAGCATAAAGAAGAATTTACCTTTAGTTGCTTGCCCTTGTCAGCCGAATGAGACTTGTGAGATTCCTTGGGCCGGATAGGACCTGAGCTGGCTCTTCTATGGTAATGCCAGGACCCCTTGTCCTCTTTTTAGAAGGGGGAGTGATGGATTCATCCTCAACAATAATTATCTTGGGTGTTGTTTTAGCTGCCAAGAGGTGACAGAAAATTAGAGATAGGTTTGAGGAGAGTAAAAGTAAAATAGAAGAGTTGAGGTCAAGATACTTACTGGTTGGTGCAGTTGAAGTCCTAATTCGGGAGGATGACCTCGTATGAACATGAGGCTTAGCCTTAGCAGGAGTACTCTTAGGCTGAGCAGTTGGCCTAGGTTCCTCCCTTTCTTGATCATCCTTGTCAGTAATAAGAAACCTGGAAACATATTTTTCCAGTCGATCTGGGAACATCTTGGTAGTCACAGATGGCCACCAATTTGTACAGGTTGAAGTTTCCCCAAAGGCAGGGGTGAATGCAATCCACTTGAAGGTGTTGATTTTGGCCAAATTAGTCTTGGCCAAATCCTCCACATCATTGGCTGAAAAGCTCAGTCGACCAAGGCTGCCAAGCTTAGATTCATATGGGAGAGGCACATGTTGTAGAAGCCCAAACTGTCTAGCTACAAAGTTGGGGTAATAGAATTCTGCTGAAGATTTGTTATTCCTGGATGTTGGCTTGTGGCCACATAGTAAATCATGAGCTGTGAAAACTATGCTCTAGTTAAGCTCCATCTCATTATGTTACTCGACTGGGAGGCTCTCATCAGTTGAAAATATCCAAGAGGGCCCAATGCCCTTCTCAAGAACAGGGCGCCAATAAGACAATATGCAACTAAGATTGAAGAGTCATTTGTTACCAAGTGACTTCAAACACAAGAGGGGGGTGAATTGTGATAGCGGTGCTTATATAAAAAATTACAGATAAATTACTGAATTAAAAAAAAACTTGAAAGAAATAAATTGCGAAACGATAAATAACTTGAAGAATAAATTGCAGGAATTAAATTGCAATAAATAAATGACAGAAAATAAATGACCGAAAAATAAATAAATAACAAAAATAAACAAAGTGCTTGAATGGTAAAGAGACAGAGGACAAAAAAGAGCACGCAAAGAAATTATACTGTGTTCGCCACCAAACACCTCTGTGGCCTACGTCCTGTCCCCAAAGCAAAGCACTATGGGATTTTCACTAAATCACTAGCTTTTAAATCAGGTTCAGCTAGAAACCTTTACAACTCTATACCAGAGCAATACGTTCAAGAGATATCACCTCTCAATGAACACCTTGGGATTCCTACCCAAAAAGAAATGATTTTCACAAATAAAATGAGATGAGAAAGATACACTCAATAGTGCAGATATAACAAATTGAAGCTCAAATAATACAACTCAAATTATGTAGAATAAAAAGACTCTCAAAAATTGTGCTCAAATAAGTGTGAGTGATGGAGAATATTTGACAGAGTTTTAGCACAAAAAATTAAGCACTTGTGTTATGTTGAAAACAATGCTCATGGTGCAGTGCTTTTATAGGCACTGAGAGGAGCGTCACTTTAAGAGAAATGTCTGTTGCAGCATTAAAAGGATTTGTCCGTTGCAGCATTTAAAGGGATTTGTCCGTTGCATTTTGAATATGAAGAATTGAAAACACGGGGACGGAAAAGATTCTCCAACACCACTTGGTGTTCGACATCGTATTTCCATACGACCTCTCCCCAGCTCGGCATACAATCTCCCCAGCTCGGCATACGACCTCTCCACACAGCTCGACATACGACCTCTCCACACAGCTCGGCATACGATCTCTCCACAGCTCGGCATACGACCTTTCCACACAGCTCGGCATACGATCTCTCCACAGCTCGGCATACGACCTCTTCACAGCTCGGCATACGACCTCTCCACACAGCTCGGCACGAGACCTCAGCTCGGCACGCGACTTCCCCACAGTTCGGTACGCGACCTCAGCTCGGCACGCGACTTCCCCACAGTTCGGCACGCGACCTCAGCTCGGCACGCGACCTCAGCTCGGCACACGACTTGCATGTCAAAATATCACTGCTCGACACGGAGAATATTTTCCAAAGAAAACTTGAAATATTTTCCAAACAATATTTTGAGCACAACTTAAGAATTTTTCAAAATACTTTGTGCCTAAAAATAATTTAAGAAAAATTATCATAAAATCAATTTTAGAATAAAAATCATTTTGTGAGTGTGTGATTTTATTTTAATTGAGAGCTTTTTATTACTACTTACAAATAGTCTTAATAAAAATAAATAAATACCCAAAACCCAAAGACTTGAGAAACTATCATTCTTGATACGCGTCTTGGTATTCTTTTCCACTTTTTGCACGATTGACTATTTGCAAAGCTCCCTTTTGTCAATCATCAAAACCATCCTGTCAAGGCATGTATTCACAGACTCCCCCTTTTTGATGATGACAAACATCTCATGGAGGGAATTTAGTAAAATATAATCATGATATAGCAATGAGATATAAGCATTGTTTTTCAATAAAAGATATCAGAGTTTAAGCACAATATTTAGAAAAACTCCCCCTCACAATATGCATAATATAATTTACTCCGCCTGAATCATAAAATATAATCATGATATAGCAATGAGATATAAGCATTGTTTTTCAATAAAAGATATCAGAGTTTAAGCACAATATTTAGAAAAACTCCCCCTCACAATATGCATAATATAATTTACTCCGCCTGAATCATAAAACTCTCCCCCTTTTGTCAACATCAAAAAGCGGAAAAGATATAGGGAAAGGCATGTAAAACGTATGCATATACGTGTAACTAGATGGCGAAAAATAATAGAGTATCAAGGGTTCAATGAAGCATAAGAAATCCTTGGTAAAAAAAATTATTCAGGGAGATAGCAAAAATAAAGCACTAGGATAAGAGTTACTAGTCCTCGTTCAACTCATTCTCATCATCAATTGTTTCCTCATCTTCACTGATATTAAGCGCATAATTGTTTGCGATTAACATAACCTGCACAAACTTTTATTTTAACGATTACTGAGGAAGGGCGGTTGCATTTCTCCACTTTTAGTCTTGGTAACGGAACCTGCATAAAAATGTTAGCACACTCCAACGCCCAAGTTAGAACTTATTCATAATAAAATGCACTCACACGCAGTCATTCAATGCATGATTGATCTAAAATTCCTAACTCGGTTCTTATAATAAAGAAGTTTTCTTTAGGCAAAGGTTTAGTAAAAATATCTGCGAGTTGTTTAGATGTTTCCACAAACTCAATCACACAATCTCCTTTTTGAACATGATCTCTAATAAAATGGTGCCTAATTTCTATGTGTTTGGTCAGGAGTGATAAACCGGATTTTTCGTGAGGTTTATGGCACTAGTATTGTCGCACTTAATTGGAGCAGTTTTGATTGATTCCATAATCATTCAACCGTTGTTTCATCCAAATGATCTGTGCACAACAACTACACCGCAGCGTATTCCGCTTCAATGGACAAAGCCACAACGGCTTGTTTCTTACTATGCCATGAAACCAAGGCATTCCCAAGTAAGTGACATGTCCCACTAGTGCTTTTTCGGTCCATTTTGCAACCATAAAATCCGAATCCGAGTACCCAATAAGTGTGCGATCGGCGCACCTTTGGGGGTACCATAACCCCATAGTTTGTGTGCCAGTGAGATATCTCATGATGCGTTTTACCGCTAAGAGATGTGATTCCTTAGGATTTGCAAGAAAACGTGCACACATACAAACACTAGACATAATATCCGGACGACTTGCAGTGAGATAGAGAAGAGATCCTATCATACCTCGATACTTACTTACTTCGACCGACTTACCACCTTCATCTTTGTCAAGATAGCATGATGTGCTCATTGAAGTTGAGATTTCTTTGGCGTTGCTCATTCCAAATCTTTTAAGCAACTCCTTGCAATATTTGGATTGATTTATAAAAAATCCTTCTGTTGTTTGTTTGATTTGAAGACCAAGGAAGTAGTTAAGCTCTCCCATCATGGACATTTCAAACTCACTTTGCATGATTTTGGAAAAATCTTCACACAAGGACTCATTAGTAGCACCAAAGATGATATCGTCAACATAAATTTGAACAAGTAAAATGTCATGATTTTTGTGTTTAATGAAAAGAGTGGTATCAACTTTTCCTCTTTCAAAACCTTTTTCAAGTAAATATTTGCTCAACCTCTCGTACCAAGCTCTCGAAGCTTGTTTTAAACCATATAAAGCCTTTTTCAATTTGAAGACATGATTTGGAAATTCAAAATTTTCAAAGCGGGAGGTTGATCAACATATACTTCTTCTTGAATAAAGCCATTAAGAAATGCACTTTTAACATCCATTTGAAAAAGTTTGAAATCCATGATGCATGCAAATGCTGAAAAGCATCTGAATAGCTTCTAATCTAGCCACGGGTGCATAGGTTTCATCGAAATCTATGCCCTCTTGATGGTTATAGCCTTTTGCAACAAGTCTAGCTTTATTTCTAACAATGATACCGTTTTCATCAAGCTTATTGCGAAAGACCCATTTGGTCCCAATGACTAGGTGATCTTTAGGCCTGAGGACAAGTTCCCAAACATCATTTCTCTCAAATTGATTTAATTCCTCTTGCATAGCAAGGGTCCAATGCTCATCAAAGATGGCTTCATTGGCGTCATTTGGTTCAATTTGAGAGACAAAGGCCATATAATGACATGCATGATTAAGAGAGTTTCGAGTCGTTATCCCTTTGAGATATCACCTATTATGTTGTCAAGAGGATGGTTCTTTGAGACTCTCCATTCCTTTGGAAGATTTGAGTGAGAGAGTTCTTGAGAGGGTTGAGGCAAGGACTCTTGATCCTCCTTTGAACTTTTGATCTCTCTTGTTCCTCTAAATAGGTATCTCCTAACACTACTGCAAGATCATCAACACTTTCTTCTCTTGAAGATTTGGGGTTAGATTCATCAAAAGAAACATGCCTGCAGATTCTTCAACAGTTAAAATCGTTTATTAAAAATTCGAAAGGCTTTACTAGAAGTGGAATATCCAAGAAATAAACCTTCATCGACTTTAGCATCAAATTTACCAAGGTTATCTTTACCATTATTTAGAACAAAGCACTTACATCCAAATACGTGAAGGTGGGAAATGTTGGGCTTCCTTCCTTGTAAATTTCATAGAGGCGTTTGTTTTAGAATAGGTCTTATGAGGACTCTATTCATTACATAACATCTTGATGCTTACCGCGTCTGCTTGAAAATACTTAGGAAGGTTGGTCTCATTGAGCATCGTCCTCAAGCTCTTCAAGAGACCGATTTTCCTTTCCACCACTCCATTCTTTGTGGTGTTCTAGGTCTGGAAAAATTATGCTCAATTCCATTTTCGATACAAAAGGCCTCAAATGCCTCATTTTGGAATTCCCCACCGTGATCACTTGGATGGATACTATGTTCATTCCTTTTTCATTTTGGATAACTTTAGCAAGTTTACGAAAGGCGAAAGCGTCATTTTTATGAGAAAGAAATAGAGTCCATGTATAGCGAGAATAGTCATCCACAATAACAAGGGCATAGTAATTTCCACCAAAGCTTTTAGTTCTAGATGGTCCAAATAAGTCCATGTGTAAAAGTTATAAAGGCCGGTTTGTGGAAACAGTATTTTTTTTATTTGAAAGAGGCCTTTACTTGTTTTCCTTTTTGACAGGCATCACATAATTTATCTTTTTCAAAACGAAGCTTTGGTAAGCCAATTACTAAGTCCTTTTGAACCAACTTATTAAGATGATCCATGTGAATATGAGCCATTCTCCTATGCCATAGCCAAGATTCATCCTCTTTACTAATAAGACAACATGCATCATTTGAAGGTATTCTATCTAAATCAACCATGTAGATATTTCCAATTCTAGGTCCAATAAGAACAACATTTTCAGTTACAGAGTTCATAACCATGCATTTTGAAGAATCGAAAACCACTTTGTTTCCTTTATCACAAAGTTGACTAATGCTTAGCAAATTATGCTTCAAACCATCCACATACAAAACATTTTCAATAGTGGGATTAGGACTCTTACCAATAGAACCAATCCCAAGAATTTTGCCTTTGTTGTTGCCAGCATCTAGGACATAACCACTATTCTTAGGTACCAATGAGGAGAACTTGCTTTTGTCTCCTGTCATGTGCTTTGAACAGCCGCTATCAAGATACCAATTTAAGTCCTTGGCTTTCAAGCACACCTGCAACAACAGATTAATTTTTAACCTTTGGTACCCAAACTAAGTTGGGTCCAGATGAGTTAGTTTTTGGCAAAGTACCCTTTGGAATCCATATCTTTTTGCCAACCACATTCTTGTTCTTTCTAATATTGCAAATGGAAGCGGTGTGACCATTTCTACCCACAGTGAAAGCATTTAATGAAAGAAATTTGCTTGAAGTGTTGTTGTGATTGACAAATTTAAAGGATTTTTCATGCGTTTGTGGATTATAACCCAAACCGGCTTTTCCAAAAGTACCCTTTTGTTTTCCCAATAGAATGTTTAAGTTATCCCTTCCTATGGTAAATTTGGCAAGGGTGTTTTCCAAATCTTCAATCTTGTTTTTCAAAACATTGCATTCATCACACTTGAAAGTATCAATCTTTTGGTTTTCACAAAAGGTGCAAGTAGAAACTTCATCCACAACAACTTGTTTTTCCTTAAAAACTTCCATCTCTTGGTTTAAGAAAATAATTTTAGATTCAAGAGAAGAGAAGGTTTTCTTAGAAGAAGAAATAATTTTGAAGTCTAGTCGTTTCATTATTTAATTCTTCACAAGTAATAAGCGACTCATCATAAGTTAAAGGAGATTCGAGTTCAAGAGCATTTACCTCATCCTCCTCGTGTTTTGCCATGAGACATAAATTGGCCTCCTCATTTTCTGATTCATCGAGACGAGTCCATATCATTGTCATCCCAGGCAATGTAGGCTCTTCTTCCTTTTGATTCCTTTTGTGGTCTTCTATCAAATTTTTCGCTTTTCTTGACCATGAGGCGATCGGGTTTTATATGTCCCTTTTGACCACACTTGTAGCAAGTTGGATTAAAAGAAGTTCCTTCCTCATTTTCTTTTGAGGATTTTGTACCTTACCCGTTCTCCCCTTTTGCCTCATGAACCTTTTGAACCTTGAACCATCGGACTTATGTCTTCCTCATTCTCATCTAGACTATCATTGTTGTCAGATTCCTCTTTTCATTCTACGATTGCTTTGAGAGCAATTCCTTTCTTTCTTATCACTTTTTTCACTCTCAGTGAGTCGATTTAGTTCAAGTTCATGTTTCTGCAATTTTCCAAACAAGGTTGCCAATGATATAGTAGATAAATCTTTAGATTCAGATATAGCAGTAACCTTGGGTTTGCGATTTCTATTTAAACATCTAAGAACTTTATTAATTAAATCTTCATTCTTGAAGACTTTCCCAAGAGCTACGAGATGGTTTATTATATGGATGAACCTTTTTTGCATATCTTGTATGTTTTCACTTGGTTTCATCCTAAATAACTCATACTCATGGGTTAATGTGTTCATTCGAGCCCTCTTGACCTCGGTAGTACCTTCATGGGTCAATAGAAGGGTGTCCCACATTTCTTTAGCAGTCTTGCAATTTGAGACCCTATAGAACTCATCGTAGCTTAAAGCAGAAGTGATGATGTTCTTAGCTTTCAAATTGTATTGGACCTTTTCTTATCATCTTCGGTCCAAAGTGATCTTGGTTTGTCTACCACTGCATCATTAATTGATTGAGTGGGGACAAATGGACCATTTTCCACAGCATCCCAAATATCAAAATCAACACCCTCAACAAAGATTTCCATTCTATCCTTCCACTAACACTACCCCTCACCAATGAAAAATGGGAGTGCATTCATGGAGGTTCCTGGTTATTGTTTGAAGTCATTCTCTTGAGGCGGTTAAGTCCTTTATACAAGAGTCTAGCTCTGATGCCACTTGTTACCAAGTGACTCCAAACACAAGAGGGGGGTGAATTGTGATAGCGGTGCTTATATAAAAATTACAGATAAATTATTGAATTAAAAAAAAACTTGAAAGAAATAAATTGCGAAAGCGATAAATAACTTGAAGAATAAATTGCGAGAATTAAATTGCAATAAATAAATGACAGAAAATAAATGACCAGAAAAATAAATAAAGAACAAAAATAAATAAAGTGCTTGAATGATAAAGAGACAGAGAGCAAAGAAAGAGCATGACAAATTATACGAGTTCGCCACCAAACACCCCTGTGGCCTACATCCATCCCCAAAGCAAAGAACTATAGGATTTTCACTAAATCACTAGCTTTTAAATCAGTTCAGCTAGAAACCTTTACAACTCTATACTGAGCAATACGTTCAAGAGATATCACCTCTCTATGAACACCTTGGGATTCCTACCCAAAAGAAATGATTTTCACAAATAAAATGAGATGAGAAAGATACACTCAATAGTGCGGATATAACAAATTGAAGCTCAAATAATACAACTCAAATTATGTAGAATAAAAAGACTCTCAAAAATTGTGCTCAAATAAGTGTGAGTGATGGAGAATATTTGACAGAGTTTTAGCACAAAAAATTAAGCACTTGTGTTATGTTGAAAACAATGCTCATGGTGCAGTGCTTTTATAGGCACTGAGAGGAGCGGCACTTTAAGAGAAATGTTCGTTGCAAAGATTAAAAGGATTTGTCCGTTAAAGATTTAAAGGGATTTGTCCGCTATGCTTTGAATATGAAGAATTGAAAACACGGGGACGGAAAAGATTCTCGGACACCACTTGGTGTTCGACATCGTATTTCCATACGACCTCTCCCCAGCTCGGCATACAATCTCCCCAGCTCGGCATACGACCTCTCCACACAGCTCGACATACGACCTCTCCACACAGCTCGGCATACGATCTCTCCACAGCTCGGCATACGACCTCTCCACACAGCTCGACATACGACCTCTCCACACAGCTCGGCATACGATCTCTCCACAGCTCGGCATACGACCTCTCCACAGCTCGGCATACGACCTCTCCACACAACTCGACATACGATCTCCTCACACGGCCGCGCGACCTCCTCACGGCTCGGCCGCGCGACCTCATCTCATTTCGGCCGACGCGACCTCATCTCGACGCAGCGACTTCCTCACGATTCGATGCAGCGACCTCGGCTCGACGCGACCTCGGCTCGACGCGCGACCTCACTTTCGACATACGACTTGCATGTCAAAATATCCTTTGCCGACACGGAGAATATTTTCCAAAGAAAACTTGAAATATTTTCCAAACAATATTTTGAGCACAACTTAAGAATTTTTCAAAATACTTTGTGCCTAAAAATAATTTAAGAAAAATTATCATAAAATCAATTTTAGAATAAAAATCATTTTGTGAGTGTGTGATTTTATTTTAATTGAGAGCTTTTTATTACTACTTACAAATAGTCTTAATAAAAATAAATAAATACCCAAAACCCAAAGACTTGAGAAACTATCATTCTTGATACGCGTCTTGGTATTCTTTTCCACTTTTTGCACGGTTGACTATTTGCAAAGCTCCCTTTTGTCAATCATCAAAACCATCCTGTCAAGGCATGTATTCACATCATTCAGCTACATTGAAGGTGTATGTGGGCTTACAAGGAATGAGCCTAAGTTGAGTCCCCAAAATCCTCTCATTTTGAGGAAGAGTACGTGGGTTGAAACGAGCTTCAATAAACTCTGGAAAGTACAGCATGATCCAGAGTTGGAGGAACCAGAGAGGTCCTTGGACATTTTTGATGTCTTCTTCCTTTTACAGCCGATCCAGGATAGTGAAAAGGCATCGGTAGAGGAAAGAAAGAAAGAAAGAGGGAACCCCATGATAGTTTCCTATTTGAGGTGACAAGAGCCACATAGAGTTGCAGCTCTTGTACCACTACAATAGAGCTTGAACAGATGAAGTACTTGCTAAACCAATACGGAAGGAAGACATTGTGCTCAGCTTCGGTGACTGCTCCTTTGGTTTTGGCATTGTGAGCAAGAAAGTTGGAATAGCCAGAAGTATTTCTGGAGAAATGGATCCCCAACACAGGAATATGGAAGGAATGAAGGGGCTGGAACCCCATCTCCAACAAGAGGAAGCCCTATTATAGTTGCCACATCCAACAGGGTAGGAGTAATCATACCCCAAGGAAAGATGAAAGTGTTGGTGGGGACAAACCAAAAGCCAAAGAAGCCATAGAGTAGATCCAAATTGAGTGGAATGTCATGCCTAGACAACATGATCATATATAAAGGCCCCATTGCTTCCATTGGGAGGACTTGGTAGCTACCAATCGGTTAACCCAGTCGACATAGAGTTGAGTAGTGCAGGGCCAGGATCGGAGATCAGTTGGCTTAGACTTTGTGGTAAACTAATCACATGAA
The DNA here is from genome assembly GCA_037113605.1 of Calophaca sinica. Taxonomy (NCBI): domain Eukaryota; kingdom Viridiplantae; phylum Streptophyta; class Magnoliopsida; order Fabales; family Fabaceae; genus Calophaca; species Calophaca sinica. The sequence continues at coordinate 96,188,521 of CM073733.1, forward strand.
ATTGGTAAGCCATAAAATGATGGACACATATATTCGTTTAGAAATTTGGCTCCTTCTTTTAAATCTGAAGTAGAAGGCTGTAGAGATAGGAAGTCTTGAATTTGAAAAATGGGAGATTCGAAGGAAGGATCAGAAGCTGTTGGGGGACTTGGAGAATGGCTAATGCTGATAGAAGCTGATGATTGATCATCATCATACTCATAGGAGCGGTTTTGGGAGTCAGAAGCAAAAGACCTAGTGATCGTGATCATAAGTAAGAAATTTGAAAGGAAGAAGGTAAAGCTACAGGGCAACAATGTTTGCAGAAAAGTAATTAGGGTAAATCGACTAAGGGATATTTAAAGGGAATTCTGATTACTGAAGATAAAGGTTGTTGAAGATAAATCAGATGAGATATGAACGTGAACACAAGAAGGGGGGTTGAATTGTGTTGAAAACTTTTCGCAAACTTTAAGCTAGAAACACTTAGAACACAAGTTTTTCAAAACTGTTTGTTTATCGGACACTGGAAATAAACCGGATGCTAGAAAAGCAGTTTGTGAAAATTTGTTTTTAACACAGCAAGATAGAAAATGTAACACCCCAAATTTCTAAGCTAAGTTGAGAATAAGTTATGAGAAGAATTGTGTGATTGTATTCAAGCTTAAATCGATTTTTAAGTGAGTGAATATAATTACACAAAGTTTTGATAAGAAAGTTAATGGGTTTGAGTTGAGGAATAAGTTGGATTTAATCTTAAGATGGTTAAAGATGTTGATTTGTAGTTATGGAAGTTAATTTGAGAAGAAAGTCTCAAGGTTTGGTGTTAGAACTAAGTTTTCCTGGTTTTTCTGCAGTGTGAATCGATTCATATAGCCCAGGAATCGATTCACAACATTAAAGATCCATAGGCATCGAATTTTAGCAGTGGGAATCGATTCACAGAAGCCAGGAATCGATTCACATAAGACAGGCCACTGGGACTCGCATGCAGGAATCGATTCACTCATTAAATCTGCGATTCAGGCACTTTTTACACTGTGGGAATCGATTCACACTATGCTGTGAATCGATTCACACTATGCTGTGAATCGATTCACAGCTGCAGAAGTGTTTAAAAATGTTGTCTCAGCGAGCAGAACGCAGAAAGAAAGAAAAAGGAAAAGAAGAGAAAGGGAAAGGAGAAAGAGGAGAGGAGAGATAGGGTTTCACCCTTTGAGAAGGATTGAAGAGATTCATGTTAGATTTCTTCAATCACTTGCCTAAATGGAGAGTTTGAGAGTTGAGATTTGGGTATTTGGAAGATTTGGGTTTGAACCCTAGAGAGGAGAAGAAGAAGCACGAATTTGGAGAAGAATGAGGGGGAGAAGATCAAGCTCCAGCAAGGATGGCTCAAGTTCTTGGATTGAGAAGGAAGATTGAAGGTTGAAGATCAAGATTTGAAGAGTATTTGGAGAAGCCCTAAGTTGAGCAAAGAGGGAAAAGCTTGAAGAGGAGCAAAGAGTCCAAAGTTCAACCTTCCTAGCTCAATGTTTTGAAGAATAGAGGTGAGTTCTTCAACCCTTAAGTGATGGGCACCCATAAGTCCCACATATAGGAATTTCTCTTCCTTTAGTAACATATGAACCTTAGGTTCAAGTTAGGTTTTAAATACCTATAAGAGATTGAGTTGTTATTGTTATGATTGTTATGATTATTATGATTGTGTAGTGGGCTTGATTAAAAGAGGTTGGCGACTGCCCCCAACCCCCCACAGTTGAATGAATGTTTGATGTTTCTCTCTTGAGAACTCCATAGAGTTTCAAGGGAAGAGTCAATGTAGGTGTTGTCCATTAAATTGGTGAATTGTGAGGCTTGTTAACGAGCCATAAGCTTAAGTCATAGAGGTCAAAGGAAGGACCCTAGGAAAAGGATGTGATAGGAAGAATGTGTGAATTAGTGTTCATGATTTGGAGTAATTGGATAATAAAGGATGCTATTAATGTAAGCTTGATTCATTGAAGTAATTGTAGTTTCCTTGAATAGTTATGTAATGAGGATGATGTTATTAAATCCTAGTTAGCTAAGTTGCATTTCTATGAACATGCCTACAAGCATCAGCATAAGCATATGCATAAGCTAAAGTCCATGGCAAGACTCCTCTATTTAAAGGAGTAGATCGGTTTGGTTAGCCAAGAGGGACGCCCTTGGATGGTTATGACGTCTAACCACCATACCGAAAGTGTGTAATTGGGGTCTAGGGACGGAAGCCTACGACACCACCCAATAACACAAAATGTATTACATGCATAGCATCATATTATATATCTCCTATGAATGGTATAATATGTGAAGTGAGGTTAAGTTTATGAATGTCAATGAATTCCTTGTATGTATATATATATGTATTCAGAATTAGCTTAGTTAGTTGTATGGGATCTTGGATAGCATACCCCTAGTCGCTTGAAAATTTTATATTGTAATGGTGCCTAGAAGTAGGAAGAGATGGGATAAAATTGATTTCAATTATATAAAGAAAAGCAATGAAGTGTTAAGTATAGAGTAAGTAAGTAAAGAAGAACAAATGTTCTTAATTAAGAAAGTTGGCACTTACGTAGCATTGGATTAGTTGTGCTAGATATAGCTAAAGAAGTAGCGTTTGAATTAGTCTTTTCAGGCTAGTAAGGACGGATGAGAGAACGGTGAGGAGTCCGTGAAGGGCTCACTGAGATTTTATAATCTCACCCTTTTCCTTTTGTTGTTTTTCAGATAAGTAGGTACTGAAGACGATGAGCCGAAGCTCCAAGCTCGGGACTCATAGGCTAGTTTTGATATTGCAGTGGAAATTTTACATTCCAAGTTATGTATAATATGTAATCTTTTCATTAGGTTAGTGAATCAAGTTTAATTTATGACTTGGATTATTGTAATCAAGTTTGTAAATGCTTAGTAATTCCTGTGCCTTAATGTAATTTGTCGTACTTTCAATTATGTTGAGGTGCGGGTGTTACAGAAAAGAATAGAAAGCAGTAAAGCAAGAGACACGGAAATTTATACTAGTTCACTACCAAACTGGTAGCTACGTCTAGTCCCTTCGTTCCTGAAGGATTTTCCACTATAATCAATCTGATTACAATTTTCTCAAGAGTATTCTACTGTCACAACTTGACAATACTCTCAACTTCTCAAACGACTCGAGACAGTCGAGCCTTTGAGGGAACAGCCTTAACTAGGCCAAAAAAACAACTTTTACAAGTAAGTTGAATACAAGTGAAAATAACTCTCACAGAGAGGATAAAAAGTTAAGCTCAATATAGAAATGCTTTCTAAAAGAAAGGGTCGGACGTTGAGTTCAGTTCTTGTAGTCCAGAGACTTAGCGCGAAACTTGATTGCTCACAGAAGCAGTGCTTTCAGAGTATTGACTCTTTGTAGTGTATAGCAATCAGAGCTTGTTCTTAGCAAATAAGGCAATATACTCTTGTACAGTTTTGGCAGTTTTCTAGCAGTGTATCGGTAGTATGTCAGCTCTGTCTTCAATGGATACCATGAGGTATATATAGGAGTTCCAAGGATATTACCATTACGGTAAAAATGGCTCATTTCCATTGAGTGAGGTAAATTCAAAAAGCTGTCTCTTTCTTCCTTTCCAGAGAATATCCCAGTAGTACATATTACCGTACGATTATTGTCTTTTAGCTAAAGGTGTCACCTTTGATACCCCGTACAACAATTTTAGCGCTCAAGATCAATTTTGAAATCCGTTCCAGAAACTTCTGAGAGGAAGAGCAACTACGTGACCAACACGTGATTTGAAATGAAGTTGACGCCTTTCGCTCGTAATCGGAGGATCGGACGCTCGAAGCAAATGGATAAACCTAGTGTCATAAAGAGATAATTCCAGATGCTCACACATATGATCCGGATGCTGACACATGGAGTGTATCCTTCTCTTGAGAATTTCTTCCTTCTGCTTGAGTGGCTTAGATTTATATGTAATATCAGTATCTGCACACTTCAAGAATTGTTAGAACATAAATTGTTCTCTTGTGAATATTTTGTTATCATCAAAATTAATGAGGGTCTAAACTTCTCAATCGTTTAGATTCTAACAATCTCCCCCGTTTTGATGATGACAAATATCTAAGGTTGATTAACAATTTAGTTTCAAAATGACATCAAGGGTCTCCCCCTGAATTTAACAATTTTGATATATAAGATAATTCTAGTATTAAGGTGATAGTTGATAAATAACTTCAATTGAGTGATCGCAAAACAAAATACGTAGATGTATCAGAGTAAGATCGGATGCTGATTAAAAAGATTGATTTAATCAACTTGTACCAAATTTGTTTATCATTGTAAGAGTATTAGTACCAAAAATATTTATTTAACATTATAAGAGCACTAGAACAATGAATATTAGCGCATTAATAAATAACCATACAAATGCTATGTATGAAATGCTATGCATGATATTTCAGTTCCAGCGTATTTATCGGACGATGAAAATCGGACGGTGGGTTAGTCAGATTTTCACTTGTTCATCATACCTTTCTTTTACACCCCCTTTTGTCATCAGACAAAAAGAGTGTAAAAACATATCATAGTCAAAATAAGACTTAGAAAAATTTGAATATAAGGCAGATAATTTGAGAAAAAATATTTATATATAAGTGTATCAACAAAAAAATAACACTCAGTACCAAAAAAATATAAAGCAAAACAAGGTTTAAGGGTTTGGAAGAGGTGGAGGAGGGATGTTGAGACGTTCATAGAGTAACTTTAGTGCAGTCTCAAGCTGAGTGACCTTCATGTTTGTAGCCTTCATTTCTTCAAATTCTGCTTTGGAAATGGTGACCATCTCAACTGCAGAAGTAGAAGTAGAAGGTCCACGTCTGCATCTTGGTGCAGTCTCAACTTCTGATGCTCTGCTAGCACCCAGTTAGATAGCTGAAGTCTCAATTCCTTCTTCCTTTGAGCTTTTAGAAAAAATGCATCATTTGGTATAAACCATTTGATGAAATTTCCAAGTCTTCTAAGCTCAGATGCTGTTTGAATTTCCCATTGATGCTTCACATCTTCTGGATACAGCAAATCATGAAGATGGTTTCTCCTATGTAGAACAACATCAGCAGTGTAAGAGTCAAACCTATTCCCAGCGTCTTCTCCCCATAAACTTCTGATAAAGACACTCAATGCTTCACAGGTGAAGGAGAGTGCTTCATTTTCTGCCAGATAAATTCTTCTCAGATTTTCCCTGTCATCTTCTTCTAGCACTAGGGGGTCGAGGCATGGTAATATGGCTTTGTCTTTCCAAGACTCAGACCATTGACTCCAAGTAAATCCAATGTCGAAGTGCTTGGTCACATGACCCATTGGTCATATATCTTCATGCGGTCAAAGGTGCGATTCATCGAGCATCCGAACATATCATCAAGTACCTTTGTTCTAAGATTGATGTCAGTAACTCTGCTGATTGTCCCAACAGTTGGAATAGTAGCCTTCTCTGTATTGCAGCAGTTTGAGGAGCCAGTTCTCCATTCATCTTTCTTCAGAGAAGTCAGGTAAAACCTTTTGGCATGATCCTCAGAGATCTTGGCAATCGGAAGCTGGGAGAATTCCTTAAGATTGTACTTTGTAGGTGCCTTCTCATACTCCTTTAGCCCGATCTTGCTGAATGGCTGCTTGCCCGGAGCAGGTTCCTTCCTTTTCCCAGGGATAGACCAAGGTAGCCACCTTTGTCTATCTGGTACTATCTTAACAGAAACATATGATGGGTCTCGATATTGTCCTATGACTTCAAGCCTTTTCTGCTCAAGACAGTGTGCCATGAAGGCAGCTTCCTCATCTGTGATCCACCTTCCACATTCTTCCAACGTGAGCGGTTCTGATTGTGGTAGGGATCTAGGAAGATCAACAGAGAAGGGAATTGCTCGCCTTCGGATCTTTGGTCTCAACCTTCATTTAAATGACATTTGGAAGTGGTCTTCTCCATCCTTGAATGTTGCACTTATTGGAGAGGCAATCTCCAATATGGCAGCTCCAGAGGTGAAGGTCTTCAAATGCCATGTGGAGGGACGATTGTAGATGCTATTATATATCTCATACTTGACAAATTGTGGTTTGTATGAGATATTTTTCCTTCCACCAGCGTCTGTAGGTTTAATGGTAATGGTGAGTAAGGTGGGAGTGGTTTTGGTGATTTTGTAGGTTTTAGGTGTATAGGGTTTGAAGGGATTAATGGGAGGAATTTTGAATAACAGATTGAAGAGATGAGAGTGAAGTTTGGAAATATATGAGGTTAGTGATGTATTTGAGGAAATTTGTGGTAGGTTAAGGTTGAGTGTAGTGGATGATGGTTGTGTAGGGTGATTAGGAGCTATGGAGGTGGTAGTGTTTACGGTTTTACGTACGGGTTTGAATGTTTGGTGGTTGTGCAGGCAGATATTGGTGGGCGAGGAATGGTATCATCGATTCAAAAATAGATCTGAGAATCATCAGGAAGAATTCAAGACCTTTGGTTCAGGCTTAGGCTGACCAATCTCTTCACTTTCTGTCAGAAATGTTGGAGGAGGGCGTTGAATTTCCTTCTTACGTTGGCCGGACCGAGACTTGTTTCTCGGCCAGCTTGCTCCTTTTTCTCGAACTTGGTGATGGGAACTTCGGTCCTCATCTTCTGGTTCTTCAACAAGAGGTACAGGAGCCAACTGCTGTCTTGTTCTTACTGGTTTCCTTGAAGGAGACTCAAGAGTCTTTTCACACCAGGCATTGAGCTTGGTGGTTTTCTTTCGACTTCCCCTTCCTGTTGCTAAATTTTCACCTTCTTGATCATAGACCCGGTGATCAATTTCATTCTAACGGTCGTTGACTCCAAAGGTGTCAGGAATCACAATACTATCAGCACCAAAATACTTCACCTTTTCTTGATCTGGTAAAGCAGTCAGCTTGTTTATAACTAGACCCTTGACCATCATTCTAGTGAGCAGAACACCATAAGGAATGCACTTATAGGTGTTTTTCTTGTCAGCAACACCTTTCCTCGAATTTACTAGTGCATTAATCAGATTGTTGTAGATCAACCTTGGCAGATTTACCTTGTTACCAGCCATGTAGTGTCTCATGATGAACTTCTGTTCATAGTTGACTATGTCACTAGAGCCAGCCTTCAATAAGACGCTCTTGGTGATTATCTTGTGAAGTACTCTGTAATGACTCTTCAGATTCTTTGCAGTAGGAGTTTCACCAGAGTCTTTCAACTGCTTATAGTTCTCAAACAAATCATCATTGACCTTCTCAATGCCATGAAATGCGTCGACCCAATCATGTAGAAGACGAGACCTTCACAGGGACAACCAGTGACTTCAGAGATATTGTTGATGGTAAAAACAAACTTGTAGCCTCTCACGGTTCCTTCAAATATACCACATTTGTGTAGACGAGCATTACCCCAAAATTCTTTGATAGCCGTCACTAGAACCTCAACCTGGTTCCAGAAGAAATAGTGTTCCCAGCCCATTGCCTTGAAACCACTGTAGAAGTCGAAGCCATAGAGTTTGAAGTTTTCTAAATCAACACGATTTTCCAACAAAAATTTTCCTTCAGCTATGGTGTCGTAGATAGCCGTATACTCAGAGGTTGTTACTCCAGACATGATTGCAGTTGAGATGAAGGTGATGGAGGTTTTAGGGTTCAAAACACACACACAGAGAGATAGAGAGAAAGAGAACGAGTACGGTTTTGCGAAACGCAGTGGAGCGAAAAATGTGGAGTAGTGGGAAAGTTAATAGAGAATGGTACAGTTCTTTTTCAAAATATCGCTTCGTATTTTCACATAAAAATTAAATCAAAAAGAAAAGAAAATAAAGATTCGCCTTTTCATTAAATGCAGACGCCAGAATAAAAGTAAAAGATTTTATTGAAAACGTAAATAATCATGACTCAGTAGATATGATGAGACGCTTGAATCCTTAACACGTGTTACACGTATGGATGTGCTCAGACGCACGCAACCGATTCACCGGATGATGAGTTATGATGCATATGACAAATAAGATGCTAATGCACATACATGCTTATGTCATATCAGATGCTGAGATTAATCATTCTTCTATAAGATGAAAATTTAAATTTCTTCTTATAAAATTGAATCTATCTTCAGCAAGGGGTTTTGTAAATATGTCAGCCCACTGATGATCAGTGTCTACAAATTTTATTTCTAGAATACCCTTCTGAACATAGTCTCTTATAAAATGATGCATAATCTCAATGTGCTTTGCTCTAGAATGCAATATAGGATTTTTAGTAAGACATATGGCGGATGTATTATCACGAGAAGATAGGAATGTTACTCTCTTTTTATCAAGTAGTCTTCAAATTGATACTTCATCCACGAAGTTGAGAACGCAACTTGTCATTGAGATGTATTAAACCTTCTTGTTGAGAGTGCAATTGTGCTTTGCCTTTTGCTTGACCAAGACACAAGATTAGCTCCAAAGAACTGGCAGCCTCCTCTTGTGCTCTTTCTTTCAATTCGACCTCCAGCAAAGTCAGCATCCCAGAAACCTACTAATTTGTAATATTTTGATTTCTTATAAAGCAAACCAAGATTAGTAGTTCCTTGCAAATATCTGAATATTCTTTTAACAGCACTTAGGTGTGATTCTCTAGGATCTGATTGAAATCTAGCACATAGGCAGACGCTGAACATAATATCAGGTCTTGAAGCCGTAAGATAAAGTAGAGATCCAATCATACCTCTGTACAGTTTCTGATCTACCTTCTTGCCAATTTCATCTTTACTAAGAGTGCAGGTAGGATGCATAGGTGTACACATAGGCTTGCAGTCCAGCATCTTGAATTTCTTCAATAATTCTTTGATATATTTGCTTTGATGAATATAAATACCATCACTGCATTGCTTGATTTGTATTCCAAGGAAGAACTTTAATTCTCCCATCATGCTCATCTCAAATTCAGCCTGCATAAGCTTAGAAAATTCTTTGCAAAGGCTTTCATTAGTGGATCCAAAAATGATATCATCAACATAGATTTGAACAAGTATGAAATGCTTGTTTGAGGTTTTTCTAAAAAGAGTAGTGTCAACTAAACCTCTTGTAAATCCATTTTCCATTAAAAAGGAACTTAGTCTATCATACCATGCTCTGGGAGCTTGTTTAAGACCATATAGAGCCTTTTTAAGTTTAAAAACATGTTCTGGAAATTCAATATCTTCAAAACCAGGAGGTTGTTTAACATAAACTTCCTCAGTTATAAAACCATTTAGAAAAGCACTTTTCACATCCATTTGATATAGTGTTATCTCATGATGTGTTTGCAAATGAAAGTAAAATGCGAATATCTTCTAGTCTTGCAACAGTGCAAAAGTTTCGATTGAAATCAATACCTTCTTCTTGTGAGTAACCTTGAGCAACTAACCTTGCTTTATTTCTCACAACTTTACCATCTTCATCAAGCTTATTTCTAAATACCCATTTAGTACCAATAGCTTGCTTATCTTCTGGTAGAGTGACTAGCTTCCATACATCATTCCTTTGGAACTGATTTAGTTCATCTTGCATTGCTAGAATCCACCCTTCATCTTCCAAAGCTTGATCAATCGTCTTAGGTTCCATCTCAGAGAGAAGTGCAAAATCAGCATGCTCCTTGAAAGAGGATCTGGTTCGTACTTTATCACCAGGTTCTCCTATGATTTGATCTTTTGGATGATTAGTTTTGTACTTCCAGCTTTTTCTTGCTTCAGCTTCCGCTTGAGTAGAATTCTTCGTCTTGTCACCACCAGATGATGAAGATATATGTTCACCGTCTGACTTGTCACTGAGGTTTAATTCTGAAAATAACTCATCTATGTCTGACATAGTAGTGTCAGGCTTCTTATCATCAAACTTGACATGAATGGACTCTTCAACTGTCAAAGTTTCTTTGTTGTATATTCTAAAAGCTTTAGATCTTTCAGAATATCCCAAAAAGATTCCTTTGTCAGCCTTGGAATCAAACTTACCAAGCTGATCTTTAGTATTCAAGATATAACAAATACAACCAAAAGGATGAAAGTAAGAAATGTTTGGTTTTCTACCTTTCCACAATTCATAAGGAGTCTTATTCAAAATAGGTCTTATATAAATTCTATTTTGAACATAACAAGCTGTGTTTACTGCTTCTGCCCAAAAATGTTTCGCAATATCAGCTTCATTGATCATGGTCCTGGCCATTTCTTGGAGGGACCTATTTTTCCTTTCTACAACACCATTTTGTTGAGGTGTTCTAGGAGAGGAGAAATTGTGGGAGATGCCATTTTCTTCACAAAATTTTTGAAAGTTCTCATTTTCAAATTCTCCCCCATGATCACTCCTAATAGAAGAAATACAGATGCCTTTTTCATTTTGAACTGATTTGCAGAATACAGTAAATACCTTAAAAGACTCATCCTTGTGGGCAAGGAATTTAACCCATGTCCATCTAGTAAAATCATCAACAATGACTAATCCATATTTCTTTCTAGTTAAAGAGGTGTGAATACATGCCTTGACAGGATGATTTTGATGATTGACAAAAGGGAGCTTTGCAAATAGTCAACCGTGCAAAAAGTGGAAAAGAATACCAAGACGCGTATCAAGAATGATAGTTTCTCAAGTCTTTGGGTTTTGGGTATTTATTTATCTTTATTAAGACAATTTGTAAGTAGTAATAAAAAGCTCTCAATTAAAATTAAATCACACACGCACAAAATATTTTGACATGCATATCTCGTGTCGGATGTCGAGCTGAGGAAGTCGGATGTCGAAATGAGGAGGAGGAAGTCGGATGTTGAGCTCGAGGAAGTCGTATGTCGAATCGAGGAGGAGGTCGGCGTGTCAAGCTTATGAGGTCGCTGCATCGAGGTCGCGCGTGATGAGTGATGATCCGTGTCGGTGATGAGGTCGCTGCATCGAGGTCTCGTGTCGAGTGATGAGGTCGCGTCTCGAGCTATGAGGACCGAGGCGATGAGGAGGTCGTATGCGGAGTCGTGTGCCGAGGTCGTGTGCCGAGGTCTTTGCCGAGCCGTGTCGAGGTCGTCTGTCCGAGCCGTGTGGCGAGGTCGTCTGGCCGAGCCGTCTTCGTGAGGTCGTCCGCCGAGCCGCCTTCTTGAGGTCGTATGCCGAGCCGTCTCCGTGTTTTCAATTTCTTTATTTCAAAACGCATAGCGGGCAGATTTTTCTTCCAACGGACAAATCAAAGCATAGCGGGCAAATGCTCCAACGGTCATTTCGACGCTCACCCATTGCCTATATAAACACACTCGTGAGCTTTGTTTTAATACAACAACGCAGTTGCTTAATTTTTGTGCCAAAAACTCACAAATATTTTTCATCACTCACACTTATTTGAGCACAATTTTCTCGAGAGCCTTTTATTCTACATAATTTGAGTTGTATTATTTGAGCTTCAATTTGTTATATCTGCACTATTGAGTGTATCTTTTTCGCCTCATTTTATTTGTGAAAATCATTTATTTTTGGGTAGGAATCCCAAGGTGTTCATAGAGAGGTGATATCTCTTGAACATATTGCTCTGTTTAGAGTTGTAAAGGTTTCTAGCTGAACCTGATTTAAAAGCTAGTGTCTTAGTGAAAATCCCATAGTGGTTTGCTTTGGGGGACGGGACGTAGGCCACAGGGGTGTTAGGTGGCGAACCTGGATAATTTGTTGTGTGCTTTTTACTCCTTATCTCTACTTTTCACCAATTAAATTTCTGTACTTTATTTTATTATTATTTATATCTTACTATTTACTTTATTTTTATCTCGTTTTCAATTTATTCTTCAAGTGATTGATCTATTTCACATTAATGTTTCCATGACTCATAATTAGCACTTATTTCTCCAAAAGTTTTTGAAAACACCGTTCACACACAATTCACCCCCCTCTTGTGTTTGGAGTCACTTGTCAACAAGTGGCATCGAGCTAGAATCTTGTATAAAGGACTTAACCGTCTCAAGAGAATGACTTGAACAATTACGAGGAACTTCCATGAAACAGACCCCATTTTTCAATGGTGAGGGTATGGTTATTGGAAGGATAGAATGCAAATCTTTCTTGAGGGTGTTGATCTTGATATTTGGGATCTTTGTGGAAAATGGTCCATTTGTCCCCACTCAATCAATTAATGATGTAGTGGTAGACAAACCAAGATCACTTTGGACCGAAGATGATAAGAAAAAGGTCCAATACAATTTAAAGCCTAAGAACATCAACACTACTGTTTTAAGCTACAGAGAGTTCTATAAGGTCTCTAAATGCAAGTCTGCTAAAGAAATGTGGGACACCCTTCTATTGACCCATGAAGGTACTACCGAGGTCAAGAGGGCTCGAATGAACACATTAACCCATGAGTATGAGTTATTTAGGATGAAACCAAGTGAAAACATACAAGATATGCAAAAAAGGTTCATCCATATAATAAACCATCTCAGAGCTCTTGGGAAAGTCTTCAGTAATGAAGATTTGATTAACAAAGTTCTTAGATGTCTAAACAGGAATTGGCAACCCAAGGTCACTGCTATAGCTGAATCTAGAGACTTATCTTCTATGACCTTGGCTACTTTGTTTGGAAAATTGCAGGAACATGAAATTGAACTAAATCGTCTCATGGAAAGCGAAGAAGCTGATAAGAAAAAGAAAGGGCTCGCCCTCAAAGCAAGCATTGAGGAAACTGACGATGACGAATGTGATTTCCTTGAAGATGAAAATAATGAGGAAAACATGAGTCTAATGGTTCGCAAATTCAAAAGGTTCATGAGACTCAGAAACAAAGGTAAGTTCCCAAGCTCTCAAAAGAAAAGTGATGAAACAACTTCTTTTAATCCTACACGCTACAAGTGTGGAAAGAAAGGTCACATAAACCCCGATTGTCCTCAAAACCAAGCGAGGAATGAGAAATTTGAAAAGAAACCACCAAAGGATTGGAAGGGAAGAAGAGCTTACATTGCCTGGGATGATAATGATATGGATTCTTCTGATGAATCTGAAAATGAAGAGGCTCACCTTAGTCTAATGGCAAATCATGATGAAGATGAGGTAAATTTTTATGATCCTGACTCTTCTTTAACTTATGATGAATTACTTGCTGCTTGTGAAGAATTCAATAATGAAACGATTAAACTTGGAAAAATTGTTCTTTCTTCTAAGAAAACCATCTCTTCTCTTGAATCAAAAATTGAAATTTTAAACAAAGAGATAGTGATTCTTAAAGAAAAACAAGTTCTTTGTGATTGAAACTTCTCCTCCCATATCTTGTGAAAATAAAAAGGATGAAGTTTTAAAATGCAATGAGTGTAGTGTTTTGAAAAATAAGGTTAAGGATTTAAATAACACTCTTGCAAAATTTACGATGGGAAGAGATAATCTAAACATTATGTTAGGAAATCAAAAAGGTACTTTTGGAAAAGCTGGTTTAGGTTATCATCCAAAAATTCATGAAAAATCTTTTAAACTCTTCAATCACAACAAACCCTCAAGTAGTCCTTTCATTAAATGCTTTCACTGTGGTAGAAATGGTCACACTGCCTCTATTTGCAATATTAGAAAGAATAAAAATGTAGTTGGCAAAAGATGTGGATTCTAAAGGGCACCTTGCCCAAGACTAACTCATATGGACCCAAGATGGTTTGGGTACCAAAGGTTAAAATATGATTTGTTGTTGTAGGTGTGCTTGAAAGCCAAGGACTTAAATTGGTATCTTGATAGCGGTGTTCAAAGCACATGACAGGAGACAAAAGCAAGTTCTCCTCATTGGTACCTAAGAATAGTGGTTACTGCCCGTATGGTGACAACAACAAAGGTAAAATTCTTGGGATTGGTTCTATTGGTAAGAGTCCTAATCCCACTATTGAAAATGTTTTGTATGTGGATGGTTTGAAGCATAATTTGCTAAGCATTAGTCAACTTTGTGATAAAGGAAACAAAGTGGTTTTCGATTCTTCAAAATGCATGGTCATGGATTCTATAAATGAAAATGTTATTGTAATTGGACCTAGAATTGGAAATATCTATATGCTTGATTTAGATAAAATACCTTCAAATGATGCATGTTGTCTTATTAGTAAAGAGGATGAATCTTGGCTATGGCATAGGAGAATGGCTCATATTCACATGGATCATCTTAATAAGTTAGTTCGAAAGGACTTAGTAATTGGCTTACCAAAGCTTCGTTTTGAAAAAGATAAACTTTGTGATGCATGTCAAAAGGAAAACAAGTAAAGGCATCTTTCAAATCTAAAAATATTGTTTCTACAAACCGCCTTTACAACTTTTACATATGGATTTATTTGGCCCTTCTAGAACTAAAAGCTTTGGTGGCAATTACTATGCTCTTGTTATTGTGGACGACTATTCTTCGCTATACATGGACTTTATTTATTTCTCACAAAAATGATGCTTTTAATGCTTTCGAAAACTTGCAAAGGTTATACAAAATGAGAAGGGACTTAACATTGCTTCCATTCGAAGTGATCATGATGGGGAATTTGAGAATGAAGCATTTGAAGCATTTTGCACAAAATGGCATCGATCACAACTTTTCTGCTCCAAGGACACCGCAACAAAATGGAGTGGTTGAAAGAAAAAATCGGTCTCTTGAAGAGCTAGCGAGGACGATGCTCAATGAGACTAACCTTCCTAAGTACTTTTGGGCGAGCAGTGAGCACCGCTTGCTATGTGATGAATCGAGTTCTTATAAGGCCGATCCTTAAGCAAACACCGTATGAACTCTACAAAGGAAGGAAGCCCAACATTTCCCACCTTCACGTTTCGGATGCAAGTGTTTTGTCCTAAACAATGGTAAGAATAACCTTGGTAAATTTGATGCTAAAGGCGATGAAGGTTTATTTCTTGGATATTCCACTTCTAGTAAAGCTTTTGAATTTTTAATAAAAGAACTTGGGTATTGAAGAATCTGTGCATGTTTCTTTTGATGAATCTAACCCCAAATCTTGATGAAGAAAGTGTTGATGATCTTGCGTAAGTATTTGGAGATACCTATTTAGAGGAACAAGAGAGATCAAAAGTTCAAAAGGAGGATCAAGAGTCCTTGCCTCAACCCTCTCAAGAACTCACTCACTCAAATCTTCCAAAGGAATGGAGAGTCTCAAAGAACCATCCTCTTGACAACATAATAGGTGATATCTCAAAAGGGGTAACGACTGAAACTCTCTTAATCATGCATGTCATCATATGGCCTTTGTCTCTCAAATTGAACCAAATGACGTCAATGAAGCCATCTTTGATGAGCATTGGACCTTTGCTATGCAAGAGGAATTAAATCAATTTGAGAGAAATGATGTTTGGGAACTTGTCCACTAGGCCTAAAGATCACCTAGTCATTGGGACCAAATGGGTCTTTCGCAACAAGCTTGATGAAAACGGTATCATTGTTAGAAATAAAACTAGACTTGTTGCAAAGGCTATAATCAACAAGAGGGCATAGATTTCGATGAAACCTATGCACCGTGGCTAGATTAGAAGCCATTCGTATGCTTCTAGCATTTGCATGCATCAAGGATTTCAAACTTTTTCAAATGGATGTTAAAAGTGCATTTCTTAATGGCTTTATTCAAGAAGAAGTATATGTTGATCAACCTCCCGGTTTTGAAAATTTTGAATTTCCAAATCATGTTTTCAAATTGAAAAAGGCTTTATATGGTTTAAAACAAGCTCAGAGCTTAGTACGAGAGGTTGAGCAAATATTTACTTGAAAAAGGTTTTGAAAGAGGAAAAGTTGATACCACTCTTTTCATTAAACACAAAAAGCATGACATTTTACTTGTTCAAATTTATGTCGATGATATAATATTTGGTGCTACTAATGAATCCTTGTGTAAGGAATTTTCGATATCATGCAAAGTGAATTTGAAATGTCAATGATGGGAGAGCTAAATTACTTCCTTGGACTTCAAATCAAACAAACAAAAGAAGGAATTTTTATAAATCAATCCAAATATTGCAAGGAGTTGCTTAAAAGATTTGGAATGAGCAACGCCAAAGAAATCTCAACTCCCATGAGCACATCATGCTATCTTGACAAAGATGAAGGTGGTAAGTCGGTCGAAGTAAGTAAGTATAGAGGTATGATAGGATCTCTTCTCTATCTCACTGCTAGTCGTCCGGATATTATGTCTAGTGTTTGTATGTGTGCACGTTTTCAAGCAAATCCTAAGGAATCACATCTCTTAGCGGTAAAACGCATCATGAGATATCTCACTGGCACACAAACCATGGGGTTATGGGACCCCCAAAGGTCTTGTTGCACACTTATTGGGTACTCGGATTCGGATTTTGCGGGTTGCAAAATGGACCGAAAAAGCACTAGTGGGACATGTCACTTACTTGGGAATGCTTTGGTTTCATGGCATAGTAAGAAACAAGCCAGTGTGGCTTTGTCCACTGCTGAAGCGGAATACGTTGCAGCAGGTAGTTGTTGTGCACAGATCATTTGGATGAAACAACAGTTGAATGATTATGGAATCAATCTGAAAACTGTTCCAATTAAGTGCGACAATACTAGTTCCATAAACCTCACTAAAAATCCGGTTTATCACTCTCGGACTAAACACATAGAGATTAGGCACCATTTTATTAGAGATCATGTTCAAAAAGGTGATTGCATGATTGAGTTTGTGGAAACATCTAGACAACTTGCAGTATATTTTTACTAAACCTTTGCCTAAGGAAACTTTCTTTTTATTAGAACTGAATTGGGAATTTTAGACCAATCATGCATTGAGTATTTTTGTGATTGCATTTTCTTTTGAATAAATTCTAACTTGGGCGTTTGAGTGTGCTAACGAGTTTATGCAGGTCTTTTCCCTTTCATTTTCTTTAAGTGCGGAATAATGAGTGGGTGGCGCATTTGTCTTATGCAACTAGCTAATCATGTCCAACCAAATTATCTCATCACACACCAAGCTTGGTATCACGTAACTATCAAAATATGCTTGTTTAATCCTGAATATATGCCTTGCTTTATTTGTCTTTCCCACTTTTTGATGTTGCCAAATGGGTGAGAGTTACATGAATGCATGATTCAGGGGGAGTGATCTTTTAAGTATTGCCTATTGTGAGGGGGAGTTTTTCTAAATATTGTGCTTAAACTCTGATATCTTTTATTGAAAAACCATGCTTATATCTCATTGCTATATCATGATTATATTTTACTAAATTCCCTCCATGAGATGTTTGTCATCATCAAAAAGGGGGAGTCTGTGAATACATGCCTTGACAGGATGATTTTGATGATTGACAAAAGGGAGCTTTGCAAATAGTCAACCGTGCAAAAAGTGGAAAAGAATACCAAGACGCGTATCAAGAATGATAGTTTCTCAAGTCTTTGGGTTTTGGGTATTTATTTATCTTTATTAAGACAATTTGTAAGTAGTAATAAAAAGCTCTCAATTAAAATTAAATCACACACGCACAAAATATTTTGACATGCATATCTCGTGTCGGATGTCGAGCTGAGGAAGTCGGATGTCGAGCTCTGAGGAAATCGGATGTCGAGCTGAGGAGGAAGTCGGATGTTGAGCTCTGAGGAAGTCGTATGTCGAACTGAGGAGGAGGTCGCGTGTCAAGCTTATGAGGTCGCGTACCGAGGTCGCGTGATGAGCTGATGATCCGTGTCGAGCTGATGAGGTCGCGTACCGAGGTCTCGTGTCGAGCTATGAGGACCGAGCTGATGAGGAGGTCGTATGCAGAGCTGTGTGCCGAGGTCGTGTGCCGAGGGCTTTGCCGAGCCGTGTCGAGGTCGTCTGGTCGAAAGCCGTGTGGCGAGGTCGTCACGAGCCGCCTTCGTGAGGCCGTCCGCCGAGCTGTCTTCAGAGGTCGTATGTCGAGCCGTCTCCGTGTTTTCAATTTCTTTATTTCAAAACGCAACGGGCAGATTTTTCTTCCAACGGACAAATCAAAACGCAACGGGCAAATGCTCCAACGGTCATTTCGACGCTCACCCATTGCCTATATAAACACAGCTCGTGAGCTTTGTTTTAATACAACAACGCAGTGCTTAATTTTTGTGCCAAAAACTCTGTCAAATATTTTTCATCACTCACACTTATTTGAGCACAATTTTCTCAGGACCTTTTATTCTACATAATTTGAGTTGTATTATTTGAGCTTCAATTTGTTATATCTGCACTATTGAGTGTATCTTTTTCGTCTCATTTTATTTGTGAAAATCATTTATTTTTGGGTAGGAATCCCAAGGTGTTCATAGAGAGGTGATATCTCTTGAACATATTGCTCTGGTTTAGAGTTGTAAAGGTTTCTAGCTGAACCTGATTTAAAAGCTAGTGTCTTAGTGAAAATCCCATAGTGGTTTGCTTTGGGGACAGGACGTAGGCCACAGGGGGGTTAGGTGGCCGAACCTGGATAATTTGTTGTGTGCTTTTTTACTCCTTTTCTCTCTACTTTTCTCTCTATTAAATTTCATACTTTATATTATTATTATTTTTATCTTCCTCTTTATTTTATTTTTACCTCGTTTGCAATTTATTCTTCAAGTGATTTATCTATTTCACATTAATATTTCCGCAACTCATAATTAGCACTTATTTCTCCAAAAGTTTTTGAAAGCACCGTTCACACACAATTCACCCCCCTCTTGTGTTTGGAGTCACTTGTCAACAAGAGGCTGTCCTTGTGGGACCAAAAAGATCAAGATGTAAAAGTTCAAGTGGTCTCGAGGTTGAAACAACATTTTTTAAATGAAAGGAAGTTTTAACTTGTTTTCCTCTTTGACAAGCATCACACAAGGCATCAGATTGGAACTTAAGATTTGGTAAGCCTCTAACAAGATTGTGCTTGTTCAACTTTGAGATTAACCTCAAATTGGCATGACCCAATCTTTTGTGCCAAATCCATTGCTCATCTTCAACATACATAAGACACTTGACATCTTGTTTTGCAAGTTCAGAAAGATCAACTTTATAAATGTTTTGTTTCCTCTTAGCTGTAAAGAATATAGATCCATCATATTTACTTTTTACTGAACATCCATTTTCTGTAAAGACAACACTATAACCACTGTCACATAATTGACTTGTGCTCAGTAGATTATGTTTCAGTCCTTCAACATATAAAACATTATCAATAGAAGGAAGAGAGCCTTTACCTATGCGACCAATTCCAACTATTTTACCTTTCTGGTTTCCTCCGAAACCAACGAATCCAGCTTCTCTAGGTCTTAGTTCTTGGAACATATGCTTTTCTCCCGTCATGTGACGCGAGCATCCACTGTCTAAGTACCAAGATTGGTGTGTTGACTTTGTTGCTAAGCAAGTCTGCAACATAGACTATTTTATCTTTAGGTACCCATATCTTTTTGGGTCTTTTCTTGTTAGTTCGTGAAGGATACTTGTCCTTCTTAGTTGTAAACACATTACATGCACTTTTCAGATGACCAGATTTATTGCAGTAAGTACAATGCAAGCATTTACTATGATTGTTGGATTTATCAGATACTGAATTATTTTCTAAAAGAGGTTCATCTGATATGTAACCAAGACCATAAGTCGTCGTTTTACTGACTCCCCAGATCATAGAAGCTTGCTTGCTTCGAGTTACACTCTCTGCAAGAAACTTTTGAAATGCATGTTCATAGTCATTTGACTTGCAGTTAGGATTGCCTGTAACTACAGAGCTTTTAACTTGAGAGCTCTCAACTTCTGGTTGCTTGTTGGCTTCCAGACGCTGGTTATCCACCAGACGCTGATTTTCGCCACTGGTTCTCTTCATTAGTCTGAGTTTTCATTATGTAAAGAATGAAAATCTTGTGATAGTTTTGAAAATTTCTTTTTCAAATTCTTATACTCAATAGAGAGTGGCGTAATCCTTTAACAGATCATCAAATGCAAGTTGAAGTTCGTAATAAGAGTCATATATTATTACCTCTTCAACTTCTTCTTCGAATCAAGATCGAGTGTTTGCCATGAGGGCAATGTGCGCTTCTTCTTCTTTATCTTCCTCAGAGGAGGATAAGTCAAGGTCTTCCCATGTTGCCATGAGACCTTTCTTCTTTTTCTTGAAGGAGCTTCTTGTGGGCTTTTCCTTAAGATTAGGACACTCGGACTTGAAATGTCCAGGCTTCTTGCATTCATAGCAAATGACTTGGGCTTTGTCCTTGTCTTTGCTTTCCTTCTTGTCCTTTGTATCTTTCTTCCAAACCTCCTTCAAGTTTCTCTTCTTCCACATTCTCCTGGATCTTCTTAGATATGAATGCTAGCTCATCTTCCGATCCATCATAATCTCCTTCCAAGCTTCATCATTCGATTCTTCTTCTTCACCAAAAGCTTTAGAAGTACTAGGTTTATGTTGATTAACTCTTAAAGCAATAGACTTACTCTTCTTGGTAGGTTCTTCTTCGTTTAGCTCAAGTTCATGAGCTTAGCCGAAGAACATTTAGATCTTTTGCTTCTTGAATAGTAGTGACTTTGGGTCTCCACTGCTTAGTCAAACTTCTCAAGATCTTTCTCACATGATCAGGTGTAATATAACTTTTTCCAAGGGCCTGCAACCCATGAACAAGTGTTTGGAACCTTCCAAACATAGTTTCAATGTTTTCTCCATCTCTGGCGAACCATCATGCTAGCCTTTGTTTCTCTTACTTGGGCAGAACCCTCATAAGACAAAACAAGAGAATCCCAGATTTCTTTGGCAGTATCAAACTTACCATATTTATCATATTCTCTTTCTGTCATAGCACAGATAAGAATAAATCTAGCCTTCTGATTGGTTTGATATCTCTTTTTCTGATCATCAATCCAGTTTTCCCTAGGTGTTGCAACACCAAGGGCATTAGCGGGGGAAATGTATCCACTTTCAACTATATCCCATAAATCAAGATTTTGTGCCTCAAGGAATGCTTTCATCTTATCTTTCCAGTAATCAAATTTTTCTCCATTGAATAGAGGAGGATGGTTCATATGACCACCTTCAGCAGACATGTTCACAGTAGGATCTTTACTCTTGCATCATATGCTCAACCAAGAGGCCGAGCTCTGGTACCAACTGAACGTGAACACAAGAAAGGGGGGTTGAATTGTGTTGAAAACTTTTCGTAAACTTTAAGTTAGAAACACTTAGAACACAAGTTTTTCAAAACTGTTTGTTTATCGGACGCTGGAAATAAACCGGACGCTAGAAAAGCAGTTTGTGAAAATTTGTTTTTAACACAGCAAGATAGAAAAGAATAGAAAGCAGTAAAGCAAGAGACACAGAAATTTATACTAGTTCACTACCAAACTGGTAGCTACGTCTAGTCCCTTCGTTCCTGAAGGATTTTCCACTATAATCAATCTGATTACAATTTTCTCAAGAGTATTCTACTGTCACAACTTAACAATACTCTCAACTTCTCAAAACGACTCAGTACAGTCGAGCCTTTGAGGGAACAACCTTAACTAGGCCAAAAAAATAACTTTTACAAGTAAGTTGAATACAAGTGAAAATAACTCTCACAGAGAGGATAAAAAGTTAAGCTCAATATAGAAATGCTTTCTAAAAGAAAGGGTCGGACGCTGAGTTCAGTTCTTGTAGTCCAGAGACTTAGCGCGAAACTTGATTGCTCACAGAAGCAATGCTTTCAGAGTATTGACTCTTTGTAGTGTATAGCAATCAGAGCTTGTTCTTAGCAAATAAGGCAATATACTCTTGTACAGTTTTGCCAGTTTTCCAGCAGTGTATCGGCAGTATGTCAGCTCTGTCTTCAATGGATACCATGAGGTATATATAGGAGTTCCAAGGATATTACCGTTACGGTAAAAATGGCTCATTTCCATTGAGTGAGGGAAATTCAAAAAGCTGTCTCTTTCTTCCTTTCCAGAGAATATCCCAGTAGTACATATTACCGTTTTCGTACTACCTTGCTTTTCACAATTGTTTGTACGATTATTGTCTTTTAGCTAAAGGTGTCACCTTTGATACCTCGTACAACAATTTTAGCGCTCAAGATCAATTTTGAAATCCGTTCCAGAAACTTCTAAGAGGAAGAGCAACTACGTGACCAACACGTGATTTGAAATGATGTTCAGACGCTCGCTCAGAATCGGAGGATCGGACGCTCGAAGCAAATGGATAAACCTAGTGTCATAAAGAGATAATTCCAGATGCTCACACATATGATCCGGATGCTGACACATGGAGTGTATCCTTCTCTTGAGAATTTCTTCCTTCTGCTTGAGTGGCTTAGATTTATATGTAATATCAGTATCTGCACACTTCAAGAATTGTTAGAACATAAATTGTTCTCTTGTGAATATTTTGTTATCATCAAAATTAATGAGGGTCTAAACTTCTCAATCGTTTAGGTTCCAACAAGATAGGCCTTATCAAGTTAGTCGTTGCTTATTTAAAAGTTTGTTGCAAACAGATAACTTAGCATTAATGATTTGGGCGGCGCTGGCAGTAATCATTACGCTGCATTAGCATAAACTTAAAGTGTTACAGCTAAAGCAATGTAGGGGGCAATTGTTTACACCCAAAATGTTCTAAGTGTCAGCCGAATCATAGGTCAGCCGAAATTGCAGCTAACAGGCTGAAAGCATGAAGCCAAGAGCTGGATGAAGGTTTTGGGCTTATTGGGTTGATATGAAGGTATTATTCCTATTGAACTGAAGTGAATTCATCACTGGGCTACGTTTAGAAGTTGCTCCATGAGTCAAAAGGGGAGAAATCCTGAATTAATTTAAATTCAAATGAAATTCAAAATGCGAATTGTTCCCTGATTTTTAGGAGTTGAGTGGGGGAATGAGAAGATAAGATCGCACAGATAGAGCCGTTGGTTGGGACGTGGCCATAAAGCAAGAAAGCACCTAGAATCTAGGAATGTGGTTAATGGAACAAGGGCACGACTCAGCCGATTAACTATTAACTAGGATATTGCTGTTGTTAGTCATTGAACGTGGTAAATAGGGGTCGTTCTTAGTTACTACTATAAATAACTAAGTTGTATATAATTTTACACACATCAATCAATACAAACAACTTATTTTCGCTCAGTCGCATTTATGTTTACCTTTATGTTCCTCGCTTAGATTAGTTCACTATATTTAACGCTTTCTAGAGTGAGTTAAGGAACCCATAGTTGAGGAACAGAGTTCCTTCCTCAGCGTAATCTTTTGAAGAAAAGAGAATCACTGTTGTGGAGTTAGTCGATTCATCGGCTAAGTTACATTCCAGTCAACAACGGGCCACATCAAAGATTTAATCCAGATACGCCAAAGACGTTAGCTGATATTTTTGCATGGAGATAGACGGAGGGAAACGTGTCCCTGTTTTGAAATTGTCAAAGACTATTTCTGAACTTATTTTTTCTCAGAGACCAAAATAGGTCACTTGTTTTTTAGAGACTAAAATGGGTGTTTATTCTTTTCTATGTGTTAAAGTGCTTTCACATGTACTTATCCTCACCTTTCTCGTGCTTTCTTGTGCAAAATAATAGTGAAAATGCTCAAAATAGAACTCTGAAATGAAGTCAGATTTCGAGCTGGACACAATGGTATTTCACTTCCAATTGTCAAACGGTATAGAGTAATAATTCTATTACAACTAATATATTCTATTCTAATTTTTTATCTATTCCATGAAATCGAGATTTAATATATCAGACAAAAGATAAAGGCCATTTGCACTAAATTGAAGGATTTGATTATCACTAAATAATCTGGCGAATATAAATGGCATGAACTATAAACAGTTGAAAACTGAATGGTGATTAGTGACCTTTCTGCAGAATTTTCTTGTCCCTTAAGGTTTAACCTTATTAGAAGTATCCTGCATGAAAACTCAATCTTTTTTTTTTTTTATGGAATGAAAACTCAATCTTTTGTTTCATATAGTCAATCCAGCAGATGTGGCGCCGGGACTGGTATTGTGAGTTGAGACATACTCAGAGGGAGGGTAACTTTATAGCAGACATTTTGGCTAAGCCAGCTGCGAGTTGTGATTCCGAGCTCATAGTGTGCCAGGAAGCTCCTTTGGAGATGGCTTCTATTGTCCTTAGGGATTCGAGTGGGGTGGCCTTTTTAAGGCCTTAGTGCTTGGTTTTTTGCCTTTTTGGTGTTTCTTTTTCTTTGATCTTTTCTTTTGTAAACAAAAAAATATAGTCAATCACTTGAATTATTAATCGCTAAAATGTATATAAAATTATTATTTGGTTTTAAAATAGCGCTATCTTGGATATCCAGCGCTCAAAAGATGCAACAAATAAGATTAGAACATTTCTCTTTTTCATCTTTACCTAAAATAGATTCCAAACATTATATTACTATACATTTCACAAATTTTTGAAGTTTTCATTGAATTCTCCCATTACTTTAAGAGGAAAAAACGAGATGTACCGTCAGTATAAACTTGCTGTAAACTGATGCCTAATAAAAACTCACTATTCTGCGGTTATTTTTAAAATACAGTTATAAAAAGACTGATGGACAATATGGTGAATTCTCATTGGATGTTAATATAAAACTAATTTATACTGAAAGTACATTCACCTTAAACTCTTACTTCAATGCAAATTAACTTGTATCAAAATTTGGCATGATGAAAAAGGGACAGTTCTTTCTAGGGGGAAAAATGTTTATTCCCTGGGTCATGAGACATCCACACTACAAAAAATGGTTATGAATTGCACCTTAATGTTTGAGTTTATTTGTTGCTACTTTGCACTACTAAATTTCCTAGCCATATGTGTTAAATGTAAATACTATAAATACTGATTAAATTTATTTTAATATTTTATTGTAATTGATTAGCCAGTTAATTGTACAGCTGTTAGTTTAATTGTACAGCTGTTAGTTTGTTAGAAAGCTGTTACATCAGCTACTAGTTAGATAGTGCTAGATTAATTATCTATTCTTTCATATTAGTGATTGTATATATACAGATTGAATAGTCATCAATGAAATTGAGTTTCATTTACCAAAATTAACATGGTATCATTCGCTACACACTGCTTCAGCGTTCTTTCCTTGGTTCTCTGATTCACCTTTCTTCTTCTTCGAGTTCTTCTACCATTGCAATTCGTGGCTTTCTGATTCTCAAGTTCTTCTTGATTCTCCATCAAATTTTTCATCGATCTTCATCGATTTCTTTGATTTCACAAATTGCAATGCCTTCTCCTGGTTCTGATTCAGATCAATCTTCTCCCAAATCTTCTCCCGAAACCGATCCAATTCCCAAATCTAAACCTAATTCCTCCTTTTCTTTGATTCCTTTGAATCAAGAATCTCTTAGCCCCTATTACATCCACCCTAACGAGAATCCCTCTCTCATTCTTGTATCTCCTGTTTTGGATGGTCCAAATTACCACAACTGGGTTCAAGCCACGACTATGGCTCTTGAAATGAAGAACAAGTTTGTGTTCGTCAATGGCTCGCTTCGAAAACCTGCAGAAAGCGATCCTACTTATCAACTATGGCAACGTTGCAACTGGCTCGTCCTTTCTTGGATTAATCGATCGGTTTCCACGGAAATCTCTACCAGCATTCTTTGGATCACAGAGGCTTATGATGTATGGAAAGAATTGAAGCAATGTTTCTCACAAGGTGATCACGTTTCTCAGATACATTATGATTTGTTTTCTCTCAAACAATCCACGATGACAGTTACATCCTATTTCACCAAAATGAAAATTTTATGGGATGAACTATGCAACTTTCGTCCAATTCATGCTTGCCAATCTTCTACTGGTTGTTGTTGCAAGTCATCGAAGACAGTTCAGAAATATCGAGAGAATGATTGTGTTATATGTTTTCTTCAAGGCTTGAATGAAAACTTTGCAAATGTTAAGTCTCAGATTTTGATCATGGATCCCTTGCCTACCTTATCAAAAGTGTATTCAATGGTTGTTCAACATGAACGACAGTTAAATCCTGGAATTCTTCCATCTCCTAATGTCTCTGTTCTTGCTGTGCAATCTAATTCATATCCTGCTACAAATCTTCCTTCTCAAGGTCGTGGCAGAGGAACATTCTTTCCACAGAAACCTGGTCGATTATGCACCTTCTGCAACCGCACCAACCACACTGTGGATACTTGCTTCCTCAAACATGGATATCCTCCCGGATACAAGACCAAGAAAGTTGTGAACAATGTTAATACTGAGCATTTTGGCTCCTCTCAAGACAACTCTCCCTTAATGAGTCTTACCAAGGAACAAATTGATGGTCTACTTGCTCTCTTACCATCAACTCCACTAACAAAGAACTACAATCGCCGCCAGAACTTGGTCAGTGCACATCATTTGGCTTCTGCTTCTGCCAATGCTGACACAGGTAATTCTTTTTCTCATTTGCTTGTTGAATCTGGAGCTACAGACCACATCACATCTTCCAACAATTTCTTTTCTAGTTACAAGGCTATAAAACCAATTCATGTTTCCCTTCCAAATGGTAATGTTACATTTTCATTACACAGGGGTACCATTCCTTTATCTTCTGATTTGATTCTATATGATGTTCTTTTTGTACCTAATTTTTTAAGAATATCATTTCAGTAGCAAAGCTTACCAAAACCCTATGCTGTCAGGTCTTCTTTACTGACACAACATGTTACATAGAGGACCTTCCTACTATGAGGATGATTGGCAATGCTAAGCAAACTGGAAGACTATATTCTCTGGTTGTTGATGAACATTCTGTTAGCAGTTCGGTTTCCCATTTTCATTGTATAAATCATACTGCATCAACCATAGGTATTGACCTTTGGCACCATAGGTTAGGCCATCCTTCAAATAAATGATATTCCCTTATTCAAAAACACACTGTAACATTCCAATTTCTGGTCAATATAATTGTGATGCTTGTCATTTTGCAAAACAAAAGAAGCTTCCTTTTTCTCATAGTACTTCTGTTGCTCCTTCTCCTCTTGACTTAATTCATGTTGATATTTGGGGACCTTACTCTACTCCCTCAGTACATGGAAATAGATATTTTCTTACCATTGTGGATGATAATTCTAGACACACATGGATAAAATTGATGAAAACTAAATTTGAAACTAGGGATCATATTATGCACTTTGTTGCACTTATGCGTACCCAATTTGGTCTAAATATTAAAGCCATATGATCTGATAATGGTATGGAGTTTAATATGCCACAATTTTATCAATCAAATGGTATTATTCATCAATTGTCATGCACTGAAACCCCTCAATAAAATGGGGTAGTTGAGCGAAAACATCAACATATTTTAAATATAGCTAGATCCCTCATGTTTTCTTCTCACTTACCCATTCAGTTTTGGGACTTTGCTGTTTCACATGTTGTCCACCTCATTAATCTTTTGCCTTCTTCCAAAACTCATGGTAAATCTCCATTTTTTCAATTGCATCACAAAGATCCAGACTTACCCTCTCTTAGAGTCTTTGGTTCCTTGTGTTATGCTACTACTCATACAGCACATAGAACTAAATTTCAGCCAAGGGCTAGAAAATGTGTTCATATTGGATTTACTTCTGGTGTTAAAGGATATCTTCTATATGACCTTCACAATCATGAAATTTTCTGCTCTAGGCATGTATTTTTTATGAAAACATTTTTCCCTTTGCTAAATCTTCTCAATCATCAACCAACTCCAATTTTCCTAACACACCTTCTCCTGAAATACCTAGACCAACCATTACTGATTTAGCTTTAAATCATACACCTTCTGTCCTACCTTCAACCACAAATAGCTCCAATCGTTTAGACCAAGTTGCAGAAAATTCTGAATCTGCAACAACCCTAAACTCTTATACACCTTCTTCTTCATCATTTAACCCTGCTGATAATTCTGCATCTGTACTTGCCGAAAGTACAGAACATTCTGCATTTGCATCTGTACCTACTGAAAGTATAGAAAATTTTGCACCTAACCTGTACCAATTTGGGTTTCAACTAGAGTTAAAACAACTCCTTCTTATCTCAAAGATTACCACTGTTATATAGTCTCTACTGCTGCCATTGACAATAAATTCTCAGGTACTCCTTATCCCTTATGTCATTTCATTTCTTATGAACAACTTTCTTCCTCCAATAAATCATTTGTCTCAAATGTATCTAGTATTGTTGAACCTAAAACCTATGCTCAAGCAGTCAAACATGATTGCTGGAAAGAAGCCATGAACCAAGAAATTACAGCTCTAGAGCAGAATCACACATGGATCCTCACAGATTTAATCCCTGGCAAGAAACCCATCGATTGTAAATGGGTTTTTAGGATTAAACTCAAAGCTGATGGTTCTATAGAGAGATACAAAGCTAGATTGGTCGCAAAAGGTTTCACTCAACTTGAGGGTGTTGATTTTTCTAAAACTTTCTCTCCTGTTGTAAAACTCACTACAGTTCGACTAGTATTGGCTTTGGCAGCTGCATCCCATTGGCATTTACATCAACTTGATGTAAATAATGCATTTCTTCATGGGGACTTACATAAAGAGGTCTACATGTGCATTCCTCCTGGTTTTACAGCAACTCACAACAATCAAGTTTTTAAACTCCAAAAATCTCTCTATGGATTGAAACAAGCTAGTGTTGAGATCAAAACCCTTTTGAGATATGGTATTAATGACAACAAACCTTATGAACTAAGTGTTAAGTTTTCTGAATGGTGATCTACTGATGTTTGCACTTGAGTTTGTTGAAAGAATAGGTATCTCAGAAGTGGACAAGCTAGAAGCCACTCACATCAACAAAGTGCATGTTATATCTACTCAACAAGAGAAGAATCAGAGTAGCATCAGAGGATTACAACAGTAGCATCACAAGCATCATGAAGATATTAGAAGGATACTACAGAACCATGAGAGAAGGATGAGAAAAACTATCATCTAGAGTTTTGTTCATCACATCACCTAAAGGTTCAGAACAAGTAATAGAAGGTTCAAGCAAGAAGAGGAAAGTCTATGAAGATGGAAGAGAATCATCAATAGAGTTCACACAATAGATTGAAGAAGACTGGAGCAAGAAGAAACCAAAGGAGTGTGCAAAAACAGAAAGTACAAGCCAACTTACTCATGCTGAGTAAGTTAAGGAACATGCTCTGTAATTAAAGTCGTCATTCTCAAACAAGCAAGAAGACAATGAAGATTAATCATGAGAATCTGAGTGAATTATGAAGGCATTAAAGGGACAACAATATGGCTGAATACATGACACAAAGTAGAGAAGAAATTAGAAGAATGCAAGCTGCAGTGTTTAAAGTAAATGTTTGTAAGCTTACTCAGGGTGAGTAAGTTCAAACTTACTCTCGTTTACTGCACAAACAGATTCTGTAGTAAAGGGATAGATTACATGCATTCAGGGCGAGTAAGTTCAAACTTACTCTCGTTTACTG
The DNA here is from genome assembly GCA_037113605.1 of Calophaca sinica. Taxonomy (NCBI): domain Eukaryota; kingdom Viridiplantae; phylum Streptophyta; class Magnoliopsida; order Fabales; family Fabaceae; genus Calophaca; species Calophaca sinica. Next base: position 96,217,839 of record CM073733.1, read on the forward strand.
CACAAACAAATTCTGCATCAAAGAAACAAATTAAATGCATCAAACATTTGCACACCATGGCTTTTAATGGAAGATTAATCACTAAAAAGCATGAGTTAGTTGCTTCTTCTGATGCATGAGAGGAAGTTCAGAGAGAAAGAGATTCAAATATTGACACAACAGGTAGTGTGCCTGACACAAGGCAGAAAGCCAGTCTGCTTTCTGCAGAAGCACTCATTAAGCTGCCTCAACTCCACCCAATGGCTTCCAATGACTTCCAACAACTCTATAACGACTATATTATCATTGGGCCTCTATTTAAACACAAAATGCAGCTGGGAAAATAAGAGAGAAAGGGTTTACACTGAGCTTAAGCAGATTCTGCACTATCCCTATCTTACTCTCCCTGCTGCGAACTTACTCAAGTTATGAGCAAGTTTACTGCAAAAGCATTTCAGCCTTGTTCTTCAAAGTTCTTCCACTCTAAGAGTATCTAGTAGTTGAAATGCATCAAGAATCAAAGAGGAAGAGAGATAAACACCATCCTTATCAACATCAACCATTGCTCTCCTTTATTCTCCTCTTTCACACTCTTGTTCATATGTGCTTAACATCTTGGGATATCTAAGAGAGAGTGTTTAGCTTGCTTTATTGTTTATATCCACTTATCAAAGTGTAACCAAGCTATAATAAATCCCAAACCCCCTCTGTAACATTCTTTACCATGTATTTCTACCAAGCTACCTAGGGTAGGTGAGTGTTGATGAGAAAAGTCTTGAGAAGATATTTTCTATCAAGCTACCTAGGATGGGTGAGTGTTGGTGAGGAAAACAATGGGTAGAAGATGAAGGAGAAAGCCTGTAGAGGCTATGTAAAAGAATACTAGGCAACAGCTTGAAGAGGCTGGGTGAAAGAACACTTGTACTATTTGGGAAATAGTGGAAAAATCTCACTAATGGTGAGGAGTGGATGTAGCCCATGGTTGTTGGGTGAACCACTATAAAAATCCTCTGTGTGGTACCCATTCCTTATCTCTTGCATACTTTACATATTGCTCATACTACATCATCCACTAAACCTCACATTGATTATGCTTAAAACAGAACCTACTCACGTTTACATGCATCCTGCACAACTAGAATAAGTTCACTGCGTGGAACCTACTCAAGTTGAGAATGTTTTCTAAAACTGTTTTAAGCCAACAAGAAGATATTCAGAAAAATGTTTTATGCTAATGGTTTCATCTCCAAGTATCAACTTGAGAGCATGTCCTCTAAGTTTCAGGTTGGAAATTTTAAAAGGGTCACAATTCAACCCCCTTCTTGTGACTCTTTGTGCCACTTCAGCTAGTAGGCAATGAAATTTAAAATTAATTTCATTCTTACTTTCTCTTGGATATGTTCAATCTAAATCCGATTATTCATTACTTGTTAAACATGCTGCTGGCCGAATTACTATCCTTCTCATTTATGTTGACGATGTTGTTTTGACTGGAAATGACATTGAAAAAATTCAGTTAGTGAAATACTTACTTGATCAGCAGTTCAAGATAAAAGATCTTGGCTCCCTTAAATTCTTCTTGAGACTTGAGGTAACTAGATCCTCAAAAGGAATAAATCTTTGCCAAAGGAAATATGCATTGGAACTTATTGAAGATGCTGGATTGTTGGCTTGCAAACTAGCTTCTACTCCTATGCTTCCTGGTGCTAAACTTACAAATACTGATGGCATTCTAATTGCTGACCTTGCAGTTTATAGAAGATTAATTGGCAGGCTCATCTATCTTACAAATACAAGACCGGATATATGTTATGCAGTCCATAAACTCAGCCAGTTTATGTCTAATCCTTTGCAGCCACACTTAGATGCAGCCCTGCACATACTGAGGTATCTCAAGTCCTCCCCTGGGCAAGGATTATTTTTTTCTGCAAAGTCTGATTTCCAATTGAAGGCTTTCAGTGACTCAGACTGGGCAGCCTGTTCTGACACCCGTCGGTCTGTCATTGGTTTCTGCATCTTCTATGGATCATCTCTTATCTCATGGTGATCAAAAAAGCAAGGCACTGTCTCTAGATCTTCCTCAGGGGCTGAGTATCGGGCACTTGCAGCCACCACATCTGAAATTCAATGGCTCATATATATACTAAATGATCTGCAGCAGCATCTTTCCAAACCAGTGTCATTTTACTGCAACAATCAATCAGCCTTATGTATTGCTCAAAATCCCACATTCCATGAAAGGACCAAGCATATTGAACTAGATTGTCATCTAGTTAGGGAAAAAGTCCAGGTTGGTTTTATTCACTTGATGCCTATACCAACCAAGGCTCAACTTGCTGACATATACACAAAAGCCTTGCACCCTGCACCTTTCAAGAATCTTCTATCCAAGCTGAACCTCATGAACATCCACAGTTCAGCTTGTGGGGGCTGTTAAATGTAAATACTGATTAAATTTATTTTAATCTTTTATTGTAATTGATTAGCCAGCTAATTGTATAGCTGTTAGTTTAATTGTACTGTTGTTAGTTTGTTAGAAAGTTGTTACATCAGCTATTAGTTAGTTAGTGCTAGATTAGTTATCTATTCTTTCATATTAGTGATTGTATATATATATATATATATATATATATATATTGAATAGTCATCAATGAAATTGAGTTTCATTTACCAAAATTAACAATATGAACCATCAATTTTGACTCGGGTGTCCAAATCGAATGTTGGTCAATATGCCCATGAACTATTAAGGGTATGTTTGGATTGAGATTTTTTGAAGGTTTTGGAAGACTAAGTCTATATCTTAATATATATTTAAGTTTAAAAAAATTAAAAAAAAAATAACATGATAAATGATCATATAACATTTCAATCACACTTCATTTGTTTTTAAAAACATTTTATAGTTTCCTTAATTAAGAAAAAAAAAAATATGCACACCCATTAGCTAGCTAATTGTATAGCTGTTAGTTTAATTGTACTGTTGTTAGTTTGTTAGAAAGCTGTTACATCAGCTATTAGTTAGTTAGTGCTAGATTAGTTATCTATTCTTTCATATTAGTGATTGTATATATATATATATATATATATATATATATATATTGAATAGTCATCAATGAAATTGAGTTTCATTTACCAAAATTAACAATATGAACCATCAACTTTGACTCGGGTGTCCAAATCGAATGTTGGTCAATATGCCCATGAACTATTAAGGGTATGTTTGGATTGAGATTTTTTGAGGGTTTTGGAAGACTAAGTCTATATCTTAATATATATTTAAGTTTAAAAAAATTAAAAAAAATAACATGATAAATGATCATATAACATTTCAATCACACTTCATTTGTTTTTAAAAACATTTTATAGTTTCCTTAATTAAGAAAAGAAAAATAAGCACACCCCTCTCCTTCTCTCTAAAACCCTCCGTCCAAACATACCTAAGTGTATATCTGAATAAGCGTAAGAACTAAAAAGTGTTTAATAAATGTGATTTTGAGTAACTTAACTACGTAAAACTTATTTGGTTAAAATCGAGCTTAAACTAAAGTAGTTTAGTTTGGATGTTTCCACTCTGAAATAAAGTTTGATATAAAACTTAATGTAAATATTGTAAATATTTTAACCTAACACGTTATTTTGCTAAAATCACATTTGACATGAGATAAAATCAATTATGATTCTTCTCACCATGAAATCAAAGTGAGTAATCAAACACGCACTAAGTTTCAATTAGCGGTCAGTGAAAACCCTTCCATCAAATTCTACGCCTATTTAGAATCCTTCACCACAATTACCTATTTTCTTTACAATGGAAGCAAAATAAGTGTCGATCCATGTAAGGTATTTGGTAATACCCCACCCAATATAGATGGAGAAAAGAACGGAGGATAAAAACAAGCATTGTACCTGCATCTAGATATCAATACTTTTGGTTGCATGATTACTGTCAAACAATTTGAAGCTCTTTCATCTATAATCTTCTTGTAATTAGTACAGTAGTATTAATTTGAGGGAGTAAGAACGAACAAATTTGGAATTGTAAATCAGAAACCACTGTCCAGACAGATACATGGTTCCTCTCTGCTCACTGTTAATTGTCCACATGACATGAGAACCTTGGTTTTGAAGTAGGGAGAATACATTCATGCTGGCAAATGAAGCTTTTGGTTGTTCTTCCAGCTGCATGGCACACAATTTTTAAATGCTCAAAACTCAGATGAGCAAGAACATAAATAAAAATGGACCTGAAAAGTAGATCAATTTACCTTTGGAAATAGTAATAGAAGAAGTCAGCATAGAGCAGCGTTTGAACAAGCCCAGAAACCCATGCTGCAAAAGAGTATACCAAAAGGACTCAGGAGGGAAGACATGCGGTGATTAATGCAAAGAACGTGTCGTTACTTATTGTAATCATAAAAGCATGAAACAATAATAACCATAAAACAGAAAGAGAACCATACTTATCCAATGCACAAAGTGGGGCTCAGTAAAGTAGCGATAGATCCAGTTGAGAATATATAGAGCTCTGTATGCACTGCATTTGGCAGACAAAAATTATATCATTATATAAATTTTTATAATCAGTGGACTTCAAAAGTAATTGCCAGTGAGTTGAACAAGTTTATTAGAGTTGATTCAGATGCACATATATCCAAGTAGGCAAGTACAAATCACAAGGAAATTATATACAAGTGAAATGAACTATTGAAACAACTGACAAGATTGGGGAACCTGAATTAAAATGTTGGCTTTATTAGGCCCTCTGACAGTTAACAGTAACAGATTCCATTATGGATGGAGTTCATGATTAATTTCTTATATAGAATCAAGCAAAATGCAGACTACAAGCAGGTAAAAATTAACAACAGACTTTAACGATAGACTTGATTTGATTGATAGCTGTCTTTGTTGCACTCTTATGCTCATTAACCGTGGAAATCTAAATCAGGAAAAAGACATAGGAGCACTGTTTCATTGATTCTTGGCATGATTTAAGTGCTAAAATCCTGTATCAGATCACACTTAGGGTATTGAACAGTTCATGTAACCTTGGGAAATTTAGGCAAGCGTTTTGGTTGTTTCCAGTTTTTAGTTTTCATTTTCACTAATAATTACAAAAATATCACCTTGTTTATATTCTGTTTCTTGTCCTTAAAGATTTATATAGAAAATAAGAGAAACAAGTGCAAAATGAAATAAATCTTTGAAAACATGAAACAAAATGAAAATAAGATGTCATTTTAGTAATTATTAGTAAAAACATAAAATGAAAATATAAAACTTTTCCACAAGCAAACACATCCTTCCTAACTTTCATATCAGGGTTCTTAGGTATTAAATCCTAAAAGCCAAAACATATGTAAGTGGGTTCCTGTGTGATATACAAAGGTTGCATTTGCTTCTTTACGATAGCACACCACTTAAGCAGAGCTAGTTGCATAAACATGGGAACCATAATCAGGCAGAACTTAGGTTTGCCACAGATAAAACTTTTCAACCGAAAATCATAATAAAAGGCCATTTTCATTTATCATTTTCAATGAAGCCACTGGACAGGCTGGCCCATATACACTACTGTAAACTAATAATTTCTCTATTCCTTCTGTTGCTTGCATCAGTTTCGCTTTATCTAGGTGAGTTCAAAACACTATTTTGGAACCTGTACCACTCATCACATAAAATGCTATGCCTTTTTTCATGTGAATCATTATTTAAAGAGTATTATTTCAATGACCAAGAACTGTATCAAATTGCAACTCCCATTTACATTTTCATCTTTCATGAAACGACTACTAAGCTCATTCTGTGCAGGAACAGATAGCATTATAGCAACATATCTTCCAGTTATTTGGCTGTTGATCAGCAGGTGAAACGCTTTCAGAAGATAATAGCTGCCAATTCCAATACTAATGCAATAACAAGAACCACAGTTATATTGGATAAAGGACCATAGCTTACCCAAGAAGAAAGACATATTGTCCCGTCAAATTGTCAATGTTTCTAGTTCTCTGTAGAAGTACTAGCTGGGGAAGTATAGCTACAGCTTCCAAATACAGAGAAAATGTCCACATCACCTATTCCATGCATAAGTATGTTTTGGAAAAGTAAACGAAAGTTAAAGTAGTGCAAAGTCAGCTCTTGAAAACAATGAAACATGTACGGCAACACAACAGTTACAAACGATAAATAACAGCAGATGCATACTAACCTCCCTAAATGTGAACTTCTCATTGATAAGTAGGGCAAACAGTAAGCAGGGCAATATAAGAAAATAGTGACGGAAGGTATCCTGATCTTTGTCATATGATCTACGAACAATTTTGTGGTACCTCATGTACCATACAATAGAAAATGAGCTTCCCAGGAATATCAACTTCATAACGGTATTATATAGAGATATGTAACTAGTAAAGATATCTAAGTAGCGAGCAGCGAAAACAATTGCGTAGAGTTCTTGAGTTTTCAATGAGACACCTGCATATATATAAGATGCATCCAAAGTCAGAGAAAAATATACACAATTGTCTTAAACCAAAAAAAAAAAAAACTGGACTAAATCACAGTCAATCAATGCCCAAACAGTGAAAAACAAAACCACAGACAAGTAGGCATCTACTCCTCCAGTGAATACTTTTTTATTCGTTATTACTTTTACTCTTTTTTCTTTCCTTCATCTTGTAATGAACAAAATAGTCATTGTTCTACCTTAAACATAAATAAACACAGAGAGGAGTGAAAATTATATACTTAATGATATACGATAAATGGTTTTTATAATTATATTGCAAGCTAAGTTTAAGCCAGTAGGCTACAACAGCACATTAGCACAATGGAAACGCGAACAGTACTTGAGTTACAGAAGCAAGAAAAGCACTCATCTACAATATTCTGAGCAGCGGCCCAACAAACAATCATAATTGACCACCTTTGTCCTCCATCACTGACAAAAGACTTACAGCTCTCCTCATCCATCTTCGTCTATAACCTCACATGCCTATATATCGGTCTCTTTTCACAAATTTTACCAACATACAACTTTGGAACTTTCCCTTTCTAGTTCAAACTTCAAAGAGAAACAGACAAAGATAAAGGCTACTCATAATTTTAACACAGGCTATTCAAAAAGATAATCAAAACTTCTAGAATTGTACTTTGGAGATTTACGTAATGGTTCCTATTGCAGTCTGTTGATCAGTGACATTTGTTAGACATAATTTTATAGTTAAACACCAAACTTCTTTACCAGTAAACTGAAATCTATAGTAATAACTAGAACTAGAAATACTTCTGCTGACAACAACAATCCTGAAAGCAATGCCCAAAATTTCGTCCATTTCTTGTGACGAATTAAAATTTGCGCAACTCCGAATGATGAAGGATCTAATCCCAAGGTCACAACCGTTAAGCATTTCTATCTTATCCATTGACATTAACAGCTATAAAATTGATGCAAAAATAAAAAATTCATAAAAATGTTGAGAACAAAATGGGGGAAAAAGATACCAGCGCAGGATTTGATGGTGTGGATCTTGAGAAGAAGAACGAGGACGCTGGCCAAATGGGTCATGTCCCCAGCTAACCTGAAAATATTCATCTTGGTTCGGATCGGATCTGAAACGGGTCGATCCGGATTGTGTCCTTTTTAATTTCGAATAACAAGGAGAGTTCTCCTGCTACAACGGTTTTCAGGCGGTGTTGTGCACTCCTATAGGTGTGGGTGGCTGTTTGCATATAAGCAGAGAAGACTTCAGAACATGTCAGCTTACCCTCGAGTGTGTTGGTGCTAACTCTCGCTTCTTTTCTTCCCTACTCTTTTTTTATTTTTATTTTTTTTTCGCCTCGTGTTGTTAACTTAACGGAGGTTTTTCCGACATCAGAAGTTTTTTAAATTTTTAATATATAATCGGTAGTTTTTTTTTTTTTACGGAAATTAATAATTGATATTTAGTTGCGTTGTAATTATATATATTTTTTTAAATAAAGTGAAGCCTAAATGATATTAACTATTTTTTTGACCCAAATTAACTAATTGTGTATTACCAAATTTAGTGACGTATCATTATTTTTTTTTAAAGTTTAATTATTATAAGATTACTTTTTTATGCATTTGTAATATGTTACTTTTTTTACAAATGAGAAGCTATTGATATACTTTATTTTATTTGTACTCCTTTATAATTACTTTGTTATTTTTATTTTATTAATTATTTTTAAGCAAGTTCAAACTTAAACATATTTTTATTTTTATATTTTTATTATATTATCTTTAGGTGAGGATCCAAGTATTTCGAGAACAACTTTTTTTCATAATCTTGAGCTTGTACTTCCATCGATAGTAGCATCACATAGTCTTGAGTTTTCTTTTTTGATGAATTCATTTCATAGGCCAGGTAGGGGTGAGCAAGACTCAACCCGATCCGATGACTCGTCTCGTTCCCATTCCATTTGACCCACAGATATCGAGTCTATTTCGGTCTAGAAACGTGTTAGGGTCTAAACAATTGGCTGGGTCAAAATTTTGAGATGGGTTAGGGTCAAGAATAATGCGTCCCAACCAATCCCTCACCCCCAAATTGTTAGTTATATTTTGTTTAAGATGATACTTTTATAAACAAAATATTCAAGTTGGAATCTTTGTTAGTTTTAGTTATTAATCTTGTAGTAATATATTATTGTAAGATCGTGTTTAGGTTTGGATACATGGTAAAATACCAAAAATATTTGATCTTTCACTTTTAACATTTAGTTATAATTGAATGAGCACCTTATAATTTTATTTTAGTTGTCTTTCGGGTCAACTCAATCCGTCTTAAATGAACCTAGTCTTAACATCGGGTTTGGTCGGATCTTGGGACATGTTAGGGTTTAAAGAATTGACCCAATAAAAATTTAGGACCAGGTTAGGGATAAGCTCAACCTGTCCTAAATCGTCCCTTATTCACCCCTATAGGGAGGTATCTCCAGAATTATCAGAAAAGATCAAGGTCTTTTTTAGCACAGTTAAAAACTACATGATTAGCCGAAAATCAATTCATGCCTATGATTATAACAAGTTACTGCATTTGTAAATAGATAAGATCAACAAGGAAAGTACTATTTTCTAGAATAACAAGGCATTTCAAACAAATAGATATGGTAGTCAAAGAATCATCTCTAGGAGTAGAAACAACAAGATTATAATGTAAGATGGAAGTATACAACTTCAAAAAGTCCACACACTCATGCGATATGAAAGAATGAGTGATACCAGAATTGAATGATACACACATGAGTTTACTCCATACTAAACACGTACCTTGTATCAGATCAGAGGATTGAGAGGATTTTGATTCCAAAACGGTCTACATTTTTCCAACATCTTGGGGTCTTGTCGTTTGTCCTTCATCATTTGGTTTGACTGCTACCACATGCATGCAGTCCCGTGCAAAATAATCTGATATCCTACAATGGAAGCAGGCACAGCCATTCAATTGACAATATCTGGTTTGGTGCATCTTTACACACTTGTAACATCTCAAGACATTCTGTGGTCCTCCACTACCTACAAAAGTTTGTTGTTGTTGTTGTTGTTGTTGTTGTTGTTCTTGTTCTTGTTGTCCAGATCTATGGTATGGTTTCTGTTGAGGTCTTCCACCTCGTTTCTGATTATTCCTAATAGGTCTAATGTTCTTCTATGGGTTCTATCTCCATTTATCAATGTTCTCAATAGTCTTGCACCTATCCAACAGCTTTGGAAAATGAGAAATCCTTAGAGGTGATATCGCTCTCTGTAGATGAAATCTCAGTTCATCCTCGAAACGTATACACTTCCAGTTCTCACTAGGGTGGGTCTGGTAGAACTTGGAGAACTTCAACAAAGAATCAAACTTGACAACGTACTCTCCAATTGACATATGTACATGCCTTATACAAAGAATTTCATTCTCCTTCTCATGTCTAATGCTTTTCAGAAAATATTTCTCCAGAAAAACTTCCCTAAACAACTCCCAACTAATCACTCAGCCCTCTACCTCCAACATCCTCGACAAACTTTCCAGCAGTGTTTAACAACTCCCACTAGCATAAAGGTGGTATAAATCACCTTCCTGTTTTCCCTACATCGTATGCCACAAAGAATTTCTCCAACTCATGGATCCATAGCTCTACACCATTATGGTCATACTCTCCTCTAAACTGCGGGGTCGCTTATTGCTCAACTAGGACAACCCCAAATCAATTTCAATGACTTGACATCTCTGATTATGCTATTGTTGTTGTAGTTCTCTTTGTTGCCGCATCAGCAAGTCATTCCGTTGAGATTGTTGCAACATGGTTTTCTCCATGTAGCACATGGTCCTTGTCGCTTAAGATGAGTTAGAGTGACCGTTGGCCCCCGATTCGCCAATAGTATTGGTATTTCTATGGTTGGGTCATCCACGGGTTCCATAAGCCCTATCTGGTTCCAGTAAAAGTAAGCAATGACTCATTTTATAAGGTATACTAAGAAAATATCAGGTCACTACAAATGTCTTGTGAGTAATCACATTAGCTATCCTTGTTTCCCCTCTAATTGTAAACATTATTTAACTAGACAACCGGAAACTCTAACAACTTACTTTCGATTCACTATAACTCACAGACCGGTTGGATCGAACTACTCTGATACCACTAAATGAAACACCCTTCTGTGCTCCACTAACCTAACCTTACTCTAATTATCTTAATCGAGTTCATTAGTGTGACAACCACCCTAAATTTTCAATGGAGCCGCCACCAATATTTATTATAGGAAACATTGGAAAACCTATCTTTTGAATGCTTTTGAATTTAACAATTAAAAAGGTCTTTGAACTAGATTTTGAGCCCGTGAGTTGATTACGCATAGGGAAAGTATTAGCACCCCTAAAACGCCTATAAAAAAAATGGTACCTTTAATTGTCTAAAAAAGTTGTTTGCCTTTAAAAGAATTATTCCCAAAAGAAAGAACTTATTTATTTTATTTTTTTAAATAAAACAAACAAAAATAATTTTTAGAAATTGTTTATTATTACTCTCAAACGTGGAAATGAGGAGAAAAAATCCAGAGCACCGTTTTTCCTTTTATCCGCCCTCTAACAAGAAATATTTGCAAGTTGGTCCTTACTTAGGGTTGTGCCCTATTAGAAGGCCAAACCCTAACCCTAATTTCAATCAGAATCGTAACAACAACAACAACCCAATAATCAGAAAAAATAAAATTAGATTGAGAATAAGGGAAAGTAGAAAATCGCAATTGGAATAATATTACAAATCTCGTAGAATCTGTTTCAGGATCACGCACAAGAATTAATGAAGAAAGGAAGAAGGTGGAACCTGGGTATAAGCCTCCCAGGAAATTATACAGAACTAAGGGATGGGGAATTTAAAGAAAACCTAAATCTAGACAGTGTTTAATCTAGGACTTTTGGTGGTCTCACAGGTTCCTCTTCTCCGACCTCCCTTCTCCGTCTCAGTCCATCCTTTTTGCATTCGCTGGCCTCTGCGTCCTAATATTCATCTCAAGGTTCACTCCCCTGTTTTTGTGGTCTTTAGCTTGGCTTTTATAGCCTCAACATCTACTGTCAAAAAGAGAAACAAATAACCAGAAAATAAAATAATAAAAAGAACGAAAATAGAAGGATGGCGAAAATAACTCCCTGATTTTCGTGGAGATCTTCACGGTTCTTCTTTCCATTTTCATGCGAATCTCTTAACCGAATCATGAGGATTTGATTCGGTTTTGATATATTTGAGAAAATTAAAAAATAAGGTAGAGGTTGGGAGAGAGAGGAAAGCCGCGGCAGAGGGTTGAGAAAGTGAGGGAGAGATTAGGGTTAAGTTTTGGTGAGGATGAAGATGAAAAAGATGGAAGAGAAGAGAAAGAAGTAAGGGTGTAGAGAGAGGGGCGAGAATCAGGGAGAGAATGGGGGTGGATGAGAGAAGGTAGAGAGAGGGCGATGTGGCGGCAGAACGAGGGAAAGATGAAAGGAAATTAGGGTTTAGGTTAAATTAGGTTTGGGTCAAATTCTGGTGTGGAGTGGACTTGGGCCGCGGATTTAAGTGAGCAGAGGGAGAGTGCACGGAGAAAAAGGAAGGGGTGCGTGCAGTAAATGAAGAGAGGGGGCGCTGGAGGGCTGCAGACAGAAAAGGTGGGGGTGTGCGAAGTAGATCTGCGCATGGAGAGGAGTTAGGGCGCTGGTGATCAAGTTGTTTATTAACAAACTGCTAATTGCACCTTTAGTATTGCTACTTGCATCCTCCTTTCTTCAAAAAATATATTTATTTCTTTTCTTTTTCTCTCTTTTATTCTTTCTTCTTTTTATTTATTGAGACCAAGATATCATTATTATTACTGATTTAACAAGCAAGCAAAACTAATTAAATAAAATAAATAAATAAATAAATAAAGCCTGGACAAAATTAAGGTACTACAATTAGCATTAATAATATCAATGCATGATAATAGAATTATGGGTAAATTTAAAACTTTTAGACACACACACATATATATCATACAATCATTGATAGGCTACCGCAAGCACACGGTTCTATCGTGCAGTAAAATATCGTTCCCTTGGAGACTTAAGATTGAATACCAATTTCTTTCTACTATAGTGATTAGCTAAAATATATCTTTAAATGATAAGTTGTTGGAAAATAGTTTGAAATCAGAGGAAGAAGACTTTTGGGATTGTTATTCTTCTCAATGGTTGTGGAGTTTTAGAGTGCCTTAAAATCAGTTTGGAGGATCATGGAATTGCTTGAAAGTGTTTCTTGAACACTGGGAATCGATTCCCTAGCTTTGTGAATCGATTCAAGCATGTTTGGGTCTCTGTGAATCGAAGTACGCCTCTGTGAATCGCATGGGAAGCTTGCAGGAATCGATTCATTTCATTAATTCGTGCAGGGGAGACTTTTTTAACTAGGTGAATCGATTCACCTATGTCTGTGAATCGATTCACAGTCGGGTTTTATAAACCTGACGCTGCAGAATTGTGTGAGACGAGGTGCAGTCTTTCTAGGGTTGTGTGCAGCCGTTCTTGAGCGTCTTTGTGAGGTTTTAGGGGCTGGGAAACACTGTTAAACACCTTGGGGTCTTAGGAAATCATAGAGGGAGGATTGAAGGCTTTCTCTATTGTTGTTCTTGAGAGGTTTTCAGAGAGGAAAAGAGAGAGGGATTGGGAACTCTTGGGTTTGTTCTTCTTGGACATTTGGAAGGGGTTCAAAGCAATTGTAATCTCTTGTAAAGACTCTTTGATAGTGAAACGGAGGGCTGCTCTCTCCCGCAGACGTAGGTCATCTTTTTGGGGCCGAACTGCGTAACCAAATAGCGGTGTTATCCTTCCTACTCTCTACTCCTTGTTTGAGTGACTTTATTGCATTGTTGTGATTGCTATTAAATTTAGTATTGGTTGCCTTTGATATTTGTTCATTATTCTTGTTAGTAACTCAACAAGTGGTGCCGTCTGTGGGAAGAACAAATAATTTAATTGTGCACCATGGGTACTAAATGGGACATCGAGAAGTTTTCCGGTAATAACGACTTCGGTCTATGGAAGGTGAAGATGGAAGCAATCCTTATTCAACAGAAGTGCTTTGAAGCCTTGAAGGGTGAGGCAAGAATGTCGGCCACCCTGTCTCAAACGGAGAAGAAGGAGATGATAGATAAGGCAAGTAGTGCCATTATCTTGTGCCTTGGCGATAAGGCATTGAGGGAAGTTGCAAGGGAGAAGACCGCGGCGGAGATGTGGGCAAAGTTAGAATCGTTGTACATGACCAAGTCATTGGCCCACAGGTTATGTCTGAAACAACATCTATATTCATTCAAGATGGTAGAGACGAAACCTATTGTGGAGCAACTAACGGAATTCAACAAAATTATCGATGACCTAATGAATATTGATGTGAAGCTCGATGACGAGGATAAGGCTTTACTCTTATTGAATTCATTGCCTAGGTCCTTTAAACACTTTAAGGATGCACTCCTCTATGGCAAGGAGTCCACTATTACCTTGGAGGAGGTCCAACAATCAATTAGGACCAAGGAGCTAACCAAGCTTCAAGACTTGAAGGTGGAAGATAGTGGGGAAGGCTTGAGTGTCTTAAGGGGAAAGAATGAGAGTAGAGGAAACGGTAAAGGAAAGCCTAAGGCGAAATCCAAGTCGGAAGGGGACAATAAAGCTAAGTACAAATGCTTTAATTGTCATAAGGTTGGTCACTTTAAGAAGGACTGTCCTGAGAAAGGGGGCAGGGGTGATTCCGTGGAGGTTGCGATTGCTATGGATGATGGTTATGAGGATGCAGGGGCTCTAGTGGTTACGAGTTGGGAACCAGAGAGGAGTTGGGTTATGGACTCCGGGTGCTCTTTTCACATGTGTCCAAGGAAGGAATATTTTGAAACTTTGGAGCTCAAGCAAGGTGGAGTAGTTCGCCTTGGTGACAACGAAGCGTGCAAAGTTCAAGGTATGGGTTCAATTCGTCTTAAGATGTATGACAACCGCGAATTCCTTTTACAAGATGTGAGGTATGTTCCTAAACTCAAGCGAAATCTAATTTCTATAAGCATGTTTGATGGATTAGGCTATTGCACTAGTATTGAGCATGGTATGATGAAAATTTCGCATGATGCATTGATAATAGCTAAGGGGACTAAAATGTGTGGTTTGTACATATTAGAGGGTTCAACTATTATTGGGCATGCATCATTAGCTAGCCAAGCCTTGCATGATAAAACCATGTTATGGCATAATAGGTTAGGGCATGTTAGTGAGAGGGGTTTAGTTGAACTAGCTAAACAAGGTTTGCTAGGTGGTGATAAATTGGATAAGCTAGAATTTTGTGATAAGTGCATACTAGGCAAACATCATAAGGTTGAGTTTGAGGGTGGCATGCATTATTCTAGTAAACCCTTTGAGTACATTCACTCTGATCTTTGGGGTCCGGCTAGAGTGAGTACTCATGGGGGTGGTTCCTATTTCCTCACCATGGTTGATGATTTCTCTAGGAGAGTATGGGTCTACATTTTGAAAAGCAAAAGTGACACCTTTGAAAAGTTCAAGGAATGACATACTCTCATAGGAAATCAAATAGGAACTAAACTGAAAATTTTAAGGACTAACAATGGCCTGGAGTTTCTTTCAGAGCATTTTGATAAGTTTTGCAGGAAACAAGGTATTCAGAGGCATAGGTCCGTGAAAGGCTCACCGCATCAAAATGGCCTAGCAACATGCATGAATAGGACCATCTTGGAGCGGGTGAGGAATATGCTTTTGGCAGCTGGGTTGCCTAAAAGCTTCAGAGGCCGTGAGTACAAAGAACATATTTGATCAACAGATGTCCATCTACGGCGTTAGACTTCAAGACACCTATGGAGGTTTGGAGTGGGAGACCGGCAGACTACTCTAAGTTGAAGGTTTTCGGGGCTTTGGCATTTGCTCATGTCAGACAAGACAAGCTTGATGTTAGAGCTGTGAAATGTGTCTTCATCGGATATCCGGAGGGTGTGAAGGGATACAAGTTGTGGAATTTGGAATCTGGAGGGTCAAAGGTTATCATAAGCAGGGATGTCACTTTCGATGAGACCCGCATGGGGATGAAGTGCAAAGACCTGGAGGATAGTAGGTCAGAAGTAGAGGTGGAGAAAACTCAGTTTGAGGTGGAGTCTACCACTAGTGAGACCGGGAATGATGAAGAGGAGGATAGTCCTCCACCATCAGGTTCTAGAGGAAGACAACAAACAGTGGATCCTGGCTATCAGTTGGCAAGAGATAGGGAAAGGGGGGAGACTGTGGCACCGAAGAGATACGAGTATGCTGATCTTGTTTGTTATGCTTTGTTTGTGACTGAAGAGGTTCAAGACTCGGGACCAAGGGACTTCAGTGAAGCAATGGGAAGCATGGAGAGTCAGAAACGGTTGAAGGCAATGAATGAAGGTTTGAATTCATTGGAGAAGAACCGAACTTGGGAACTTGTGAATCTACCGGAAAAGTCAAGGGTAGTTGGATGCAAGTGGAACTTCATGAAGACGGAAGGTATTCCGGAGTTTGAAGAACCAAGGTACAAGGAGAGGCTTGTGTGTAAGTTCAATCTTGAGTTGGAGAGTGTGAATGATATTCAAAAGGCAAGTTCTAGCAAGGTGGAGATTGGTATGCTCAAGGGGAAGTTAGCTTCTGGATTTGAGATGAAGGATCTCGGCATTGTGGAAAGGACACTTGGAACGAATATTGGGAAGAACCGGAAAAGGAGGTATGGCTCTTTGAAAGGCGGTTTGAAGCATGCGAAGACAACTCAAGGTGGAGTCGCAATGAAGAATATGATTGGTGAATTGGGGATTACGCATGGTTGTGAGAAGTTCATCAAGTATCTTCCTAGATCAAGGTTCAAGGATCACTTGGACTTGATCAATTGCGTTGAGACGTAATTCCAGTAATGGAGAGAGCAGCTAGTGGTTGATGGATAAAGTTGAGCATCACCACTGATTTGAAGTCAAGGTGGAGAATTGTGGAGTTTAGAGTGCCTTAAAATCAGTTTGGAGGATCATGGAATTGCTTGAAAGTGTTTCTTGAACACTGGGAATCGATTCCCTAGCTATGTGAATCGATTCAAGCATGTTTGAGTCTCTGTGAATCGAAGTACGCCTCTGTGAATCGCATGGGAAGCTTGCAGGAATCGATTCATTTCATTAATTCGTGCAGGGGAGACTTTTTTAACTAGGTGAATCGATTCACCTATGTCTGTGAATCGATTCACAGTCGGGTTTTATAAACCTGACGCTGCAGAATTGTGTGAGAAGAGGTGCAGTCTTTCTAGGGTTGTGTGCAGCCGTTCTTGAGCGTCTTTGTGAGGTTTTAGGGGCTGGGAAACACTGTTAAACACCTTGGGGTCTTAGGAAATCATAGAGGGAGGATTGAAGGCTTTCTCTATTGTTGTTCTTGAGAGGTTTTCAGAGAGGAAAAGAGAGAGGGATTGGGAACTCTTGGGTTTGTTCTTCTTGGACATTTGGAAGGGGTTCAAAGCAATTGTAATCTCTTGTAAAGACTCTTTGATAGTGAAACGGAGGGCTGCTCTCTCCCGCAGACGTAGGTCATCTTTTTGGGGCCGAACTGCATAACCAAATAGCGGTGTTATTCTTCCTACTCTCTACTCCTTGTTTGAGTGACTTTATTGCATTGTTGTGATTGCTATTAAATTTAGTATTGGTTGCCTTTGATATTTGTTCATTATTCTTGTTAGTAACTCAACAATGGTAATTATTAATAAGCCAATTTCCTTAAAGATATGAGTACTAGATTCTTAAAGGTCAAATAATCAAAAATAACTATTTCTTATTTCAAAGAACAATAATAAGCTTTAAGCCATAAAATCAAACTGTTTTCATGGTAGAAAGAGCTGCAAAAAAAAAAAAACTCATTTAGAACAATTATCAATTATAGCATCAAGAAAACCAAATCTATTTTCATGATTTGATTCCATTGTTCAACCTTGTAGTTCTAATATCAACACTTCACTTTTCAGTACTTCATTTGATATTTAAGATCTTACAATCATATAGCTTATGATTGCAGACAAGATAAAAGTCAAGGTTGAATTAAGAAGAACAATACTCATAACAATTAGGAAAGAAAACTGGACTTAACGATAATCCATCATTGGAATATCAACAATCCTAAGACAAAGAAAATTACTCACATATGATTGAAATAGAAACAAGATAATGTAAGTTAAACATTCTGATAATAAAGATGTAAAGAGATAAAGAGTATAAAATAACAGAAACTGAAATTCATTCAAAACCAAAAGACTTGGAAAAGTAGATGATCATACATCAAGAATAACTACAAAAGGAACTCAAATTTAGCTATGAAAAATTGAAAATTGAGAGGAAGAATTCATGTCCCTTTCAGCTGGAAAACACCCCTATATAAAGGCTAATTTATTCCCCATCAATCCCCATTAGAATCCCCTTTAAGCCCATCAAGACAGCCACTCAAAATCCCTGATTTAATTGGACTGTCACAAAAATTGTCATGATTATGGTCGTAATGGTCATTACTAGGGGGCCATATATAATTCTTGAACTGCTGACTTTTCACATGCTAAAGCCTGAATTACGGCCGTAATGACAATTATAGGGGGTTGTAATTCCCTCTGACTTCCACTTGACTCTCTCACTTATGTCACACGAATTATATGGCAATAATCTTCAATACCGGGGGGTCATAATCCTTGCTTTTTGCATTGAATTCTTCAAGCTTTTCACCACTTCACCTAATATACAAAATAAAAAAAAGGATAGTAAAATAGAACAAAGAGTGAAATAAACCACTAAAATAACCTATAAAAACAAAGCATAAACTTAAGCAAATTCTAACTTATTAATCATATAGAGTAATCATATCATACATAACCATCCCTCATACCTACTATCCTCTCAAAATACATCAAAAACCAAAAAGACTGTTGACCCTAAACCTGATCATAACCTAGTCATCTAGCCTCTCCTAGAGCTACCCACTTCCTATCTCACTTTGCCTCTCCTGTAGACCCTCAACCTCATGGGGTAAGGACTACGAGGTAACGCAATGCGAAGCCTCAGAGCATCTCACACATAAATGGCCACTTGCTTACAAGTGCTTCTCAAAATTATCCATATTTGGCTAGTGGCCTGGGATGAGCGACGAGAAAGAGGGCCAGGTTGGCATTGAAAAGGAGATTGGCATATCTTGTTAAAAGTCAGTCAGAGCACCACTCTATAGTCTCGACATGCATAGACCTTGATGTTGAGCCAAGAGTATAGTACACACTAACGATCCCTATATACATACAAGTGAAAGTGGAGAAGTTGAAGATTACCTCCATCGTGTCCTCCGTTGTCCTTGAAGATCACCCTCCAATGTCCCCCATCGTTATTGAAAATCACCTCCATGCCCTCAAGACTGGCCTCCTCACTAAGATCCTAAGCCTCCATGATGTGCTTACGATCCAAGCAATACAAAGAATAATAATACATACAAATATAGGAGGCAAGATTCTACTGGGTAAAGAAACAGATAATAGTATCAGAACATGTTATACACATAAAAAATACTAGCACAATCATCCACAAATCATCTTTCTAAAGATTAAGACTTGTACTATGTATGCCACTATTCCTAGATATATGTCGGTCGGTCTAAGAGTTCAGTTCCATATGTTCTTAATTGGGCAAAGCCACACTCTCGATTGAACAAGGAAAAATAAGTATTAGTAAAGTGTATATGTTACCCTCCTTAATTGGGTGAGGATACCTCCTCAATTTAGTGAGGTAACTTAAGTAACACCATCTCCCTAATTGGGTGAGACACCACCTCAATTGAGTGAGGTCATAATGCAATAGTGCACATGCCATGATACGCAATCATCCCAAATAGAAATTGTTATCTTCTAGTCTTTGAATCTATTATCTCTACATTACCTCACCGTATATGATGACACAAACCCACGTAGGGTATCTTA
The DNA here is from genome assembly GCA_037113605.1 of Calophaca sinica. Classification (NCBI taxonomy): domain Eukaryota; kingdom Viridiplantae; phylum Streptophyta; class Magnoliopsida; order Fabales; family Fabaceae; genus Calophaca; species Calophaca sinica. The sequence goes on from CM073733.1 coordinate 96,237,312, forward strand.
GTCAATCCATTATTCCATCCTTACCATTATTCCATCCTTATGTCAGATACTACTACTCATGCAACATGTATTTCATGATCTATATAAAACTATGCATTTATTCATACTGCATATTATCAAAATACTCGTATGCCATAATATCATCTTATCAATCAAACATGTCAATCAATCCAAAGCATGTATATCAACCAATCAAACATATCAAGTTATCAAACAATCAATCATAGCAATAGTAGGTTGACAAACCTACAATGCCTAAACCTTAATTGGTACAACTAGCTTATATTTTCCAATATAGGTTAGGTATTGTCGGTTACACAACTTACACGCGAAGGGTTATGGGTTCCTCTTACACCAAGTTAGAATACTAAATCTACTTTTTCATCCCCGATGATTAGCAGTCTTCCTCCCTACCTTATCGTAGGTTAAAAATGTAAACTCTAATCGATTAAAGATCAGCCTCATGATGCCCCGAACATACACAAATGGCATTGGTCCACTACTGCTTTGCGCTTATTCGATGCGATCTTGAATCAGAATCTCGCTATAATCATTGTTACAGCCTCGTATTCGTCAGTTAACCTAAAATGGGTCGAAAACATTGTTAAGATGAATCAATGTAAAACATGCTTCAAAACCGTCAAATTATGTAGCACAATTCACAATCTAGCTTTTGGTTTGTGAACCCCCTTAACTCATTTGTCGCTTTAATTTGAATTCAAGCTCGGCCACAAATCAAAATCTCATCAGAAAAGCCTGAAACATATCAAGAACAAGATCATAACTAAGAACTGATCAAGAACAGAACGAAATGACATTGAAGCCAAAGTCAGAGTTCAACGATATTTTGTCTTACCTCGATCGAAATCCACATACAAAAGCTTATATTAGAAGAAATTGTCAGGAGTCGAATGGTGTAGTTAAATTAATGTTTTGACGTTCAGGTTGGTCATAACCAAGCTCAGAACTTTGGAAATGGCTTGTGAGTTCAAAGAGTTCGTATTTCATAGGTTGAAGGTGAGTTTGGTTGTGTAAAAAGTGAAATAAAATAAAATTTCTACTTTTGTATGTTATAACATCAACGCTTAGCTTGTCCTCCTCAATGCTTAAATGTTGAGACACTTTAGCATCCATAGCTTCCACATTTGAGTGTTGATTACCTTCGTTGATAAAACATTGTCTTGCATGCCACCACCCATCTGTGATTTCCACGTGTCCTTCTTCAGCTTTCCACACAAGTCATCACCAACGTTTTAATGTTAGACATCTCCTCACTTGAACGTTCTATTGTGTTGCATAACATCCAACTGAGCCACATTTGAGCGTGTTTCCCAAAACCCTAATTCTTCTCAAAATAATTCTAAGCTTAACATTTCATTCAAATGCTCAATCTATGCACACAATCAAACATAATGAAGGTTTAGAAAAAATTTGGATGTTACATAAGTCTCGTCTCCAGGATGCAATCCTTCGCCCCATAACTTCTTGTAGTTATTAGCTCCAACCCTTTTAGAGGCATTATATAGTTATAAGATAAAGGTAATGACACAGTCTCCCAGTTTTGGACTGTGTTTTTGTCACCACCATAATTATGGTAGGCATCTCATTCTCGAGGTGAATTTTTCTATCTATGTGCTTTCACTACTTCCCTAAAATTTGTTGGCAATTTTATGCTTATTTATGGTACACGAGGTTACACTTTTTCCCATTCTAGAAAATCTTCCTGATTTGAGCTTGTCAAGGGTAAACTCCTTATGCTTTCCATAAAAACTGGAATTATGGGAATTTATGATATCATTACGATTAGTGTACATTTCCTACGCAACCCATTGCCTTCCTTAGTCGACATATAACTATCCCCTCCCTTATTTATGTATCCAGTACTTTGTATATTCTGAAGTTTACTTACGTTCTTCACTCATCTTCTCTTACTCTTGTTCTTTCCCCTTTTGCAGAAGATGAGACTGAGCATGATCCCTTTCTATTGATGGCTAATGTTTTCCACTTCTTTTTTATTCACCCAAACCTTTGAGGAACCTCCCTTATTGTCTCCCGTGATCGCAACTTGCCCTTTTGCATTAAGGTTTATGGTTCAAGGCCCACTGGTCGTTGATCCTGGGATAGAGGGAGTTCTTCCTCCTTAGGGTAGCGCCTAAAGCTTCCTTCTCCAACTTAAATTTGATACCAAAGAAAAGTATTGGAAGCATGAGCAATCAATTCACAGGTAGTTATTTGCCTATGGAGCTTTGTTGACACTTTTTAGAGATTTAGACCATTTAGATAGGGCTTAAAGTTACCTTGGGTTTGTAGTGGTTGGGCCGAGATCTTTCTTTTTTCTTTCACTACCATGGGGCTTGATCGAAGATGTAATTTCGGTTTAGCTTATAGGAATCATACCATTTTTTATGAAATTCATTGATCATTTTCCATGCGATCAAATTGTAACCTCTAATGTCTTTATGAGTGAATTACTTCCTTATTTATTTATTTTTTTACTTTTTTGGATACTGGTTGCTCTTTCTGCTTACTATATCTACTTTTACTCCTTCAACACCTTTTTCAATGTGTTTCTCATATCATGTGCGAGGATTTTCTTTAGACGCACATTTATATGATTTACCTTTTCTCAAAATTAAGAGTTTGGGGAGGGATCATTCCCGAAGATGCAATCCTAGATCCATTGTCTCAATCGTAAGAGTTTGAGGATGGATATTTCCTGTAGATGCGATCCTAAATCCTTTCTCTTTTAAACTTAAGAGTTTGGGGAGGGATCCTTCCTGAAGATTTGATCCCAGATCCAGTCACTCTTAAACTTAAGTGTTTATGGAGGGATCCTTTTTGAAGATGTTATCCTAGATCCACTCTCTCGCAAACATAAGAGTTTAGGGAAGAAACCTTCCTAAAGACATGATCTCAGATTCAGTTTCTCTTAAACTTAAGAGTTTGGGGAGAGAGCATTCCCAAAGATGCGATCCTGGATCCGTTCTCTCTCAAACTTAAGAGTTTGAGAAGGATCATTTTTCCATATTCAATCCTAGACTCACTCTCTTTCAAACATACGAGTTTAGAGAGGGATCTTTCTTAAAGATGCAATCATGGATTCACCATATCTCAAACTTAAGAGTTTGGGCAAGGATCCCTTCTGAAGATGCAATCTCGGATCCACAGTCTCTCGGACTTGAGAGTTTTTTGGAGGGATCCTTCCTGAAGATGTAATCATGGATACACTCTCTCTCAAACTTAAGAGTTTACGGAGGCATCATTCCTGAAGATGCAATCATGAATCTTCTTTCTCTCTCTCTCTCACTTAAGAGTTTGGGAGGTATCCATCTTGAAGATGATCCAGATTTTGTCTCTATCAAACTTAAGAGTTGTGGGGGATCATTTTTGATGTTACGATCCAAAGTTCACTCTCTCTCAAACTTAAGAGTTTGGAGATGAATCGTTCCTAAAGATGCAATTGCATATCTAAGACTCTCCCTAAAATTAGAATTTGAGGATGAATTCTTATTGTAGATGCATTATCGGATCCACTTTCTCTTAAACTTAAAAGTTTGGAGAGGGATCCTCCCTGAAGTTGAGATCCCAGATCCATATTCTCTCAAACTTAAGTGTGGGGGGGTCATTCTTCAAGATGTGATCTAGGATTTGCAATCATCTAAATTTATGAGTTTGGGGAGGGATAATTCCCCTTTTTTGCTACCACGTGAATAAACTTCTTTCCCAATTTGATATTTTTAATTTTGTAAAAATAGAAAGGAATAAAATTGTGATAAATCATAAAGAGGAAATAACTTTCGAAATTTTACTAGGAATGAAAGCAACGACTAAACTTTACATTAAACAAGCTCTAAACAGGATACTACCCATAAACTCAACGTTTTACTCGCTCTTTCCCAGCACCTTTGCGATGGGAATTTTTCTTGGTCGATTTTCCCATGCTATGTTTAGGCTAGTGGAGTAGCAATGATAGTCAATATCTTATTCTCCTCTAATTGTCATTACTCACTCCTGCTTGTCAAAGAACTTCATTACAAGATGCCTGGTGTAGTCATTTGCTCTTAATGCATTCATGATTCGGCTTCCAAATATGGCGTTGTATGCAGTAGGCAAATCAATGACCAAGAATTTGATAGAAACATTTTTTTTAATTTGTCGTGTATTAGTGAAATGTTGACTTCGACATAGCTTTTAGGGGTTAATCTATCCCTTGTGAATACAATCAAGTCGTCTGTATATGGGGATCGGGTCTTCATTTTCAAATTGCATTTTAAAATATGCTTCATAAAATAAGGTGTTGGTCAAGCTCGCCTGGTTCATAAAGAATTGTTGAATATTGACATTTTTTATGATGGTGGTTATGACAATAGGACCATCATGCCCTTGGATTGGTCATCTATAATTGCTAAATAAGAAGATGATTACAAGCGGGTTTTGTTGGCAGTTCTCTGCTAGACTCTGAACTTCGACTTTACACACTGCTTTGAGGTGTTTTTTTCTCCGCATTGGTGATTATTCCTCCCCCTATTATGTTACCAACAAGTATCCTGATTGGAGGCACACAATGCTTCCACCTTCTCATCAATTGGGACTCACTCCTTCTTGTACAGAGTGACCCCGAGAGTCGTTATTTCCTTCTTCTACAGTAGTCATTCGGCCTCGTAGGGATGCTCCAAGAGGGCCAACTCTAGGGGACACGATGCTCCTCTCTAGGGGCGCCCCTCATGATCTCTTTGTTTCTTGATATAATGTCACATATGTTCGTTGCGGACTAACAACTCTATTGTGTCCCTTAGCTGAGTGCTTTCATTTGTTGTTTGGCCATGATCTTCGTGGAAGTCACACCATCTTCCTTTATCCTTCTATCCCTTCTTCTCTAGTAGAAGAGGTCTCGATATGTCCCTAAACTCTATGTTCATGAATTCCTGATAAATCCTAGATGGTGCAGCCAATAAGGGTGGTCACCTATCATACCTTCCCCTAGACCACGTTCTAGGATTTTCTTGCTTGTGATACTACTCAAGCCGAGCTAAGAGGTTTTGTTTTCCCTCATTCGATTGAGGTGCTGCTTCAACATTCCCTTGTGCCGCTAGTAACATCACATCTTCCAAATTGACATGTTTCGCATCTCCCTCTTTGAATTTTACCATTATTTGAGGTGCGGTCTTCACTAAAGAGTACTTGAATGGTTCCATTTGTAGAGCTTCCATAATAAAACCAAAGCTTAATTCCCCCTTTATTCCTGGTACTAGCATAGTTTCCTTATAGAATCCCGTCAAAGAATCACACAATCTTTAACCCACTTGTTTTCTTTACTAGAGAAAAGGGTGTGAGGTATCTTGGGTAATTGCTTACTGGTTATGAAGAACTTCACAAACTGATAGGCCGACTCGTCCCATCCAAAAATGGATGTAGGTGCCAAGGACATAAACAATGCTAATGCTTTTTTTTTAAGTTAGAGGAAACACTCGATAGAAAACTACGTGTAAGCATCTCATAACCACCATCACATTACAATATGCGTCAAGATGATGATGTTGGTCAGTATCTCCAGCATAAGCTTTTATCTCACTGGATCGTTTAAGCATCACCTCTAAAACTTGTTTAACCATGAGCACGACAGCAAACGGGTGTCAGTGGCAACTTATAACTTAATTTTCCAATGGTGTTTGGTAGTTTCCTGGGAAATGGTGATGTCGTGAAGCATGCATTTTGACCGGTGGTGGCGGCATGTTAGTCGGAGGTTGGGTGTGATATGGTTGAAGCGACACATATGTCGGGTTGTTGGGCGATATAGGGTAAGGCGGTTGAAGGAAAAGCATTTGCTTGGGTGGGAAACATATAAGGGGTTGGTAAGGAGCCACAAAATGATGTGGTGGGTGCGATATGATAGGTCATGTAGTAGCGGACCTAGGACCCTAGCTTAGCGGGTTCATAAAATTTTAAAATCATCAAAATTATAACAAGCACACTAACACGTAAAAGAAAATTAACAAGAGCAAATGTTTACTTTTCTAGAAAAATAACAAGACCATGATTTCTGATAACACAAAATAGATTTTCGGATTTAAAAAATAGAAATGTTTTGGAAATAAAAAAATTACAAGAGAAAATAACAAAACAACATAGATCAATTAACAGAGACCCAGTTACAATAGAAAAAATTATGAGAGAAAATTAATAGAGGGATCAGATTAGAGTTTTAGTCTAAATTAAAGAAAATCTGAGCCTAGTAAAAGGAGGAAACAAAGATCAACAATGACACTCACCAACAAGAGGGAGAGTGGGTCGAGGTATGAGACAGTGAAAAGAGTTATGTTTTGAGCTTTGAAAGAGAGAAATGAATGGAGTCCTGAATGAGATGAAATAAGTGACCAGGTAAGGGCATTGGTTGCAAATTATTATACTGAGAAGGGTCAAAATATAAATTTTATAAAGGGTAAGTAGTATTTTTAATTTTTTAGATAGTACAAGTGCACACCCTAGACAACAAGTAAGTCTGCATGTGGTTGAGATGAAAAGGGTATGGGTCTAGGTGTAAAATTTTAAATTGAGAGGGGTCAAAATAAAAATTATATAAAGGAATACGTGAAATTTTTTTACTCACTATAACCTAGCTCCGCCTGTGAGGTCATGGGTGATGTGCTTGTAGTGGATAGGACTGCAACGATAGAGGCTAATCATAACACAATGCTAGAACTTCCTGAGAGTGAGTCATGGACCTATTTCCCGTAGGCAGTGAGTGCTCCATCTGAATTAGGTATTCATCTAGCCTCCTGATCATCTCCTTTGGATCATTTAGCCCTTGGGGTGGTGGACGCAACGGGTCGACTCCTCCTCCATGGGCCATCAGATCTATAGCAGTGAGATGAGTTTTATCATTATGCGTCAAGTTCAAGGGGAAATGTCTGCTAGGGCGAAAATCCCTGAGGTTCTTTCCTCAATTCCCGGTGTTTAGCTGGCTTAGTAAATCCTCCAACCGCAATTGTGCTTTCCACGGTTTCTTCCTTCAAGGTTTGGAAGTGTCCCTCTGAAGTTACTTCTAGGAGGGTATTCGGTATCACTGGTATTTGCAGTTGTTGTGAACGAGTGTACACCATGGTTGTAGTCTTAGCCATGCTGATAAAGGTGATGGAAATAGTTTTATGGATTCCTACATACGGAGCCAATGCTCCACTCTTAAACTAAACTAGGCTCCCTATTGGATAGGGCCTTCCAACTACTGGATAGGTAACTCCTCCCTCTTGTATGTCTTAGCGGTATTTGGTGATGGATATTTGCAAAGACTCTGATGCCTAACTTAATAAGAGGTTTTAGTAATAATATAGTAATGAAACAATGCACATACCTTATGCATGACATTGGTATCCTTTAATAAGGGGAGGTGAAGGGACCACCGCTTTTATCTTGACGCGTCAGAAGTCTCTCTTTGGAGACAAGCTTTCTTTTATTTGGGGTGTACAATGGACGCAACCACTGCTAGTGGCAGGGTTCTAAAATGCGGTCTGCATTACATATTGCGACCGCAATATTGCAGTTGCGGACGGCATCACACCACAATTGTAATGTGATTTCTAGTCACATGTAATGGTTGTAATGCCATTGCCACGCCACTGCAACGTCATCGCCACGCCATCGCAAAACACCGCAACAGATCCTCTCAGAAACCAAAGGACCGCATCGTTCAAATTTCTTTCAACAAAAAGGAAAAGGAGAGGGGAAGAGAGAGAAAGAGGAGAAACAGTAATACGAAGCTCTAGCCTCTTCCACCGTCGTCATGGCGCGGCCTCTGCACTACAGCGAGAAAGCGTTCTTCTCCACAACATCCTCTAAACCATCGCTACTCCTATGGCGACCCCGTTCATTTTCAGAATGGCGGAGAAAATTTTAAAATACGCTTGGTCAAACAATGAAAAAGGCTTCTCGTAGAAGCCACTGTTTTTGTACTCTTTTTTTTTTAATTACAAAACTATGATACTACTATTATATATGTTTTTGCTTTTGTGTTTGGTGACTAATGTTTAAGTAACTCTCACCTAAACTTTGTTTAAACAAAAAAATGTGTATGTGTCTCGGTTATCAATGTTTCTGCATATATAATATTTTTTGATATATTCTACTAATATATTTTATATTTATATTTATGTTACCTTAGTATATACCATATTATTATATTTAGTAAAATCTATATTTTTTATGAAAGTATAATCTGTATTTATTTTATAGTATAATCTACCCTCTGCACTGCCGTGTAATATATATTTTATAATCTATATTAGTTATTATTTTTATTATTATTATTATTATTATATAAATTAGAGTTAATTATTTTTTAATAAATAAGAGTAGCTACAAAAATTTATTACTAAATTGTAATTAAAAATTTATTCAAATAATACATTTAATACAATTTTTTATTACTTAAAATGGAAAAAAAATCATACAACATCAAAAAAACAAAAGATATATAAAGAAAAACAATAATTACTGATTTTTTTTACAAACAATGCAAATAAAAAATTATTTTACACCACAGTGTCTGTAATGCTACCAGAATGACCGCAGAATCGCAATTTAAAACCGCGTGGCGGCATACAGTGTGAGTCTGTGCTGCACATGTTCTTCAAGGTTTCAGAGCCTAGTTGGAAGTCCATTATGGGTTACCAAATATGGGCACCGTGAAATGGGCTCCTAGCTATGAACTTTATATAAATGCTAATACCATTCCAGTTTGTTTTTTATTCCAGTTTATGATTCTTCAACGCTCATGACTACGACATGATTATCATCATCTATTTGGCATTATCATATCATTTGAAATAAATCACGTGCCAAGGAAAACAGTCATGTTTTTATTCCATCTTAGAGAAATTGGAATCACCATCATTTTCTTCATCTAACCACCTCATTTATCAATGTAGAAAAGATGTTTTGCTTTTTGATTCTGTAAACGGAAAAATTTATCCAAATATGTATACATAATGATCCTTATTTCGTAACCTTGGTTGCCTAAGGAACAAGAAAAGCTGTCCCTCACTATCAAGTGCGTTGATCTTCTCTCCACATCAGACTTTAATTTCATTCTTCCCTTTCAATTTATATACTCTGCTTAGAGGCAGAACACACTGCGCTATTCGATATGGAAGATAAAAACTCAAACCTGTTAGAGGAAGGTAGTAGTACTAATTCCACTTATGACAGAAAAGCAGAAGTGAAAGCCTTTGATGATTCAAAAGCTGGTGTGAGAGGTCTTGTAGAGTCTGGTGTGACAAAGATTCCACGCATTTTCCATTCTGGCAAGAAGTTGAACATCACTGATGAAAAAAACTCAGCCAGTGACTCCTTTTTGAGTGTTCCCATTATAGACTTCAAAGACATACACAACAATCGAGCTCTGCGCTTAGAGGTGATTGGCCGAATTCGAAGTGCAAGCCATGAGTGGGGATTTTTCCAGGTGATTAATCATGGAATTCCTGTTAGTGTGTTGGATGAGATGATTGATGGAATCTGTAGGTTTCATGAACAAGATACCGATGTAAGGAAACAGTTTTACACTCGTGATGTGAAAAAGAAAGTTCTTTATTATTCCAATACTAGTCTGTACCGAGACAAGTATGCTAACTGGAGAGACACTGTTGGATGTTCCATGGCTCCTAATCCTCCCAAATCAGAAGAATTGCCTCAAGTATTTAGGTAATGAGTAAATACTATGTTCAGATTTTAAATTCATTTATCATTATGGGACAACGGTTAATTTTTAAGTGTCTTGGTATTTTTTTTTTTTTTTTCATGTCAAGCCGCTAGCCTAATATATGATTGTGTTGCAAGAAAATTTGTTCAAGCGACTTAAGATTAGGATATTTAATTTTCTTAAATTTCATATTTGATACATGGTTTTATTAATTAGTGTTAGTCAGTTTCATTAACTATTGATTTAAAGTATTTGAATTTTTTTCTGATTAATTGTTTGTGTGCCTACAGAGATATTATAACTGAATATTCCAAGAAAATAATGGAACTGGGTTGTACAATTTTTGAGTTATTGTCGGAGGCTCTTGGTCTTGATCCATCATACCTCAAAAGATTGAATTGTGTTGAAGGACTTTTTATTCAGGGTCATTACTATCCACCATGCCCTGAACCTGAATTAACCATGGGCACGTCCAATCATACTGACACTGACTTTGTGACCATAGTTCTACAGGACCAATTGGGTGGTCTTCAAGTTCTTCATGGGAATCAATGGTTTAATGTTCCTCCTGTGCATGGCGCTCTTGTTGTAAACATAGGAGATCTTCTACAGGTAAGTACTGGATGGTTATTATAGACATTTTCTGTAGCTTATATTTTTTCTTTCTATCTTCAAAGTTCATGATTCGGTTGTGATTGAAAAAATAACGATACCATATCTTTCAGTATTTACCATATTTCATTGTTTAGGCTAGATGTGTTTCATTATCTTCATCCAAGGTTTGTGCGTACCAGCACATATATCCACAGAACCATCATTTCCATCTTATATGTTCTTTTGAATTATCAAAAAATTGCAAAGGCATCATCCAAGGATTTGATCATCTGCAAGGAAAATCTTATTGAAATTGATGCAAACATCAAGTTGTGTTACCTTAACTTGTACCCGGGGTTGGCCCAACTTATTTTTAGACCTAAAACGAACTTTGAGGTGCTGCCTATTCATAGATAATAACAATATTTGACATCTTACAAAAATAAATGTGGCTTTTGCTCAAACATGGTTCTCCGAGAAAAAAAACACACACCGATTACCACTGTACTAGGCCAATCAATGATGAAAGTTTTACAAATACTAATAGTAAATAAGTTTTTTTAAAGCAAGGACTTAGGTCACCTTATGATTGGGTTGACCCTGACCGGTACATGTTAAGACTCTTTTTAGGAACCCATTTTTGCTAACGTGAACCCACTTTCAAGAAGTTTATTTTTCATAGGTGTATCATTTTTCCGTCCAGAAGTTTATTTCCAGACAAATCCAAACAAATTTTGCCGTCTGGAAATAAATTTTTGGATGGATCAGTGAAAGCCAGCAAAAATGGGGATTGTTTTTAGTTATTCCCCTCTTTGTACTTGGGTTACTAGGATTGTTGTACACTTGTCATTAACATATGAGAATAATTTACAGGCAGAATATCAAAGATGATATAAGATCTTATCTCAATTAAAAAATATGATATATAGATAAATGATTTAATTTTTATCTAGATAAATGATTTAATTTTTATCTGATTAAATGTGCTAAATTTCAGCCAAAACAAAAATACTAACATACTTTATAGACACAGCTTGTAAGGACTATATCTATTAATTTCTTTGCTATTGTTACAGCTTATAACAAACGACAAATTCGTCAGTGTTTACCACCGGGTCTTATCTAGTGATAAAGGGCCAAGAGTTTCTGTAGCTAGCTTCTTTGTAAATTCTTATGACCCAGATGAAGATTCATCAAAGATTTATGGTCCTATTAAGGAATTGTTATCAGAAGAAAACCCACCAATCTATCGAGACACTAGCATAGCAGAATTTATAGCACATCATTTCGAGAAGGGGCTTGATGGTAACTCTGCCTTGCAGCCTTTCAGGTTGTAAAATTAACAAATTTCTACCTTGGAGACGGCAGTAATATATTGTTACTTGTGCCTTTTAGTTGTGTTATGTAGTAATTTTCCATAACAAGTGACGTTTATATAGCAGCAACACCACAACCTGATTTGCTTGCTAAGATTGTGGTTTGGTTAACATTGAATAAGGAAAAGTAACGCTTATAAAGAATTGGATAAATTATTTTAGTAGTTCATATTTTATATCTTGCTTTCTTTTCCTTTTCCTTACGTATTTTTTTTCCCTTATAAGAGTAACGTATAAAGGAACGGAGAAGAATTTCAATACAAAGACAAAGGTACACACACACACACACACACACACACACACACACACACATATATATATATATATATATATTAAACGTGTAAAATATGGCATATGATTTGCCCTTACGCACAAGTACTATATTTCCCTGCTATGACTTTCAACCAATGACAACAATTTGCTTTTAATTTACTGCAGAGAAAACAATGACAGTCTTTCTATGTTGTTTCTTAGTAGTGGACTTCATCCTCTTCGTATCAGTTTGTTTTGCTATAATCTTGTCTTTTCTCCCATAATGTGTAAATATAATATATTTTATGGGTCCTACACCCGGAATTGGTTTTACTAAACATAAAAGTTAGGAATTCTTACTTCCATTAACAACGATCATACTCACCCCAAAATAAATTTTGTTCACCATGTTTTTATACTCAAACGCATGTACAATAAATTTCAATTCTTCTTGCTTCGATTTTGCTCTCAGAATTAATTCTGGATTTGAACCCAATACTTAGTTTGTGTTTGGTACTACGGAGAGTTAAAATTGATTTTGTAAAATTGATTTTAATTAGAATTGAGTTAAAAGTGAAGCGATTTATGTTTGGATACGTTTATGACAAAAGTGATTTTGTAAAGAAATATTGTTTGGATGGTTTTTATTAAAATTGTTTTGGGTGTGTAGTTACTAAAATGGATTTACAAAAAATTAACAGCATTACTTAAAAAAAAATACGTAATATTGCATAGAGGTAAATCACGTAAAAAGTATTAATATTTATTTTCAAAATAATAAATAATTTATTATGTAATTGATACTTTTTTTTAATTTTTTTCCGATAAATTTGTAATTTGAAACTTAAAGCTATTCATTAATAAATAGTATAATTTTTTAAACTTATTTACCAAAGTGTGTATTTGAGGTACAGTCTGCTATCCTGGATAAGGCTATTATGGTCATGGAGGTGGTGCACTATATGAAGTGTAAAAAAGGGGAATGAAGGCGATTTAGCTCTTAAAATCGATATCAATAAGGCTAATGATCGGGTGGATTGGGGTTTTCTTGCCCATATGATGCTCAAGATGGGATTTGATGCTCGGTGGGTGAGTTGAATGATTATGTGTGTGAGTTTAGTTAATTATTCGGTGATCATTAATAATGATTGTGTGGTCTCTATCCAACCGGGTAGGGGACTCCGTCAGGGGATCTTCTCTCTCCCTATCTTTTTATCTTGGTGGTCGAAGGTCTCATTGCTTTAATAAGACGAGCTCAGAGCCTGAGAACTATTAATGGGTTGAAGATTTGTAGATGAGCTCTTATCCTAACCCGTCTACTATATGTAGTGATTGTTTTCTTTTTTTGAGGGCAAATGATGTTGAAGCTGCTGCCATGAAGAAAATTCTCAAAACTTATGGGGAGGCATTGGGACAATCAATAAACCTCATAAAGTTAGAAGCTTTCTTTAGCAAGAATGTTAAAGCAGAGGATTGGGACCGGCTTGCCAATCTTCTTGGTGTCAAGCTTACATTGGGCACTGATGAGCATTTTGGCAAGTATACCAAATCGCTATTGTAGTACAAAAATTATCATCCATAGGGATTGTATAGTTAACTAATAGCTTATTAATTTAATTTCGTTCGAGCAACAAAAAATCCAAATGGTTTGTACATAACCTTCAAGACTAAAATGAGCAAAAAAATATTTTTGTAATTTTTAGATAAAAACATGAAAATAGAAATTGGTTTCTAAACAATTAAAGATAAATTGTTAGAGGATCGATTTCACTGTCTTTCCTACTGGTCCCTTACACTAAATTTTAATAAGATGGTTCATCTAAATCAAGAAGCTGAGTTTTGATATTTACCTCCTAATTCCTTAGGTTGATAATTCTTTATGTTAAAAATTATATTTCAATTCCTTGATATATAATAATTTAACAAGAGCACTAAGAACATGTCCAATCAATAATGCTAATTTGATTGTGTTCTTATTCCTAAGAGAACACACACAAATCGTTTGTTCTCAACAACAATATATAAATTCCAATTTCCCAACTGTGAATCTAAAACTGTAAATAAACAAGAATTCAGATAACAAACTCTTAAATTAAAATAACCCAGAAAATTCAGATAAAACCCCAGTAACAGGAACAGTCATACAGGCAGTTCTATTTACCTCTAACCAAAAAAAAATTAAGCTAACGTAATTAAGAAATAAAAACCGATTAAAAGAGTAACTGAATAATCATCTAGCATGAACTTTAGCCAACAGCTCTCTCTTGGACTCTTCCTCCTCTCTTTCTCTCCAATTCTCCATATGAAGTGTTTTTCCTCCGCAAAGAAAGACCGATGCCTTTTATATTTTTTGAGTCTTAAAACACTCAAGCCTAGCCACCTCCCTAATCACCGTGTGTCTTTCTTTAAACCAATTGATCATGCTTTATCATAATTTCTTTGAAACGTACGTCCACCTCAATTAGCTACCTGAAACAAAATCAATTAGGGAAAAAAACGTTTAATATTCCAGCATTTTAAAAAATAAAACAAAATAAAATAAAGCCAAAATAAAATAAAAGACTACAGAACTAAAAACGGTTAACATTCAACATCAAATAAAAACAATATAAAATAAAACTAGCAAAATAAAACAAAGCTAACTCAAACGGTTAACATTCCTAATAAAAAACAAAACAAAACAAAATAAAACTAATTCTATAAACTTAAAATAAAATTAAACAAATCTTATAAAAATACTAATTGAAATAATAAAATAAAATAAAAAAATTGACAAAAACTTAACTAAAAATATCTACAATTTAATATTCATCGGGCACGGTTAATTATTTAGGATTGCCTTCTTTGGTGGGGCAAAATAAGAAGAACACCTTTGCTTATGTTAAAGACAGAATTTGGAAACGCATATCTTCTTGGGGTGTCTAGAGCCAGTAAGGAGGTGCTTATTAAATCGGTTCTTCAAGTTATCTTGTCGTATGTTATGAGCAAGGTATTAAAAACCGGACCGGATCGGCCGGTCGAACCAGGAACCGGGCCATGGTCCGGTCCGATTCACCCTCTAAAACCGGCTGCGAAAGAACCGGACGGTTCTATTAAAGAACCGGCCCGGACCGCGTGAAAACCGGTAAAAACCCGGTTTTTTGGGCGACTCGGCTGGTTCGCAAACTTTTTTTTTTTCAAGGGCAAAACGACGTCGTTTTATATTTTAACTGTTTTTTCCCCTGCGCCATTTTTCATATTTTGTGTTATTGAACGTAATAGTTATGTCATATTTGAGATGGATGAATGTGTAATTTTTTGTTATATGTCGACTTATTAAGAAACTATTAAGTGAAGTATAATTTTTATGGTGTGAAATTATGAATATCAGTTTATTTTTTGTTTATTATTTATTTATATATTGTATTAAATATTTTTTTAATAATATTTAATCGAACCCGGTTCGACCCCGGTTCAACTCCGGTCGAACCCAAAAACCCTGAACCTAAGCCCTCTTTGGTTCAATGCCCGGTCCGATTTTTAATACCTTGGTTATGAGTGTATATCTTCTCCCATCGTCACTATGTAATGAAATTGAAAAAATGATTAATTCTTATTAGTGGGGAACTGGAAGTAGCAACGCCAATGGTATTAAGTGGATGTCATGGGATAGGTTGACAGTGAGTAAAAGTCAGGGAGGTTTGGCTTTCACCAATTATGATGTGAATTAAACATCTAATTCACTAAAATCAAAGGATCTTTCCATAATCATACATTTGCCATCACTAAAACAAAGAGAATTTGGAGAAGAAGAAACTAGATATACAAATAGAAAATGCAAGAAAAAGGAAGAACTCACAAATGTGGAAAGACGAGAGATGATTCAAGAATGAAGAGAAGCCACATTCTTTGTGAATACATGCCTTGACAGGATGGTTTTGATGATTGACAAAAGGGAGCTTTGCAAATAGTCAACCGTGCAAAAAGTGGAAAAGAATACCAAGACGCGTATCAAGAATGATAGTTTCTCAAGTCTTTGGGTTTTGGGTATTTATTTATTTTTATTAAGACTATTTGTAAGTAGTAATAAAAAGCTCTCAATTAAAATAAAATCACACACTCACAAAATGATTTTTATTCTAAAATTGATTTTATGATAATTTTTCTTAAATAATTTTTAGGCACAAAGTATTTTGAAAAATTCTTAAGTTGTGCTCAAAATATTGTTTGGAAAATATTTTTGAAGTTTTCTTTGGAAAATATTCTCCGTGTCGAGCAGTGATATTTTGACATGCAAGTCGTGTGCCGAGCTGAGGTCTTGTGCCGAGCTGTGTGGAGAGGTCGTATGTCGAGCTGTGTGGAGAGGTCGCGTGCCGAGCTGTGAGGAGGTCGTGTCTTGCAGTGTGAGGAGGTCGCGTCTTGCTCGTGAGGAGGTTGTGTGTCTTGCCCGTGTGAAGAGGTCGTATCTTGGTGAGGAGGTCGTATCTTAGGGGAGAGGTCGTATGGAAATCTGATGTCGAACTCCAAGTGTGTCCGAGAATCATTTCCGTCTCAGTGTTTTCAAATTCTTCATAATCAAAATGCAGCAGGCAGATTTCCCTTTTAATCTTTGTGGACAAATTATCCTTTTAATAATCAAAGCATAGCAGGCAAATTTTTAATGCTACACGCTCCTCCATTGCCTATAAAAACAACACCAGGATGTTTTTAAACAATACACTCACTTACTCTTTGTGCCAAAACTCTATCAAATATTCTCCATCACTCACACTTATTTGAGCACAATTTTTTTGAGAGTTTTTATTCTACATAATTTGAGTTGTATTATTTGAGCTTCAATTTGTTATATCTGCACTATTGAGTGTATCTTTTTCATCTCATTTTATTTGCCAAAATCATTTCTTTTTGGTTAGGAATCCCAAGGTATTCATAGAGAAGTGATATCTCTTGAGCGTATTGCTCACAGTATAGAGTTGTAAATGTTTCTAGTGAACTGATTTAAAAGCTAGTGATTTAGTGAAACTCTTATAGTGTTTTGGTTTGGGGACAGGACGTAGGCCACAGGGGTGTTTGGTGGCCGAACCTGTATAATTTGCTGCGTGCTCTTCTTTGCTCTCTGTCTCTTTATCATTCAAGCACTTTATTTATTTTTGTTCTTTATTTATTTTTCAGTCATTTATTTTCTGTCATTTATTTATTGCAATTTATTCTTCAAGTTATTTATCTTTTCGCAAGTTATTTCTTTCAAGTTTTTTTTTTAATTCAGTAATTTATCTGTAATTTTTTTTATAAGCACCGCTATCACAATTCACCCCCCTCTTGTGTTTGAAGTCACTTGGTAACAAGTGGCATCAGAGCTAGACTCTTGTATAAAGGACTTAACCGTCTCAAGAGAATGACTTCAAACAATAACGAGGGAACCTCCATGAACAGACCCCCATTTTTCAATGGTGAGGGGTATGGTTATTGGAAGGATAGAATGCAAATCTTTCTTGAGGGTGTTGATCTTGATATTTGGGATGCTGTGGAAAATGGTCCATTTGTCCCCACTCAATCAATTAATGATGCAGTGGTAGACAACCCAAGATCACTTTGGACCCAAGATGATAAGAAAAAGGTCCGATACAATTTGAAAGCTAAGAACATCATCACTACGCTTTAAGCTACGATGAGTTCTATAGGGTCTCAAATTGCAAGGCTGCTAAAGAAATGTGGGACACCCTTCTATTGACCCATGAAGGTACTACAGAGGTCAAGAGGGCTCGAATGAACACATTAACCCATGAGTATGAGTTATTTAGGATGAAACCAAGTGAAAACATACAAGATATGCAAAAAGGTTCATCCATATAATAAACCATCTCGAGCTCTTGGGAAAGTCTTGATAATGAAGATTTAATTAATAAAGTTCTTAGATGTTTAAATAGAAAGCTGGCAACCCAAGGTTCTTGCTATATATCTGAATCTAAAGATTTATCTACTATATCATTGGCAACCTTGTTTGGAAAATTGCGGGAACATGAACTTGAACTAAATCGACTCACCGAGAGTGAAGAAAGTGATAAGAAAAAGAAAGGAATTGCTCTCAAAGCAATCGTAAATGAAAAAGAGGAATCGACAACAATGATAGTCTAGATGAGAATGAGGAAGACATAAGTCGATGGTTCAAGGTTCAAAAGGTTCATGAGGCAAAGGGGAGAACGGGCAAGGTACAAAATCCTCAAAGAAAAATGAGGAAGGAACTTCTTTTAATCCAACTTGCTACAAGTGTGGTCAAAAGGGACATATAAAACCCATTTGCCCTCATGGTCGGAAGAAAAGCGAAAAATTTGATAGAAGACCACAAAAGGAATCAAAGGAAGAAGAGCCTACATTGCCTGGGATGACAATGATATGGACTCGTCTGATGAATCGAGAAAATGAGGAGGCCAACTTATGTCTCATGGCAAAACACGAGGAGGATGAGGTAAATGCTCTTGAACTCGAATCTCCTTTAACTTATGATGAGCTGCTTATTACTTGTGAAGAATTAAATAATGAAACGACTAGACTTCGAAAATTTATTTCTTCTTCTAAGAAAACCAGCTCTTCTCTTGAATCTAAAATTATTTTCTTAAACCAAGAGATGGAAGTTTTTAAGGAAAAACAAGTTGTTGTATTTGAAGTTTCTACTTGCACCTTTTGTGAAAACCAAAAGATTGATACTTTCAAGTGTGATGAATGCAATGTTTTGAAAAACAAGATTGAAGATTTGGAAAACACCTTGCTAAATTTATCATGGGAAGGGATAACTTTAACATTCTATTGGGAAAACCAAAGGGTTCTTTTGGACAAGCTGGTTTGGGTTATAATCCACAAACGCATGAAAAATCCTTTAAATTTGTCAATCACAACAACACTTCAAGCAGCCACTTTCATTAAATGCTTTCCTTTGTGGTAGAAATGGTCACACTGCCTCCATTTGCAATATTAGAAAGAACAAGAATGTGGTTGGCAAAAAGATATGGATTCCAAAGGGTACCTTGCCAAAAACTAACTCATCTGGACCCAACTTAGTTTGGGTACCAAAGGTTAAAAATAATCTGTTGTTGTAGGTGTGCTTGAAAGCCAAGGACTTAAATTGGTATCTTGATAGCGGCTGTTCAAAGCACATGACAGGAGACAAAAGCAAGTTCTCCTCATTGGTACCTAAGAATAGTGGTTATGTCCGGTATGGTGACAACAACAAAGGTAAAATTCTTGGGATTGGTTCCATTGGTAAGAGTCCTAATCCCACTATTGAAAATGTTTTGTATGTGGATGGCTTGAAGCACAATTTGCTAAGTATTAGTCAACTTTGTGATAAAGGGAACAAAGTGGTTTTTGATTCTTCAAAATGCATGGTTATGAACTCAGAATGTAAAATGTTGTTCTTATTGGACCTAGAATTGGAAATATCTACATGGTTGATTTAGATAGAATACCTTCAAATGATGCATGTTGTCTTATTAGTAAAGAGGATGAATCTTGGCTATGGCATAGGAGAATGGCTCATATTCACATGGATCATCTTAATAAGTTGGTTCAAAGGACTTAGTAATTGGCTTACCAAAGCTTCGTTTTGAAAAAGATAAATTATGTGATGCACATCAAAGGAAAACAAGTAAAGGCCTCTTTCAAATCAAAAAATATTGTTTCCACAAACCGGCCTTTACAACTTTTACACATGGACTTATTTGGACCATCTAGAACTAAAAGCTTTGGTGGCAATTACTATGCTCTTATTATTGTGGGCTGACTATTCTCGCTATACATGGACTCTATTTCTTTCTCATAAAAATGACGCTTTTCTTTGCCTTTGTAAACTTGCTAAAGTTATCCAAAATGAAAAAGGAATGAACATAGTATCCATTCAAGTGATCACGGTGGGAATTCCAAAATGAGGCATTTGAGGCCTTTTGTACTAAAAATGGAATTGAGCATAATTTTTCCGCACCTAGAACACCACAGCCAGAATGGAGTGGTGGAAAGGAAAAATCGGTCTCTTGAAGAGCTTGCGAGGGCGATGCTCAATGAGACCAACCTTCCTAAGTATTTACAGGCGGGCAGTAAGCACCGCATGTTATGTAATGAATAGAGTCCTCATAAGACCTATTCTAAAACAAACGCCCTATGAAATTTACAAGGGAAGGAAGCCCAACATTTCCCACCTTCACGTATTTGGATGTAAGTGCTTTGTTCTAAATAACGGTAAAGATAGCCTTGGTAAATTTGATGCTAAAGGCGATGAAGGTTTATTTCTTGGATATTCCACTTCTAGTAAAGCCTTTCAATTTTTAATAAACGTGCTTTAATCATTGAAGAATCTGCATGTTTCTTTTGATGAATCTAACCCCAAATCTTCGATGAAGAAAGTGTTGATGATCTTGCGAAGTGTTAGGAGATACCTATTTAGAGGAACAAGAGAGATTAAAAGTTCAAAAGGAGGATCAAGAGTCCTTGCCTCAACCCTCTCAAGAACTCTCTCACTCAAATCTTCCAAAGGAATGGAGAGTCTCAAAGAACCATCCTCTTGACAACATAATAGGTGATATCTCAAAGGGAGTAACGACTGAAACTCTCTTAATCATGCATGTCATCATATGGCCTTTGTCTCTCAAATTGAACCAAATGACGTCAATGAAGCCATCTTTGATGAGCATTGGACCCTTGCTATGCAAGAGGAATTAAATCAATTTGAGAGAAATGATGTTTGGGAACTTGTCCACTAGGCCTAAAGATCACCTAGTCATTGGGACCAAATGGGTCTTTCGCAACAAGCTTGATGAAAGCGGTATCATTGTTAGAAATAAAGCTAGACTTGTTGCAAAGGCTATAACCAACAAGAGGGCATAGATTTCGATGAAACCTATGCACCGTAGCTAGATTAGAAGCTATTCGCATGCTTCTCGCATTTGCATGCATCATGAATTTCAAACTTTTTCAAATGGATGTTAAAAGTGCATTTCTTAATGGCTTTATTCAAGAAGAAGTATATGTTGATCAACCTCCGGTTTTGAAAATTTTGAATTTCCAAATCATGTTTTCAAATTGAAAAAGGCTTTATATGGTTTAAAACAAGCTCAGAGAGCTTGAGTACGAGAAGGTTGAGCAAATATTTACTTGAAAAAGGTTTTGAAAGAGGAAAAGTTGATACAACTCTTTTCATTAAACACAAAAATCATGACATTTTACTTGTTCAAATTTATGTTGACGATATCATCTTTGGTGCTACTAATGAGTCCTTGTGTGAAGATTTTTCCAAAATCATGCAAAGTGAGTTTGAAATGTCCATGATGGGAGAGCTCAACTACTTCCTTGGTCTTCAAATCAAACAAACAACAGAAGGAATTTTTATAAATCAATCCAAATATTGCAAGGAGTTGCTTAAAAGATTTGGAATGAGCAACGCCAAAGAAATCTCAACTCCAATGAGCACATCATGCTATCTTGACAAAGATGAAGGTGGTAAGTCGATCGAAGTAAGTAAGTATCGAGGTATGATAGGATCTCTTCTCTATCTCACTGCAAGTCGTCCGGATATTATGTCTAGTGTTTGTATGTGTGCACGTTTTCAAGCAAATCCTAAGGAATCACATCTCTTAGCGGTAAAGCGCATCATGAGATATCTCACCGCACACAAACTATGGGTTTATGGTACCCCCAAAGGTGCTTGTTGCACACTTATTGGGTACTCGGATTCGGATTTTGCGGGTTGCAAAATGGACCGAAAAAGCACTAGTGGGACATGTCACTTACTTGGGAATGCCTTGGTTTCATGGTATAGTAAGAAACAAGCGGTGTGGCTTTGTCCCTTCTTTGAAGCGGAATCGTTGCAGCGGTGGTTGTTGTGCCTGATCATTTGGATGAAACAATAGTTGAATGATTATGGAATCAATCCAAGCTGTTCCAATTAAGTGCGACAATACTAGTGCCATAAACCTCACGAAAAATCCGGTTTATCACTCCGGACCAAACACATAGAAATTAGGCACCATTTTATTAGAGATCATGTTCAAAAAGGAGATTGTGTGATTGAGTTTGTGGAAACATCTAAACAACTCGCGAGATATTTTTACTAAACCTTTGCCTAAAGAAAACTTCTTTTTATAAGAACCGAGTTAGGAATTTTAGATCAATCATGCATTGAATGACTGCGTGTGAGTGCATTTTATTGTGAATAAGTTCTAACTTGGGCGTTGGAGTGTGCTAACATTTTTATGCGAGTTCCGTTACCAAGACTAAAAGTGGAGAAATGCAACCGTCCTTCCTGTGTCGTTAAAATAAAAGTTTGTGCGAGGTTATGTTAGCTGCAAACAATTATGCGCTTAATATCGGTGAAGATGAGGAAACAATTGATGATGAGAATGAGTTGAGCGAGGACTAGTAACTCTTATCCTAGTGCTTTATTTTTGCTATCTACCTGAATAATTTTTTTAACAAGGATTTCTTATGCTTCATTGAACCCTTGATACTCTATTATTTTTCGCCATCTAGTTACACGTATATGCATACGTTTTACATGCCTTTCCCTCTAATCTTTTCCGCTTTTTTATGTTGACAAAAGGGGGAGTTTTATGATTCAAAGTGAGTAAATTATATTATGCATATTGTGAGGGGGAGTTTTTCTAAATATTGTGCTTAAACTCTGATATCTTTTATTGAAAAACAATGCTTATATCTCATTGCTATATCATGATTATATTTTACTAAATTCCCTCCGTGAGATGTTTGTCATCATCAAAAAGGGGGAGTCTGTGAATACATGCCTTGACAAGATGGTTTTGATGATTGACAAAAGGGAGCTTTGCAAATAGTCAACCGTGCAAAAAGTGGAAAAGAATACCAAGACGCGTATCAAGAATGATAGTTTCTCAAGTCTTTGGGTTTTGGGTATTTATTTATTTTTATTAAGACTATTTGTAAGTAGTAATAAAAAGCTCTCAATTAAAATAAAATCACACACTCACAAAATGATTTTTATTCTAAAATTGATTTTATGATAATTTTTCTTAATTATTTTTAGGCACAAAGTATTTTGAAAAATTCTTAAGTTGTGCTCAAAATATTGTTTGGAAAATATTTTTGAAGTTTTCTTTGGAAAATATTCTCCGTGTCGAGCAGTGATATTTTGACATGCAAGTCGTGTCTTGGTGAGGTCTCGTCTTTGTGTGGAGAGGTCGTATGTCGAGTGTGGAGAGGTCGCGTGTGGAGAGGTCGCGTCTTGGTGTGAGAGTCGCGTCTTGAGGAGGTCGTGAGGTGTGAGGAGGTGCGTCTTTGTGAAGATGTCGTATCTTTGAGGAGGTCGTATCTTGAGGCTGGGGAGAGGTCGTATGGAAATCTGATGTCGAAATCCAAGTGTGTCCGAGAATCATTTCCGTCTCAGTGTTTTCAAATTCTTCATAATCAAAGCATAGCAGGCATATTTCCCTTTTAATCTTTTAGCGGACAAATTATCCTTTTAATAATCAAAGCATAGCAGGCAAATTTTTAATGCTACACGCTCCTCCATTGCCTATAAAAGCAACAGCACCGCATGTTTTTAAACAAAACACTCACTTACTCTTTGTGCCAAAACTCTATTATATATTCTCCATCACTCACACTTATTTGACCACAATTTTTTGACTGAGTTTTTATTCTACATAATTTGAGTTGTATTATTTGAGCTTCAATTTGTTATATCTGCACTATTGAGTGTATCTTTCTCATCTCATTTTATTTGCGAAAATCATTTCTTTTTGGGTAGGAATCCCAAGGTGTGCATAGAGAGGTGATATCTCTTGAGCGTATTGCTCTGGTAGAGAGTTGTAAAGGTTTCTAGTGAACTGATTTAAAAGCTAGTGATTTAGTGAAAATCCCATAGTGCTTTGCTTTGGGGACGGGGCGTAGGCCACAGGGTGTTTGGTGGCCGAACACTGTATAATTTCTTTGCGTGCTCTTCTTTGCTCTCTGTCTCTTTATCATTCAAGCACTTTATTTATTTTTGTTCTTTATTTATTTTTCGGTCATTTATTTTCTGTCATTTATTTATTGCAATTTATTCTTCAAGTTATTTATCTTTTCGCAAGTTATTTCTTTCAAGTTTTTTTTTAATTCAGTAATTTATCTGTAATTTTTTTTATAAGCACCGCTATCACAATTCACCCCCCTCTTGTGTTTGAAGTCACTTGGTAACATTCTTCATGGAAGAATGATAATCCTCAATGTAGATCGTCACAAGTGCAATTAAGCCTTGATAAGATCCATAATAGGTTCAACGAAGAACAAAGAGGAGCATTTGCCCTAACTCACCAAATTCAACAAATGATCAAAAGTCCCTTACATGAAGCATAGCTAGGTCTTTTATAGGCACTCTTAGCTGCGGCCAAACAAGGCAAGACAAGGCTTAAATAAGCCCAATCCTAAAACAAGCCCACAGCCTCAATCATACACACTTAGATTTATTTCCTATTTATTACAATTTGAAAGAAATCTAAACAATTTTAACTACTAATGCTTTTCTTGGAATCTTTTTCTTGTCCTCATCATTCCTTCCCTCTTGAAGAATTTCGTCCACGAATTTAAGCATTGGAAACCTACATGAGGAACAATCACAAGTCAAAGACTAAAGGAAAAAAACCACCCAGGTCAAATGGAAATCCCATCCCCAACAAGTGTAAGAAGTATCACAAAGAAAGCATACACAAGTAAAAATAATGGTAAAGTTGTGTAGATATACCTCTTTGGAGAGAATGATAAATGCACATATACCTTTTGGAGTGTGGGTTTCTTAACAGCAAAACCAAGAGGAAATCTTCCTTCACAAACCTCATTGCTTACTTCTTTCCTAAATGAAAATCTTGTTTTGTCACAACATTTGTAGGCTTCAATCTTACAAGATTCCAATGAAGTAGAGAGCACAGTAGGATGTGTGTAAATCTCTAAACCGTGAGCAAGCTTTTCATCAAACATTCTAGCCAAAAGCTTAACACAACTAGAAAAAGGATTAGCACTCATGGATACACAATCAAAATTAGGAACCAAGGTAGGTATAGGAGATCTTACCACAAGCGCTCTTTTCACTCCACTCTCCTCATTTGTGTGACTTTTTTTCCTTTCCTTTCTTTTCTCTACTCCTCTTAATGTTTTTTCCTTCTAACTCTTTCTTTTCTTGCTCAATTTTAAGCTTTAAGGCAATTCTATCTTTATTCACTTCTTTTGGATCAAGAGGAGTTAAAACAACTTTGTGCTTGTTGTGAACAAAAGTGTATTTGTTAGTTAAGCCATCATGAATAACTTTCCTATCAAATTGCCAAGGCCTCCCAAGTAAAATTTGGCCAGCCCCATGGGAACAACATCACAAAGCACCTTATCTACATACTTTCTAATAGAAAATGGAACTAACACTTGCTTATTGACTTCTAAGTCCCCATTATCACTTAACCAATGAATTTTATAAGGACTTAATGTGAAGTAGTTTTAAGATTTAGCTTAGACACTAACCTAGTGCTAGCAATATTAACACAACTACCTCCATCAATAATCAACACACACACATTTTCCTCAACTAGACATCTAGTGTGAAAAATGGTTTCTCTTTGTGTAGGATCATTTTCTTTCACTTGAACACATAGGAGTCTTCTAACCATTAAAAGATCTCCTTGCATAGGTGCTACTTCACATGCTTCCTCACTTTCACTAGAAGAACTAGGAGAGGAGGAACTCTTCTTTTCACTTTCGGTCACCACATATCCTTCCTTAAGGACCAAAGTTTTCTTGTTTGGACATTGGGAAGCAATTTGTCCCCTTCCAAGACATTTAAAATAATTTGATAGAAGAAGTAGAAGAAGAAGATTCATGTCTAGATTTAGGAGAGATAGGGTACTTACCTTCCTTAGGCCTCACGACCTCTTGAGAAGCTTGGCCTTCCCTCTTGTACCTGTAACGACCCGTTTCCGGACCGCTACCGAGCTCAATATACCGAGCTCGAGTTACCGAGCTCAACACACCAAGCTCAACATAAACCTATATGAGATGTGTTTTTAAAAACAAAACTCTTGTGCCTTTTTAAAAATACGATATATATTTTTTTTTTATAAAACTAACTCGTGCACATCAGAGTAATTACAGCTTTTCGAAACATGGTGCAACTAAGACACAAGACTTAAATTCAAATAAAACATACATGCATAACATACATATATATATCACTCGAAATAATAATGTATACAAATACAGAGTAGCAAATGTGCAAAGAAAATACACCTAAGGTACGACAACTTCAAAAGAGCAATCATACCCTGGGGGTACTTCCTGAACTCCCACAGTGCTCCAAAAGTAAGACCACCAGTCTACCCTGTAGCAACAAAACAACACTGCCCAAACTGGTCACGACCTCGAACACAAAAGAAAAACGAAGTACAGTCCTCAGAAAAACAAACATCCAACAAATAAACAAACACGACAGATAGAGGTCGTCACTCGGGTCCTCGTCGAGATCCTCCTCGGCATCGTCTCATCGCCGAGTTACTGCGCCTCGACATCGCCTGGGTAACCGTCATGGATTGAAGGCACCACGGGAAAGGGTCAACTTCTAAACAATTCAAGATAAGCTCGACATAAAAATATAAGTAACCAGCAAGTATAACATTCACCGACGTGACTCGACCATCTCACTCTAAACTCGACACAACTCGCAAATCCATTTTCTCTCGACTCGACAATTTTTCCGGAATGCACACGCCGTACCGTATGTCGGAAAGTCCAGCCGAAGCCTTGGGATCCTCGCTCTCCCTAGGACGGTCGACTCGGGTCCCATAAGCGTGGCGGCGTCTGGTCAATCTCCCGTAAACAAAAAGGGGACCTAGCACCCTCGATTATCCGGTCACGACTCAAAAACGCGTCATACGACTCACCTAGCTCGCTCACTCGATGAACAATTACGCGCATATGATATTCAAAGAGTTAAACACAAGATATTCAACCGCATGTCAAATAAAAGAGCAAACTCGACATGAAAAAACGCAAATCAACATGCAAAACACAATTCACGACATATAATCAATCACATATTAAATACATGCAAAAACTCAATCATATCACAACATTTCATTTCGACACAAATCGAAATCCATACACAATAACATAACCACATAGAATATGAAATGCCCTTACGCTAGCATACTACGAAAATATTAATGTGAAGTGCCCTTACTTAAGGACTTATAAAATAAAGCCTTAGAGATATCTAGGAGTTGCCGTTAACGGACTCCAAGTTAATCTTTGCCGCCGACAACGACCTCGACAATTTGTCTTCAACGAGCTCGACAACGACTTCTCTTACTCGATCTCGACACTGTCTTCAACGAGCTCGACAACGACTTCGACACGTCACGCTTCTCGATCGACCTCGACACGTCACGGTCCTCGATCTGGATCTCGCTTCGCGTCCTTGGATTCGCTTTCCGTACACCTCGATTGAACTCACTCGATCTCGGGAAACAGACTTCCTAAAACAAACACAACTCAGATCGATCTATAGGTTCCAATACATCTAACTCTCTCTTCCCCAAACTCAACCACAACCCAGAAAAATATAAAACTCAAGAACTGAAATATATTTTTCCTCTAACATAAAGTTAGGGATTTCGATCAAAATTTCATGAAAAAGTTATCTGATGCTTCAACAGATAGATCGACAACAACAATAACCAGAAGCAACGAATGAGAAATAAAAAAGTCGAAACGAACCAAAAATGGAGGTTTCTGGGCACTGCCGATTGCAGAAAAACAGAGGAAGAAATTTGTTTTACAAGCCCAATTAATCGGTTAGAAAGATAGGTAATATCGTGAATAAGAAAACCCATCAATTTGACATGATTTGGAAGCATAAAACTGGCTAAAAAATGGAAGAAGAAATAGCGCTAAACAGTAGCACGAAGAAGATAAAAATCTGTTCTTCATACCTCAATGGTGATGGTCGATCAGACGAGATATGTCGAGAAGAGGATGATGAACAAAATTGATGAAGAAAGCTTGTGCAGAATCTCGATGGAACTCACGGTTTCGTCGATGGAGATTTTTGAAGAAAACAACGAAACACAGAGCAGAAGGAAGGAAGAAGAAAGAAGAAAAGAGAAAGAATGAGTGTGAGGGAATCGGTCGTAGTATACAGCTGGCGAGAAAGGGGTATAAACGTAACTCCAGCTATAAGATGCCAATCCCCTCAATCATCTACCCGTTAAATCGTTCTTCTCATAATTACCCTCTACTCTGTCGGTCAACGGCAAGCCGACAATGTAATAATTTCAAACAATATAATAATAACGCTGAATAACGTTCGAAAGAATACGAGGTATCATCTCGACACGATGTCGACAAGAGTGCTCGTGCAAGCGTGCATAAGGTTCTAACACGAGTTCGTGAACGCGGTCTCCTCATTTCGACTTGCGTCCTCATCATTTCGATGCAGCGACTTCATCAACTCGACCACGCGACCTCCTCATTTCGGCTGACTAGTGCACGTGGTCTCATCGGCTCGACAAATGATCTCGTGCAAACGACCTAGTCACGGGATCTCGACACAAGGTCTTGGTCGAGGTCTCGATCGTCGTCTAATACGATGTCGATCTCGTCCTCGGGTGTTACAATCTCTCCCTCTAAAAAATTTAGTCCTCGAAATTGCAAATAAGATTCTTACCTCGAGAAAAGTTGAGTCTTGAGTCTTCATCTTCTCCTCCAGCTCCCAGTCGCATCTCCCGTCTTACGATCCCACACAACTTTGACAAGTTGGATCTCTTTGTTCATATTGTTTGGCTTTCCGATCAACGATCCTTGCAGTGGCGCTTCAAAGATAGGTCGTCCTTGATTGAATCACATCAGGTTCGATGACATGAGAAGGGTCGGAAACATACTTCGCAATTGTGAGGCGTGGAAGGCGTCGTGGATGTTCGACAAGAATGGGGTAAGGCAATCGATATGCCCTTTGGACCAATGCGACGAAGAATGCGGTAAGGTCCAATGAATTTAGGGGTAAGTTTCTTGGATTTGATCGCTCGACCAACTCCGATGGGGGTGACTCTAAGAAATACATGTTCTCCTTCCTCGAACTCGGTGGTCGGCGTCGTTGATGCATAACTCTTACGTCGACTTTGAGATGTTCGCATCCGATCTCGATCAAGCGAATCTTCTCGGTGATCTGCTGGATCATATCTGGTCCTCTGACGATTCGCTCGCCGCCCTGGTACCAACAAAGAGGCGTCGACATTTCCGTCCATCTGGTAGCTTCAAAGGTGCCATCCCAATACTCGCATGGAAACTGTTGTTGTATGTGAACTCCACCAATGGTAAGGCGTCGTCCCAACTTCCTCGGTGATCTAACGTACAAGCTCGCAACAAATCTTCAAGCGATTGGATCGTTCTCTCGATCGGCCGTCGATGCATGGATGATATGCCGAAGCTAAGCCTGAGCTCGGTTCCCATCGCTCCTTGCAATTCCCTCCAAAATGAGGCGTGAACTTCGGATCTCGGTCCGACACAATCGAAGAGGGTATTCCATGAAGTCGTACTATCTCCGCGATGTAGATCTCGGTCGGCTTTTCCACGTTGTATGTCGACCTCACCGGCAAGAAATGAGCGATTTGGTCGATCGGTCGACGATCACCCAAATCGAATCATTCTTCTTCTGCGTCTTGGCAAACCTACAGCGAAATCCATGGAAATACTATCCCATTTCCATCTTGCACGTCAGCGATTGTAGCATTCCCGCGGTCGTTGGTGCTCCACCTTCGCTTTACGACACGTTAAACATGAAGCTACGTGCTCGGCCACTTGCTTCTTCATTCCGGACCACCAAAAATGCTTCTTCAAGTCTTGATACATCTTCGTAACTCGGGATGAATACTAAAGTTGCTCTTATGCGCTTAAATCGAGAATCAACTTCCTCGGCTCGAGTGCGTTGAGCACGCACACTCGTCCATTGCACCTCAAGATGTCGTCGCTCAGGCACGAAATTACATCGCCTTCCCTTGCGCTATCAAGCTGAATCTTCTCTTGCATAAGCTCGTCATGAACTTGCTTTGGTCTCGGATCTCGTCCAACAATCTGTTAGAGATAGTAAGCATACCAAATCTCGACTTCCCGGTGAAACCGACACTCGACTTCAAGTCTCGGAACTTCTCGAGCATCTCCAACTCCTTGATCATCAATACCGAGGTTAAAAGCGCTCTTCCTACTCAACGCATGCGCTACTACGTTAGCCTTACCGGGATGGTATTCCAGCGTAAAGTCGTAGTCCTTGAGAAATTTTGTCCATCTACGTTGGCGCATGTTGAGTTCTTTACGGTCGACAGTGCTTCAAGCTCTTGTGATCGGCCAGCGATGAAGTGCTCCGTAAAGGTAGTGCCTCCATATCTTGACGCGCAAAAACTCTGCTTGCTAGCTCCAAGTCGTGAGTAGGGTAGTTCCTCTCGTGAATCTTAAGGCGTCTTGAAGCATACGCGACCACCTTCCGATGTTGCATCGACGCATCCCGATCCCTGGTGTGACGCATCACAATACACCTCGAAAGGCTCTTGGGTTGAGGCAAAATCAGCACGCCGTCGTCAAAAGCTCCTTGATCTTTGAAAACGGCCGCACTCCTCGGTCAAGCAAAAGGTTGATCCTTCCTCGTCGATCGTGTAAGAGCGCGACAATCTTGAGAAACCTTCAATGAATCTTCGGTAATATCTGCTAAGCGACAAAACTCTCGATCTCGATAACCGTCTTAGTTTGTTCCCACGCTAGCACGACTTCAATCTTAGTTGGATCCACGGTATCCCTTCTCTGGAAATTACGTGACCAAGAAAATTCACCTCTTGAAGCCAAAATTCACACTTCGACAGGTTGGCATAGAGTTGCTTATCTCGTAATATTTGTAGTACTCGACATAGGTGTTCCACGTGTTCTTCTCGGTTCCTCGAGTAAATCAATATGTCGTCGATGAACACTACAACGAACTGATCCAAAAACGAATGGAAAATCCTGTTCATGTAGTCCATAAACACGGTGGCGCGATTCGTCACTCCAAGCGGCATCACCAAGTACTCGTAGTGACCGTATCTAGTCCTGAAAGCTGTTTGGCAACATCTTCCTCCTTCACGCGAATCGATGGTAGCGGGCTTCAAGTCTCTCTTGGAAACGATCGCCGCCCCACGAAGTTGATCCATCAAGTCATCAATACGTGGTAACGGATAACGGTTCTTCACGGTAACCTTGTTGAGCTCACGATAATCCACGCCTGACCTTGATCGTCCATCCTTCTTCTTAACCAACAACATGGAGCTCCCCACGGTGACACGCTCGGTCGTATGAATTGCTTGACTCCAAGTGTTCGATCTGGGACTTGACTCTTTCATCTCGGCGGGAGACATCCTGTATGGCGCTTTGGAAATCGGTCACATTCCTGGAATCGGTCGATGGAGAACTCGACCTCTCGCCTTTGGTGGTAACCACAGCGCGTCTTGAAAAGCGTCCTCAAAGTCACACACCAGCTGGAACATTCTTCACGTCGATCTGCTGGAAAACTTCGAACTAGCTAGATACATGTATTCCCTAGTTCCTTCTTTCAAAGAAACTCCAATACGTTCGGCGAAAGATAATTGGAGACTCGCGTGCGGAAAAATTACAGTTTTACGGGCACAGTCCAAGGACATGGTGGTGTGACAACCAATCCATCCCGAGGATAACATCTAAGCCCTTAAGAGGCAAACAAACCAAATTGACCACAAACTTTCTACTCTGAATAATCACTACACAATTAAGACATGCGGTGTTTGTGACTAAGGTTTTAGCATTTGGGGTTGTAACTACTAATTTAAGCAGTAAGCGATCCTGATCAAGCTCAAATGGTTCACACAATCGAGAAGAAATAAAGGAATGGGTTGCACCGAATCAAAAAGAACGGATAAGGATTTACCCTCGATCTCACATTCACCTTGGATAAGATCATCGGCTCGTTCGGCTTCCTCGCCACTCATGCGTAAAACTACGCCTTTAGCCACTTGACGCTTCCCTTTGGCGCTTTGCCGCAAGCATCGTCGGTTCGGCTTTAGGTGTAGGACAATCCTTAGCAAAATGCCCTGGCTTCTTGCGGTTGAAACACACCTCCTCCTTACGAGTCTGATTACTCGCGTAATGTCCCGGCTTTCCACATCGGTAGCAAATCACCTCGACCTTTGACAGTCGACCTCCACTCCTCGGTACTTGGGTCATCGGACGATCTGTCCCCTGTTGTCGTTCCCCGAGGTCGGTCGTAAGGCCTCTTCTGCGGTTGTTTTCCTTTACGTGCAAATCTACGCCCGCACTGGGGTCTCACCGGTCCGCCCACAGCAGTCTTCTTCTTGTGGCTCGCCTCCTTCTACCTCGACACGGCGATCAATCGGCTCTTGGAGATTTACGATCCTCAACGACACCATCGACTTGAATGTCGAATCTCGATCCCGTTGGAATCTCTCACTTAACCATCTCTGGTCAACTCGTTCCACGAAATGGACTGAAATACCTCGCCAACGATTCGAACTTGGCGCATACTCGGACACCGTCGAGTTGCCTTCTTGCAGATTGAAGAAATTCTGCTCCTTCTCGGCTCGTGCGATGTCAGGAAGTATTTGTCCAAAAACCTTTCACGAAAAAGCTCCAGGTCATCTCGCGATGTTACGCTATAAGCGTTGCTTCACTCCTCTCCACCAATATGCGTCTCCTAGCGGTAAGTAGGTGGCATAGTCGACCTTCACGTTGTCAGAGCAATGAAGTGCCTCAAAGATCTTCTCGATCTCTTGCATCCAAAGATCACTTTATCCGGATTTGGCTCACCGTAGAACCCGGTGGATCATGCTTCTGAAGTCCGCCAATCCTCTCGCTTGACATTTAGTTACGCTCGTTCTTTGTTCTTTGCAAGTTACATTGAGTTAACGCTGCCGTCTGTTGAGCCATCGCGTTAACTGTTGAGTTGCGATGGCTGATTGTTGAGCCATGGCTACCGCCATCTCGGTCATAAGCTTGAATAGCTCGTTCCATGTCGGCGTTCTCGGTTGCGGATGTCGTATTCCTCACGAGGTGGCATTAGATTCCACAAAGTTCAAAACCACATCGAATCTCACAACAAGGATGTGTTAAACTTTGTGGAATCAACACATAACCCGACCACGGTGACCAGTCAAATTCCTATGCACGGCTCGGTCGAACGAAGCTGCTCGATACCAACGATGTAACGACCCGTTTAGGACCGCTACCGAGCTCAATATAGCGAGCTCGGGTTCCCGACCTCTACTCACCAAGCTCAACATAAACCTATATGAGATGTGTTTTTAAAAACAAAACTCTTGTGCCTTTTTAAAAATACGATATATATTTTTTTTTTTATAAAACTAACTCGTGCACATCAGAGTAATTACAGCTTTTCGAAACATGGTGCAACTAAGACACAAGACTTAAATTCAAATAAAACATACATGCATAACATACATATATATATATCACTCGAAATAATAATGTATACAAATACAGAGTAGCAAATGTGCAAAGAAAATACACCTAAGGTACGACAACTTCAAAAGAGCAATCATACCACAGGGGTACTTCCTGGAACTCCCACATTTGCTCCAAAAAGTAAGACCACCAGTCTACCATGTAGCAACAAAACAACACTGCCCAAACTGGTCACGACCTCGGACACAAAAGAAAAACGAAAGACAGGTCTGAGAAAAACAAACATCCAACAAATAAACAATCACAACAGAAAGAGGGCGTGACTCGGGTCCTCGTCGAGCTCCTCCTCGGCATCGTCTCTTTGTCGAGTTACTGCGCCCTCGACATCGCTGGGTAGCCGTCATGGATTGAAGGCACCACGGGAAAGGTCAACTTCTCAACAATTCAAGATAAGCTCGACATAAAAATATAAGCAAACAAAGCAAAGTATAACATTCACCGAGCGTGACTCGACCATCTCACTCTAAACTCGACACAACTCGCAAATCCATTTTCTCTCGACTCGATAATTTTCCGAATGCACACGCCGCATCAGGTATGTCGGAAAGTCCAGCCGAAGCCTTGGGATCCTCGCTCTCCCTAGGGCGATCGGCTTCGGAGTCCCGTAGCGTGGCGGCGTCTAGTCAATCTCCCGTAAACAAAAAGGGGACCTAGCACCCTCGATTATCCGGTCACGGCTCAAAAACGTCACACGACTCACCTAGCTCGCTCACTCGATGAACAATTCGCCGCATACGATATTCAAAGAGTTAAACACAAGATATTCAACCGCATGTCAAATAAAAGAGCAAGCTCGACATGAAGAAACGCAATTCAACATGCAATACACAATTCACGACATATATTCAATCACATATTAAATACATGCAAAAACTCAATCATATCACAACATTTCAGCTCGACACAAATCAGGAAATCCATACACAATAACATAACCACATAGAATATGAAATGCCCTTACGCTAGCATACTACGAAAATATTAATGTGAAGTGCCCTTACTTAAGGACTTATAAAATAAAGCCTTAGAGATATCTAGGAGTTGCCCTTACCGAACTCCAAGTTAATCTTTGCTCGACAACGACCTCGACATTTGTCTTCAACGAGCTCGCCAACGACCTCTCTTACCCGATCTCGACACGGCTGTCTCCAACGAGCTCGACAACGACTTCGACACGTACGCTTCTCAGTCGACCTCGACACGTACAGTTCTCGATCTGGATTCTGCTGCTTCCGCGTCCTTGGATTCGCTTTCCGTACACCTCGATTCAGAATCACTCGATCTCGAGAAATAGACTTCCTAAAACAAACACAACTCAGATCGATCTATGGTTCTAATACATCTAACTCTCTCTTCCCCAAACTCAACCACAACCCGTAAAAATATAAAACTCAAGAACTGAAATATATTTTTCCTCTAACACAAAGTTAGGGATTTCGATCAAAATTTCATGAAAAAGTTATCGATGCTTCAACGAGATAGATCGACAACAACAATAACCGGAAAGCAACGAATGAGAAATAAAAAGTCTAAACGAACCAAAAATGGAGGTTTCGGGCACTGCCGGTGCCAAAAAGCGAGAGGAAGAAATTTGTTTTACAAGCCCAATTAATCGGTTAGAAAGATAGGTAATATCGTGAATAAGAAAACCCATCAATTTGACATGATTTGGAAGCATAAAACTGGCTAAAAAATGGAAGAAGAAATAGCGCTAAGATGTACGAAGAAGATAAAAATCTGTTCTTCATACCTCAATGGTGATGGTCGATCAGACGAGATATGTCGAGAAGAGGATGATGAACAAAATTGATGAAGAAAGCTTGTGCAGAATCTCGATGGAACTCACGGTTTAAATCGATGGAGATTTTTGAAGAAAACAACGAAACCACAGGCGAGAAGGAAGGAAGAAGAAAGAAGAAAAGAGAAAGAATGAGTGTGAGGGAATCGGTCGTAGTATACAGCTGGCGAGAAAGGGGTATAAACGTAACTCCAGCTATAAGATGCCAATCCCATCAATCATCTACCCGTTAAATCGTTCTTCTCATAATTACCCTCTACTCTGTCGGTCAACGGCAAGCCGACAATGTAATAATTTCAAACAATATAATAATAACGCTGAATAACGTTCGAAAGAATACGAGGTATCATCTCGACACGATGTCGACAAGAGTGCTCGTGCAAGCGTACAAGGTTCTAACACGAGTTCGTGAACGCGGTCTCCTCAGCTCGACTTGCGTCCTCATCATTTCGATGCAGCGACTTCATCAACTCGACACGCGACCTCCTCAGCTCAGCAGCTAGTGCACGTGGTCTCATCAGCTCGACAAATGATCTCGGCAAACGACCTAGTCACGGGATCTCGACACAAGGTCTTGGTCGAGGTCTCGATACGTCGTCCTAATACGATGTCGATCTCGTCCTCAGGTGTTACAGTACCTGTCCTTCCAAGTTAAGGAGTCTTTGTCCTTCCACCTGTGAGGCTTAGTGGACCAACTCTTCAATGTTCATGAAGTGTTGCAATTCTACTACATCTCTTATTTCATATAGCTATGGTAGCCTCTTCATCCTCCTTAGTGTTGGATCTAATCCTTAAAATTTCAAACTCTTTGTAGTACTCATCCACACTTTTAGAGCCTTGTACTCCTCAAGATGGTTTTAAGCTCCTCCCAATCTTCTATTGGTCTTGCTCCACATCTTCTTTCCTTCACACTTTGGTCCCACCAAAGTAAGACATAGTCTTTGAATCCTAAGGAAGCCAATTTGACTCTCCTTTCTTCATCAATTTCATGGGCTTCAAATAATTGATCAATTTTGAGCTCCCAATCTAGATATGCCTCCGGATCACTCTTCCCATGGAATGAATGGAGTTTGATTTTTCCTCCCTCATAAGTATCATTTTTTATTGGAAGTCTTCTATCATCCCTATGGTGCCCATGGTGTCTTCCATGCTCTCTATGCCTTCTTTCTCTCTCTGATTCATACCCTTCCTCCTCATCATAAGATTTTCTTTCATGGTGGAACTTTCCTTCCCTTTGGTTCCTCATCTCTTCCCTTAAAGCATCCATTTGCCTATTCATGAGTCTTGTCATATGTGCTATTAAGGAGGTTGTTTTTGGAAAAGGAGGATTTGAACTTCCACTATCCATTGTTACAGCAACAAATACAACAACAACAAAAAAAAAGTTACAAGAAAAAAAAATTAAATGGATCTCACCACTCGCTAAGTGTTTCACTCAGATAATGTTCCACTCGTGTTTAGCACTCAAGAAGGCTTTTTCAATAACATGCACTCTTGCCTTTTTCCACTCCCTAAAGTGCTACTCATAAACTCTTTAAAGAATCCACCAATTGCTCATCAAGAATGAGGAAACTCGAATGTACTTGTAGAAAAACACAATGAGAAAATATCATGCAAGAGGCCAAAAAATGACAAATGAAACTCTAAGACAAAACCAAAGAAATTTAAAAGACAAACAAGAAAAATGTCATCAAGAAAGCACACTCAAATATTAGAGGTCAAAGGAGACAAATAGGAAGTCAAAAATACCCAAAAATGACTCAAAAATGACTTATTTGTGTGTTTTTTAATTTCACCAACCAAACATGTTCCAAAAATTCCAAAACTTTTTTAGAAGCTAGAAACTATGTTGAGAAGTGTTAGGAAATTTTTTCAGAATTTTTTTGAAAGTATAAAATATTTTTCAATAACACCTTTTTTAATTTGCCACGTATGCTGTTTGGACCCCATAAAAAAAAGGAAAAACAAACAAACATGGGGGGACTAGACCAAAACCCATGAGCAGAAACAAAATGGAAAACCGCAAGAAAGAGACACCCGCCTAAAAAGAAAGAACAAAGCTTGACATGCTTGCATCGTTAAACCAATCCAATGTGTTTAATGATGTTTTGGAAGGACAAACCCCCCCCCCCCAAAAGTGCAATATACGGTGAATAGAACCCTATATAACATGGGGTACTATCTAACAGATGATATTTATTTCGACAAGACCATCTCAATGCCTTAAGAAGAAAATGAAAATTATTCGCTCAACAACAAGAATCAGCAAGAAAGGATATGGAGTGAGCGTTTAGCGTGCTACAAACTTGATTCGCGATTGTACATGGTCAGGGGTGTCCTTGGCACATGTATACTATCAAACATATAATATATGCACGTATCATATTATATAACATGATTATTGAAGACGAACGACACACATATGGTTGTAATTTTGATTATCATCATGTAGACAATGACATCTAAACAACTGAAATATCTTAGGTTCTCATTCCGATTTTGCAACATACTTGCAAAGGAGAGCACATCATTGTGGCAGACAAATTCATCAGCAACTTCAGACAGATTTGGTGGAGCATATTTGAAAATATTTTGGACGTGAGTATAATGTTATATAGTTCTCATCATTTTAAATTGTTGTAATAAATAAAATAAATTTACAATATTTTTTTAATAATTTTAATTTTTGCCTATTTATTGTTTCAAAATTAAAGTACATTTTAACTAATATTTTTAGTTGAAAAATAAAATATTTTATTGTGATAAACCATTATTGTTGTCTTCAACCCAAGTTGCATACCATGAAATTGAAAAAACTGGATTCTATCATTGGAGTAAAAACCAAATTAAATACTTACATTGGAGTCTTTGGAGATGCTCTAACTTTGTAGTTCATTGAAAATTATTTCAGAAAATCTCAACAAACAGAGATAATTCAATTTATTTCAGTCTCCGAAACTTGATACATGGTGATCACTTATCGTGGAAAACATGGCATGTTATTTAGGTATATTATGGCCAGATCCACGATAATCAAAAGTGCATTTACATATTTAATTCACAACCTGAAGGGCTCCAAGGAAGAGTTCCCATCAAGGCCCTTTGTATAATAATGTGCCAAGAAATCTTTGATGGTAATGTCTTTGTAGATCGGTGGGTTTTCTTCTGAAAGCAGTTCCTTAATAGGACCATAAATCTTTGATGTACCTTCAACTGGGTCAGGTGAATTCACAAAGAAGCTTGCAACAGAAATTCTTGGGCCTATGTTTTGTGATAAGACCCGGTGATAAACACTGACAAACTTGTCGTTTGTGATAAGCTGCATCGGTATAAAAGAAATTGATAAAACTATTCTCACAAAATTTCAATGAAATAGCAATCATTGATTTTATTTTTACTGAATTCAGGTGTTTAACCTTTTTTTTTTCTTTTCTCACATTTTATTATAGTTTTCTGATTATATGCTTTGTTTACAAGAAAATAACTATGAAGAGAAATATTTGAAATAAAGAGTAGTTTATAATTAAATATTTATCAGTAAAAACATGATTGTGTTCCTACTGTGTTAGCGTTGTGATAACTGCCTAGCCTTGTAGTTCCAATAGACTGTGTGTTTAAATGTCTTCGATGACTGTTTGTATGGCCTAAGTACCTTCTCTCGCTTATTAATAAAAAAATCCCCCTACCCCACCCTTTTTTAAAAAAGTATGATTGTGTAGCATGTAAACAATATTTTATCTATATATGTAAAATTAAACTAAGTTATTTCTTTACACTTATTTCAAAAAAAAATGTATTTGTTTAATTAATCTCACTAGAAGGGAAATAGTTCATTAGAGAGAAAATACAGAAGATCATAGCTAGGCTATCAGTTAATAAGAGGAAAAATTCCATGACTAAGAAACAATATTGAAAGTGTCACTATTTTTTTTAAAGGCAAATTGGCATGCAAAATATCACCATAGTGATTATAATCTCAATTATGTTGGCACCACAAACACTACCAATCATCTGCAGCACACATGAAAGTGTCACTATTTTCTCAGCAAGTAAGTAAATAAAAGAAAATCGATCGTAGCTATCCAAAAGGAAAAAGTCAGTCAATGATTTAGATCATCTGAACCACTGAAAGTCATAGCAGGGAAAATATAATACTTGTGCACAGTGCCAAATCATATGCCATATTTAACACATTTGATAATTTAGGTCAACCTTCCCATATCAGTATTTTAATTTCTCTTCTTTTTTTTTTGACGGAATAATTTCTCTTCCTAACTAGTAATTACACTATCTCCGGTCCTTATTATAAAAAAACTTTTGGTGTGTTTTTTTTGTCCTAATAATTATAAGAAAAAAGAACTCATTTCAAAGTACATTAATTGCTAGAATTCTTTTTATGCCCCTATTTAATGTGAAATATTTGTTTACTAAAAACTCACATAGTGGGGTATAAAACATTTAATAATAGGGGTATACTTGGGATAACATTAAATAAGCTCATTGGTCTTAGTAATTTTTGTAATTTCTTCTTATATTAGGGATCGGGGATCGGAGGTAGTATAATTAAGAGCTTAATCAAAATAATGAAATCTTTTACTGAATTTTTTTGTAGAAAAATATGTAAAATGCATAGGAGCTTATGAAAATTGATAATAACAACAAAGAATATTTTTACCTGTAGAAGATCTCCTATGTTTACAACAAGAGCTCCGTGTACAGGAGGAACATTAAACCATTGATTCCCATGAAGAACTTGAAGACCACCAAGTTTGTCTTGTAGAAGTAATGTCATGAAGTTACTATCAGTATGCTTGGTAGTGCCCATAGTTAATTCAGGTTCAGGGCATGGAGGATAGCAGTGTCCCAAAATAAATTGTCCTTCACCACAATTCAACTCTTTGAGGTAAGATGGATTAAGTTCTAGAGCCTCTGACAATAACTCAAAGATTGTGAAACCCAAATCCCTTATTTTTTGTGAATATTCAATCACAATATCTCTGCAAATACATAATCAGCTCATCAATTGTTAATATAATTCAAATGGACAGAATCCATAACCGAAATACACTTGTGATCATGATTACATTTCATGTAATGTAAAAATTTTAAAATCTAGGAAACTTGATTGTACCATATATATAATATAATAGATGTGACATGTGACATAATAAATCAACACCTAGATCTACAATGAAAGATGATTAATTATGATTTGCAGGGTCTGAATCAAAATTAGTATTTAGATCATTAATTACCTGCATATTGGTGGTATTTCTTGTGGATTAAATGGCTCAGGAGCAACAGCAAAGCCAAATGTATCTCTCCAATTAGCAGCTTGGCCACTAAACAAGGTAACATTGGAATAATACATAACTTTTTTCTTTAAATCACGAGAGTAGAACTGTTTCCTTACATCAGCATCCTGTTCATGAAACCTACGGATTCCATCAATCATCTCATCCAACACACTAACAGGAATTCCATGATTAATCACCTGGAAAAATCCCCAGTCATGGCATGCACTTCGAATTCGGCCAATCACCTCTAAGCGGAGAGCTGGATTGTTGTGTATATCTTTGAGGTCTATAATGGGAACACTCAAGTTGGAGTTACTGGCTGAGTTTTCATAAGTGATGTTCAACTTGCTAGAATGGAACATGCGTGGAATCTTTGTTACACCAGATTCTACGAGACCTTTGACACCAGCTTTTGAATCATCAAAGGCTTTCACTTCAGCTTCTCTGTTATAAGTGGAATCAGTACTACCTTCCTTTAACATATTGAGAGGGATTTGATTTAGCACAAGAATAGCGAAGTGTGTTCTGCCTCTAAAACAAAATATGGAATCAAAGCGAGGTAGTGAGAATTGGAGAGCTAGGGAGGAATAGATAAATAAGATGGGGAGGGAAGACTAAGCCAAGTCAATGAGGTATAAAAAATTATATAATTGATTAAAGAAACAAGTGTGAGTGCTTTCCTTGTTCTGAACGCAACCAAGGTGATCAAGGAGGCAATTTTTTGTTTTATGTAAGGACATTTTCCTTTTACCAAAACAAAAGCAGCCCATGTTTTCTAGTTTTGAATGTGACAGATAAATAGAAAATGAGGATGGCCCCAGTTGCTCAAAGACAGAACAAAAAGGTGACGGTTTTACTGGCATGTATGATTCAAGTCAAACAATACTATAATAATGCAATTGTGACTAGAAGCATGTGCTTCTCATCGACGTTGAAGCTAGTATCATAACCTGAAATAAATAGTAATATTTATGTGGGCAAAAGTGGTAATTGCTGTTGTTTTAGTATGTTGAAGCATAGTTACCAGGTTCGCGGTCTCGGTACGTGGTATTGATACGCGGTACGCTACCTGCAAAGAATTCGGTACGTGAAGGGTATACATAGTTGATACGTTTTGGTATGTTAAAATTAATATTATAATTAAAAATTAACTTGAAATATTAAAAAGGATATAATTTGCACATACTCAAAGAAATATAAAATGAAGAAAAAAAATATTAGTAATTGGATCTAACATTTTTTTAATCCTGTTCAAACACATTAGCTCACCCTCTTGCTTTTTCTTCTTTGGTTTGCTTCGAGAATAGGGAGTGGTTTCCAACACCCTACTTTTTTGTCTATGGTATACCCAATTTTTTTTTATATTTCGGCAATTGAGTTGTCGGAAACAATTTTTGCTTCCAACAACTAATTGCCGGAATGTAAAAAAAGGGGTGAGGGTGTTGTAGGCAAAAAAATGGGTGCTAGAAACCACTCTCCGAGAATAAGATGATACTTACGTGTCATGGGCCAAGTTGGTAATGACTAATGTGCGCTGCAATTTCAATTTGAGGCATGGTCTTCAATCGATGCATTACGTGGGTTGCCAATAGCTAAGGGAGAGAAAATTTTAAACTTTGTTTTTCCACTTTCCCCGTATGGTAGAATTAGGGCCGGACAGATTGTGCCGACCCACCCGAAACCCAGAAAACCCAAACTGGGAAGCATGTCTGCTGGTGGGTGCGGGCGGGTCGCGGGTATATTTTTTCCAGTTTCACACGGTTTTTGCGGACGGATTCGGTTTTTAAAAAATCATCCATCGAAATCCGAACCGACCCGGTTCAGAAATATTCAAAAGTCACTGTAAGTGACTACCAAAACATGACACAACAAACACAGAGATAGGACTTGGTAACGTGCGCATTTCAGAACTTCACCTACTTTATTGGTAACGTGCGATGCTATAGCCTGTCACCTCCACTTCTTCCCCCCTTTCTCAATTTTTTGTTCAACTCTCTGGATGTTATCTATCACCTCCACTTTTTCCTCCATCTCATAATTTTTTATTCAATTCTCTCTCTCTTCAATTAATCATTTCCTATGGGATACATACGAATAGTATTTCCATTTCAAATTTTGCTTCCTTTCTTTTTTCGATCCATGCGGCCGATTACTAATTTAATCAAGAGATTTGAAACACGAAGATCACTCACTGATGCGATTAAACACATGATCTGCTCTCAATCTCTCTTAACTTTGATTTCAGAAAAATGAAAACCCTAGCCCTCTCTCTAGTCCATGCGCCGTTCACCAAATCTCCAATACCCATGTCCCAGTTCACCATATCTGCTACCTTCAGATCACCTTGTCTCCAAATCTTTGCAAATCAATCCTCAATAGCACATCAGAACAGAGAATTGAGGAGTAGATCACTGCCTTTCAGTAGAGAGAGAGAGAGTGTGAGAGAAAAAGAAAGAAGGGAAGATCAGGGAGCCCCTTTCCACGGCCGCACGTTAGCGAGTTCTTTCGGCTGCCTTCGACGAGCTGGTTCGACGTCGTTCATCCTAGCGCGCACCACTGGCTCCCTCTGCCACCGCAAATGGTGGCTCCCCACCACAAGGCACCTCCATGTTCTGTCATTGCCAGCACATAATGGCCACCATCCTTTTTCTTTCTTCTTCATCTATGTTCTTCTGGATCTCTGTTCTTTTTCTTTTGGTTTTGGTGTGGTGTTAAAGCCAGATCTATGTTTTACATTAAACTCTGTGATTTCTTCTCAATCTTATGTGTTATATTTGTTGAAAATGATGGATTTTTTCTGGTTTTTTCAGCTTTTTGTTCTTCTTGTAACGCACGGCTACTCCTCTGTACAGAACTCTGGCGCCACCATCTGCTTCACCTCTGGTCCGAGCAAACCGTCCGATCAGAACCGTCACCCGACCAAACCGTGCAAGAAAACGGACGGAATTAGGCCACATATTACAGCCCACGGTTTGGGCCGGATTGGGGTTTTTGGGTCCGAAACCGATCTGGCCCGAACCATGTCCAGCCCTAGGTAGAATACACTCATTAGCAGTAGAAAAGAGAAACACGACTTCGGCTGTGGCCAAAAAGCTTCGAACTACCTGGCTTGTTCTACTGTTCATTTTCCATCTTCCCAACATCTTCCAGTTCGTGGCTTTCAATGTACTCTATGGGAATTTTGGGGAACCGGTACGAGAGTACCAATTTGCGGTTCCCCGGGGTAAGGAGGGAATTCTGTTTCTATGTGTTAACTAGCAAGATACTCGTACATAAGTA
This sequence comes from Calophaca sinica, assembly GCA_037113605.1. Lineage (NCBI taxonomy): Eukaryota > Viridiplantae > Streptophyta > Magnoliopsida > Fabales > Fabaceae > Calophaca > Calophaca sinica. The sequence goes on from CM073733.1 coordinate 96,281,103, forward strand.
CGGGTCATTTTGTTGATATTCAATAGTAAAATAATTATTTATAAATAATAAGGAGATTTATAAAATTGTTACGTGATAAAAGACAATGAAATTATACCGATAACATGTAATATTTCTCTATCGAGATTCAAGAATAAAATAATCATTTATAAATAATAAAGACATTTATTAAATTTTAAAACATGATCAAAAGCGATGAAATTACACAGATAACGTGTAATAATTATCTGTTGGGACTTAAAAACAAAATACTTATTTATCATTTGTAAATAATAAAGATATTTATAATGATAAAATATTAAAAAATTAAAATTTTAAAACTAAAGAAATAAGAAAACATTAAGAAAAACGAAAAATAAGAAATATAGAAAAAGTAAAATGTAAAAAAATTCTACGCAGGGACTTAAAAGTACAATAATCATTTATAAATAATAAAATATTTTAAAATTTGATATGTGCTCAAAGACGATGAAATTATACCAACAATGCAACAACATGTAATACTTCCCCGTCGAGATGCAAAAGAAAAGTGGTCATTTATACCGACAGGTAATATTTTCCCATCGGGAATCAAAAGTAAATGAATAATTTATAAATAATAAAGACATCTATAAATTTTAAAACGTGATTAAAGATAATTAAATTATACCAACAACATGTAATGTTTACCCGTTAGGATTTAAAAGCAAAATAATCATTTATCATTTATAAACAATAAAGTCATTTACAAAGATAAAATTAAAAAACTAAAGAAAAAAATTTAAAAAAAACAAGAAATATAAATACAAGAAAAATCAACAAATTAAGAAGTAAAAAAAATTTCCCGTAGGGGCACAAAAACTAAAATAATCATTTATAAATAATAACCAAAATTATAAAAGACAATAAAATTGTACTGATAACATGTAATGTTTCCCCATTGAGATTGAAGAAAAATAATCATTTAAAAATAATAAAAATATTTATAAAACTATTATGCGATAAAAGATGATGAAATTATACTAATAACATGTAACATTTCTTCGTCGGGATTGAATAATAAAATAATCATGAAATTATACTGATATCATGAAATAATACAACAACCGTTAGTAAGCAAAAGAAAAGTAATTATTTATACGGATATGTAATGTTTTCCCATCGAGAATCAAAGGTGAAGTAATCATTTACAAATAATAAATACATTTATAAATTTTGATACTTGATCAAAGACGATAAAATTATACCAATAACATGTAATATTTTCTGGTTGAGACTTAAAATAAAAATAATCATTTATGTTCTATAAATAATAAAGACACTTACAAAGATAAATTATATAAAAAAAACTAAAGAAATAAAAAACATTAAGAAAAAATGAAAAGACAATAAGAAATATGAATATATATATATATATGAAAAATTAAAAAGTAAGTAGTAAACAAATCCCCGTGGGGACTCAAAAGTAAAATAATCATTTATAAATAATAAAATAATTATAAAATTTGATTTTGAAATGAGCTCAAAGTTGATTTGGAAAACATATATTGTTTTCCCGTCAAGACGTAAATAAAAGGTAATCATTTATACAGACATAAAATGTTTTCCTATTAACAAGAAAATTTAAAATAATCATTTTTAAAGAATAAAGACATTTATAAATTTTGATACGTGATCAAAGACAAAGACAATGAAATTATACCGACAATTGTAATGTTTCCTCTTTTGAATTTAAATGTAAAATAATCATTTATCATTGATAAATAAAAATATTTTTATAAAGATAAAAAATTAAAAACAAAAAACAAAAAATATTCAAAAAAAAAGAAAAGAAAAGAAAAGAAAATAACAAAATATAAACATAAAAAAATAGGAAAACTAAAAAAAAAATCATTTACCATTTATAAATAATAATGATATTTATGATTATAAAAATTTAAAATAAATTTTAAAACTAAAGAAATAAAAAAATTAAAAAAACAAAAATTACATAAAAATATAAATGTGTGTGTGTGTATATATACGTGAAAAATAAAAAAATTAAGAAGTAAAAAAATTCTTTATGGGAACTCAAAAGTAAAATAATCATTTATAAATAATAAAATATTTGTAAAATTTGATTTTAAAATAAGCTCAACGAAGATGAAATTATATCGACAACATGTAATGTTTTCCGGTCTGGGCGCAAAAGAAAGGTAATCATTTATACCAACATAAAATGTTTCTCAGTCGAGAATCAAAAGTAAAATAATCATTTATAAATAATAAAAATATTTATAAATTTTCATACGTGATCAAAGACAATGAATTATACCCATAACATGCAATATTTCACCATTAGGATTTAAATGTAAAATAAACATTTATAAATAACAGTGACATTTCTAAAGATAAAAAATAAAAAATTAATAAAAAATGTAAAGAAAATAAATAAATTAATAGAAAATAAAAATAATTAAATAACATTAAAATATAAAAAATAATTACATAAGAAAAAGTAATAAAACATTAAAATAATATTAAAAGGATATAATTATTTAGGAGGGAAAATACTTTCCCATTAAAATAAATATTTTTACATAATAAAGACATTTATAAATTTTGATACGTGATCAAAGACAAAGACGATGAAATTATACCGATAACATGTAATGTTTCCTCGTTTGAATTTAAATGTAAAATAATCATTTATCACTGATAAATAAAAAATACTTTTATAAAGATAAAAACTTAAAAACAAAAAATATTCAAAAAAATGAAAAGAAAATAACAAAATATAAATATAAGAAAAATATGAAAATAAAAAATAAAAAATTATTTACCATTTATAAATATTAATGATATTTATGATTATAAAAATTTAAAGTAAATTTTAAAACTGAAGAAATAAAAAAAATTAAAAAAATAAAAATTACATAAAAATATAAATGTGTGTGTGCATATATATATATATATATACACGTGAAAAATAAAAAAATTAAGAAGTAAAATAATTCTTCATGGGGACTAAAAAGTAAAATAATTATTTATAAATAATAAAATATTTATGAAATTTAATTTTAAAATGTGCTCAGAGAAGATGAAATTATATCAACAACATATAATGTTTTCCGGTCGGGACGCAAAAGAAAGGTAATCATTTATACCAACATAAAATGTTTCTTAGTCGAGAATTAAAAGTAAAATAATCATTTATAAATAATAAAAGCATTTATAAATTTTGATACGTCAATCAAGTAACGTGATCAAAGACAATGAATTATACCGACAATATGCAATATTTCACCGTTAGGATTTAAATGTAAAATAATCATTTATAAATAATAAAGACATTTCTAATGATAAAAAAATAAAAAATTGAGAAAAATGTAAAGAAAATAAATAAACTATTAGAAAATAAAAATTATTAGAAAATAATAATTAAAAAATATGAAATAAGAAAAAAATAAAAAAAATAATAATAATAGAAAATAATAAAATAAAAAATAATTAAATAACATTAAAATATAAAAAACAATTAATTAAGAAAAAGTAATAAAATATATGGGAAAACATTTCCCCATTGGTTGACACTTGTCCAGCTAAGGGGTTTGTTATCATAAAGTACATAGAATACATAGAAGTTAGTGTTTGTTCTGGTATGGCCTAAAGGCCTATATGTGACGTCCTAGTAATTTTTTTCAATATATTAGTTTATATGATAATAGTGGAAGTAATTTTATTTCATTATGGCAGGCGGAAGAGTACAAATGTACCTAAAGGTACCAACCTTAGGGCCATTAATTGTACATAGTATTTAATAACTATGACTCTTTTAGATACCGATTTCAATTCACTGGCTGTGGACCAACAATCTATATCTTTCTTTTGAACTCGTCTGATGCCTGCTAATATTCGAAGGCAGATATATGCAAAACAAGAAATAGAATGGAAGACTCAGAACGCACTATACGCACTATTAAATGGGAGAGCAGGAATTAGAACTCATGTATAAAAAGACAGCACACGTAAGCAAAGCAGAACAATAGAACTTTCGAAAGATTAAGCCACACATCTCCTGATAATGATTTTGATCATTACTGTAACACCTCAATTTTTAAGAAAACCTGTTTTAGCGATAAAATCCTGAATACTTTAAGATAAGTTGTAGAGATTGATCACCTTAATGATTTACTGAGAGTACGAGAAATTATTTTGAATAATTTATTTATTATAGATAATTATTATTGATGATGACAATTCAAATTAATAGACAGCGTAGACGTATGCTGCTTTTAAGGTGAATTCATCAATTATACTTATTATAAGTTTTCTGTTTGACGCGATAACGCGTATTTTTGTTGACTAAGAAAGTGATTGAATTAAATCAATATTGAATTAAATTTAAGAAATAATATTTTATATTAATTCATGGTTTAAAAATCGTCGAAAAACTCTAACGAAGTTTCGTCGTATTTTGAATCACCGGGTAATTTTTATCCGCATTAAAAATTTAAAACGAACTCCGATTTCGATGAAAATCGAATCGTAACTTGTTGTAATTATGATTGAGTGTTTTCAATTGCTTTTATTATTTATGATAAATTATTATCACGCGGTGAATTAATTTCTAAGTAAATTAATTTCCGCGATTTAATCGGCAAAAAAATTAATCGGTAACGCGATTACTCGATACAGTATTTTTTTAGGACACTTAAGATTCTAGGATTAGAGAGTAATCATGAGAAGAGAAGGATTATATATTTAGACTTGTGATTAGATTAAAATCTTGCTTTATAGAGTCTAGGTGTCAAGTTTTTGGTGATTAATTAAGTGATATCTTTCCTAAATTATTCATAACCAAATAAATTCCTTTTTATTAAATTTTTTTTCCCTTTCTTTTATGGAACCAGCTTTATTCCCTCCTTTTCTTTCGTTCTTTTAGTTTTTTTTTATTTCTTCCTAATTATATCAAAAAGTGGGTAAAAGGAAAACACCACAATATTTTTTTTATGTCCATGATCGTGGCCCTCCTTCTTAAGCTCACTTTATTTTTATTTTTCCTCCCTTCTCCTTATAAATCAGCGCAACCTCTCTCCTCTCTCATTACTCTCTCATTCTCATTCCTATTTAATTATTCTTTCTTTAAGTCATCATACCAGGTCGTGAGACCCCTTTCTTCCTACTCCTCCATTTTGCTTTTTCTCCAAGTGATCCATGTGTTGGTGAAGACAATAGAAACCAAGTCCATTTCCTTTCTCCTTTCGCTTCCAATTCGTCGCCTCTCCACCCTAAACCCCCTATCATCTTCATCCTTTCTTTCTCAATTTTGGGGCTGAAATCCCTAGATATTGAGTAAGGTTTGAGACAAAATTTCTCCTTCTTCCTTCTCTATTTGTCCAGTCGTAACACCCCTTGTTTAGCCCATCATCATCTATGCTTTCCTTCCCTTTAATCTTAAGTGTGGGTGATGGAGAAAAGAGAGCAACCGTTTTCTTCTTCCTAATCCATGCACCAACCGTGAGCCTCTTCCAAATACCCTCATATTTCCTTTTAATTTTCCTTTAAATTAGTGTTAGAATATTTAGTCAGTTAGTAAGGTTTTTGAGCCAAAATCTCTCATTCCCTTTTAACCCCAAAACCGTGAACCCTAAAGGATTTTGGTTGAGGATTTATTTTTATTTTCTTATCTAATTTGCTTGCTTATTTATTTAATTATGTCTTGATTATGATCATGGAGCAAAAGGATCAATGTTCCCCAAATTTTGTGAACCCTAGGTTCTATGGAAAAGGGGAAAGTGTGATTGCCCTTGTGAATCATGAAATTAGTTTAGGGGTTCTTACTAATTGATGCTTATTAATTGTTATTGTTGTTGTTGTTACCAATTTTGGTTTTGATCAAAAGAATTGTGAATTTTTTGGGGAAAACCCTTGAGTGCTTGAAAGCCATGATAGGGTAATTTAATTGCGTTAATGGTTTTGTTTTGGAAGAATTAAGTATTTTGGAAAAGGGATTAAGTGTGGAATGGTGTTGTTTTAGTTAATTAGAAGTTTTGCAAATTTTTTTAGAAAATGAAGGGTGTGGCCGAGAGCTCCTAGAGAGCTTGGGAGGAAATTATTTTTGTGTCTTAGCTAAATTAAGTGCATTTGTGTTGTTGAGTAAGTTTGGAAAGTTTTGGAAATAGTTTGTTTAATTTGAAATTGTTTTGATGGTTAAGGCAATGAAACGCTTAGGTAAATTGGATTCCTTGAAATCCTAAAAGCCAAGTGGAGCCTAATTAAAGATTTTGGTTGAGTTTAGGATGAAAATTATTTAATCTTGGTGTTGTTTAAATGTTTCAAGTTTTGAAGGAAGTGAGTTCTAGTCCTTAAAGCTTTATTTTCCAACTTTGTGCACTATTTCAAGTAAGTCTTGAGTCTTTAAAAAAAAATATAATTTCGAGTTACTTGTTTTTCAAGTGTGTGTACCTTGTTAAAAACAATTTAGAAAAGACTCCAAGCCTAGGGAATTATTTTTTGGTGGACTAGATTTGTATTAAGCTCTGATGTGTTGATAGGATCCTTGAGCGGTGTTCGTGCTGAGTAAGTTGTGACGTGCTTGGACACGTGAATGGTGTATTTTTCGGTAAGAGAACTTCACAATATAGGTGTTTATGTTTTGTATAGTATGTGTAAGGGCTACTTCTAGAGATTGTTTAGGGATGAATATTTGTTTTATATGTTTATGTCTGATGACTATTCATATGTGGATTTTTGTGGATTGTTGAACTGTGGTGAATCTAAACTTCTGTGATCCTGAGTTTGATTTTTATGTCGTGTTTGCATGTATGCTTAATTGGACTAAGATATATGCTGTTGGATTGGTTCTGGATGATTAAATATTTATTTGATTATGCCATATTGAATTATCACATGCATGGATATATTCATTGGTGTTGGTGGAAACATTGTTGTGCCGTTGGGAAACTTCGACCTGAATATCCTAGAGTAGTGGAAGAGCTCAAGGCTGCGGCCAGAGTTCATGGGCGTTGTTCATTGTCGTGTCTTGATGGTAACTTCAATCTGAATAGTACCGTGAAGGAATTCAGTGTCGTCAGGACAGTCCTAGGCCTGAATAGTACCGTGAAGGATTTCAGTGTCATCAGGACAGTCCTAGGCCTGAATAGTACCGTAAAGGGATTCAGTGCAGTCCTAGAGCTGAGTAGTACCGTGAAGAAACTCAGTGTAGTCTCAGACCTGAATAGTACCATGAAGGAATTCAGTGTCTCCGACATTTCCGAAATCATAAACAGTGGCATATAGTTGCATCAATAGGGAAGTCAGTGCATCTTTATTGAATTGTTTTGTAATGTCAATGACCTGCTGATTTATCTGTGTTGAAGCATGTGGGATCCATATTATATTATGCCTATGTAATATGAATTGTTGTTGTATATGTTGTTGTATTTGTATTTGTCTTTGTGTAAGAAGTTGGCCCTTGCGCGTGGTTCTTTCAATCAATGATTGTAACCTTGATTATGAAGACTGCAGAGTGTTCGAGGTTGCTGACAAGCGTAGCTGAGTATAGTCCTATCTGGCTATCTGCCTTGTGTGTTAGTTTGAACTTACTAGAGGTCTAGTAAGTGTTGTAGCGTGTAGACCAGCTATAGGGTGTGTACTGTTTTTAATTTCAGTGTTGTAATAAGTGTATTATGTTTCAAGATATGTATAGTCATATGTGCAATGATTGAATAAATTTATTAGCGTGGTTTTGTGGTCTTATTTTGGTGTTTATTGATTCATCGTCATGTTATTAAAATCGCTGTAATACTCTAAATGCTCTTTTAAACGAAAAGAACCACATTTTTAGAAACCTTGCAAGCAGAGTATTTCGCATTTCAGAAATATGTTAACTTCTGTAGGAAATATTAGTTTAGTAGTGCTCCAGGAATGGGGTGTTTCAATTACCTAGCTACCCTTGTTTATGCAACCTACGACTGTATGCCTACGTGGCCACACAGATTAATATGGCATAAGCAGCCCCACCTTAGCAAACTTAGCCTTTGTAGATAGCAGCACAATGACCTCCCACCGATGTGTGGGTAAGCCAAGCCAGTTGTCCATCCCCCTATCCTGCTCATCGCACCCCTAAGAGTGCATCCCTGCTCCCCAACTTCGACGATAGGAACATGTATCGAGGTGACACTCGGGATCGGCACTATGGACAGTGATATGATGGTACCCAGTCAGGATAATCAGGCTTCCCAACGTCTCGACAGGATGGTAGCTAGCCATCCGTCACCTATGGACTTGTTGGACCTTAATTATCCCCAAGGACCAACATGTCCTGTACCGGACATACCGTGCCCGCACTCCGGCACCTGGTCTCGTGCACAGCTTATGTACACGGTGGTGGATTGCAGCACATGCATATGAAACATTTTCTCGTAATATTTCATTATTATCAACTCAACCGGTATCAACATCTTTCCAACTCATCATCATCTCAACCGGCGTCAATATCTTATCTTTTTTCTTATCATTCTTTATCTACTCAACTCATTAGCTTATTAATTCAGCCATTATTATCAACTTATCATAGGTAAGCAACTCATCATATTCTGTCATATCATAGTATATAGTAACTTAATATCCAACCAACATAAGCACGACCATTAGTAATACAACACAACTACCAGTACCACATATCAATTATCAACCATCCTCAACCAATATATATAGATCAACCTTAGTGTTGCTTAGGCGACCTACTACTGACATGTTATCAATCAGCATCCATCCATAAATATCAACAGATCTTTCCTATGGTTGATAGACCCTTGACAACTGTCCTCAGCTATCACATGTCACAGCCCCTCTCCTAAGGTGCTGCTACTATCAACCTCTAGTAGGGCTTGGGCCACCCTACACCTAGTTATACACTTATTCTAATCCTACAATCCCTAGTGGATAGGGTTCAGATCTCCCATACCTGGCTTAGAAGACCGCTACAGTTTCTAACACTCTCTGCTCCCTTGTCGCTTCTGCTATTTGTACTCCTATCTCTAGACATTCCTACCTAGCTTACTAGGCCACTCTCATCCTCCTTTCTCAGAGGTTTACCTACTAAGGGCTTTCTGATGCACATGATCCTCTCTTGAGACAAGTGCAGAGCATACTTACTCCTTAGTGGCTCTCTAAGTCTCACTCCCTTTCTCAATCTCAAGGATTACTTACTAAGGGTTTTCTGATGTGCCATGTCCTTATTAGAGGCAAGCACAAAGCATATTTACTCCTTAGAAGTTCCTAGAGAGAGAAAACTAGAGAGAGAAGAGGATTTGGGGCGAGTTGGAATGGAGGGGTGAAAGAGGTATTTATAGGCATTTTGGGTCCATCGCGTCGCGATGGGAAATACACATAAATCCCGTTGCGTCGCGAACTGGGACACGTGGCACGCATCGGACTAGCGTGATCATCGACTTACCCACCGCCATTCATCGCGTCGTGATGAGCCATAGACTCAAGGCCATCGCGTCGCAATGGGCACATATCAGTAAGGTTCGGTTAAGAGTTCTACAGGCTTCCAGAAACTTCCCCTCATCGAGTCGCGATGCCTTCTAGTATAATCTGGTCGCGTCGCGACCGAAGCTAAGGAGACATTCGTAATTTCTTCCATTCTAGATATTTCTAGGGATTTCTAGACCCTTTTAAGTGTTCCTATAACACATCTAAGCCTATTTTATCCCAAATTAAGGTTCTTAGCACACGTTTATTACTTAACCACCAATCTAATTATGTTTAGAATATTATTTATGATTATCCGAAAAATCAGGATGTTACACTATACCCCTCCCATAATTAAGCTCTTCTTTTTGTTGACAAAAATCTTTGCACATAGTTACCATATATTCCCTCCGTTCCTTTTTACATGTCGTTTAAGGTTGTTTTACACAAATCAATATAATCAATAAATTTTGTTGTTTTTTATAAAATTATTAGCTTTTTTCCATGTGATACCCTTAACTTTTCATTACTCTATTGTACATATTTCTCTCTCTATAATAAATAGGTAAGGGTATATTTGACAAATAAGTAGTTAATATGACCTTAAACTTTGAAAACGACAAGTAATTAGAAACAAAATTTCTCTAAAAAATCGACATGTAAAAAAGAACGGAGGGAGTATCTTACGAGGACACAATGGTGTAGTATTCAAAGGCCAGCAGCATCTTATGCTAGTGTTTGGAGTACAAGCCCTGCTCCTAGTAAAATTGGCATGTTCTCTAGGCGGCTTATGGAGGCACATTTGTCCCTTACAGTACAAACATTGCAGGGCACAATGTAACGCCCTTAATTTTATACTATGCTGTATGATTGTTTGACCATATAATTGATCGTATTAACATCCGGTTGACTGTATTTTTCTATTCTATAATCAAGTGAGTGGTTTTTATAAAACTAAAGTGATAGATCAAACATATTATACCATAATAGGCTACAGTTAAAAATTGAGTTTAAAATTCTAACGGATTTCAGACAGAGTATTTTCTGCGGTACAATCTGGACCGTTTTTTAAACTCAAAGTTTATCAGAAAATTTTAAAAATTTAGATATAAGGTTTATAAATTATGTAGGTGAGAGTGATATATTTATTTTGGAAGTTTTGCTAATAAACAAAACAATATTCCAATTTTTTCCAAAATGGCATCACTTAATTACAAAAATACCAAGTGACTCACCCTTCTCTCTCTCTCTCCCGACCTCCCCCTTCCAATTTCACACCTCCTGAACTTGGAAATTAAGTTGTGTTTTTTTTATTATTATTCTTTTCTTTCTTTCTCTTTTATTGTTTTATTAGTTTTAGTTTTTGTTTTAGTTAATTAGTTTACGGTAGATAATTATCATGAATAATTAGAGTGTGTTTATAATTAGATTAAAGATTATTAATTATGATTATGAGTTTTAATCTAATTTGTTCATCACTAATTGCATGATTAGTCATAAACTAAGTTAATATTAAAAAATTCATAACTCACTCAATTCTTGGAATTTTCTTCTCATCTCTTAAACTTAAGCTTCTTATTAGTATATGAACATGCTTGCCCAAAAGTTTTTTTAAAAAAAAAACAAAAACAAAAACAAATGTGATCTAGGCCAATTTTGATTTGGGAGCCGTGGCATCATATACCATAAAAAAATAAGGAAGTTTCAAAAATTTATAACTCTTGATTTACATTGAGTTTTGGTTTGAATTTCAAGACTTAAACTTGTTTAGACTTGATGATCATGCATACCAAAAAGCTTTTCAAACAAATTATTCTATCCCTAAACGTGACGTGAAGTCCGAACCTTAGCAAAGATTAGTCTAGGATGATTAAAATTTGGTTAAGTGTAGGTTTGATTTGAAATTTGGTTAGTAATCTAAGTATATATTCTTTGTTCCAAGTTAGGTGATTGATTATCAATTGAGGAGAATCTTACTTTCATTTGGAAGAAAAGCTACAAGGTAAGGGGGTTTTACTCTCAATAAGTTTTGGATGGGTATAAGGATGTTTGATTGATTGCTTCGATTGTTTTGGATTGATCCTCATGATGAGGTATTGATCAAGTGTGGAATTTATTTGAGAATATGTATGTATACTTAGTAATATGTGTATGACTTATATGATTAAGTTATTGTTGAATTATGAGTTATTCTTGAGTTGTCTAAAGGTTAGTATGAGTGATGTCATGATTGTGTATGCGATTGAAATGGATTGACGACATAGCTTTAGCTATAGCCTGATGCAAAAGATAGAAGCCATACATATTGATATGTTCTCAAAAGTGTGAGTAAAGATGTTTTCAATTGAAGTACGTTGTTCATTGTGAGATATTTCCTAAAAGATGGATTTTCTTAAAATGTCTTTAGAAAGAGTGTTCTTTTGTAAAAGCAAGGTGTTTTGTTTTCAGAAAGAATTTGATTGGATTTGACGAGTGATTTCATAAAAAGGATTTTTCTTGAAAAACACTTTTAAAAGGTTTAATTTTTGTGACTTATTTCTAAAAGTAAAATGAGTTGTATTCCTAACTATCATAAAGGCTTTGTCTTGAATTAACTTGTTATTTCCATTTCATAAAGGTTTTGATAATTTTCCTAAAAGGATTATGGCTAAGTACCCAAATTGTTCAAAGAGAAGAGTTTTTAAAAATATTTGCTCAAAACTATTATGATTTTGTGTTAGACCTTTAGAGGTCAAATTTTGACTTTGTGCTAGACCATTGATGGTCAGTATGCTTCTGAAGGTTCGTGTATGATGGAAAAGTACATGACTGATTAAAAGATCATAAATGATCATGAGCAAATATGGAATCTTCTCTCAACAAAATTGTTTGAAGATACGACGGATTGTTTCGGTAAGATTGTCTAAGATTCTATTGGAGTCATTTGTGTTTCGGTTATTCATAAAGATCAGTCGTAGTCCTTCTAGGGTAACCATACTCCCGACGCTACAATGCAATCCGGTTAAGACATTCGGTCGAGCCGGAACAATTGAATACAATTGGATGTAATAGCCAGGTTTGTGCAAACAATTTGTTAAAATGGCAGTAGAAACGGCCTTAATCTCAAAGATGTAAGAATCTCCATGGATAGTAGGCAAAGTATTGAGTACATTCGTCAAGTAAGAAATTCTCTAGAAGAGTTCAGTGTAAGTGGTGTACTGAGTAAGTTCGTCAGTCAGGTATGTCCTATAAGTTTGGGAGTTTTATTGATGTTACTGACTATCTGTCATTGTGAATTTCACATGTTGCATGTATACTACTTATAAGTAAATACAGTTGCTTGTAGATATATTATCTATTATTTTATTTTGCCTTATGTTCCTGTCATGATGAAAACTTGTATATAAGTAAACTCACCCATACAACAACATTTCAGATGGACCCGAGCTTGCTGATGACACATTCGATCACTCTGAGGATTGAATTCCTCAAGGATGAGAGTAACAGAGTCTGGTCTCTTGAGCCAGAGACCCAGATTGTCAGTTACACTAGTGTGGTGCACATTGTCAGTTACACTAGTGTGGTGCACATTACTGATAGTACGGATGGCATGTCAGTGACTTTGACTCTTAGTTTGTGGACCATCAAGTAGGTCCTACCATTAGAGCGTGTGTGGCATGCAAATCGTGCCCTTACGCATACTGAGGACATAGCACCCTATGCGCATAGAGAGGTACATCCTCGTAAATGCACTGCTCGAAAGAGCATGAGGCCCGTAGGGACTCAGTTTTCCTTAGGTGCTAGTTCCTTAGCTACTGCTGTGTTAGATGAGGTGTCGCGCCCATTGTGCTGGTTGAGTCTGAGGAGGAGCTAGACCCCTCCGAGGATGGGACCGCTAGAGATTTCGTTGGAGGATGTTAACACTCTATTTTGTCTATTATTTTGGAGTATTTTGAGTATAAAATATTATGATTTTGTTCCTTGTTAGATAAAATATACTCACTATTTCTTCATTTAAGCAGAAAAGTAATAAAGGCAACATGGGAAGCAAAACATTGAATTTTGGAAAGATTCTGGCCAGTTTTAGAGATTTTTAGCGTTTCTGGACAAGCGTTACTAGGGGTGTTCGCCACGGTTTGGTTCGGTTTTAGCGTAAAAAATCATCCAATCCGAAAACTAAAACACCATGCGGTTTGGTTTGGTTTGGATGACTCTTTTAAAAAAATCCGAACCAATCCGATCCGATTAAATGCGGTTTGGATTGGATCGGTTAATTCGGTTTTTGTGAAAATATATAAAATAAAAAACTCATGCAACTTGCTAGTTGCTACAATCGATAACTTGTCAGAATAAAAAAAGCGGCGTTCCATTTTGCAACCACATGGAAAGAACCAATCAGAGAGTTATTCACGCATGACATACATAGCTTATTCATGCATGACATACATAGCTTGTTTTGAGTTCCAAATCAGTAGCTTAAAATCAAAGAGAGTTCCATAGCAAATACAAAACATTCAGTAGCTAGATAACAAAACAAAAACTTAAAGATAACAAATCAAAAGTTCTTCAAGGATCTTCAAAGTTCTTCAAGGATCTCCACGAAAGCAGCAGATGCAAAGGTGTTCAAAAACACTTAATCGCCTATGTTTTCTGCAAAGAAAAAACCAACATAAACCTTAGACAAGATAACATTCAGGCAAGTAACATAGATCAGATCCATATTTTTATAGATAATACTCAAGCAAGATAATATATCATACCATTTTAAGTTCAGCTCCAAGTGCATCAACTAATCAGATTCAATATCAGAAACCTCCTCAGTCAGTTGTGGGAGAGGGACAAGTTCTAAAAATGCATCGAATATATTAATCAACATGAAATAGAAAGTTAGTGTTAGACAAAACAAAATTGTATAAAAGTTAAAGGAAAAAAAATAAAACATATATAATTATATATACCTTCTTCCCGCTTTTCTAAGTCCTCCAACATCTCTTCAATATCCACCGATAATGGGGAGGATCGACACCAATTTTGTGTACAAATTAAAGCTTCTACGGTCTTTGGTGAAAGAGAACTCCTATAACAACTAAGTATTCTACCTCCAGTGCTGAAAGTAGACTCCGAAGCAACGGTAGACACAGGCATAGGTAATATATCTCTAGCTATGTGACCAAGAATAGGATATTTGGTGGAATTCACCTTCCACCAGTTCAAGAGGTCAATTTCATGACAGATCAAGTATATTTCCAATCAAGTATATTTCATCACAGATCAACACAGAAAGATTCATGTCACACGGTTGCTGACCAAAAAAGAAATGTCACACGGTTAAGGTAAACATTATGAATTGAACCATCAAATCAAAAGTTTAACAAAACAACACGGAAGAGAACAACAATCACATGAATCAAAAGTATAACCCAACAATCACAGAGAACAACTGGTGACGAATCAAAATCAAAAAGTATAACAGATCACAGAGAACAACCGGTGACGAATCGAAATCACAATCAACAGATCAACTGGTGACGAATCAAAATCACAGATCAAGTAACAACAAGAAGAATCAAAATCAACAAAAGTATAACCCAATGCAAATAGTTCCAACTCACCAGGCTGTGACACTACAGGCGAAGCGAAGCGGCGGCGGAGTGGAAGCGGCGATAGAAACGTAAGAGCGGAGGAAGCGATCTGCGCAGTGGAAGAAGAACAACGGAAGGAGTAAGAAGCAGCACCGCGTAGAGGAAGAAGAACAGCGATTGAGAGAGGCGATCGAGAAAGGCGATTGAGAGAGGCGATCGAGGAAGAAGTACTAGACCGCGTAGAGGAAGAAGTTCTGGAACAGGAAGCGGTTGTGATGATGAGAATGGGAGCACTGCAGTTGCATTTTGTTTTCACCTCCGACGATCGATCGCACTTCGGAGACAGTGAAGTGAAGCCGATCGCAAATTCAATCTGCTTTACTCTCTCTCTCGATCTTCTTCCTCTTTACTTTTCTCACTTACTATTTATTCTGCTTTTTTAAATTTAAATAATAAAGAAAAAATCCTCACATTTTCCTTTGCCACTTGTAGTTTCGTTTCAATTCTGAACGCACCGTATTAACAACGACCAAACGCACCGTATTAGCAAATACTGTATTAGGTATTCTGCGGTTTGGATCGGTTTGGTTCGGTTCTGGGAAAAAAAAACCGCGGGCCGAACCGAACCGATCGGTTAGTATAAAAAATGGCCCAATCAAATCCAAAAAAATTCGGTTTTTTGCGGTTTTCGGTTTGGGTTGGATCGGCTTGCGGTTTTTTTTTTGATCGGTTTGGATTTGAACACCCCTAAGCGTTACGGCCTGCATCTCTTCAGTACAGTCGTACCTATTCAAGCACATCAGTAGGGGAGTACCTCATGGTCAGTACGGCCTGGCGCCGAAGAAAAAGTCCAGTAGGTAGTACGATTGTACACAATTGCTGTCAGGTGGTGCTGAGTGCACAAGTACGAGCCAACA
This sequence comes from Calophaca sinica, assembly GCA_037113605.1. NCBI lineage: Eukaryota > Viridiplantae > Streptophyta > Magnoliopsida > Fabales > Fabaceae > Calophaca > Calophaca sinica. The sequence continues at coordinate 96,297,022 of CM073733.1, forward strand.
TTGTAATTCAAGTCCGGTACGACCGTGTATAAACGCAGTACGACGGTACCCAAGCCCATAACGCACAGATTTGAAGTCAGTTGACCTAATCCGCACCAGAGCCTATAAATAGGTATTCTCACGTCCTTTTGAGAACTAACTCACTCTCTGCGGAGGAGCTCATTCTCCCTGAGTGAGGGTCTTTTGCTTTAGACTTTGCCTCTTGTCTCTTGTATTTTCTTTTATTTTAGGATTGCATGTTTGGATTTATGTTATTATATATTATGTTGAGAAACAGTATGAGTAGCTAACTCCATCACTAGGGGTGATGGGGATCTTTTATGATGTTCTTGACATTTATTTAATTGCTATTTTGAATTCTTTATTATCCTTATGAATGTGTTCTTCCTAGCATGCTTAATTCTATAGGATCTGGCCAGTCCTTAATAAATTAATTAATGGGAGGCGACTATCGCTATTAGTTAATGGAACTCTAGGATTAACAGAACTTGCTTTATAAGTCGAATGAGGTTGTTGCTTGTTTCCAATGTGTTATTAGATTAACAAACTCACCTGTTCTTAAAGCTCTTTCCTTTAATTACCTTCCTGGATCAAAACGGAGTAGTTATTTAGGAAGAAGACTATTATAAACTGGGTAGTTATTAGAAATTTAGAGTGAGTGATTGACTTTCAATAAGAAAATATAATTCGTAATAGCAAGGTAATAGATTCAGGATCTAGTATTAGTGAACCCGGTTTTCCTATGCTTTTCCTAGTTGATCTATATTCCGTTCTTGTGACATTGCTTTGCTTTCTTTATTTATAATTTAATTGTTTCACTCTCAAAACCATCACTTTCGTTCGTCTAAAATAATAAGGATCTCTATTAATTTAGTACTCGCGCATTCTCTGTGGGTTCGACATTCGGAGTCTTAAAAATACTCCACTTTATTACGAGTTACAATCAGGTGCACTTGCCTGAGCCGCAACAAGTTTTTGGCGCCGTTATCGGGAAATGTTTAAGCGATATTAGACCAACGAGATTCTTGTTACTTTAGACATTTTTTTTCTTATTATTGTTATTCTTATTACTTATTATTATTAGTTATTATCATAAAAAAAATCTTTACTGCTTGGTTATTAGTGTTATTATTATTATCTTAATTGAAAAAAAAAATAGTAGATAAGTTGTTCGTTTATTTTAAATTTTTGCTTGGTCTAGATTTACATTCAAAAATCCAAAAATATTTTTTCTTTTATCTCTTTATCTAGATTTTAAATTTCGTTTTAGTTGTTTTATTTTACCTCTTTATTCATTTGTATAGATCTTATGTTATTTTGTTTTGTTTAAATTTGATATCAAAAATCCAAAAAGATTTTCCTCTTTGTTATATATTTATCCTGATCTTTCTTTTTCTTATCTTATTTCGAATCAGAAATTAGATGTAGATAGATTTTGAATTTGAATTTAAGAAAAAATCTGATAAGGATTGGATAAGAATAATATTATCTTATTTTATTTTATTTTGATTTTATTTGACTTTACTTTGATTCTATTTTATTTTATTCTATTTTATTTAGTGTTTTTGTTTTTATTTTTCTAAAAAAAAATAATAATAAAAATAAAATAAAAAAATCTCATGGGTTCTCTTCTTCTTTGTGAGTATTGTGGTTTTGTAGGACACGAATGGGAAGACTGCTACAAGTTCTGGATTGAAATCAAAGCAGATTATATGATTCAGAAAATTAAAGAGGAACTTGAGTCCAATCCCTAGGAGGAATACGAAGTCATCGTCCATGAGAGTGATGAAGAGCTAAATGAAGAATTAACCATGAAGGAGATTTTGGCTAAACTTAGGAAAAAAACCTGGTGACCCATTTGACATTTTCGAAACTCCTATTGAATCTGTGGAGAGTCAAGATTCTGCTCCAGCAACATTGATGACTCAGAGGGAACAAGTTACCTTGCCCAATCAAATTGAGTCTAATCTTAAGGAGGAAGATGAAGTCACATTCTTGAGAATATTGAAAGTTGATTGAAGAGCCCAAGTCTGAGTTTAAATGTGAAGAATAGTCAATCTCATAAACGATTGAAACTCCTACTGAAGGGAGTCAAGCTGAAATATAAGCTCTTACTAAAGGGAGCACTATGAAGAGAACAAGGAAGACCCAAGGTTCTTGGTTTTGAGCAAAAGGAGGAAGTCCCAATTAATTTGAGACAAACTCTTTTGGTCAAAATCAGTGAAGCAGTCATTGAAGTTCAAAAGGAAAAGGTAACTATAAGAAGTGGTAAGAAATATGATGTTTTAAAGGTTTTAAATTCTGCTAAAAATCCATGTTCTTTTACTCTTTCTTATTTTACCAATAATATGATTGCTTTTAACAGCTTTGATGATTTAAGTGTGCATGAACCTTTAAAAGAAATTACTAACTTGCATGATCCTAGCATATTGGTGGGTGGTGAAGAAATAAAAATTTCACAATATTTTGAAGCCCATCCACCACTTGGAAAAAGAAAGAGCAACTTGAATCACATAGTTAAAAAGTGGAGAAGATGCAATACAATGAATGCAAAATTCACTCTTAGAGAGCCACCTGGTTGACCACTTTTAAGCAAATTGTCAGGCTCATGACGTTAAACAAGCGCTTTACAGGAGACAACCTGTGTTAGTTAATTTTATGTTATTTAATTTAATTCAATTTATTTTATATTTTGAATAGTTTATTGTGATTTACAGTTTCTCTAGAGGCATTGGCAGGGCAGCAACATTAATTGAATCACTCCTGAAATTTGCTCGTGAAATTATCAGAGGGAAGTACCTTTCCATCTTAAATTAGTTATAGCACTTATTTTAACTATATAAATTTTTATTGCTTATTTTATAACTGTTAACAGTGGGGACAATGCTAAAAATAAATATGGAGAGGGAACTATAACTATAATTACTTTGCTATGCTTTAACTGCTAAATTATGGAAAATTTGGGATTTTTCTGATTTAGGGGCAATTTTAAAAAAATTTTTGATAACTTGTGATTGAAATGAGATTGTTGCTAGTTTTAGAATTCGCTGATAATTAGTATTGAAGTTTTATGAGTTTCAACTTGACTGTGTAAACCACTAAATATGAGATTTGAGCCTAAATGAGGGGTTACTTCATAATTTTTACCTCTTTTTCATTGTTTGAGTGATATTTTTTCCATGTTGTGCATTCTAGAGCTTGTGCTGAGACCATTACAAAGCGAATACAAATTTACTTTCATGTGAATTTGGTAGGGACAATTTTAAGAATTTTTCAGGCCCACTTCAATTTTGTTACAAATATTTTTCCATTAGTTGCCCATTTTTGTGCTTATTATTATATTTCTTTGGTACCATCTTCATTGTTATTGTTTATTATCCTTATTGAGGTAACCTTGGAAAATACTTTTGTTAGAGCAATTAGTGGCAAAAAAATCAAAAGAATAATGTTAAAAATCTCTCAGGAAAGTTTATAAAATGGAAGGCTTAGCAAAATACTTTCCCCTCCTAGAATTAGTACATTTTTTATTTGTTGCATAAAAGCATAAAAGAGGAAAGGAAAGAAAAAAAAGGAAAAAAAAGTATAAAAAAAAGTGTTATTGCCTTCAAGGAATAAAAAAAAAATGATGATGAATATTAGAGGGATTCTTGTCTGCTCTTTATAGTTAAAAAAGAAAAATGTTACTTGTTTAGTTGATTTGTTTCTGACCCTTTGCATGATCATTTCTTTCTTTTTATCCCACCTAACATTATTACCTTGGCCCCATTACAACTCATAAAAGACCTTTTTTTTTCTTTTTCCTTTTTTGCATGATAATTGGATTTTAATAGTAGAGTTTTGGTCAATGTACAAGCCTATGGTAACGTCACTTCTTTGGGAAAATTTGAACATTAATGACTACACCTTTAAACACTTTGAGAGTGGTGAGAAAAGCGACTTATAATTCACAGACTTGGTGAACTTGTTAAACTTACATCTCTAATTGGGCATTCTATTACTTAGCACTTCTTATGATATTGTTTTGTTGACATATATCTCGTTTATGCCCCTAATCAGTAAATTCAATTTTTCTTATAAATATCCAAGTAGTTTGCTTGAGGACAAGCAAAAGCTTAAGTATGGGTGTAGTACCCTAATTTTATCCGGCCTTTTTATTTTATTTTATTTTATTATTTATTTTAATTTTTTTAAATTAGTAGTAGTAGTAATAATAAATAAAATAATATTTTTGGTTTTATAATAAAGAATAAAAGAGATTAAAAAAGAGAAGAAAGAAAAGAAAAGAAAAAAGAAAGAGAGAAAAAGAAAATTTATTTTTCAAAGGAAGGGGGTACCAATTGAAATACGTCGGGTGCCAACAGTAATGGCCAAAAACTGGCCAGTCCAGTAGCCCATCGCCTCATTCCCATATTCCACGCGCACCCCCATTTTTTTTGCTAAGCCACCCCTGCGCCTCATTCACTTGGGCGCTGCTATACGCACCCCGTGCCTCCTCTCTGTGCACCCCGCTACCTAGCCCTTTCTCTCTCGCGCGCAGCCCAACCCCCACTCCTCCACGCAAGCCCAGCCCAATTCCCATAACACTAAAACCATCAAAAACCTAAATCCTCATCCCCATCCTCTCGTTTCCTCCGCGGCGCGCCCTCTCTCCCATTTTCTCTCTTCCCTCATCTTTCTCTTCTCCAGCCACAGCTCTCCCCCACCTCACCATCCGCCTCATTCTCTTCTTCTCCACCCCCATGTTCCATCCTTCTCCCCTAACCCTAGGCCAAAAACGGTGCCTCTCTTCTCAGCATTCTCTCATCCCTTCCTCCAAACCCTAATCCCATATCTCTTCTCCATCTTCAAACCCTAAAAGGCCAACAGCGGCACCCTTCCCTCTTCTCCCCCATTTCAGCCGTAATCTTCTCCTTCTATTTCAAAGATCGACCCTAACCCTAAAAAGAAATAAGAGCCGAGGCCCTCCTTGCTTCTTTCCCTCAATCTCTATCATCCCTTTCCTTTTCAAGAATAAATCTGAAAAAGCAATCAGATCTATTCCTTTTCTTTTCCCAATCTCCAATCAAATCCACCTATAATCAAGCAAAATCGCCCCTTTCTCATAACACAGTCTAGGTTCAAGGATCAAAAGCAAAATATCATAAAGGAAGCAAGGAAATCGTGATGATCCCCGCAAAATCAGGGAGTATTTTCACTATCCTGCTATATCCCTTTTCGTCCTTTTTTATTATTTTTATTTTCTGATGATTTGTTTCTTTTTTTTGACAGTTGATGCTGAGGCTATAAAAGCCAAGCCAAAGACCGAGAGCAAGAGGAGAGCGAATCGAGAGCCAGAAAACAGAAGAGTACTAAAGGAGAAAACGCAAGCTGAAGGAATAGAAGCAGAGCCAGCACGCAGCGGCCAAAAAACCTGTGAGGCATTAGAACCAAAATTAAACACTACTAGTCTTAGGTTTCTTTTGAATCTCCTCCTTTGATTTCTGTAAATTTTCGGGGAAGCCACAAACTTAGGTTCCCTCGTCTTCTTCATCTCTGTATCTTTCTGTTTTCTTTTTTTTTTGCCATAGCTGTGTAATAAGGAATTATATTCTGGACTGAGTGATTGTATTCTGGATTGAAATATACACGATGTAATCCTTTCTTTGCATTCATTGCATTTTTTGTTGTTGTTGTTGTTGTTGTTGTTTGTTAATCAGTTGAGGTTTGGTTGAATCGAGCTAAGGCTAGGGTTTGGCCTTCCAATGGGGCCAAACCCTAGGTAGGGACTGAATTGTAAATATTTTGTCATGAGGGATATAAAAGCAAATACTGAGTTTCTGAAGTTCATTCCTAATTTACATGTTTTTAAGAAAAAATAATAATAAAATAGAAATAAACAAGTTAATGTAATAAATAAATCTATTCTTGTTTTATTTAGAATTTAGAATAATAATAAATGCAGAGAAAAGACTTGTTATTTCTTTTCTTTAATTCTTCTCTACATTATTTAATAATAAAAATAATAAAAACCAAAAGATTGCTTCTAGATGTTTTCTTTATTTAAACACGTATTGAAAATTTAATTCGTTTACTTTGCTCTGCATGAGTTTAAGTCTGAGTGATTAATATTCTGTGTCATTTTTAAATAAAACGGTTACAAACAAATTCGTATTTTATTTCTAAGATTTTTTTGGGAATAACTCGTTCAAAGGCAAACAAATTTTTCTAAATAATTAAAGGTACCATTTTTATGGGCGTTTTAGGGGTGCTAATACCTTCCCTATGTGTAACAAACTTTCGAACTCAAGATCTGGTTCAAAGACCTTTTTCTTTATTAAAATATCCAAAAAATAGGTTTTCCAATGTTTTCCTAAAAAAATAAATATTGGTGGCGACTCTATTTAAATTTTTAGAGTGGTTGTCACAGCTGGCGACTCCACTGGGGACTTTAGAGAGTTAAGCCTTAAAATTGTTTGTATTGATTTGTTTGTCTTACACGATTTATTTCCCTTTTATTTTTATTTTTTTTCTATTTGTTCATTATATATATTTCTCTCATACATTTGTATATTTGAACCATAGGGTAAAAGACATTTGTATATATCATGTTTTGATTTGTTTTGCAGCGGGTAGTATTTTAGGTAATTGCTCCTTCACACACTTCACTTAACACGTTTTGCACACTACGAGTGGAACCCTATACCCGGGTTTGAAAGAAAAAAAAACTTTTAGCTAGGAGAGGCTGTGTAGTGAGCACCTGCTGGACGTACGGCCAGTTGGGTCCTTGCGAAGGCCTCACCTAGAGTTTGGCCCTATTTGAGAAAAAACTCCCTTTAATAGTTTACCTATTATTGGCGGTAACATTCGAAAATAGGACCCTTGGCTCTAGGGACCTTTTTAGATTAGTATTTCAATCCACCCATGGAAAGACACTTTTGTGGACCGTAGACCCCTTTTAAGGAACTACTGGCCATATCACAAAAGGAGCATACCTTGTCCCATTTCCCACGTGACAAAAGTCGTATGACCTAAGATCTTAGGAAATACCGGCCTATATTACAAGGGGCACACTCTGCCCATTTCTCCTTCATCCATTTATTTTCTATTTACATTTCAAATTGTGAAAGATAACAAATGATATTTGTTCTCTAAAAATATTATTTGCAAAAAATAGTTTCAAAAATACTTTCCCTTCTCATTCCTTTTTCCCTCTAAATAAAAAAATAAATTTTCAAAAAAAAAACATTTTCTCTTTTTTAGCAACATCATTGCATTCATTTTATTTTTGTAAAAAAAAAACAAAAAATAGAAAAATATTTCTTCATTATCCATCATATTATTTTGCATAAAATGTACATAAAAAAATTCATGACATGCATAATCATGGCATCTTCATAACATAACTCATTTTTCCCCTTCGACAGAAAATAGATACACATAAGCTTTCCCTGCATCCCTACCGGACTCGAGCCCAATCTAGACTCATGGACTTGTTGGAACAGAATCAGCAAGCGATGAGAGAAGAACTCGACCGAATCAAGGGTAAGATGGACAAGATATTGGACATCTTGCAGAACTTGGATCCAAAATTGACCATTGATGAGAATCATTCCATCAGCACTAATGAGTATCGAGAGGCTCCCGATGGCCCATCAGGAGACCCCCTAGATCAGAAGAGACTCCAAATTGTGGAAGATAGGCTGAAAGCCATTGAAGGGGCAAACCATATCGGGTTTAAAGCTTCAGAAGTATGTTTGGTCCTGGACGTAGTAATTCCTCCAAAATTCAAAGTTCCTGAGTTCGTCAGGTATGAAGGTTTAACTTGTCCAAAAAGCCACCTCACCATGTATTGCCGGAAGATGGCCTCTTGCTCCAGTAATGATAAGCTCCTAATCCATTTCTTCCAAGAGAGTCTTACCGGAGCATCCGTACGCTGGTATATGCAGTTAGAGCAGGGCAAAATCAACTCCTGGAATGATTTGGCTAAAGCTTTCATCAAACAGTATAAGTACAATATGGACATGGCTCCTGGCCGCTCCCAGTTGCAAACCATGGTAAAAGGGGACAATGAAAGCTTTAAAGAGTATGCCCAAAGATGGAGAGGGATTGCAGCCCAAGTGGAACATCCGCTATCTGAGAAAGAGATGGTTACCATGTTCACTGACACACTTCAACAACCCTTCTATGATCTGATGATGAGAAACGTCTCTTCAAGCTTCTCAGATCTAGTTGTTGTCGGAGAAAGAGTGGAAGCAGGGATGATAAGCGGAAGGATTGGCAATCACAACATTCAACAGCCATTGCGCAGTATGAGTCAAGAGATGGAAGAAGAAACAGACGCTGCTCATCACAACATGCCAAGTTGGGGCAGTGGGTCATTCAATTGAGAATTGTTGAGGCTTTGAAATACAAAGTGCAAGATCTGATCAACGCCAAGTGGTTGGACTTCAAGAAAGATAACTCTGTTTACTTTTCATGCTTTGCTCAAAGCCCTGGGGCATATCTTATAAAGGGCTCATTATGTTCTCATCTTTTCAGTTCATCAATAAAACTGTAATTTGAATTTTTTTCAATTCAGCTCATAGAATAATGGTAAAGCAAATGCGCAGTTATTAAAAATTAATTTTTGTGAAAATTTGAGCAATAAGGTTTTGAGATGAAGTTTGGCCGTTTTTCTCTATCCAAAAAATATATAAAAATATTTATCCCTTGATACCCCTTTTGAGCCTAAAAAAAGAAATTTCTTTCAAATACCCTAAACAAGGATCACCTATACATTAAAGGCTAGCACAATAGCCCATTAAATTCTGTCTGTTTAAAAAAAAGGAAAAGAAAGCAAGCAAGCAAATATCAGATGCAACATATTAAGATGTTTGCAAAGAAAAATGAATAAAAATACAATGAAATAAGACAATTGTGCTAGCAACCATCAAAGTACATCTTGACACTAAAGATCCTTGTTTTCATGAACCCTTAAATACTTTTTGAGCCTGAAATATCCTTTCTTTCGTAGCCTTTAACCCCTGGCCACGTTACAACCCTAATAAAGTCCATTTTGATCAAAGTCCAATTGCTCATATTTTCTTGATTTTTGAAAGAGGAAATCCATATAAACTCCTCAATGCAGTTGCTTTACCTAAAAAAAAAATTATAAAATAAAATGCTCGCTAGGCTGAAAACCCGAAAGGGCGGTCTAAGCAGAAGTTAGAGCGACCCGCTAGGTTAAAAACTCGCAAAGAGCGGCCTAGGCAGAAGTTAGGGTCAAATTCACAAACACGTCAACCCAAATTGGACCTCACAGATCTAAACATAACCCAAGAAGCTGGGGGCAAAAGCTAGGCCCATCATCTACAAGCTTCACATTCATTTCGGTTTCAAAACTACGCAAGGTGATCTGCCTCTCAACATAGATCATTCCTCACATGGCTGGACGAAGGCCAAATGGACACTGAAAAGTCTCTATGGATCAATATTGTCAATCTAATCCTTCCAAAGGCATCCAAAGCATGAAGATGAAAATTTGAAGATCCATAAAATGATTTATCAAGGGGCAAATATGCAAACCTGGTGCATTGCAAAGTCAACTATTTGGACAAGCAAGCCAACATAAAGTTATCACCCCACGAGTCTAGGGGCAGAGTCCTCAAAGAAATTCAGGGAAATCAAAAAAATTCAAAACAATAATAATATTCGTGCATAGCATACCATTCATTGCATTTTGCATAATCATTAATAATTTTGGGTCCCCGACCCCCCTTCAAAATCATTTCTCTAAAAACAAAACAACATTCATACATAGCATATCATTCATTGCATCTGGCATGATCATCAATACTTCTGGGCTTCATACCCACCTTCAAAATCATTTCTCAAAAAAAAAAACATTTCATTACATGCATGGCATACCATTCATTGCATCCTGCATGACTATCAAAGTTTTTGGGTCCATTGACCCACCCTCTCAAATATTACATACAGTTGGTCTGTTGTTACTCACTAAGAACTAGTACTCAGCCTATTCAATCTATTAGCATGAGTTAGGAACCTGTCCTACACCTTGCTGGGAATCTGACCCACCACCTTGGGAATCTGATCCCAAGCCTTTAGTCGGGAACCTGACCCGCGTCTCGGATCTTCCTCTATTATGGAAATCGATCCACACCTTTTAACAAGAGTTAGGAATCTGACCTACACCTTGTTGGGAATCTGACCCGAACTGTTTCGAGTGACAGAGAAGCTCGTACACTGGACGTTCACCTGCAATAGGGAAACCAGTCCATGCTTTAGCAAGAGTTAGATTCTGACCTACATCTTGCCGGGAATCTGACCCGAACCTATATTGAGTGACAGAGAAACTCATATCACGGATATTCCTTAAAGTAGGGTAGTCAATCCGTACCTTTTAGCAAGAGTTAAGAACCTGACTTACCCTTGTTGAGAATCTGACCCAAACTTATGTCGAGTGACGAAGAAACTCACGCCCCAAACTTTCCCCAAATAGGGAAGTTAATCCATTTTGTAAGAGCTAGGAACCGAACCTATGCCTTATCGAGCATTCATTAGGAATCAGACCTATGCCTTACCGAGAATTCACTAGGAATCAAACCTAAAATCTCTCACCAATTTTGTAAGAGCTAGGAACCAAACCTATGCCTTACCAGGAATTCACTGGGAATCAAACCTAGAACCCCAAAGCAAAGTTGAGAGCCAATCTCGCATCTTCAAACAATTTCATTCTAGACAAAATTAGAGTCCTTTATCCTTAATTACCTTTTACAACGAATGCACGAAGACCTTTGAGTAAAATGTAATTAAGGAGGGGCAGCTGTAGTACCCTAATTTTGTCCGGCCTTTTTATTTTATTTTATTTTATTATTTATTTTAATTTTTTTAAATTAGTAGTAGTAGTAATAATAAATAAAATAATATTTTTGGTTTTATAATAAAGAATAAAAGAGATTAAAAAAGAGAAGAAAGAAAAGAAAAGAAAAAAGAAAGAGAGAAAAAGAAAATTTATTTTTCAAAGCAATTGAAATACGTGGGGTGCCAACAAAGAATGGCCAAAAGTCAGCTACCCAAAGACCATCGCCTCATTCCTCATTCCACGCACTCCCATTTTTTGCTAAGCCACCCTCGCCTCATTCACTAAGGCCAAGCTATACGCACCGTGCCTCCTCTCCGTGCACCCCGCTACCTAGCCCTTTCTCTCTCGCGCACAGCCCAACCCCCACTGCTCCACGCAAGCCCAGCCCAATTCCCATAACCCTAAAACAATCAAAAACCTAATTCCTCATCCCCATCCTCTCGTTTCCTCCGCGACGCGTCCTCTCTCCCATTTTCTCTCTTCCCTTTTCTTTCTCTTCTCCAGCCGCAGCTCTCCCCCACCTCACCATCCGCCTCACTCTCTTCTTCTCCACCCCCATGTTCCATCCTTTTCCCCTAACCCTAGGCCAAAAACGGCGCCCCTCTTCTCAGCATTCTCTCATCCCTTCCTCCAAACCCTAATCTCATATCTCTTCTCCATCTTCAAACCCTAAAAGGCCAACAGCGGCACCCTTCCCTCTTCTCCCCCATCTCAGCCGTAATCTTCTCCTTCTCTTTCAAAGATCGACCCTAACCCTAAAAAGAAATAAGAGTCGCGGCCCTCCTTGCTTCTTTCCCTCAATCTCTATCATCCCTTCCCTTTTCAAGAATAGATCTGAAAAAGCAATCTGATCTATTCCTTTTCTTTTCCTAATCTCCAATCAAATCCACCTATAGTCAAGCAAAATCGCCCAATTCTCATAACACGGTCTAGGTTCAAGCATCAAAAGCAAAATATCAGAAAGGAAGCAAGGAAATCGTGAAGATCCCCGCAAAATCAGGGAGTATTTTCACTATCCTGCTATATCCCTTTTCGTCCTTTTTTATTATTTTTATTTTCTGATGATTTGTTTCTTTTTTTTGACCGTTGAGACTATAAAAGCCAAGCCAAAGACCGAGAGCAAGAGGAGAGCGAACCGAGAGCCAGAATACAGAAGAGAACTGAAGGAGAAAATGCAAGCTGAAGGAACAGAAGCAGAGCCAGCACGCAGCGGCCAAAAAACCCGTGAGGCCCCAGAACCAAAATTAAACACTACTAGTCTTAGGTTTCTTTTGAATCTCCTCTTTTGATTTCTGTAAATTTTCGGGGAAGCCACAAACTCAGGTTCCCTCGTCTTCTTCATCTCTGTATCTTTCTGTTTTTTTTTTGCCATGGCTGTGTAATAAGGAATTATATTCTGGACTGAGTGATTGTATTCTGGATTGAAATATACACGATGTAATCCTTTCTTTGCATTCTTTGCATTTTCTATTGTTGTTGTTGTTTGTTAATCTGTTGAGGTTTGGTTGAATCGAGCTAAGGCTAGGGTTTGGCCTTCCAATGGGGCCAAACCCTAGGTAGGGACTGAATTGTAAATATTTTGTCATGAGGGATATAAAAGCAAATACTGAGTTTCTGAAGTTCATTCCTAATTTACACGTTTTTAAGAAAAAATAATAATAAAATAGAAATAAACAAGTTAATGCAATAAATAAATCTATTCTTGTTTTATTTAGAATTTAGAATAATAATAAATGCAGAGAAAAGGCTTGTTATTTCCTTTCTTTAATTATTCTCTACATTATTTAATAATAAAAATAATAAAAACCAAAAGATTGCTTCTGGATGTTTTCTTTATTTAAACACGTATTGAAAATTTAATTCGTTTTCTTTGCTCTGCATGAGTTTAAGTCTGAGCGATTAATATTCTGTGTCATTTTTAAATAAAACGGTTACAAACAAATTCGTATTTTATTTCTAAGATTTTTTTGGGAATAACTCGTTCAAAGGCAAACAAATTTTTCTAAATAATTAAAGGTACTATTTTTATGGGCGTTTTAGGGGTGCTAATACCTTCCCTATGCGTAATAAACTCCCGAACTCAAGATCTGGTTCAAAGACCTTTTTCTTTATTAAAATATCCAAAAAATAGGTTTTCCAATGTTTTCCTAAAAAAATAAATATTGGTGGCGGCTCTATTTAAATTTTTAGGGTGGTTGTCACAGTGGGGATGTATTAACACTCAATTTTGTCTATCATTTTGGGATATTTTGAGTATAAAATATTATGATTTTGTTCCTTATTAGATAAAATATGCTAACTATTTCCTCATTTATGCAGAAAAGTAATAAAGGTAATATAAGAAGCAAAATATTGAATTTTGGGAAGAGTCTGGTGAGTTTTGGAGATTTTTAGCGTTTCTGGACAAGTGGTACAACCTGACATCTCTTCAGTACGGCCGTACCTATTCAAACACATCAATAAGTGCGTACCTCATGGTCAGTATGGCCTGGCGCCGAAGAAAAAGCCCAGTACGGCCGTACCAAAGATAGTATGGTCGTACACAATTGCTGTCAGGTGGTGCTGAGTGCACAAGTACGAGCCAACATCGCAATTCAAGTCCGGTACGGCCGTGTATAAACGCAGTAACCGTACCCAAGCCCAGAACGCACAAATTTGAAGCCAGTTGACCTAATTCGCACTAGAGCCTATAAATAGGCATTCTCACCCCCTTTTGAAAACTAACTCACTCTCTGGGGAGGAACTCATTCTCCCTGAGTGAGGGTCTTTTGCTTTAGATTTTGCCTTTTGTCTCTTGTCTTTTCTTTTCTTTTAGGATTGCATGTTTGGATTGATGTTATTATATATTATGTTAAGAAACAGTATGAGTAGCTAACTCCATCACTAGTGTGATGAAGGATCTTTTACGATGTTCTTGACATTTATTTAACTGCTATTTTGAATTCTTTATTATCCTTATGAATGTGTTCTTCCTAGCATGCTTAATTCCATAGGATCTGGCCAGTCCTTAATAAATTAATTAATGGGAGGCGACTATCGCGATTAGTTAATGGAACTGTAGGATTAACAGAACTCGCTTTATAAGCCGGGTGAGGTTATTGCTTATTTCCAATCGGTTATTAGATTAACGAACTCACGTGTTCTTAATGCTCTTTCCTTTAATTTCCTTCCTGGATCATAACGGAGTAGTTATTTAGGAAGAAGGCTATTATAAACTGGGTAGTTATTAGTAATTTAGAGTGAGTGATTGGCTTTCAATAAGGAAGTAGGCTTTTCCTAATTGATCTCTATTCCGTTCTTGTGACATTGCTTTGCTTTCTTTATTTATAGTTTAATTGTTTCACTCTCAAAACTATCACTTTCGTTCGTCTAAAATAATAAGGAGCTCTATTAATTTAGTACTTGCGCATTCTCTGTGGGTTCAACATTTGGAGTCTTAAAAATACTCCACTTTATTACGAGTTACGATCAGGTGCACTTGTCTGAACCGCAACAGGGGACTCCCCAACGGATTCCATTAGTGTCTTTGACTAGCATAGTCTAGGGGTGGAGAGAGCAAATAGGAGTTGTGAGTTGCGTTGGACTGGTACTTCTTCTTCAACTCCTATAGTTCTTGTTTTGAGGTCTTCTGACTTATCTAACTTGTTGTCTATATTCTGACTAGGCTAAGGTCTACTTGACTTAGCAAGAGTTTATTTTGAGATTCCAGTATTTGTAAATTACCTTTGTATATCCGGGAATTATGGTTTGTAAGCCTATGGGCATCTACTATCATACCTTGGCTCGATATCTTGTATGCATATGACTATGTGACTTTATGACACACACACACACACACACACACACATATATATATATATATGATGCATTACTATGTATAGAATCTTTCGAAAGGGTTTGTGAAAAGAAAAAAAATTTATACTCGTTCGCGGGTACTTTATTTTGATGAACTTATATTCGAAAGCTAACCAGCATATTTAAAGTTGAATTCCGCATTAGAAGTTGGGTAAAGGTTGACATGTGCTGCCAATCTTTCGGGTGCCGGAGGGCGGGTGTTACACATAACGACACAAGGCTATTGGTTGATCCCCCCCACCATACTACGCCTATATATGGAGAGATTGAACATCTATGTAGGTACGCATTGTTCATTGGATGTTGGAGAGCCTTTACAAGTACCTACCCTCGCACAATGTCTTTCCTCACCAGGAAATGGTGACAACAACCACTAGAGTTTGGAGACCTCACGACTCTTAGGATTTTAAACAAAACATTCACTACAAGAATTTTCGTCATTACCGACGGCCAATTTCCGTCGGTAACGCAAGAAAGCCGTCGGTAAATCGTGATTACCGACGGCCTCGGGGCCCTTGGAAAATCGTTCGTTGGAAATTTTTTACCGACGGCCAATTAAATCCGTCGGTATTACCGACGGCTTAGCCTTCGGTAAATTATATACAGCCGTCGCTATTTTGTTGGTTTTTTTAAACTTTTCGTGAGATTTACCGACGGAAAAACCGTCGGCGGTGGCGCATTACCGACGGCTTTTCCGTCGGTAAATCTCATGAATTAAAACAGTTTTTCCATTGGCAAATATGAAAATTTCATTGAATTTACCGACGGCTAAGCCGTCTGTAACCCTCTCAAAATCTGGATTAATTTAGCGACGGCTTGGCCGTTGGTAATGTTATTTTTTTTTTTTTTTACGAAATTTTTGTTTTTAAGCAGCCCCAAAATTTTACGGTACCTTCCATATGAATGCAACAACAACAAAGACTTCCTTTTGCAGAAAAAAAAACAACAACAAAGGCTTCAATGGCCATCAACATACATTAACAAAAAGAATCAATTCTATTACAGCACATTGATACCATCTTTCTTTGCAGTGCACAAGACTTGCTACTCGGACATCCTCCCAAAGAAATCACAACATGTAAGAATATGTAAAAAATGACTTTGTTAAAAAAAAATCAAAGAATCCTCCTTTTGAAGGTTATAATATGGTATATGTATAAGTCTATGTCCACTTTTCTCTTATCTGTCCTATGCACTCTCTTCCAATGTTGACATCAATACCATTTTCTTTAGAATCCAGATTAGTATTGGATTCCTGCTCCTGGATCACAGTGTGATGGAAAAGCGAAGGTGTCTGCCGCCTCATCACCTTGTCTTTCCTTCCTGTAGAACAAAATTAGTTAAAGTATATGCAATGTTATTAAAAATTAACATGTCATTATGATGCATCGAAACAAGCAAAGGGAAACCAAGTTTATAGAATTTTCCCTTGATCATTTGCATCTGCATTGACAAAGCTCTTATAAAGAAGCACCATTCTATTTCTTACCTTGCAAATTTCCATCGATTGCCAAAGATAGCCTGATTTTCCCATCTGCACTACTATAGATCCACAAACAAATACAACAAAGAAAAACTTAACCATCGCTTACTTAGCATATAATAGACAATGTCTACCCCACATGAAGGTGAAAACATATTTTTATGATTCGTAAACATTGGAATGACCATATACTGAGAAGGATATGAACCAAGCAACTTAGACAACACCAAGTGATTGGAACAAGCATAGACACTAATTACTGAGTTATCACTACTTACAAGAACAATGACACATTTTAGGTATCATAACTGTGAAAGTATTGCAGATTTGGATAAAAAAAGAACTTTGTGCGCATCCAAAATCACTTTGTGCGCATCTAATGTACTGCAGATTTGGATAAAAAAAGAAAGAAAACATTAAATTTGGAAGTGATATATGTAGAGGGAGAAACAGCAAAAAAACCTGAACGAAATGAATCACTCTAAGTATCCTTAGCATGGCTTCACAAACCGCCCAGCATAATCAATATATATTGTAAATATGGACGGATTCCACCATCTCCTAATGCTATAATACTATTAGTTAAAGGCTTAAAGCAACATTTCATTGGATTAAAAATGTTATTATAAAACAAACGGCAAGGCTTTATTTGAGGATGAAATTTACCTTCTCGAGGCATTGGAGCGAGAACCTTGGGGATTGAATAAACATCAGATCCTGAGGAGTAACATACATCTACAAACAACCAAAGATTCGACAATGAAAAGAGTAGCAAGAAGAATAAGAGGTTGATTGGAAGGGTACTACCAACCTCTCTCAAATCATAGACATCGTTGTCGTGGCCTGGGGTTTCCTTATGAAGAAATCGCAGTCTAACAAGCTAATCTTGTGAAACTTCGTCTTCGTTGATTCTGTAATCAACGACGGTCTCGAGGTCCCGTCGTCGGGCTCGTGCATCGATGTCGAGGTCGATGTCGAGGTCGTCTGATTGTTGAAATTTGCTCGCTTTCGATGTCGAGGTCGCCGCCGTCGGGCTCGTACTCGATGTCGAAGTCCTTCTTGTTGTCGACCTCCTCCATTTCGTCGTCGTCCATCTCGTAGTCGGCGAGGCCGGCGGAGGCGACGTCTCCGTCGTCGGCCGCGGTCGAATTGGTTGTGCCTGGACCTAGACCTTGACGGAGGTTGGAGGATGAGAGTGGTGTTGAACAAGGGTTTGAGTTTGAGAGTAGGGAAGGAGGAGGGTTGGGAATTTCGAGAGAGCGAAGGTAACGGTGGTGATGAGAGGAAGAGAAGGAAGTTAGAGGAAGTGGTAGTAGTTGACATGGTCAAGGCTTTCAGTGAAGCGAGGAACCTCGATGGTTTGGGAAGCGAGGAAGTGGCGAACAAGAGAAGGGGATTAGGAGCGATGATGCTGTTGTGGTTGGAACAGGTTTCAGAGAATTTGAGGAGAGCAAAGGAAGAAGACGAAGAAGGGTGAGGAAGTAGGC
Source organism: Calophaca sinica (assembly GCA_037113605.1). Lineage (NCBI taxonomy): Eukaryota > Viridiplantae > Streptophyta > Magnoliopsida > Fabales > Fabaceae > Calophaca > Calophaca sinica. Next base: position 96,314,690 of record CM073733.1, read on the forward strand.
GAGAGAAGGAGGGAGTTGATGCGTCTATGGCGCTGTGCTGATATTATCACATTGCTTTGTGGTTCACATTGCTTTGTGGTCAACAAATTTTGTCTGAATATTACCGACGGCTTAGCCGTTAAAAGCCTCGCCGCTTGCATTTCGTCCACCGTCCGCCAATTAAACGCGGGACAACAAAAAATTTTACCGCCAACATAATTTTGTACCGACGGCTTAGCCGTCAGTAACGTAGGAAAAAAATCAGTTTTTATATTTCGACGTTTCCGACGGCTAAGCCGTCGGTAATGTCGGAAAAAAATAATTTCGCAAGTCATATTTTTCCGGCGCCTTAGCGACGGCTTAGCCGTCGGTAATAAAAATATTACCGACGGAGTCGGGGCCGTCGGTAAAATTCCGTCGGTAACGAGCTGTTTTCTTGTAGTGATTGTCATTGTTTGTGTGAAACTACGAACTTATTCTCATCCCACTTTTCTTTTCTAGGTTGGAATATAGCTCAAATTCGTTAAGATCAGCTCCCAATTCCACCATCATCCCCACCAGCTCACACCTATGAGAGGCATGTGTAAGATAATAGGAAACAGTTGAAAGTGTCCCCACAAGTTTCCAAAATTGGATGAAAGTAGACCTCCGATTTTTGCATCTCGAACTTTTGTATCTCTTCTCGACCACCATTAAAGGAGCCCCCCCACTAAGTTTCCAAGATTAAACGGGAGTGAACCCTAGATTTTTGTATCTCAGATTTCTATACCTCATCTCGGATCTCATCTCAACGCCTCATCTTAGCCTCGTAATTTTGCATCTCATTTTAGCACCTAATCTCGGATCTCGCGTCATTACCTCATCTCGGATCTACACTCGGCATAAGATCTATGCACCTCATCTCGACCTCAATTTTTTGCATCTCATCTTAGATCTCACCTTAGCACCTTATTTCAACATGGGTCCTTGACCTCATCTTGGTTATCATTAAAGGAGGCCCCCCACAAAGTTTCCAAGCTTAGATGAGAGTGAATCACATATTTTGACGCCTCTTGTAAGGATCTCTCCCAAAACTCTTAAGTTCGAAAGGGAGCCGATTTGTGATCGCATCTCAAGAAACGATCCCTCCCCAAACTCTTGAGAGGGATCAGATTTGGGATTGTACCCTCCAAGGTTTCAACATCCCAGATGAGCCTAATTAGGTGTGATATTTAATTTTCTTGCCCGTCTTCAATTATTCCATGAATTATACTTGGACAGAGAGATAAACAAAGGTTATAAATAGTTTGTATAAATTTTTCAATAAAACTAATAACCTATCACTTCTTGAAGAGTTGTTTGTAGCAATTCCTTCAAGTTTATTGAATTATTTATTTCCAAACCTTTCTTTTTTACGTGGTATTTGTTGAAGGTTTGATCCTTCTATTGCCCTTTTCCAATTAATGAGATTGCCTTGTTAATTGTTATACCAATAAATTTAATGTTAGATTATAGTTAGACAAACATAACAGTGGAGTACATATCCCACAAATTTGTCTGAAAACTTGGGCATTGTTTCTAGTGGCCATAAAATTTTGCACTACATCATTCTAATAGGTTTAGGTAATATGAAAAGTTTAATCGTGAGTGAAAATTGGTGACACTCATTATGTTACTGCATATATGGAAAAATATACTCACACGCTTCCACTAATTTGAAGTTCTTGCTTATAACTTCATAATTCATTGAAATTATTTCAGATATATGTCAACAAACATAAATAATTCATTTATTTCGGTCTCAGAAACTTGATACACATAGGTCACTTATGGTGGAAAACATGGCCTGTTATTTAGATATACTATGGCCAGCTCCACGAGAATCAAAAGTGCATTCACAACCTGAAGGGCTCCAAGGAAGAGTTCCCATCAAGGTTCTTTTCTTTATGTGCCAATAAATTTTTGATAGTAATGTCCATGTAGATTGGTGGGTTTTCTTCTGAAAGCAGTTCCTTGATAGGACCATAAACCTTTGGTGTACCTTCAACTGCTTCATAAAAATTCACAAAGAAGCTTGCAACAGAAATTCTTGGGCCTATGCTCTGTGATAACACTCGGTGATAAACACTGACAAACTTGTCATTTGTGATAAGCTGCACCAGTATAAAAAGAAATTGATAAAACTATTCTCCCAAGCTTCCATTTAAGAAGCAATCACTTTTTTTGTTTTGACTGAATTTAGATGTTTAATCAAAGAGGTTTGTGAGGTAAAAAAACACATGCAGAGACAGTGGTTCATCAATTTTTAAGTTGTTTAACCTGTTGGCTTTTTACTTTTATTTACTTTCATCGTATTTGTTCCAAAAACTTTAAAGTGTTAGTCAATGGGTCTAGACTCTTACATACACTTTATTTTGTTCATTATTAGCAGATGTGAAACTTCTTTGTTTCACATCTCGTACATGTATATCCAACATCTCCTCATCAAGTGTGAGTCTCTAGACTCATAGGTGTGCAACTCGTTACGAGAGAGTGTAGATCATTATTGGGCCATTACGCGAACTTATGAAAAATGAAAAGAACTTAAATACTTAGGCCCTGTTTACTTTCGGAAAACATTTTGTGTTTTTATTTTCTAAAATCTGCACTTATTTTATATTGCTAACAAGAAGATGGAAGACTTTTGTAGTAAATAATTGTGATAGAGAGAAGATGGAAGAGACATTAGAGAGGATATATTTTTGGAAACAATGAAAACAACTTTTTTGGCATTTTCAATATTTCTGAAAATACTAGATTAGGAGAAGCATCTTGCATATGTGTTTCCTCTGATGTATGTTAGTTTAAGTGGAACTTAGTGGAAATGAAAATAAAAAACAAGGAAAGAGAAGTAAACAGGGCCTTACCTGTAAAAGATCTCCTATATTTACAACAAGAGCTCCGTGTACTGGAGGAACATTGACCCATTTATTCTCATGAAGAACTTGAAGACCGCCAAGTTGGTCTTGTAGAAGTAATGTGACGAAGTTAATATCAGTATGCTTGGTAGTGCCAATAGTTAATTCAGGTTCAGGGCATGGAGGATAGTATTGACCCAAAATAAAAAGTCCTTCACCACAATTCAACTCTTTGTTGAGGTGAGAAGGATTTAGTCCTAGAGCCTCTGACAACAACTCAAAGACTGTGAAACCCAAATCCCTTATTTTCTGTGAATATTCAATCACAATATTTCTGCATGTATGTAATAAACTCGTTAATGATTAAAATAAGTTACTGAAATCCACTTGTGATCATGATTACATGTCATGTAGTGCAACAATTGTGAAATTTGGTATATCTTTTAAAAATCTGAATTAAGTGGGAATTAAGTGGGTGTGTTGAGAATAATTCATATTCAAGGGACTATGGTGTTACTGTGTTCTATACAAAACTCTCATTAAGTGAAAATAAGTTGAAGAATACCAAGTTCCACATCGCCCAAACTAAGACATGCTAGTGTGTATATAAGTATCGGTGACTATAATTTGTTGTTTTAAACCTTTTGGACAATGGTACCTCCAAGCTTGAACACCACTAAGCGCAGGCTGGGTGTACTCTTCTATTGGGCGTGTGCGTAAATTTCTAACATGGTGTTAGAGTCTAATGGCACAACAACTCGTACCGATCCAATTAAAAATTAACTACTACTACTAAAAAGACGAACCGTGCCTATGAGACTCAACCACAATGGTTTCGCGCTAAAGCCTCCCTCCCTTTTTGCTAAAGCCAACCCCTATAGCACCAACTTAAAATGAAAACCCCAAATTACCCATACTCCTCCTCTTTCCCTGCGGGGTTTTAAGATTATCCGGAAAATAACTTTTGAATGCACTTGGCAATTAATTTCTGGATGGGGAAACTAATTCTAGAAGTTTGTTGTCCCGAAACTAATATTTGAATGCAAAAAAAAAAAAAAAATCATTTCGGAAACAAGTTTTCGATTTAAAAAAAAAAGTTTTCAGATGACAAATTTACCATCTGAAAACATTTTGTTTGAATATAAAAAAGACAAAAAATGTAAATGAGGGCACGGTACTGCACAGGGGAGGGGTGGTGAGGAGAAGGGGTCGCATGGGGAGAGGGGCAGTGGGGAGAGGGGTGCCGAATGGGGGGGGGGTTCGTGGGGAAGTGGGCGCATGGGTTGGGGGTTGCAGGGAATGGGAATGGGAGAGGGAGGGGTAGGGGTAATTTGGGAAAAAAAAGACAGAGGGGGTGCTTTAGCAAAAAAGAAGGGTGACTTTAACAAAATCTCAACCACAAAAGAGCACAAGAAGCCCTGATTGACTGGCTCTATTGAGTACAAGCCCAAAATAAAAAAATTGAGCCCAAACACTAAAAAAGATCAACTAACAAAACAAGAAGACCTGAGGCTAATAATAAGGTACCCAAGTCATAACTAGACAAATAAACAGATCCGGTTGGACTTGAGGGGGAGTGTCAAAGAATATGGTCCAAGGTAAGGCATATTAAAGTGTACTCCATCCAGAATGAAATATAAGAAAAAAAGTACATGTATTTAGTCCAAAATTTGGACCAAATACATATACTTTTTTGCTTTTATTTCATTCCAGAGGGAGTATATAAGTAAAGGGAGCTAGAGACCATCGGTTTGGAACTTTTGGGCAATAGCACCTCCAAAGTTTGAACACTACTAAGCCTAGTCGGTGTGCCCTCTCCTACTGGGCCTGTGGGGAATTTCCTAACAGCAGTGTTATTAAACTCAGTCGGACCGACCGGTCCGGTCAGACTAGTCGATCGGTTTTATCTCTGACCCGGAAATGACGTCATCCACTCAGCTGCGAACCGGTGAAAACCGGCAGACTCGGTTCTGCCCGGCTTTGACTAACACGCCTGCACAATTTATTAATTGCACTCTTCCCAAGTCAGCTTTGACTAACGCGCCTGCACAAGTTATTAATTGCGCTCCTCCCAAGTCAGGAAAATGGCGCCTCTCAAAGCGTGGAAATTAATTGAAAATCCATCTACAAAAGAGATTCTACTAGGTTCGAACCCAGCCCATATATATATATATATATGGGCCATATCTAGTGAGAGGGTCTTTTTTATGTGAGAGTGAGATGAGTACAAACCATACATGGATGGTCAAGATTAAAAGTTAGTTAGAATTTAGAAAAGTCACATGACAACTTAAAAAAGTCACATGACTTTTTTGTTTTAATATTGACCATTCATGATTGGATCTAATGGCTATGATTTGCTCCTCTCACTCTCACATAAATTTAAAGCCCTCTCACTAGATATGTCCTATATATATATATAACACTTATATTTTTTTACAAATCGGTTTATGCGGTTCAACTAGTGACCTACCAGTCCGACCAGTGACCCACTGACCCAGTGGCTTGACCGGGTCGATGACCGGTCCGAGTTTCACAACACTGCCTAACAGAATAGAGGTGTGTGTGTTTTGGTCATAACTAAAAAGTGCGTGTTTCTGTTTTCTCCGTTTTATCTCTCAATCATTAGAAGCTGCGTGTGTGAGACTGAGAGCGGTATCAGTGAGGTAGTGCTCAAACAAAATCTAGGAATCTTGATCGTACCATATATAATAGAAAAGCTGCAAGATCTATCCCTGTAGGTTCTCCTATAATCCTATTTATTACATATATGTTATGTTACATAATAAATCAACTCCTAGCTAGCTAGACCAACAATGAAAATTGGATATATGATTTGCGGTGTCAAAATCAAAATCAGTATAAAGTTCATTAATTACCTGCATGTTGGTGGTATATCTTCTGGATTGAATGGATCAGGAGCAACAGCAAAACTAAACGTATCTCTCCAGTTAGCAGCCTCGCTAATAAACAATTTAACGTTGGAGTAATACATAACTTTTTTCATGAAATCACGAGTGTAGAACTGTTTCCTTACATGAGTATCTTGTTCATGAAACCTACGGATTCCATCAATCATCTCATCCAAGACACCAACAGGAATTCCATGATTAATCACCTGGAAGAATCCCCACTCAAGGCATGCACTTCCAATTTGGCCAATCACCTCTGCACGCACAGCTGGATTGTTGTGGATGTCTTTGAAGTCTATGATGGGAACACTAAAAAAGGAGTCACTGGCTGAGTTTTCATCAGTGATGTTCAACTTGCTAGAATAGAACATGCGTGGGATATTTGTCACACCACCCTCTACGAGACCTCTCACACCAGCTTTTGATTCATCAAAGGCTTTCACTTCGGCTTTTCTGTCATAAGTGGAATCATTACTACTACCTTCCTCTAACATATTGAGAGGGTTTTAGTTTAGTTTAGCACAAGAATAGCACAGTGTGTTCTGTTTCTATCATAAAATGTGGAATCAAAGCGAAATAGAGAGAATTGGAGAAGGCAACACAAGTCAGTGAGGTATAAGCAATTATAAAAATTGAATAAACAAAGCTTGAGTGTTGTCCTTGTTCCGCAGGCAACCAAGGTGACGAATTCATCCTTATATATAAAAACTGATGAGTATCAGTGAAACAACTAATTTCCCGCCTAATCATCTGGAAATTCAGTAGTTTCCGTCACTTATTCATTAACCAATAACGCATGCAATTAATTGTGCTCTAAGTAACCATGTGCGTGCGACTCTCCATTGTCCAAGGGCATTGATGGTGAACTTCAGTCACACTTATTGCTATTGGGAAAGGGAATCAAAACACTACACCCTCACCATCCGTTCTCAAATATAAGCAAAAGTCAAAATATAAGGGCGTAAGAGGTGAATTTCAATTTGTGCGACTTTCCATTGGTTTTTTTTTTTTCCAGTCTTCTCCCTCTGCGTGTTCTGAATATTAGATTGTCATTTGTTTGTTCTCCTCCTGTCTGCTCGCAGGAAAAATGAAAAAATAGGGAGAGAGAACGGGAAAGGAGAAAGAGGGAATAACGAGAGAAATGGAAAGAGGATCGAACCACCACTTGGCCGGTGGCGCATGGGGAAACACAGTGACGGCATCAGGCCACCGCGGGAGAGGTAAAAACGGCGCGCCACGGTGGAGCAGATGAGAGTGAGATTCGAGAGGATAAGAAGAAGGGGAGGACTTCCTTCTGTGGCTGGGGCGGAGCGAGGAACAGGACGAAGGCAGAAAATGGCCATGCACAGCGTGCGCTTCCAAAGCGACCATTGCAGTGCGACGTGAGTGGGATGTCGTGATGGCGACGTGTAATCCGCGCGCAAAATTTTCTTTATGTCTCCAAAAGCATGATTTTCTTGGTTTGGTTCATCAAGTCCACAAATTTCCACTATCTAACTTCATGAAGAAATTTGAGTTTAAAATGGGTGGTATCTGACACCCACACGGCCAAAAGAATTTGGGCAATATCATTTCTGTTTGTTCCTCTTTATTCTGTTCTTGGTTATGCTTTCTTTGGAAATGTTGAAGAATAAACATCTGCTATTCCAAAAAATAGTATCATCTTGTCTCCCACCAATTAAAGACTTGTAATATGCATATGTGTTAATAAGTTATAATTTTATTTTATTATGTGGCAAATTGTCATTGGTCGGGGATAGAGAATGTGACAGGAAAGTGAAACAGGAAATTTTCATCAAATGTAGAAAAGGTTGTTATAAGCTATAAAGCACCGACTCCGATACGGACACCGAACACGACACATATACGGACATTGGGACACTGCTAATGTCCAAAATATAGGACACTGGGACACCCCATATATATATATCAATCAATAAACTCACATACACATATATATGATTAACATGACAAAAATCTAAATTGGGAATTAAAGTTTATCTATTCACCTTCTATAAACAAAGTTGATAAGCTTGAATCCTTATATAATAATTTAAAAGATTTCAAAAAGTTAATTTTTTTTTTTACAAAAAAATATAAGATAGGGGTGTCTGAGAGGTGTTCAAGTGGTGTTCAGAGGTGTCCAAGTCAAAAAAAATATTTTTTAATTGTGACATCATAGAGGGGTGACAGAGGCGTGTCGTGTCGGTGTCCGACAAGTGTTGGTGTCAGACTCGACATAGACACGTGGACACAACGTTTTGAAGAGGTGTTTGTGCTTCATAGGTTATAAGTAATAGGCCAGGCTATCTTACATAGTTAAAATACAATTTGGTGCGTCCAACACCGACACGTGGACACGGCGTTTTGAAGAGGTGTTTGTGCTTCATAGGTGTTCCGAGCAGGAAGCGTGAATCTAGCTGGAGTCGCTGAAATCGCCGTGAGTTAGTGAAGGTGACGACGGAGAACGGAGGTGGGTACTGTTAATACACCAAATTGTCTACTTTTATAGGGCATTTTTGGTACTTAATTATATCATTTTGTGCTATTTAAAGTATAAAAGTACTTACTTATGTTCTATTTTGCAGAATTATTATAAAGACAACACTTGGAGCAAAAGATGCAAACACTGGTAAGATTTGAGCATATTTTGGTGATTCTAGACATTCAGTAGGCCTTACCTAAAGTCAGTACGGTCATATCTAATTGTGCACAGCAGTAGGGGCGTACATAGCAGTCAGTACGGGCCAACGACGAAGTTTTTCAGGGGTACGGCCGCACATTCTGTTCCGAGCAAGGAACGAAGTGGTGGCCGGAGTCACTGAGTTCGCCGTGTACTGTTGTTGGTGACGACGGAGGATGGTGGTGGGGTACCCGCAAAAGGTACTCCGACGCTCAAGTCAGTAAAATTCTTATGAGGTCAGTATGATGTAATGAAAACGTACCTTACTTCTTCGTGGGCCCTCCTTATATATGGAGCCTTTTAGGGTTTTGAGTGAACGGACGGTGATAAGGTGATTAAGTCCCTCATGACCTGCTTAGAGCCATAGATCAGATCGATGGCCCCAGATCGGTGGCATGGAACCACGCGAATCAAGGGACCGTTGATATAGTGGCCGTCGCAGATCGGCCACTATTGATCGGTCACAATCAGTTTGTGGTATTGGGCCGCAGAAGTAATTCTAGGAGGAGTTCGACTTAATGATGGGTTGTTCATCTTATGAGGTCGACTCAAGAGTTGCGATATAGATAAGTGTTGTCGAGATACGACTCTGTCGCGTAGTCGAAGTATGACTTCGAGTAAAACTGGTGGCCATTGATGGCGCGTTGAAGTGTGACTTTGGATCGAATTGTTGAAGTGACTTCAGGTGTTGTCGAAGTGTGACTTCGAATCAAACCCTAGAAGTGTGACTTAAGGTTGAATCACTTAAGTGTTACTTCAGATGTCATTTTGAAGTTCACTTCGGGAAGACCATTGCTGTACGCGACACGTGTCGTTGCCTGATGATAGTTTCTAGGGTGTTCTATGTCAGAAACCCTAATCGACGCGTCACTTTAATCGTTTCAAAACTGAAAAGGCGACCTCATTTCACATGCGTGCGGCGTGTTAGTTCTTCAATCGAGGTGATGCTTGGTTTAGCTCGCCCATTAATGGGGTATAATCATTGCTTTAACCCTATAAATACAAGGTAGGAAGTTCACTTGGCACTTTGGCTGCTATTCTTCTCCTTTGGCGTTTCTGCTCTGTGAAGGCTTGAGAGTTCTTCCTCTTCTTCTTTCTGCAATTCTGCATTTTGCTCGTGATTCTTCCTCTTTCAGGGCTCACCATCACCATCGGAACTCAAAGGTATGTTATTCTCTTCATTTCGTTTTCACTCTTCTCTGTTTTGGGTGTGCCTCCCCAAGGGCTGGCTAGAACCCTTTTTCTTCCTTCAGCCTCGCCTGGGTTTCAAGTTACGTTCGCCTAGTTTTGCTTTTACCTTTGCGAGTTTTTTGGCATTAACTATGAGTTTCCCAGCGAGGCCTTGAGTTTTCCGACGAGAATTATGAGTTTTCCGATGAGATTTGAGTTTTTTGATGAGATCTGAGTTTTCCGGTGAGATATGAGTTTTCTAATAAGAGTTAAGTTTTCCGGCGAGGGGTAGAAGTTTCTGGATTTTTTAGTCAGGGAGTTTGGTGATTAAACGATCCTTTCCTTGGGCAGGTCGACAATGGGAAAACCAAAGGACCCGAGAAGCAAAAGAGGACATTCACCCCCGACCAACACAGATCGGTATACATGGGTGGCTGATGACGCGCTTTGTGCCAAATCGGTGTTCAACAATGAGAGGACATTGGCCGAATTCCTTCCTTGTTTGGACATCGGCCAAGGTAAAGAAAATCTGAGCAACTGGGAAGTGATCTCTCTGGGTGTTAATGACCGAATTTGCGCCGTACCTGCCAAGGATGAGGACTTCTTCTTGCCTATGCACAAGGTGTATTTTACCGAACTGGGAGTTTGGTTGCCGTTCACTGACTTCCAACTTGAAGATCTAAACCACCTGCGGGTTGCCCCTTCTCAGCTTCATACTAATGCGTGGGCTTTTATCAGGAGTTTTGAACTAGTTTGTTCCTACCTCGACATTTCGATCCTCAAGAGCGTGTTTTTCTATTTCTTTTCTCCTATGAGATCGGCAGAAAAGGGTGATGCGCCGCAGGGGTGGTTGTCCCTAAAGCCGAAGATACGACTTATTGAAGCCTACAGCGACTTCGTCCGGGGATTTAAACGTGAGTATTTCAACTTGAAAACCCTGAACTGGTCGACCAAGAAGTGTTTAGTTAGGAAGAAGAAAGAAGGGGGGACTGCGGATCAGGACTTTGAGTGTATAAACAAGTTAACGGAGTATATTCAAGGGTTTGAACTCGAAATTAGGAATACCCCGCTAGGTCAAAAGACCTTACTTTGCTATGTGAGTAGTCGGCTACTATGGCATGTACTTCGGTAGCCAATGCTAAGGTGTGCTTAGGTAATATACATGTGCATGGATAAGTTTTGTTTATCTTATACGTGAGTTCTAACCTTTTGTTTTTCGCAATTTCAGGTGCAATGGCGGACATTGCAGCTCTGAACGAGTTCCTTAACAAAAAAAAAGAAAAAGATAGCTTTGGGAGGTACTTTGACCTCTGGTGCCTTAACCAGTTCTTCGGCGGGTTCACCGTTGTCAGCAGTAGCAGCCTCTTTATCACCTGCCTCTCATCGTGCTTCCACCTCGTCTTCGGACCATGTGGAAGGTCCTGAGGTCGAAGAGATCCAAGCTCTATCTTCCCACGGGGAGAAGAGGACGAATATCGAAGTTGACTAGGATATCCGATCCTCGAAAAGGCAGAAGAAAGATGCTGGAAAGAGACCAAGCCGCTTGGAAAGGGTTACTGGGAGCGGCGACTCCTCCGAAAGTGATGCTCGGGCAGTGTGGACGCATAACAACGTTTTAACCTCGGGGGAATTACGTCATTACACTTCTGCTGCCGACAAAGTCTACGTGTCGAACTTATCTAGTTCGGCCCGTGAAGACTCAGTACTGGAGTGCTCGAGTTGGATGCTCCAGAGCATGAACCTGTTTGTTCATGCTGCCGAACGCAATGCTGCGTTGGAGAAAGAGAACATGGAGTTCCAAAACAAGGCTGAGAAATTGAAAGAGCGCGCTGAAGAGATCGGGAGAAGGGAGGCCAAGATGACCGATCTTGAGAACAATCTGCTGGATAGGACTGATAAGCTAGATAATGCGAAGAAAGAGGTCGCAGAGCTGAAGCAGCGGGTCATCGACCTCACGAAGGAAAGCGATGGCCTCCTCTCTGAAAAGAAAACCCTTCAGACTAAGAAAGATGAAGAAGAAGATAAGTTTGAGAAGGAGTTGCAAGAAGCTAGGACAGCTCTTACTTCGGCCTAGGAGGAGACCGAAAAATGGAAAGAGATCGCTGGCCAGTTCTGGGATAATTAATTTGAAAATGTTGTTGATCAAATCCGGTTGATACCCGACTGTCAATGTCGATGTATCCCAATTGTTCAGTATGGGTGTCGTCGATGAAAATGTGATCATCAACCCGAAGACTATGGAGATCCTTTATGAGGTGGCGCCTACAATGGAGAAGGAAGTGGCACCTACCTCGGAGGTCTTGGAGAAGACTGCCGAAGAGACGGCTTGAAGATCTGGGATGCCAGGGTTCTTTTGTAACTTAGTGTAAAATTACAATTTAAATTCGTACCTCTTCGGAGGCTTATTTTGTAGCCGATGTTTGCTTTCTCTTAATCAACGTTAAGTTTCTTGCAATGTTTGTCGCGATTTATTTGCCTTTGTAACCGGTTTTCGGAGTCAGTCTTGCTTTAGAGGTTTCAGAATTGGATCAGACTATTGTTTTTGGAGTAAGATCCGACCTCACTTTCTCAGAGTTGAATCCGACTTGTGTATTCAGAGAAAATATTCGACTTTATTTCCTCGGAGTTGAATCCGACCTCACTTTCTTGGAGTTGAATTCGACTTGTGTATTCGGAGTAAAGATCCGACTTTATTTCCTCGGAGTTGAATCTGACTTGGTTTCTTGGAAGGCCCGTTCCAGCCAAGGAATGGTCCCCCTCTGCCCCGATCTTAGGGTGTTCGGTCCTTAAGACGGGTGAACGCTATTTCGGCGTGACCTACCCGAGAAAGACTGGCTAGGTCGATCAGGTGGTCTACCGCGTGTTCCTCGGACACTGCTTGCGAGGATCTTTGGGAGTGTCGTTTACTTCCCGAATTCCTTCGCAGCGTGTACTGGGAGTTGAAGACTTCGGTGTTGATTGCCGATAGGGTTTTGCCGATGACAAATAAGTTATGTTCGATGCATTTATCGAGGTATAAAGTTCGGCATTGGTCGGTTTACTAACCGGCCATTCAATCTCTTTCCCTAACACAAGAAGTAATCATTAGAAGTGTAAAGTTGTATGTAACTTGCATTAATGATTGATGTCAAATTACAACTTGGAGGAAAACTATAAGGAATTTAATTAAACTTCGATATTGGATAGTTCAAAGCAGTCTGGAGCAGAAGTGCAATTGGTGGGGTGCTTTGGGCGCTTTCACTGATCGATCCTGGTCGTAGAGACCAGATTCAACTATAGTATTTCGGAAGCTTCATCGCATTCCTGGTTCGGGCAATAGCCCTTCCTTAGAGATCTTCAAGGTAATAGGCCCTAATACCGGTCTTTTCTATGACTCGATAAGGTCCTTCCCAATTCGGAGCTAGCTTCCCCTGTGCGGCATTCTTCAATCCGACATCAGCTCTTCGGAGAACGAGGTCTCCCACAGCGAAGTCTCGTGGGACCACGCGATGGTTGTACCTCGCGGCTATGCACTGCTTGATAGCGGCTTCGTTCAGTGCCGCGATCTCCCAGTTTTCTTCTAAGAGGTCCAGCTCTTCTCGGAGATATTGGTAATTTAGCCTCGGTTCAGGTGGGTGCAGGGTTCTCCAGCTCAATTCACCGACTTCGGCCAGAATTACTGCTTCGGACCCGTGAGTTAATCAGAAAGGTGTCTCTCTGGTTGACGAATGTGGGGTTGTCTTGTAAGCCCAGAGAACCTGAGGCAGTTCATCGACCCACCGACCTTTCGCTTCATCGAGGCGTCATCGGAGACCGCGCAAGATTATGCGATTGGCCGCTTCGGCCTGTCTGTTGGTCCGAGGGTATTCAACGGAAGTGAAATGGTGTTTCATGTTGAGGTCTGCAAGTGTTTTTCAAAACTGTTGGTCGATGAATTACAACCCGTTGTCCATTACCACGACCTCTGGAATCCCAAACGTGTTGAGAATTTAGGAGTTGAAGAATTTGATGAGGTTCTTTGCAATTATTTTTTCAAGAGGTTGGGCTTCGACCCATTTTGTGAAGTAATCCACCGCCACTGCTAAGAATTTGATTTGTCCCAGAGCCAGGGGAAACGGACCCAGAATGTCGATCCCCCACCAGGCGAACGGCCATGGGGAAGACAGGGTAGTCAGTTCAGTAGGGGGTGCGATGTGTACATCAGCATGCTTCTGGTATTTGTCACATTTTTTTACGTACTCTTTGGCGTCGAACTCCATATTGGGCCAATAGTAGCCTGCTATGAGTGCTTTCTTTGCCAACGTCCTCCCGCCTAAGTGTTGTCCACATATACCTTCATGGATTTCCGCCAGCACATAATGCGCTTCCAAAGTATCGAGACACTTTAGTAGGGGCATGGAGAAGCCTCACCGGTATAATTTCCCTTCAATAATGCAAAATGAGCAGGCTCTTCGGTGAAGTTTGGATGCTTCTTTCGGATCTGTTGGTACTTCCCCAAATAGAGAAGCTTTAAGATCAGTGTCATCCACGAGTTTCCAAAGTCAATATTCAAAATCGACAGGCTATGCACATAAGTTGCGGTGGCGACTTTTAGTGATTCTCCTTGGACTTCGGGGATGTTTTTGGGTGTGGAGTCTTGAACACTCGGAGTGGTCAATGTTTCCTGGATGACCGATCGGTGTGAGGTTGGGACCTTTGTACTAGCGAGCTTTGCAAGAACGTCGGCCCAGAAGTTTTGTTCCCTTGGAATGTGTATAATCTTATCTTGAACTAACCGACCCATTAGAGTTTTGACTTAGGTGAGGTACTTCTACAGCAAGGGATCCTTAGCCTGGTAACTTCCATTTACTTGCGAAACTACGAGCTGTGAGTCGGAATGGACTGTAACGCGTGCCGCACCAAGTTCGTTGGCAAACGTGCGTCTAGCAAAGCACGCCTCATATTCTTCTTAGTTGTTTGATGTCGGGAAGGTGAATGCTAGTGAATATTTGACAACTAACCCATCCTCATTCTACAGGATCAAACCGGCTCCACTTCCCTTAGGATTAGAGGACCTATCAACGAAAACTGTCCATTTTCCAGTCGGCGATGAAGATGAGTTCGAAGTGAGTTCTGCTACGAAGTCCGTGAGAGGTTGAGCCTTAATTGCCTTTCTTGATTTGTAGCTGACGTCGAATTCAGAAAGTTCGATCGACCACTTTATCATCCGACTTGCCAAATCGGGCCTATATAGGATCTGCTTTATCGGCTGATCAGTTCGGACTACGATGCGGTGAGAAAGGAAATACTGACGAAGTCTTCATGTGGAAATGACGAGACCTAAAGCTATCTTCTCGACCCGCTGATATCGTAGCTCTGGCCCCTGCAGGGCTTTGCTGGCGAAGTATACCGGTTTCTGTCCGGTGATGTCTTCTCTCACCAGTATGGCGCTCAGGACTTCTTCGGTTACGGCCAAATAATGGTACACGGTTTCTCCTTTCTGAGGTCAACTCAATACTGGTGGTGTAGAGAGAATTTCTTTTAACTGGGTGAAAGCCTCTTGGCATTCAGGGGTCCACTGGAAATGGACCTCTTTCTTAAGCAACTTGAAGAATGGGAGTGCGCGTTGAGCCGAAGTCGATATGAACCTGGTCAGTGCTGCCATCATCCCGATTAAACGTTGTATTTCCTTCTTCGTGGTCGGTTGCTTCATGTCGGTGATTGCTCGACATTTGTCCGGATTGGCCTCGATTCCTCTTTCGGTTAAATAAACTTTGGCGAGGTGGGGGACGTGGTCTTCATCCTGGACAATTTTGACTATCATGTCGTCCATGTATACTTCAAGGAGTCATTCAATTTGCTTCTCGAAGACTTTGTTCATCATTCTCTGATGTGTGGCGCCTGCATTCTTTAAGCCGAAGGGCATGACTTTGTAACAATAGTTGGCGCCTTCGGTCATAAAAGATGTCATCGGTTGGTCGGGTTCGTACATCGGTATCTGATTGTAGCTAGAATAGGCATCCATGAAGGATAGGAACCGAAAACTGGATGAGTTATCAATGAGCTTGTCAATGTTCGGCAGCAGGTATGCGTCTTTAGGGCATGCTTTGTTGAGGTCGGTGTAGTCGACACACATCCTCTATTTCCCATTCGACTTCTTCACGAGCACCACGTTTGACAACTAAGTCGTGTACTTGGCTTCTTTTACAAAATTTGCCTTGATGAGATCCGACACGGCTTTCTCTGCCGCTTAAGCTTTTTTGGGAGACTTACGACGTCGTCTCTGGGCAACCCAGCGTGCTGATAGGTTGAGTGGCAGCTTGTGACATGCTACCTCGGGTGAAATCCCGGGCATCTCGTCTATAGTTCAGGCAAATAGGTCGACATTGCCTTGGAGGAATTTGATCAAGTTCGCCCTCAGATCTTCGGGGAGATCGCCCCCTACTTTTGTTGTTCGAAACGGGCTGGATGTGGGAGGATTCGCCATCCGGGATCGGTCTCTCGATTTTCATTGCGAGCTCTTTAGCTAGTGGGTCGCCGATATCCTTGGTCTTAACCTTGACGTCTTCAGCCCTGACGCGAGGGTCGACATCAGTTAGCATTACGCCATGTGAGGAAGAGCGTTTCTCGGATACCAATCTCTTTCCTGTAACGACCCGTTTCCGGACCGCTACTTAAACTAAAACCAACCCTATATGCGATGCACTTTTTAAAATAATACTCTTGTGTCCTTTGGAAAATGCGGTCTATTTTTTTTTTAAACAATTACATCTGCAAGCATACACAGAGTTGTCACAGCTTTTAGAAACATGGTGCAATCTAAGACACAAGACGCATGCTCTAGAAATACATACATATATATAAGCAAGTAGCCATAGGCAGTGCATACCAAAAAGAAAGCGCATAAACATGTACAAGAGAATACTCCTATGGTATGAAGACCCTCGTAAGAGCAATCATACCCCGGGGGTATGATTGCTCTAAGACACAATTACATCTGCAAGCATACACAGAGTTGTCACAGCTTTTAGAAACATGGTGCAATCTAAGACACAAGACGCATGCTTTAGAAATACATACATATATATAAGCAAGTAGCCATAGGTAGTGCGTACCAAATAGAAAGTGCATAAGCATGTACAAGAGAATACACCTATGGTATGAAGACCCTCGTGAGAGCAATCATACCCCGGGGCTACCGGCAGACACCCACTCAGGGGGATGCTCCAAAAGTATGCCACCAGTCTACCCTGCAGTACACAAAAGACATCCACCAAGCCTGACTGGTCACCAAAATAAACTGTACACTATAAACGAAATACTACAGTCATCCAAAATATAAAAGAAGCAGTCAGACAATCACAGCAACTACAGATAGCTATCTGAATGCTCAGATGGATCTTCCTCGTCATCATCCTTCATCGGGTCCGCCGCATCCCCTCCAATCAAGTGTATTAAAGGAACCGTAGCAGGTATATCCTCTGACACGTCCTCCTCTCCCAACACCTCCTCAATGAATCCTGTGCCGCTACATCCTGCCTCACCGCACTCTCGACATACCGGTGAAAGATGTCCTGGTGGAGTAGGTGTCCTGACAATCATGGGGGAAGCCGGCTTTGTCTCAGGCTCAGGCTCTGCCAAAGAACTCGGGGTAGCTGCTGCTCGAGATGTAGAATATCCAGCAGTCCCACGCCTGATCACGCTCTTTCGAGCAGTCATCTGAAACCTCGCTCCCCTAGGCAAAGGTGCATAACGAGTAGTCATACGCCTCGAAATCTCCAAAGATCCCTCTAGCGAAGAAGATGATGCTGGCATCGCCTGCTCTCTCTGAATGCTGCGCCAAGCATCCACCACCTGCATGGTCCTGATCGGAAAACTAACTGTATGCCTAGATGTCTCCTGTCTCAGCACTAGTCCATCAACTCAGGAAGTCTGTGCAATGTCCCCTGTATATACAACACCGCGGGAGATGGGGTCGAACTCCATCGCCGCAGGCATCTCGATATCTGGAAAATCAAACACGATCTCCGGTGATGTCGTCATCGCCGGTATCACCAGGGTCTTCGTCATTGCCTGGGTTACCATCATGGGTTGAAGGAACCACGGGAAAAGGGTCAACTTCTCGAATAAACATAGAAACAACAAACATAAAGCAAGAGACAATAAGATGCACAAATGCCCATAATGCAACTCTCGACACACTTTTTCAAGACACTTTCGACAAATTTCCGGAAGTAACGCCGAACAAGCTGCTGAAATCCAGCCATAGGCTTTGGGCTCCACGACCACCGTAGGATATTCAGGACGAGTTCCTTGACGTTAAGACGTCTAACTAAGCTGCCAAAAAATAAGGGGGTCCTAGCACCCTAAGTTTATTCGGGATATAGTTCAAAAACGCCACGACGACACTTTCTCCACCCCAATGAATAAATCGACGCATACGATGATTCAAGGAAGCACGATGAAAAAATCAACTCATATGATAATTCAAGAAAGTAACTCGAATAATTATTCAATCGCATATTAAATAAATATTCACACAAATCTCAATACAAGACAACCCAATTCCACAGTATCAAGCAATCAAGTCATATCACAACAGTCAGAATACAATTCATCCTTCTGCAGCTCAATGGAGTTGACAGAGAGGAAATCAAACAAGTGTGGGGGGTTGGGGACAGGTGCCAACCATTTGCAGACAAGCTCACTAAATAATCATAATGAAAGTTTTAAGAACTAAAAATCGAAGGGGTACGAGACCCTCATCTCGAACCCTGAGGTTCTCAGACTTCTTCGCTTTATAACAGAAATTTAAAATCTATCCATATCTACAAGTTGCCCTTACCAAAGTCGTCCGCTAGCGTGGTACCGCTCGCCACGATCCCGCGTCGCACGAATTCGGAATCCACACGTCCTATCATCACAAGGTAAGCTTAGCACAATTCTAAGACTCAACTTAAAACCTTAGGCTCTCATCCTAACCCTTTATCCTAGCCAAACACCATCACATAAAACTTTAATTTAAAATGCTAGTTTTTGAAGAATCATTTTTCTATATTTCTAAAGCCTCGAAACATATACAACCAATCATTCTAATCAAGTTCACAAAAATCATTTTCCTTCCAAAACCTCCCTTGAGCTCTCGGCCACCATCCCTTTTCTTAAAAAAATTGCAAGTCTTCTGATGAGAATTTCGGCAAGTGTACCGAATCGCACAAGTAATAAAGTGATAAGTAAGATCGTCTCCACAGAGATTGCGATTGATTATTTAACTCAACAAAGTTTGTATCTATTTTGAATGGGAACCAATTCTTAGTATTTGGAATCAATGATATTTGTAACAACTGAAAAATAACAATAACAACGATTTGAAACTTAAAGGATTAAAAACGACTAGGGATCGAATCCTCTTGTTTCCACTCTTATGCATTCAATCTACAACCAATGCAAGTTATTCCATACAAATTGAAGTTCGAATCAATGATATTAGATTAAGTACAATTCCTTGTCTCATAAACCCTTTAACTAAACCAAAAATCCCTAATTCCTTAGGTAAACAATGATACAGTTAAGCATAAAGATCAATGATTCATAAGAACACATGCTCATAAAGTTATATTCCTATAATCCTCCTAAACATGACCAACAAACTCAGTTCAGGTTCAAAACCCCAATTTCCCAACTGTGAGACGAACCCAAAATCAATTTGATAGTGATCAATTACCAAAAGCATTAAGAATAGAGATGAAGGCTCAAATATAAATGAAATAAACTTGCATTGATATAAGTAAACCAAACTACATAAGAGTTTCCACAAAATTTATCTAACCCTAGCCTAAAAAGCTTAGTTACTCATAGAGAAACAAGAAACCAAACCAGAAAATTGAAATAAAGATAGAAGACCACTCCATTGACGACTCAAATACTTGTTCCTAAGCTTGAATCCTCTTTAGAGATGGTGGAAAGTGAAACCCTAGCACCCCTTGACAAACCCAACGGCGTTCTAGGTCTTTGGAATGGTCAAGAATCATTAAAACATCAAAAATTCGTGTTTTTAATGCTAACAGCGCGACCAGAGCGCTCCGTGTGCGCTCCGCGCGCAACCTGCGTTCTAAGAAACAGAATGGCGTCAGATTTGGCGCTCCAGGAGCGCTCAAGCGTGCTCTGCGCGCACGGGGTGCCCTCCTGCACCCGTTTTTCCACGTTGTTTTGCATTTTTCACCTCTGTAAATTCCGAGTTAGCTCAAGGTGTCTTCATGAAAGTTGAAGCTATGGATCTTAGCTTTCCAATGGAACCAGTTTCATCTCATTTGGACACCTACAACTCCAGATATGATTAAAATATTGAACATGTGTCAGGCTGAGATAGCATCACCTTATCAACTTGTAGCACAAATTACCCCAACTTAGAGATTGATTTAGGTCTCGGTTCCTTCATCAAAGTTGAAGATAATTCTTCTATCTTTTCAACAAGACGAAGATCATCTCATTTGGATTAGTGTGGCTCAAGATATAGCTTTTAGAATCTTCTTTGTCAGGAAACAGCGTTTCCAGACGCGCTTTCAAGTCAATCATTTGGCTATGCTCCCATTTCTATGCACTTAGAGATAAAAAATCATAGAAAACACTAATGCACAAACGTTAGAACGAATCCAAGTGAATACACTAAATCACCCAATTTAAGCAAGTAATCACTTTGAATTCTCTTCAATCACAACACAAATATCCAATTAAGCACTATAAATCTACATGTGATGAAGACTTATCACAACCCCAAACTTAGCTTTTTGCTTGTCCTCAAGCAAACTCAATCAAAAACATGGGTTGGATTTCAAATAATTCCAATTCATCTAGGTGAACTTTTCATAAAATTTTTTGACAATCCATGCACAATCAATTCACCTACTCTTTTGTATTCATGATTTCCAATTATCACAAATCAAGTAACCAAAATGAATTTATTTACTCAGAGCAACAAATCAATTCCCATTACACCTTTCCAGATAATGTGTTTCACTCCACTCAAGTGTCTCATGGTACTGTTTACACTCAACTCACACCAAATGCAATCATCTACCATAGGCTTGACAAAATTCTAAGAAAGCAAAAACACACAAATGCCACACACATTATGAGATCTTTCCAAAGGGAGAAATGGGGTTTAGGTAAGGGAGGATATTTCTTTGGATCTAGGCTAACTTAATTGGAGTTAAGAGATACCTCTATTATTTCTTATCCATACCTTGTATCAATTCACAAACTTCCCCCAATCACCTTCAACTTTAGTACCAACAAACCACAGGAGAACTTTTTCCTTGCTTTCTTACTTTGATTTTTTTTTTTGAAATAACAATTTGAATCTTTTTATTGTTGTTCTCCTCTGGCTTGTTCGTTTTTTTTCCCTGAAATGACTACATGCACATGCTTTGTGTAGCTACCCCAAACTTAAGATTGTTGCTTGCCCTCAAGCAACCCCAAACTTAATTCACAACCAAATAACCAATTTTATAGAAAACAATCTCTCAACTCCAATTTAAAGGGACAATTGGTTTTTCCAGTTATTGGCTTGTATTGAGCTTAAAATTCAACAAACAGGCTTAAGGCTCAAAAGGGCTAGCAAAGGATAATATCACAAGGGTAGGCAATCAAAGACTCTAGCTATTCAAATAAAAATAAAGATCTCAATCATCTCTGTGTGTGTTCACATGCAATGCAAAAGCAATCAAGAACTGAGTCAAGTTCTGAAGAATTCATACAAATGGTGGAGCACTCAAGAATAAATAAATTTCTGTTTAGGCTCAAACACTCACAGATTTTACTTTTGTAATGGGAAAAGATTCATGACCACTGAAATTCTCAAAAGTTACGGTTACAAGAAGCTGCTTAAAAATGTTCATGTCAACAAAAAATTTAGCTCCTTGATCATACACATCATGCACACAATAAGAGTAACAGTTCACACAAGATGACATGGAAGGCCATGAAGTACCAAAGAGCTCAGTCATAGGGTGCATGGTATCAACTTCACACACAAACGAAAATAAATTCAACATAAAAATAAAAATAAAAAATAAATAGCAAAAAAAGAGAAAGAAAGATAGAACCTGTGTGGTGAACCGCTCAACTCAACCGCTAACTTGAAATGAGAAAGGTGGGCCGCCCGACGCCACCGCCAATGGGTTGCCTCCTATGAAGCGCTTTTTCTAACGTCATTAGCTAGACGCTTAAACACCCAAGTTACGGTGGATAATATGACAGGAAGAAGATTTCATCATTCTGGTTTCTTCTTTTGGAGAGAATTCCCATGTACTTGGCATAGGGAAGTAAGTGTTCCCATGCCCCAACAACTAGACAATTGGGATATTGTTTCCCCCGCTCTTTATCTTGAAGCACATCAAATTCATCTTGCGGAGGATGATTCTCTTCAATGCCCAAGAGTTGAGCTGTCACATGAATCTCTCCATGCCTCACCCTTAGGTCCTATTTTATGTCACTATTTTTGTTTTTCAATTCTTCCAATGCCACAATGAAGTTATGTCACTCTCTATCTCCACTTTCTTCTGCTCAAATTGGGATAATTGCTCTGATAACCTCTCACAACGAACCTCAAAGCTATCAAATGAAGCTTGGTTGGCTCACATGAATTCCACCCAAACATTGTTGAGGTAAGAGTCTCTGTCATGGGATTCTTCGAATTGAGTTTGAGGATGTGACTCTTTAGTTTGCTCCGCAAGTTGCTTTGAGAGTTGCCCAACTTGATTCTCCAGATTTTTGATAGAGGCCTCTTGGTTTTTGAAATGAGACTCATGATTCTGGAAATTGGATTAAGTCATCTTCATGAACTGAATAAGAGCATCTTCTAAGGTACTTGTCTTCTCTTGCTTTTTAGGATGTGGCTCTTCTTCTCCCAAGATACTTTCCATGCAATAGTCCTCTTCTTCTTCCACCACGACTAAGAAATCCTCACAATAGCCATTTCTATGCTTTCCTCCACAAAAGTCACATCTAAGAGGCTGCATGTAATAATCCTCTTCTTATTCCGCCATGACTAAGAAATCCTCGCAATAGCCATTCCTATGCTTTCCTCCACAAAAATCACATCTAAGAGGCTGTATGCTACAAGATAAATCTTCATCCATGACACCTTCCACGCAATAATCCTCTTCTTCTTCCGCCATGACTAAGAAATTATTTTCAAGAGTAAGGTTTTCAAGGGAATCTTTCCAATTCCTTTGATTCAAATCATTTTCAACCATCACATTACCCAAAGTACTAAACAAGATCAAGAACCAACAACTAATACATGATTCACAACTAAATACCACTAATCCCTCTTTTTCAAGAATAGTTTTCCATTAAAACATTGTCCAAGAATGCCTTAGTTGCAAACTATTACCCAATACAACAACACCAACATTAAATAGGCTAAGAACAACAATTCATTACATGCTTCATCAATTAATCCCACTACTCCCCGTTTTTAAGAATAGGTTTCCATCACAATGGTACCCAAACAACATCTAATTCCAAAACTATAAGCACATACAACAACAACAACATCAATTAGACTCAATTAACTATCTAATTGCTTGATTCACCAAGGATCACATATTTTTCCTCCTTTTCTCCCTTAGGTCACACCTAGGGTTCCAAGAAATGGGATTGAAGTGCTCATCTCCTCTTGATCACAATCAAGCCCAAAACCAACACCAAAACAAGCATGAAAATGAAGAAGAAAAAGAAAAGAATCACCACCTCTCCTCCCCTAGTTGCTCGCGGCCAAGGGGCTGTTTGTGGGGGGAGAAAATGCATCTCTTAACCTTGCTTGGTGATGAAATAGTGAGGGTGAGGAGAAGAAGAAATAGGTAACAAAAGGTGTGAAGAACTAGAGATGAAATAGTTCAAAGATGGTGAAGGAAATGGCTTCCATGGAGGTTTTGGAGCTTCTCTCTCTAAAGGATGAAGATGATGAACAAATGAGGGTAGAGAGAGGGTGAGGGGCGCTGTAACACTAGTAATTTTTACGATGCGTTATTTGGCGTTATTTAGTGTATCTTGTCGTATTTATGCTATAATAAGCAATTTCTTGTTCTCTAAGTAAGTGTATTAATTAAATCAAGATCAAATTATATTTGAGAGTTAATATTTTATATTAATTCATGGTTCGAATATCGTCAAAAAAATTCTAACGAAATTTCGTCGCATTTCGAATCGCCAGGCAGTTTCGCCGCAGATAAAATTCAAAACGAACTCCGATTTCGATGAAAATCGAAACGTAACTTGTTAAGACTATTTTTGAGTATTTGACATGATTTTTTATTATTATTTATAATTAAATATTATCACGCGATGAATTAATTTCTCGTTAAATTAATTTTCGTGAATTTATCGGTAACGCGGGTTTTTTGATGCCGTGTTTTAACAACCCCTAGATTCTAGAATTAGTGGGTAATCATGAGAGATGTGAGATTAGATGGGTAGGATTAGATGATGTGATTAGCATCTCATAAAGGTGATAGGTGTCACAAAGTGTGTGATTTATTTCAAAAAAAATTACTTTTACTTATTTTAATTATTATTAACTATTCTTCTAATTGATTTTAAGTGAATAAAAGAAAGGGAACCCCCTCCCATTCAGCCCCATCTCACGACCCCTCCCTCTCTCAAACCCCAAAACTTCTTCTTCTTCCATTCTTAGAGAAAGTAAGGGTTCCAAGGTTTCCATGGTTGATTTCTCCCAAGTCTTTGAGCTTTACAACTTGCAACCTTTATCAAAGTTGTTCCAAATCATCATCTCTACTTAGTTCCTCATCTTCTTCATCATCCAAGTAAGGGAAAAACAAAATTTTTCCCCTCTTGAACAGCCCCAAAACAGTGCCCCCTCCCTTTTGTCTTGTTTTTGTGATTTTGCTTTCTAATCTTGGTTTTTCTTGCTTATGTTATGTTGTTTGTTGTTTGATGATGATCAAGAGGAGATGAAACACTCCCAATCCCCTCTTTAAGCTCTAGGGCGAAAACCCTAAGGGGTGGGAAGAGGGAAAATGGTGTGATCCTCATTGAATCAAACAATTAGTGGTGTATTTGAGTTATTGGAAGTTGTTTGATCATTGCTGAGTAGTAGTTTTGGAATTGGCATGCTTAACTTGTTATTTCATGGTTTTTGCCTATTCTTGAACTATAGGAAATGTGGATTTTGATTGTTGAATCTTGTCTTTAATTGTTAAATTAAATGTTTTGGATGATTTAATTGCTATTGGAGTAGTGATGCATGTTTAAGTATAAGAGTTAGTTTATGTTTTGTGCAAAATTGACTCTTGAAGGACTAAGTTGGCATGTAAAGCATGATTAGGTTGTTCTTAAATTTTTTAGCTTTGCCTTGAACGTGATTTAAAGTGTTTTGAGTAAGAATTGAGGAACTTGCAATGTTTTTGGAAAGAAAAGAAGTAAGGGCCGCGAGCCATAGTTGAAAATTGGAAGAGGAAAATCATTTTGTAACTTGTTCTAATTGGTTTTGGAACTTAATTTTGAAATGGATTTGATTTGATCTTATTCTTGAAATTAGTAGCATTGATAATGGCATGTTTGAAAAGGGTTGAATGAAGGAAAAAAGGCTATAGAAATGGCACTAACTTATTGTTAGAAATTGTTTTAAAACATGCCCATATATGTGTTTGAGTTATGTTTGGTATTGTCTTAATGTTTTAATGCTTGAAGTGTATTTGAAAATGACTTGGAATTGTTGTAGTTATGAAAAGGAGTTTTTGCAAATTTTTTTGAAAGAAAAATAGGTTGAGGCCGTGAGGCCATAGGAGGAATTGGAAAGGAAATTTTGGTTTGTTAACTTGTATAAATGCTTGTATGAATATGTGTTTAGACCTTGAAATTTATGAAAATGGTTATTTGCATGATCTTGCTTTGAGGTTCAAGAAAGATTTTTAGTTTCAAAATCTTTACTTTTCAAGTAAGTTAAGATTTCTAAATTGTTATGTCATAAGTTAATTTTCAAGAAGTGTTTTGGTTTTAAAACCTTATTTCTTTTCAAGTAGTTAATGATTTAAATGCTTGAGTGGATTGTTGGTTAGAAAAGGGTTAAGCTTGAGAGCTTAAGTTAGTTTAGAATTTATAGAATGTGCTAAGTTGTTTGTGATGATAGGATTTGTGATTTCGGAGGCCGAGCGAAGTGGACCCGAGACTTGCGATACTACGTTAGCGACTAACTGTAGTTAGGGCAACTTTAGATATTTTTAGGCTTCCATCTATTTAATTGCTTTTATTGAATACGAAGAAGTCTGAGAACCCTCCGGGTTCAAAGTTAGGGCTTCCGAACCCCTTCGTGATTATTGTCGTGCGGTCGCCTATATTCTGAGTCTTTCGTGGGTGAAAAATATTATGGTTGGTCTCCTGACCCCAACCCCCCACACTTGTTGTACCTCTCTGTCAACTCCATCGAGTTGCAGAAGGATGGATTCCATGATGTGAATGACGATGTTGTTGAGTTATGCATTTATTTAATATGTGATTGAATAACTGCCGTGAATTGCTTATGTATTGAATTGTGTTTCACAATGTGAACTGCTTATGCTGCTTATGTTTGTTGCATTGCGTTTCACTGTAATAAGCTTGCTATAAATTATTTGATATGCGGTCGAATAATTATTCGAATTGCTCCTTGAATTTCGTATGCGGCGAATTGTTCATCGAGTCTGAGAGCTTAGTTGAGTCGTCGAGATGTTTTTGAGCTGTGAGCCGGACAACTGAGGGTGCTAGGTCCCCTTCGTTCATGGTGGATTAGCTAGGCATCGCAGAGTTATGGAACTGGAGCTGAATGTCCTAGGGAGAGCGAAGATCCCAAAGCTACGGCTAGTATTCAGTGGATAGTGCGGCGTCTGCTTTTCGGAAAAATTGTCGAGTCGAGAGAAAATGAGTCGTGAACTGAGTCTTGAGAGAGAGGCTTGATTTGCGTTATGAGAACTGTATACAATGTTGTTTGCTTATTGCTTTATGAATTGTTATATCTTGATTCGTTGAGAAGTTGACCCTTTCCCGTGGTGCCTTCAATCCATGATCGTTACCGAGGCGATGTCGAGGACGCAGAGGACCAATTGGTGGACGATGACGAGGAGGGCCCCTTCGAGGATTCGGGCAATGACTTTTATTTGTCTTGATTGCGTGTTGACTGTTTGTGTCATTTTGGGAGGACTGTAGTATATGTCTTTTGTGTACAGTTTGTGGGTGACCAGTCGGGCTAGTGATGTTTTGCTGATGCAGGGTAGACTAGTGGTTCTACTTTTGGAGCAGCCCCCTGCGTGGGTGTCTGCCGGGATACCCCCAGGGTATGAACACTCTCTCGAGGGTATTTATATCTTAGGTGTATTTTCTCTTACATTACTACTCTGTTTATTTTGTACGTACTGTGTATGCTGATTGTATATATTTATGCGTGTATGTATTTCCAGTACGTAGCTTGTGTCCTAGTTTGTATCATGCTTCGAAATGCTGTAAGTACTCTGTGTGTGCTTTGCGGGCACCAAATGTTTTAAAAAAAAATTTACCGCATTTTTTTCAGATGGACACAAGAGTACCATTTTAAAAACGTGTCGCATTTAGGTTTAGTTCTAGTTTCGTAGCAGTTTGGAAACAGGTCGTTACAATTGTGGTATCAGAGCAGTTGGGTTCTAACCGGACTGTGCATAGGAAATTTGAAACTGGTCACCGTGTCGAGTTATGTTTGTTGAGTGATTGGATGTGATTGTACTATTATTGTTTGACAGTGAAGCAGTTTGTCTGCCAATTATTTGAATCGTTTCTTGATTGAAGCAATGTGTGTTAACACATCACTTGTTTGTGAGTTTCTGGCAGGTTTTGGATTTTTCGAAATCTAATGCCACCTCGCAGAGACCCTATAGCCGGATCAGATAACTCCAACATGGAATGAGCAATTCAGGCAATGACGAAAATGGCGGTGGCTATGGCTCAACAATCGGCTACTGCAACTCAATAGTCTAATGCTATGGCCCAGCAGACGGCGGCTTTGGCCCAGCAGAATCTGTAGCAACAGCAAAGGGCAGAGCAGAATGCAGAGGCAAGAGGATTGGCGGATTTTCGGAAGCATGACCCACCGAAGTTCTTCGGAGAACCAAATCCGGATAAGGCAGATCTATGGATGCAGGAGATAGAGAATATCTTCGAGGCACTTCATTGTACAGAGAATGTCAAGGTGGACTACGCAACCTACTTATTGCTCGGAGATGCTGAGTATTGGTGGAAGGGAGTGAAGCAGACTTTGGCGGTGGAGCGTCGTGAGATCACTTGGGAAGTTTTTCGCAGGAGATTCTTGGATAAGTACTTTCCTGACACTGCACGAGCTGAGAAAGAGCAGGAGTTTCTTCGACTATAGCAAGGTAGCATGACGGTGTCAGAGTATGCTGCCAAGTTCGAATCACTTGCTAGGTACTTCAGTCCGTTTTGTGACCGAGCTGACCAGGGATGGTTGAGTGAGAGATTCCAGCGAGGCCTAAGATTCAATATTCAGAAGTTGGTGACATCTCTAAGAATCAGGAATCTTCAAGAACTGATTGACAGGTGTGTTGAGATGGAAGTTATGAGAAGCGCCAAGAAGATGCGTGGTATTGGCGGACCAGTAAGAACCCAGAGCACAGGGCAGAGGTTTGCTCAGAAGGGAAAACAGCATAAGAAGCCGTATAGTCGACCCCAAGGGAACAACAGCAAGAGACAGTATCGCCCGATGGCCCAGAATGCGAGGGGCGGGAGTCAGACTAGCGTTGATGTGACTTGTTACCGTTGCGGGAAGCCAGGACACTATGCGAGCAGCTGTACTGTGAAGGAGGATGTATGCTTCAACTGCAAGAAGCCGGGACACTTCGCCAAGGATTGTCCAACACCTAAGGTTGAACCGGCAATGTACGCAGCAAAGGCTAAAGGGAAACGCCCGATGGCTAAAGGCAGAGTCTTCTGTATGAGTGGAGAAGAAGCAGAGCAAACTGATGACCTCATCCAAGGAGACTGTGAGATTGAGGGTAAACCCCAATCTGTTCTTTTTGATTCCGGTGCAACCCATTCCTTTATTTCCTTGGATTGTGTAGACCGTTTGAAATTGACTGTGACTGCTTTACCCTTCAAACTAGTAGTTACTACCACAGCTGCTAAAACCTTGGTTACCAATACTGCATGCCTTAATCGTGTAGTGGTCATTCAGGGTAGAAAATTTGTGGTTAATTTGGTCTGTTTACCATTTAAGGGTCTAGATGTCATTCTCGGGATGGATTGATTGTCTCACCACCATGTCCTTTTGGACTGTGCCTGAAAAACCGTGGTTTTTCCCAACCTCGAAATTTCCAACTACCTATCTGTTAATCACATTGGTGTTTCATTGAAAGAGGGAACTCAGGAATACATGTACTTAGCTAGTTCAGAAGTTTCTCAAGAGCTCGAGTTGAAGAATGTTCCTATGGTTTGCGACGTTTTCGATGTTTTTCCAGAAGATGTGCCGGGATTACTACCAGCAAGGGAAATCAAATTTTCCATTGATTTGCTTCCAGGAACAGGACCAATTTCGATAGCGCCCTATCGAATGTCACCAGCAGAGATGAAAGAGTTGAAATCTCAGATTGAGCACTTGGAGTTGAAGCAGTTCATACGACCAAGTGTGTCGCCATGGGGAGCCCCAGTGTTGCTAGTGAAGAAGAAGGATGGACGATCAAGACTGTGCGTGGATTATCGCCAACTCAACAAGGTTACTGTCAAGAATCGGTATCCGTTACCGCGTATCGATGATTTGATGGACCAACTACGAGGAGCTGCGATATTTTCCAAGATTGACTTGAAGTCAGGTTATCATCAGATTCGAGTGAAGGAAGAGGATATTCCCAAGACAGCTTTCAGGACAAGGTATGGTCACTACGAGTACTTAGTGATGCCATTTGGAGTGACGAACGCACCAGCAGTGTTTATGGACTACATGAACAGGATCTTTCACCCATTCTTGGATCAGTTTGTGGTAGTGTTCATCGACGACATTTTGGTTTACTCGAGGAGTAGAGAGGAGCACGAAGAGCATCTACGTCAAGTACTGTAAATACTCCGAGAGAAGCAGCTTTATGCTAACCTTTCTAAGTGTGAATTTTGGCTTGAAGAGGTGAACTTTCTCGGACATGTGATAACTAGAGATGGAATAGCTGTGGATCCAGCTAAGATTGAAGCTGTGTTAGCATGGGAACAGCTGAAGACTGTGACAGATATCAGAAGCTTCGTGGGCTTAGCAGGCTATTACCGGAGATTTATCGAAGGTTTTTCGAAGATTGTCGCACCGCTTACACGACTTACGAGGAAGGATCAACCTTTTGCGTGGACTGAAGAGTGCGAATCTAGTTTCCAGAGACTGAAGAAACTCTTGACAACAGCACCTGTGTTGATTCTGCCCCAATCAGAAGAACCTTACAAGGTTTATTGCGATGCGTCACACCAAGGATTAGGATGTGTGCTGATGCAACATCGGAAAGTTGTGGCTTATGCTTCGAGACAGCTCAAGATTCACGAGAAGAATTACCCTACGCACGATTTGGAGCTTGCTGCAGTAGTTTTTGCACTAAAGATTTGAAGGCACAACCTCTATGGGAGTACATTCACTATGTACAGCGACCACAAGAGCTTGAGGTACTTATTCGATCAGAAGGAGCTCAACATGCGACAGTGAAGATGGACAGAATTTCTGAAGGACTACGACTTTACTTTGGAATACCATCCAGGGAAGGCGAACGTGGTAGCTGATGCACTAAGCAGGAAGAGCGTTTTAGTTTCAGCAATGATGATCAAGGAGTTGGAGATGCTAGAGAAGTTTCGAGACTTAAAGTTGAGCGTGGAAGTGTCACCAGGAAAGCTAAAGTTTGGAATGCTCACCATTTCTAGCGGATTATTGGAGGAGATTAAGGAACAGCAGGCTCATGACAAGCTACTTCAAGAGAAGGTTGAGCTAATAGCACGAGGAAAAGCAATAGAGTTCAAGGTTGGAGTAGACAACATCTTGAGATGCAATGGACGTGTTTGTGTACCCAACGTAGCTGAGCTGAGGAAGTTGATTCTTGACGAGGCACACATGAGTGGTTTGAGTATTCATCCGGGAGTTACGAAGATGTATCAGGACTTGAAGAAGCTTTTTTGGTGGCCTGGAATGAAGAAGCAAGTGGCAGAGTATATGGCTTCCTGTCTAACTTGCTAGAAAGCGAAGGTAGAACATCAGCGACCAGTAGGGATGCTACAACCGCTCGACGTACCAGTGTGGAAGTGGGATAACATTTCTATGGATTTCGTCGTGGGATTGCCGAGAACACAGAAGAGGCATGACTCGATTTGGGTGATCGTCGACCGATTGACTAAATCGGCACATTTCTTGCCAGTGAGATCGACATACAACGTAGAGAAGCTGACAGAGATCTACATCGCAGAGGTTGTGCGTCTACATGGTGTACCTTCTTCTATCATTTCCGATCGAGACCCGAAGTTCACATCTCACTTTTGGAGGGAACTACAAGAAGCAATGGGAACCAAACTCAAACTTAGCTCAGCATATCAACCTCAGACCGACGGTCAGACCGAGAGAACGATTCTATCACTAGAAGATTTATTACGAGCGTGCACATTGGATCACAGAGGGAGTTGGGATGATATCTTACCGCTAGTGGAGTTCACCTACAACAACAGTTTCCACGCGAGTATCAGTATGGCACCGTATGAAGCGTTGTATGGACGTAAGTGTCAGAAGCCTCTTTATTGGTACCAGAATGGTGAGAGTTCTTTCGTGGGACCAGACATGATTCAGCAGACTACCGAGAAGATCAGACTGATCAGAGATAGGATGCGGACATCTCAGAGTCGACAGAAGAGTTATGCAGACCAGGGTCGCCGATCGCTAGAGTTCGAAGAGGGATAGCACGTATTCCTCCGAGTCACCCCTATTACTGGAGTTGGTCGAGCAATCAAATCCAAGAAACTTACTCCTAAATTCATTGGACCCTAGCAGATTCTTCGTCGTATTGGTCCAGTGGCCTATCAAATTGCCTTGCCACCTTTCTTGTCAAATATCCATGACGTCTTTCACGTCTCGCAGTTGCGGAAATATGTTTTCGACCCTTCTCATGTTATCGAACCGGATATGATTCAACTGAAGGACGACCTATCTTTTGAAGCGTCACTCGCAAGGATTGTCGACCGAAAGGCTAAGCAGTTAAGGAACAAGGATATTCAACTTGTCAAGGTCGTGTGGGATCAGAAGACCGGAGATGCTACATGGGAGCTGGAGGAGAAGATGAAGAACCAGTATCCAGAACTTTTTATTGGTACGTATCTTACCCATAGTTTCCAGGACGAAACTATTTTTAGAGGGGGAGTATTGTAACACTCGTAATTTTTATGATGCGTTATTTGGCGTTATTTAATGTATTTTGTCGTATTTATGCTATAATAAGAAATTTCTTGTTCTCTAAGTAAGTGTATTAATTAAATCAAGATCAAATTATATTTGAGAGTTAATATTTTATATTAATTCACGGTTCGAATATCGTCGAAAAATTCTAACGAAATTTCGTCGCGTTTCGAATCGCCGGGCAGTTTCGCCGAAGATAAAATTCTAAACGAACTCCGATTTCAATGAAAATCGAAACGTAACTTGCTGAGACTATTTTTGAGTATTTGACATGATTTTTATTATTATTTATAATTAAATATTATCACACGATGAATTAATTTCTCGTTAAATTAATTTTCGCGAATTTATCGGTAACGCGGGTTTTTCGATGCCGTGTTTTAACAACCCCTAGACTCTAGAATTAGTGGGTAATCATGAGAGATGTGAGATTAGATGGGTAGGATTAGATGATGTGATTAGCATCTCATAAAGGTGATAGGTGTCATAAAGTGTGTGATTTATTTCAAAAAAAATTACTTTTACTTATTTTAATTATTATTAACTATTGTTCTAATTGATTTTAAGTGAATAAAAGAAAGGGAACCCCCTCCCATTTAGCCCTATCTCACGACCCCTCCCTCTCTCAAACCCCAAAACTTCTTCTTCTTCTATTCTTAGGGAAAGTAAGGGCTCCAAGGTTTCTATGGTTGATTTCTCCCAAGTCTTTGAGCTTTACAACTTGCAACCTTCATCAAAGTTGTTCTAAATCATCATCTCTACTTAGTTCCTCATCTTCTTCATCATCCAAGTAAGAGAAAAACAAAATTTTTCCCCTCTTGAACAGCCCCAAAACAGCCACCCTCCCTTTTGTCTTGTTTTTGTGATTTTGCTTTCTAATCTTGGTTTTTCTTGCTTATGTTATGTTGTTTGTTGTTTGATGATGATCAAGAGGAGATGAAACACTCCCAATCCCCTCTTTAAGCTCTAGGGCGAAAACCCTAAGGGGTGGGAAGAGGGAAAATGGTGTGATCCTCATTGAATCAAGCAATTAGTGGTGTATTTGAGTTATTAGAAGTTGTTTGATCATTGTTGAGTAGTAGTTTTGGAATTGGCATGCTTGACTTGTTATTTCATGGTTTTTGCCTATTCTTGAACTATAGGAAACGTGGATTTTGGTTGATGAATCTTGTCTTTAATTGTTAAATTAAATGTTTTGGGTGATTTAATTGCTATTGGAGTAGTGATGCATGTTTAAGTATAAGAGTTAGTTTATGTTTTGTGCAAAATTGACTCTTGAAGGACTAAGTTGTCATGTGAAGCATGATTAGGTTGTTCTTAAATTTTTTTGCTTTGCCTTGAACATGATTTAAAGTGTTTTGAGTAAGAATTGAGGAACTTGCAATGTTTTTGGAAAGAAAAGAAGTAAGGGCCGCGAGCCCTAGTTGAAAATTGGAAGAGGAAAATCATTTTGTAACTTGTTCTAATTGGTTTTGGAACTTAATTTTGAAATGGATTTGATTTGATCTTATTCTTGAAATTAGTAGCATTGATAATGGCATGTTTGAAAAGGGTTGAATGAAGGAAAAAAGGCTATAGAAATGGCACTAACTTGTTGTTAGAAATTGTTTTAAAACATGCCTATATATGTGTTTGAGTTATGTTTGGTATTGTCTTAATGTTTTGATGCTTGAAGTGTATTTGAAAATGACTTGGAATTGTTGTAGTTATGAAAAGGAGTTTTTGCAAATTTTTTTGAAAGAAAAAGAGGTTGAGGCCGTGAGGCCATAGGAGGAATTGGAAAGGAAATTTTGGTTTGTTAACTTGTATAAATGCTTGTATGAATATGTGTTTAGACCTTGAAATTTATGAAAATGGTTATTTGCATGATCTTGCTTTGAGGTTCAAGAAAGATTTTTAGTTTCAAAAACTTTACTTTTCAAGTAAGTTAAGATTTCTAAATTGTTATGTGATAAGTTAATTTTCAAGAAGTGTTTTGGTTTTAAAACCTTATTTCTTTTCAAGTAGTTAATGATTTAAATGCTTGAGTGGATTGTTGGTTAGAAAAGGGTTAAGCTTGAGAGCTTAAGTTAGTTTAGAATTTATAGAATGTGCTAAGTTGTTTGTGATGATAGGATTTGTGATTTCGGAGACCGAGCGAAGTGGACCCGAGACTTGCGATACTACGTTAGCGACTAACTGTGGTAAGGGCAACTTTAGATATTTTTAGGCTTCCATCTATTTAATTGCTTTTATTGAATACGAAGAAGTCTGAGAACCCTCCGGGTTCGAAGTTAGGGCTTCCGAACCCCTTCGTGATTATTGTCGTGCGGTCGCCTATATTCCGAGTCGTTCGTGGGTGAAAAATATTGTGGTTGGTCTCCTGACCCCAACCCCCCACACTTGTTGTACCTCTCTGTCAACTCCATCGAGTTGCAGAAGGATGGATTCCATGATGTGAATGACGATGTTGTTGAGTTATGCATTTATTTAATATGCGATTGAATAACTGCCGTGAATTGCTTATGTATTGAATTGTGTTTCACAATGTGAACTGCTTATGCTGCTTATGTTTGCTGAATTGTATTTCACTGTAATAAGCTTGCTATAAATTATTTGATATGCGGTCGAATAATTATGTGAATTGCTCCTTGAATTTTGTATGCAGCGAATTGTTCATCGAGTCTGAGAGCTTAGTGGAGTCGTCGAGACGTTTTTGAGCTGTGAGCCAGATAACTGAGGGTGCTAGGTCCCCTTCGTTCATGGTGAATTAGCTAGGCATCGCAGCGTTATGGAACTGGAGCTGAATGTCCTAGGGAGAGCAAAGATCCCAAAGCTACGGCTGGTATTCAGTGGATAGTGCAGCGTCTGCTTTCCGAAAAAATTGTCGAGTCGAGAGAAAATGAGTCGTGAGCTGAGTCTTGAGAGAGAGTCTTGATTTGCGTTATGAGAACTGTATACAATGTTGTTTGCTTATTGCTTTATGAATTGTTATATCTTGATTCGTTGAGAAGTTGACCCTTTCCCGTGGTGCCTTTAATCCATGATGGTTACCCAGGCGATGTCGAGGACGCAGAGGACCAGTTGGCGGACGATGACGAGGAGGGCCCCTTCGAGGATTCGGGCAACGACTTTTATTTGTTTTGATTGCGTGTTGACTGTTTGTGTCATTTTGGGAGGACTGTAGTATATGTCTTTTGTGTACAGTTTGTGGGTGACCAGTCGGGCTAGTGATGTTTTGCTGACGCAGGGTAGACTGATGGTTCTACTTTTGGAGCAGCCCCCTGCGTGGGTGTCTGTCGGGAGTACCCCCAGGGTATGAACACTCTCTCGAGGGTATTCATATCTTATGTGTATTTTCTCTTATATTACTACTCTGTTTATTTTGTACGTACTATGTATGCTGATTGTATATATTTATGCGTGTATGTATTTCCAGTACGTAGCTTGTGTCCTAGTTTGTATCATGCTTCAAAATGCTGTAAGTACTCTGTGTGTGCTTTGCGGGCACCAAATGTTTTAAAAAAAAAAATTTATCGCGTTTTTTTTCAGAAGGACACAAGAGTACCATTTTAAAAATGTGTCGCATTTAGGTTTAGTTCTAGTTTCGTAGCGGTCCAGAAATGGGTCGTTACAGGCGCGGTTTGGGCTGATTAGAGGGAGGGGAAAATTAATATTTCACTTAAAAAAAATAATACTAGGATAAAAATGTTTTAAGGAAAAGGTAAATAAAACTAATCACACATTAAGTGACACCTCTCAAAAGGTAAAGATGCTAATCACATCACTTAATCCTACCCATCTAATCTCACATCTCTCATGATTACCCTCTAATTCTAGAGTCTTAGGGTTGCTAAAACACGACGTAGAGTAATCGCGTTACCGGTAAATCTCCCGCCGATAAATTCGCGAAAATTAATTTGCGAGAAATTAATTCACCGCGTGAAAATAAATTATCATAAATAATAAAAACAATATAAAACACTCACAAATAATCACAACAAGTCGCGATTCGATTTTCATCGAAATCGGGATTCATTTAAAATTTTATCTGCGCAAAACTGCCCGGCGATTGGAAACGTGACGAAACTTCGTTAGAATTTTGCGACGATATTCGAACCGTGAATTAATATGAAATATTAATTCTCAAATTCAATTTGATCTTGATTTATTTAAATCACTTATTTAGAGAACAAGGAATTGCTTATTATAGCATAATTACGACAAAAATTACACTGCAAAAACGCTAAATAACATATCGTAAAAGTACGGGTGTTACAATACTCCCCCTCTAAAATAGTTTCGTCCTCGAAACTATGGGTAAGATACATACCGAGGAAAAGTTCTGGATACTGATCCTTTATCTTCTCTTCCAGCTCCCACGTTGCATCACCGGTCTTCTAATTCCACACAACCTTGACAAGTTGAATCTCTTTATTCCTTAATTGCTTAGTCTTCCCATCGACAATCTTTGCAGGTGATACTTCAAATGATAAATCATCCTTCAGTTGAATCGCATCAGGTTCGATAATGTGAGAAGGGTCGGAAACATACTTCCACAACTGAGAAACGTGAAAGACGTCGTGAATATTTGACAGAAAGGGTGGCAAGGCAATCTGATATGCTACTGGACCAAGACGACGAAGAATCTGGTAGGGTCCAATGAACATAGGAGTAAGCTTTTTGGATTTGATCGCTCAACCAACTCCAGTAGTTGGTGTAACTCGGAGGAATACATGTTCTCCCTCTTCAAACTCTAATGGTCGGCGACCCTGGTCCGCATAACTCTTCTATCGACTCTGCGACCTTCTCATCCTATCTCTGATCAATCGAATCTTCTCGGTAGTCTGCTGAATCATGTCCGGTCCCACAAAAGAGCTCTCACCATCCTGGTACCAATAAAGAGGCGTCTGACACTTACGTCCATACAGCACTTTGTAAGGTGCCATACCAATGCTCGCGTGATAACTGTTGTTGTAGGTGAACTCTACTAGCGGTAAGACATCGTCCCAACTTCCTCTGTGATCCAACGTGCACGCTCGCAGCAAATCTTCTGGTGATTGAATCGTCCTCTCGGTCTGACAGTCGGTCAGAGGGTGATATGCTGAGCTAAGCTGGAGCTTAGTTCCCATCGCTTCTTGTAATGCCCTCCAGAGATGAGATGTAAACTTCGGATCTCGATCAGAAACATTGAAAGAAGGCACGCCATGCAGTCGTACAATCTCCACGACATAGACTTCCGCTAGCTTCTCTACGTTGTACGTCAATCTCACCAGCAAGAAATGGGTAGATTTGGTCAATCGGTCGACGATTACCCAAATCGAATCATGCTTCTTCGGCGTTCTTGGCAAACCCACAACGAAATCCATAAAAATGCTATCCCACTTCCACACAGGTACGTCAAGTGATTGTAACATCCCTACTAGTCGCTGATGTTCTACCTTCGCTTTCTGGCAAGTCAGACAGGAAGCTACATAATTTGCCACTTGTTTCTTCATTTCGAGCCACCAAAAGTGCTTCTTCAGGTCCTGGTACATCTTCGTAACTCCCAGATGAGTACTCAGTCCACTCTTGTGCGCCTCATCGAGAATCAACTTCCTTAGCTGAGCCACGTTGGGTATACAAACACGTCTATTGCATCTCAAAATGTTGTCTGTTCCAACCTTGAATTTCGTCGCTTTTCCTCGTGCTACCAGCTCAACCTTCTCTCGTAGTAGCTCGTCATGAGCCTGCTGTTCCCTAATCTCGTCCAACAGTCTGTTAGAAATAGTGAGCATACCAAACTTCAGCTTTCCTGGTGACACTTCCACATTCAGCTTCAAGTCTCGAAACTTCTCTAGCATCTCTGACTCCTTGATCATCATTACTGAAGCTAAAACGCTCTTCCTGCTCAATGCATCAGCTACCACGTTCGCCTTCCCTGGATGATATTCCAAAGTGAAATCGTAGTCTTTCAGAAATTCCATCCATCTCCGCTGTCGTATGTTGAGCTCCTTCTGATCAAACAAGTACTTCAGGCTCTTGTGGTCGTTGTAAACAATGAACGTGCTCCCATACAAGTAGTGCCTCCAAATCTTCAATGCAAAGACCACCGCAGCAAGCTCCAAATCATGTGTAGGATAATTCCTTTCATGAATCTTAAGCTGTCTCGATGCATAAGCCACAACTTTCCTATGTTGTATCAGCACGCATCCCAAACCCTGGTGTGAAGCATCACAGTAAACCTCGTAAGGTTCTTCCGGTTGAGGCAATCAGCGCAGGCACTGTCGTCAAAAGTTCTTTCAACCTCTGAAAACTGGATTCGTACTCTTCGGTCCAAGCAAAAGGTTGATCCTTCCTCGTGAGTCGTGTAAGCGGTGCTACAATCTTCGAGAAACCATCAATAAATCTCCGGTAGTAGCCTGCTAAACTGACAAAGCTTCTGATATCTGTCACAGTCTTCGGTTGCTCCCATGCCAACACAGCTTCAATCTTGGCTGGATCCATAGCTATCCCATCCTTGGTTATCACATGTCCGAGAAAATTCACCTCTTCAAGCCAAAACTCACACTTGGAGAGGTTAGCGTAGAGTTGCTTTTCCCTCAGAATCTGCAATACTTGGCGTAAGTGCTCTTCGTGCTCTTCTTTGCTCCTCGAATAAATTAGGATGTCATCTATAAACACCACCACGAACAGGTCCAAGAATGGGTGAAAGATCCTGTTCATGTAGTCCATAAATACTGACGGCGCATTCGTCACTCCGAACGGCATCACCAAGTACTCGTAGTGACCATATCTTGTCCTGAAGGCTGTCTTGGGAATATCCTCTTCCTTCACTCGAATCTGATGGTAGCCTGACTTCAAGTCAATATTAGAAAATATCGCGGCTCCTCGTAGTTGATCCATCAAATCATCGATACGCGGTAACGGATACCGATTCTTGACAGTAACCTTGTTGAGCTGACGATAATCCACACACAATCTTGATCGTCTATCCTTCTTCTTCACCAGTAACATTGGAGCTCCCTAAGGTGATACACTCGGTTGTATGAACTGCTTCGACTCCAAGTGCTCAATCTGAGACTTCAACTCTTTTATCTCAGCTGGTGACATCCGATAGGGCGCTATCGAAATCAGTCCTGTTCCCGGAAGCAAGTCGATGGAGAACTCGATCTCTCTCACAGGTGGTAACCCTGGTACGTCTTCAGGAAAACCATCCGAGAAGTCACACACAACTGAGACATCCTTCAACTCGATCTCCTGAGAAACTCCTGAACTAGCCAGATACATGTATTCCCTAGTTCCCTCTTTCAAGGAAACTCCGATATGTTCGGCAGAAAGATAATTGGAGACTCCAAGATCTGGAAAAATCACTGCTTTTTGGGCACTGTCCAAAAGGACATAGTGGTGAGACAACCAATCCATCCCGAGAATAATATCTAGACCCTTTAATGACAAACAGACCAAATTAGCAACAAATTTTCTACCATGGATGACCACTACACAATTAAGGCATGCAGTGTTGGTAACCAAGGTTTTAGCAGCTGGGGTAGTAACTACTAGTTTGAAAGGTAAGGTAGTCATAGACAATTTCAAACGGTCTACGCAATCCAAAGAAATAAAAGAATGGGTTGCACCAGAATCAAAAAGAACGGTTAGGGTGTTACCTTTAATCTCACATTCTCCCTGAATCAAATCATCAGCTTGCTCCGCCTCTTCACCGCTCATGCAGAAGACTCTGCCTTTGGCCATATGACGCTTCCCTTTAGCTTTTGCTGCATTCATCACTGGTTCAACCTTACGTTCTGGGCAGTCCCTAGCAATGTGCCCCGACTTCTTGCAGTTGAAGCACACGTTATCCTTCTCAGTGCAGTTGCTCGCATAGTGCCCCGGCTTACCACAACGGTAACAAATGACTCCGTCGCTGGTCTGACTCCCGCCTCTCGCGTTCTGAGCCATCGGACGGTACTGTCCCTTACTGTTGTTCCCTTGAGGTCGACTGTACGGCTTCTTCTGCTGCTTTCCCTTCTGAGCAACCCTCTGTCCTGTGCTCTGGGGTCTCACTGGTCCCCCTGTACCACTCCTCTTCTTGGCGTTTCTCATAACTTCCACCTCAACACACCTGTCTATTAGTTCTTGAAGATTCCTGATCCTTAGAGACGTCATAGATTTCTGGATGTCGAACCTCAATCCTCACTGAAATCTCTCGCTTAACCATCCCTGGGCAGCTCGGTCACGAAACAGACTAAAGTACCTTGCAAGTGATTCGAACTTAGCGGCATATTCTGACACCGTCATGCTACATTGCTCTAGTCGGAGGAACTCTTGCTCTTTCTCAGCTCGTGCAGTATCAGGAAAATACTTGTCCATGAATCTCCTGTGGAAAACTTCCCAAGTGATTTCACGACGCTCTGTCTTCAAAGTCTGCTTCACTCCCTTCCACCAGTACTTGGCATCTCCTAGCAGCAAATAGGTTGCATAGTCCACTTTAACATTCCCTGGGCAGTGGAGTGCCTCGAAGATCTTCTCTATATCTTACATCCAAAGGTTTGCTTTGTCTGGTTTCGGCTCGCCGTAGAACTTCGGTGGGTCGTGCTTACGAAAATCTGCTAATCCTCTCACCTCTGCATTTCGTTCCGCTCTCTGCTGTTGTTGCAGATTTTGCTGGGCCAAAGCCGCAGTCAGCTGAGCCATAGCATTAGACTGTTGAGTCGCAGCATCCAATTGTTGAGCCATAGCCGCCGCCATCTCCGTCATTGCTTGAATCTCCCTTTCCATATTGGGACTATCAGATCCGGTCGTAGGGTCTCTGCGAGGTAGCATGAGATTCCTCCAAGGTCCAAAAACCTGTCCGAACCTCAAAATCAAGAATGTGTTAACACACACTGCTTCAGTCAAGAAACAATTCAAACAATTGGCAAGCAAAACTGCTTCACTCAGCAAACAATTGCAATACAACACAACTAGGTACCCGATAAACATAACCCGACACGGTGACCAGCTCCAAATTTCCTATGCACAGTCCGATTAGAACCGAACTGCTCTGATACCACTATGGTAACTACACGTTTTCGGACCATGACTAAAACTAAAACCAACCCTATATGCGACGCACTTTTTAAAATAGTACTCTTGTGTCCTTTGGAAAATGCAGTCTATTTTTTTTAAAAAAAAACAATTACATCCGCAAGCATACACAGAGTTGTCACAACTTTTAGAAACATGGTGCAATCTAAGACACAAGACGCATGCTCTGGAAATACATACATATATATAAGCAAGTAGCCATAGGCAGTGCGTACCAAATAGAAAGTGCATAAACATGTACAAGAGAATACACCTATGCTATGAAGACCCTCGTGAGAGCAATCATACCCCGGGGGTACCGGCAGACACCCACTCAGGGGGCTGCTCCAAAAGTATGCCACCAGTCTACCCTGCAGTACACAAAAGACATCCACCAAGCCCGACTGGTCACCAAAACAAACTGTACACTATAAACGAAATACTACAGTCATCCAACATACAAAACAAGCAGTCATACAATCACAACAACTACAGATTGCTATCTGAATCCTCAGACGAATCCTCCTCGTCATCATCCTTCATCGGGTCCGCCGCATCCCCTCCAGTCAAGTCTATGAAGGGAACCGTAGCAGGTGTATCCTCTGACACGTCCTCCTCTACCAGCACCTCCTCAATGAATCCTGTGCCGCTACATCCTGCCTCACTGCACTTTCGACATACAGGTGAAAGATGTCCCGGTGGAGTAGGTGTCCTGACAATCATGGGGGAAGTCGGCTCTGTCTCAGGCACAGGCTCTGCCAAAGAACTCGGGGTAGCTGCCGCTCGAGATGTAGGAGCTCCAGCAGTCCCACGCCTGATCACGCTCTTTCGAGTGGTCGTCCGAAATCTCGCTTCCCTAGTCAGAGGTGCATAACGAGTAGTAATACACCTTGGAATCTCCAAAGATCCCTCCGGCGAAGAAGATGATGCTGGCATCGCCTGCTCTCTCTGAATGCTGCGCCAAGCATCCACCACCTGCATGGTCCTGATCGAAAAACTAACTGTACGCCTAGATTTCTCCTATCTCAGCACTAGTCCATCAACTCGGGAAGTCTATACAACGTCCCCTGTATATACAACACGGCGAGAGATGGGGTCGAACTCCATCGCCGCAGGCATCTCGATATCTGGAAAATCAAACACGATCTCCGGCGATGTCGTCATTGCCGGTATCACCAGGGTCTTCGTCATCGCCTGGGTTACCATCATGGGTTGAAGGAACCACGGGAAAGGGTCAACTTCTCGAATAAACATAGAAACAAAAAACATAAAGCAAGAGACAATAAGATGCACAAATGCCCATAATGCAACTCTCGACACACTCTCTCAAGACACTTTCTACAAATTCCAAAAGTAACGCCGAACAAGCTGCTAAAATCCAGCCATAGGCTTTGGGCTCCACGATCACCCTAGGATATTCAGGACGAGTTACTTGACGTTAAGATGTCTAACTAAGCTGCCGAAAAACAAGGGGGTCCTAGCACCCTAAGTTTATTCGGGATATAGTTCAAAAATGCCACGACGACACTTTCTCCACCCCAATGAATAAATCGACGCATACGATGATTCAAGGAAGCATGATGAATAAATCAACTCATATGATAATTCAAGAAAGCAAGTCGAATAATTATTCAATCACATATTAAATAAATATTCACACAAAGCTCAATACAAGACAACCCAATTCCACAGTATCAAGCAATCCATTCATATCACAACAGTCGGAATACAATTCATCCCTTTGCAGCTCAATGGAGTTGACAGAGAGGAAATCAAACAAGTGTGGGGGGTTGGGGACAGCTGCCAATCACTTGCAGACAAGCCCACTAAATAATCATAATGAAAGTTTTAAGAACTAAAAATCAAAGGGGACGAGACCCTCACTTCGAACCGTGAGGTTCTCAGACTTCTTCGCTTTATAACAGAAATTTAAAATCTATCCATTTCTACAAGTTACCCTTACCAAAGTCGTCCGCTAGCGTGGTACCGCTCGCCTCGATCCCGCGTCGCACGAATTCGGAATCTACACGTCTTATCATCACAAGGTAAGCTTAGCACAATTCTAAGACTCAACTTAAAACCTTAGGCTCTCATCCTAACCCTTTATCCTAGCCAAACACCATCACATAAAACTTTAATTTAAAATGCTAGTTTTTGAAGAATCATTTTTCTATATTTCTAAAGCCTCGAAACATATACAACCAATCATTCTAATCAAGTTCACAAAAATCATTTTCCTTCCAAAACCTCCCTTGAGCTTTCGGCCACCACCCCTTTTCTTAAAAAAATTGCAAGTCTTCCTTTT
Organism: Calophaca sinica; assembly: GCA_037113605.1. Classification (NCBI taxonomy): domain Eukaryota; kingdom Viridiplantae; phylum Streptophyta; class Magnoliopsida; order Fabales; family Fabaceae; genus Calophaca; species Calophaca sinica. Next base: position 96,358,035 of record CM073733.1, read on the forward strand.
AAAAATTAGCAAGCCATTCCTAATCATCTAATTATTCACCAAGACATTAAGCAACTTCAAAACATAACCAAGACTCATGCCAAATTCCAAATTCATGCTTTCAAGAATAAGTTTTCACAAGGATTTAATAACTCAAAGTTCCAAAATAATTATCAATGCCATCTAGCACACAGGCATGTTCATGAAACCACAAACAATTGCACAAGACTAAGCCTAATCAAGTTCCAAAAATTATTTTCAAAATATTTCAAAAGTAAGGTTTTCAAGGGAATCTTTCCAATTCCTTTGATTCAAATCATTTTCAATCATCACATTACCCAAAGACTAAACAAGATCAAGAACCAACAACTAATACATGATTCACAACTAAATACCACTCATCCCTCTTTTTCAAGAATAGTTTTCCATTAAAACAATGTCCAAGAATGCCTTAGTTGCAAACTATTACCCAATACAACAACACCAACATTAAATAGGCTAAGAACAACAATTCATTACATGCTTCATCAATTAATCCCACTACTCCCCTTTTTCAAGAATAGGTTTCCATCACAATGGTACCCAAATAACATCTAATTCCAAAACTATAAGCACATACAACAACAACATCAATTAGACTCAATTAACTATCTAATTGCTTGATTCACCAAGGATCACATATTTTCCCTCCTTTTCTCCCTTAGGTCACACCTAGGGTTCCAAGAAATGGGATTGAAGTGCTCATCTCCTCTGATCACAATCAAGCACAAAACCAACACCAAAACAAGCATGAAAATGAAGAAGAAAAAGAAAAGAATCACCACCTCTCCTCCCCTAGTTGCTCGCGGCCAAGGGGCTATTTGTGGGGGGAGAAAATGCTTCTCTTAACCTTGCTTGGTGATGAAATAGATGAGGGTGAGGAGAAGAAGAAATAGGTAACAAAAGGTGTGAAGAACTAGAGATGAAATAGTTCAAAGATCGTGAAGGAAATGGCTTCCATGGAGGTTTTGAAGCTTCTCTCTCTAAATGATGAAGATGATGAACAAATGAGGGTAGAGAGAGGGTGAGGGGCGCGGTTTGGGCTGATTAGAGGGAGCGGAAAATTAATTTTTCACTTAAAAAAAATAATACTAGGATAAAAATGTTTTAAGGAAAAGGTAAATAAAACTAATCACACATTAAGTGACACCTCTCAAAAGGTAAAGATGCTAATCACATCACTTAATCCTACCCATCAAATCTCACATCTCTCATGATTACCCTCTAATTCTAGAGTCTAAGGGTTGTTAAAACACGGCATAGAGTAATCGTGTTACCGGTGAATCTCCCGCCGATAAATTTGCGAAAATTAATTTGACGAGAAATTAATTCACCGCGTGAAAATAAATTATCATAAATAATAAAAATAATCTAAAACACTCACAAATAATCACAACAATTCGCGATTCGATTTTCATCGAAATCGGGATTCATTTAAAATTTTATCTCATGCAAAACCGCCTACGATTCGAACGCGATTTAAACTTCGTTAGAATTTTTCGACGATATTTGAACCATTAATTAATATGAAATATTAATTCTCAAATTCAATTTGATCTTGATTTATTTAAATCACTTATTTACAGAACAAGGAATTGCTTATTATAGCATAATTACGACAAAAATTACACTACAACAACGCTAAGTAACGTATCGTAAAAGTATGGGTGTTACTTTTCCAATCCGATCCACCTGTGTCCTCTTCAAATGGATTGTCAATGTTACGGCCCCAAGGTCGGCTAATGTAGGTCTGCCAATGATACAGTTGTAATCATAGTTGCAAGGGAGGACCAAGAACTGCACCCTGACTGTTTTTGACTTCGGGTATATGCCGAAGGTCACCATCAATTCGAGATATCCGAATGGAGTCGTCTTCACCCCGTTGAAGCCTTGCAGGTCCATTCCCTCGTAAGGGATCAGGAGGTCTTTTGAAAGTTTCAATGTGTCAAATAACCCTCCGTACATGATATCGACAGAACTTCCCTGATCGACCAGAATTCTCCTCACATCGACGTTCACCATCTTCGCCCGAATCAAGAGGGGAATGTATTTGTTAGGCTCACCACCTATCAGGTCTTCGTAGTAAAAAGCCAGGGATGGCCTACTCGACTTAGGGTGATCGACATGAGGGTAATTGGTGTTCACGGCAGCTACCGCGGTGTCCTTATATTTTCTTTTTTCGGTCTTGATGGATGGACCTCCCGGTTTGTTTGTTCCTCCAGTGATGACCATGGCGATTACCGCGGTCTGATTCTCATCTTCTTCGTTGTCGGCCCTACACCTCTGGTCTCGGCTTGTGGACACGTCGTGGGGGCACGCTGAGGGGGACCTCAACCTTTTCCTGCCCGAACAATCACGGGTATACTTCTGTAACTTACCTCGCCTTATCAATTACTCGACGACATCCTTTAACTGGAAACAGTCTTTAGTATTGTGTTCGTTGCTGCGGTGCCATCGGCAATACTTCGTTTTGTCTGTATCCGGTCTTTGTTTTAGCCGGTTTGGAAGTTTGATTCCGGCATCCTTGAATTCGGTGTGCAGACACTCTTCCAAGATGCGAGCCTGCGAGGCCTTTAACGGTGTGTATTGTATTCAGTCAATTTAATCACCGAACTCTTGGAATCTTTCTCTTTTTTCGATTTTGACTCTTTATGGGTTGATCCCTTCGCCTGTGGAACTTCCCCGTGGTCTGTCAGCATGCATTCGTCCTCATAATCGATGAACCTTTTGGCATGACGCAAGAGGTCGTTATAATTGCGCGGGCGATTGACTCTGATGTGGACGTGGAATAAGCTCTTCATGACCAACCCTTGCTGGAGGAGGTATATCTTCATGTCTTCTCGGACCCCTTTAGCCAGCATAGCCTCTTGGGTGAACCTCTCAATGTATTTTCGCAGGAATTCATTTTCACCTGTCGAATAGCAGCGAGGGTTGCTTCCGACTTGGGCTACGGGCGAGAAGTGGTGAAATGATAGGTGAACTTCCTACTGAGTTCGCCCCACGATCCGATGGAGGTTGGCTTTAGTCCTTGAAACCAAGCCAACGCGATCTTCGACAGAGTCAGGGGGAACAACTTACATTTTACTGGTCCCTTTGCAGGCCGACGACGCATGTGGAGATCGATGTAAAGGTGATCTCCTTGGAGAGTTTGGAGAAGCGTTACGTCTTCTGGTTGGTGACTGGTCCGTGGTTCTAGCAAAATGAGACGATCGGTGGTACGTCTCCCTCCTTGGGGGACATTGTTCGCCTGACCGCCTATGGTGCGCTGACCCAGCGGTGCGGTGTCCTTCAGTGGTGGATCGGTGGAAATCTCTAGATCTAGGGTTTTCGCGATGCCCTTTGGTTCTGGATTTTCCAGATATGGATGGGGACCTAGACCTGCGACGAGATCTGGGTGGTGACCTAGCCCTACGACAAGATCTGGACGGTGCAGCGGCGTGCACGGCAGCTGTTGAGTTTCTGCTGCGGCGATCCTACGATTCTGGTCTTCGATCATCTGAGTCTGCTTCTGGATGATCGATATGACATTCTCCAGGAGGGATGGTTGAACTTCCATAAGTGGTGGATCCACCATCACAGTTAGAAATGCTTCGTCGTGACGAAGCGGTGACGGTGGGACTTCTTCCACAGTCATAGGGAATGTGACTGGTTCCAGTGTGACGTAAACCAGTTGTCCATCGAGCTGAGGTGATGGAAGACGAGACCCTGGGTTGTTTCTGGTGATGGGTCGACGAACGGGGCTGGCCATCTTGTGATCGGAGAGATCTGAAATGGGAAATAAAGCTCCCACTGTGGTCGCCAATGTTCCAAGCAAGGAACGAAGTGGCGACCGGAGTCACTGAGTTTGCCGTGTGCTGTTGTTGGTGACGATGGAGGACGGTGGTGGTGTACCTGCAAAAGGTACTCTGACGCTCAAGTCAGTAAAATTCTGATGAGGTCAGTATGATGTAATAAAAACGTACCTTACTTCTTCATGGGCCCTCCTTATATATGGATCCTTTTAGGGTTTTGAGTGAACGGACAGTTATAAGGTGATTAAGTCCCTCATGACCTGCTTAGAGCCGTAGATCAGATCGACGACCCCAGATCGGTGGCGTGGAACCAACGCGAATCAATGGACCGTTGATGTAATGGACCGTTGTGTTATTGGGCCGCGGAAGTAATTCTAGGAGGAGTGGGCCTTGGCCCAGTCCAAAACACATTTCTTCAGTACGGCCGTACATAGTGCAGAATTCAGCTTTTATACTATTGCAGTATTTTGACCATAACTTGAGCTAGGAATGTCCGATTGAGATGATCTTTGTGGCGTTGGAAAGCTCTAAAAAAGATCTACAAGTATGCATAGGTACAAATAGGCAGGTACGGCCGTACAGGTGATGTATGACCGTACATGTTGTGCAGTACAACCCAGCACCGAGAAAATGCGAAGTACAGCCGTACATAAAGTCAGTACCCCCGTATCGAGGCCCAAGATACACAGATTTGAAGCCAATTGACCTAATTTGCACCAGAGCCTATAAATAGGCATTTTCACCCCCTTTTGAGGGCTCACTCACTTTTGGAAAGAACTCACTCTCTGAGTGAGGGTTTTGTCTTTCTTGCTTCTTGCCTCTGTCTCTCATCTCTTATCTTTTCCTTTTTTTATGATTTCTTGTTTGGATTGGTGTTATTCTATTATGTTAAGAAATAGTAGCTAACTCCATCCTTAGGGGTGATGGGGAATCTTTTACGATGTTCTTGACATTTATTTAATTGTTATTTTGAACTTCTTATTATCCTTGTGAATGTATTTTTCCTAGCATGCTTAATCCCATAGGAAGTAGCTAATCCTTAATAAATCACTTAATTGACCAGCGACTGTTCTGCAATTAATTGGTGGACCTATAGGATAATTGAGACTAGGATTATTGCATGACCAACCTTAATTTTAGTCTTCCAATCATTCAACCTTTTTATGCTTTATGCTTTCCTTGGATTTAATTCTTTGCATGACCAAACATGGGGTTAATTTAGGGAAAAGAATATTAATCACGAATGACCAAATGGGTTAATAGTTTTAGTAAAGGGATTGGCTTTCAATAAGGAGATATGGTTCATAATAGCAGGTAATAAATTCAGGGACTAGTATTAGTGAACCCGGTTCTCCTAGGCTTTTCCATACTTGATCTCTTTTCTATTCTTACAAAATTGCTTTTGTTCTATTGTCTTTTTAATTGATTGTTCTCGTTCTCATAATCACTTTCGTCGTTTGTCTAAAATAATAAATAATCTCTATTAATTTAGTACTATTGGTTCGACATTTGGAGTCTTAAAAATACTCCACTTTATTACGAGTTACAATCAGGTGCACTTGCCTGAGCCGCAACAAGTTTTTGGCGCCGTTGTCGGGGAATGTTCTAGCGATATTAAACCAACGAGATTCTTGTTAATTTAAACATTTTTTTATTGTCATTATTAATAATATTATTGATATTATTATTATTATTATTATTATTATTATTATTATCATTGTTATTATTTTGTTATTATTATTATTATTATTATCATCATCGTCGTCGTCATCATCATCATCATCATAAAAAAAATTGTTTGTTAACTACTCGTTACTATTGTTATTATTATTATCTTGATTTATTTTAAAAAAAAAGAGTAGATAGAGTTATTTTTTTTATTTTTAGTTATTTAGATTTAAGATCCAGATTTACATTCAAAAATCCAAAAAAAATTTCTTTTTTCTCTTTATCTAGATTTTAAATTTCCGTCTGGTTTTTTTTTTGGTGCTATTCTGTCTGGTTGTTTTATTTTATCTCTTTATCCATTTGTGTAGATCTTATCTTATTTTGTTTTGTTTAAATTTGATATCAAAAATCCGAATTTTTTTTTCCTCTTTCTTATATACTTATCCTGATCTTTCTTTTTCTTATCTTATTTTGAATCTGAGATTATAGATTTTGAATTTGAATTTAAGAAAATATTTGATAAGGATTTGATTAGGATAATATTATCTTATATTATTTTGTTTTGATTCTATTTAACTTTAATTTGATTCTATTTTATTTTATTCTATTTTACTTAGTGTTTTTGTTTTTATTTTATTTTCTTAATAAAAAGAATTATTATTATTATTTTTATTATTATTTTATTAGAAAAAAATAATCTCATGCGTTCTCTTCTTCTTTGTTAGTATTGTGGTTTTGGAGGACATAAATGGCAAGACTGTTATAATTTTTGGGTTGAATTCAAAGCAGATTATATGAGCAACTCTTGTAGAAGGCAGAATCAAAGAGAATTAACCAAGGGGGAATACGAAGTTAGCGCCCATAAGAGTGATGAAGAATCAATTGAAGAATTAAACATGGAGGAGATTTTGGCCAATTTTGGGAAAACACCTGGTGACCAATTCAAGTTTTTTAAAAATCCTGCTGAATCTTTGGAAAGTCAGAATAAAAGAGAATTAACCATGGAAGAATACGAAGTCATTATCCATGAGAGTGATGAAGAGTTCATTGAAGAACTAACCATGGAGGAGATTTTGGCTAAATTTGGGAAAAATCTCGGTGACCCATTTGATGTTTTCGAAACTACTATTGAATCTGTGGAGAGTCAGGATTCTGCTCTAGCAACATTGATCACTCAGAGGGAACAAGGCACCTTGCCCAATCAAGTTGAGCTTAATCTAAAGGAAGAAGATGAAGCCATTTTTAATGAAGATATTGAGAAATTTATTGAAGAGCCTGAGTCAGAGCCTAAGCATAAAAGACAGTCATTCCCAGAAGAGATTGAAACTCCTACCGAAGGGAGTCAAGCTAAAATAAAAGCTCCTACGGAAGGGAGCACTCATGAAGAGAACAAGGAAGACCCCACGGTTCTTGATTTTGAGCAAAAGGAGGAAGTGCCAATTAACTTGAGACAAACTCTTTTGGCCAAAATCGGTGAAGCAGTCATTGAAGTTCGAAAGGGAAAGAAAACTACAAGAAGTGGAAAGGAAGATGATGTTTAAAGGTTTTAAATTCCACTAAAAATCCATGTTCTTTTACTCTTTTCTATTTTACTAATAATGTGGTTACTTTTAACAACTTTGATGATTTAAGAGTGCATGATCCTTTAGAAGAAATTACTAACTTGCAGGATCCTAGCTTATTGGTAGGTGGTGAAGAAATAAGAATTCCACAATCATTTGAAGCCCATCCACCACTTGGAAAAAGAAAGAACAACCTAAACCACATGGTCAAAAAGTGGAGAAGGGGAAATGTAATGAATGCAAAATTCACTCTTAGAGAGCCGCCTGGTTGACCACTTTTAAGCAAACCGTCAGGCTCACGATGTTAAACAAGCGCTTTGCAGGAGGCAACCTGTGTTATTTAATTTTATGTTATTTAATTTCTTTTTATTTACTTTTATATTTTTAATTGTTATTTGTGATTTATAGTTTCTCTAGGGGCATTGACAAGCCAACAACAATAATTGAATCACTCCTCCGCAAGTTGCTCGTGAAATTATTCAGAGGGGAGTACCTTTCCACCTTAAATTATTTTTAGCACTTATTTTAACTAGATAAATTTTTATTGCTCATTCTATAACTGTTAACAGTGACGACACTGCTAAAATTAAGTGTGGGGAGGAAACTATAATTATGATTACTTGCCTATACTTTTAACTATTAAATTATGGAAAATTTGATATTTTTCTAATTTAGGGGCTAGTTTTTAAAATTTTTCTGACAACTTTTGATTGAAATGAGATAGTTGCTAGTTTTAGAATTTGTTAATAATTAGCATTGTAGTTTTATGAGTTTCAACTTGTCTGTGTAAACCACTAAATGTGAGATTTGAGCCTAAATAAGAGGCCACTTCATAATTTTTACCTCTTTTCATTGATTGAGTGATATTTTTCCATGTTGTGCATTCTAAAACTTGTGCTGAGACTATTGCAAAGCGAATATAAATTTACTTTCATGTGAATTTGATAGGGGCAATTTTAGGAATTTTTCAGGCCCACTTCTATTTTGTTACAAATATTTTACCATTAGTTGCCCATTTTTGTGCTTATATTATATTTCTTTAGTACCCTTTTAATGTTATTGATTATTATTATTATTATTATTGACGTAACCTTGGAAAATATTTTTGTTAGAGCCATTAGTGGCAAAAATCAAAAGGATAATGTTAGAAATACCTCAGGAAAGTTTATAAAAAGGAAGGCTTAGCAAATACTTTTCCCTCCTATATTAGTTAATTTGTTAAACTGCGGCATAAAAAACATAAAAGCAAAAAAAGTGTTATTGCCTTCAAGGAATAAAATGAGAAAAATGATGAATATTAGAAGGATTATTGCTTGCTCTTTATAGTTAAAAAGAAAAAGTTACTTGTTTGGTTGATTTGTTTCTGACCTTTTGCATGACCTTTTCTTTCTTTTTATCCCACCTAATATTATTACCTTGGCCCCATTACAACCCATGAAAGATCCTTTTTCCTATTTTGCATGATAAGTGGATTTTAATAGTAGAGTTTTGGTAAATGTACAAGCCTATAGTAATGTCACTTCTTTGGGAAAATTTAAGCGTTGATGACTACTAAACACTTTGAGAGTGGTGAGACAATTGACTTATAAATCACAGACTTGGTGAACTTGTTGAACTTGCATTTCTAATTGGATATTCTATTACTTAGCCCTTCTTATGATGTTACTTTGTTGTCTCGTATCTCGTTTATGCCCCTGGTCAGTAAATTCAATTTTTCTTATAATTATCCAAGTAGTTTGCTTGAGGACAAGCAAAGCTTAAACATGAGGATGTGTTAACACACCAAATTGTCTACTTTTATACGGTATTTTTAGTACTTAATTATATCATTTTGTGCTATTTAAAGTATAAAAGTACTTACTTATGTCCTATTTTGCAGAATTATCATAAAGACAACACATGGAGTAAAAGATGCAAACACTAGCAAGATTTGAGCATATTTTGGTGATTCTGGACATTTAGTACGACCTTACCTAAAGTCAGTACGGCCATATCTAATTACGCACAGTAGTAGGGGCGTACATAGCAGTCAGTACGGGCCAACGACGAAGTTTTCGAGGGGCAAGACTGCACATCCCTTCAGTACAGCCGTACATAGTGCAGAATTCAGCTTTTACGCTGTTGCGGTATTTTGAACATAACTTGAGCTAGGAATGTTCGATTGAGGTGATCTTTGTGGTGTTGGAAAGCTCTCGAAAATATCTACAAGTTGACATAGGTATAGATAGGTAGGTACGGCCGTACATAGGTTAGGTACTGCCGTACATGTTGTACAGTACGACCAGCACCGAGAAAATGCGAAGTACGGTCGTACATAAAGTCAGTACCCCCGTACCGAGGCCCAGGACGCACAGATTTGAAGCCAGTTGACCTAATCCACACCTGAGCCTATAAATAGGCATTCTCACCCCTTTTGAGTGAACATGGCAAAAGCACAAGAAGGGGGTTTGAATTGGGTTTTAGAAATCTTTTCGCAAAGCTTATGAGTTTATGAAAACCTTTTCAAAATAACTCTTTAACAAAATAGCAAAGTAAATAAGTAAAGAGAAGAGAAGAGAATGACATAGCAATTTATACTAGTTCACTATCACCTGCTAGCTACGTCTAGTCCCTTCACACACATAAAGGATTTCTCGACTATAATCAACCTGATTACACTTGAGAGTATAATGCTCTGCCAAACTGGCTATACTAACAAATTCTTAGAATGACTTAGTGCAGTCAAGCCTCTAAGGAATACAACCACTACTGGGCTAAATACAGTATTCAAAAAGATTTGAAACAATAACAATAACTCTCAGCAGAGAGGATATACAGTGAAAAACTTAAGCACAAGAATAACTTTCAAATAGAAAGAATAAAACGATTAAGTGTTTGTTTAATGTGATCTCAGAAACTTGGAATGATTCTTGGTTGCTCGCTTTGTTTTACAACGTTTCTATTTTGTTAACCTGCTTCAGTGAATGAAGTAAGGTATATATATAGTTAGGGTTGTGAATAGTGCCATTGTGACCTAACAGCTCTTTTCATCAAAGGTCAAAACTTCAGATCCCCTTTTTGTGGCTTTTAGCAAGTCACGTCGCTTTTCACTCTGCTCTTGCATACTGACACAACAGACAATATCAGGATCTTGTCCCTTGTGAGCTTTTTGAATATGAGACAGTTCTTGAGCAAGTTTCCTGATGATTATATCCATTGACATTCCCTTTGGTATTCGATTCCTCATACATTAAAATACTCGTCAATGAGGTCTCTTAAATACTTGAAGTAGCCTTTAATGAACACTCAGTCTGATTTTTAATTAGAGCATCTATCAAATAGACAATGCTTGTTACAGAGATACTCTGTTCATCAGAGTGAGCTTGAAAGGAGGCAAGTTCTTCAGTATAGAATTTGTTGGCCTTTCATATAGGAGAGTCTTGTAGAAACGGATGAAGGCTTCCACTGTGTAGTCTAATCATAGTCTGTTTGAATGTTGATCAATAACAGAGCGTTGACCATACATAGTAAGGTCTCACCAGAGGATGGTCTTACCAGAGCATTGACTACCAACAGAGCATTGACCTTTTCAGAGTGAGGCTATAAGACGATGACATCAGCAACTATCAGACGATCACTGCCAGACTCAAACTCATGAAACTGAGGGTGAAGTGCACACTTTAACTTAGTCTTTTGAGATAAATTCTTCTGATGAATAGTGAATTTTGCACACTAACAGACACATCAGAGGATAAATTGTTCTATTAACTATTTGTTATCATCAAAACAATTAAGGGTCGTTGTTTCTGAATCCACTTGATTCCAATAATCTCCCCCTTTTTGATGATGACAAATACATAGATTGATGAACAATTTTCTATTAGAAAAATATTTACTTAAAAGAATTTTAGAGGCTCCCCCTGAATTAAGCACATATAAATATTTTCTAAGTGTAAAGTCACATCAGATGAATGTATCACATCATAGCATTTCAAATAAAATATCAGAGCATTCATAAACAGAGTGATGTATCAGAGCATATATTAATTTATACAACATTAGATCATACATTCCAAGTTAACGTATCAGAGTAAATAATGCAAAATGCAGTGCATGATGACACTTGGTTGATACATTAGATTCATTAATTACTCTATATTTCTATATTTTATTCTCCCCATTTTGTCATCAAACAAAAAGGTTAAGAATAAATAAAGAACATCATAGTCAAAACAGATTTTGAGAAAGATAAAGTTAAAACAGAATAAGCACAAAAAATGATTTCATTAGTCAGGTAGAAGTACCAAATTACAGAAAGTTTTAATTAACAAAATAAAACAATGTTGGAACCTAAACGATTGAGAAGTTTAGACCCTCATTAATTTTGATGATAACAAAATATTTGCAAGTGAACAATTTATCTTCTGATAAGTCTTGGAGTGTGCGGGTATTAAAATCACTCATGTTTTATAAATCATAAGCAAGAAGAAGAAATCACAAGAGTTTAAATACATCTGATTCACTCCAGCGTCTTGTCTAAAGCAAGTGTCCGGTAGTGTTATCTTTTGACACGTGGATTACTCAATTGCTGCGAGCGTCCGTCCATTATTCTGAGCGAGCATCTGGTCTATTAATGATTCACGTAATGGTCACGTTTGTGCTCTTCTACCTCAGTTATTTTGGAACGGAATTCGAATTTGATTTTGTGCACTCATTTTGATGTACGAGGTATCAAAGGTGACACCTTTGATATAAGACAAAATTCGTACAAGGCAATTGTGAAAAGCAGATAGTAAAAAAACGATAATGTGTACTATTCTGATATTCTCTAGAAAGGAAGAAAAAGACAGCATTTCAAATTACTTCACTCAATGATAGGGAGCTGAAATTTACTGCAACGGTAATACCCCTCAAGGACTCCTATAAATACCCCAAGGTATTCATTTGCCAAAAACTGCTAGAAACTATATTCTGAAAGAGCTATTACTCAAGTGAGCAATCAAGTTTCGTGTCAAGTTTTTGGACACCAAGAACTGAACCTCAGCGTCTTATATTCTTTCCTTTAGAAAGTTATTGTTTTGAGGTTAATCTTTTTATCCTCTTTGTGAGAGTTATTTGATTGTATTCAAAAGAAAATTACTTTGTAAAAGTTGTTCTGCCTAGTTAAGGCTTTGTTCCTCAAAGGCTCAAGCGTACTGAGTCGTTTTGAAAAGTTACGAGTATTGTCAAGTTTGTGACAGTAGAATACTCTTAAGGAATTTGTAATCAGTTGATTATAGTGGAAATCCTTCAGGAACGAAGGGACTAGACGTAGCTACCAGTTTGGTGGTGAACTAGTATAAACCTCTGCGTCTCTTGCTTTACTGCTTTACTTTTATTCTTATCTTGCAACGAAAAATAAGTTTTCTTAAACTTTATTTCCAGCGTCTGGTCATACTCCAGCATCTGATAACTTAAAGATTTAAAATCAAGAGTTCAAAAGTGTTTTTAACTTAAAGTTTACGAAAAGTTTTCAAGACAATTCAACCCCCTTCTTGTGTTCACGTTCAGTTAGTACCAGAGCTCGGCCTCTTGGTTGAGCACTTAACATTGTTAAGAGAAAAGATCTTATACTGTGAACATGTCTGCAGAAGGTGGTCACATGAACCGTTCTCCTCTATTTACTGGAGAAAAATTTGACTACTGGAAAGATAAGATAAAAGCTTTCTTTGAGACACAACAACTTGAGTTGTGGGATATTGTTGAAAGTGGTTACATTCTTCCCACTAATGCTGCTGGTGTTGCAATAGCTAGAGAAAATTGGAATGATGAGCAGAAAAAGAGATATCAAATCAATTAGAAAGCTAGATTCATTCTTATCTATGCTATGTCAGAAAAGGAATATGACAAATGTGGCAAATTTGATACTGTCAAAGAAATTTGAGATTATCTTGTTTTGTCTTATGAGGGCTTTGCCCAAGTAAGAGAGACTAAAGCTAGCATGTTGGTTCGCCAATATGAGCTGTTCAACATGGAAGATAGTGAAAACATTGAATCTATGTTTGGAAGGTTCCAAACACTTGTTCATGGGTTACAGGCCCTTGGAAAAAGTTATACCACACCTGACCATGTGAGAAAGATCCTGAGAAGTTTGACCAAGCCGTGGAGACCCAAAGTCACTGCTATTCAAGAAGCAAAAGATTTAAATGTCTTAAGACTTGAAGATCTCTTGAGTTCTTTGAAAGCTCATGAACTTAAACTGAATGAAGAAGAACCTGTGAAGAAAAGCAAGTCTATTACTTTGAAATTCAACAAACATAAAGCTAGTACTTTTAAAGCCCTTCAGGCTGAAGAAGAATCAGAAGATGAAGCTTCAGAAGGAGACGTTGATGGATCGGATGATGAGCTGGCGTTCATATCCAGGAAGATCCAAGGAATGTGGAAGAAAAGAAACTTCAAGAAGAAATTCCACAAGAAAGATGTCGAGGACAAGAAGGAAAGCAAAGACAAAAGGCAAGTTGTTTGCTATGAATGTAAAAATTCTGGATACTTAAAATCTGAATGTCTTAATCTTAAGAAGAAGCCCACAAGAAGTTCCTTCAAGGGAAAAAGAAGAGTCTCATGACCACATGGGAAGATCTGGATTTATCCTCCTCTGAGGACGATAATGAAGAAGAAGCCAATCTTGCCCTCATGGAAAATACTGACTTAGACTCTGAAGAAGAAGTTGAAGAGATAATAACATATAATTCTTATTCTGAACTTCAACTTGCATTTGATGATCTTCTTAAGGACTCTGCCACTCTCTCCACTGAGTACAAAGCTTTGAAAAAGAAATTTTCAAAATTATCACAAAAATTTCAAGTTTTGAAAAATGAAAACTCAAAGCTCAATGAAGAGAACTAGAAGTTGAAAACTGAAAATCAGTATCTGGTGGATAGTCGGCGTCTGGTGACATGTCAGTAACCAGAAGCTGAGAGCTCTCAAACTGAAAGCTCTGAAGCTAAAGGCAATCCTAAGTGCAAATCAAATGATTATGAATATGCCTTTCAAAAGTTTCTTGCAGAGAGTGTAACTCGAAGCAAGCAAGCTTCAATGATTTGGGGTGTCAGTAAAACGACAACTCAATGTCTTGGTTACATATCAGATGAACGCTCTTTAGAAAATAAAGATCATGCATCTGATAAATCCAATGATCAATAGTGAATGCTTTCATTGTACTTACTGCAACAAACTTGGTCATTTGAAAAGTGCATGTACTGCTTTTAAGACTAAGAAGGACTAGTATCCTTCAAGAACTAACAAGAAAGGACCCAAAAAGATATGGATACCTAAAGATAAAATAGTATATGTTACAGACATGCTTAGCAACAAAGTCAACACACCTATCTTGGTACTTAGACAGTGGATGATCGCGTCACATGACGGGAGAAAAGCATATGTTCCAAGAGCTAAGGCATAGAGAAGAAGGATTTGTTGGTTTCAGAGGAAACCAAAAAGGTAAAATAGTTGGAATTGGTCGCATTGGTAAAGGCTCTCTTTCCTCTATTGATAATGTACTGTATGTTGAAGGACTAAAGCATACCTTATTGAGCATAAGTCAATTATGTGACATTTTTACAGAAACTGGGTCATTTTTACAGAAACTGGGTGTTCAGTAAAAAGCAAAAAAGATGGCTCTACTTTCTTTACAGCAAAGATGAAACAAAATATTTATAAAATTGATCTTTCTGATCTTGCAAAGCAAGATGTCAAGTGTCTCATGTCTGTTGAAGATGAACAATGGATTTGGCATAAAAGATTGGGCCATGCCAGTTTGAGATTAATCTAAAAACTAAACAATCACAGTCTTGTTAGAGGCTTACCACATCTTAAATTCCAATCTGATGCTCTCTGTGAGGCATGTCAAAGAGGAAAATAAGTTAAAATTTCTTTTCATTCGAAAAATACTGTTTCAACCTCTAGACCACTTGAGCTTGTGCATCTTGATCTTTTTGGTGCAATAAGGACAGCCTCTTTAACTGGAAAGAAATATGGGTTAGTCATTGTTGATGATTTTGCTAGATGGACATGGATGAGTCATTCAAAGTATTTACTATTTTATGTAAATCAGCTCAAAATGAAAAAGGAATTTGTATTTCTTCAATTAGAAGTGATCATGGGGGAGAATTTGAAAATGAAATCTTTCAAAAATTTTGTGAAGAAAATGGCATCTCCCAAAATTTCTCCTCTCCTAGAACACCACAACAAAATGGTGTTGTAGAAAGGAAAAATAGGTCCCTCCAAGAAATGGCCAGGACCATGATCAATGAAATTGATATTGCAAAATATTTTTGGGCAGAAGCAGTAAACACAGCTTGCTATATTCAAAATAGAATTCTTATTAGACCTATTTTGAACAAGACTCCATATCAACTATGAAAAGGTAGAAAACCAAACATTTCTTATTTTCATCCCTTTGGTTGCATATGTTATATTCTGAATACTATGGATCAACTTGGTAAGTTTGATTCCAAAGCTGACAAAGGTATCTTTTTGGGATACTTTGAAAGATCTAAAGCTTTTAGATTATACAATAAAGAATCTTTGATAGTGGAAGAATCTATTCATGTCAAGTTTGATGACAAGAAGCCTGACACTACCATGTCGGAGCTAGATGAATTATTTTAAGAGTTAAATATTGATGGCATAACAAACAGTGAACCTGTATCTTCAGCGTCTGGTGGTGACAACCAGACACAAGATTCTACTCAAGCAGAAGCTGAAACTAGGAAGAGTTGGAGATACAAAACGAATCCTAAGGATCAAATTATAGGAGAACCTGGAGATAGAGTAAGAACCAGATCCTCTTTCAAAGAGCATGCAGATATTGCACTTCTCTCTGAAATGGAACTTAAGACGACTGATCAAGCATTGGAAGATGAAGGTCGGATTCTGGCTGTGCAAGAAGAGTTGAATCAGTTCCAAAGAAATGATATCTAGAAGTTAGTCACTCTACTAGAAGATAAGCAAGCTATTGGTACTAAATGGGTATTTAGAAACAAGCTTGATGAAGATGGTATAAGGTAGTGAGAAACAAAGCAAGATTAGTTGCTCAAGGTTACTCACATGAAGAAGGTATTGATTTTACAGAAACTTTTGCACCTGTTGCAAGGTTAGAAGCTATTCGCATTTTACTTTCATTTGCTGCACATCATGAGATAATTCTTTATCAAATGGATGTGAAAAGTGCTTTCTTGAATGGTTTTATAACTGAGGAAGTCTATGTGAAACAACCTCCTGGTTTTGAAGACATTGAATTTCCAGAACATGTTTTTAAGCTTAAAAAGGCTCTGTATGGTCTTTAGTAAGCTCCTCGAGCTTGGTATGATAGACTGAGTTCCTTTTTAATAGAAAATAGTTTTATCAAAGGTCAAGTAGACACTACTCTATTTAGAAAAACATCAAACAAGCATTTTATACATGTTCAAATTTATGTTGATGATATTATATTTGGAGCTACTAATGAAAGCCTTTGCAAAGAATTTTCAAAGTTAATGCAGGCTGAATTTGAAATGAGCATGATAGGAGAATTGAAGTTTTTCGTTAGAATTCAAATTAAGCAATGCAATGATGGTATTTATATACATCAAAGCAAATACATCAAGGAATTGCTAAAGAAATTCAAGATGGTGGATTGCAAACCAATGAGCACACCTATGCATCCTACATGTACTCTTGGTATAGATGAAACTGGTAAGAAGGTAGATCAGAAAATGTACAGAGGTATGATTGGATCTCTACTTTATCTTACTGCTTCAAGACCTGATATTATGTTCATACACTTTGTGTGCTAGATTTCAATCTGATCCTAGAGAATCACACTTGAGTGCTGTTAAAAGAATATTTAGATATTTGCAAGGATCTACTAATCTTGGTTTGCTTTATAAGAAATCAAAAGATTACAAGATAGTAGGTTTCTGTGATGCTGACTTTGCCGGAGACCGAATTGAAAGAAAGAGCACAAGTGGAGGCTGCCAATTCCTTGGAGCAAATCTTGTGTCTTGTTCAAGCAAAAGACAAAGCACAATTGCACTCTCAACAGCAGAAGCGGAATACATTTCAGCAAGAAGTTGCAGCTCTCAACTTCTATGGATAAAATATCAACTTGAAGACTACTTGATAAAAGAGAGTAACATTCCTATCTTTTGTGATAATACATCTGCAATTTGTCTTACTAAGAATCCAATATTGCATTCTAGAGCAAAGCACATTGAGATTAAACATCACTTCATAAGAGACTATGTTCAGAAGGGTGTTCTTGAAATAAAATTTGTAGACACTGATCATCAGTGGGCTGACATCTTTACAAAACTCCTTGCTGAAGATAGATTCAATTTTATAAGAAGAAACTTAAATTTTCCTTTTATAGAAGAATGATTAATCTCAGCGTCTTATTATATGCATCATTCAGCATCTGGTATGACATAAGCATTCACACGTGTACACATATGATATGTCATTCACATCACATAACTCAGCGTCCGGTGAATTCGTTTGCGTGCGTCTGAGCACACACGTGTCACGCGCGTGTAGGACTTAAGCGTCTCATCACACCTACTCTGAGTCATGATTATTTAGGTTTTCAATAAATTCTTTTTCTTGATTTTAACTTTTTTTTGGCAACTGAATTTAATGAAAAGGGAAATCTTTATTTTATTTTCTTTTTGATTTATTTTTTATTCAGAGGAAATATGAAGAGTTTTTTTTTTTGAAAAATAACTGTACTATATTATCAAAACTTTCCCACTACTCCACCTCTTTCGCTCCACACTCACTTTGTCTTTGTCTGCGAAAACTGCTTTCTCTCTCTCTCTCTCTGTATGATTTCTATAAAACCCTAAACCTCCATCACCCATTCTCTAACTGCAACCGTGACTAATGTTAAGGTCGGATAATACTCTACTATCTACGACATCATGAACGAAGCAAGGCTTATGAATGAGAACATGATTGATTTGGAGAAGTTCAAGCTCTATGGTTTTAACTTCGATGAAGGTTTGAACAATCTGGGTTGGAAAAACTACTTCCTTTGGGAACCAGTTGAAGTTGTGGCTTATGCCATTAAGGAATTTTTGGGAAACGCTCATGTACTTATGGGTGGAATCGTTGAAGGTCATATTAGAGGATTCAAGTTGCTGTTCACCATAAACACCATTGCTAAAACGATTAAGTGCCCCTGTGAAGGCATTAGTTACTATGTTGGTTGGGAAGATGCTTTCAGAGGAATGGAAAACGTCAACGAGGCTCTATTCGAAAACTATCGCCAGTTGAAGGAAGACGATGTAACTCCTACGGCCAAGGACTTGAAAAGTCATTACAGAGTTCTACACAAGATTATTGCTAAGAGCGTCATCCTGAAGGCTGGGTGAAGTGACATAGTGAACTGCGAGCAGAAGTTCATTATGAGAAATTATATGGCTGGTCACAAAATCAACTTACCTAGGTTGATTCATAACAATATTATCAATGCAATTATTGGTTCAAGGAAGGGTTCTGCTGACAAGAATAACATTATCAAGGTTATTCCTTATGGAGTTCTTCTTACTATAATGATGGTCAAGGATGGAATTGCGAGAAGGCTTGCTGACTTAACAAACAAAGAAGAAAGGGATACATATTTTGGAGTTGGTGCTATTGTTCGCCCTGATGTCTTTGGCATAAATAGCTTGGTAAGAATGAAAATGATCAATGCTGATATGATCAAGAAGGTGAAAAAGGAACAAGGAGAAGGAACAGAAACTAAAGTTGGTGAAGTAGCTGAAACAAAACCCACCAGAAGCTCAGCATCTGGTGTGAAAAGACCTGGTGAGTCTCCAGCAAGGGAGACAAAAAGCAAAAAGCAGAAGGTGCCTCCTGCACCTAAAAGGAGAGATGATCCAAAAGATGATGAGGACAGAGTCCCCATTAGAAGCATTAAGGAGAAAAAGAGAAAGGCAGAAGCTGAAAAACATGTTTCAGCATCTGGTCCTAAGAAGCAACCTCCACCTCCTCCTCCTGCAGCCCCACAAGGAAAAAGAAAGAGATTAGTTAGGCACTCTGAGCTTAACCTAAAGGTACTGGATTTTACCATTGATGATTCCATTACTACCTTTGGTTCTGATGAAACTATTCCTGCACCACCACTTTCTGTTTCATCACCACAAACACACTCCACACAACCATCACCCTCCAAAACACTAGCCAAGAAAACCACAAAAACCAAATCTCAAACCACTGCCCTTATCACTCAATAACCTCTATCAACCGAACCACAAACCTCCTAATTAACCACAAAATCCAGAACACTTTCATTTCCCTCACCACAACCCTCATCAAACACATCCCTCACTACATATATTTCATCACTCCACTCTCACCCTTTTAACCTACTCTTCAAAATCCCTCCAAACCAACCCAAAACTTATAAAGTCAAGGTGACTTCTCTCACTTTCAAACCTACCAACTACTAATGGTGCCAAGAAATGTGTCCCCTATAAACAAACCACGGTTTGTAAGAGAAGAAGTGTATCATTCCATCTATGATCGCCCTTCTCTATGGCACTTGAAGACATTCACCTCTGGGGTTGCAAGACTGGAGATTGTCCCTCGTTCACGCCTCACTATCTCTGAAGATGGTGAGAAAATGGAAATGTCATTTGGCGGAAGGTTAAGACCTCTTTCAAACAGAGGAATTACTCCTTTCTCTGTTGATCTTCCTCATGTTCTGCCACAACATGAACCTCTCACTCTGGAGGAATGCGGAAGATGGATTACAGATGAAGAAATGGCATTCATGGCTCGCTGCCTGCAGATGAAAAAGCTTTAGCTAATTCGTCAATACAGAGACCCCTCTTTAGCATCTGTAAAGATTGTGTCTGATAGGCAAAGGTGGCTACCCTGGTCTATCCTTGATAAAAGGAAGGAACCAGCTCCTAGTAAACTTCCAAAATCTATTGGTCTCAAGGAGTATGAAGAAGCTCCTAGGAAATACGATGTCAAAGCATTCTCTTAGCTTCCAGTTAAGAAGCTATCCGAAGATCATGCTCGACGTGTGTATCTAAACTTTCTCAAGAGAGATGCTTGGAGAACTAGTTCTTCTGGCTTCTGTAACGCAGAAAAGGCAACGATCCCTACTGTTGGCTCTATCAGCAGGGTAACAGACACAAACCTCGCTTTTGTTCATTTTGATGACATGTTTATGTGTTCTGTTATTAGGCCTCTAAGTGTTATGAAACTGGAAGATCAATGGTTATTTGTAAATATTGACATTGGATTCTGTTGGAGTCAAATGACTATGTCTTGGAAAGACAAAGCCATTCTACCTCATTTTAGGCCTCTTAATATTGAAGAAGATGATAAGGAGAATCTGCATAGGTTGTATCTAGCTGAAAATGAAGGAATCAACTTGATGATATGGGAGCTTTGATAAGATGTAACTTTGGAGAAGCTGCATTTGCAAAATTTGATGCATATGTAGAAGATTTGTTTAAGCACAGGGAAACTATCTTTACGAGTATGCTTTACCCTGAAGAGATTGTGCATAGATGGGAATGGGCTATGGATCTTGAGAAACAGAAGCTGGGAAAAATTATCAAATGGAGCTTACCAAATGATGATTTCTTCCAGAAGGCTTAGGAAAGAAAGGAAAGGAAATTGAGTTTGTCACAGGCAGTGTTAGCAGAGCATTAGAAGCTGGAGTCGCAAAGGGTTGTTATTGCTGAATCGTTCCAGAAGCTGAACCTTCTTCTACTCCTCCTGCTACAAATGATGACGTTGTCGTCTTGCCAATAGCTGAATTTGAAGCCATCATGGCTACAAATCAGAAAGTGAATCAGTTGGAAAGCACTGTGAATCTCCTCTTGGAACCCTTCAATCAACTCCTTTCTCCTCCTCCACTAAACCCTTAAAAACATTTTTTTTAATATTTTGTATTACTGTTAACTTGGTACAATTTTTTTTTTTGCACTTGGTTAATATTTTGAATGATCTAACCTTGCTTGATCTAATTTTTGGTACAATTCAAATTTTTCTAGTATTATTACTTACTGTTTTGACTATGATGTGGTTTACACTCTTTTTGTCTGATGACAAAAGGGGAAGTAAAAGCAAGGTCTGACGAACACATTGAAAGTCTGATGAACACGCTGAAGTATTACATATTTCATGCATAAATCATAAATAGCATATTACACGCTGAAGTATTACACATTTCATGCATAAATCATATGTAGCATATCTTTGAATTGCTCTGATACTCGTCAAGATGTGTTGCTCTGATACTCATTGATACTCATTGTCTGGTGCTTTGATACTCATTAATATTTGTTGGCACATTTTTATTATAATTGGTACAATGATTTCAGCATCTGATCCTCAATAATTGCTTAAGTATATTCATTATTGGTACAATGATCTCAGCATCCGATCTCAACGCTTAATTGAATATATGCTCTGATACTTTTATGCATTTTGCGATCACATAAAAGCTTTGATTATTATAAATGGCTCTGATACCTGAAATATTTAATTATATCTGAGTTGTTGAACTCAGGGGGAGACCATTGAAATTATTTTTGAAATTAAATTGTTCATCAACTTTAGATATTTGTCATCATCAAAATGGGGGAGATTGTTGGAACCTAAACGATTGAGAAGTTTAGACCCTCATTAATTTTGAAGATAACAAAGTATTTGCAAGTGAACAATTTATCTTCTGATAAGTCTTGGAGTGTGCAGGTATTAAAATCACTCATGTTTTATAACTCACTCAAGCAAAAAGAAAAAATTCACAAGAGTTAGAATACATTCCTTGTGTGTCTGCATCCGGTTCACTCTAGCGTCTTATCTAAAGCAAGCTTTTGGTAGTGTTATCTTTTGACACGTGGATTACTCAATTGCTGCGAGCGTCTGTCCATTATTCTAAGTGAGCATCTAGTCTATTAATGCATCACGTGATGGTCACGTTTGTGCTCTTCTACCTCAGTTATTTTGGAACGAAATTTGAATTTGATTTTGTGCGTCATTTTGATGTACGAGGTATCAAAGGTGACATCTTTGATATAAGACAAAATTCGTACAAGGCAATTGTGAAAAACAGATAGTACAAAAATGGTAGTGTGTACTATTATGATATTCTCTGAAAAGGAAGAAAAAGACAGCATTTCAAATTACCTCACTCAATGATATGGAGCTGAAATTTACTGCAACGGTAATACCCCTCAAGGACTCCTATAAATATCCCAAGGTATTCATTGATGAAGGTTGCCAAAAAGTGCTAGAAACAATATTCTGAAAGAGCTATTACTCAAGTGAGCAATCAAGTTTCGTGCCAAGTTTCTGGACCCCAAGAACTGAACCTCAGCATCTTATATTATTTCTTTTAGAAAGTTATTGTTTTGATCTTAATCTTTTCATCCTCTCTGTGAGAGTTATTTGATTGTATTCAAAAGAAAATTAACTTTGTAAAAGTTGTTCTGCCTAGTTAAGGCTTTTTTCCTTAAAGGCTCGAACGTACTGAGTCATTTTGAGAAGTTAAGAGTATTGTCAAGTTTGTGACAGTAGAATATTCTTAAGGAATTTGTAATCAGTTGATTATAGTGGAAATCCTTCAGGAATGAAGGGACTAGACGTAGCTACCAGTTTGGTGGTGAACTAGTATAAACCTCTGCGTCTCTTGCTTTACTGCTTTACATATATTCTTATCTTGCAACGAAAATCAAGTTTTCTTAAACTTCATTTCCAGCGTCTGGTCATACTCCAGCATCCGATAACTTACAGATTTAAAATCAAGAGTTCAAAAGTGGTTTTAACTTAAAGTTTGCGAAAAGTTTTCAACACAATTCAACCCCCTTCTTGTGTTCACGTTCAAACAGGTACAAGGCTAAAAACAAAATGGTGAACAAAAACCTAAAGGCTATCTAAGGTTCCTTCAACAGATCCACTATAAACTGCAGCATAGAAGTAACATCCTGATGTCTCTTATTGAATACTTCAATGAGTTCCTTGAAATTCTTGTTGTCTTCAACTAGTTGGTCCAAGACCTCTTGTGGAACCACAACAGAATGACTAGTGGATGCAGAAGCAGACCCAGAAGCAAAAGGTTGAGAAACAATTACAGTTGAAACAAGAGGAGGAGTTACGGGTTCTGGTGCAGGTGGAGGAACAGAGGCAGGTAGAGGTATGGGAGCAGGTTCTGGTTCCCGAACAACATGGGTTTTATCCCTTTAAGGCACTCTCCATGTTGATCCTTTCTGTGTTTCTCAAACCAAAAGTTCACAAAATGCCAATTTTCGTGGAAGTCCTCTTGGGCCTGAGCAGTACTGACACCATCCATTCTGTCTTCTTCAATGCCTTTCCAAATATTAAACTCAAAATTTCTCCTAGCCTTGAACACTTCAAATCCTGCAAAGAAGCGAGGATTTGTCTGAGGCACAATTACTGCTTCATGATGGTTTGGAAAAGGTTCACATCCAATTTGAATAACTGGAGTTGCTGGTGCAGGAAGAAGTAGGATTGGTGGTTCAATGCTGGTGACATCATCATCATCCTGTTCAAGTTCTTGAACTACTTCAGAAGCAATTGTAGCAGCAATGACAATGTCATCATCTACAATTGGGTCTGTAGGAGGTTCAGACACAGGGTGAATTGGTGAATGAGGTGGAGAAGGGATTTGTGGTGGTGAAGGTACTAGAATAGCAAGTTGAAGAGAGGGATCAGAAATTGGTTTTAAAGTAGTACGGGTTTGTGCTTCACAAATCGTATCAGAGCCAGGTGGAGGAGATTGGGGTTCTTGATTGATAATCTCAGTGACTTGTTCTGGTTGTGAAGGGAGGTTTAAATCAGGTTGGACTAGTGGTGGTGAATTGGGTCTAGGTGGTGATTTAGGTATAGGTGAAGAAGGTGTTTTAGTTGGTTATGGTTGTGGTGGTGTTGTTTGTGTAGTTTATGGTGGTGTGGTAGTCGTTTGTGGTTGAGGTGAAGGAATTGGTGTGGGTTGTGGTGAAGGTATAGGTGCAGAAGTAGTGGACAAAGAGTAGCTCAATGTATGGAATTGAGACACTTGGTCTAGTTCTCTGTCTCTGTCTCAGAGGGACATAGTCTTCTTCATCATCAACCGATGAACCAGAGGGTAGTGGAGGTAAAGGCTTTTGGTTAGCCTTAGAAGGGGTTGATTTAGATGGTTTGGTAGAAGGAATAGGTGTAAAAGTATGGAGAGGAGGAATAGGGTTTGAAGGTAATGGTTGAGTGGATTGAGTTTGTTGGGTTGCAGAAGAACCAGTTACAGCAGTACTAGTACCATACACAGAGTCATAAAGATTAACAACTTGGTTAAGTACCTTGGTTTTCTTTTGAGGTATTTCACTCAGCTTGTGAATCCTCTTCCTCTTAGTAGAAGTTGCAGCAGTAGTGCCGGAGGCAACAGCAGAAGGAGCAGTAGAGGGTGCAGCAATAGATGGTGTCTTTTGAGGATGACCAAAGGTTGCTTGTTGTTGAAGCCCTTATGCTCTGCGATCCTCATGGAATTTGAGACATTCTTCTTGAGATTTTGCAATCATCTCAGCAATCTCAACTTTCTTCTCTTCATGTTCCTCTGTCAGCATAAAGGGCATGAATGCATGTCTTACTGGATGAACAAGTTGAGTAGGTTCAGAGGCAATGTGAATGCCAGTACTTCTTGTGATTCTCCTAGTAGACTGAGTAGGAGCATCATGAGTAATCTTCCTCTTTCCCTTCCTAGTAGGTTTGATAGCAGCTTCCTCTTCCTTCTGAATTTCAGCAATAATCTCAAAAGATAAAACTTTCATCTTCTTCAGGTTCTCACTGTTGAAGGTTAATGCACTATAGGTTTGGAGGGCAACACCATCTTCTTCAGTGTTCAAGCCTTGAAGATGCCTAATTAATCCCTGGTTATCCAAAATTGTAGAGATTACCCTTCTATATGGTATATTTGGATTCTTCCCTTTCCTGGAGAAATCAATGTTTCTGCGCAAGTGATCGAAGATGAGGCTTGGCAAGTTGATCTTGTATTTGAGTTCATAATGCCACATTACAAACTTGTGGTCTGAGCTCACAGTAGCACTGATCCAAATTTGGGTAGAATGCAATTCTTGATGATCTTGAAAAGCACCTGAAACTTGTTCTTTATGTCCACAACTTTTGAACTGTCAAGCTTCTCATAGATTGTAGAATTGATGGTGTCCATTCCACCATACTCATTTTCCCAATAGTCCTTGATTATCCTTCCAGAGTTAGGACATTTGGTAACCTCGGCAATCAAATCCTGAGTTATCACTATGTTTCTCTTTTGCACATAGCTGTAGATGGTGTTGTCCTTGGTTCTGGCAAACCTCCAGAACTCCTTCACCAGCTCGTGGTAGATAGTTCTCCATGTAGAAGAAATCTATAATGGCCATATCAGCAAAATCAGTTACGAAAGCGTACCCATTATCAGCCAGATCTTTGAAGTTCATATCTGATTCAGACATCACTTTCAGTTGATGTTGCTCGAGGTTCGTTAAAGTAGGTTGAGGTTCGGGTTCAGGACAATAAACTACTTATTGTGGAGCAGCCATTGCAGAGAGAGTAGAAGAAGCAGAGAGCAGGTGCGAGAATGGGGTTTAGGGATTCAAGTGTGAGACTTCTCAAAGAGAGATAGAGTGGGTAGTGGGTGAGTGAGTGGGTATTAAACGTGTTGAAGAAGGCAAACCGCCTTGTTCAGTTTTCAAAATAAAGAATTAATAATTCTGTTGTTTCAAAATAGAAACGTGTCATGCACCAGTTTTAAAGAGGCGCAGTAAAACTGTCCTCGGGCAGTAAAAACAATTATGACTCAGTGAGAGTAAATGTCATCCACTAATGCATCAACTAGTCTCAGAGAGACACGTGTACACAAAGATTCCCAGAGGGACTTTTGTAATGAATGCAATAGACTCATGTGAATATGAACTGTTAACAACAACAGATGATACAAATAATAAATAAATTAATTAATAGATATAATATAAACAAAGGCAACCTAAAAACAAAGGTATACAAGTATAACAGACGATCACATAAAACAGAGGCATATGTCAAAAACAGACGCACATATAAAAACAGAGGCACATATGCAATCAGACGCAGACATTTCAGAGGCACACAAAACATAGGCAAATGTATTCAAAATTAAATACTCATTCCTTTATAAGATGAAAGTTCAAGTTCTTTCTTATAAAGTTGAATCTATCTTCAGCAAGGGGTTTTGTAAAGATATCTGCCTATTGATGGTCAATATCAATAAATTTAATTTCAAGTATCCCTTTCTGAACATAGTCTCTAATGAAGTGATGTTTAATTTCAATATGTTTAGCACGAGAATGCAAAATAGGATTCTTAATCAAACATATTGCAGAGGTATTAACACAGTATATAGGAATTTTAATCTCTTTTATCTGATAGTTCTCAAGTTGATACTTAATCCATAGAAGTTGTGAGCTACAGCTTATAGCAGATATGTACTCAGCTTCTGTTGTTGATAGTGCAATTGTGTTTTGCCTTTTGCTGGACCACGAGATAAGGTTTGCTCCAAGAAATTGGCAGCCACCGCTTGTGCTTTTTCTTTCAATTCTATCTCCAGCAAAGTCAGCATCACAAAAACCTACTAACTTGTAATTATCTGAATTATTTTAAAGCAAACCAAGATTAGTAATTCCTTTGAGATACCTAAAGATTCTCTTAACAGAAGTTGAGTGAGATTCTCTAGGATCATATTGGAATCTTGCACATAAGCACACACTAAACATAATATCAGGCCGTGAGGCAGTAAGATAAAGGAGTGAACTAATCATACCTCTATATACCTTTTGGTCTACCTTTTTACTAGATTCATCTTTGCCTAGAGCACATGTTGGATGTATTGGTATGCTCATTGGTTTGGTTTCCTCAAGCTTGAACTTCTTCAAAAGTTCTTTCACATATTTTGTCTGATGGATATAGGTTCCATCTTGACATTGCTTGATTTGAATACCAAGGAAGAATTTCAATTCTCCCATCGTACTCATTCTGTATAAGCTTAGAGAATTCCTCACAAAGAGATTCATTAGTAGCGCCAAAGATAATATCATCAACATATATTTGAACTACAATAAAATGCTTTTTAGATGATTTTCTGAAGAGTGTAGTGTCCAACTGTCCTCTTTCAAAACCATTTGACATTTGGGGCTTGTTTAAGACCATAGAGAGCCTTTTTAAGTTTGAAGACATGCCCTGGATAAGCAATATCTTCAAATTCAGGTGGTTGTTTGACAAACACTTCCTCGCTTATAAAACCATTTAAAATTGCACTCTTTACGTCCATTTGATATAAAGTAATGCCATGATGTGCAGTAAATGATAATAAAATTCTAATTTCTTCAAGTCTAGCTATATGAGCAAAGGTTTCAGTATAATCTATATCTTCCTCTTGTGAATACCCTTGAGCAACAAGTCTAGCTTGTCTCTTACCACTTTACCATCTTCATCAAGTTTGTTTCTAAAAACCCACTTGGTTCCAATGGCTTGCTTATCCTCTAGTGAAGGCACAAGCTTCCAAACATCGTTTCTCTGGAATTGATTGAGCTCTTCTTGCATAGCAAGTATCCATCCATCGTCTGTTAGTGCTTCATCAATTGTCTTAGGCTCTATTTCTGACAGCAACGCAAAGTCAGATGTTCCCTTAGAGATGATCTTGTTCTAACTCTATCACTTAGTTCACCAATGATCTGATCCATTGGGTGATGAGTTTTGAACTTCTAGTCTGTTATCGTCTCTTCTTGAGTCTGGTCACTAGATGCAGAATCAGTGCCAGTACCTGTGACACTATCATCTGTTTCTTTGCTTATCTGCATATCTATAAAGATCTCATCTAGCTCTGACGTTTCATTGTTAGGCTAATTATCATCAAATCTCACATGCATAGACTCATCAATAATTAATATTTCTTTATTGTATACTCTGTAAGCCTTAGAGTGTTCAGAATATCCCAAAAAGATAGCTTTATGTGATTTTGAATCAAATTTTCCAAGACTGTCCTCTGTATTGAGAACAAAGCAGTCACACCCAAATTGGTGAAAATATGAAATGTTGGGTTTTCTTCCTTTCCACAATTCATATGGAGTCTTATTCAAGATAGGTCTAATATAGATTCTATTTTGAATATAGCACGTAGTGTTTACTGCTTCTGCCCAAAAGTGCTTTGCAACATTAGTTTCGTGAATCATAGTTCTGGCCATTTCTTGAAAAGATCTATTTTTCCTTTCTACAACACCATTTTGTTGTGGTGTTCTAGTGGATGAAAAATTGTAAGAGATGTCATGCTCTTCACAAAAGTTTTGAAATGATTCATTTTCAAATTCTCCACCATGATCACTTCTAATTGTTGTAATACAAAAACCTTTTTCATTTTGCACTTGTTTGCAGAAAATAGAAAACATTGTGAATGACTCATCCTTGTGTGCTAGGAATTTTACCCATGTCCATCTAGTATAGTCATCAACAATAACAAGACTATATTTCTTTCTAGACAAAGATGCGGTTCTGGTTGTACCAAATAAATCTAAATGCAAAAGCTCAAGTGGCCTTGAAGTGGAAACAATATTTTTAGATTCAAATGAAGATTTTGTTTGTTTCCCTTTTTGACATGCTTCACAAAGAGCATCAGATTAATACCTAAGATTTGGTAAGCCTCTAACAAGTTCCTTCTTGTTAAGCTTTGAGATTAACCTCAAGCTGGCGTGACCCAATCTTTTGTGCTAAGTCTATTGTTCTTCATCAAGTGACAAAAAGCATTTGACATTTTGATTTGCTAACTCAGAAAGTTTTATTTTATAAATATTGTTCTTTCTCTTTGCCTTAAAGAAAATGGAGCCATCTTTCTTGCTCTTGACTATACAGGCATTATCACTGAAGCCAACATCACAACCATTATCGCATAATTGACTTACACTTAGTAGGTTATGCTTCAGGCCATCAACAAGTAAAACATTATCAATAGAAGGTTGAAATTTCTCACTAACTTTTCCACTTCCAATGATTTTACCTTCCTGGTTTCCTCCGAAACCTACTGTTCCACTCTCTTTAAGTTTGAGTTCTTGGAACATACGCCTTTCTCCCGTCATGTGACATGAGCACCCACTGTCCAAGTACCAGGACTGGTGTTTCAACTCTATTGCTAAGCAAATCTGTAACATATACAATCTTGTCCTTAGGTACCCAAATCTTTTTGGGTCCTTTTTTGTTAATTCTAGAAGGAAACCTATCCTTCTCATTTTTCAATTCATAGCAAGTACTTCTTATGTGTCCTTTCTTATTGCAAAAGGTACAAAGCAGACAGTCACTATGATTGTTGGTATCTTTGGATTTCAAATTTGAGTTTTGAAAGGTGAGTTCCTCTAGTTTGTAACCAAGACCCTTTTTACCATTTTGGCTTATGCCCCAAATCATAGATGCTTGTTTACTTCGTGTAACACAATTAGCAAAAAATCTTTGAAATCCCTCTTCATATTTTGAAGAGTTGCATTCAATCTTTTCTTTATTCTTAGAGCTGTCATTCACCAATCGGTAATTTTTAGCTTTGAGCTTCTCATTCTCTTCATTGAGTAATAGAAATTCCTTTGAAATTTTTGAGAATTTCTTTTTCAAAGCTTTGTACTCAATGTTGAGCTTAGAAGACTCATCTAAGAGTTCATCAAAAGCTATTTGAATATCAGAAGATGAGTTAGAATCTTCCTCTTCATCTTCTTCTTCATTGTCTGATCATATGGTAGCCATCAGAGCCATGTTGGCTTGTTCCTCATCATCATCAGATGATGATGAATCAAAATCATCTCATGTTGCCATGAGGCCCTTTTTCTTCTTGCCTTTGAAACCACCTTTCCTTGGTTTCTCTTTCTTGAGTTGTGGACATTCAGACTTGAAATGTCCCGGCTTTTTACACTGGCTTTTTACACTCGTAGCAAACTACTTAGGTTTTATCCTTGTAGTCCTTCTTATCCATTGAGTCTTTCCTTTCCCTTTAGTCCTTCTTGTGGAACTGCTTCCTGAACCTTCCTTTGTTTTTCCACATACGTTGAATTTTCCTTGATATTAAGGAAATTTCTTCGTCTGTGTCTCCACCACTCTCATCAGATGATCCTTCATCTGCTTCTAGTTCAGCTTGAAGAGCTTTGGAGGAAGATGCTTTGCTTGTAGATTTCAAAGTTGTAGACTTTGATTTCTTAAGAGGTTCTTCTTCATTTAGCTCAAGCTCATGTGCTCTCAAGGAACTCAGAAGATCTTCAAGACGCAATCTGTTTAGGTGTTTTGCTTCTTGAATAGCCATGACCTTAGGTCTCCATTGCCTGGGCAGGCTTCTTAGTATCTTCTTCACATGATCAGCAGTGGTGTAGCTCTTTTCAAGAACTTTTAGACCATGAACCAATGTTTGAAATCTTCCAAACATGGTTTCAATATCTTTTCCCTCTTCCATCTTGAAGAGTTCATATTGTCTAACAAGAATGTTAGCTTAGTTTCTCTCACTCGGGCAGTACCCTCATAGGCCAAAGCTAATGAGTCCCAACTTTCCTTTGCAGTTCCATTTTTTCCACATTTCTCGTATTCTTTCTCAGAAATACCACAGATAAGAAAGTATTTTGCTTTCTGATTCAGTTGATAAGCTTTCTTTTGCTTATCATCCCACTTATCCCTAGGAATAGTTTTTCCCTTGGAATCAGCTGGTTCAGTATATTGTTTTTGAACCATATCCCAGAGTTCGAGTTATTGAGACTCGAAGAAAGTTTTCACTTTATCTTTCCAGTAGTCGTAGTTTGTTCCAGTGAACAAAGGAGGACGATTAACGTGACCACCAGCTTTGTTACTTTCCATGTATAAAGAATAAGCTCTTTTCCTCTTATGCTGTTAAGTGCTCAACCAAAAGGTCGAACTCTGATACTAATTGAACGTGGCAAAAACACAAGAAAGAGGGGTTTGAATTGAGTTTTAGAAATCTTTTCGCAAAGCTTCTGAGTTTATGAAAACCTTTTCATAACAACTCTTTAACAAAATAGCAAAGTAAATAAGTAAAGAGAAGAGAAGAGAATGACACAGTGATTTATACTAGTTCACTATCACCTGATAGCTACGTCTAGTCGCTTCACACAGTTAAAGGATTTCTCGACTATAATCAACTTGATTACACTTGAGAGTATAATGCTGCCAAACTGGCTATATTCACAACTTCTTAGAATGACTTAGTGCAGTCAAGCCTCTAAGGAATACAGCCACTACTGGGCTAAATACAATGTTCAAAAAGATTTGAAACAATAACAATAACTATCAGCAGAGAGGATATACAATGAAAAACTTAAGCACAAGAATAATTTTCAAACAGAAATAATAAAACGATTAAGTGCTTGTTCAATGTGATCTCAGAAATTTGGAATGATTCGTGGTTTCTCACTTTGTTTCACAGCGTTTCTGTTTTGTTAGCCTGCTTCAGTGAATGAAGTAAGGTATATATATAGTTAGGGTTATGAAAAGTGTCGTTGTGACCTAACAGCTCTTTTCATCAAAGGTCAAAACTTCAGATCCCCTTTTTGTGGCTTTTAGCAAGTCACATCGCTTTCCACTCAGCTCTTGCACACTGACACAGTAGACAATATCAGGATCTTGTCCCTTGTGTGCTTTTTGAATATAAGACACTTCTTGAGTAATTTTTCTGATGATTATATCCGTTGACATTCCCTTTAGACTTTGATTCCTCGTACATTAAAATACTCGTCAATGAGGTCTCTTAAATACTTGAAGTATCCTTTAATGAACACTCAGTCTGATTTTCAATCAGAGCATCTATCAAACAAATAATGCTTGTTACTGAGATACTCTGTTCATCAGAGTGAGCTTGAAACAGAGGCAAGTTTTTCAGTACAGAATTTGTTGGCCTTTCATATAGGAGAGTCTTCTAGAAACAGACGAAGGCTTCCACTATGTAGTCTAATCATAGTGTGGTCTCACCAGAGGATGGTCTTACCAGAGCATTGACTACCAACAGAGCGTTGACCTTTTTAGAGTGAGGCTATAAGACGATGACGTCAGCAACTATCAGACGATCACGACCAGACTCAGACTCATGAAACTGAGGGTGAAATGCACACTTTAACTTAGTCTTCTGAGATAAATTCTTTTGATAAATAGTGACTTCTGCACACTAATAGACACATCAGAGGACAAATTATTCTTTTAACTATTTGTTATCATCAAAACAATTAAGGGTCATTGTTTCTGAATCCACTTGATTCCAACATTGAGAGCTAACTCATTCTTGAAGAGAACTCACTCTCAGAGTGAGGTCTTTTGTCTTTCTTGCGTCTTGCCTCCTGTCTCTCATCTCTTATCTTTTCCTTTTTTTATGATTTCTTGTTTGGATTGGTGTTATTCTATTATGTTAAGAAACAGTAGCTAACTCCATCCCTAGGGGTGATGGGAAATCTTTTACGATGTTCTTGACATTTATTTAATTGTTATTTTGAACTTCTTATTATCCTTATGAATGTATTTTTCCTAGCATGCTTAATCCCATAGGAAGTAGCTAATCCTTAATAAATCACTTAATTGACCAACGACCGTACTGTAATTAATTGGTGGACCTATAGGATAATTGAGACTAGGATTATTGCATGACCAACCTTAATTTTATTCTTCCAATCATTCAACCTTTTTATGCTTTATGCTTTCCTTGGATTTAATTCTTTGCATGACCAAACAAGGGGTTAATTTAGGGAATAGAATATTAATCACGAATGACCAAATGGGTTAATAGTTTTAGTAAAGGGATTTTCTTTCAGTAAGGAGATATGGTTCGTAATAGCAGGTAATAAATTCAGGGACTAGTATTAGTGAACCCGGTTCCCCTAGGCTTTTCCATACTTGATTGCTTTTCTATTCTTACGAAATTGCTTTTGTTCTATTGTCTTTTTATTTGATTGTTCTCGTTCTCATAATCACTTTCTTTGTTTGTCTAAAATAATAAAGAATCTCTATTAATTTAGTACTCATGCATTCTCTATGGTTCGACATTCGGAGTCTTAAAAATACTCCACTTTATTACGAGTTACGATCTGGTGCACTTGCCTGAGCTGCAACAGGTACCTACAAAAGGCACTCCAACGCTCAAGTTAGTTACTCTCTCAGATGCGGTCAGTGTGATGTAATGAATGTGTACCTTATTTTGCTGTGGGTCCCCCTTTTATACGGTTCGTTTATGGTTCGGAGTACGTGGAAGGCGATGGAGCCATAAAGTCACATGTAGCCCTTTATGACCGTTGATCTGATCTACGAATCAAGTTTAGTGGCATGAAGGCTACGCGAATTAGGGACCGTTGATGAGATAAACGGTGTTGATCAGATGGCTTTCTTCAGTTGTGATCTAGTGGTGGAGTTGGGCTGCTGTGGGTCCGTTCTCGATGGAGTGGGCTACACCCAGTCTGGAACAGTTGCCCCCAAGTCGGTGTCCGATAGTTGAGGACTTCGACTTAAGGAGTAATTCAGTTAGGACATAGTGACTGGTCCTGCACTCCGGTCTCGAAGATTGTGCGTTTATCACCTAACCAGAGTTCGGAATATGGACACGTGTTGTTGAGGTGTGAAGTTGACCTTCGGAGTGATCACTGCCATACATGGACACGCGTCGTTGCCTGGTGACGATTTACAGGGTGTTCTATGTCAGAAACCTTAATCGACGCGTCACTTCAATCGTTTCAAATTTGAAACGCGGCCTTGTTTCACGCGTTGGCTGTGTGTCAGCTTTTAGCCCGAGACGACGCATAGATTAGCGTGCCATTTAATGCGGGTAATTATTGCTTTGCTCTATAAATACGAAGAGGAGGCCTTCGTTTGACACTTTCGATTGCTCTCCCTCTCCTCTACTTATTTCTCTGATTCAGCATGAAGCTTTAATCTCCCTCTCCTCTGCTCATTTCTCTGTGTTCGTGTCTCTCCGTTCTCCTTCGATACACAAGGTATGTTCTCTTCCTTCACTATCTTCTTTTGGTTCTTTCACTTGTTTCTGGGTATATGCTACTGTGGAGGTTGGTCATAATTGCTTTCTCTTGCGGTGGCCCACCGTTTTAAGGAGTATCTCTGTGGCATAGTCTTAGTTTTTGTATTTTTGCTTTGAGTTTTCCGATGAGGACTATGAGGTTTCCGGTGAGGACTATGTGGTTATTATAGACCGCATCTGGGTTTCTAGGTCATCTGTTGGTTGTAGGAGATACGGTGTCTAAAGGGTCCTTTCTTTGGGCAGGTCGGCGACGGGAAAACCAAAGGATCCCAAAAGCAAGAGAGGATACTCCCTTCCACCAAACGCCGACTGATATTCTTGGGTGGCAGATGATGCTTTGTGCGCTCGGTCAGTGTTTAGCAAAGAGAAAACGCTGGCCGAATTCATGCCATCCTTGGATATCGGCAAAGGCAAAAGAGAACTCAGTAATTTGGAGGTGATTACTCCAGGCGCCAATGATCGGATCTGTGTGGAACCCGTCGAAGATGAAGAGTTTTTCTTGCCTATGCATCAAATATACTTCACCGAACTAGGCATTCGATTACCATTTTTGGAATTTCAAATAGTGGTTTTAAATCGTTTAAGAGTTACCCCTTCCCAGCTTCATCCTAATGCATGGGCGTTCATTAGGAGTTTTAAACTAGTCTGTTCCTACCTCAGTATTCCTGCTCTTGTGAGCGTATTTTTCTATTTCTTCTCCCCTCTCAGATCATCAGATAGTAGTAGTGAAAAACAGGTCTGGTTATCTTTGAAGCCGAAAATCAGGCTTATATAAGCTTATAGCGACTCCATTCTCGAGTTTAAACCCGAGTATTTTTTTCTTAAAACCTCTGAACCGGTCGTCCAAAAAGTGTCTTATAAGGAAGAAGGACACCGAGGGTATCGAGGAATTAATCCGACCATATTGGAGTCAATACCACTTCCTTGTCTAACGCAAGGAGTTCGGGTTTTCCGAATATGCTTTGAGTGTTTAGGATGTAGAGTGTATAATCCGACTGAAGGATTTCGTCGAAGGTTTTGCCGCTGAACATAGGGAAACCCCACTAAGTCAGGAAGTCGTTCCCTGCTAGGTGAACAACAAAGTGTTTTTGAGTTGCTCTTCGGAAGCCGAAGTCAAGGAGTGTTTAGGTAACATATATATATTAGATCCTTTGTTTACTGTGTGCATGACTTCTGACTTCCCCCTTTTTGGTTTCAGGTTCGATGGTACATATTGCGGCTTTAAACGAACTCCTTAATAATAAGAAGAAGTAAACCGACTCTGGATCTACCTCTTCAGCTGATCTTTTGGGTAGCTCTTCGGCGGGTTCACCATCTCAAGTTGTGGTGCCCTCTCCCTCGCCGGCTTCGCATCATGCCTCTTCTCCAACTCCTGCCCATGTTCAACAATCGCCGATGATAGAAGAAGTGCCGGATCAAGCATCTCAGGGTGGAAAAGGGGAGGATGTCGTAGACGAGCCTGTTGTTCTGCACCTGAAGCAGTAAAGTAGGGAAACTGGAAAGAAGCTTAGACTTTTGGAAAGGGTCACCGACAGTGGTAACTTTTTGGGGAGTGACGGTCCCTCTGTGTGGACACATCCTCATGCTCTTTCTTCTGAGAAACTGCGCCATTATACTTCAACCGAGGACAAGGTCTACTTGGCGAACTTACCAAGTGCGGCCTGCTTTGGAGTGTGGTTCGAAGTTTAAAACTCCTAGTTCACACTATTGAAAGTAACGCAGCACTTGAGAGAGAGAAATCGGATATGAAAACTTCGGCCAAGAAAGTCAAGTCTCATGCCGAAGATTTGGCTAAAAGAGAGGCGAAAATGACCGACTTGGAGAACAGCCTTTTAGATCGAACCGACAAGTTGGAGAATGCAAAGAAGAAAATCTCTGGACTGTCTCAACAAATCACTTCTCTGATTGAAGAGCGAGATCGGTTTCTTTCAGAGAAGAAGGCTTTGGAGACCGAGAAGGAAGAGTTTCAGAAGGAAAAAGAGAAATTCCAAAAGGAGTTGGTAGAAGCTAACACATCCCTTATCTCGTCAACTGCTGATCGAGAGAGGTGGATGACCATAGCTTCTGAGATCAGAGAGCAACAATTTGAGAATGCCCTCGACCAGCTTCGGTTGATCTATTCGACGTTTGACTTTGATTCCTCTCGGTTGTTCAGTCATGGTGTCGTTCATGACAGTCATATCCTTGATCCGAAGACCAAGGAAGTCCTTTTTGATGTGGCTCCCGCGTCGGAGCGGGAGGTTGAAGATGTATAAAGGGCTAGAATGCCAGTCGCTCGTTTGTAACTTGTTTGAAGTTTTGAACAAACTGTATTCTTGGTCCTCTTTTGAGGCTTGTTTGTAACAGCGTTTGTTATGTTTAATTTCAATGCTTAATGCAGTTATCCGTTGTTTGCATGTATTTTCGGAGTCTAATCCGATTTGGTTTCTCGGAGGGTCCAGCCCGGCCAAGGGTGGTCCTCCTCAGCCCTGAACTTAGGGAAGACATTCCCTTCATCGGGTGAACGCTATTTCGACGTGACCTATCCTTGAAAGACTGGCTAGGTCGATTAGGTGGTCTACCGCATGTTCTTTGGACGCCGCTTTCGAGGTTTTCTGGGAGTACAACTTAACTTTCCAAATTCCTTCGAAGTGGGTACTGAGACTTGTGAATTTCAGAAATATTTTGCCATTTGTTAAGTAATCGAGCTTTACCATAGGTGACTCCCATCAAAGATTTCTGCAATGGTCGATGTATAAACCTGACCTTGCTCTTCTTTGCCTAATACAACATAGAAAAATTAGCAATGTAACTTGCATTTAATATCAATGTCAAATTACAACTTGGAGGAAAATATAAAAACTTTCAACTGAACTGCAACATAGGATAGTTTAGCAAAACGATAACACAATCTGAAGAGGTGTGTGAGCACTATTGGCGATTGATCCTGGCTATAGTAACTGGATTCAACTGTAGTACTTCCGAAGTTTGGTTGCATTCCAAGTTCGGGCGATGGCCCTTCCTTGGAGGTCTTCTAAGCAATAGGCTCTTGTTTCGGTCTTTGCAGTGACTTGGTAGGGCCCTTCCCAATTCGGGGCTAGCTTTCCTTGCGTTATGTTCTTCATCCCGACGTCTGCTCTTCGGAGAACGAGTTCCCCTATAGCAAAGTCTCATGGAACTACGCGCTGGTTGTAACTTGTAGCGATGCATTATTTTACAACAGCTTCGTTGAGGGCAGTAATTTCACGGCTTTCCTCTAAGAGGTCAAGCTCTTCCTTGAGGTATTGATAATTCAGCCTAAGTTCTAGTGGGTTTGGGATCCTCCAGCTCAATTCACCGACTTCAACTGGGATTACAGCTTCCGACCCATAAGTTAGGCAGAATGGTATTTCTCCCGTTGAAGAGTGCGAAGTAGTCCTGTATGCCCAGAGGACCTGAGGGAGCTCGTCGACCTATTTTCCCTTTGCTTCGTCTAGGTGTCATCGGAGACCCTGTAAAATTACCCTACTTGCTGCCTATGCTTGACTGTTCATCTGAGGGTGCTCGACCGAGGTGAAGTTATGTTTCACATTGAGCTCGGCGAGGGTTTTGTGCAATTTTTAGTCACTGAACTAGGTGCCATTGTCGGTCACGACAACCTTGGGAATTTCGAACCTGGTCAAGACTTAAGTGTTAAAGAATTTGATCAGGTTCTTCGCAGTTATCTTTGCCAAAGGTTAGGCCTCTACCCACTTCGTAAAGTAATCGACGGTTATAGCCAAGAACTTAATATGTCCTGGGACCAAAGGGAAAAGACCGAGGATATCCATTCCCCACCAGGCAAATGGCCATGGTGATGAGAGGGTGGTCAGCTTTATAGGAAGAGCGATGTGGACATCCGCATGTCTCTGGCACTTGTCGCAATTTTTCACAAGCTCCATCGCGTCGACTCCCATTGTTGGCCAGTAGTATCTGGCTCTCAGTGCCTTCCTAGCTAGAGCTCTTCCACCTAAGTGTTGCCCATAAATGCCTTCATGAATTTCGGTCAACACATATTGGGCCTCCGAAGTATATAGGCATTTCAGTAAAGGCATAAAGAACCCTCTCCGATACAGCCTCCCTTCGATGACGGAGAACGAACATGCCCTCTTGCAGAGTTTAGATGATTCCTTCGGATCTGCCGGTAATTCCCCCAAATAAAAAAACTTCAAAATTGGGGTCATCCATGAATCTCCAAAATCGACGGGGTTCGTCCCGATTGAAATCGACAGGCTACACACGTACGTTGCTGTGGCGACCTTTGGTGTTTCCACTGGCTTCTCAGAGATGTGTTCTCCTGTTGGTTTCTGAACACTGGTGCTTGTTAATGTCTCCTAGATGACTGGCCGGTGAGGGGTTAGCGTCTTCGTACTCGCGAGTTTGCAAAGAACGTCGGCTCGCATGTTTTGCTCCTTCGGGACGTGTATGAGCTCGGCTTCAACGAAACAGCTCATCAGCGTTTTGACCAAGGTAAGGTATTTCTTGAGCAACAAATCCTTAGCCTGGTAGTTTCCATTAACCTGTGAGACAATGAGTTACGAGTCCGATTGCTTGGTCACTCGCGCGGCTCCGAGTTCCACGCATGGCTCGTAGTCGGCTTGGTTATTCGAGGTCGGGAATGCGAATGCTAATGAATATTTCACGACCTAACCATCTTCATTTTCAAGGATTAATTCGGCCCCACTTCCTTTTGGGTTAGAGGATCCATCAACATAAACCGACCATTTACCGGCTGTCAATGTGGATTTCGGGGTCAATTCTGTTAAGAAATCAGCAAGTGACTGCGCCTTAATCGACTTTCTTGGCTCGTAGCTGATGTTGAATTTAGAAAGCTCAATTGACCATTTGATCAATCGACCTGCTAGATCAGGGCGATAAAGGATTTGCTTGATCGGTTTGTCGGTTCTTACAATGATGGGGTGAGATAGGAAGTATTAGCAGAGTCTTCGGGATGAGACAACAAGAGCGAGTGCAACCTTCTTGACTCGTTGATATCTCAGTTTGGGTCCTTGGAGAGCTTTACTGATGAAGTACACTGGTTTCTGTCCCTCCACGTCCTCCCTTACCAGAGCGGCGCTTAAGGCCTCTTCAGCCACCGACAAGTATAGATATAGCCTCTACCTGGCTCGGGGTCTGCTGAGGACTAATGGCGTAGAGAGGATTTCTTTCAATCGGGTGAAAGCTTCTTGGCATTTCGGGGTCCAGTGGAAAGGAACTTCTTTTTTGAGTAGCTTGAAGAAAGGGAGTGCCCACTGTGCCGAGGTGGATATGAACCTGGTTAGCATTGCCATCATCCTAGTTAGTCGCTGTATTTCTTTCTTCGAATTTGGTTCCTACATCCCGGTGATTGCTCTGCAATTGTCCGGATTAGCCTCAAT
This sequence comes from Calophaca sinica, assembly GCA_037113605.1. Classification (NCBI taxonomy): domain Eukaryota; kingdom Viridiplantae; phylum Streptophyta; class Magnoliopsida; order Fabales; family Fabaceae; genus Calophaca; species Calophaca sinica. Next base: position 96,397,477 of record CM073733.1, read on the forward strand.
TCCCCTTTCAGTTAGGTAAACCCCGAGGAATTTTTCCGCCCTCACACCGAAGGTACACTTGTCTAGGTTCAAGCGCATGTTGTGCCTATGAAGTTCGAAGAAAACTTTGGTGAGGTCTATGATATGGTCTGCCTCCTGGACAGTTTTGACGATCATGTCATCCGTATAGACTTCGAGCATTTTCCCGTTCTGCTCTTGAAAGACTTTGTTCATCATCCTTTGGTATGTGGCTCCCGCATTCTTTAGACCGAAAGGCATGACTTTGTAACAGTTGTTCACACCTTCGGTCATGAAGGCAATTTTCTCCTGGTCAGGCTCATACATGGGTATCTGGTTGTAGCTCGAATAGGCATCCATGAAGGATAGAAAGCGGAAATCAGATGAGTTATCTACAAGCTTGTAGAAGTTGGGTAGCGGGTAAGCGTCTTTTGGGTAAGCCTTGTTGAAGTCTGTGTAGTCTACGCACATCCTCCACTTCCCATTCGACTTCTTGACCAGGACTACGTTCGACAACCAAGTTGTGTATTTCACCTCCTTGGCGAACTTTGCTTTTATTAGGTCAGACACAGCCTTCTCAGCTACTTGGGCCTTCTCGGGTGATTGCCGACGTCTTCTTTGCGCGATCCATCGTGCCGATGGATTCAGAGTCAACTTATGACATGTAATGTTGGGAGATATGCCTGGCATTTCGTCTATCATCCAGGCGAAGGGGTCTGCATTATCTCGAAGAAATCTGATTAAGCTCGTTCTTATCTCTTTGGGAGATCGTCCCCTACCTTCATCGTTCGCGATGGATACTTCCCGATCTGAACGAGGGGGACTTACCATCGGGAACATGCCTCTCCACCTTCTTTGCGAGTTCTTTGGCTAACGTGTCGCCCATGTCCTCATCCTTAACTTTGACATCCTCGTTCCCGAGGCAGGGGTTGACATCTGTCAACATGACACCATGTCTGGATGTTGGTCGTTTCTCGGTCGCCGTAACCTTTGCTACCCGACTAGCCTGTGCTCTTTTTAGACTTATCTCGAAGCACCTCCTGGCCGCCTCTATGTCAACGTTCAGGGTGACGACTTCACTGCTGGCGATGTGGAATCTTATCTTCAAGTGAATTTTCTACGTTACTGCTCCGAGCACGGCCAGAGTTGGCCTGCCAACGATGCAGTTATAATCGTAAACACACGGGAGGACTAGGAATTGCACTTTCACTATTTTAGACTCTGGGTGAATATCGAAAGTCACCATTAATTCAACATATCCCAACGGTTTGTTTTAGCTCCATTGAAACCTTGCAGATCCATTCCGTCATAAGATATGAGGAGGTCCTTTGAAAGCTTCGGTGCATCAAACAATCCTTTTTACATGATGTCGACTAAACTTCCCTGATCGACGAGAATCCTCTGGACATCGACATTTGCCATCATTAGGCAGACTAATAGGGGAATGTCCTTGTTTGACCGCAGCCACCGCTGTGTCCCTGAATTTTCTTTTCGGTTTTTATGGATGGACCGCCTAATTTGTTGAACCCCCCAATGATGACCATGGCGATCGGGGTGTTCTGTATCTGGTCCTCCTCCTCATCAGTTCTTTGCCTGGTATCTCGGGTGGCCGAACGTGTCATGTACGCGGGGTGCAGGGGATCTCGACCTCTTTCTTCCTGACTTCTCGTCGGGTCCTTCTGAAGTTTCCCTCTTTTTATCAGCTGTTCGACATTATCCTTCAACTGGAAACAATCTTGGGTGTTGCGGTCGTTGCTACGATGCCATCGGCAGTACTTAGTTTTATCCTTGTCCGGCCTTTATTTTAACCAGTTCAGGAGCTTGATCCCTGCCTCTTTGAATTCCGTGTTCAAACACTCTTCAAGAATCCAGGCCTGCGAGGTGTTCAGGGGTGTGTACTCGGTATATTTGTTTACCGAAGTTTTGGATTCTTTTTCTTTTTTGGGTTTGGATTCCTTGTGGTTTGATTCTTTTCCCGACACCACTTCCCTCTGCTTCATCACCATACATTGTTCTTCATAGCGAATGAATTTTTCTACGTGACGCAGGAGATCGTTATAATCGCGCGGGCGATTAATTTCGATGTGGACATGGAAAATGTTGTTCTCGATTAATCCTTGCTAAAGTAGGTATAGCTTCGTCTCTTCACGAATTTCCCTAGCCAACATGGCCTCTTTAGTGAACCTCTCAATGTAGCTCTTAAGGGATTCCTCTTTCCTTTGTTGGATAGCCGCGAGGGTTGCTTCTGACCTTGGCTGAGGGCGTGAAGTGGTAAAATGGTAGGTGAATTTTCTGCTGAGTTCGCCCCAGGATCGAACAGAGTTCGGCTCCAAGCTTTGAAACCAAGCCAAAACAACTTTAGACAAGGTTAAGGGAAATAGCTTGCACTTGGATGGTCACCGATGGTTTTTCGAATTCCGTCGTATAACTCGAACACCGATGGTTTTTCGAATGAGTGGGGAATGGGAAACAGTGTGATCTCCTCGGTGAATGGACAGCCTGAAGGAGGTCGTCGTAGGTATCGTATCTTCTTGCGCGGCGAGGCAAAGTGCTTCCACAACGTGGAGAGGTCGATGCGATGGAGATCTCCTCCTCTAAGAGCATCGTGAGGCGTTGCGCCGTCTGGTTAGCGATCGATCTGTGGTTCCACCTGCGCGTGACGATCGGTGGTGCGTCTCCCGTCTAGTAGGAGATCGTTCACAGGACCATCTACGACGTGGCGACCTAGCGATACGTCATTCTCGAACGGCGAATCGGTGGATTTTCGCAGATCTAGGGTTTTCGCGGCGTCTTTCCGCCATGGACTCTCCATATCTGGATGGCGATTGGGATCTACGACGATATCCGGGTTGCGTACCAATGCGAGCGGAGATTTCTGCTTGTTGATTCACCATCTTCATGATCCGGCGGTTCTGATCTTTAATCATCTGTGTCTGTCTCTTGATGATGGAAAACAGGTTTTCCAACAGAGATGGTTGAGGTTCGATGGGTGGTTCAGTCACCACGGTGATTAGAGGAGCTCTGTTGGGTGGAAGTGGTGACATTGGAATGTCTCCCACAGTTACGGGAAGCAGGATCGGGACGCCTAAGTCAGGCAAGGGTTCTGGTGTAACGGAGACCAGCTGTTCGTCTATCGGAGGCGACGGAGGACGAGATTCCGGGTTATGCCTTGTTGATCGGCAAAGTGGTTGTGACAGGCCAGCCATTGTGTGAATGAAAAGACTTGTTTAGTTTAAATTAAACAAATCTCCCACTGTGGTTGCCAATGTTTAGAGGAGGAAGCGTGAATCTGTTCGGAGTCACTGAAATCGTCTTGAGTTGGTGGAAGTGACGACGGAGAACTGAGGTGGGTACCTGCAAAAGGCACTCTAACGCTCAAGTCAATTACTCTCTCAGATGAGGTCAGTGTGATGTAATGTATACGTACCTTGTTTTGCTGTGGGTCCCCCTTTTATGTGGTTTGTTTAGGGTTCGGAGTACGTGGAAGGCGATGAAGCCACAAAGTCACACGTTTATGACCGTTGATCTGATCGACGGATCAAGTCTGGTGGCGTGAAGGCTATGCGAATTAAGGACTGTTGATGAGATAAATGGTGTTGATCAGATGGCTTTCTTCGGTTATGATCTGGTGGTGGAGTTGGGCTACTGAGGGTCCGTTCTCGACGTAGTGGGCTAGGCCCAGTCCGGAACAATAGGTTATGAGTAATAGGCCAGGCTATCTTACGTATTTAAAATACAATTTGGTGCTGCTGAGGTATTATGTTTGGAGATGATGGATTGTTCTTCTGATTTCTATTTCCTTTGTTATATGTTTTTCCTTCTTCATCTTTTAAGGTTGCAACACATTTGGATGTTGTTGTCTCATCTTTTTCTTTTGCGTGATGCGAGTCTTCTATATTTTCTTCACTGTTCGATTCATTTCACAAAATGTTCTCTTTTGCAGTCCCCATTAACATTCTATTGATGCCGTTGGAAGCCCATGGTGCTATTATTAGTAGTTTGGGTTTGCCTCTCATGGCATTGCTGTTCGGTCAAATGATTGATAGCTTCTGTAGTAACCAGTGTAGCGCCTATGTAGTGGAACAAGTATCCAAGGTAATTCCACCTAAGCTGTTAATTGAGGTTTGTCTTTATTTTATAAGTATGCTTTTGAGCAACACCTGTTTAGAGTTATTCATTTACATGATCAAATTACAGGTCTCTCAAAAATTTGTATACTTGGTTGTAGCATGTGGGGAGGATGAATCATCTTCTACATCAGACCGAATAAGGTCATATTTGAAATAGTTAGTAGTGCAATCTAAGCAAATAATCTTTCTTTTCCGCCAATGCCTTTGTAATTGCTTTCACGGCTGGACAAAAACCAGGCAAAGCTAAGTATTATATGAATGCGATTGATAAGCATGTTTGAGTTCAGAAGGGCCCATTTTCCTAAAAAGTATATAGTTTTTGACTTGATTGCTATTTTCAGTTTACTGGGTAATTAGTATAATGAAGAGTGAACTTCTTTAAGGCATTATATTTATATGACCTTTATATTATTTTGCTTTGATCATATCTAACTATTCTGATACCGGACAGTATCATGTAAATGAAGATACCGGACAGTATCACAGTAGGAAGTCAGTAGTTGTAGTTCCTTACCATTGCGCGTTTTAGTTTCTGGTATGATTCTTGGTCACAAAGCAGTGGTGGACCTGATTGCTGAAAATAAGGAAGAGGAGGAAGAAAATGGAGAAATGGAATAAGATATAATAGAAGATCAAGGCTTTAATAAAGTTTTTCCAAAACACTGATTCAAGTCCTAAAGTGCCAGACAGTATGTGATAATTGAATTGAACATGACTGCTTTCCAAATGTTTAGCTTACAAAAGCTTGAAATATGTTGGCATCTTCTATTTCAGGGGATTATAAGTTGTCTCCATGCACTATTTAATTCAAACAAGTCATACTTCTTTTGAAAATTTAGCTACTCTATTCAGTCAGTTATATAAATGGATCTAAATTTGTAATACTTGATGCAAATGAAGTCAGTCACACTTGGATATTCTTCTTACTCAAAATTTGTAATACTTGATGCAAATGCTCCTCATGCTCCTCGTTATTTCGAGAATAGATGATAATATCATCGATGAATACGACGACGAACTTACCAAGAAACGAATTAAAAATTCGATTCATGTAGTCCATAAAGATAGTAGGTGCATTCGTCACTCCAAATGGCATCACAAGATATTCATAATGACCATGACGAGTTCTAAATGCGGCTTTAGGATGTGGGAAAATGCCTTAAAATCAGTTTGGAAGTCACTGGAATGCATAGAAGTGTTTTTTCCATCAGGTGAATTGATTCAATGGTCAAGGGAATCGATTCATGGAGTTTTCTCGGCGCAGGAGCTTTGGAGGTGCCTCTGGGAGTCGAATTGCATTCAGGTGAATTGACACACCAATTTGATTCATCGGTTCGTGAGCTGAAGTGCTCCTCTGGGAGCTGAATGCGTGATTCGATTCACAAAAGGCGGAGGTGCTGTTTTAAGCGAGTGAATCGATTCACTCTTACCTGTGAATCGATTCACAATCTGATTATTGCGCAGTATATAACGCAAAAACGTGCAGAACGCGAAACAGGGTTATAGAAACGCTGTGAGACGATCTTGGAGCGATTTGGGGCTTTGGGGAAACACATTCTAAACACTTTGGGGTTACGGTTTCATAGAGGGAGGGTTTTCAATCTTCTTCTATTGTAATCTTAAGGGATTCATTGAGTGAGAGAGATTCATTATGAGATCCTGAGATTGTTCACCTTGAACAATTGGATGAGATTGTAAAGGGCTTTGTAATTTCTTGTAAAGATTCATTGAAGATAGTAGATAATGGAGAGCTGCTCTTTCCCGCAGATGTAGGTCATCTTTTTGGGACCGAACTACGTCAACAATTATGTGTGTTAATTTCCTCTGCTTTCTCTTTTATTGTTTGATTACTTTTAGGGTTTTGAATTGCACATTGTTAGAATTGTTCTGTGTTGATTCTTGGACTGCTGGAATCATTTGGTTTGGTTGCTATTGTTTTCGTCCCAATCTTGTTTGAATACCAACATGTGGCGCCGTCTGTGGGAACGGGAGGAATATTCAATTCTTGCACTATGGGTACCAAATGGGACATCGAAAAATTCTCGGGAAACAATGACTTTGGGTTTGGGAGGATAAAGATGGAAGCTATCTTGATTCAACAGAAATGTGTAGATGCCTTAAAGGGTGAGGCAAAGATGCTAGCCACTTTGTCGCAACAAGAAAAGACGGAGATGATAGATAAGGCAAGAAGGGCTATTATCTTGTGCCTTGGAGAATAGGCGCTGAGGGAAGTTGCAAGGGAGAAAACGACTGCAGAAATGTGGGCCAAATTGGAATCGTTGTATATGACCAAATTGTTGGCTCATAGGTTATGCTTGAAACAACATCTCTATTCATTCAAAATGGTAGAGACAAAACTAGTGGTAGAGCCATTGACGGAATTCAAAAAGATTCTTGACGACTTACAAAACATAGATGTGAAGCTCGATGATGAGGATAAGGCTCTACTTTCACTGAATTCGTTACCTAGGTCCTTTGAACACTTTAAGGACTCGTTCCTTTATGGAAATGAGTCAACTATCACCTTGGATGAGTCCAGTCATCCATGAGGACTAAGGAGCTAACCAAGCTTTAAGAGTTGAAGGTTGAAGATAGTATTAAAGGCTTAAATGTGACAAGGGAGAAGTGAAAGCAGAGGAAATAATAAAGGAAAGAAGCCTAGGTCTAAATCCAAGTCAAAGGGGAACAATAAGGCAAAGTTCAAGTGCTTTAATTGTCACAAGACTGGTTATTTTAAGAAGGATTGTCCCGAAAAGGGGGGAAAAGGTGATTCCGTGGAAGTAGTGATTGCTTCGGAGGATGGTTATGAGAGTGCGGGGGCTCTAGTGGTTACAAGTTTGGAAAAGGAGAAGAATTGGGTGATGGACTCCGGATGTTCTTATCACATGTGTCCTAGGAAGGAGTACCTTAAGACCTTGGAGCTTAAAGAAGGTGGAGTGGTTCGCCTTGGTAACAATAAAGCATGCAAGGTGCAAGGTATGGGTTCTATTCGTCTAAAGATGTTTGATAACTGTGAATTCCTATTACAAGATGTGAGGTACATTCCCGAACTTAAATGAAATCTTTTGTCTATAAGCATGTTTGATGGATTAGGCTATAGCACTAGAATTGACCATAGCATGATTAAGATTTCTAATGGTGCATTGATAATTGGTAATGGAACTAAAAGATATGGTTTGTACATACTTGATGGTTCTGCTATTATTGCTCATGCATCAATAGCTAGTCAAACTCCGCATGATAAAACCAAGTTATGGCATTTAAGGTTAGGGCATGTTAGTAAGAAAGGTTTAGCTGAACTAGCAAGGCAAAATTTATTTGGAGGTGATAAATTGGTCAAACTAGAGTTTTGTGATAATTGCATACTAGGCAAACAACATAGGTTGAAGTTTGGAAGTGGCATGCATATCTCTAGTAAACCCTTTGAGTATGTGCACTCGGACCTTTGGGGTCCTTTTAGAGTGACAACTCATGGATGAGGTTCCTATTTTCTCACCATGATTGATGATTTCTCTAGAAGAGTGTGGGTTTATATTTTGAAAAATAAAAGTGACACCTTTCAAAAGTTTAAGGAATGGCACAATCTTGTAGAAAATCAAATAGGAACTAAACTAAAGGTTTTGAGAACTGACAATGGCCTGGAGTTTGTTTCAGAGCAGTTTAATGAGTTTTGCAGGTAACAGGGAATTAAGAGGCATAGAACTGTGGCAGGGACACCGCAATAAAATGGCCTAGCAGAACGCAAGAACAGAACCATCTTGGAGTAAGTGAGGTGTATGCTCTTAGGAGCTGGGTTACCTAAGAGTTTCTGGGGTGAAGCTGCTAGTACGACAGCATATTTGATCAACAGATGTCCATCAACGGCGTTAGATTTCAAGACACCTATGAGGTATGGAGTGGGAAACCGGAAAACTACTCTAATTTGAAGGTATTCGGGGCTTTGTCATTTGCTCATGTCAGGCAAGACAAGCTTAAGGCTAGGGCTGTGAAGTGTATCTTCATTAGTTATCCGGAAGGTGTGAAGGGTTACAAGTTTTGGAAGTTGGAATCTGGAGGGTCAAAGGTTATCATAAGCAGGGATGTCACATTTGATGAAACCAGAATGAGGATGATGTACAAAGACCTGGAGGATAGTAAATCAGAAACAGAGGTGGAGAAAACTCAGTTTGAGGTGGAGCCTTCTATTAGTGAGACCAGAGATGACAGGGAGGATAGTCCTCCACCGTCATGTTCTAGCAGAAAACAACAGACAGTGAATCCTGACTATCAGTTGGCAAGAGATAGGGAAAGGAGGGAGGCTGGACCACCGAAGAGATATGGGTATGTTGATCACGGGAATGTTGATCTTATCTGTTATGCTCTAAATGTGGCTGAAGAGGTTCAAGATTCATAGCCGAAGACATTCAGGGAAGCAACGGAGAGCAAAGAGAGTCAGAAATGGTTACAGACAGTGAATGAAGAAATGAATTCACTGGAGAAGAACCAGACTTGGAAGCTTGCGGATCTACCGAAGAAGCAGAGGGTAGTTGGATGCAAGTGGATCTTCAAGAAGAAGGAAGGTATTCCTGGGATTGAAGAACCAAGGTATAAAGCAAGACTTGTGGCAATGGGCTTTACACAGATTGAAGGGATTGACTACAACGAGATCTTTTCACCTGTGGTTAAGCATTGTTCCATAAGGGTCCTAAAGGCGATTGTTAATCAGTACGATCTTGAGTTGGAACAAATGGACGTCAAGATCGCTTTTCTACATGGAGACCTAGAAGCGACAATCTACATGCCACAATTGTAGAGGACAGGTCGAAGGTGTGTCTCTTGAGAAAATCTCTCTATGGGTTGAAACAGAGCCCTCGTTCATGGTATAGGAGGTTTGACGATTTACTCTTGAGATTGGGTTTCGTAAGAAGTGGCAACGACAGTTATGTGTACATATTGAAAAGAGGAGAGAAATGTGTTCTCTACTTGCTTTTCTATGTGGATGATATCCTAATGGCAAGTTATAGCAAGGAAGTGATTGGTACGCTCAAGAAGAAGTTAATTCTGAATTTGAGATGAAGAATCTTGGTGTTGCGAGGAGGATACTTGGAACAGATATTGTGAGGAACCGGGAAAAGGGGGAATTGTTCTTATCTCAACATGGTTACTTGAAGAAGGTTGTGGAAAGGTTTAGGATGCATGAAGCTAAACCGGTTTGCACACCTTTGGGTCACCACACGAAGCTCTCGATTACTCAAGATTCTAACACCGAAGAGGAAATTAGGAAAATGGACTCTATTCCATATGCTAGTGGAGTGGGAAGCATTATGTATGGCATGGTTTGTAGTAGGCCGGACTTGGCTTATGTGGTTAGCATTGTGAGTCGGTTTATGGCAAATCCGGGTCAAGCACATTGGGAGGCTTTGAAGTGGGTTTTGAGGTATTTGAATGACTCTTTGAAAGGAGGTTTGAGATACACGAAGGCAGCTCAAGGTGGAGATGCAATTAAGGGATATGTAGATGCAGACTATGCGAGGAATGTGGATACAAGGAAGTCAGCATCTGGTTTTGTGTTCACGTTGTTTAGAAAGGCTATAAGTCAGAAGGCAAATCAATAATCCGTTGTAGCGCTATCTACGACACAAGCGAAGTACATTGCCCTTGTTGAAGGGGTCAAGGAAGACTTATGGTTGAAGGGGATGATTGGTGAGTTAGGGATTACGCAAGGATGTGTGAAGGTTCATTGTGATAGCCAAAGTGCAATCCATTTAGCAAATCACCAAGTATACCATGAAAGGACAAAGCACATCAATATTCGCCTACACTTCATTAGAGATGTTGTTAGTCTAAAGAAGTTGTGGTTGAGAAGGTTGCATCAGAAGACAACCCGACGGATATTTTCACCAAGTCACTACCAAGATCAAGGCTCAAGAATTGCCAGGACCTGATGAATCTCATTGAGAAGTAATTCCAATAATGGAAGGAGTAGCACTTTGATGATGGGGACTTGTTGATCATAATCACTGATTTGAAGTCAAGGCAGAGAATTGTGGGAAATGCTTTAAAAGCAGTTTGGAAGTCATTGAAATGCATAGAAGTGGTTTTTCAATCTGGTGACTCGATTCATTGGTCAAGGGAATCGATTCATGGAGTTTTCTGGGCGCAGGAGCTTTGGAGGTGCCTCTGGAAGTCGAATTGTGTTTCGGTGAATCGATTCACCAATTTGATTCACCAGTTCGTGAGCTAAAGTGCTCCTCTGGGAGCTAAATGCGTGATTCGATTCACAAAAGGCGCTGTTTTAAGTGAGTGAATCGATTCACTCTTACCTGTGAATCGATTCACAGTCTGATTATTGCGCAGTATATAACGTAAAAATGTGCAGAACGCGAAATAGAGTTGCAGAAACATTGTGAGACGATCTTGGAACGATTTGGGGCTTTGGGAAACACATTCTAAACACTTTAGGGTTTAGGGTTTCATAGAGGGAGGGTTTTCAATCTTCTTCTATTGTAATCTTGAGGGATTCATTGAGTGAGAGAGATTCATTGTGCGATCTTGAGATTGTTCACCTTGATCAATTGGATGAGATTGTAAAGGGCTTTGTAATTGCATGTAAAGACTCATTGAAGATAATGGATAATGGAGGGATGCTCTCTCCCGCAGATGTAGATCATCTTTTTGGGACCGAACTACGTCAACAATTATGTGTGTTAATTTCCTCTACTCTCTCTTTTATTGTTTGATTGCTTTTAGGTTTTGAATTGCACATTGTTAGAATTGTTCTGGGTTAATTCTTGGACTGCTGGAATTGTTTGTTTGGTTTCTATTGTTCTTCTTCCCAATCTTGTTTGAACACCAACATGGGACATCTTCCGTCTTTACTCGAATCTGGTGATATCCAGATCTCAAATCAATCTTCGAAAATACAGAAGCTCCTATAAGTTGGTCCATTAAATCATCTATACGAGGTAGTGGTTATTTGTTTTTAATAGTCACTTTGTTTATCTGACGATAATCCACACTAAGTATCGAACCTCCATCTTTCTTTCTTACCAAAAGAACTGGTGCTCCCTAAGGAGACCCACTCGGCCTAACAAATTGCTTTGACAACAAATCTTCAAGTTGTCTCTTCAGCTCAGCCAACTCCAAAGGTGACGTTCTATACGAGACTATAGAAATTGGACATGTTCCAGGGACTAGATCAATTGAAAATTCAATATCTCTAACAGGTGGTAAGCCTAGTACATCGTCTGGAAATACCTCCGGAAAATCCTCACAACTAGTACTTTGTTCAAATCATACTCCCTCTCAACTTCTAAGGAAGATAACAACACATATCCTTGAGCTCCCTCTTTCAAAGAAGCATTTACTTGATTAGCAGAGATAAATCCAGAAATCTCAAGGTTTGTACAAACTAAAGTCTTATGCTTACAATCCAAGAGAATATGGTTGAAAGATAACCAATCCATGCCAAGGATCACATCCAATTGTTTCAAAGGTAAACAAACTAAATTAGCAAGAAATTTCCTATCATGAATAATAATAGGACAATTCATACATACTGAATTTGCAACTATAGGCTTAGCAATAGGTGTCGAAACGATTAAATCAAAAGATAATGAAGACACAGACAAACGTAATTGTTTTATACAATCCAACGAAATAAAGGAATGAGTTGCGCTTGAATCAAAAAGCACAGTTAAGAGAATACCTGCTATGTCGAAAGTACCTTGTATAAGATCTTCTGATTGAACAACCTTAGCTCCGTTTAATGTGTAGACTCTCCCTTTAGTGGTTGGTTTTGCATTCATTGCTCCAGTTCCAGATGTCTCAGCCTTTGATGTACGACAATCCCTTGAAACATGTCCCATTTGTCCGCATGTAAAGCACTTTGTTCCTTTTATTGAACAATTGTTGGCAAGATGGCCTTGATCCCCACACTTATAACATATTTGAATGACTTCTTGATTTTGATTCTGTCCATTCCCAGCAGACGTTGCTCCTTGATTATTTGGTTGATTTTGATTATTCCTTGGTTGTTGAAAATATGACTTCCTCATCTGTTGTTTGCCTTTCTGATTTTGTCCTTGAAATTTCAACTTAGACGGTCCTCCCACATTTCCTCCTTCCCTCATAAACTCTATCTTCCTGCACTTTTCAACCAATGGTTGAAACTCACGAATCTCCAATGGAAAGACAGAGTCCTTAAAATTGTACTTCAATCTTCCTTCAAACCTTTCGCACATCCAATCCTCATCAGTGTGATCCAGGAAGAAGCAGAAATACATGGCTAAATTCTGAAACTTGGCCATATATTGTCCCGCCAACATATTTCCCGGATATAACTTCAAAAATTTTTGCTCTATTTGCGTCCTTGCACTCTTGGGAAATATTTATCTAGAAAGCAAGTACGAAATACTACCCACGTTACTTCCCTATTTCCAGCCTCTATCATTTGACGAGTTCCCTTTTACCAATACTCTGCATCCCCAATAAGAAGATACGTTGCATAGATGACTTTTACACCTTCTGCACAGTTCAACACAGTAAAAATTTTCTCTGTCCCCTGAAGCCATAAATCAGCCTTCTCTGGGTCACACTTCCCATTAAACTGTGAGGGATGATGCCTTCTAAAGTCTATCAAACCTTTAGCACCAGTAGCTTGTTCCTCTCTTTGTTGCATACGTTGATCTCTTTGATTTTTCTCCGCAGTCTACTGTGCCATGGCAATTGCCATATCTGACATAACCTATAAAGCTATATCCATATCGCTTCCTCCAGTAATGTCATTACTTTGTCCGTTATTCGTACAAGTATTTCTCGTTGTCATTGAGTTCCTACAAGGAAACACCGGTCAGAACTCAACAAACAATTTAAAATATTCGTACAAATAGTACACAATTTCCAACTAAGAGATAATTCAATAAGACTTATCCCAAAGATGATAATTTCAAGTAAATGTGTCAAGCACACATTGTTTTCTTGCGAAAACAATTTTAAATAATTCAAGTAACTCAAACAGAGTTCACGCAACACAGACATAATAGATCTAAACCCAAAAGTTACCTGAAAGACTCGACAAACTCTGATACCACTAATGTGACACCCACATTTCGGAGTACGAAAGGTAGGGGTCATTTGTATTGTGACCCAAACTAAATGCGGAATTTAAATGCTGGTTTTACTTTCAGAAAATAAGTTGAGTAATTAAACCTTAGATACATGTGAAACCTATGGTCAAAATTTTGTCAAACTTGAATACATTTTCAACTGATCTAAGCAAAATGTAATAACAAGCATATAACTGAAAACATACACTCATATATATAAGGATTAAGTTTATGCGGTAAAGCATGCAAAAAGGTACAAGTAGTACATCAAAAGAACTTTCCTGAACTCTACTAAAAACAGGTAACCCTGCTGATCAAAACACTACATGAATCCATTAGAGAGACCTCCAATCGAAAAACTTCGTCGGGATCGTCCTCAGATACCACAGCTGGTACCAAGGGAACATCCTGATTCAAATCACGGTGCCCGCCATTCTCATATACCGTCTGCATACGTCAGTATTTGGGACTCATTGTCCAGTTCCCAAACAGTATCATTCTCCTGCTTAATGTACTCTGTTGCGATTCAGGCAAGTGCACCTGATCGTAACTCGTAATAATAGTGGAGTATAATTAGGACTCCGAATGTCGAACCCACAGAGAATGAGCGAGTACCAATGACTTAATATGATTCTATTCTATTAGGCGAGAAAAAGTTATGATTATCCAATAGTGAAAGTTATCGGAATTAAAGCGATAAACAAATTGAATGCGAGAACGGTTTTAACTATGTTATGGGAAGCCTAGGGGAATCGGGTTCACCAATACTCTACTGTTAAGTTCAGTAAACAATTGGTATGAGTTATCTATAATGAAAGAGCACTAACCACCCACTCTAAATTACTAAGGGTTACCTAGCTCGCAATAGCCTTCCTCTTATCTAATTGCTCCGTTTGGTCCTAGAATATAATTAAAGGAAAGAGCATTAAGCACAGGTGGGTTTGTTAATCTAATAACTGATTAGAAACAAGCTCTAACCTATCCGGCGTATAAAGCAAGTTTTTTTATCTTATGGTTCCATTAACTAATCATGATCCTGTTACCATAATTAAGCCAACTAGATATAGGTTGATCAGGCCTTATGGGAATAAGTACAATAGGAATAAAATACTCAAACATTCAATAACAACTCATACAATTAAATAGATAAAGCATCAACTATATTGTAAAGGATCCCCCATCACCCCTAGTGATGGGTTTACCTACTCATTATCAATGATAATAACATAAACTTATATATAAAATAGAATAATTCATAACATGAGAATAAATCTAAACCGGGACACCCTTTCGGTATGATGACGATCCTTAAACACGTTCTTCACATCCTCACGAGCTCCAGTAGCGATTCGGGATGACACCAAGTTCCAAGAAAAACACACAAATCAATGGAAAAGGCAAGGAATTGATATGAACTCTCAATAGGTAGCTCTTGACTTGGAAATTCGTCAGATGGTCTTTAGAAAAGGATAAGAGCCCCTATTTATAGAATAGGCTGCGAATTAGGTCATCTGCCTTTCAAATTTGCACTTTCTGAGATGGGGTACGGCCATATTGCATATATACACGGCTGTATCAAGCTTCGTTGATGACGTTAGACCGTACCAATGTGTGTTGTAGCCCTGACATCACTTGTGTACCGCCGTACTGCCTTTGGCACGGCCGTACTGACTATTTTATCGGCGTCAGGTGGTATAGACTTCGGGGGTGCGCCCTTACTGAAGTTATGCTCTTGGTACGGCCATACCGAATGTAGGTCAGGTCGTACCGCTTGTCCAGTAGTGCTAAAACTCTCCAAAACTTGCCAGTTTTTTGGTCCTTTTTCGCATCTTTTGCTCCGAGTGGTGTCTTCATGATATTTATGCATAATAGGACATAAATGAGTACCTTTGTGCTTAAATTAGTACAAAATGGTATATTTAGATACTAAAAATGCCCTATAAAAGTAGACAAATTAGTGTGTTAACACATCCCCACACTTGAGCTTTGTTTGCCCTCAAGCAAACTACTTGGTTAACTATAGAAAGAAAAACCACTTCAACTGAATAGGGGAAAAATATAAGTAAGACAACAACATGATATCACAAAACATGTCAATAAATAGAATGCACAATTAGAGATGTAAGTTCAAGTAAGCCAACAGCCTGTGATTTTCAAGTCACGCTCTCAGCAATCTCAACGTGTTTGTAGGTATAGTCATTAACACTCAGATTTATCAAATGAAATGGCATTACCGTAGGCTTGTACATTGACCAAAAACTGTACTATTAGAATCCATAAGGCATGCAAAAGAGGAATGAGGGTCTTTCATTGGTTGTAATGGGGCCAAAGTAATAATGTTTGGTATGATAAAAGAAAGAAAAGGTCATGCAAAGTGTCAGAAATAGATCAACCAAAATAAGCAACCTAATTCTTTTTCACTTTTAAAGAGCAGGCAGGAATCCCAACTTTATCAATCACATATCTTTTTTTTCTTTCTTTTGCAATCTATGAAGGCATGAGCATGATGAATAATTTTTCCATATAGTGCTCTTTCTTTTCTTTTTTCTTTCCTCCTTTCATGCATTTATGCAGCAGTCAATCATTTTTAAGAACTAGGAGGGGAATACATTGCTAAGCCTTCTTTTTGTAACATATAAGAGGGATTCAAAACATTATTTTTTTTTTGATTTTACCACTAATTGCTCTCAAATAAATTTCCTAAGGTTGCCTTTGCAGAAAATAACCAATTCTAACAAGAAGGGTACCAAGAAATTAAATAAAAAAAAAACTTTTAGGCACAAAAGTAGGCAATTAGTGGTATAGTGTATTCAAAATGGTAGTGGCCTAAAGAATGCCTAAAAATTGCCCTTTCCAAAATCACATGAAAATAGATTCATATTCACTTCTTAATGGTCTCAGCACAAGTTCTAGAATGCACATTCACAAAAAAATATCACTCAACAAAGAAAAGAGGCAAAAGCATGATGTGGCCTCTTATTTCAGGCTCGAAACTCACATTTAATAGCTTACACAGAAAGTCAGAACTCGTAGAACTTCAATGCTAATTTTCAGCAAATCCCAATTACTATCAACGAATTGATTCAACCATAAGTTGTCATAAAGACTGATTTTTGTAGCCCCTAAATCAGCAAAAATTTAAAGTTCTTCTATAATTATAAGCAGTTATAAACACAGCTAAGTAATAAGTATAATATAAAATTCCCTCCCCATACTTATTTCTAGCGGTGTGCCTACTGCGACTAAAAGAATGTGGAAAGAGACTCCCCTTTGAAAAATATCACGAGCAAATTCGATGGGAATATTGACAAAATATGTTGTTTCCTTGTCGCAATACCGATGGAGTTGGTAAACGGTGGAAGAACTGTGCAACACAAAACTCAAAAATTTAGAAATAAAGTAGAAAGAAATAACTATAAAATATAATAACAAAATAGAAATATAAAAGCAAAAATAAAATGTATCGTGCGAGTGTGGTCAAAATATGTGCATCTCTTTTTAATACAAAAGCAAAAAGCCTAAGTACTAAAAGAGAAGGAAAAAAATGTTGTCCCGCATCACTCAGCAGGAGGGAAAGGCTAGATGCATTGTAAGTGCTCCAAAATGTGCCAGCTGCTGATCCATATGGGTCCTATGCTCCATAAAGTTGGACTGCATCTCGTCGAGACGTATCATGACATCCTCATAGGATTGACCCTGTGCTACTGGCTGAGGCTGTGTCGGTGGTGGTAGTCGAAGCTCCTTTGCTAGAGGGACAAAATCTGCAGCCTCGTCCTGCTTCTGCTCCTGCTGCTCCTCCGATCTGATGACCTCAAAGTTTTCGTGCCCCAATCTCCGCAGTACACCAATGTTAAGGAGGGTCTGAAGTCCAATGGGCTCCATCTCAATGGTCGTGGCCCCTGCTACGGTGCGAACTCCGAGGTGGTCTGCCAGACGAGAGATGAAAGAACCCAAGACAATGTGCCCGGTGTTCTGATCTGAAGATAAATGCCCAACTGGGTGCATGTCCGTAAGAAAAACATCTTGGCATCGCAGCGGCGTCCCTGTGTCATAGCCCACAACAGAAAAAGATCTGGTCTCGTGACCGTGCCGTCATTCAAGGTTCTCCTGTTTATGGAACGGGTAATCCATCTATGCACTGTCCACACAGTTGGGTCTCTAATCCCGCTAGCCTTGGCGCGGCTGGAAATGTAGTGGCCATCCCCAGTAAGAGCTCTTTAACTCTTAGAATCCTGCCATCCTTCCGGGATCTCTAGAAGGGCCTTCATATACTCCGGTGTCTGAACTGACTCCGCCATCTCAAATCCTTTCCCGATGTTAAACTCGGCTAGGGTGATCTCGTGGTGGGCTCCACGGATCCAAAAAGTGACCACAAGCTCCTGTTCTGGCTCATCCTCCCAGTCTGGGTGCTGGGGCTCTTTGTCTCTCATGTGATAGCCACAAGTGGCTAAGAAAACCAAAACTGCCACCATGTAGAAAGGCTGTGTGACAGAGGCTACCCGGAGCCATCCTATCCTCTGCAGCAAGGTCTCCACCTCCTCCTGCAGGCCAACCTACTGAAGGGCATCAAAGTCTAAATACCTTTGAGTATCTGTGTGGAAGTCCCGCAGCTGCCTGTATCGATCTCTAAACTGCTCGGGAATATAGTTAGACATGACTTTAGAGCCACGTGCTGCTGCAGCAGAAGATGAGGAATCGTTGGTCTTTTGACGCTTAGGCATTTTTCCTGCAAAATAAAATAGAAAAAAATTAATTTTAAGCAGAAACTATATAAGGTACGGTCGTGCTTCGTGTGATACAGTTGTACTGCATTTCTAAGTTTGCCCTGATTCAATGGGTAAGTACGGCCTGACTTAATGTTTCTGTATGGCCGTACTCTGCCATAGGTACGCCCGTACCCATGGTCAGTCTTCAACCCTAAGGCCGCCTGTACGGCCTCAAGCACGGCCTGTTCTTGATAGGTACGACCGAACTGCGCTACGGTTTTGTGAAAAATCTACTCTATGATCAGATTTTCTCAATTTTAAGCCTAGATTTTAAGTCTTTAATCATTCCTAGGGTCTCTAAGCATGCAAAACCAAGCCAAAACTAATCCTAATTACCTAAAATTAGAGTTAAACAAAACTAAAACCTAAACTAAATAAAAACTTAAAATAACCAGTAAAATAGGCAATCAATCAACAAATTGAGTTTAGAATCAGTACCTGGATGTTCTTATCTTCTTATTGATGAAAATGCAAAGATTTTGAGATAA
The DNA here is from genome assembly GCA_037113605.1 of Calophaca sinica. NCBI lineage: Eukaryota > Viridiplantae > Streptophyta > Magnoliopsida > Fabales > Fabaceae > Calophaca > Calophaca sinica. The sequence continues at coordinate 96,415,944 of CM073733.1, forward strand.
GAGGATGCTCGAATGGAGAGGTGTTAGGCGTACGAGGTTGAGTTACACCCTTACCTCTCACTGTTTACCTTTTATTCAGCCTCTGGGCACGAGGTACGGCCGTACCTGGTTTTATGTGCGGCCGTACCTATCTGTTCTCCGCGTTTTTAAAGATGAAGTCGTGTGGTACGACCGTGCCTGATGTAGGGTACGCCCGTACCTACTGGTTTTCCAGAAAATTTTTGATTTTTCAAAATTTTTAATTTTTTTTTGTATTTCTAAATAATCATAAAAATAAAAATAAAAATAACAATAAAAATAAAACAAACAGATAAGGAATAAAAATGTTAGTAACCAAGGTTGCCTCATGGTAAGCGCTTGTTTAACATCCCGAGCCTGACGGTTCGGAGGACTTAAGAATTAGTCCTCAGCGGGCAATGGCCCTTCCTTGACATTACCTTTTGTCTTCTCACCATTGGAAAACACAGCAAAGTAATCACCTTTTTTTGAGTGGTCCATCCAAGCAGGACCTGAGCACTTTTTTGGTGGGTTCATTGTGTACCCACAGTCTTCACAGATGTAGATAGGCTTCTCAAAGTTGGGTTCAAAAGTCCTAATGAATTTCTTCACTAAGTTATTCCATGTTTTTACTTCTTCAATTGGCAGGAGATAAAGCCATGCTTTGACCTCCTCATCTAATGAGAATGGGAAAATCATTAGTTTTGCTTCATCTGGAGACAAGCCTTCAAACTTTGCCTTTCTCATCTTCTTGCAAAATTGTCTCACGTGCTCATTGGGGTCTTGTCCTGTTGTTCCTTTGAATGGTAATTTTGACACCTCTGAGATGATGGATGGGTTTAATTCAGAACCTGCAAATTCCTCTTGAGTGTCCTTCTTGAGTCCTTGGAATCCTTGGATTAGGTCCATTCTTTCTTCTGGTGTGGATCTGAAAACTCTTATAAACTCATCTGTTAATTCTTCCAACTTGAAAGGTGGAACTTGGGGTATATTGAGAACCATTTATTAGCTATCCCTCCCAAAGAAAGAGGAAATAATCTAAGCTTTATCCTTCCTGCAGTGGCTCCTGCAAGATTGTTAGATTTTTCCAAGCCATAAAAATTTAATAAATGACAAACAGGATCTTCGCCATCAAGTCCTTTAAATTTAGCCAAACAAAGTGCCTCCAAAATCAAAAAAGGGGTTATAACCTTATCCTACTCTAAGGAGTCGCTATCTTGTTCTTCAACTTGCACTTCTTTCTATTTTTCCTTTTTATCTTCCATATCCTGCAAGAAACAACAAGAAGTATTAGAGGGAGAATTTTTGTTAGAATTATATATATTAAATACTTCTTCTTCATCCTCAATTCTCAGAGTCATGGTTCCCTTCTTCACTTGAATGGTAGCATCTCCAGTTGCCAAGAATGGTCTTCCTAAAATAATAGGAACATCTCTGTCTTTCTCCATATCTGGGACTACAAAATCCACTGGGAAAATAAATTTTCCCACCTTAACTAGCATATCCTCTATTATTCCTCTTGGGTAAACAAGAGTTATGTCAGCTAACTACAAGGACATATTAGTAAGTAGGTTGCGGTTCCTGCAAATTCAATTTTCTCCAAACAGACAGAGACATCAAATTGATACTTTATCCTAAATCATATAGTGCCTTAAATGTATTATTACTAATTGAACAAGAAACAGCAAAGGTTCCAGGATCCTTAAGCTTAGGTGGTAATTTTTTTAATAACATAGCAGAGCAATCCTCATTCAATTTAATAGTCTCATCTTCTATCTTATTCTTGTTAAAAATCATTTCTTTCAAAAATTTGACATACTTAGGCACTTCAAAGACAATTTCAGTGAAAGGAATATTGACATGCAACTTTCTAAGTTTTTCTAATAATCTCTTAGCTTGTAAATTTTTAGAACCTTGGAGAGAGTTACTTACCTACTGAAACTCAGTTTGAGCCTTCTCCTCTTTTAGTTCCTCCTTTGCCATGAAGACTGCATTGCACTTCTCATTGGGATTTGGTTCCACTTGACTTGGAAGTCCTCCTTTTTCTCTTTGAGTTACTGCATTCATCACAGTTGCCATTTGTTCTCTTAGTACTTTCTGTCCTTCTGCGTTCGCAGTGACTAACTTTTCCAAGTTGCTACACCATTCATTCATTTGTCCCATTAAGTTGTTAATCTCGCTTTCTCCGGGACTTCTATCATTCTAAGCCCGATTTTGCAAATGTGGGGGCTTATAAGTATTCTGATTCTAACCTTGGGATCTCTGTTGACCTCCCCATGAGAAATTTGGTGGTTCCTCCATCCGGGGTTGTAAGTGCTTGAGTATGGGTCATTCTATTGTTTATTCCCAACAAAATTCACCTCCTAAGTGCAGTCCTTTGAGTCATGAGTTGCTACTCCATAGAAATTACAAGATGCCTTAACTGCCTTGGTTTCTATAGCCTTTAGTCTTTCTTCAGTTTTCTCCATGAAACCGCCTAGAACTCCCATACACGGATGTCCGTGTCTTTGTATATATTTCAACATAGTCTCTTGCATCCCCATTTTTGGATCAAAATCTTTCTGGCCTATAGCGTTGACTTCTTCTAATTGACCTTCAATTGCCATACAACCTCGATCATTATTAGTATTGGACTGGGTTTGCGCTGCCATCGAAGTCTCTATTTTCTTAGTCATTGCCTCCAATTTTGCTTCTAAAGCTATGTTGGCTTCCACTTTGTAAATCCCTGCCTACTGGTTCTTTCTTTCGGTTTGTCTATTACTAGCTGACCACTGAGCATTATTTTGAGCCATTTCAGTCATAATTTCAAAAGCCTCAGTGGGTGTCTTCTTTCTGAAAGACCCTCCACAAGCAGCATCAACAGCTCTTGTTTGCATGGTGAAACCATTGTATAAAATCTTAACCAGCTGCCACTTGGTGAAACCATGATGAGGGAAGCTTCTAATTAAATCTTGAAATCTTTCCCATGCCTCATGCATTGATTCTCCTTTATTCTAGGTGAATCCAGACATGTCAGCTTTCAACTTTACATATTTTGTGAGAGGAAAATACTTGTTCAAGAACTTAGTTTTCAGGTCCTCCCAATTGGTGATAGAGTTAGGTGGAAGTGAATCCAACCATAATTGTGCTTTCCCTTGCAGTGAGAAAGAAAACAGTCTTAATTTGATGGCCTCCGGTGTCACACCTTGACACTTGACAGTATTAGCAACTTTCTGAAACCTCTTAAGATAGGCATTTGGGTTTTCAGATGATAAGCCAGAGAATTGCACTACAGATACCATAGAGATCAGTGCTGGCTTCAATTCGTCAGCCATTGCTAGATGATGTCTTCTCAACAATCTAAGTGTTCTTTCAATTTCAGGATCAAAAATCAATTTAGGATATTGAGATCTTGTCTGCATACACCAAAGGAAACCAAATTAGAATGTCTCAGAACTAGATAAAAATAACAGAAAATTAAATAACTAAATAAAATTAAGCCTAATGAGAATAACATCTATAATTCAATTAATATCGCAATCATTCCTCGACAACGGTGCCAAAAACTTGTTGCAACTCAGGCAAGTGCACCTGATCGTAACTTACAATAATAGTGGAGTATAATTAGGACTCCGAATGTCGAACCCACAGAGAATGAGCGAGTACCAATGACTTAATATGATTCTATTCTATTAGGCGAGTAAAAGTTGTGATTATGCAAGTAGTGAAAGTTATCGGAATTAAAGCAATAAACAAACTGAATGCGAGAACGGTTTTAACTATGTTATGGGAAGCCTAGGGGAACCGGGTTCACCAATACTCTACTCGTAAGTTCACTAAACAATTGGTATGAGTTATCTATAATGAAAGAGCACTAACCACCCACTCTAAATTACTAAGGGCTACCTAGCTTGCAATAGCCTTCCTCCTAACTAATTACTCCGTTTGGTCCTAGAAGGTAATTAAAAGAAAGAGCATTAAGCACAGGCGGGTTTGTTAATCTAATAACTGATTAGAAACAAGCTCTAACCTATTCGGTGTATAAAGCGAGTTCTTTTATCCTATGGTTCCATTAACTAATCATGATCCTGTTTACCACAATTAAGTCAACTAGATAAAGGTTGATCAGGCCTTATGGGAGTAAGCACAATAGGAATAAAATACTCAAACATTCAATAGCAACTCATACAATTAAATAGATAAAGCATCAAGAGTATTGTAAAGGATCCCCTATCACCCCTAGTGATGGGTTTACCTACTCATTATCAATGATAATAACATAAACTTAGATATAAAATCAGAATAATCCATAACAAGAGAATAAATCTAAATGGGACACCATTTTGGTATGACGACGGTCCTTAAGCACGTTCTTCGTGTCCTCACGAGCTCCGGTAGCAATTCGGGATGGCACCAAGCTCCAAAGAAAACACACAAATCAATGGAAAAGGCAAGGAATTGATATGAACTCTCAATAGGGGGCTCTTGACATGGAAATTCATCAAAAGGTCTTTAGAAAAGGTTAAGAGCCCCTATTTATAGTATAGGCTACGAATTAGGTCATCTGGCTTTCAAATCTGCACTTTTTGAGACGGGGCACGGCCGTACCGCATATATACAAGGTCGTACCGAGCTTCGTTGATGACGTTGGACTGTACTCATGCATGCTGCAGCCCTGACATCACTTGCGTACGGCCGTACTGCCTTTGGCACGGCCATACTGGACTATTTTATTTATGTCAGGTGGTACAGACTTAGGGGGTACGCCCTTACTAAAGTTCTACTCTAGGTACGGCCATACCGAATATAGGTCAGGTCGTACCGCTTGTCCAGTAGTGCAAAAACTCTCCAAAACTTGCCAGTTTTTTGGTCCTTTTTCACATCTTTTGCTCCGAGTGGTGTCTTCATGATATTTATGCATAATAGGACATAAATGAGTACATGTGTGCTTATATTAGTGCAAAATGGTATATTTAGATACTAAAAATGCCCTATAAAAGTAGACAAATTAGTGTGTTAGCATACTCTAGATGGAGTCTCCCCAATCGGGTCAAATGCTCCATCAGAATGATCTAATCTCATAATAGAACAAGTATACAAGAAAAACGCAAGGGTGAATAACTTATTCACAAGTCTTCATCGTGATAGCAGTATAAGAGAAATATGAAAATAGTAAATACTACACCTTTCACGTCAATACTTATCATACTTATCATAAGTATATTTTATAAGCAACACGATAATGTAATGTCACAATCATGATCCAAATTATACAAGACAATATATCAGGTTGACAACTCATTTTATTAATTAATATCGTTAACATGATACGCCGACTAATCGGCAAATAGTGAATATCAATTCATAAATCACGTCGGTAAACACCAGATGGATAACCCTCCTGCTGAAACACTTCAGCCACCAAAGTAACCTACCGGTATCAAACCAGTATATAACACTCCTGGTATCAAACCAGTAAAGAAAATCCTCCTACTAATCAAATCAGCCTAGCCGCTTCATACTCCTATCACAAAGGTATGAAATCTCAAATCATGATGGAGATCTCTCATTTTAATTTTATAATGTAGTGAAAATATCAATTTATAGTCTAAGTACTGAAACCCTAAGAAAATTCATTCATCATGTTAAATCAAGAACAAAGTGTTGATCCTTTAACGAAGGTGCAACACACACATTAACGCAATTAAGCAAACAAGTCTTATACACCATCCAAGACTTATTGAGAGTAATTCCCCTTACCTTAACAAACTTCTTCAAAGCTTTAAGCACACTCTTTATCAGGGTAAGTTAAACCTAAAACTCATCAAACATATACTCTTTTACTAATAACTCAAAAACACAAGTACTTAACAAAATAAACCTCTTTTATTCCCAAATTATACATCACGATTTTTAAGGATAAAACGGGTCAAGATAACTTGATCGATGTACCCATTTGTTAAGCATGACTATAAGTGCATAAAAAACCAAAAGCATAAATACTTATTTTATGTATTAACGGTGCACGTAATTCATTTGCGACAGATATGATCAAAGATTGAAGGTGCGGCAAAGCCAACTGTAACAATCTTTAATTTTAAATGGATACGTGATATTATTTAATTAATATTAGAGATTGAAGAGAGATAGAGCCAACTGGAGCAATCGTCTAATATCTATAACTATTAATCGTTTATTATCTTTTCTACGAATTTTAATAGATAATACACCGGATTGTTCCCAGGTAAGAGAAGTGGAACTTATCTCTTAAATACCAAGTCTTACCTTAGTCAGACCTTTTCAAGGCATGTGTTATTTATCAGACTCCTAAAGGCAATTGATTTTAATTTAATTTTTATACATGTTAAGAATAATTATACAAGTTCTATACAAATTTTCATAAGCATATAATCAAAGCATAATTAGTTATGATTTATCTAAGAAAACCCTACTATTTAAACATATAATGACTTATTTATTAACCAAACACTACTTAAGCCAAAAGCACTAATTTATTTAAGCCATAACCTCTTATATGCGCATTCTACATAATTAAAGCAAGTCTAGATGATAAAATTACTTAAACTAATATCTACACAAATTAATAATACAAAACTATTAAAAACTATATAAAAACTACTAAAAAAGCTCCATAAAAATTACTTTGAAAATGCTTCAAGGAAAGGCATGAAAATTTATGAAGGGAAGGCCTCCTATTTATAGGAAAAATATGTTGTGGCTAATTGCACAAAAACCCTTCTAAAATAATATATAATATAAATAATACAAATATCTAGATATTTATTTAAAAGGTTAACATAGCAAATAAAAGCCTCCCATTGGCCTTTTGAAAACTGCCATCATCAAGTGGGTAAGGGTGATCGCTTAATTTTCATTTTACCTGCAAAATCTCATAATGCGTGATCGAGAAATTAGGGTTTCGTCGATCATTTTTCAAGCAAAAAATAACAAAATTTTCTGAAATCTAAAAATAATACCTCCGTAAAAATAAAAGAAAAATAAAAGTAAAAAGAAAATATTTCGAATATTTTATTCGGTATAAATTGTACAATATTTGCATACGCTGTGCAGAAACCGGGTGAAGTGATAGCTCAAAATTTAACCATGACTTACTCTACTGATATAGGTTTTATCTACCTACTCATTTTTGTAAGATTTCCCCTTGAATGATATTATTCTAATCCAGTTGTTCATCAGTTATACAGTACATACAAACACGTGAAAATAACACTGCAATGTGTACAATATACGAGAAAAACTAAAATACTAAAAATATGGTTTGTTACATTCCACAGCTCTACAGGGTCAGAGAATGTCTCTAGGCTCAAAGAGCGCTTACAGAGGTATATATATATTACTCATGAATGATGTCTTCACATCAGCAGGAGGATTTGAACTCACCATCTTTTTCTTCTTCTTCTTCTTCTTCTTCTTCTTCTTTTCCTCCAACCCCCAAGAGCTCTTTCCACTCCCCTTTCATTCCCCAATTATCGTCATTGGAGGCCAGGAGTGCCGTTGTCGTCGCCCACATCTGTCGTTACAAACCTAAGTAAGTTCATTTTTTCTTGTTTTGGCACACTCCGATAGTTTACATCTGGAAGTACCCTTTTTATGAATTTTGAATTTCTGGATGTATAACACCGTACATGTATTTTATGCGCTTGGTGGTATATTTCTAGGCGGTTAATTTTTTTTTTTTTAAAAAAAAGGTGCCTCTGGTTGTAAACTTTCAGACTCTATTCCCTAGTGTATACAAATATATATTTTCGGAGTTGATACAAATTAACAACTGGAAATATATTGTCGGGCGATGTTGATAATTTGAAACAAATAATTTAAATTAGTTTACGTAAAATGTATTTTGCCATGTGCAGATATGAAAAAAACCAGATGTGGGCATACTGAACCATGTTGGAGGCCAACAGCCTCCATTCGCAAACGTGTGACGAGGCAAGCTGAGAATGTACCCGCTTCGGAAGTACTATGACATCCCATTTTTCAGATAAAATGTTAATAATACTTAAAGTATAATTAGACTGGTAATTACGTGGATGAATGGGTATTAAAAACCTTAAATTGGAAAGAATTAGTTTAGGAATACTCAAAAGGAAGAAAATACCCCTAGGAAGGGTGTGGAAACCCTAGAAACGTCTAGAATGGAAGAAATTACGAATATCTCCTTAGCCTCGGTCACGTCGCGACCATAATACACTATGGCTCATCGCGACATGATGAGAGGCGGTGATTAAGTCAGTGTGTGATAGAAATAGAACCTTCCGGATAAGGGTCCATTGCGACGCAACGGACTTTTAGTGGTAATCCATCGCGACGCGATCGACTCTCGATCAAAGGCGGTGGTGAGAGGATGAGCTCTCCAGCTCGCCTATAAATAGGCCCCCACCCCCCTCCTTTTCTCCAAGTTCTTCCAAGGGTCTTTGGGAGGATGTGGAGGAGATCTAGAGGCGCGACGGGACGTGAGGACGTGGGGCAACGACAGTCTTTTAAGCCAGGTATGGTCACAATCTCTTCCCTATCTAGTTTCTCTCTTTAGGAGCTTCTAAGAGTAAGTATGCTCTGTGCTTGCCTCTGATGAGGATCTGGCGCATCAGAAAATCCTTAGTAAGTAATCCTAGAGATTGAGAATAGGAGTGAGACTTAGAGGGCCACTAAGGAGCAAGTATGCTCTGCACTTGCCTCAAATGAGGATCTTGTGCATCAGAAAGTCCTTAGTAGGCAATCCTCTAAGAGGAGAAGATGAGATTAGGCTAAGTAGGAGTGTTCAGAGGAAGGAGTACGAGTAGCAGAAGCGGTGAGGACATAGAGAGTGACGGTGACTGCAGCAATCTTCTATCTAGGTGGGAGCAAAAAACCTTACACTCTAGGGATAGTAGGATAGAGTAGTATATATGAATGTGCGTAGGGTGATCCAAGCCCTACTAGAGGTTAATGCCCCAACATCCTAGGACGGGTGTTGTGACTACGACTGGTAAGGATAGTAGTCGCTAGTCCATCAACCGTAGGAATAATTGTTGATGTGTATGGAAAACCCTAGGATAGATAACTTATGATTGCTTTATGCTTTGATAACATGTTGGTAGCGGGTCGCCTAAGCGACGCTAGGGATAATCTATACGTTAATAATCAATGTTGGAAAATGTAATGCTAATACGGTTATTGGCAATTGATAAAGTGTTGACTGATGATGAATGATGAGCTATGTTGCTGATAATTTTGGTACCTGTGTGACTATGTTGTTGAATAATATGTTGGATAATGTGCTTCCTGTGTTGTCTGATGCTTGAAGTACACTTTGTCTTTGACTAGGAATAACAAACAATTACTATTAGACTTTAGCTGGTAGGATAGACTTGATATACTATAAGGAAAATTGAGTTAGAATGGCGAAAAGACAGTAACGTTGTTAGGCTGACAGTTAGGTGCAGAGTAGTTTGAAGCAGGGTACGAATAGGGTGATAGGGTGTAAGAGGGAAGTCGATGGAGCTAGGTTTAGAAATAGTGGTACAGAACCAAGAGATAATGAATGTGAATCCAGGTATACACTGATATTTGTTGTGCTTGTGTGTGGGTGCCATTTATATATGCATTCTATTCCTACTTTTTCCCTATTTTATAGTGTGTAATGTGTTTCTTAGCTCTTTTCTTCTGTTTTTCTTGTTTTTTCTTTTTCATATAAATAGATACGCATGAACCTGATAAAGACATCATTCACATCATGGAGTGTACAGAAGGCACTTAGTATGAGTAACTCTCTTCGGTTACGTGTTACAGCTAGTGAGTCAAAGTCAATGAGCCAGGGTCTATATATATATATATATCACACATTTTGTGGGCCCAAGACACGGGTTCCGTAAAGTCAATTACTCTCATGTGCAGGACAATATATTTAATTTTAATAAAATGTTATTTTCAATATATTTATATTGTCTACTTATTTGGTTAGGGTTTTATAATTATTATACTGTAGCGCTCCGAAAACGGAGTGTTACATTATGGTATCAGAGTAGTTCGGTCCTAACCGGACTATTAGGTCATTAGGATGTTGTCACTAGCTGTGTTTAGTCGGGTCTCCACCGGACATTGGCTACGTCTGGATAAGAGTAGAATGTCCGCTAAGTAAGTTATCTTTAGGAAATAAAGATGACTACTTTTGATAACTCATGAGGTATTGGGCATATATTGATATGTTCCCTTATACCTTGTGGACTGCGTCGATTCCTTGACAAAAACCAAGGATTCTCCTTAGGAAAGTAAGTTAAGGACTTGCGATTAAGTGAAGGAATTAGGGAGCTTCGATGAGATTAAAGATGACAAGGAAGAGTATGGAGCCATATTAGGAAGAGAGAAGCATTATGCAAGCAAGAATTGTCGTTCAATCCTTATATACAAATAATCTATAGAGATATTTTGATATATAAAACTATTTTAGATTTCACCGTATAGTATAATCTAACATTGTTAATCTCCTTAATCAGGCAATTTTAACTAGGATGGATCGAGTTGAGGAGGATGATGCTAGAGTCGTTCCGAGGGAAACCAGTAATCCGATCGGTGATAATACTCCTCATACAGAAGATCAGAAAGAGGAATTTATTAATGAAAGATCTTTAAGGGATTTGGCCACTGCTATTCTGCAGTAGGCTCAGCAGAACGAAGAGCTGATAGGGATGCTTAGGGAGGAACGTGAAGTCATAAGGCAGCAACGGGAAGCGAAAATGGAGGATACTGGGTTGATGGTTTTTCTGAAGGGAAAAACACCTCAGTTTAAGGGTGAGTATGACCCTGAAGGAGTCGAACACTGGATTCAAGAAATTGAGAAAATATTGACAGCAATGCATTGTAGTGAGGATCGAATGGAAACATATGCTGCATTTATGATGGTTAGTGAAGCTGAGGGTTGGTGGAAGAATAGAAGGAGAGTTTTGGAGGCTGAAGGACGAGCTATTACTTGGGGACTTTTCTGGGATAGCTTCTTAGAGAAGTATTTTCCCAGGACAGCAAGACAACAGAAAGCCAGGGAGTTCAACGTATTAACTCAAGGAATGATGACTGTGGGGGAATATGCCTTTAGATTCGAATCTTTAGTAAAATATTCTGAGTATTACCAGCTTAGCCCTAGTGAGGAGTGGATGTGTCGACGATTTCAAGATAGGCTTCGACTTGAACTTCGTCGACCAGTAATACCGTTACGTCTAACTGGTTTTCCCGATCTAGTGGAGTATTGTATGGAGTTGGAGGACATCGATCATCAGAAAGATGGGTTTTGGAATAAGAAAGTTATAACGAGTCAGGAACAAGAAACTAACGACAGGGAAGAAGACCGAAGAAAACGGTTTGAGAAAGTTAATGGAAGAGACAATGGTCAACAACCGTAGCAGATGGAAATTACCCAAGGAGAGTATCGGAACTCGAGAAGATGTTTTAAATGCAAGGGAGCACACATAGTGAAGGATTGTACGTTTAAGAAACGCATATGCTTTGAGTGCGGTAAACCGGGAGATATATCTCGAGAATGTAGGTAGGGAGCAACACCTGCAAGACATGGACTATATATAGGGACAAGTGAAGGATCGAGAAAGAATACCTTAATAGATCCTAAGAAATTACCAGCGAAAAACTCTAAAAATAAGTGTCACTTTCCAAGGAAATGCTTGAGGAGCTAAATCCTCCCAGCCTTGACTAGCGGAATCGGTTTTGAGGAAGTCATCTTTCTCATGCCGAATGTAAATAAAACACTTTCGCTCTTTGTACGAACTTATTATTCATAAATAAAACACTTACGTTTGCCTTCTAATTCTTCTTTAAGGAACATTGCTCACAAAGATTTGTGTTTGTTTTCTAACTCTTAATTATTCATATTTATTTACACTTTTAACTGCCCTTTTGTTTTTTCTTCAATGTGCTTTGACTATCTCTCTATTTGCTTGTGCTTCTGTTTAACTTCTAGTTCTCTTCTTTGATGAACAGTTAATATTTGCTCATATATGTAATATACTTATATAAATATGTGTTTTCTAAAATTTCTTGACATTTAATCATTTCTAAAAAGTATATGTCGAATATGTATTTACTACTATAAGTCCATGATCGCTTATATTTTTATTTGACTTCTAATTCTTCCTGTTGATAACATTGCTTATTTTTTGCTTATATGAATTTGTATTCATGCCCAACTTCTAATTCATCTTTGCTATATCGTTTGCTAAAATAAATTTATATGTGCTTATGTTTTTTAATTCTTATATTCTTACTTATACAAGTTTATGTCTACTATACTCCTGTTAGTTTTTATTTCTTGGTTGCTAATAAGAGCTTATGTGTATATCTTCTGCTTATGCCTGTGCTTGTCTATGCTCCTGTCTAACCTCTAATTCCTCTTTGATGAACATTCATGTTTGCTTGTATGCTTAGTTGTAGTAGATGACGGAAATATTGTTGGTAAAGATTAATTGACATTTCATGAGGAAAGAAAGAAAGGGTTTGGTTAAGTAGTAAACAAGTAGAGCTGTTAAACTGAGTTGATAAGATGAAAGAACTAATACATTAGAATATGCGGGGGAAATACTCGTGAGACTAATGATATACATAAAGAATATAAGGAGTTGTGCCTTAATAGCTGATTAGCAAGATACATATGAGTATGCATAAGTAGTAGCTGAAAGCAGTAGTTACACAGTATTGTGAACGGTAGTTGCACATACTATGAGTTGTAGTCGTATTAGCTGTATTACCTCCAGTGTTGTGAGCGGCAGTAACACACATGGTAAGTGTCAGTCGCAGTTGTGTTGTCTCCCATGTTGTGATTGGCAGTTGCACACATGGTGGGTAGTTGTAGTCATGCTATCTCACATGCGTAAGCGGCAGTTGCACGCATGGTAAGTGTCGGTTGTTGTGTTGTCTCCCATGCCGTGAGCGGCAGTTGCACACATGGTGATTGTTGGTTGTTGTGTTGTCTCCCATGTCGTGAGCGGCAGTTGCACGCATGGTGAGTATTGGTTGTTGTGTTGTCTCCCATGTCGTGACCGACAGTTGCACACATAGTGACTGTTCGTTATAGCAGTCGTGTGGTCTCCCATGTTGTGAGCGGTAGTTGTGCACATGGTGAGTAGCTGTTAGTCGTGATCGTCTCCCATGTTGTGACCGGCAGTTGCACACATGGTGAGTAGCTGTGCAAGTCATAGTAGTTGAGTTACCTCTCATGCTGTGATCGGCAGTTGCACACATGACGAGGTAGGCAGTAGCTGTATATACTATGAGCAGTAGTAGTGGTTAAGGTAAGTATAGATTGTGTATATTATGAGTCGTAGCTGCATTCCAGGATGTAAGCCCCATGAAATTTCTATTAGGGAATGGTGATAAGAATGAACCCGGGCATTCTTAACCATGACTCTACTAGAAGTTTCATCAAGGGATTTCTTGAAAGAAGTTAGATTGCTAAATCGATTTATACTTACATTGTGACTTCACAGTGTTAACAAATTACGAGACTGATCACCTCAGTAATTTGGTTGACAATGGTTAAAGTCTTAATGTTTAGAATAAACTGATGAATGAAAGTCAATGTATGGAATAAATATGGACGAATTTCATAAAAGGGGTAAGAGTAAGGTAAAATCTAAAGTAGTAACAATCGCTGAATTTTCGAGGACGAAAATTATTTAAGGGGGTAGTAATATGACATCCCATTTTTCAGATAAAACGTTAATAATACTTAAAGTATAATTAGACTAGTAATTAGGTAGATGAATGGGTATTAAAAACCTTAAATTGGAAAGAATTAGTTTAGGAATACTCAAAAGGACAAAAATACCCCTAGGAATGGTGTGGAAACCCCAGAAACGTCTAGAATGGAAGAAATTACGAATATCTCCTTAGCCTCGATCGCGTCGCAACCAGAATACACTATGGCTCATCACGACATGATGATAGGCGGTGATTAAGTTGGTGGGAGACAGAAATAGAACCTTCCGGATAAGGGTCCATCACGACGCGACAGACTTTTAATGGTAATCCTTCGCGACGCGATCGACTCGCGATCAAAGGCGGTGGTGAGAGGAGGAGCTCTCCATCTCGCCTATAAATAGGCCCCTACCCCCTCCATTTCCCTAGGTTCTTCCAAGGGTCTTTGGGAGGATGTGGAGGAGCTCTGGAGGCGCGACGGGACGTGAGGACGTGGGGCAACTGCAGTCTTCTAAGCCAGGTATGGTCTTAACCTCTTCTCTTTCTAGTTTCTCTCTTTAGGAGCTTCTAAGGGTAAGTATGCTCTGTGCATGCCTTTGATGAGGATCTGGCACATCAGAAAATCCTTAGCAAGTAATCCTAGAGATTAAGAATAGGAGTGAGACTTAGAGGGCCACTAAGGAGCAAGTATGCTTTGCACTTGCCTCAAGTGAGGATCTTGTGCATCAGAAAGTCCTTAGTAGGCAATCCTCTAAGAGGAGAAGATGAGAGGTGGCTAAGTAGGAGTGTTCAGAGGAAGGAGTACGAGTAGCAGAAGCGGTGAGGACATAGAGAGTGACGGTGACTGCAGCAATCTTCTATCTAGGTGGGAGCAAGAAACCTTACACTCTAGGGATAGTAGGATAGAGTAGTATATATGAATGTGTGTAAGGTGATCCAAGCCCTACTAGAGGTTAATGCCCCAACATCCTAGGACGGGTGTTGTGACTACGACTGCTAAGGATAGTAGTCGCTAGTCCATCAACCGTAGGAATAATTGTTGATGTGTATGGAAAACCCTAGGATAGACAACTTATGATTGCTTTATGCTTTGATAACATGTTGGTAGCGGGTCGCCTAAGCGACGCTAGTGATAATATATACGTTAATAATCAATGTTGGAAAATGTAATGCTAATACGGTTATTGGCAATTGATAAAGTGTTGACTGATGATGAATGATGAGCTATGTTGCTGATAATTTTGGTACCTGTGTGACTATGTTGTTGAATAATATGTTGGATAATGTGCTTCCTGTGTTGTCTGATGCTTGAAGTACACTTTGTCTTTGACTAGGAATATCAAACAATTACTATTAGACTTTAGCCGGTAGGATAGACTTAATAAACTATAAGGCAAATTGAGTTAGAATGGTGAAAGGACAGTAACGCTGTTAGGATGACAGTTAGGTCCGGAGTAGTTTGAAGTAGGGTACGAATAGGGTGATAAGGTGTAAGAGGGAAGTCGATGGAGCTAGGTTTAGAAATAGTGGTATAGAACTAAGAGATAATGAATGTGAATCCAGGTAAACGCTGGTATTTATTGTGCTTGTGTGTGGGTGCCATTTATATATGCATTCTACTCTTACTTTTTTCCAATTTTATAGTGTGTAATGTGTTTCTTAGCTCCTTTCTTCTGTCTTTCTTGTTTTGTATTTTCTTTGTCATATAAACAGATACGCATGAACCTGATAAAGACATCGTTCACATCGTGGAGTGTACAAAAGACACTCAGTATGAGTAACTCTCTTCTGTTACGTGTTACAGCTAGTGAGTCAATGTCAATGAGTCAGGGTATATATATATATATATATATATATATATGACACATTTTGTGGGCCCAAGATACGGGTTCCGTAAAGTCAATTACTCTCATGTACAGGACAATATATTTTATTTTAATAAAATGTTATTTTCAGTATATTTATATTGTCTACTTCTTTGGTTAGGGTTTAATAATTATTATACTATAGCGCTTTAAAAACGGGGTATCACATGTACCAACACTAGAGGTTCTTGCATCAGAGGTACCACCAGCGCGGAGGTACCAGAACCAACACCATTTTTGATGGCTCCATAGGATATATGTCCATCCTTTGCTAGCTTCTAGACCATGTTGCAACGCACATATGAGTGAGACAGGTAATAAATGTTTTACTTTTCTTTTAGGATATTTTTAGTAGGCGTGTACGAATATCATATTTTGGTATTTCACTGTATTTAATTTTCCTTTAAACTTCTTCGGTCAATTTTACATTTTAAACAATAAGTGAAAACTTTTAAAAATAAAAACAAAATCACTTTCAGAAGTTATATTAAAAAAACATCACACATTTTCCGCATGCATAGGCACAAGTTAAAAAATGCACAAGTTAAAAGGCAATAAGTGCAAAAGTTAAAAAAAACAAAAAACAAAATTATATCCAAAAGTTATGTTTTTTGTCTGGATATTAGTCTCTGGAGTGTGTTTCAGATGTTAATATTCGGAAAATACTTAACTAACAGTTCTGATATGAACTTTCGAACATGGTAAAATGTTCGAAAATTAACTCTTAGAAGAATTTTTTTTTTCTTATTTTAAACATTAATTCGAACATTGCACACTTCTATTTGAAGTGAAAACGGGCCTACATAGATTATTCTTTTTTGTCCCGGAAATGAACTTAAAGATTGATTACCAAATTTCGGGGTAAACAATGGTATTTTTTATATTGTCTTTTAAATCATATTTTGAACAAATAGCAAAAATAAAGATTTTGAGATTGATTTTGTAAATATTTACTTTGATTTTATAGTTGTATATTCATATTCACCACTTTATCTGTATGCTATAAAGTTAACTTTATTTTTTATAAAGTAACTTGATTTTCTATATCGTTTTTTCTCTCCTTTCATCTAAATAGGTGGTTTTTCCATATAGATCTGGTTTTTCTTTCGTGTTTTCCCATGATTTCGTCGTCTAATAGAGTAAATGTACTTAAGCATAGTTCAGTTAGTTAAGTATAGTTGAGTTAGTTTCAATCTATGCAACGTGGCTCAGTTAGGTACTTGTAAAAATGCTTAGTGATGTAACTGATTCTGTAACTGCTTCTCATTTTGTTAGAAATCAGAATAATGTTCATATTCTTCTCTCTCTCAATCTCTCTATTATGGTATCAGTAGTAGACATCAGTCCAGGCCTCATCTCTCAAAGGCGCATCTCTGCGTGCACTCTGAGCTGTTCGTTCTTCTTTCTTTCATTCATCAATGGTGTCGAGTGAATCATCTACTCATGCGATGGATCTTGATCTTAACAATGGAGTCTCAACACCAAATGCGTCGCGAAATTACTCCTTCGCTCCTACCTTGTCAATAAAATTGGAGGACAAAATTTTCTTGCTGTGGAATCAGCAAGTTAAAGGTGTAATCGCTTCACGCAAATTGCACAGACTCGTTATTAATCCAGTGATTCCGCCAAAGTTCGCAAACGAAGCAGATCTTCAATCGAACAAAGTTTCTGAAGAATATGAGAATGGTTAGTACAAGATCAAACTCTGCTTACCTGGTTGTTAACTACTTTGTCCGATTCAGTTTTACACAGGGTTCTTGGATGCAAACACTCTTATAAAGTTTGGGACAAAATACACAAACATTTCTATGCTCATCTTAAGGCTAGGTCACGACAGCTTAGATCTGAATTGAAAAACACAAAGAAAGGAAATCGATCTATCTCTAAATATGTGCTTCGAATTAAGGCCATTTCTGATTCACTACTAGCGATTGGAGATCCTATTTCTGATCAGGATCAAATTGACACTATCTTGGATGGTTTACCAGAGGAATATAATCATTTTGTGATGATGATCTATAGTAGGCCTGATGTAAATTCACTCTCGGATATTGAAGCCTTATTGGTTGTTCAAGAAGCTCAATTGGACAAGTTTAGGCAAGAATTGGCTGTTTCAAATGCTTCTGTTAATGTTGCACATTCTGCTTAAGCCTCCTCAATGCAGGCTTCAAGTCAGAATTCTCACAATTTTGGTGGTAATTTTCGCAGCAATTCTCAAGGCAGAGGACGTTTTGGTCATGGAAGAGGCCATGGCGGAGGCCTGGCTCCAGTACTCGTCCTAATTGTCAATTATGTGGGAAATATGGTCATGCAATGCTTAATTACTGGTACAGGTTTGATGAATCATTTGTTCCTTCTGCATCACAACAAAAACAATCGAATCAACATACCAATCATCAACAGCAGGGAAATCAATTCACTATCAATGCTGCTCAATCCAATGTAGCTCCTGTTACACAACCTGCTGCCACTTCAACTCCTCAGCCAAGTGCTCTTCTGGCTAAACAGGGACCTCCACCTCAAGCCTTTTCTACTGAATTGAATGTGCCTAGGGCCTTGATTCACAAGCCTGGTTCCTTGATTCAGGTGCGTCTCATCACCTGACAGCTGATTCTTCAAAATTACAGAAAAGTGCTTCCTATGTGGCTCACATCAAGTTCACATGGGGAATGGGCAAGGTTTTAACATTGTGTTAATTGGTTCATCTACATTTATTTCTAATTTAATTCCTCGAACAAGTCTTTCCTTAAATAATCTTTTGCATGTTCCTTCAATTACAAAAAATCTTATCTCTATTTCTAGATTTGCAAGAGATAATCGTGTCTTTTTTGAATTTCATGCAACTTATTGCTTTGTCAAATCCCAGGCATCTAAACAGGTTCTTCTTGAAGGCTCCTTGGATGATCAAGGCTTGTACCGCTTCAAGCATTTTTCATTTCCCAAGGCTCCTTCAATTCTTCACTCAAGTGTTTTGCTTTCTTCATCCAGCATTGTGGATTCTACTTCCACTGGTTCTGTTTTCTAATGTAGCTTCTAATATTGAAAATGTTCATTCCATTTGGTACTTTAGACTAGGTCATGCAAATTCTACTGCCATTAAAAGTGTACTTTAGCTTTGTAATATCCATGTTTAAATAAAAGTGCCAATGACTTTTATAGTTCCTGTTGTATAGGAAAGTCTCACAAGTTGCATGCACCTCCTTCATCTACTGTACATACCACACCATTTGAACTAAGACGTACATATTTGTGGGGTCCTTTCCCTTCTCCTTCTAGCTGTGGCTATTACTACTATATTGCTTTTGTTGATGCATTTACAAAATTTACATGGATATATTTTTTGAAAAATAAATCAGAAGCACTTGCTGCCTTCAAACAGTTTCAATCCCTTATCAAAACACAATTTTCTGCTAATATAAAAGCTGTGCAATATGACTTTGGTTGGGAATATCGTCCTTTCACTAAGTACCTTAATGAGCTAGGAATTATACACAAGCTAACTTGTCCCTATACCTCTCATCAAAATGGAACTGTAGAAAGAAAACATAGGCATATTGTTGATATGAAGTTAACCTTACTTGCTTATACCTCCCTTCCTTTAACTTTTTGGGACCATAGTTTTACTACAGCTATCCATTTAATCAACAGGCTGCCTACCTCTGCTCTAACTACATAATCTTCACCATATCATGCTTTGTTCAAAGAAATTCCAGATTACGAATCCATTAACATATTTGGATGTGCATGCTTTCCCTTGTTGAGACCCTATAACTAACATAAACTTCAGTTTGGAAGTGCAGAAATATGCATTTTCCTGGGTATTTCTCCTCAGCACAAAGGCTACAAATGCTTGAGTACTGATGGAAGAATTTACATTTCCAAAGATGTGCTTTTCAATGAGTTTACATTTCCTTTCCCTTCTTTGTTTCCTTCTCAGTCTACCTCTCAGTGTCCTGTTCCTTCTAATATTCCAACTGTGTCAATCTTCCTAATTTGGATTCGGCTGAGCCGAATTTTGGGAATACTTTACACTCTCTTGCACCTGCATCTGCTAAGTCATCTTCTGAAAATACTCCACACTCTCCTGTTCCTCACATCCCCACTAATTCTTCTAATTCCTCCTCTAATTCTTCGCCACCTGGATCTAGTCCTGCAGTAGACTGTGTAGCACCACCTGTAGTTACTTCAGATCTTGATTATCCCCCACTAGTTACAAATGAACATCCTATGATTACAAGGTCACTAGTGCAGAAGGAGGATTTTACTGTTGGTGTAAGCCCTAGAGGCCAATGTTTTTCCTTTGGACTTATATTTTGTATCATGTCATTTATTTATTATATGAGGCATTTTCAATTATTATGTTTGTTTCAACGTAATAAAGTCCTTGAGTAAAAGTTTGTTTTCAATAGAACATCGAGTAGACGACTCGGTTGTGAGATACTAAAGAACTTACTCTAAATATCCGTAGTCGAGTATTATTATTATTATTATTAAGGACAATAATAATGCATCAAGACTATTATGTGGGTGGACTGATAACCTCATCTCACAGGTTATAGATATGAGATATCAAGTCACCACATAGGTACACGTTAGGGTAATTGTGTACTGGATTGACCCGCCATGAGAATACTACATAGTGTGTTATGTAAGTGTCATGAGTTATTCTCATAGTGATAGTGGTGTATGCCACCCTCAGACCTGAAACCACTATGGTCCCTACATGAGGAGTTGGGTGTTTTATTGCCGTCAAACATTGTCTGTAACAGGACAATTATAAAGTCGGTTAACTGGGCACTCAACGAGTCATGCAAAGAGACATGAGTGACCTAGATGGGATTTGCCCCTCCTACATAACAGGAGTAATATCTGTGGGCCCCTTGATAGAGTATGATCAGAAATGCATGGCCGTTTGAAATAAGTCAATATGAGATATTGATCTTATTTGTTGTTACTAAGTCTACTCGGGCATCAAGGAATATAATATTGAACTATACAAGGGTGACACATACTATGCCTTGTGTTCAATATAGATATAAGGCAAAAGGGTAATTATACACATGATCATTATCACGGAAAGGTTACGTCACAACAACGACATTCTCGTTACTTGGGTAGCGATGATGTGTTGCTAGACACCGCTCATCGCTTATAATATTAAATAGTGATTTAATATTATTGCCAACGTTACGGGAACCTGCAGGTCACACACATGAGAACAAAGCTAATGGGAGATTAAATAAATGAGTGAGACTCATTTTATTTGGTGGTGCATTCTTACGATGCACCAGCGAAGTCAAGAAAGACGCAGAACACGATAAGTTACGGTCTTACCGAGAGCACACGGTAAGCTACGGTGCGCTAGGTCAGTCTTAAGTGAAGTCTATAAATAGACTCGTTAAGACTGAAGTCAAAACACGAAATTAAAACCCTAGCCGTTCCAAAGATCGTGACTTGCATCGTGACTGGTTCCGTACGTCAGCTAGCACTGTGACGGAGACCGCTCCCATTCGAAGGCTGTTCATGTGGACTACGTAGAGGCGTTGTTTTCTCGCGACGCTGCGTGCTCGATTCCAATTTTCGTCTGCAAACGATCTGCGCTACAAGAGGTAATTCATATAACCCTGAGTCATGACCATTCGCAAGGATCCATGGAAGGGAAAGTTTAAATTTCCGCTGCGTTTTTAATCTCTGTTATTGCGCTATTTCCCAACAGTGGCATCAGAGCCACTTGCGAAACCATGATTCGGTTTACTATGGTTACATGTGTGTATGACATGCATTCTTGTATGCTAGATTACGAATCTGTTGGTTTTATGGTAGATTATGAATCTGTTCGCTTTAAAAATTATACCTTGTATGATTGCGAAAACCCGGTTGAGCATATATGTGATATATATATGTTGCTTCGAATAATCTATACATATATGAGATATATATATATATATATTGTGATTCTGTATATTTGTTTGATTCGGTTTTTGTGTCAAGTGTTGATGCAACATGTTTTACTGCGGGTTTAAGGATAGGCATCGATGGGTCCAAGTGTTGGTACCCAGAACCGTGTTGGTAACAACGTGAAACGGCGATGTTATTACTGTGGCATGAAGCGTTCACGGTCATGATGAGGCGGCAATGTTTTCTGCAACGTGAAATGTTCACTGAAACGCCAGAAAATTTCAGCGGAACCCCCGTGCTGAATCTGCGAAGCGAGTTTTTTTTTGAAAGTTTTAATTTTTAATTAATTGCTTTTAATCACTATTAATGACAAGATTAATAGTAATAAATGTGTATTATTATTATTGATTGTCATTAATGTTTTTGTGATGCATGGTGAGTGGTTATGGCCTTAGTCCTTTTATTTATTTTGGAATTTTAAATACGGCCTGCGTGCCGTGCCTTTTGTTTGGTTTAAAAATACGGCCTGCGTGTCGTGCCTCTCTTTTAATTCTGAATGTAAATTCTCTTCTCATCTCACTCCCTTGTATGTAAAACGAGTACTCTCATTAATGTAATGAAGGAGACAAGAAGGCAAAATCATAAGAGGGCTACATTGAAGGTCACACTTGGAGAAGTATGATCGTTCCTAGGTTTAGCTTAGATTCTCTCATTGGCTTGTGAGAATCAATGCGTTAGGGGGCCATAACCACATCACATTTATTTACTATATATGTATGAGATGCATGTATAAATATAGTAGGTTAAATAGTTTAACAAATTTTGTATGAGATGCATGTATAAATATTATAGGTTAAATAGTTTAACAAATATGTATGAGATGCATGTATGAATTTGGTAAGTTAAATAGTTTAACAAATGGTGAGATCAACTTTAATAAAAATCTCTCAAAAGAAATATTAAGTTTAAATGCCTTCCAAAGCTGGCACTCATCAAGGCTAATATCGAAAATGTGGGTTCGCCAAAGCGGAGTGCATTTTCCATACTAGTAAGATGCGATGGGATAAATGTAATATCCAACTGCTATCTTTGGGTCTAACTTAACTAAACCGAGTATAATAGGATTGAAAGGTGTAGAGGCAAGTGAGTTGGGAACCATCCATATGATGGATTAGAATAAATAGTTATTCACCCAACTATCCGAGAATTGTATAAGATACAATTGAAAGGAGTTCCTACCTAAATAACTGAATTTTAAGTGATCAGCCAAAGCTGACTTAAAATAAAGTGAAATATGGATCTCGGCCCACTAGAAAATCTTCCAACGGGATTTTCCGAATCAATGATGAGGGTCATTGGTTTGAGTAAAATAGTGGGAGGCGTATTTAATTAAAGACCTAATTAAATATGTTTATTGCATGATACTTATATTCTCGTGATATTTTCTTAATGTAGATTACCATGGCATCAAACACTCACAATAACCTACTGCGATCAATCCTTGAGAAGGAAAAGTTGTCTGGAACAAACTTTCTGGACTGGCACCGAAACTTGAGGATTGTCCTCAAGCAAGAGAAAAAGCTGTATGTTCTTGAAGAGCCAATACCCCAAGAGCCACCTGCTGCTAATGCCCCTAGGGCTGAAAAAGATGCTTATAAGAAGCATCAAGATGATGCCCTAGAAGTTGCCTGCCTCATGCTAGCCACCATGAACTCTGAGCTTCAGAAGCAACATGAGCTCATGGAAGCGTTCGATATGATTGAACACCTCAAGATGCTCTATCAAGAGCAAGCAAGGCATGAGCGGTATGAAGTTTCCAAAGCCCTTTTTCCAAAGCAAACTGGCAGAAGGATGCCCAGTAGGTCCTTATGTACTCAAAATGATTGGGTATATTGAGAACCTCGATCGATTGGGTTTTTCCTCAGCGTGAGCTTGCGATTAATCTGATCATGCAATCGTTCTTGGAGAGTTTCAATCAGTTTGTCATGAATTTCACTATGAATGACATGGACAAAACTCTGCCAGAGTCATTAAGCATGTTGAGAATCACGAACATAACATCAACAAAGGGAAAGGGAAGGCCATTTTGATGGTCAATGGTGGAAAGGACAAGAAGCAGTTCAAGAAGCCCGTGAACAAGTATAAGGGCAAGGGCAAGGGAATTAACAAGCCCAAACCTGTGACTTATGCTTTGAAGCCTAAGGGCGGTGTGGCTAAAGAAGGCAATTGCTTCCACTGCGGTGTGACTGGACATTGGAAGAGGAACTGCCCAAAGTACCTGGAAGAAAAGAATAAGGGAAGTGAGACTTCCACCTCAGGTATTTTTGTTATAGAAGTCAATTTATCTACTTCTGCATCATGAGTATTAGATACTGGATGTGGGTCTCACATTTGTACTAATGTGCAGGAGCTCAAAAGGAGTAGACCGTTGTCAAAGGGCGAAGTTGATCTACGAGTTGGCAATGGAGCAAAAGTTGCTGCTTTAGCTGTCGGAACTTATGTATTAACTTTGCCTAGTGGGCTTATTTTTCAGTTAGAGAACTGTTATTTTGTGCCTGCAATTAGCAGGAATATTAATTCTGTTTCTTGTTTGGACAAGTCTGGTTTTTCATTTATAATAAAGGACAAATGTTGCTCTATTTATTTAAATGATGTTTTCTATGCTAGCGCACAAATGAGTAATGGACTTTATGTCCTTGATCTCGAAATGTCCATTTATAACATCGATACCAAAAGGATAAAACCAAATGAGTTGAATCCGACTTATCTTTGGCATTGTCGCTTAGGCCATATAAATGAGAAGCGCATTTCCAAACTTCATAAAGATGGATTCTTGGACTCTTTTGATTATGAATCATTTGAGACATGTGAGTCTTGTTTATTAGGAAAGATGACAAAAACCCCATTCACAGAAAAGGTGAAAGTGGCTAGTGATCTTTTGGGCCTCATACATACCGATGTATGTGGACCACTAAAAACATTAGCCGTAGGGGGTTTTCGATTTCATTACATTTCATCGATGATTATAGTAGGTATGGATTTGTGTATCTCATGAAACACAAATCGAATCTTTGAAAAGTTCAAAGAATTCAAGAATGAAGTACAAAACCAACTAGGTAAGAATATTAAGATCCTTCGATCGGATCGAGGTGGTGAATATTTGAGCCTTGAATTTTATGATCATCCTGAAAGAGTGTGGGATCCTATCCCAACTTACCCCTCCTGGAACACCGCAATGGAATGGTGTTTGAAAGGAGAAACCGAACCTTGTTGGACATGGTCCGCCTATGATGAGTCATGCGGATCTTCCAAATTCCTTCCTGGGACATGCTCTATTAATCGCAAATTTTCACACTTAACCGTGTTCCATCCAAAATCTGTGGAAAAGACACCATATGAGATATGGATCGCAAGAAACCCAAGATGTCTTTCATGAAGATTTGGGGTGTGAAGTGTATGTGAAAAGACAAATTTCCACTAAGCTTGAGCCCAAATCGACAAATGCTTCTTTGTGGGGTATCCTAAAGAAACCAAGGGATACTACTTTTACAATCCTTCCGAGGGCAAAGTGTTTGTCGCTCAACCGGGTGTATTCCTAGAAAGGGAATTCGTTTCCAAAGGAATTAGTGGGAGGAAAGTAGAACTTGAAGAAATTCAAGTATCACAGAGTAGTGACACATCCATGGAGGAACAAGAGCAGCCTGCACAAGATGTTGTGACAGAACAACTTGCTCAAGTAATACAAGACCAAAGCGTAGGTCTAGCAGATACGCCACCAACCCGAGAGATATGGATTTCTCATGACTCAAAGAGGTGATGTATTTCTCATGGATCAAGATGAGCCTGTGATTTACCAGAGGCCACATCGGCCTGAATGCGAGAAGTGGCTTGAGGCCATGAAATCAAATGGATTCCATGTACACTAACCAGGTATGGACCTTGGTAGAGCCACCGAAGGGTTACTCCCATAGGGTGCAAGTGGGTCTTCAAAAGGAAGAATGACATGGATGGTAAGGTTCATACCTATAAGGCACGATCGGTTGCTAAGGGTTTCAAGCAAATTCATGGTGTAGACTATGATGAAACCTTCTCGCCAGCTATGCGATGCTTAAATCTGCTCGGATTTTACTTGTCATCGCCGCATACCATGACTATGAAATATGGCAAATGGATGTCAAAACCGCTTTCCTTAATGGAAATCTCCTCGAGGACGTGTACATGACACAACCTCGAGGGCTTTGACACTTCAGATGATGCCAAGAAAGTATGCAAGTCAAGCCGATCAATTTATGGATTGAAGCAAGCTTCCGTGGTTGGAATCTTCGTTTTGATGAAACCGTGAGACAGTTTGGATTCATTAAAAATGAAGATGAACCTTGTGTTTACAAGAAGGTTAGTGGGAGCATAGTTGTATTCCTGTTGTTATATGTGGATGACATTACTCATCTAAACGACGTCCTACTTTGCAACAAGTTAAGACTTGGTTAGGGAATTGCTTTTCTATGAAAGATTTGGGTGAAGCTACCTACATATTAGGAATCGGGATCTATAGAGATAAATCGTAAAGATTGCTTGGCCTAAGTCAGTACATACATACATAGATAAAGTGTTGAGACGCTTTAATATGCATGATTCCAAGAAAGGGTTCTTGCCCATGACACATGGCGATGCCTATCAAAGGCACAATCCCCTTCAACTCGGGAAGAGAGGATCGCATGAATAAGATTCCATATGCATTTGCAATTGGATCTATCATGTATGCCATGTTATGTACTCGACCGGATGTCTCGTGATGCCTTGAGCACAACGAGCGTGTACCGATCGATCCCTGATGGTCATTGGGTTCTTTGTCAAGAATATCCTTAAGTACTTGAGAAGAACTAAGGATTCTTTCTTGGTATATGGAGGTCGTGAAGAGCTCATTGTAATAGGTTACACCGATGCTAGCTTCCGCATGCATAAAGATGATTCTAAATCGCAATCTGGTTATGTGTTTTGCCTAAATGGTGGCGCCGTGAGTCGGAAGAGTTCAAAGCAGAAACAATCGCTGATTCTACTACAGAGGTCGAGTATATTGTCGCTCCAATGCAAAGAAAGGAGGTCAGTTGGATCAAGAAGTTCATTACTGAACTTGGTACAGTTTCTAGCATTGTGAACCCCATTGATCTCTTTTGTGATAACAATGGTGCCATTGCACAAGCTAAGGAACCCAGATCTCACCAACGATCCAAACACATACTTAAGCGCTTCCATCTCATTCGAGAGATTATCGATAGAGGAGATGTCAAGATATGCAGGGTACCAACACTTGACAATGTTGCTGACCCACTTACAAAGCCTCTTACCCAGCAGAAGCATGATGGTCATACTAGATCTATGGGTATTAGGTACATGCCTAATTGGCTCTAGTGCTAGTGGGAGATTGTTGGTGTAAGCCCTATAGGCCAATGTTTTTCCTTTGGACTTATATTTTGTATCATGTCATTTATTTATTATATGAGGCATTTTCAGTTATTATGTTTGTTTCAACGTAATAAAGTCCTTGAGTAAAAGTTTGTTTTCAATAGAACATCGAGTAGACGACTCGGTTGTGAGATACTAAAGAACTTACTCTAAATATCCGTAGTCGAGTATTATTATTATTAAGGACAATAATAATGCATCAAGACTATTATGTGGGTGGACTGATAACCTCATCTCACAAGTTATAGATATGAGATATCAAGTCACCACATAGGTACACGTTAGGTAATTGTGTAATCGGATTGACCCGCCATGAGAATACTACATAGTGTGTTATGTAAGTGTCATGAGTTATTCTCATAGTGATAGTGGTGTATGCCACCCTCGCACTGAAACCACTATGGTCCCTACATGAGGAGTTGGGTGTTTTATTGCCGCCAAACATTGTCTCTGAATAGACAATTATAAAGTCGGTTAACTGGGAACTCAACGAGTCATGCAAAGAGACATGAGTGACCTAGATGGGATTTGCCCTCCTACATAACAGAGTAATATCTGTGGGCCCCTTGATAGAGTATGACTGTAAAATGCATGGCCATGTTGAAATAAGTCAATATGAGATATTGATCTTATTTGTTGTTACTAAGTCTACTCGCATCAAGGAATATAATATTGAACTATACAAGGGTGACACATACTATGCCTTGTGTTCAATATAGATATAAGGGCAAAAGGGTAATTATACACATGATCATTATCACGAAAGGTTACGCCACAACACCGACATTCTCGTTACTTGGGTAGCAGTGATGTGTTGCTAGACACCGCCATCGCTTATAATATTAAATAGTGATTTAATATTATTGCCAACGCATGAACCTACAGGTCACACACATGAGAACATGCTAATGGGAGATTAAATAAATGAGTGAGACTCATTTTATTCAAGGTGCATTCTTACGATGCACCAAATACAGTCAAGAAAGACGCAGAACACGATAAGTTATGGTGCGCCGAGAGCACACGGTAGCTACGGCGCGCTAGGTCGGGCTTTAAGTGAAGTCTATAAATAGACTCGTTAAGATCAAGTCAAAACACTAATTAAAACCCTAGCCGCTTTCAAAGATCGTGGACTTGCATCGTGGATCGTTCCGTGACGTCGCCTAGCACCGTGACGGAGACCGCCTCCCATTCAAGGTCGCTCGTGTGGACTACGTAGAGGCGCGTTTTTAGCCGTACACGCCGTGCTCGATTCCAATTTTCGCCTGGCAAACGATCTCGCGCTTACAAGAGGTAATTCATATAACCGAGTCATGACCATTCGCAAGGATCCATGGAAGGGAAAGTTTAAATTTCCGCCATGCTTTTAATGTCTGTTATTGTGCTATCTCCCTACCTTTACTCCGGTTTTAGTACTGGTGTAGATGCTCCCGGTGTTGTATGTTGGGGTTTTTACACCGGTTATTTAACCAACGTAAAATGTGGCGTTCTACACCGGTTATATATCTGGTGTAAAATTTCAATTTTTGTTTATTTTTTATTTTTTTGAAGGACCTTTACACCGGTTATTAACAACAACCGGTGTAAAAAACTAACCTTTTACACCGGTTGTTGTCAATAACTGGTGTTAAAGGTCTGTCTTTTACACCGATTTTTGTTTTTTTGCTATATTTAATAATTATTTTACATCGATTTCTTGTATAACCGGCGTAAAAGGTACACTTTTTTTTTGTTTTTCTGTTTAATTTTATCCATTCCTGCCCGGAGGCAATCTAAAATGACAATAAATTTGACAACAATCGGCAGCAGAATTGGCACCAAATGTACCAAAAATTCAAACCATTTAAAGCTATCAAATTTATTCTATAAACATATCAAATATACACATAAACAAAGTTAAGCTATATATATATATGTGTGTGTGTGTGTAAACAATATATAAACAATGTACAATGAAGGTAGTGCTATAAATATCTACATATGCATCTAGTCCTAGACCTCGTAGGAGAGTAGGCTGAAGAATCATATATAATGCTTGCAGTATAGACAAAAAAATAATATGTCAGTCAGACTATAAATAATGAACAAATAACAAACATGCACGTATTAACAAAAATATTATAATGTTACAAACAACAAACTTACTTGATCATTTCTCCTCTAATATCCCTTCTTGATGATCATCATGAGTGGCATATACATCGTCGACTTCATTTTCATCAGTGAAAGAAGGTCTTTGTGTTGAGAAAGAGGGAGTGTCATATATATCTACAGATGCATCTTCATTTTCATCACTCTGATGCATGTTTCTTCTTTGGAGCACTACAGACCACCTATTGCTAGAGGGATCCTTCACATAAAATACTTGTTTGGCGTGGAATGCCATGATGAAAGGCTCATCCGTATAACCTATCTTGTTAAGGTCCACCAATGTAAATCCTAATTCATCGGTTTCTACACCATCACATCAAGTAACACACTTACATTTAAAAACAGGTAATCTAAATTTACAATAATCGAGCTCCCAAATCTCTTCAATGACCCCAAAGTAAGTTATGGATGCCAGAACAGGGTTCTTATCCTTTGAGCTAGAGAAGTGCATTGCAGAAGCCATGACCGTAACCCCACTGTTTTGCACAGTACT
Organism: Calophaca sinica; assembly: GCA_037113605.1. NCBI lineage: Eukaryota > Viridiplantae > Streptophyta > Magnoliopsida > Fabales > Fabaceae > Calophaca > Calophaca sinica. The sequence continues at coordinate 96,445,509 of CM073733.1, forward strand.
CTTGTCATCCTGTGACTTTGTATAAAAGGAAAATTTATTTATATCTTACCCGCTCCAACATAAGACATTAAAGCTAGGCTCATTTGCTAGCCATTTTATGTCATCAGAAGCAGTATCATCATTCATAATATGTGGTTTAAACCAGCTTAGGAATGTCTTGTTATACTCTTTCAACACCCATTGTTCGTTCTTGTAGGAGTTTTTGGCCTTGCCAATGGATTTGTGAGTTGACAATTATGGCTCAACCCCATCAGTGTTATTCAATATGTACAGATGTGCCTGCATCACTTTCGCATGACCCATGTTCTTAACCTTTAGACCTCGTGTACCCTTACCGCCATATCTTCCCTCTTGACGAGACTTGGGAATCCCTACAGGTTCTGCTTCTGACAAGTTGTCTGTACAAAACTCAATGGATTCTTCTGTGATGTACCTTTCAACAATAGATGCTTCAGGACGGTATGGATTCTTCACATACCCTTTCAAGATCTTCATGTATCGTTCGACAGGGTACATCCACCTTAGATAAACGGGGCCACACACTCTAATCTTCCTCACTAGATGAACAATTAAGTGAACCATGATGTCGAAAAACGAGGGAGGAAAGAACATCTCCAACTGACACAAGATAATAAAAGCCTCATTTTCCAAGTCGTCTAACTCCTGAGGGTCAATCACTTTACTACATACAGCATTGAAGAATAAGCACAATCTAGTTATAGCATGCCGAACCTTTTCTTCCAAGATGCCACGAATAGCCACTGATAGTAGTTGTTACATTAAGACATGGCAGTCGTGAGACTTTAAGCCAAGTAGTTTGAGATCTTTCATTCCAACAATACTCTTGACATTTGAAGAGTAGCCCTGTTGAATTTTCACGGCCCGTAGACACTCGGAGAAGTGTAACACCCCAATTTTTATGGAAAGAGATTTTAGCGTTAAAATCCCGATTACTTGAAAATAAGTCAGAGAGATTGATCACCTCGATGATTTACTGAGAGTACGGGAAATTATTTGAGTTATTTTGAAATAATTTATTTATTATAAATAATTATTATTCATGATGTAAATTCAAATTAATGGACAACGTAGACGTATGCTGCGTTAATGTGAATTCATCAATTTAAACTTATATAAGTTTTCAGTTTGACGCGGCAACGCGTAATTTTGTTGACTAAGAAAGTGATTGAATTAAATCAGGATAAAATTATATTTGGGACTCAATATATTTTATTAAGTCACAGCAAAATTTTCAGTTTAAAATTCCACCGTTTTTCGGTCGAGTTTTGGACTACCCGGGTAAGATTTTACCCGATAGAAGACTTTAATTCGACTCAAATATTTTTATATTTGGAATTTGAGTGTTTTATATTATTTTAGATTTCTTGAGAGTGGTTTGGTAATTTTCGGACGAAATTTTATAATACCGTATTTTCTACTCGGTTAAGACGCGAGACGCGTAAAACCGAACGCGCGACGAAACGGGAACGAATACCCCATTGATTCGTGAGATGAAATCTGATGTGGTCAGGGGGTGATTTATTCTATTGGGCATAAAGGAGGTGGGAAGGATTTACTTCCACAATGATTAGATTTTGGTTGTATTTTTGGCTAAAATGTGTAGCCTTTTTACTAGACCAAGTGTCATAAGATTTAAGTGAGATTTTATCCTCCTCACACATGCTCATGGCCGCCCCATTCAGCCAATGGAAGTGGCTAGCTTAGCTCAAAAGTTGTGTGGAAGAATAGGCTTAAGAGATAGCAATGATTAGTAGCTAAGTTTAGGGCTTTTGGAGAATGTGTTGGCCAATGAATGAGGAAGCTTCTTCCTCCTTTCTTTGCATGAGCTGGTCGTGACATTAGGGGGGAGGGGAGAGCTTCATTTCAGTTTCATCTTCATTGGGTGAGATGTGGAAAAGTTGAGAGAAAAATAGAGAGAGAAGTAGTGAGAAAACTAGCACATCTTGCAAACTAAAGAACAAGGCTTTGCACTTTCCTGAACAGCCCCATAGTGAGGGTAATATGCTTATCTCTTCTTAGTTCTTGTCATGGTTATGCATGTTACATGGTTTTCCTTTGAAACAAGTTAAATCTTCTATGTTTTCTTAACTTGTCTTCCTATAGTTCTTCCTCTTCATCTTCCTTTTTGGTAAGTGTTTTGAGCCATCCAAAAGGTGGGGGAAAAACCTCCATACTTCATTCTTCCTTGTTGAAGAGGTGATGGATTCAAGAACCACAAAAAGTAAGGACCTATTTTGTCACCTAAGTGTTATAGTTGTTTCAAAAAAAAAAGCGATATTCTTTCTTTCTATGAAACATAAAGATTTCTTCTTTTCCTTTAAAAATATATTTTAGGCTATGAACAATATGTGAGCCTTGTTTGTTGGTGTGGATCTACTTGATGAAAAGATCACAAGCCAAGCTCTAAGTGATTTTGTTGAAAAGAAAAGAAAATGTGGTCTTGCATGTGGGTTTTTGATGTTGAACTTTTGATTTTCTTGCTTATTTCTTCATGCATGTTCTTGATGATGATCAAGGAGACAAATGACAAATTTTCCTTTTCCTTAAAGAGCTCTAGGCCATGACCTAAGGAGGGAAAAAGAATGGATTGTTTTCCAAGTGAATCTTATATTGCATGTGGGTATTTTGTTGTTATTTTAAGTTCTACTAATTTGCATGTCATGATTTCTCCTCCATGAGCTTGATTTATGCCATGATTGGAAAAAGATTTTTCCCTAGAAAATGTTGTTTAAAACCCCTTGACAATGAGAATCTTCAACTTGAGAAAACCTAAGTGTTTCCAAGAAAAGATTGAGTCAAGGAAAGGGTGTTGATTTTAATCTTGTTGAAAAACAAAAAACTGCACTGACATATGTTTAGTGTTTTGGTCATAACGCTTTCCACACATATCCTTTTTCATTGATTCTTGATTTTATGGAAACTAGACTCATTTATCTACATTTTACACACAAATTTTACTGAATTTGGTTGAGTATTGATAATTTAAAATGCGTTGCAATTTGGGAAACAGAATCTGTCCTTTTCTGTACATCCGAAATCCTTTTTATTAAACTGTACCAAATGGCTGATGGAATGTTAAATTAAAATTCATTTCCAAAACTAGACACTCCAAGCTTTCCAAGGAGGGGTCATTTGCTCTAATCCGACGCTGCTTGCTATATTAATAAAATCAATAAAGTAGGGGGACAGATTTGGCATTTGCATGTGTTTGAGTCTATGCTAAGGTTTTCGATCAAATTGTTTTTATTTTGGATCTTAATGATAAGGAACAAGTCTAGGGCTTGAATCCTTAGAAATATAGATGAAGTTTCTTTCAAAAATATTTGGTGTTTAAGAATTGAAAGTTTCTAAAAGTGTTTAGTACCTTCAAACCTTGTTCTACCCCTTTGAGTGTGTAAAATAAGTTAGGACTTGAAGTGTTTTGATTAGGTGTGGGATGGTGGAAACCGTGGCTATTCCTAGGAGTTTAAGGTTTTAGTTTGTTTACTAAGCCCTAAGTAATTGTTTGGTTAGGATCGTGGATACGAGATCGTGATCGATTCGCCAGAAAGTCCGAGTGTGCGACTTTGACGTGAAGGAAAGCCTTTAGGTAAGGGCATCTTCTAGATATTGTTTAGGTGATGTATACTTGCCATTGTATGCTTATGAAAGTGCTTCTTCTTGATATCTTGTTTGATTTGTACATGAGATTTGTGTTTATGATTTGTATAACCCTTAGTAAGGAAATTCCTCCAATGAGTGTAAGCATCTTTGAGTTATATGTTGTTGTATTGGATGGATTTGGCTAATTGTATTGTTGTGATTAAGTTGTATGTATGCATGTAGTGATGATGCACAATTTGAACGATGTAATTGAGGTACAGATGACACGCTACTCCGATGCATTTTCTTGAAACAAATACGATTTATGGAACTAGAGTATGTAGGTTTTGAATGCGGTAATTAAAAAGGGCTCTCCAACTGAGCCTCGTAGCAAGGTTGAGATTTTCAATAAAAAAGGAATTATGTTTTCAACTCAAAGAATTTTCATGAAAGAAAAAGGGGATAAAAAGAAAAGGAGTTCGAGCTCTTCTAAAGAATAAAAGGGGTTTTCAAAATAAATAACTAAATGAATGAATAGCTAAGTTCCAATAAAATCAACAAAATAAAAAGATGACACTAGATTCTTAGCAAGGGTGGTTTCTAGTAAAAAAGAAAAAAAAAGGGGGTGTTTCAAGTAATCACGCGGAGAGTTTTAAAGAAAATGAGATTAGGGAGGAAGTGGTTGTCAATACATCAATTACGATCATATAAATTGTGGCATTAAATCACGGACACTTCTTGCAAGTGCATCCGAGGATAGTTGGATTTTGTGTAAGCATACGATCATAAGATATCGTTTACCCTAAACTAGATGGTTGTTTCCTAGTGTCGGGGTATTCGCGCGTTGGCCTTGGCCTAAAGGACGATTACGAACTTAAGGTCTGTTGTAGAGGGCAGTGTATACTGGGAGGCGTTGGTCGGCCCGGTGTCACATCTCCCATTGGTATGGGTATACAAAAGTTGTTGTGGCAGGTTGCCTTTTATCCTATTGGTATAGGAATTAAGTTGTAATAATTCACGCTGACTACATTCGCATACTGACTAGATGCATCTATGATGATGTGGAACTACATGTTGAAGTGTTATGTTTCTTATGTTATGCTATACTGTGTTCATGTATAATTCATTGGTATGATGTGATTAGTATATATGTTGTTAGCGTTATATGTTTTGTTAAGAAGATGACCCTTGCCCGTGGTTCTTTCAATCAATGAATGTAACCCAGATGATGGAGACTGCGGATTGTTCGAGACTACTGTCGAGCGTAGCCGAGGATAGTCCTACATGGCTATTTGCCTTGCGTAGTCGCATGGTGAATTTACCAAGGGGCCTAGTAAGTGTAGTAGTGCTCCGACCAGCTATAGGGTGTCAAATGCTTTAATCAAAATGTTGTAATAGATGCTTTATGTTTCAAGACTTGAATTATTTTATGTGTACGTCTTAATTAAATTCCTTTGCATGGTTTGGAGAGTTAGACATGATAATGTACTTTCCACCGCTTTCAAAATACCGTAATACTGCTGCGAATTACTTAAGGGAGTTTGAACAGAAAAAATAGACTCACATTTTTAGAAACCATGCAACAGCGTATTCCATTTTCGGAAGTACTTTGGACTGTCGAGATTAATATGTAGTTTAGTAGCGCTCCGAAAACTGGGTGTTACAAGAAGCTTCTTCTCTCTTGTTTTGACAAGGTATGACATGCTGGTGGCAAATATGTCTTATTACCTCTTGGCTCTGGAGCTAATTGTTCTCTTATGCCCATCTCAACCAGATCTAGACGAGCATTCAAACATTCTTTGTCTTGTCCTTGATGTTGAGAAGCGTACCGATTACACTATCACAAACATTTTTCTCCATGTGCAACACATCAATACAGTGTCTCATAGCAAGACTCGACTAGTATGGAAGATCAAATAAAACTGACCTCTTCTTCTATATGTTTTTTTCAGTAGACTTCTTTTGTTTCTTTCCAAAACTAACATTGATGTTCTTCACCCGTTCATAAACTTCTTCCCCAGTTAAGGAGTTTGGAGCAACTTCATTCTCCTGGCATCCATTAAAAGCCTTTTTCAACCTCCGATACGAGTGATTACGTCTGAGAAATCTCTGATGCCCAAGATAAACAGTCTTCCTTCCATGTTGCAATTGATGGTAGCATGTGCTTTCTTCATATATAGGACAAGCTTTATGCCTCTTAAAACAATACCTGCATAAGTCGCCATAAGCTGGAAAATCATTTATGGTGCAAAATAACATGGCACACATCTTGAAATTTTCATTGGAATACCCGTCAAAAACATCAATGCCTTCCTCCCACAATATTTTCAAGTCTTCAATCAAGAGACTTAGATAAACATCTATGTCATTTCCTGGTCGCTTTCAATCCTGATATCATCATAGATAACATAATATATTTACACTTCATGCACAACCAATGAGATAGGTTATAAATAGCCAAGAGAATGTGCCATGAATTATGGTTACTACTTAAATTACCATATGGATTCATTCCATCCGTAGAAAGTCCAAGCCTCAGATTTCTTGGCTCATTGCCGAAATCCGGAAACAAAGGATCAACTCTCTTCCATAGCAAAGAATCAGGCGGATGACGAAGCTTCCCATCACATTTCCTCTCACCTGCATGCCATTTAATATTCTTTGCATCTTTTACATTGGCGAATAATCATTTAAACCTTGAATAATTGGAAGATACCATAACACCTTCGCAAGAGGACCTTTGAGGTGACATCACAACCATCATCACCATCCTTCTTTTTGTATCGTGATTTCATACATTTAGGGTATATTTCTTTGTCTTCATTCTCCTTCCAGTATAATATACAGTCACTGGGACAAGCGTGTATTTTCTTATACTGTACACCCATCGGACATAATATCTTCTTCGCCTCGTAGTTACGATTTGGCAATGTGTTGCCTTCTGGAAGCATGTCTTTCAACAACTCCAGCAACTTAGTGAAGCTTTTATCAGTCCACCCATTTATCGCCTTAAGATTAAATAACCTCAAAACCGCTAAAAACCGTGTGAACTTTGTGCAACCCGGATACAATGGTTGATCCTTGTCACTATATAGAGTATCATACATATGTGCTCGCTTAAAAGAATATGCTCCAATATCACGAATCATGTCCTCTAGTCGATCGCCCATATCTACCTCAACTTCCCCACTTTTGGACACACTTGGCGTGTCTAACACTTCACCATGCCATGTTCATGTTGTATAACTCTGGGAAATCCCAAAGACATCAAGGTGCTCATGTATGTCTTTAATGTTCAAAGGTGCCTGATTCGCACACTTAACACAAGGACAATAAAATTCTCCATTACTATTAGGAAGCTTTGTTTCAGTAAATTTCAGAAACTCTGACACTCCATTCTTATACTCATCGGTCAATCGATTTTTTTGCATCCAACTACGATCCATAGCTATGTTTTGAAAAAGTAAACACACGCTTATTTAATGAACACAATCACCACTTCATCAACCACAAGTATCCAACAGATCTTTGTATATTTGGTATGAACTTATCCCATTCATGAAGAAACTTTTTCTTTATTTGGTTAATAGTTAGTCGTTATATCCTTATATCTTATACCTGATGAAATTTCGGCAGCATTTCCCATTGGTCTCCAAGTACACAACCCAAACGTGGTGACATCCACCACGATCAAGCATGCACCTAGAGACAATAGAAAATATAGCAATCTTAATATTCATCATGTATTAGATAAAAGTTTTAAAGACTAACTATTAACCAAATAAAAGAAAAATTTTCTTCCCAAACTATCCTACTCGGATAATTCAAGATTCAATAAAATGAGCGATACCATCCCCGGTACACGCACAAATATTTTACTGAGTCTCAAACGGGAAACTAAGGCTTAATACAAATTAAATAGACCAGCTCAAATATAAAAATATACATCATATATCATAATCATATTTATCCATCTAAATAGTCAGGATATTCATAAAAACAATGAAAAATACATTAATATATTCTCCTGATACATTTATCCAATTAAAATATCAAAATAGTCAAATACATTAATAGGTAACATAATATAAAAGCAAGGCTAGTGGTGGCTCCTTGAGGGGTCCCCAGGAACAAAATCGAGCTGTAGATTCCTCCGAAGGAGTCGATGGAGTGTAATCCTCTATGATGGGAGAATACTCCAGTGTGGATGAAGTATACTCCGAGATCTCATCGTCATCACTGGGGATCTGAACGATGTCCGTCCCTCGATGAGCATCCCTGGCAGCTACGGGCCTCCTGGGAGAGGGTGGTCTCCTCTGAAGCATGCGCATACGGCGCCCGGCCCCAATCACGCCACGATACGGGGATCACTGATTCATCAAATCACAATCCTCATCGCGATAAGGATCACGACGACGAGCATCGCGATTCTCAATCCTCACAAAGCTATCTCGATACTCCCTTGCAGTCATCATCACCGCTAATAGAGGGATGTGACCTCCTGGAAGCCATGCGAGTAGGATACCCCCCACAACCACAGTTTTCATCTAAAGACATTGTCTGTTGTCAATAGTGGTCAATCATGAGCAACAAAACTGAAATTTAACTGAATGAGAACAAAAAGCATAATATACCTCAACAGCTTAATTATTATTCGTAAGTGCAAAGAAATACGTGTTTGTAAAGGATCTTACATTGAATGAAAATCACTACCCCAGTCATGCATTATACTTCAAAATTTTGCCATAATTTGAAAACACCAATTCATATTATCTTTGTAGGAAAACTTATATACACATTGCAGACAATATTACTTGGCATTCTTTGTCATGTGTTAAATGTCAAAAATCATGTACCAAATGTTTCCATAACACTTAACAAGAACTCAAGTGGCGGTGAAGGACTTTAACTCAAATAAAGGGCACAACCCCGAGTGGTATAAAGTACATAGAAACTAAACATAGTACATAGCTCGCCAATGATGAATACCCATGAAGCTAGCTAATGCTCAAAGATTGGACCAAAGCTATATTAGAAGCTAAGGTGAATAGATTATCAAACAAATTAAAACCAAAAGGTTAAAAGCTATAAGGTAAAGGAAAATACCTATAAGCACTGAGAAGGAAGTGGTTGTGGGTCGCTCGGTTTGCCTCCGAGATAGAGCTCAAGGGGAACTACATGTAGAACCACGAGAAGGAGAATGGCGGCAGAACCACGTGGAAGTGGATGTATTTGAACTGGCGCAGAGAGGATGAGAACGATGACAAAGGCAAACGACGAGATGAGGGCTCAATAGCTGAGATAGCAAGGAGAAAGGCAATAAGAGAGAAAGAAAGGGGATTATCTCGTATAAATGTCATGTATCTAAGAATGAGAGGGAGAAAGTAATTTTAATCAAAGAGAATGGCTTTTAACACCGATTATTGGAATAACCCGTAATACGTTTCGCTTTAACACCTGCTAAATAAAAATCCGGTGTAAATTGTCTTTAGTTTTTAAATGCGAAACCTTTTACACTGGTTGGTTATATACCCAGTGTAAAAAGTTATGCGATAATTTCAAAATTACCACCGCGTCACTTTTTACACCGGTTAAACCTAAAACCAGTGTAAAAGACCTAATTCTTCCGTTTCGTGCGCTAGTGGGTCCAAAACTGGTAGTCTCAAACCTCGACTCTTTCTTTCCTATACTGAGCCAAGCACTATAAAACAGGCCTTAGCCTACCCCAAGTGGCTTAAAGCAATGCAGGTCGAGTGTATAAGGCATTTTTGGAAAATAATACTTGGAACCTTACCTCACTACCTTCTCACAAAAAAGCCATAGGCTGTAAATGGTTATTTCGAGTAAAAGCAAAACCCTGATGGTAGTATAAACAAGTACAAGGCGTGATTAGTTGCAAAGGGGTTTATCAACAACCCGGGTGTGATTTTGGTGAAACCTTCTCATCTGCATATCAAGCCTACTACAATCCGTGTGATACTTACTTTGGCTCTGACTTATAGGTGGGATATTCAACAAATTGATGTTAATAACGCATTTCTTAATGGTCTACTTCATGAAGAGGTGTACATGGTGCAGCCTCTAGGCTTTGAAACTTCGATAAATTGTTGGTTTGTCGCCTCAATTGTTCTCTCTTTATGGCCTAAAACAGCACCTCAAGGCTGTATGAGCGCTGACTCAGCTTTGATTCATTTAGTTTTATCAAGTAGTCATTGCTGGATCCTTCATTGTTTGTGTATCATCATCATGAAGTTACTCTTTATGCCTTATATTGATCACATGTTCCTCATCTCAGCATGTGAATAATCTAATAGTTAAGCTACATGCCAAATTTGCTCTCAAAATACTTGGTAAACCCGATTACTTCTTGGATATTAAAGTTAAATACTTGAAGAATGACTCACTTCTTTTTCCCAAACCAAGTATATTTGAGATCTCCTACAGAAAGCTGATATGTTACATTCTAAAGGAATTTCTACGCCAATGGTGATCAACCCAAGTTGAGTAAACATGGCACTCGATTCATTACTGCATCCACATCAATATCATTTTATTGTGGGAGCACTTCAATATGTTACTCTAACTGCACTGATATTGTAACATCCTCAATTTTCTAAACCTTGCTTAGTATGTGATTATGTGGGGCTAAGTGTATTTGAGTGTGCCTAGGTGTACTCAAGAAGATTGACAAAGGTACTTGGGTGTTTAGTGGCGATTCGCTCGTGTCTCTCAGGTAAGTGTAAGTACGAGACTAGTGAGGTTTTCAAGGTTGGAAAGAAGTGGAGGAGTGCTTGTAGGGTTTTAGTATTAGTCTTAGATGCCTCATAGAGTTTGAGAGCAATCGTGAGTTAAGGTTAGCCGGTTTTGGCATACCAAGAACATAGAGCGAGTGTGAGCATTCTGACGAGTAATCGGGATTCTAAATCCTTAATTCTAAGGTCAATTGGATGTCTTAGGTGTTTACAATGAGGTTTAAGTGTTAGGTATCAAGTTCTGGTGGTACGAGCGCCGTAATCAAGAAATTGCCCAAAAACAGATGAGACAACATAGGCGCCGTGACACGCACGCGTGATAGCTCGAGATGCACGTGGCACGTGCTAGACCACCGTGAGACCATCGATCTTTATCCGCTCGTGACACATGGCGCCAGATTGGATCAATCACGTCCAACGAGAGAATGGTACGTGGCAAGCATGCATAAAAAGCCTTCAAAGACGTAAGAAGACACAACCGAAAGTGCGTATGCGCGTATGCAGAACAACAGAAACACGGTGGCGCGCGCATGTCGGGCAGAGGGCACGCTGGGACACGCGTGGGCATGCCAGATGTCCATTTTTCAGCTCCTTTCCATTTCTTTCAGTTCCCACTTCTTCCTCCACGCTCTTAACACTCCATCCACACCAAAGAACACCTATTCTTGAGTTCCTAAGGCTCGTGATCCATTCCCAAGCCATTCCAAGTATCGCTCATCAACTGATCGTACCGATTCATCTGTTTCTGTTCATGTTTTCTAAGGCTTATCTCCAAACGCCGTTTTGTGGAGGAAAATGTCCATTGGTAGTAGTTGTCATTAACAACTGAAAGTCATAGAAGGGAAATATAGTGCTTGTGCATATGGCCAAATCATATGCTATATTTTACAACTTTGATAATTTTGGTCAACCTTTCAGGGGTATATGTCTGTATGTGCACCTTTGTATTTGTACTGAAATTCTTCTCCATGCCTTGATGCCTTACTCATATAAAATAAAACATACTTGAGGAAAAGGAATCAAGATGTAAAATATGAACTACTAAAGTAATTTATCTAATGTTTTATAAACATCACTTTTTTGTTAGACAAACCACAACCACAACCTTATTCAATGTTGGTTAAACCTCAACCACAACCTTACAAGTTACAAAACAAATCAGGTTGTGGTGTTGCTGCTATATAAACGCAACATATTTTGGAAAATTACTATAAAATACAACTAAAAGGAACAAGTAATAATGTATTACTGCCATCTCCATGAGAATCAAGAGCGCATCAATTTTATCAAGTTTCATTTTGGGATCGAAATTTGTTCATTTTATAGCCTGAAAGGCTGCAATGCAGAGTTCCCATCAACCCCCTTCTCGAAATGATGTGCCATGAGTTCTGCTATGCTGGTGTCCCTATAGATTGGTGGGTTTTCTTCTGATAACAATTCCTTAACAGGACCATAAACCTTTGATGAGCCTTCAGCAGGGTCATACGAATTTGCAAAGAAGCTAGCTACGGAAATTCTTGGCCCTTTGTGACTTGATAAGACCCGGTGATAAACACTGACGAACTTGTCATTTGTTAGAAGCTGTAACAACAAGAAGAAAAGTGTCTTACCATGTAACGAGTTTAACTAACTTAATTTGATGTTTGCATCCTTTTCTTTAGGCTTCTCCTTGTAGCCGACCACCTCCTTGGATGATGCTTTTGCAATTTTTGTCATAATTCAAAGAACATGTAGATGACAATGATGGTTATGTAGACAAATATATATAAATAGAACCTTGAAGGACCATGTTGAATTGGAATTAGAAGGAAGATGGATTGTCTAGAAGATAATGAAAATGGATACCAATAAAACTGGAGAAATTTTGAGCTTTAATGGGAGTAACTAGAAGATACATACTGACACACAGATATGTACACACAAATTTTGGATGATGATGAAGAAACACATCAAACACAAATAATGAAGTACGAATAAAAAATGAGAGATATGGTATCAATATTCTTCAATCACAGATGTTTTTCTCTGTTGCCTAAGCCTTTTATGCAAAATAATGTGGATTATGGATTGAAAACCCTGTTTCCATTAATTTTTTTTAGTTTCTTAATTCCAATATGAGCATGCTTTGTTAAAATCAAAATAATAATGATTATAAAGATCAGAAGGAAAAGATATAAGCTACTGAAAATGCCTATAAAAACCATTCAATACTTACTTGTAGAAGATCTCCTATGTTTACAACAAAAGCGCCATGCACAGGAGGAACATTAAACCACTGATTCCCATGAAGAACTTGAAGACCACCCAATTGGTCCTGTAGAACTATTGTCATGAAGTCAGGATCGGTGTGCTTGGACGCGCCCATAGTTAATTCGGTTCGGGCATGGTGGATAGTAATGACCCTGAATGAAAAGTCCTTCAACACAGTTCAATCCTTTGAGGTATGATGGATCAAGGCCAAGAGCCTCTGATAATAACTCAAAAATTGCACAACCCAGTGCCATTATTTTCTTGGAATATTCAGCTATAATGTTCCTGTAGGTACACAAACAATTAAAAAGGTTCAAATAGTTTAAATCAAATAGTTTATGAAACCGAAATGCACAAACTGAAATCACATATGAAATTTAAGAAAATTATATATCTTAATCTTAAGTTGCTTGAGTAAATGTTCTTGTAACACAATCATATGATAGGATAGCAACTCGACATGTTAATAAAATGAAAACATACAAAGACCCCCGAGAAACCATTGTCCCATAATTATAAATGATTTCAAAATCTGAATGTAATATCAACTCATTACCTAAATACTTGAGGCAATTCTTCTGATTTAGGTGGATTAGGAGCCATAGAACATCCAACAGAGTCTCTCCAGTTAGCATATTTGTCTCGGTAAAGGCTGGAATTGGAACAATAAATAATTTTCTTTTTCAAATCACGAGTGTAGAACTGTTTCCTTACATCAGCATCTTGTTCATGAAACCTAAGAATTCCATCAATCATCTCATCCAACACACCAACAGGAATTCCATGATTAATCACCTGGAAAAATCCCCACTCATGGCATGCACTTTGAATTTGGCCAATCACCTCTGCATGCAGAGCTGGATTGTTGTGTATGTCTTTGAGGTCTATGATGGGAACACTCAACTTAGAGCCACTGACTGACTTTTCATCAGTGATTTCCAACTTTCCAGAATGGAAAATGCGTGGGATTTTTGTCACACCAGACTCTACGAGACCTCTCACACCAGCTTTTGAATCATCAAAGGCTTTCACTTCAGCTTTTCTGTCATAAGGGGAATCAGCACTACCTTGCTCTAACATATTGAGATCAAGAATAGCACAGCGTGTTCTGCCTCTAACACAAAATGTGGAATCAAAGCAAAGTATAAAGAATTGGAGAGGGAGCAACAGATAAATACGATGGGGAAGGGGAGGGAAGACCAAACCAATTCAGTGAGGTATAAAAAATTATATAACTGAAGAAACAAGTGTGATTGCTTTCCTTGTTCAGCACGCAACCAAGGTGACCAAGTAGGCAATTTTCTTGTCTTGAAAGTGGCAGACAAATAGAAAATGTTGAAACTCAAGTCCCACATCGGGATTTTAGTTTGTTGGCTCCTTTCAGTAGATATAAAAGGAGGCCACTGTGATGCTTAAATCATCCCAAATCTTCTTCTTTTCTCTTCTTTTATTGTTTCTTATACTCAACAAGAGTATTGTGAGAGTATTTGTGAGGTATTTTGTGAGAGATATTCTTGTAATATTTTTCCACATAGTAAAATTCTTCCGCCTTGCCCCGTGGTTTTTCCCTTATTTGTTGAGGGTTTTTCCACGTAAATTTTGTGTGTTCATTTCCTTATTTTCTCGCTCTCTTATTTTAGTTGTGTGACACCATTCTCATACTCGTACCTAACAGTGGTATCGAGCTCCAAGGTTGGTGATACTATTCCGTCAAGGCCACTCTAGGAAGGTGTCGCTGCCTAGTATGCTCAGGTTGCAAAGATTGTCCTGATCTTCCACATCGTAAAAGAATTGTTACGGAAATAGTGTGGTAGTGTAGAAGGCATGTCTAGGAAAAGTTCGCTAAGGAAAGACTTGGTATTTAAGCTGTCCATTGGTGACCCACCTCTCTTTCCTGGAACTTACCTGGTGTACTATTTACTGGCCTACAATACTATTCCAAAGATAATGATACTATTCCCATATACTGCTACTATTCATACGTGTGGTTGTATACTTTTGCAAAGAATTGTTAGCGATACTAGATTTGTTCTCGTGTACGGATAACGCATAACATCGTTTCACGATACTATACTATTCACTATGAAATAGTGTAATCCGGTTTGGTTCGTGGTACAACCATGGCAAAGAAAATTTGAGATAGAGAAGTTCAACGGAGTAACTTCTCCTCGTGGAAAATTGAAGGTGGCGTAGCTGAGGAATGATAATTGCTTGAAGCAATTGAAGGCGCACTCACAGATATGACTGATGAAAAGTGGAAAGAGAAGGATGGCAATGTCATGCTACAATTTGCACCCAGCAATGGCGGATTCGCTTTTGTCAAGTGTTGCGTAAAAGAAGACTGCAAAGCGAGATTTGGGATGTACTTAACAAATTGTACGAGGTTAAGTCACTTCACACAAGAATATTCTCAAGAGGAAACTCTACACTCTTCGAACGAGTGAATCCACATTGGTGACGGATCACATTAACACCTCGAACACGCTTATTTGCTCACCACAAAGATCAAATTTCAAAATAGCGTAAAATGAACGTGCGTAACTTTTACTTTAGTTTACCGATTCAGATGATCAACTCATCATTAACATTACAAACAATAATGTTGCACGACACTCTTCACTTTGATGATGTTGCTTGCAATTCTTGAAGAAGAATCCAGCGCAAGAATAAGGAGGAAAGGTCGAAGTTCAAGCAAAGCGTAAGCTTTATCGATGACGCAGAGGCAGATCAATCTAACGTGGCCCCAGTGGGAGCCAAGATCATGGTAGATCAAAATCTCAAGAAGAAAGAATCTCAAATGCTACAACCGTGGCATGAGAGGGCACTTCAAGAAGGAGTGTTGGAACAAGAAGAATGGAGAGAAGACCTCAGGAGCATCAACCTCTCAAGGTTGTGTCATAAGTACCTCGATGATGGAGAAATCTCAGATAGCTGAGCAAAGAAGTCCTAAAGGTGGAAGGAAACTCAATGATGTTTGGATAAAGGATTCAAAGCATACGGCACATGACTTCACAACCGAGATTGGTTTTGTACTTATGAGCCTGGTTCTCAGAGGATCCGTGTTTATGGGAAATGATCACACCTTAGAAATCGCTGAATCCAGATCACGTAATAAAGATACAAGATGGTACTGCTCGCAAGATACAAGGGGCACGATATGTGAAGGGCTTGAAAAGGAATCTATTGTCCATCGGGCAATTGATGACCTCGTGCAAGATCCATATTGAAGGTGGAGTCTTGAAAGTAAAGTGAAGCGGCAACCTTGTGGTGATGAAAGGTAAAAGATCACAAGCAATCTATACATGCTTTGGGAGATACGCTGCAAAGAGGCGGATGCATCAGCTTGCATCAACGAGCCATGAAGAATCAATGATGATGTGGCATCGCAGCCAGGCCATATGTCGTAACGTGGCTTGAAAGTTCTTGCGGAACGCAATTTACCCGGCTCAAGACTCAGAACTTTACCTTTTGTGATAATCGTGGTGACAAGTAAGCAAAGATAGATTGAAATTTGCAAAAGTAGCTACTGTAAGCAAACGATACTAGACTCGATACATTCTCGATGTGTGGGAGTCACTAAACATCCATGGGGGAGCAAAGTATTTTGTATCATTCATTGATGACTACTCAGAAATTGTGGGTGTACCCAATCAAGAAGAAGTCGATGTGTTTCCAGATTCAAGGAGTTCAAAGCACAAGTAGAGCTTGAAATCGGGAAGAAAATCAAGTGCTTCGAGGACGATAATGGAGGAGAATATGTAGATGGTAACTTTCTATCATTCTCAAGCAAGAGGGTATTACGAGACACCATCGCTGCACATACACCTCACAGTAATGGTGTAGCAGAGCTGATGAACAGGACTCTCCTAGAAAGAACAAGAGCTATGCGCCGAGAACATCGATCGCCAAATCTTTTGGGCGTAAGTAGTCAAACCGCCGTCACATGCGGATAAATCGATCGCCATCAACAAATGATTGGTTCAAGTCACCAATGGAGATGTGGAAAGGAAAGCTGTAGATTATTCTTCTTTACATGTGTTTGGATGTCCCGCGTACATAATGTACAACTCCCAAGAAAGAACAAAATTGGATCCAAAATCCGTAAAATGTATATTCTTAAGTTATGCCGACAATGTCAAGGGTATCGCACGTGGGACCCTACTACCCACAAGCTTATTGTTAGCAGAGATGTAGTCTTTGCAGAAATGAACCGCAAAGTGAGCGTAAAAATGACAAAGATTTTCAAGGAGATCTGCTATAGTGCAGTTGGAGAGAAAGACTCAAGAAGATGATTCTTCTGAAGCAGAACCAGAGCACATAGAACAAGAACCAGATGAGGTCAATGATGAAGGAGTTCGACGATCAACACGTCAGATAACGGCACCATCATGGCACTCGGGACTATGTTATGGCTCGCCATGATGCATACCGCTTTCGATCAAGAAGGTGAACCATCGCCTCTTCAAGAAGCGCTGAACAGCTTCAGATAAGCTTCTCAATGGATGACAAAGAATGCAGAAGAAATGGAAGCCCTACATAGAAATAAGACTTGGGAACTTGTTGAACTTCCAAAGGGTCGAAAAGCCATCTGGAACAAATGGGTGTTCAAAATTAAACGAGACGGCAATGATCAAGTGGAACGGTATCGCGCCGCACTTGTAGTCAAAGGTTATGCTCGTAAAGAAGGGATAGACTTTGACGAGATATTTTCTCCAGCTTGTCGACTTACTACTATCGTAGTGTTGGCAATGTGTCGTGCATTTGATTTACATCTTGAACAAATGGATGTAAAGACTGCTTTTCTTCATGGAGAGCTTGAAGAAGAAATTTATATGTCTCCAACCGTAAGGCTTTAAAGAACAAGGAAAAGAAAACTTGGTTCAGAGGTTGACCAAATCTCTGTACGGCCTAAAGCAGCGCTTCAGATGTTGGTACAAGAGATTTGATTCCTTCATAATTAGCCTTGGTTACAACAGATCGAGTTCGCACTATTGTACGCACTACAAGAGGTTTCGATGATAATGATTTCATCATTTTGTCAGTATGTGGATGACATGTTGGTGGTAGGCCCCAACAAAGATCGAATCCAGAATTAAAGGCACAGCTGGCTAGTGGAGTTTGATATGAAGGACTTGGGACCCAAACAAGATTTTAGGGATGCAAATTCACCGAGACAGTAAATGATAGGAAGATTTGGCTTTCTCAAAAGAATTATCTGGCGAAGGTTCTTGCGCGCTCAACATGCAAGACTGTAAGTCAATTTCTACCCCGCTTCCTGTCAATTTTAAATTATCCTCGTATGAGTCCTAGCAATGAAGCTTAGAGGATGGAAATGTCTCGAGCAATCGTGATGCATCACGGTGGAAGCCTTATGTATGCCATGATATGTACAAGACTGCACATTGCACAAGCAGGGGAGCGCTTTGCTCGCTTATGGCAAATCCAGGTAGAGAGCATTAGAATATCGTTAAGAGGATCCTTATATACATCAAAGGAACCTCAGATGTTGCATTATGTTACTGAGGATCGTAATTCATTGTCGTGGGTTATGTTGATTCAGATTTTGCAGGAGATCTTGATAAGAGGAAATCCACTACCGGGTATGTATTCACAATCGCAGGGGAGCGTGAGTCGGGTTATTCTAAGTTACGGCATCATGAAGCTTTGTCGACTACGTAGAGTTTCGAGTACATGGTAAAGCCAAATTCGGCTTGCAAAGAAGCTATCCGGATTCAAAGGTTAATGGTGGAACTCTAGCACGCATTAAACAGAGGATCGTTGTGTAATCGTGATACCAGAGTGCCTTGCACATTGCAAGGAATCCAAATTTTTCATTCCAGGACAAAGCATATAGATACCCGGATCACTTTGTTCGTGAAGTGGTAGAGAAAGGAACCGTGGATATGCAAAAGATTCACACCAAAGATAACCTAGCGATGTGATGACGAAGCCAATCAATGCCGACAAGTTTATTTGGTGTCGATCCTCCTATGGCCTCATCGTAAACGTAAGTTTACATGGAATGGCAAGGCAGAAAGAGTGGTGTGAAGATATGATCGACTCAATCAAAATCTTCAAGTGGGAGAATTGTTGAAACTCAAGTCCCACATCTGATTTTAGTTTGTTGGCTCCTTTGTAGTATATAAAAGGAGGCCAAGGTGTGATGTTTAAATCATCCCAAATCTTCTTCTCTTCTCATCTTTTATTGTTTCTTATACTCAACAAGAGTATCATGTGAGTATTTGTGAGGTATTTTGTGAGAGATATTCTTGTAATATTTTTCCACATAGTAAAATTCTTCCAATTGCCCCGTGGTTTTTCCTTATTTGTTGAGGGTTTTTCCACGTAAATTTTCAAGTGTTGCTCATTTCCTTATTTTCTCGCTCTCTTATTTTAGTTACATGACACCATCTCCGCATTCCTGCATCTAATGTGAAAATGGGGTGACCCTAATTCCTCAAAGACAGAATAAAAACGTGACTGTTTTACTGGCTTCTATGATTTACACAAGTCAAAACAATACTATAATAATGCAATTGAGACAACAAGCATGTCGTTCTTAGGGCGGCTATTAACATGGAAAATGCCAATCTACCAATTGACACAATAATTCAAAAAACAACAGGATTTTAGAAGGAAACTTCAATCTGACTCATTACTTAAACATGTAGGAGTCATTTATGAAATGGGATCTGGAGAAAATTGAAATTACATAATTATATACAAGATATTTATTGAATGAAGCCTATATTATTAACAAGTAATTATCTATCTAATAAAATGATTCTGAATTGGAAAACACAAGTGCATAATATTAAACAATAATTTGTAAAACAACAAAAATGGTGTCATTTTACAGGAAAAATAAAGTCTTCTATGATCCTGTTTTGCTATATATAGAGAGATGTAGAATTTATCGCACAATATTCACATGCTCAAAGCTGAAGACCGTGCATCTCACAAATAGAATATGGCTATACATTAAGTAATGCTTACCCTCAGAAGTATTAAGTTGGAAAAATCAAAATAAAAAAATCAAAGGTAATGTAATGTGCATGTTTCTGTTGATTATATGTATGGTAACAGTGACCTTCCACCTAGCGCAACTGCCATCTCATCTGAGAAACGGGTTGGAGCCGGTTACAGAAGGGGAAGGAGTTAGAGAGAAAGGTGAAATTGAAGCTCTGTATCCGGTGAATAGAGTAATGCGTGGGCATGTGTGATAACCTGTGAATTTCTCTGTATATATATGTGTGTATGTTTGTTAGTAGGTTTAAGACAAACGCTCTGTAAAAATATTAGTATGTTTTATCCCTATGTTTTTGTGAATATCTGAAAACGTGTTTGAATTTAGAATCTGTGCTAAGTGAAATATAAAGCTATGTTGATGTTTTGATTATTCTATTAAAACAGAAAATAAAGAAAAAATTTAAAACACAAAGATAAATGATGTCATACAAACCAAAAGGGTAAGAACCTACCCCAGAAATCTGAGAATCCAAAGCATAAAAATAAAACAGTCCATAACACCAATCACGCATTCAAGGTCCGGAGGGTTAATCCAAACTCCCCACATCCTGCTCCAGCTTGTTAACCCTTTCATAAAGCCGGCTATGTCCGCTTTGATCTCATCCTTACCGTGGAAGGAATAATGCCTCCATCCTAGCTTGATTCTCCGGCAGCTGAGTTAATATCTGGCCAGATCCTGACCTCTACCGGAGGCATACCTCCAACCTGTTGTGGCTACGGCAGCTGCTGTTGCTCTGGCTGCTCCTCTCCCATAGGCCCAGTAGAAAATCATCAATAACAAGCTTTAGTGATAGGCCTCACAATCAGACCCATCAATCCATAGCCCGTGATGCTCTACCCCCGAGACCGCAGAGTCGGCAATCAGAACAGGATGACTCCAGCCAATTTTGTTCTTGGCAGCACGATGAATGTCATCTGCAAGCACACTATAGATGTCAATAGGGTCATGCTCCAAGATGGAGTAAACCAGCTCTACCTCTTGGCTGTCAAGTCGCTCTTGTTAGAATAGTGCAAGGAGGGAGTAGTGCATAATAGAGCCCAAGCTCTAGCCAGCCATGTAAGGTGTTGGACATTAAACCTAAGCGTGACTCCTACAGACCTGCAATCCAAGTATCCCCAGTTCGCTCCTCGCAAAGCAGTGCCTCTTCCATAACAGCTTGATCAAAGTACGTATGGTTTGATCTCTCCATATAGTAGCAATTCTCAACCAGGGAAATTTCCACAGAAAGTGCTAATGGCACTAGCACTAAAAAATCAATTTCTACTCCCCCTCACATAACTCCCATATAGGTTGCAATGCGTGCTGCAGTAGGAAGATGAGCACTCGCTTAGAATTCGCAAACAGACTCCACACTAAATTTTCACCGTCAACTCCAACAATCTCTTGCCATCTGCCTGTCGCGGAACTCCGCAGCAATCTCTAGATATTCATCCTGCTCCAGCTTAAAAAAAAACCCTCTCTTGTAGATGTCGCGAGACTCTTAAAGCAAGAAT